>JBBEEQ010000010.1:2500000-5000000 GCA_037950945.1 Hypolimnas misippus | reverse complement strand
TAAGCGAGATGACTCGCTTTTTCTTTGAAGAAATGAAGTAATTCGAAATATAAATTAAATCTTATTACAATATATTAAGATTGAAATTGTAAGATATCTAGCAGCAAAAAGGTAAATACGTACAGCAACAAAACGCTTTTTTAATTTAATAGAATATCAAGTCGTTGACCCTCGCATAGGTGTGGACCAATCGGCGAATGTCCGGTTTTTTTTGGTAATTTCTGTAGGTAACTGTTATCTTAAGCGATGTATAATGTATGTATAACTAAGAACCAAACATTTTTCAAAATAACCAATGAAATGACATGCCAAATATATTCTCACCTCTCATATTTTTTTATTGCACCACTTCTATTTCTGTCAGTAACCTGTCTACTTTCATTTACATTTAAGTGTACATTTTATTGTACATTAATGTTATTGGTAATGTCGAATACTTTAAATTGATAGCTTGAGCGACCATTAAAACGCCCGGAGCAAATTCGAAGAATCTTATATTAATCATCACGAAGCCGACATTACTGTATTTTATTCCTACTGCGAAAAACACTTTTAATATGTTAGAGACAATTTAATTTTCACAATGAATTATAAGAATTGGTGATAAAAAGAAATTGTTATGAATGGACAAATAATTACGAAGCTTCATTAAAATAAGCAACGGCCCTAGCTATGAACTAAAAACATAATAAAACTTTCGAGTGGCCTAACGGACTGTGAGTACCGGTTACATGACCAGTCAAAACGCGTGACGCTGTATCGCAACGAAGAAATTGTAACTGCTTGGAGCTTGAAGCGTGTATAGTCTTTGGTCTCCCACGGTCATTAGTATGAAGTTGTACATTTTCACGCCTATATGTTATATTTATTAACGAAATTGATCATCATTGTATAATGTTGAGGTAAAGACTAAATCATTCTATGTATATTAAAATTATTAAACACTTTTTAATTGGTTAATTATGCCTCTTTGCTGTCCATATATAAAATAATAAAGCTTAGTCATTATGTACACTGTAATTATTTGTTATTAGTGATTAAAATGTTAGATAGTAATGATTGTTTATTAATTATTACTGGTTATTATATAAAACTTCAATTGTTACTGTCATTATTCTGGAATGAAGGAATAAATGTGACCTTTAAATTTTATTTATAGTTTTTGTTTTTTTTATTAATTTATGATAAGCCACAAAACAAAGAATGAATGAAATTAATTTATGATTTTCGTTCGATTGTCAACTCTTTAACCGAAACTTAAATTCGGTTTCAAATTATTTTAATTTAATACGCATTTCTCACCCTAGTATTTACAATAGAATTTTCATTAACACCGTTATTAGAAATTTACTTCATTGAACAGAGTTTAACCACTCGTAGTTTTCAATAAGTTTTTTTTACAAGCAGTACTAAGTCATGTATGCCGTGACTAAGTTTCATGCTTATTTTAACAGCTATTGCTTGTTTACGAAAAGCCACTAATTCCGGTCGGTTACAATCGACCCAGATCTTTAGCCGACCGATCAACGCAGTTTGACGTACTTTAGTTAATTATGTCATACCATTCGGTGTGATTGCGGCCGGTTGGCAGACACCTTCGATTGATCGCTACTTCGATATTTTACTTAGCGATTTACGGATTATGAAACGCTGAAGTTTTATAATTATCTCTCGAAATGTGTAGCTAGTGGATTTTTTATAGAACGAACTCCTCGTAGTGTATTTCAACCCTGCGTCTGTATTAAAAAATTTAAAATACATTTTTGATGTTTCATTCAATCGAATGATCTATGAACTAAGAATCAATATGTTCTTAATGGACTAAAACACTGTCTATCTACATGCATTACAAATTATCAATTATTAAAGCGTATTTTAGTAATGCGAATTAGTGTATAGATTGTGTGTTTATTAATTTTAATTGGAACATAATAAATTAAAATCGTTTATTAATTACGTTAATTTTACATGCAGTAGGTACGGATGTGACTCGCTCGCTCGTAAGACTTGCACGCATTCTTGTTATCTGTAACACGAGTAGAAATCATGCAAATGACAATCTTTTAGATTTTTAATCTACATTGTAAGTAATTGTTATGTTAAATTCCTTGTTAATCATCGTAAGATGGTATGCTAAGTATTCATTAATATTGAGTCCTTTATTATCTCAACATTGTTTTATAATAAAAAATCATTAATTACAACACCTACAAAATACAATTATTTTTTTCATTTAACTTAACTATTTAATAGGGTCACATATTTATCGGATGTTTAACTGTTAAATATGAATCTTAATATCATTATTTTAGTTAGAACAATAACGTTTTGTTTAATTATATGAAATAATTTTTGTTTAATTAATGTCTTCATACAAAATTTATTAATATAATAAAAAGGAATGTCTAAGTTCCTTTTATTATCCAAAAGCCGTAGGCTGTTAAGTGTTAATATCCTACTAATAGACTCTAATTCTGCCCCTACTAGATGTAATAATTTTCAAGCGATTTGTATTGACTTATTTTGCATACATTGACTGGCAGTGCCTCTAGCAAGAATTTCGCAAGAGGCGTGGCTAGTCAATGTATAGAATACCGACGAAAATATCGAATCGAAAACTATCAAAACTTGATAAAAATAACTGAAACAGTTATGAATATTAAGTTACCACACTTCTCCACTACCAAAAACCGCAAAAGAGAATTTTACTCGTATTAAATATCCTCTGATACATACCTGCATATTACTAAGCGATTATTTGAACATTGAACGAAAATATCAAAGTAACTTAAAATTATATAAGCATTTGATAAATTCAGCGGAATATCGCCGGATATTACCAGCGCTTAATTCTATGAAGATTTCGTTAATTTACATTTAGATTAATTAATTTTTATTTATAAATGAATATATGTATTCATTGTTGTTTAGTTCAGTTTCGTCTACATTTTATTCAGCTAACCTCAGCATGCAAATCCCTTAAGGACGCGTATTTAGAAGGAATTAAGCACAGAGCGTGTTCTATTTACCTTATTTAACCGCACATACACGGCGTAATGACAGCGAGGGTACTGCTATCTAATCATCATTAAGACGATCACTTTTTAAAACAATCCATGAGTGTACTTATCTTTTATTTATTTTGATTTATAAAATGTATAAGTGTTTGGAAAAAAAGGTATGTTTTAATTTAGGTCACCTTTCTCGCGATAATAATTTGGCTAAGAAAAACCAAAGCAATGTCGAATTCAAAAACTAATCTATCAATTAAAATTAATAATTTTGTTACTCTTATAAAATATGAAATTTTTTTTTAATAAGTATTAACTTATTTTTTATTAAAAAATCACCATCTTTTAGATAGATATTCACAATTACACTTTATATATGGATGCTGATAAGCAATAATGTGTCAACCCACAAAGTTTAATTCGGAGATATTGACTTCTGATAATGCGTCATCTAGTTAACATTATAAAACATTTTCAAGTCATCTACACTAAATAAATACGGAATAAAGTTTCTTAATTGAATGTTTCGAATTTCAAGTGCGTTCCATTTTTGCAATTTATACAATATTCTTAAATATTTGAAAAAGAGATTATTAGATAACACATTAAATATATCATCTGTTTGACTCATTATACCTTTTTTTAAAAATTTCTTTCAAGAAAATTCATTAAGAATAGGTTTGACATCTTTAGACGCCATCTCAAAATGAAGTCCTCGTGGCTTGAAATACTATTGCTCATCAGCGTCCATATCATCAGCGTTTAAATATAGCACAATATTATTACACCTGTTTCGTAGAACGCGTTGTCTGGACGCAGCCTTAGTTCTCATGATCGGGACAGTGTCGGGACGCATTAGGCACAGTACGTCGCGTGCCCTATTTACCTTGTTTTTCAATGCACTGTGTAGGAAGCATCGCGTGGGAGCGACTACTGGCGCTGGGATGAAATTACTCAAGCTCAATTGTCCGTAAGTCGAATTAAAAACTATTTTTGTATACTTGTTTTTTAGTAAAAATTGATAAGCTTTTATTAAGCTATAAAAGCATCTTTTTTCTAAAATAAGCAATTTATTTAGTTTTACACTTTAAATATAAATTGATATCATAATTTATTTGTATGATTTATCGCTATGTTTATAACAATTGCTAAGTTCCTTAGTAATTATACAGTACAATATAAATTATAAAAATAACTAAAATATGTTGATTAATTTTAAGCAAATAAATCCACCTTTTAATTGTGACTTCTATACAGTAATCAAATACAGAGAGAGCGAATTTTGTATGTTCGAAGTAACCTTCGGATCCAGTGAATCAATTTTTAAAATTATGGTACCATTGAAATGGTATATTCTTCCAGACTCACTGCCCTTCGCATTTTCCTCAATAAACGGGTTATCTAAAGCATAAATATTTCTTTAAATCGGATCAGAGGTTTCAGAGATTACCCCCTACATACAAACTTACAAACAAACTTTACCTCTTTATAATATAAGTATAAGCCAGTACCTCCCATTTTCATAAAAAGTAGCGTCATAAATATAATATTAACAGTTAAATAATAAACAAATCATGTAATTATAAACTATATCTATTTATGAATTCTAGTAGGAATGTGTCTTAAATTTAAACATATTTTTGGATTATAATAATTTGAAAAAATTTTAATAAATATGATTATATTTAAAACGATAAAAATGTGAGTGTAATGACTAAGTTTCGCATCTTACTGTATGCGTATTATTTTAAAACATAATCTACATTAACGAGCAAAGCCGCGAACAAAAGCTAATATTATATACGTATTCACCTATCTTATTGTAATGGGATTTTACCAAAAAGTCCGCAAAGTCTAGTGGAATCGTTATCCAGCGAAGATACGTTATATCATTGCCAATTAGAATTAGCTCGTGGGGAAGTACTGTCACGGTTTTGTCGTATTATATGATAAACACTTGATAAATTAAGTTTTTTAAGTAAATATATCTATATTACGTTTCGATTCGGGTTTTCCGAAGCCATAAAGAACATCAATTATATGTACCGTTATCAGGATGCTATCGTTTTCAATGTAAGATAGTAAAATGAATAATTAATTATGTTTTACTAGCTTCCGCACTCAGTTTTAGCGTAATATATTAAAAAAAAAATAACACATGTATTATTCTAATGAATAAGCTTTATAATTTTAAAGTATCATCAAAATCTGTTTAGCAGCTTTTGCGTTAAAGAGCATCAAACATCTCATCTAAATTTTTTTTGTGTTATTCTAAACGAAATAACATCTTTTTTAAAGTTAAAGTAAATTATAATAAAAATATATTTTTTTTAAATAATTTAAGATATATAAACTTAGAACATAATAAAGGATATCATTAATGTTCAAATGATAAAAAAACTCTAACTATTTATCAAAAGCTGTTGCGCTATCGTGATTCATATTGACATTTCTGAACATAATCATCATAACATATTAAACTTAAGAAAAACTAGTAGCTTTTAAGAACATTAATTTAAAATAACACATACTATTTTCTTGATTTTCTTGTGTATATATTTTTAATTATAAAAACAATGACAAACAGAGGATTGCAAATAAAAGTGCAGCGCTTTTTGTCAAATTTTCGAAAGAATAAAATTAATTAAATGATAAGATTAAACATTTCAATAATATTTTTAGAAATCAAATTTACGATACAAAGACGAAATGCTATACAGTATAATTATCCACAACATCAGACTCATGTAAAGGTCTCGGTTCGACCATTAACTATTAATATAACATGTTTTAAATCGGAATTTTAACAAATATAAAAAAAATAGAGGAATATTATTATAATAGAGTAATCTACTGTGTCTTTATAATAATAAAATACCTGTATGTACATAGATAATGGTGAACAGATAGTTTAACTGAACGCGTTAATCTCAAAACTTCATCATGGAAAATATATATTTTTCCCATTTGCAAAGAAAACTGTTGACTGATATGAGCAAAAGAGTTATCGTAAGCGGCTACGAAACTGAGATATATCAAAATTTAACGCGCATGAAACTCCAAAAGATATTTTTAACTCTATATCAATTCTCATTTCAGATGCGTACGTCTCATTCAGCTCTTTATACAAAACAGCTATGGATTCATACCAGTTTGTTGGTGAAATCAAAGATCTCAAATTAGCCAACAATGACACAATGGTTAGTTTTGATGTCCAGTCATTGTTTACCAACCTACCCATACAAGACTGCATCGAAATTGTCAAGAGGAAGCTACTAACAAAAAACATGCCTATCGAGTATGCAGACCTGTTACATCACTGCCTTACATCTGGATATTTATTGTGGAATGATGAATTCTATGTGCAAGTCGACGGAGTTGCAATGGGTTCTCCAGTATCCCCCGTGGTCGCCGATTTATTCACAAAACAGCTATTTGCTATATATGCGAATCGATGCTGATAAATGTAGATAAGCACTCAGTTGAAAATAAAGTTAGAAGCAGTAGATAATGCTCGTAAATACAGCAGTTTTACCGCGGACTTGGAGAATTATACTCCAAGTCTGTAGTATCACTGAAAGTAATTAACGATAGTTTTCCTAATCGGCATTCTCAGTAGTTAAATCGAGTTTGTACAACCTCAGTCCATTGAAGGATATTATTCAATGGACTTATTCAATTTCCTATTATTCTACTACGGCACTACTGCATCTGGTTTCAGATTAAGCCGGTGTTGAGGAAGTTAGTAAAGTGACCGCGTGCGTCTTTGACATATATCCTTATTACTTCTTATTACATGATTAACTGGATGCAGATAAGCAATAATGTGTCAACCCACAAAAGGTCAAATTCGGAGATATTGATGTATTTTCATACTGCAGTACCTATTTAAGAGTATCCAAAAAAATTTCAAGTCATTTAAACTAAATAAGTACGGAAAAAGTTTCTTGATTAATTGTTTCGAATTTCAAGTACGTTCCGTATTTTGCTATTTATACAATAATCTCAAATATTTGAAGATTTTATTAAGATAATTTACTAAATATATCAATCTGCTTTTAGTTCATTATACCTTTTATCAAAAAATAAAAGTAAAGATGGATATATACTTCTTCAAACATATTTATTAAGAATAGGTTTGACATCTTTAGACGCCTTTTTTAAAATCAAGTCCGTGTGGCTTGACACAGTATTGCTTATCAGCGTCCAACTATTAACTCGGTCAAATAGGACCAATATATTGTACATATGTCGAAACGTTAATAATTGATACGAATGTTTGGAACACCGTGGTAATGAAATGAGTCGAGGTCTTATCGATCCTACCCTTGCAAAAAATATTTTTCAATCGCTTGCTATCAATGTTTTCTATCCGAATTTCTTTTGTTTGGCTCTTTTTAAGTTAAAAAAAAAACCTATAGATAAATTACGAAGAATGGTATTTTTAACATTTTGAACCGTTATATCTCAAAAACGGTGACTCTTTGTAGAAAAAGTTTCGAGACAATTTTTATAAATAATTGCTACTACATTTTTTTTTTGACATTGTGACATTCATGGTGTGATAAAGTTTACTGTTTGGCAGGAAAACACAAAAAACTAAATTAAAAAAAATCCTGAACATTTTTTTGCAAGGCTCGTATCGATGGGGGAATTTTCTCATCTTATTCATAATAGTTTTCCGAACATTTTTAATTTTAAGCTACATGCAAGTTTTTGTAATCTTGCATCTTAATACTTCTTGTATTATTTTCTTATCTTATTAAGTATAAACATTAAAATTTATCTTCAGTTTTTGATGGATTTATAATGACAATTTTAATCTTAAGAACTTCATACCCAACACAAAAAGTATGTGAGAGCAGATCCATTTTATTTGCATAACTATTTACGAAATAAAAGTAGCATTTTAATCGCATCAAATGTAAATTTGACAATTCCTAAATACATTTTTTCATAGTTTCCGCTTGACCTCAATACTTGTGTATACATGTATATATCTTATATAATTTAAACACATTTGTTTGTTGAAGTACATTTAGAAACGTCACAATATCTAGGTTTGTAATACGTCCCTCCTTACATATGCGTTGTTCCCAATTCCAGAAATTTTGTAACATCTAAATATTATCAATTCATGATATCGAAATGGTTAAAATTCATAAAACGGGAGTTACGTTAAACACTTCCATTGTGATAGTCGTCAAGATCAATCCGTCACCGGATATAAGCAATGAGCGAGCGACAATGTGGCGTAATGCAGGCCCGCGTGTTTACTAAGTCGTTATGGCTTTGACATTCAATTTTTTTATTGTTGGTTTGCATTTTTTATTGACGACTTATTTGTAGTTATTGCAAACTGGCGTGCTGAATGATCGTAGGTTCTCTATTCGCTTGTGGGAAATAGGTATTGCTTTCTAGATGATTGTGTTTTGTTTCCGGATTACCGGCAAAGGATCTTCAAATGAATTCTTTGTTTTGTGGCTTTTAGTTGTGCCAATTATGCACATATTATGTCACGTGGAGTGGAGAAAACACGATGGAGATTGTTCGGTGGGGTGTAAAGGATCTTAAGCTTTGGTTTCCTAGGACGAAGTGGTCTGTCATTTAGCGATCGGTTAATGGCTTTAAATGACGTAACTCAAACCTTTTGTTTGGAAACAGAATAGCACGGTTTCCTAGCATGCGTTTTATAACAGTCACCGTGTAATATTACACCCATAATTTGACAATGTGTAATCCTTGGCCTCCGCTACTAAGTAACGTATATCCTGTTCTCTACGTTTTTTTCTATATCTATAATGCCTTCAAATTGGATCAGCCTTTTATGCTTAAAACAGATAGATGGATACAGTTATTTTCACATTTACAATATTAGTATGGACTAAGAGTAAAGCGATTGATAATTTATAAAATCTTTCCATTTTTAAATAATTAAAAAGCGATATTTATATGAATTATCCATGTCATAAACATAAGTTAATGTGTGTCAACAGTATGTAAACGATAACAAAGCAATAATTAACGTAAGGAATTTCCATCGCATTTCTCAAGTATGTTAAAAACAACTGCCACATTGATCATAACTCATTATCGCAATATGTAACAATTATGCAGAACAAGAAATTGAATTTTCTACTTTTACCTTTAATTTCATCAATTGAAGATTCAGAAAGTGTTTCTGCTGAAAAGGTACTAAAATAATTCGCAAGAAAATACAATGAAGACTATGTTTTATTAATAAATATGGAAAATTATTCGAATGATCTTCTGATCTGAAATAACAAGAAGTATCTGCAGTAATTAAGACATTAATAAAAGTAATGTACTAAAGGAGCACAATATTAATTTAATTAACGTTTCTTAGAAGCTGACACACACCCACTCGTCTTACAAGGGATTATTTATGCAAATGTCTCAGATTATATAGATACAGAATAACAGATTAGTATTTAAATTTGACCTACTCTCCGCTTGACATTCCATTCTTTTGTCGGTCCTTAGTCATAGAGATAGCGCCCTCAAAAGGCTTCGAGGGTGACGTCATAGCGCCGTGAGTTGCGTTTCAATTAGGATCGGGCTTCGACTAAACTTTGAAATAATTATTCAGATTTAATCAAAAAGTACATAAATCGGTTTTCAACCTCCCACGGCTTGTAACTCCGTATAAGTTGAAAGAGCCATTTTTACTTAAGGACTAAGCAGATTACGAGTGTTCATACACTTAAACTATTTTTGTATCTTAAGTATTAACATCATAATAACCTCGCTTCTTACCGACGTTAGTCATGTAAATGTTATATTTGATGAATGGTCTTTAGAAAACTAAAAGGTCCTTAAAAGTGTTTATAGAAATGATAGAAATTTTTCTTCTATATTTATACCAAAAAAAAAAAATCAATACATCGCATATCTAGAATAAAAAAGGTTATACCAACGTTTACAGTACGAATAGTAGGGTATAGTCATTGGTCAGTATAATACTACGTAATAAAAATATACACCTACAGATAAGATTAAAATAAACAACCCCATAGAAATCTGAACATGACTAATACTTCGTTCACGTTAAAAAAAGATATATACATCTCTTACTGTGTGTGAAATATAATGTAAAAATAATCCGCTCGTGCAGCGATTGTCGGATCGAGAAAAAAAAAAATAAATTAAAAAACATCTGTAACAAAAGTTGGCAGAGAACATTAACCAAAGCTTTAATTTTAAACTATAAGAGAGAGTTACATGAATTTTTATCTGGCTTCGGAAGCCAGATGCATTGCTAGTATACAATCATGTTTATGCCCCAGCTAAGACAATTATATGCGATGGATTTCAGGCATGCCTGTGCACCTATTTCTTCATAAATTAATATGCATTTTCTTTCGTTCTAATAAAGGTATTTAGTTACAAAGCAATATTTAAGTGTCTTCTTACAAATCTCGGTTTACGTTTTCATATAAGTTTTATTTTGTTACTTCTCCCATTGAATATTATATGGCGCCAAAAGGTCCCACACAATTAATATTAAAGCAAGGAGCAAAAGGTATTTAAAAGGTAAAAAGTGTGAAGATTAATGATTTGCATTTTTATCTATAGGCCAAAATACATTTTGTTGTATCACTCTTAACTGACGTTTCCGATAAGAAAATTTCATCATTTATAAATCAATCATTACCATTTAGTACATAATTCCATACTAGTCATTATATAAAATAAATCTAATAGGAAACATTATGATTAATAATTAATAATACAATATACATTAATTCTTAAGATACAGTTTGCTTGATATAACGCGTTAATCTCAGTATTGGATGAATAGTCGAAACAAATAGTCGAATTGAAAAACTATAGACTCCTCAGTAAACAAACACTAATGACTTAATTATAGGCTATAAAACGTCACGCTATGACTCTTGCAAACAATGATGTCAAAAACATCTCTACCTGCCTTAACCATGTTATTTTTATTCATACTTTCCCAAAAATTTATTTCATTAAGTGTATTTGGGTCGTAGCTATAATAGCCCCGTATAACGATATTTCCTTGTAGATTATACGAAGAAGCCGTGCAGCCTTACTGGGTACTGGGTACTTACTGGCTTTGAGTACTTGCAGCCGCCATAAACCGCGAAACAGTAAGGTCGATTTTATTACTATGCAAGTCTCTAAAAATAAATATCTGAAGAAATATTTTATTGTTTTCGTTTTTTATGTACAAGATACTTCCTCATTAAAGTTTAGTTTAGTTAAACGAATATGTAATTAAATGCGAAATTTATAGTGAAACGCCATTTTAGTCCTCCAAACAGCTAAATACCTATACACCTAACAGTTTACGTCACACATATTATAAAAAAATACCTTCAGAATTAATGAATTGCATATTTAAAAACATATTTGGAAGCATATTTAAAAACAGTAAAAAAATATAAAAGAGTTGTCAACAAAAAGATGTCGAATTTACAGCTTCCGCTGGAATTACCTTGGGCCGATAGTTTTGCATTGGAGTGATTTTATATGAAATTTTTATGGAAACGTAACGAATCACACGCCGGCTGATAAGCGGCACGTGTTGTGTGAACACTATGCAACTAATTTCGATTTATCGATACCGATTATGTAAGCGTTACTGAACGAAAATGCGTGAATTTCGATTATTTAACTCGACTGGCTACTCGTTGCGTCTACTTACTTACTTTTAAACTTTTACGGATTTTACGGAATTTAATATATACGTATATATAATGACATTATTATATGAAATTATTTTGTTCAATGATTTTAAGCTTTCTAATACATACAGAATTAGCACAATCCCGTTTTTAGTAAGAAGGTGATACGTTTATTCCAATATACTTTTAACTGAATTAACAAAATTTTGTTTTTATTATATTTCTTATTTTAGTAAAAAATTCCATCCATGATAAGAATTTTATAACTATTGAAAATCCATAGCGTTTATCTTCGTAATATAAAGTGACATTTACGATACGATTCACAAACTATACCTTAGTAATGTATCTCAGTAAAAAACAAACGATAAGTATAAAGACGTTTTAAACAATAATTTACTATCATTTTCCTTGTATGAAGGACTTAAACTGTGGAATATTTGAAGTTCTTGTGATACGAAGAACGTAATATTTTTCTGAACTGACGATGTTAATATATTATATAAACAATTTTAATCATGATAATACCTGATGTAATATTCTTGTGCGAAATTTCTACTGCAACGTTCAGTGAAGTTTGCGTTTTTATACAAATAGTAAACATATTAAAAACTAGCTGCACCTCCTAATTTCACTCGCGCTTAACATAGGACTTTCATATAAACTTCCAACTAGTAAACGCCTTCGTCCTAAAAAGAACCCCGATGCGAAATTTAAAACTCCTAGCATTTTTAGTTTCTGAGATTTTGTGATGTGCGAGTGAGTGACCTTTCGGTTTTATACATATAGATTATACTAAATTTGTTAAAAAAATTTAAATCACGTGTTGTATACGAGACCGGCTACAGTTCTCAGCGTTATATAAAATGTACTGGATCTAGTTAAGGACAGCATTTCTAACCAACAATCTTTAGTTTCAAAGCGACCGGATTGGATTTCACCTGGAGGGGAAAGCATCTTACATAAAACTCCATACATACAAAAATGTACAGTTCATTAAATGTTATCAAGCGATAAATTTTATTCGCCCACGGTCCAATAATCCACTTATTCCAGTGATAACATAACATACCGCTAACATATTTATGTAACTATGGCCAAGTTGAAAAATTAATAACATGCATAAAAATGTTAAGATTTGATAAATGAATAAAGTTGACGTGTTAAAATGTTGATTACAATTAATTTTTGAAATACTTGTAATACTCATTAGGTAACACTGAAAATACTAGTTGAGCATCTTCAATGTCTGTTTCTATTTTTTAACCGACTTCCAAAAAATTTAATAATTTTTTGTATGAAAGTATATACTCTCTCATTGGTTCAAATCGATTCAGTGTTAGGTTTTAAAATTAAAATAACTGGATTAAGTATATCATACAAGTAAACAAAATTAGGTTTTTGACTTCAGTTCCCCTTTTTTAAGGACTTATATAATATTAAACTTGTCTTGTTGTAAGTTAGGATAGTAACTTTCAAAAAAATTTGTATGAACAATGTGTACGACCAGTATCGTGCGATAGTAAGTGATCATTTCTGACCATATAAGTTGACTTTGACGTAGACAGGAGGGTGGCAGAGGCGGTCACTCCCCCCAATGCTCCCCCGAGATGAAGTTGAAGAAGTAATTTGTACGGTAATTATATTTGTAACAATAAAACTTGTTTGTTTTTCTCAACAGAACAAATTCATAGAAAACGTTTTATATTTATCAATTAATAGGAAAAATAACTTTATCAATGGAACATAATGATTAAATGATAAATGTAGTATTTACATCGATAAATACTTATATATTATCGATGTTACGTGGAAAATTAACGACGGACGAGTTTCTCGAAAAAAAAAAAAATTAAAAACGTGATCTGGTATATATTTAAAATCAATGGCATTGGAAAGTTGATTTAAAATGTTGAAAATTTAAAATATATAAGATTAACAACTTCCGTTTTCGATGAAACGATAGTAAAAAAATTATATGAAATAATGTTCTATCTTAATTTTTTATAAATTAGAAAATCGTGACGAACCTGTTAAACAAAATAAATAAACAATCAAAAGTGAACTATTAAAAGAAAACGGACTAATTTTCAACCCGTTCTATTTTTACATATGAATTTAAATTTACGTTAATTACTTTTTAAGTCATGAATATTGATGAAAATTGACTTTAAAATTATGAGTCTTAGTTTTAAACACCTTCAATAAAGTCACAATATTATTTGGAGCCATCTGTTTAAACAAAATAAGAAATATATGTAACAATAAGGTGAAAACGGTAATACGACCTTCAGCGAGGTGCTGTGAACAAAGATTTTATGTCTTTCATCCAATTCGAAAGGTTTATCATAGGTCACCGTTTAGCAGATTAAAGTCGAGTTAAAAATGTATTCATCTCAATAACACTTACGTAACCGCGTGATAAGATAGTTGCAGTGGAGATTAGGTTTACGTTTTGATATTATTTTTAACGTGGTTACTATGAAATAATGATTTATTTATTATTATGTATAGAAATTATTGATGTTGGAATATTATTTCAATCTTATATTAAGTAATTATCATACATAAAAGCATAGAGAGAGTATTTAATTTTTTTTTTAACGAATAATAAAGATTTATTTTGAATAAATTAATTATTATGTAACATCTAGCGATATTGTTTAACGTTTTCAATCTCTCCGAAATAATTGTTCGCGATATTAAGTGAATTATTTAGAAATGCAATTCCACCATGGCGTTTCCATTTGCAGAGCAAAGTCGTAAGACCGCATTTGCGGTTAGGCGCTAAGAGTTCAAATGAATAATTTTTCAATTATCTAAAATTGAGTGTTAGTGTCAGTTCAGTTGTTAGAGCGATATTAACAAAAACGGTATATAATGAGCTGGCTAATTGAAAAACACATTACTTAACGCAATCCGTCTCTCTTTATTGGATCGGGAACAAACTGAATTATATTAGAAGGTAAATTTATAACTGAGGAAATTACAAATTGATTTTCCGACTATTTTTATAAAACCTATTGAAATAAAATTCATTTACCAATTTGTGTTGGTGTAACAGATAAACCAATCTTATTTTATTACTTATTAAAAGTGCAATGCATTTCTTTTAACGTATTAGAATATATTAATAGGACGCTTGAAATGGCGTCATACGCGTCATTATTCGCGTCGAGAAAAATGTGCCGCTAGACGGTGCTAATGAAGAATGACAATTGTTCCAGCGACTCTCTAAATTCGTGATATGTGCGAGCAATCCTAGACGGCTATTTGTTCTCATTAATTTGATCTTTATTACGTTAGTGGTAAGAGCTACGGTGGCGGTACGAGCGTCAGGTTCACGGTGAGTTTGCAGCGTGCGGTGAGAGGAATGCAAACGACGGACCGCCTTTCACACGACATGAAACGGACAGGGTTGCACGCACGGTTGCCGGCCGTATCGTAATTACACGCATGTACGTATAAAACATACTTTAATACCTGCATCGCATCAGAATAAAAAGAGACGGAATGAGAGCGAATGTATTATTTATTAAATCCGGTTTAATCGCACACTTGACGAAACATTGACAAGGAGAAAGGATTTTAATACTCCTGTGCACGTAAAACGCTTATAAAAATTTATTGAGTACATAAATTAAAAAGAGTACATTTTACGTCAAGTTTTTTTAATGATCGCGTAATACATAATAGGTTATGCTGTTTGCGAGTGTTTCGTAAAATACCAAGTCTCGGCGCAAAGGCCAGTAAAACTAGTTGGTAACATATTGACAACCCTGATCGTGTTAATCAATTTTTTTAATGTTAAAGTTTGCTCCAAATACATGAAATTAGTCACATATGAAAATTTGATTTGTAAAATTAAATGTCACTTGATCCATTATGTTTTATAACTATAGAATTATACTAAAAACAAATTCTACACTTCTTTGCGTGTTTGAAATGATAATACCAACAACTTAAATTATAAATGCGAAATACCTAAAATGTGTTCTCAATTAATTTTAAATTTAAAGAAACAAGTGTATGAACAACAGTTCACATCGTTCTTTTACTTGAACACAATAATTTGTATACTAAAAGTTAAATTATTATACTATTAACGTTTTACGCTACAAACCGGCTCTATACATAGTAACTGACCCCGGACCTTAGCATAGGTCACAGGTACTTTACCGATAGTATTAATTTTTATAAAACTTTTTTTTTAAACTTTAAAACATTCAAATTTTGATAGACACTCGCGGGCAAAACAATGTCAACCGTGCACTTGTATCAACAGCGCATGTTATTGAAAGCACTCCCAACGTGACGCAACCGATCGGTTTATATATATATTTACGCAATATACCCATTGTTTGACTACACAAACAAAACCTATACAATATTAAGTATCTTTAGATGATCTAATCGTCGTGTTTTAATTGTATTTAAAAGTGTGTAATATGATGTAGACACTGAGTTGGTATCCACGACTTCGTCTGCGTAGAATTTTAAGACATTTTGAAAGTAAACTCTCGTACCTAATGTCATTTTGTTATTTTTGTAAGGTCCTTCTTCAAGGTTCAATCAATTTCTGTACCAAAATCGAGAAAAATTGGTCCTGCGGTTTAGGCCTGAAAATTTATCAAACAGATAAGCATAGATAAGCAGAATCACTTACACATGTAAAATGTTATAGTATACATGTAATTTTGATCAAAATTAGATCTATATCGATTAGTTTTAAAATAAGTTACATGTAGGTATTAATAAATATTTCTTATCTCCTTATTTATCGTCTAAATTAAATTAGTTGAAAGTATAATATATGTATTACAGTGTTTATTAATTAATTTATTAAAGCTAAAAAAAATAAATTATAGTAATTTTGAATAGAATATCAAATAGTTTGTCACCGTTATTGTACAATTTGCGTCTTATATTAAAATCTAGAAATATTATTTTTAAATTAGGTAGTTTTTAATAACATTAATTCCTTCCATCCATAGACAAATTTAAAAAAAAATAAGTAAACAGAAGTTCTTCACTTCTCTCATGTAAGCTATGTCGAGAACCTATTTTCCCTTGCCTTCACATATTCAAAGTACCTATTCAAGTTTTTGTCACTCAACATTATCAACATTCACTCAAGTAAAACCCGTTATGCAAGTAACCACATTTTGCTCAACTTTATTTTTCTGTCCGTTACCAAAATTTTACATTCAAGATACATACATAGATAAAAAATATCAACGCCTTTCTTTTACTTTGAGTTCGATGCTCTTATAATTACCAATTAGAATAGATATGTTAAATTGCGTATTTTGAACTTGTTATACAAATACAATATACGAAATAATTTTTGGATTAATAAGCAATTATAACCAAAAATCTAATCAATTTTTTTTATTATTTTATTGATAGTGTACTCTTTATAAATGGAAAACCATTTTTAATAATAATAATATACGTTGTATTGAAAATTGCAAATACAAAAACATAATGACAGTGAAAAGGTCGTAGATTACGGCTTAAATCTGCATTTTCAGTATATACCTAAGTAGGTATAAGTATACAAATTGGTAGTCTTTGGCCTAGTGAATAAAACTCATGCTGCTTCTTCAGTTCGACGCCGATACAGCCGGTTAAGGATTACAGTCTTTAGTACCAGTGTACAAAGGTCAAGCTAGCCGTGAAGAAAAACATCGTTAGGAAATCTAAATTGTCGGGAGAAACTCTGAAGCATACATTGGCAGATCAGCAAATGCCAATTTACGGCATAGTGTTTTGGTTTGACTGACTATCGTATTCCTTAATCGTCCCAAGATTGTCTAATATATAATTTGTCAGAGAGTCTTAACTTCTATCCTATAGAACAAAATGCAACCATTTTTAACTCGATTTTTCATGACGTTTGCGAAGTAAAAGATGCCATTATGAACAAACGTTCTACCTGTAGATAATATTTGTTTTCTTAATAATTTGTTTTTAAGAAGGCACATGGTTAGGAGATTATAGTAGAATAGGCGTTTTAGAAGTGGGACATTACTATAAAATTACATAATCTATCCAATCGACATAATTTGTTTAATCCATTAGACACAAGTATATCACTTTCTAAAACATCCTCGATTTTAAAGCAACATCTTGTTCTTAGAATAAGTAGGTACTTTGGAACTAGAAGGTTAAAATAGAAGAGGTCTTTTAGGAGTGAAACATTGTTATATACGTAGATTATTCACTCATTATACATTGTTTAATCCATTGGACACAAGTGTATCACCATCTCACCGCTGCAGTCGGCACCCGGAAAGGAAATTCAATTATCATCAGCGCGGCCGTTACGTTGCCGTGCAGCGGTTATCGTTACTCCAGCCCACTTTCTTAAACACTACTCGATATTAACGTTATTCGGGTTATAAGTCTTAATTGTTATTGTTATGATACAATGATACTAAAACCCGCAGAATGGCCAAAACAGTAAGTTACTTCAATATAAAAAGGTAGCCAAAGCGATTTTTTAAGAAACTTTCTATTAAAATTATTTGTATCGTATCGTTTATTGACTTAAAATTTTAATTCAAGAGACAAACATGTCTTGTTCCAATACCGAATTAAATTGAATCAAAACATTATTTTAACCGCAAAACTTTTCCAATAGTCATTGAAAGGTCATTTACATAGAAATCACTTTAGTATTAACTATTATGATGTCACTGTTAATAATTCCCCAAACTCGACTATCCACGGAACATGTTAATATCGTTAATAAAAACGGTTGTCGGGCCTCTTAGTTCAACGCACCAGGTCGTCGCACCATCGTGTACCGTACGCCGCTACCATAAGAAATGTACGCTATATCCTATACATATGCAATAACCATTCAACATCGGACAAATTATTCTGCACGGACAAACTTCCTAATTTAGACGGGTTACCTTTCTTCGGCGTTCAAAATGACGTCACGTGCAGGGAAAACAAGCAACAGGTGTCAGGTTGAAAATGGTCAAATCAGCCTGTTGGAAAATTGAGTTTACTTTTTTGTCTTGTATTTTCCAGTTTCATTTATGATAGAAAGTTTCGAAATAAAGAATTCGTCCAATATTAATTAATAATGTAAGTGATGAATGTATAATTTATTTTAGCGTCCTTGTAAAGTTTAATTTAAATGATATTTAAAAATAGAATTAAAACATTTACTTTAATAATATTTTACACGTATTTTTTTGCTTTTCTTTTTCTAATTCAATTTTTGTAAATCGATAAAGTCAACAGAATAGATTGCTATTCGGGTTCTAATTCATATATTTAAATACCAGGAATAACCGGTTATCACGGAACGTGATTAAGCTTATAAACCACTAATATCATATACGTACATAATATATATAACCATCTATAATCCTGTAGTTAGTTTTCCTGAGTACTGTTAAAAAATAATTAAAGATAAAACATTTATAGCGACGCTAAAAACACGCAACTCCATTAAGTAGGTAATTATGTTAAAAATAAACTTTATTGAAGTTACATTTGTGATAAATTTTTATTGTTTTATCCAATCTTTGCATTTCAAGCATAACGGTTTTATCGTTAAATGGATACTGATACTTTTTAATTCTAATTATCATTATCTTCATCGCTTAATTGTGTAAAAGTAACGCGTGTAGCACAATCTATCGATCGAAGTAGAAACGATAAGTTGATAATAATTATATTTGAATTTATAAAATTGGTCACCAATATGCAGGAATGCAATTACCTTGTTGCGATACTGGAATCGTGAGCCGTACACCGATTATTTTCTTTACCGATGCAGGTACCTTGATTACAAAACAAGGTCGGTCGGAGTCGCAATTATTTATTATCAACTTTATCGGTATTCGATTCGATCTCACTGCGTTGAATCTCGATGTATCCGTTCATTCGCGAGTTTTGGCGCGGAACATAGTATTTAAATTCACCTTTACGAGATAAGATGTGATAACAAGGTCAACTCACCGGGTCGATGTCCGCTTCCCAGACATCATTCAGATCGTTGGAGATGTCGTAGTAACTCTCCATGTCGGGGCCGGGTTTCTACGACGGCCTCCGACTTCCACTCGAGAAACTCCCTCGAGTAAATCGCACAAAACACAGAGAACTGTCACGCTTCTACGGTCCTTTCCCGAGCGGTGCGAAACTCGGAATGTAAACTTGCACTACAACTTAACGTCAATAAGAAAAAAAAATAAAATTTTACGGATCACTTCGTATCACCACAAGTTTAGGTTTCACTATCGACGCCCATTTGTTTTAGCAACGGATTATTTTTGTGAAATTTCACTGCACGCGAGGAATGTTTTGTGAGCGTCGGATCGCGTCAGACATACGCTCGCGGCGGAGTACGGCCGGCGAATGCGAGGCGGCGATGACCGTTTCCCCCTCTCCCCACCAGCCTCTCATTCATAACGTGATAGGGGGTAAAAACATGACCATGAGCGATCACGGGGGTGCCCATGCACTCTTCAATAAGAGACACGCTAATTATGCGGGCGGTGAGTGCTACTTTAAATTTCGATTATATTGTAAAGGCAATTAGTAAACTGACGCTATGTAATCGAACCTCTGGGGCGTTTTGAATAAGTGTTAATAGTAAATTAGTGCCCGATCATTTTTATTTGTATTTTTGTTTGTATCAATTAATAAAGTACAATTGGAATTAATTTTCCTACAAATAACATACTAAATTTTTCATGTAATAAGTTAAATGTAAAATGCTATTACAGTAATAAATAAAAAAAACATTGTAAATAAAGGAATTTATTTATTAAATAAAATATTTGAAAACGAATACATTTTCGATTTTTATTATTAACTAATTAAATTTAATTAATTTAACCTAAATAATGATAATAATAAATAATTTATAACAAAACAATAAAAATAATTACACAAGACCAATTGCATACAATACTGACTTTATTTACAGTTGACAAAAATCTTGATTAGTTTATTTAAATTTGAAAAAAAGTAAACATCAAATCTTGATTTTTAATTTTTTTTTATTCTTAGGCGAGAATTACATAAGCTTACTTATAAAATTTACATAAGTTGTTTGATCATTTCTTTACACCTGAAAAATATTACTGTCAGTGCAATTATTTTTGACACCCTAACCTAGATAACTGTTACTAGGCTACAGGTTTATTTTATGTCAATTACGGGAGTATAACTTACATATGTATTTCTCGCCTTACGTCTAAATTATGGAATAAATGAATATACATATTTCATAAAAGTTTAGTTTTAAGTAAAGAAAGAAAACATAAATTTCAAGTGACATAGAAATGTAGTTATTAATTTTATTCATTTCAATTAGGAATGTAATATTTAAATGAAATTTATTATATCATATGTAGAATATCACAAGTTGTAAATTCTATACTATAGAAAACATAATGAAAAAAAAAAAAACAAAAAATGTATTTAAAAAAATCACAAATTACATTATTGTGTTTTATGAAATTATAAGAATCAAAAATTTTTAATTTTCTCACATAAGGGCTAATCATTTAGTAAAATACGATAAACAAATCGATTAAAGAGGTAATATTTTTGAGAGAGGTAAAATCATACTAATCTTTAATCAGGCAGGAACTATGGGCCCCCATCTATCTTGGGGCCCTGGATAATTGTAATGTCCAGTGGGAAAGAGGATGAGTATGGTTGTGTAGTTACTTGTGTGAAGTCTTCTTGGGTACGGTGAAGAGCGAGGGCACGTGCGCTAGCAGCGCAGACACGCCTCCGTGCAGTACGCATACACGTGCCGCACCACACTTAACCAGGTAATCGCTGAACTACAGGACGATTCGAAAAAACAGTTTTAAAAGATAATACTTAAGTTATTTTAAAACTAGCTGTGCCCTGCGGTTTGGCCCGCGGCTATTTGAGAAAAAATTATATTTATATAATGTTTACCTTCGCTACTTTAATCGGATATTTTTTACTATTTCCAAAATAATACTATTTCCAAAATTTCCAAAATAAAAGTAACAGTAACTTAACTCCTTATAACATTAGCTATCTGCGAGTGAATGTCCCGTCAAAATCTGCCCGGCTGTTTCAGAGAATAGCCGGAACACACAGACGGACAGACAAACAGACAAAAAAAAATAAAAATTGTGTTTTTGATGGAAGTACCGTATATATTTTCTTATACATTTAGTTTTAGTTGTTGATTTGAATTTATAAACGTTCTTTAATTTTATTTATTTGCATAGATTTAAAACACTTCTGCCTAAAAACAACTAGCAATTCAAAATCGGTCACTGTTTAGGCTACATGCATTCGCATGAAAAATCTATATAATAATGGACCTTTCAATTAAATAAATTGAAAATATATTGAAATTTGTAGCAACTGTTTGTGAGGGTTGCATAAATCGCAGCTGATTTGCCATCGTTTGTTGAGGAGTTCCATTTAAGAGGGCAGATGGAACGGCATCGAACCTCAATCAAAATGGAATTACTTGGAAGCTACCACATTATTATTATTATTATATATAGATTTTAAAGAATATCACTATGGGTAAAGTGGCCTAATGCCGCCGAGAGTCAGTAATCTATAGATATTATTAGAAAAGCTAATAACATCGTATATGCGGTGTTTTCCCTACGGCCCTTGAAGACTCTGGTAAAGGATATACCCATATTCAATGCAGGTCTGGAAGTAAAAGAATCTCTAGTCTATAGAATAACGTAAATAAGAAAAGTGAGCTAATTGTACTTGTAAATTCGGATCGATTTTGATATCTTAAGACCTATTATTTACGCATATAAACATAAATAACATATATCTTATTATTATATGCATAGCTTATGTGCTTATGTGTGACGTCAGTACGTGTATTTTTACTCATAGTAACGAGAAATGAAAGGCTTAAGAAATAGTTAAGAATTTTATCTTCACGTGGAAGTCTACGAAGGTAATGATAATAGTAAAATATGACTTCATCAATTGATTCTAAATTTATGTTAATGAATAAAAAAGCATTAAAAATAATTACGACTAGAATCGAGTATTATTTTTGTAGGAAAGAAGATACTAGATGGTAATCGCTTCTCGCTGGCATAGAAACTTTCAATTTTTGCGACACAATTTAGCTTATATTCTCAAGGTATTTCTTTCTATTGCAAAACCATCAAAATTGGTTCACATTTTAATTATTAGTAAGTATGGTCCAAAAGTTAACCTCATCTTAACTCACCAATTGAGCGGTCTCGTCCTCAGCTGAAGCTATAACGATGATCTTCTTCTGTCGACTAGCTTCGGTTAGCACTTTGTATGGATGAGCCCCAAGAGCTTTAAGCTCGAGTTGTCCGAGGTGAACCCCGCTGTAGGGCACGTTTATACTGCCCTCTATACAGCTCTTTTCGTATCTGGACAATGGAGTTAATACTTTGTATCTAGTAGTAAGGCCGTCTTTAACTTATAATATAATACTTTAACCAGGGCCTCCCCCTGGGCATATTATGACAGATAACTAACTGTTTTGTTAAACTTGGTATAAAGATTAAATAGGCGATTTTTTAAATTTATTCAGCCATTCCTTTAAAAAGGTAAATATATAACCTTTTAATATTTTAACGAAAAAGATCTTATGTTAAGAGAGGCAAAATTTGCAATCATTTTTCCATAATATGGCAAGAACTATGGGGCCCCAATCGGCCAGGGGCCTGAGTATAACTTAAAACTTAAAAAACAAAAAAACTGCATCATTAGTTTTTTAAAAATAATTTTTTGAGCTTATTGGTTTTGAATAAAATAACACTTGTATTTTTGCACCATCCGACGGTTTCACTAATAAGCATCGACTTCTAGGAAGTAATGATATGCGTATATTTGGCTCACAAGTTAAGCAGATCAACTTAATTTCAAACGTCGTCTACTAGAAACGTAATATGCTAGAAGATTTATTTCCCTGTTTTTCTTAACTTATTCCTAAGCTGGCTGAGAAGTTTTTTTTTAACTTTAAATCTTCCATCTTTTATGTAGACTAAGGCGAGAATTACATTTTTAAGTTTAACTTTCGAGAGCGATATGAAACAACCCTGTACCTAGTAACAGACACGTCGTAAGTTGAAATAAACTATTTTAAACGAATTTAAATCGCGTTTATTAATTATTTTTATCATCCCGACGTTTCGAGCACTTTGCAGCGTTCGTGGTCACGGGTAAACTCAATAAAAATAATTAATAAACGCGAATTAAATCCGTTTAAAATAGTTTTATTTCAATGAATAATAATCGCGAAAATCTAAGACAAAGATACGTCGTAAGTTGTTACGAATACTGTGAACGTCAAAAATAAGGCACTGACAGTAAATTATTTAAAGTGTAAAGCAATTAGAAACAACTTATGTAAATCCTTACGAAAATCGGACATCAAAATCTATAAATGTAATTCTCGTTTAGTAAATATTTCCATACAGCTAGCAGAGGTATCCTTCTAGACGGGAATCAAAACCGCAACCACAGCCAATGATGGCAGCTTCACTTTCACTGCGCCAGTGGTGAATATCTACTTTTTATACCTATGTGTAAAACAACAACTTTTCGCAAAAAAAACAACAATACCACTAATATATAAGACATATTGTAAAATACATATACCAAAAAAAAAACATTTGTCTTGCCACATTAAAATTATTGATGAATGAAGTTGCACGAAATTAAATATCTATAATAAATAACGAAGGCATTTTAATTAAATAAATAAATAATAATTAAATATTTTTAGTGACTCTAAAATGTTGACTAATAATGAAAGACGTTATCATATTATCTGTTAGATAATATTAAAATATAGGAAATATTACTCACAGCAGATTAGATCGTATATCGACTACACAACACTTATCTTGACATGTCAAGGAGAAGAAATCGGCCAGGCTTATACGAGCACACGTTTCGGACAAGAGCACGTCCATGGGAACTTCGACGATATCCTGAAAATGAGCCAGACATGTTTTAACTTGATAGTTAACTTTATATTAATACTGGCTGCTCCTCACGATTTCACGTTTATGGTTACTGCTTCGCTCCTATGAGTCGAAGTGTGATGTTATATAGCCTATAACCTACCTCAATAAACAGGCTATCCAAAGCAAAAATATTTTTTCTAATTTAATCAGTAGTTTCAGATTATCCTTTAATTATAAACAAATTTTATAATATTAGTATAGATTAAAATTACTGTGTATTATTATTGTTACAAAAAATAATTAAACGGTTTATTTTAAGTTATTGCAGTTTTATTTATTTGATCTTTTATTTTATTGAAGAGTTTTTCAAATTAAATTGTGTACCGATTTTATTTACAAGTCAAGGTAAGTTAAATGGCTTTAATATTGGTAATTTTACTTTTTGGATAAAAAAGGAAACATTAAAACATTTTTTTCCGTAGCACAGAAAATAGAAGTCAAGATTAACAAATTATGTAAATATTTATTTTATATGTACGTATAATCAATACTTTGTAACTAAAGATGTGTTACGTTCATACCATTTCACGATAAAAATCTGTACCGATTTACAACTTTGACAAGATCGTCAATTATCTTGTCGTCTCAAAGAATCTTTCGCTTGTCATACCCAGTCGTTACGTGGTTGCTAGGCAAAGTCTTTATACAAAATTTATGAGCATTTAACATATCTATAGTTACTAATGGATTGATCGAAACTCAAATCAGTGGTCGAAATTCAAAAACAGTTAATTTAAGTTATAAGTTAAAACATTACTGAGGTTCTCTTGATAATATATTTTCAATTCTACCACAGAGTTAGACAATAAACAAAAGAATGTATACGCGTGTGTGTGTATGTAATGCGGTAGTGTGTGTATTGTTTTTTTTTATTTAATGTATTTTATATATAATTAAAAAAGCATTCTGCACTCCTTTTCTATAAACTACTAGTATGTCGAAATTTCACATTCATCCACGTCCACGCAATTTTCATAAAAAGGGGTATAAAGTTTGCTTTTCATATTTATAAACAGATAGATATTATATTATTACATATAACAATAATAAAAACTGTAGACGTGTAAAAACTTAGCCCAAGTAAGGTCACTGATGTTTTATTTACCTATAATATAATAAACAACCGGATACGCATTTAAAAACATCAACCTGTACAGTTTGGTGTAAAAAATACGAGAATTGAGCTTCATAATTTACTAATTAAACTTGTCAATTTAGCTACGACAATTATTATAACATAATAATAAACATAATTCAAGCTAATATATTATCGTTTCCGAGTTATGACACATGTAATAATCACCGATGGTTACGTCCACGGCGCTAAGAATAGAACGAGTGAAGACGAAATAATTACCTATAAGGAAACCGCGCATTGAGAATTCGCATTAAATATTTTTTATATTAATTTCTTGTCTTTTTTCCGTTCAATCTATCTTATAAATTGTAAATTAATTAATAAAAATTACAAGTAATATGTAGCTTAAATTGATGTAAGATATTTTGAAACGGTTTTTACTCTACAGGATGTTATATATTTTTTATGAAGCAATTTATTATTTTTATATTACAACATCAGTGAAGTGTTTATCCTCTAAAATAACAGGCTGTAAATGTCTCACTGCTTAGAAAATGTCATATCATCTATTAGAAGAATGTAACAATTTAATGCATTGCTAATTGCCGATCATTTCTTAGAAATTATTGAAGGTCACATAGGTTTCCTCGTGATGTTTTCCTTCACCACACAGCACGAGATGAATTAAACACAAAAAAAACTTTTAAAATATTCATACTTATCGAGATTCCAATTAATGTTTTGTTCTCTACCAGCAATTATCTAATTTTTGGTAAAGTAAAGTAAAGTAACAGCCTGTAAATGTCCCGCTGCTAGGCAAAGGCCTCCTCTCCTATTAAGAAGAAGGTTTAGAGCTTAATCCACCACGCTGTTCCACTGCGGGTTGGTGGGTATACGTGTGTCAGAATTTCTCCCGCCACATGCAGGTTTCCTCACGATGTTTTTCTTCACCGCTCAATTTTCGGTAATTTTAGTTAATTTTTGAAAGATTTAAAATTTGTTTTTTGTGCAAAAGATGAGCACTACCAGATTAGCCAAACTATTTGGTAGCGGTAAAAAAAAATTGCTCTAATAGCTTACATAAAGCTAGCCATTTTCTAATATTTTGATTTTTCTGTCCCATGTGACCATTCTAGACTCTTTCCATTTCTGTTCAACGGAAATGTATGCATTTCAAGTAACGAAGTATTAATAAACAATTATAATTCTTAATCAACGTTAGAAGTAAGAAATTACGACTATATTTCGATGCTGATAAGCAATAATGTGTTAACCCATAAAAAGTCGAATTCGGAGATCTTGATGTATTGTGATAAAACCTCATCTATTTAACAATATTAAAAAAAATCAAGTAATCTAAACTAAATAAATACGGAAAAAAGTCTTTTTAATTTAATGTTTCGAATATTGAAAAGTGCTAATTTCTTTTTGCAATATGCAATAATTTAATATATTTGAAAAATTTATTATTAGATAAAAAAATATTATATATCCAATCTGCTTTAAATTAATTCTACATTTTATTGAAATAGAATATATATGTGATGAAATGTGTAAAGAATAGGTTTGACATCTTTGAACGCCCATTTTCTCAAAATGAAGTCCGCGTGGCTTGACATAGTATTGCTTACAGGTGTCCATTTGTAGTTAAGAACTCACCATAGGATCCTTCATTTCCGGTTCATTTGTAAATCTTCTATAGCTTATACTTCTTGGTGAACTGCGGCACATTTCAATCGATTCCTGATTTAAGAAAAAAAAATAAGTTTTTTAAATATTAAATCGATTTTTGACATTATTTACTATTAATATTATTAAAGTACAAATGTATTTCATTTTGTTTTAACTATTCTAATTTAGCTTGGAAGATAATAATTTGTTTCACTAATAAAAAATCAGGGCATTACAATAGTCTTAACATTTCATCCACTACTAGTTTATTCATTAACAGTAATTTAAAGTCAGTAAACTTAAAAAAAATCAACTACAAAAACGTAATATGAACGCCTAAATTGCAATCGTGACTGTGCAAAAAAAAAATACGAATTTGCTTCATACTACTATGATATATACCATATTATTTCGACATTTAGTACATAGAAAATAGTATTTTATTCCTTTACAATAAGGATCAAAATTGAAGTAAATATTAGATGCATTTGAAATAGTGGCTCCGTCAAAAAGTCAGTAGAACATGGTCTATGGTTTAATTACGAGTTTTGTTCGCTTTATGGACATTAATTACAGGTGTCCACTTCTAACCTAATCACTAAATTCTCTTTTGACTTGGTTAAAGCAAAATCTTTTGCATCATAATACAGGCGTATTTGTGTTATTACTTTGCATGTATACAGTTTTTAACTATCTTTCAACAAATCGATATATAAATTAATTATTTATCAAGTACTGTGTATACAATACAAATATATAAATAGTAATTCCAACAATTAATCGTGAACATTTAAATAACGCATACATATTATAATAGAATGACTAAATTTTAAAAGAGTTTCTAATAATTCAAAATTGTAACTATTTAAAGAATATATATGACATGGGTTTAAAAAAAATACAGAAAATATTTTCATTTCAATCTTAGCAGTAAGAATTTTTTATATTTTGTTTTAAGTTTATGAGTAGAAGTTTTAGATTAAGACATAACGTTTTTTTTAAACAAGAGAATGTAGACTTTTTTCTTTCGCTTTTTCGTTGATAATAAATATTTTAACTACTTCAAATGACCACTACGACGTTATGAATAAATTTCGAACTACTATTTATTATTTCATTAGCAACTGTTACCCGCCATTTAGGTCGTTGACCGACGGCATGGTCGAATATTTGACGCACGATTTGAATTTTAAATTATATTGTTGTTACTATTACTATTTAATGAGCATTTTTTTTAATTTCTTCTCTTTATTCATATCATTTTTTTTAATTCCAGGTTTATTTTTAATATTAAAAATAATTTAATTTGCAAAATTCAATAAAACACAATATTTCAACAAAAAAAAAATAATTATATGAATAATGAACATTTTTCAGATTCAAGTTCAACTTTTAGTTAAGTATAATTAGATATTATTTCTATTAGGTATGACTACTTCAAATGTATAAAACAATTAACTAATATTAACGTCCGTAATGATAAAAAAATCGTATATATTAAACTTTCACGATGTATGCTACTAATTTTTTATATTGATGCGATATATTTTGTTATTTATCATGGTCATACCTTCTAAACACAACAGTCATCAGTCAATTAGTGATCACAACTGATAATTACATTTGTAAGTTTTAACCACGGATTTACAGAAATTATTTGTCTTTGCGTTTACATCTGAAAGACATTGCTGTCAGTGTCATATACCCCCTTTCACGTAATTGTGTCGGTCTGAACACGAGGCGAGTCCGAACTCGCGCATGGTACAGCCGATTGAACAAGAATTAAAACATTGAATGTATACGATATTGTTATAAACTTTTTGGATATTCTAAGCCGTTAAAAGACAATTATAATTTACTATATCGTGTACAATTATAGAGATTGGATTAGTAATTACGTTAACAGCCAATAAATCTACGATTGGGCAAAGGCGTCTAATAGAAAGATTTAATACAAGAAATATGAATATTTGAGTAAATGAGTATTTTAATGGGTCTCGCCTACGCTATTGCAATTTGAAATGTTATGGATGTGAAAAAGAAAACACTTTACTAAAACCAAATTGTTTGTGTAATGTGAAAGCCATAACAATTATTAATTTTTATTTCACATAATTAAATTAAATAAAAACTAATAATTTGCAAAAATATAAATAAAATCGTGTTATTAGTGAATAAGATATTATCCTTTAATCCACATCTAGTCAGTAGTCTTCGTATATTCCTGGCATAGATGGTGCAATATAAAACTACCCTCATAGAATATATAATATTTTTATTGTACGTTCTAATTACCTGGGTATAATTTCGATTTTCGACAAAAACTTAACTTTATACGCTCAATAATTTAAAAAAAATATATAGTTTTAATAATTAACTTTTAAATTTCATATAAATGAATATGTTATATTATTTTTATAGGGTTAAAATTTGTGAGTAGTAGTGATTTTTAGTGTTCTATGCCCAAATAATGCCAACAAAAACCTACTAAGACTCCGCTTTCCGTCCGTTTATCTGTCTATCAGCGGATGGTACCTCATGAATCGTTGAAATTTCTATCATCATGCTGATTTACCAACAACTAATAAAAACCGAGCAAGTGCGAGTCGGGTTTTAAAAATGTTTACATATTGTTAGTGTCTCTCATCTTTTTTTAACATATATAGTTTACTAAAGTTGCGTAAGTTACTCCTTATAACTTTAGCTATCTGTGAGTGTAAGTCCCGTCAAAATTGGTCTAGCCTTGTTAGAAATCCTTCGAAACCAACAGACAGATAGACAAAAATTTTAAAAATTGTGTTTTTGATGTAAGTACATAACAAATTTATTTATTAGTATATAATAATTATCTTGTACAGTGCAGACTTCGTGTCGACTCGCACTTGACTGGTTATTTATATTCGTATTATAGCCTATTATCCTTATACGTACCTTGACGCATTCTCCAATATCGATTTCAGGTAGATCAGAAAATAATAAAATACACTCATTGAACCCCGAGTCCAACAAAGTATCTCTCAATTGCCTCAGAATGCCGACTCCCATAAATAATGGCAACGATGGCCCTTCGACCAAAAGGGCATCCCATAAATGGACGATTTTATGAAGTGGAAACACGTCTGAAACAAGATAATAGTTAAACTAACAAAAAAATTACATTATGTTTACGGAATGGTATGTATCTTAAATACATATATATCATTAGCACCTAAATAAGGATTATTATTAGGGCAACTTTTTGTTATATCGTGTTTATTGAATCCAGATTTGAAACCTTATTAACGATAGTCTAACTGCCTTAATACAAAAGATTTAAACATACGTTAAACGCGTGTTCGTACTACAAATCCGCGTCTAAGGACAGTTTTGATTAAACATTCTTTATATACATAACAAATATATATATATATATATATATATATATATATATATATATATATATATATATATATATATATATATATATATATATATATATATATAGATTAACATACGAATAAGTGAGTTTAATAGATGTCTAAACCCTATTTTAGTTGTCAAATGTAACGTGTAACATTTTATTAATAAGTTTTTTATGATTTTACTCGCTGTATATTATATATACTAAGAAGTGTTTAATTTTTTAGCACTGTTTAGCGACACAAGTGTTGAACATGGTTGCGTTGCGTCTTTTGTTGTATGGCAGTAAATATTTAGTAAATTAATAACTTTTTTTATTTCATTATAATAATAACAATTTATATAAATAGATTAAGAAGTAGTTTCGTGGAAATATAGTAAAATCACATAGAATTTAAATACACGTCATGTAAAATATACAGAGACAGACAAAAATATTTGGCTAATTGGACATTTGATAAATTTTGTAGAAAAAAATACTATTTAAGGGTTAAATCCGCCACTACATTTTTTTTTCGCAAAAACTTAATTTATACAGTCATCAAATTATAATCTTTATGTGTCTCAAATAAGTTAAAATGATAAGTGTTTTAAGAGTACTTTAATATAAACAGGTTAAGATTATATTATTAATCTACATGTTATCTCGAAAGTATTAAAAAGCAAGAATAATATAAAACATTTAAAATTATCAACAAAATATAATTTACAACATTATCAAATTGAAATGAATTAAAAAACATATATAAGAAATATAAAAATATATATATACTTTAGAACACATTATTAGTGGATTGCTCTGGTAAAATTATTCTAAAAATTACGCTAATTTTTTAATATATATTCAAGTTAAATGTGTTTTTGCAACCACAATTTTATAACAATCGAAATCAGGTCAATTTCTTTTTTACGAATTTCCGAAACGCGAACTACTTTGTGTTTTAAGAGAGCATAATAAAATGATTATTTTATCGCTTCGAATTCTTAATAATAAGCAATTTTAAATTTTACTTCGTTCACATCGAAATTACAAAACAAGTTATAATAATAAATAAATTATACATTCAGAAGTAATTTGATTTAACAAACGGTCTGAAAAAAAATGCGAATATATAATAGCATAAATTTCTTACGTGAAAACATCGTCAAGAACCACGGTATAGCAAAGAGTTCTGGCACGAAGTTGATATCGTGTAAATGTGTTGCCAATTCTGGCTCATGAAAAGCAGTCATTTGCCAGAATTTTGCCAAATATTCCTTTATCACAGCACTGTTGTCCTTCAAGAAGAATTTGTGGAGAAACTTTGGGACAAACGCTGATAAACAGGCGAAAGCTCGAGCTGCAAAAAAAATTATGTTAAGTACACAAAATATTATGTCATTTAGGCTAGATCTACACTTGTAAGTTTTATTTAAGTACTTACACGAAAGAAACTCACATCTTACCTAAGTTTACGTAGGTTACTAACTTATTTACTAGGTACTATATAATAAAACTTATCAGCTTAATGTATACTATTGACAAGTCACATTTTTGAAGGGGAAAAGAATAATTTCTATACAATTTTACCTATAACAATTTTATTTCTTACAAAATATAACGTCATAGAATTTATTATATTAATAAATTATTTCAAACATTTTTTTCATTATTTTTTTCTAAGTATTTAATTATTCTGAGCTCAGAGGTGGCTCTGGACGAATGTTCCCTACATTTGTTTGTTTTTGTTGATTTGTTGCCAGTACGGTCCATTATAATTATGTGAACTATAACAATAATTGTAGAATAACCTAGATCAAGTAGAACACGAAAAAACATGAGGGAGAAAAACATTTTTTTTCGAAAAATAAAAACAAACTAGGCTAACTCTGCTACGAAACTAAATAACAGTAGCGGCCCAGCCCAAACTCAATTACTAGTCACTTATCAACGTAACGCATAATAAAGTAACACTGCTTTAGTAGACAGGAATTTAACTTTAAAATTCATAAGAAAAGAAAGTAGCAATGTCTTAAACTTTCACAAGTTAATACACTCACCTTCATTGCAAAAGTTTAAATACAAGAACGGCGCTGTCAATGAGTCCAATCCCTGCCAATAGACATACTGTGGGTTCGTTAACAACCAGGCCTTCAGCAACCTTTTCAGTGTTTTGTGACCGGCTGCTCCACAAAGCAACCAGCAGTATTGGTGACATCTGGGTATGTCTACATCGATCTGAAAGAGAACTTTAAATTTTCTTATCTTATTTTAGTAGAATCTAGCCTAACCACGTTCTTCTTTCCCATATTTTGCCATAACTCATGCCTGATTATGGAAAAGTTATCAATGGTTTTGCTTCTCTTTAAAATAAGGGTGTCCCTCCAATGAATATACATTTTCTGTGAATTAATCAAGAATTTTGTCTATTTACTCTTTATATATCAATTTTAACAAAATAGTCCTGTCAAAATCAAAAAGGTCCCATTTAATATAATATATTTTTAATATAAGCTTGTCCAGGTCTTCGAATAGGTTATAGACTGGCTGTAGCCAACTGTCTACATCTTCAATAACTTGGCTAAATCGGCAAAGTATCACACATGCACAGAAAATCGACGAAAAGTACGCGATTTATCTTCGTTTCATATAGTGGCTGAAAGAAGCGGAAGCCTAACATCCTACTTCATTCTTACTTGTTTCGTATCCCCCCCTGAACCAAAAATATATTTTTAAGCTGACATTGCATTTGTGGCTCCTCTGCAAATGTCGATGGGCAACAGGTAATGGCGAAAGAAACATATTTCGGACAAGGTAAAATTTTGAAAACCCATTGATCATTCTGTTTATCCACCCTAAAGTCCAGTCTGTTTACCCATCCTACGGAACCGGAATCGCGTGTCCTTTTGTCCACCCCAGCCGGGATACTTTGGGGTGGAATAATGGACTCTTCCAACCCAAAGATAGATAAATTCTTATTCTAATTACACATCACACATATAAAATAAAAGAAGATATGAAACATATTTGTACAATAAGGCATCCCATCATAATCATTGAGGCTACTTCAATTCTCCCATTCCTCCTACGACTACAAGTGAAAAAAACGTTACACAATGTTAAAGCCACAAATCTATTACAAGAAAATAAAAAGGAAAAAGGGGAATAGGCTTTCAACACTCTGTCGGTGAATCTCAACGGTGAATAATGTTATAATTTTTTCAAAAAGGTATCAAAATTTATAAGGATATAGTAAAAAATACTCAAAGAAAATCAAATCAAATTTTAGCGTAGATTTTAATTAAAATACCTGTCTATCCGTAGGCGTAGGTGTTTCTTTGTCTATCCTCTCGTATTGTTCCTCTATATCTCCTACAACACCTAATAGTGCGGCCCACACGTCCCCCCTTACTAGAGGGGGAATGTCTATTTCTGCTTCGGATCTTATGTATTGCGTTGTGTATGGATATCCCTAAAAGTGTAAGGGCGAAACAATTGTATTAGAAAACTAGCTGGTGCTCCCGACTTCGTCTGCAATGTCTACTATTCCTACGTCATAGTAGCTTTATGCATACAAAGTCTCGGCCCGATCCGTTCAAAAATCGACAAAGTTTCATATAAACTTTCATCCCCTATTTTATCTTCTTGGAAGTAAAATAAATCAAAATCGTTGCTTAGCGGATGCGTCCAGTGGTTTGGGCTGTGAGTTGATAGATCACTATGTCAGACAGTCAGTTAGGCACCTTTAAATTTTATATATTTGGATAGTTGAAAGAATACAGTAAATTTAATAATCAACATTTACAAATAAAACTAAAACACACTAATCAACTTCAAATCTGTATTAAAAATTATCCTATAAAGGCTAAATTGAACCGAATATTAAATTATATTACTGTTAAAAATAAGGCCTTATCGGGAATTTCCATCACATATTGTATTTTTAGTTTTACTGACGATATATCAAAATTTATTTGTGTTTAGTATTATTTTACAAGTATCGATTGTATAATATTTAGCTAACTTGTTTTTTTCATCAATAACAATAAATAATTCCAGGATTGATCTTATAAAATCTAGCTACATGATATTGCATTATCCCTCATAATAAGCTTTATTTAATATTGTTACTGACTTACGTGTAACAGTCTCTGAAACCAGAGTAATCTATAAAACTGGTACTCTGTATCTCTCTCCCTAATAATCTTCGGTAAAGCAACCGCATCATAATCTTTTCTCCTCTCGTGCATCAAGGGATAGAAATCCTGAGGTGGAATGTGATTTAGACGATTTTTTAATAAATCTAGACTGTATTTAGCAATTCGGCGATCAAATAGAGCCCCTGTCTTCCCTCCTATAGTACCACCATCTAGAAGAATGGCTCTGAAAAAAATGTATGAATACATTAATACAATAAGAATTTTATAAATGTATTATATATATATGAATAATGATAAATAATGACAAAAATTGAGATTTAATTATGAATGGATCTTTTATATTATTATAATTAAATGTGTTAATTTTTTTATAGTTAATTAAATACAGAATAGACTGGTTTGTTATATGCCATGTATTCTAGACTATGAAGTTTACTTGGTAGGAAATAAGATTAAGTTAAGCTAATTTAAATAATTATGTATTATTCTGTATGTCACAAGTCTGTATTAGAGTGTATTCTATCAAAAGATTGGTAAGTTACATTTGAAGTCGTCTTCACAATATAAACATATACAGTTCATATAAAAGTATACAGTATACAAGTCGAACAACATTTGAAAGTATTAAAAAATATATACATATTGTGTAAATAAAATTCTAACTCACATAGGCATAGATAAAATAGGTGGACTATTTTTGATCAGTCCATTCTTTTTCAATTCTGCTTGTATATCCCCTCCCGCCAACTGCCACCAGTAGTACAGATATTGTAGCTTACAGCCCATTAGTCCACGAGGTCTCTTTATATCCTCTAGAGTTTTGCTATTAATTTTTGTAAGGTCCTCATTTAACTCTGCAAATGTTGCTCTATCACTGGGAAATATCTTAAGACATTTCTCTATTATATTTCTTATTGTGTCTGGTATTTCCTATAAACAATATTTATACATAAATAAGAAATACATTTACATAAGATTTCTTCCAACTCATAAATAATTATTTACCAATAAGATTGATGTTTTATTTAAACTGTTTTAAGAGACTTTATTAACAATAAGTTTATCAAGATATACTCTAGAAAAATAAAAGATATGTATTACAGATAAATAAATTAGACATTTAGAATTCTAAGATCAACTTTAAACTTTTTTAAAACTTACAAGTTATTAACAACAAATGTATAATATACCTTATAGGCTTCAAAGCAATCATGTTCTCGAGCAATTCTTTCAGCAGGATTATTGGCATGCACTAAAGTTAGTATCCTCCTCAATGTAGGTCCTGGTTTTATATTCCTCCATAATTTCCCAATGCACAATTCTAATAGGATAATGCCAAAAGCCCACACATCGGCTGCTGGACCACCACCATTCAATATAGTCTCAGGGCTAAAATATCTTGGTAACCTAAAAAATAGAAAATGTATTGTCTTATATTATCTTAAAAGAAATTATACCCATATAGGTTAAAGAACCTTGCCTATATTGAATTATACAAGAAATTACATAAAATAGAATAGATTTTTATATTAACATTTTCTGTATTGTATTTAACTAGCATATTTATTAAGCTATACTAATATTATAAAGCTGAAGAGTTTGTTTGCTTGTTTGAACTAATTTCAGGAACTACTGGTTCAAATAGAAAAATTCTTTGTGTTTATTTATTGAAGAAGGCTATAGGCTATATTACATCAAGCAACGATCCATACAAGCAAAGCAGTAACTATAAATGCAATTGAAACCGCAAGGGACAGTTAGTATAATATAAGCAACTTTCAAAGTCACATAAAAATAGGCATAATGGTTAACTGACTTACCCAAGAGGAAATGGTACCTCATTTCCTCCATCTGTCATATAATACATTCCATAGTTAAATAATTTCACTCGACCACTTGCGTCAAGTAATATGTTATCATCAGATAATGTTCTGTGGGTTACATCTTGCTGATGAAGGAACATCACAGCATTCGTTACTTGGAGTGATATATTTATTATTTCTTCGTAAGAAAACTTTGAGGTATATTCAGATAGTGACTTACCAATCACCTCAGCAACCACAATGATTCTTTCTGAAAATATAAAAAAGAATATATTAAAACTTATTCTAATTATAATTTGAACATTTAAAAATAATTATGTACTTATATCAATTTAAAAAAATTAATATTTATACCTTAGCGCAAAGTAATCATAAGAATTTTAAAAAAACTAAAAAAACATTGATGAACTATATCAAGTGGGGTATTATGGAATAGGTATTATATTTTTATGTAAGTATTAAATTTTTAGGTATATCGTTTTTAATTCACTGCATTAAAATTAAAAGCTAATATGTTCTTCATAAGATCACAATCAGATAGTTGGCAGAAATGAAGAGTGGAAATTGTCAAAAGAGTTCTTACAGCTGAACGATAACTAAGTGTATTCGATTTTATAGCACTATCAATAGTAGGAGAAGAAGGAAAGTATTTATTAAGATCATTGAAATCGAAAATATTTTAATTAATATTCTGCTTATTTTTGTCAACTCCCAAGTGATTTGGGAAATTTTCGAAAGTTTAGCAGTCTTTTCCCTCTATTATAGATTTGTGAATATGGTGTCATTGTTTGCCTCTATATGCTTTGTTGCAGTGATTCCATATCTTTTTATATTTTTTATGTCTTGCAGAACCTTTATATATGCAGTCAACCAAGGAGCAGGAAGGTGCTTAATATGTACTTGTTGTATAAAAGCGTGGATGTCAAATAACTGGGTCAAAAGAGAATTGAAAATAGCTAGTTTATCATCCACGTGTAGACACATTCTACACCACTGACCAGTTAATTTTAGCTAAATCTTCACGCAAGCGACTAAAATACATGCCACTAAAATTATGCCACTATTAATTTTATATGAATGAAACAAGAGGTAGGAAAAACCATCAGCTGGACATTGTCCATGCTTTTTAACATGATCAGAGGGAACGAGAATTAAGTCAAGAAGAGATGGAGAGCAATTAGGAAACGAATGCTTAGCATTTTAAGGAAGGATATGTTAAAATTAAGCATTTTTTAAAATTAAAATAACTCACCATGTTTGCCCCTAATAATATCGAGATATGTACACAAGTTAGTGTGTTCAATCGTCAGAAGCCGCTGAGATCTGCCTAGTATTGTTATAGAACTAGGCGTTAAAGGTAAACCGTTACTCCCGCACGTTTCTCCAGGATGATTCTTAGCAAAGAATGTGCATGCCGCAAATTTACAACTCTCGTTTTCATCCATTTTATTCAGATTTTTTTTTATATTTTTAAACTATAACGTTAAATCAAGGGGATTAACTATTTACTGCTACTTTCTATATGTTAAATGGTTTACCATTATATGGGGGCGTAATTTTATTACTTTAACTATAAAAACTAAGAAGTTACAAAATATATTATTTGTTTTTATTTGACGATTTGACAGTGTGTCATCGAGGCTCGCGAAAAGTGTAGCTAACAACAAAGAATATACAGTAACAGATTGGAAGCAATGAGATTTGCTTTTAAAAGCTGCCTTGGCACATGAGTCTGCAGTCTTATTGTCAGCTACACTAGAATGGCTTCGTATTCAAACCAGCAAGACCTTTCATTCTTTTAGATGACATGAATACAGGGCCTCTCTGATCTTTAAAATAATGGAAAAACTCAATCTGCAGCGAAAGAGATCCTTAATAGCTAACAGACAACTTAAAGAGTCAGTTAATATCACAGTCTGTTGAAAGTCATGGGAGTGGGCATAGAGGATGGCTTCCAGTAAAGCAATAGCTTCACCGGAAAATATCGAGGTTTCAGGGGGGCATTGAAAATGTAATATAATCCTAATTTGGAAATCCAACAGGCTGCTCCAACACAACCGTCCGGGGAGAATTTCGAAGAATCTGTGTAAATAAAAAGGTGATTTAACCAATTTTGATGAATAATTGTTGAAAATTTAGAAAATGTTATAGAAACATTATAAGTAAGGGCTTTAAAATAAATCAAGAATAGGGGATTAGACGGAAAATTCATAAGATGAGTTAGGGAGATTGGTAAATTTTAGGAAGCTATTTAATAAATAGAAAGAGGATATATTTTGGTTGAAAAGATGAGACAATTTGTTTAATCTGGACTAAAGGGAATAGCAGGACAGCTGTATTGATTTGATGCCAAAGCGGTCACATAGAAATTTCCTTCTAATTTGTAAATGAGGATAAATACACTCTACTTATAGGCCATAAGTAAGTGTCTACTTCATTGCACCCAGAATAATTCTCAAACATCTTGGATTTTATTTAGTTTTTCAGTTGGAAGGGAATGACTACAACTATATGTATGTTTGAACTTTGTAGCAGTTGTACTAAAGTTCTAGTGGCATTGTATATCCTTGATCATCATTAATAAAATTAGAAATGAAATTATTGCAGATAAATTTATTTTAATTAAAAGAAATACTTTTATTACAGTTACAATGAATAAACGTAAAATTCATACTCGATCTTCAAAGGAAATTATTTCTGCATATTTGCGCCGTTTATACGACGCAAATATGCAGAAATTAAAGCTGATCCTGAGCTTTATGAAAGGCAAAGAGAAAAAGAAAAATATACGACGAAAAGGCAAAAAAAGCAAATAGTAAGTATAAATGAAAAATCATCACGTGAAATTAGAGAACAGAGAATGGCGGAAAGCATCAAAAAAATATCAATTGAAGAAGAAAGAGGAAGCTAAATTACAATCTTTACCGCGACCAGTTTTCGTTCAAACCAAAAATAATGGTAATGCTTAACATCAACATCATAATCAACGAAACCAAAAATTAGATCCACTGCAGAGAACAGAATCAACATCTATCATAATAAGAAAAATACGTTACATAGAACAGAAAAAAAGGAAAATACTTTAAAGTTGTATAATACAACTAAAAAAGAAGAACGTTGTTCTAGAGAAGAAAATAAAAATTCTAATGAAGAAAAAAAAAATTAATACCGAACTTAGTTACAAACACAAAGAAACCAAAAGAGGAATTACATGAAAAACAGAAAGAGGACCGGCGAACTAATACGGCTTTGGTGAAAATAGTCAAAAATTCTTATAATGACGATAATTATAGTACTATAGCTGCAAGGAAAAAGGAATATATTACTCGACACAAAATTCAAAAACAGAAACGTTATTTGAATTATCCGTTAAAAATATTGCATACTAAATTTCTGGCTGCTCATTTAGTAAAGTCAGATATGGTTTTTTTTTTTTGTAAACACCAGCCATTCTAGGTGCTTTAACCCAACAAAAAAAGAGATACTTGTTTCTGCATTATATACAGCAACATTGATTTGCTTGTTGACACATCATACAAGGCATCTACTATAAAACAAAAAACTCTCAAGAGCCACTCGCAGATGTATGTTGCTCTGAACGCAATGAAAAATGTTTATCACATGTGTAAATTATGCAAATACAAAATAATACTGCTACATAACGAAATCTTAAATTATATATCATTGGTGTACCATCAATGAGTTCGATGCAAGCAAACAATTCGTTCCAAAAAGAGATCTAAAGTGCAAACCATAACAACAAAAAAAATATTTCTCAGTTCTTCATTAGAAGTAGTTGAGAAATTAAGAAAACTGCTGCCAAAATTTATTAAACATAAAGAAGGTGAAGATAGTCAATTAGCATCTAATTTAAAAGCAATTAGTGGTACCCTTTTCGTGCATCAAGTGATGTGGGAGAGATGCTGTAATCATTTAACCTTTCGAAAAACTAGCTTTTTTGAATGTGATGTGGTAAATGTCTGATTGTCTGTGTACATGGGAAACATCTAGGTTTTGGAAAAATACACCTCCAATATAATTTAAGGGAAACTCAACATCAACTAGATGAAGATACGAATGTAGTTACTTTGGCGTCTATAAAAAATGATAGAATACTCTCCAATATCACTAATGCACCAATACTTCAACATCTCGAATTGAAGGTATTGGTGCATTAGTGATATTGGAGAGTACACTTGTAGGGAAGCAGACAGCTAATATTGTTTTTAAAAGACAAAGTTTCAAACGATTAAAGCGTTATTTTAACATTTTATATAAGATTTTTTGAAATTAAAATAACTAATATTAAGAAAGATAAGTTTTCGGTTACATCAATTACTTGAGTATTAAAATAATAATTATGTTACAGTAAATGAAGAAGACCAAAGAATTGATGTGTTTGTGGATACATTATAATTTGTTAAGAATTTATTTTAAATACAAGCCAAGTGAGATCAAATATATAGTTAATTTAATTTATTATAAAATACTACATACTATCGTGTTCATTTCCCCGTATTCAATTATCATTACTTGTATACACTCGTCATTACCGTAGTTTTCATATTTTTGAAATTATAAATTCTGGCTAAAATTCATTAAATTAATGTGTGCCTTTGTATGGGTATAGTCTATTTAACTTCGATTAATTAAATGTACAATACGAATTTGATCTAAGAATTATTTAAAATTTTCGTAAAAAAATAAATATAAAAAATAAAAGTGCGTGAATTCACCTGGATACAACAAAGCGTGGAGTGGCAAAAAAGAGAAATACTCATAATATAATATTACTGATCTATCGTTAAAACTGTACTCTTTGGTAATTTTATTTTATGAATCTGTGGTTCTTCCACTCCTTGACAGTTGAAGACTTTGACAAGAAGAAATTTTTACTCGAATTTGAGACGAGTTTTCAGTTTTTTATTTGTGTAAATAAAAAAAATAGATTACAATAAAATATTAAGAGAAAGTTTAATGTAAGTAATATTTTAGTTGTAATACAATAACATGAACATGTATGACTTTTTGTGATTGCTTGTTTTTGTTCAAAGATATAAGATGTCCTGCGTCGAAATACAATCAGGCAATGCTGATTCTGAAATGGAAGGGCAAATAGACGATGAAGTAGAATATCTTTCTGATATATCCTCTGAAGAAGAATTCTTATTAAGACAGAGGTTAAAAATTTTGGAAAATTACAACAACGCGCTGGAACGTAAGGAAGCCAAGAAGACATCAATCGGGTCAGGTATTTAAGCGTATTATATTAAGATTTTATTACCAACATTCTATATGACTGTTTAAGGTTATGACATAAAAATTGCTGCGTGAACTGTAAGTTGGTTTCTTATATATTCTTTAATTTTACATATTAAGGTACAATTAATGTAGCCTTATCTTATGCGAATTTAGACTTTCGTGATATTTTTTCAATACTTAGTACTATTATTTATTATATTATGTAATACTTTAACATTTTCTTTTAAACTGTTGTCAATGTCTTTAAACTTTGGTTAAATTCCAACATCATTTCTATGTATTTATTTACATGCATAACTAACTGGTCCTGTCTGAATTCGGGGTTTCATTGAATTTTAATATTAGATGTTATTATCATGATGTAGAGTAGTTTATTTTCAAGTATTACAATGTTTTGTAATATATTTACTTTGAGTAACAACGAAGCAACAAGTAACTTTGTCCTTCATCTTCTATTCTTATACATGTTTTGTATAAAAATACGATTGAATATAATATTTCCTTTGACTTTGAAAGTAACAAATAGTCAATACTACATATATTGAATGTGATTTTAGATACTTATAATTATAGATATTTTGATTTGAGTTTATATTTTCAAAATTGTACTTGGATATTGTATTTTTGAACATAGAAAAAATAATAAATATTAACATTTTATGACCTGACATCCATTAGACTGAGTATCACTCTAAGTGTGTTTATATGATGGCATTATATATTGTGTCTTTTAACATTATTTGTGTCTTGCAGTGGTCACATTATCATTTAAAACAGCTTAAAATGATTACTGGAAACTTTAAATATGTCAGACATATAACAAAATAGTAATAAAAAATCTAATACCTATAGTAAGTAGCTCGTGTGTGATGCACAATGCACAAACTGGAAAAACCAAACCAATATATAAATCCAAAAATATATATATTATTACAGTTGTAGAATATATCACTTCAAATAAATATATTAAGTCTAAAATATAAAAACAATATTTATTTCTTCACATTTCATACACAGCCATACTGATTACTTTATTGTGATAAAATTTTGTCTACTTGTTATTTGCACTCGTGCGAAGGTTAAAGATGTGGTATAATTAACTTACAGTATGAGATACATATGTCGTATTGGTAAATGTATTCTACATTAAGAGCTAAGTCTCGGGGAAAAGCCTATCCTAAATAAAAACTTCTATAATTTAAATTAATTATTTTGTTAGATATGTTATTGATATTTGTATCTATTTCATGGTAGGTATTTACTATGAATAGTCACTTTGATAGTAAGTAGTAGCATAGACATTGAGATAAGCGTGTTTAATTCATTTCTTAATGGGCTAATGTGGATTGTTATTCATTAACTTATTACCTTTTTTAATCCACTGCAATATATAGCATAATTTTTTATAGCACTTAGAAATTAGTGAGTAATACACCCAGAGGGGGCTTCATAAACTTTAGTAACAAGTACTATTAAATATTTATATTAAAACGTAGAATATTGTTCTTAATTATTTGGTATTTGTAATGTTTTTTAGTTTTTTTTTGTCTTGCATGTTAATTATAATTCTAATCAACTTAGTGTAAGCAACAGAGAAAAATAAATTTTAGGTAAAGATCATGGAAACAAAGATGCACTGTTTGGTCTCTCTGAAATTTCAAGTACTGATGCAGATGACAGCTTCCTTAAAACAACATTTGTGATCACTAGAGATAAAAAACATGTCAAACCTCACCATAGACAAAAGAGATTAAAACAAAGGAACAAAAAAAGTGGGAAGAATAAGGAAAGGAAAAAAAGTTATCGTAATAAGAAAAAAATAGATTTAACTAGTGACAGTGATGAGAGTGAGTTTTCAGATGATGATTATAAAAATAAAAGACGTAAATTAGCTGATGCGGTTTCCTTAAATATTGTTAAAAATGATACATCTACATTAAAAGATAGACTATCAAAGATGTTATGCATATCAAAAGCTGAAAATCGTAATAAAGAAACAACAAATGTGATGCCTGAATGTTCTAGTGAACCACAAGATAGCAAAATAAGTCTAGACCAAGATAAGGAAACATCTGAAGTAATTTCTAACACTGCCGAAAATTTTATAGATTTGTGTACAGAAGAGGTATCGAAGACAGTTCAGAATGATGATAGTTCAAAAGACACTGTTAACACAGTTATTGAGGAAAAAAAAGATGAGGTAGACTTAAATAATAGTAATGAAAACTCAGATGAAGATCTTGAACTGCTAAGACAACATGCTCTCAAAACAAAGGCTGCAAAATCGAAAATTAAAGAAAAACCAGACATTGTTAAAGCTGAAAAAAAGACTGATGCTTTCTCTGAAGATGAAGACAGTGATACTGCAGAGTTGAGAATGATTTGCCTTAAGTCCAGATTATTAAAAAAAGCAATTGAAATAAAACAGAAACAAAAATTACAAAAAAGGCTTTCAAGTTCTAATATGCATGATTTTGATATTTGCGAATCAGGAAATGATTTACAAGTAGACCACAATACCGATATAAACTCTGTTGTTGTTGATATGGATATTGGCTCAGATAGTGAAGATAAAGGAAAAGAATTAATAACTGACTGTACATTCAATGATAATCCTAAAATGATTAATAACGAAGACAAAACTATTACTAATAAAGCTTTCCGTAGAGAAGACGAATTAGAGGAAGATGAAGATTTATTAAGAGCAAAATTATTAACTTCTTTAAGCAAAAATCTGCCTAATTTAGTTGATATAAATGTTTTGAATTCTGCCTTAAGTCAAGAAGAAACTATGAAAGAAAAGAAAGTAATCCCAAGTCAACCAAGTATTGTTGAGGAAAAGAAGTTTATAATTCAACTTGGAGATTCTGATTCTGAAGTTGAACATGAAGCAACGAAAAACTTAACAAAAATGCACATGAAGCTATCTGAACAAGCAGAATTCCAACAGAAATTAGATCTCTTTTTGAAATCAACTAGATTAGAAGTCGAAAAGACAAAGTTACCGGATGTTGTTCAAAAGCCAGCTCAAAAGTCACCTGAAAAGTTTGTCGCCAAGGTTAGATTTTTAATAACATGTTTTGTGCAAAATTAAATATTTTCGAAGTTATTTATTATAATATTTATTTGTTATAGGCAATGAACCATTTACCGAAATCAGAACAAATAGAGTATAAAAACCTAGTAAAAAGAATGGCAGAGTTAGAAAAAATGAAGCAAGCTAGACAAAATATAATTAACATTAATAATAGGGAAAATAACTTGGTTAAAGAAACACTAAAGCCTCGAAATTTCTCCGTGGCGTCAAATAAATTAGCTTCAGTTAACAAAGTCGAAGAAAAGATTGCTTTATCAAGGTATAAAATTATGTTTTTAATTAGTATATTCGAAATTATGATAAACTCTCCGTTGTTAATTTTTTTACTTCTGGTTGAATTATAGAAAACGGATAGCCGAAGAATCGGCGAAAATGTTGAAATTAAAAGAGGAAGCGAAAAAATTATCACAACGTTACAAAATTGTTGCTACAGAGTTGAAGAATATCGCCACTGCCATAACATTTAACAAAAAGCAGCAAAAAACTGTACAGAACGATTTAACCAAAATTAGACACCATCATCAAATGCTTTTGAAAAGGTATTTCTATACAATACTTTTATCTAATGTGTTAATATTATTTTTATCAATTAACTTAATTTTTTTTAGCGTGCCTATTAAACATTCCAACCAAAATTTAACTTTAAGTCGGCCCGTCGATAAACCTATGCCGGCAGTTAAATTACAAAAAGAAAACGAACCACTTACTATGGACCACAAAAATTCTAGTAAATCTGTTAAAATAAGTGTCGCTAATAATCACAATAAGGAAATCCAGCCTAGTCCTCGGTTATCGATCGAATTAGATGTAACGAATAACAAAAAAATAGTAAAACTACCAAAAAGTTCACAAAAGGATGTAGTTGATTTCAAGAAACATAGCCCAAAAAAAATTTATAACGAAGACTGTATAAACGAAAGGCTTCCGAATTTCACAGTTACCAAAGATTCAGATAATAAACAATACTCACATAAGGCAGAGAGCCATAGTTATAATTTAAAAACAGACTTTGATGATTACAAATCACCATTAGATGCATTGGAATGTAAAAGGTAAGTGAAATTTTTTTATAAAAAATTTAGTTTCCATTTATCTTAGGTTATTCTTTAACAGCAGCAATTTATTACGTCTATTTGATCTGAAAATTTTAAATAAATGTAAATAATATATCGAAGAAAATTATTCGATATCTGTTTTGTCAATGGAAAAGTTTGTTTAACTTCTCGACCGACCACACTATTAATTTGATTTCGTGCATTTCGAGTCTCAAATAATCAATAAAAACATTTCAAATAACTCTGATCATAGCTTTGAATTTTAAAATGTTCTTCATTAGGTGTATTAAAAAAACAAGAGTTTATAGAGAGTCAAAGTATCGTTTCCGCAACTGAATATAATGTGGATGGCCATATGCGTACGAACATCGCCCGCCTGCGTTGCGATGTAAGTATGCATCGAAACTGTCCACGTGTCGCGTTAAACTGTCGTAATTTTTCTAAAATGGATACTTTTCAGCTGGGAGGAGGATCCGAATGCCGTCCTGTGTCCTTTCGAATTTGGCGGCAGTTGCAGAGATCCCGATTGCAAATACCTTCATCCTAAAATTCCCATACAAGAATGACACTACACGAACAAGTACACGTACGCTCACACTGCCCTACATACAAATATACGTAAACATTACACTACTCATATAATATCTTCTTCCTTTATTACGTGTCATCTCCGAGTGCCTATGGATGTCATTATGTGTAAAGTATTTATGTAGATCTATTTCTTCTTTTCATGCATGCAATTATCTTTATTTATTTTTTTTTAATTTTACTAATTTAAACTATGTCACCTTAAACACTATATAATGATAGTATTACACTTATGTTATTTTAATGACACAAAAATATTAAGTACTTACATTTTTTGTTAAGTTAGCGAGTGAGTGTGTTAAGTGTGAATTGACAGATAGTTTTTGATTTTAGGATTTGTGCACACTGTCGATAATAAACGATTAGATTAGAAATATAATATTAATTATTTAAGTAATTTATATGAAAGACTTAGTTACATTTTATCTATGTAATTCTAGTTGCCGTTGGAAGCAGTGGCCTCAGCATCGGGAGTGGTAAGTTTCGAACATTTAAAATAGTGATAATGTAGTGGTTTTCAAAGTGTCGGCGTCGATCTTTGAGCGACTGATTCAACGATAACGGTAAACTGTTGTGGACATTTAATTTGATTTTTTAAATCTAATTTATTAAATTTTTGTACATAGTGTAAAATAAAAGAATAATAAAATATATGTTATTGTAAAATCGACTTTTATTTAATTATGCTGGTTAAATAAAACACCCTATATAAAGAGATAATTTATTCAGACATTGTAAAATAAAATACCAATGAAAATACTTTTCATCACACTGATACACTTATATAGACAAAAATACGTATAATTTGGATTCAAATTCGATATAATTATAAATCTTATTATTAAACAAGGAATCACATGAAATGACTAGATACAAGGTACATCGTTACACATAAAGAGTAACTGTGGGCAAAGACTGAAAACAACTTATCTATTGATACAGATGGACTTTTAAAATTTCAGTTTTAAATAATAAAATACACTCTTATATAAAAATCTATAGTCATAAGATTTGTTTGGTGTCTCCAAAGCTCCATTATAAGGTACATAAAACGCTTGTATAGTCGAGTATATAGTGGAATTAACTTTTATAAACTTATGAGCATTAAATTTGGTATATCCATCCCTTATATAACGAGGAAATATTATATGCTTCAGGAAAGAGCCCACAGTTAAGGATATTATATAGACTAAATGTGAATATGAAGGCAGACTATTGTGACTTGACTCAAACATTTTATATCTATAGGCAATAGTGAAGTTTGCCTAATGATCCTGCTCCATCTGGGTTTTAACGCGAATTAATATGTTAAGATATTACGTTGATGGATTCAACATTCTAATATGTTATTTGAGATGTGACGTTAATGACGCTTGACCTTAGCGGATAACTTAGATGGTGGTTTGATATCAAAATACAACATAGGGTTTTATAGGCCTATTAATTGTTGAAAGTTGTTAACAAAACATGCTACATTTTGACAGTTGATTTCTGATTTTTGTACTCAAATGCATTTAACTGTCATAATAACTTTGATTTAATAACAATAGATTTACACAATTATCCCCTGGGACTGCAATAATATGACTATTAAGGTGTATAGTTGAGCACAGTTTTTTAACGTCAAACGTTTAGGCGCATTCTGTTGCAGGGGTTAATATTAACGTAACTGCAGGTGGAGCAGGAGTATAAAAGGAATAAGTAGAATTATAACACATTAATATGATCATTACAAGTGATTTAACTATCTACAGATTACATAATGTAGGATATTAGAGTATGGATAGCTTCCGATGCAAGACAAACGTTCAAAAGATTGCATGCTATTTATATAACTTCCATATCTTTTAAAATATAATCATGCTTTATTGAAAAAGTTCTTCACTAGCCAACATACATATTACCTCTTATTAGTAATTGTGCTATTCATATAAAAGTGATTAATTCCGTTGATATTATAAGACATTTTACTTTTTTAGTTTCATTTAATGTAGGTAACTAGGTACTTTTTCATATTAAACGTTTTTTTATTGTTGGCTACATAGCACATGACACTTTCGTAGCCCTTTTGGATCTTGGTAAGGATTGCGGTGTGAGAAACTCCAGGACGGTGGTTGTTATGGTAATATTGTTTTTCCCCAAAAATCCGTATAAAATAATGCAAAATGTGTTAGTTTTTTTTTATTTAGATTTTTTTAAACGAGGGCTGTTTCTACTCATTTAATTTAGATGGTAGCCATTTTAAATCTTTTACACAATTTTTTTTGTAATATTTTTTTAGACCAAGTTTGTTCATAGTTCACTAAGGTGTATATTATGCATAAAACATTTTCCAGACGAATCTTGCTATCAATAATTTGTGCTCAACTTATTTTAAAAAATTCAACTAAACAGCTAAAAATAATGTATAATTTTGTTTATATTCTTACAAAAGTTATTTCGTTCGAAAAATAAAAAAGGACGTGGGTGACGTTAGTTCGGCACTACTAGGTGTAGGATAAAAGTTTGTACTCAAACAGTTTTATGATTTATTTAGATGAAATCGTGTTTATCAAAGAGAGACAGACTAATTGTCGGACATAGTCCTCACACATTTCCGTAATTTTTTTACATCTAGGAACACCATTAATATTTATAATATTTAACTTTGGTGTTGAGTAGATGGGAGGTGGTAGATGTCTCAGGGATAGACTTGTCTGACGTTAGTAAACAGTAGCGTGTATGAATGACATATGAGTGTAGATGGTGGATGTCTCAGAATCGTAAATGAGAAAAGGATGAAAAAGTAAGAAAAGTGAATGTGAATGTGGTGTAAGAATAGGTAGATCGTGGCTGTTCTGAACTGACGACAGGACGAGGGTCTATGATTCTGAAATTGATGTTAGTGTACAGGGAAAGTTATCTAATGTCATAAAGTTATCGACTAAAATGACGGTAGAACAGTGTATGTAAAACTGGCAGGTTTAAAGGCTATGTTAGTTTAGGGAGAAGGTGGGGAGAACATGTCTGTTGTTGATGACTTAAGACAGTCGACTTACCTGATGGTAGAAGAATTGTGAGATTGTTGAGGGGGTATAAGTAGGGATAAAGTGGGTGGTGGGTGGTGACAATCTGAGCGTGCTACATTGCAACGGCTTTGCATCTTCTGCTCCCATTGTACTGATTATACTGCACCTATTTACGTGATACAAGAGTAGAAATAGGTGTCTTAGATTATGTTTACATTCTTACACGACCTATTCAGCTGATTCAGTCCGAATCGACTAAATAGATTGTGTAAGAATATGAAGGCGATGTAAGTGTAGGGAGATGTTGGGGATGTAGGGAGATTATTCCAAGGTCATAGGACTGACGTTAGGGTGAGCGTTCACTCACTGATCACTTTTGTGCAAGGGTAAGGAAGAAGGGGAAAGGAATTTGTCTGCTGATGTCTATCTGAGTGTGTGCCACATGGCAACGGCCTTGCGCGTCTCCTGCGCCATCTGAGCCCAGTGGCGGCCCTCTGCCGCCGGCTCGGCTGCACCCACGCAGCACCAGCCCACCACCAGCCCACTGCCGCCGCCCGTCACCACGCACACCTGAGAACAGTGTTACTCAGTGGCGGATTTACACATTTACCCCTTGTCCATCCTTTGCCGCCAGTAGACTAAAAGCCGAGATTTCTTGGTGGTTAGAACAGGTCAATCTTAACCAATGATCGCGGATACACTAGTACCGTTGTGTTTGCAAGTGTTAAATTTGTGTTTAAATACATCTTGAGCTCGGTGATGAAGGAAAACATCTTGAGGAAATCTGCATGTGTCGGGAGAAAATCTAACACATGTTTATCCGCTAACCTGCAGTCGAGAAACGTGATAGATTAAGCTCTAATCTCCTTAATAGGAGAGGAGGCTTTGTGCAGCAGCGGGACATTTACAGACTTTTACTTTACGTTTTTCACATAAGCTTATACATACCTCAATGGAAGCCTCTTGCAAATTAGCTGAAGCTAGACTGAATGAGAGCGCCTCGTTCCAAACTGGGTTGTTGATTTCCTTTCTGTTGGTCTTCTTCTTTTTCACTCGCTTGCCATTCACTAGCAGGTAAACTTTGACATACACATCTGGAAAAAGATTAAAGTTATACAATAAATAGCTCCGAATTTGCCAAAATGTAATAGGGATTATTGAGTCTGTCGTTAATCTTGTGATTTTTTTATTGAAAGCATAATTCTACTTTCATTGCCCAAAAGGGTTTACCATCAACATCTCGGGAATATCATCACCTATTGAACCTGCTAGAAGATTTAAATTTTTGGTATGATTTTTTAGAGTTCACCTATGTTATATAACAAACGTTGTGTTGTTTGTTATGTTGTTAATTTAAGTTTTCTCAAGTAAGTACCTGCTACCTCTGTGGGAGGTCTTTTATTAATAATTTAACTAAGTAATAGACATGGTATTTTATAAATATTTTTTGTCCGCGGTTTTGCTAGTGCCAAATTTGATTTTTCCATACAAAGTTTGAACCACGTCACTTCTTTAGAAATTGAATTATCTTTCCTTTAATTGGCGGTCTGTCGTCAGAATTTCATTTAGTGACATTGCCCTACGGTGTAATAATGCAGCTAAGTATGTTTTTTTCAAAATCAACTGGTTCGATTCCTTGTTAATTTATTTTTCAAAAAATTAATGATCCAGTTTTAGTTTTCATCAAAATCGCGCCTGAGGCTCTTTTGATTTTTTCCTTATTCCTTATAGTTTCCAATTTGTGCGTTCACGTCCACTTATATAATTTGTCTTGCTTTAGGTAAACGGGTGTTTACCTAAAGCATCCTTCCCTTCCTGTGGTGGGAGAAGGTTCCTCGCCTTCAGCACGACCACGGTAAGTCGTTCAGCGGAAGGCAAGTAAGAGAGAGACAGCAACAATTCCTGAAGTTCCTCTGGTGGTCGTCTCTCTCGGGACAATTCCGCCCATACTTCTGCCCCGCCAGCTACTTCTACTCGTGAGAGTGGAACTTTGGCTGAACCCATTACCTCGTTGCGTGAAAACCTGGAAAAATAGTGTTGAGTTTAGTATTCTAAATTCTAAAAATATTAACTAATACAATTGGTTGTGCGTAAGATTGTGTACTCGAGATCAAGTCAATCGAACAAAAAATTCGGGGGATGAGATTCTTTGTAGATCGTTAGTAGATATAAAAATCTATGGAAATGATTCTACTATATACCAATTAAATAAATAAATAACGCATCACACTCAACGGCCCCCATTAATATCTCATGACCTTGTGTCGGGGGTCCGGAAACACAAACACAAACACCCAGACCACGACAAACATCTGTATGGCCAATACACACGTTTGCCCTGATCGGGGATCGAACCCGCGACCGTTAGCGCTTTAGGCAGTTGCAGTGACCATTGCGCCAACTCATCTGTCTGTCCAATTAGTCATGTTTGGAATAACTCTGTCTTTATCTACATTTAATGTCTATCAGGATAAGGAAAATTTTGAAAGTAAGCAAATAGTTTATCAAATTCTGTTTTCTGTTACCTGTCATAATCAAATACTTGTAGCAAGAGAGTCTTATCGCTGAGCTCATCATGGGACACGGGGAATTTGAAATGCTGGTCGAAGAAGGGATTTGTTTGGTTTCTGTGAACGGGTGTTTGCCGAACACGAGTGTCTACTTCGGGCAACAAACTCACTCTTACATAAGGGTCGTTGAAGCCTCCTGCTTCGTAACCAGCGAGATCATGTGCTGAAACATGTACAATAAAATTAAAGCAATAATAAGAAGGTATTTGTTGATAGGATTTTACAGGGCTAAACAGTTTAACGTTTAACCCATAAGATTATTCAAATTAGCTGATTTAAGAAGAAGCGAGACAAAAGAGAAATACTGAAATAGATACTGAAGCAGGTCCTTCTAAGTAAGGAGTGAAAATATTCACATTGCCTTATGGATCTGCCTATTGTATATCCTTGAATGGTTTTCATTGAACAATTCAATATCGATTTTTATTGTCCTTATAACAAAATAAAAAAAATCATATTTATTGCCAAAATTTTTGACTAACCTTCAATCAAATGGACTTCTAGATCTGATCGGTCGAAGTCATATTTCAAACGTAAGTGGATCCTTCCTAGCGAAGGACCAGCACCCTCTAGCTCAATAACGAGAGGGGCCTCACGTTTGGTATAAAGGTCCGGTTGAAGTGCTCCCAAGGCGCTGATGGTGGCACTAGCGCCAGGACTTAGTGGTACGCCACTGCTGCTCTCCACTAAGGAGTTGCTTCGGTCTATTCTTCTGCAAAACATAGTTAAAAGCTTGAAACTTACTAAAGTAGGTTATTTTTAAACTAGTTCTAAAAAGGAGGAGGTATGAAAATTTTTAATAATATTTTATTTATTTGTGTAAAACTGCCACTCTAAAAAGAACAGATTAATCTCAAACGAGAGCGAATCGCTTATGATTAATGCAATTGTTTTAAACAGTAGATATTTTTTGCAAGGTTCAATTAAAGTTGGACAACTTTGTAAGGAAAAAGAAAGAAAAGATAGTTATTAATTTGTTTTTGTTGATTACGTTTATATAAAGTTATTACGTTTGAATAAAATTTCGATCCTTCACGTGGTGATATTAGGGAATAATAATAGAATCACAGTTCAATTATTCTCTGCTCCAGTTATACGAAGGCATGCTATAAAGGTATATTACCATACGTATACGATCGTAAACGAGTTATATCTCGGCGTCCTACATCATCAAGTCGTAATGTAACCTTTAATATTAAACGTACCTATGGGACGTGAAAATACATATTTCACGAAGTTAATAATGTACACACATCCGTGGTGCCAACAGTGGTTAATAATTCAACGACCATTACTCGCAGTCGTGGCCTTGTTGACACTTCATACCTTAGAAACTGATTTGTAAAATCGAAATTTTGATGGTAAATGAGTTTCGTATCTTCCCATAGCATCGTAAATGAAATAAGATGGCGTAGGCGATTTGGTGTTTCGACACGATGTGGTAAACATACTTTTTGTTATGATAAAATATTAAAGATTAACTATCATACCCATTACAAATAGAATGAAAATAAGTAGTTTCAGTTTGTAAATTTTTAGTACCTCAGCGCAACGGTAGGTATTCTACCATTCTACCTTATGAACAATATTATATCTACTTTTATTAATAGTAACAAAAATCCGTTTATAACATTATATCGAATAAAAAATATTATACATTATTTGTAAAATCTTCTACAGTCATATTGCTATTATAAATTCCTCCTTCTTTTATAAAACTTTAGATCCCACATCACGATTTGGCATTTATGTGAATCTAACAACGCCAGGGCCGTAACATACATAAGTATAACTTATAATATCTTCTTATTAAATAAAACTCCTTCTTTATTAACTATATCTTAAAACAGACGATTTCTTTATTAGTATTTGTCTTATTTACAAAAATAATAAAGCAATATTAAATAATGTAGCAGTTGCTTTACAAGACATTAATTAGGTTCTGCATTTAATAATTACATGAGCACAGATAGCCCGTTGGTACAAAGTAATGAGTTCAGAGTGTCAGAAGAAGGCCCGGGTGCGCAAATTGAGTTTATATCAATTTGTGCGGGACACGCCCGCCTGAGATTGATTCTCGGAGCGAGGACTTTTGCGTGTCGAATATTCAACATAATATTTGGTACATAACAATCGCAATGACGGTATACAAAAACAGTTTTAATTGACTTTTTTTTTTTAACTTTAACTTTTATTATTTTATTATTCGAAATAGTTATTTTTATATGTTGTAGGTCGAAAAAAATGGTCAATCCATTAGATAGTGCTGAATTTGATGGTACGAGTGAGCTTCTAAAAGCGGTGTGCGATGGATGTTTACTATTCTAGTTTTCATTGGCGTTCCGAGCGCTCCCAAAAGTGCTTACTCATCTAAGTTAGAATACAGAGAAACGTATAGAGCTATTCGATGCATTATGCATTGAAGTAAATCTTTGTACATTTCATAAAGAAATATACGACCTAAAATAAGTTTGTTACCCATATATATCAATATTAAAAAAAATGTCTCTTAAACATTAACAAAAAAAAAATCTCCACAAGATTTTAATGAATAATTAAAATTGAAGAGATTTAGACAACTTTAATATAAAATATTTAGAATTGACAAAAAGAACAAAGTTATAAAATCTCTTTCAAGACTACGACTGTCAAGAATAAATACAGCACTTTTGAAATGTTTTATCGTGATGATATTAATACCGGGTCTGAGACCGAGTGAAGTAGGGAATTGGGTAGGAGATGACATTTTTGAAATCAAGGGCGTCGACTAAACTCTCTACGACATTGTTGATGTAACATCGTAATATCTTTGCTTGCGAAATAGCTTGTGTGAATATAAATATTCATAAAAATACAAATATTTAAATGATAAAAACCCGAAACTGCCTAATAAAAACACCTCGCTTTTCAAAATCGCATCAACTGTTTAAGCGGATAAGTGGATACAACAGTTTGGGAGTTGACAGTTTTAGTCTACCATGTCGATTTTTGGCTGACGTCACACTCTGGGCACCTCACAATTCTAAATTGATCACATTTTGTCCGTACACACCGTACACATAAACATTTATGAAAAACATTACGCTCCTTCTGGGTCAGTCAGATGTCATTATAAATTTTGCTTTCATAGAGGTTGTCGTAGATGAAACTAATTATGTGCTGTGTCAGAGACTCGAAGTTTCACAGACAAATGCATATTAAAACAAACTAGAACGCCATATATAAATATTTATGAGCTCAGATTGTTTTTGCGAGCACAATTACTAATTCAATAGCTACCAATTGGCTTTGTTGTAGTGATTACTATTACTACAGCAAATCCAATTGGTTATTCTCTTTCTAACTTAAAAGAGTATTTTACAATCGATTTCTCTGTCGATTCTTCTCGGTATAATATGCATTTTGAATCGGTGGTATTACTCAATTACATTTTGATTTTTTTTAATCAATCGTTAGAAACAAAGACAATCATAGGTGTTCCGAAGTATATTAGAAAATTTGTAAAGAATAGAAGAAGAATAATAAGAAAAATACCATATATTCGTAAAGAAAATATTGTAATATATTTAATAACACAAATATACAGTTTATTTATTTATTTAATTAAAAACTCTCCTACTCTTGTAAAATGGAGTTAGCCAAAATGGAACTAGGGTATCGACGAATTAGTGCAGTAAGTAGCAGATCTCACCTTGGTGGCATCAAAAGTGGAGAGAGACATCTCGGTGGCACGTGTCGTGGACTAGGGGGCGCTTGGGAATCAGCTAATGAGGCGAGTGAGCCGTGAGCGAGAGGCGCCGCTCTGACGTCCAGAGAGGCAGCACGTAATGGTGATGGTGACCGCGGTACACCAGTAACCCCTGCTTCTAGTGTACGCCCGTCGGGTGCGAATGTGCGTATAGCTGGTGACGAGCCGCGATGACTCTGAAATATGGTATTTGTTTAAATGTTTGACATGTATCAACGATTATATTTACTGAGCTACTAAGTTTGTTGTCGTCTTCAGGCGTGAGGATATCATTAAAAATCAAAATCATATTCAAATAGGCTTTTCCAAGCACTTTTGAATCGTCAAAACAAACAAAAAAAAAATTAAATTAATGAAATGCTACCATCGGTTCGGAATGTAGAATCTACCGAAAAGAACCGGCACGAAACTTCATTGGTAATCTTTTAAAATATTTGTTAATACATTCATATTATAAATTACAAATTAATTATAAGAAAATAATTGTTTTTCTTTAGGTTCTATTTAATACTGTCTTAGTGAAAAATGCGTCGAGAAATGATGAATTACAATAAAAAAATCTTATTTGCAGTAGGTATCCAATTTTAGGAAAGTTATGGACTGTATAAAAAATACGCTTTGACCTATAGAAGTGCCACAGAAAAGATAAATGCGGTTAAAACCCTGAGTAACAGCTACTTTTTTCACAAAATGAAAAATACGACACAATATTACGAGTAGTAAATAATGCTGATATTAATATTGTCAACTTTATTGTGAGTGTGAATTATATAACGTGTGATAATCTGGGACACGGTTTTAATTTGCGTCGTGGAATGATTTCTTTGTAGACTGTATTATATTTTATAAACATCTATATATCTATGTATGTATATAAGATGATTAGAAACTTCTAGATGTAATCAATAAAGATTTATTTATTTGATGGCTTATGTAGTCTATGGGTAGATGTATCCATCCGGTCAATTTAACCTGAAACTACCCGGTCAGAATATTTTTTTCAAACAAAACTGGACTTTACTATTGTACTCACGCGCATTGAGCGTTACATAATCATGTTCTAATTTAAAATTTTCATTTTTGAATTTGATCAATTCTTTGAAGAAGTGAGTGATTGGATTAATAACATTTTGAAAAAAATAAGACTTTTCCTTTAGTTTTCTGTTTACTATTAATTCCCCTTAGTTGATCCATATACGAGTAAGTGACACTACCAGGTAGTGCATTATACAGGCTTAAATATCAACGAAACCAGGCTAGAAAATTTAATATTAAAAAAAACTAATGACCTTTTAATTTTTATCACACAACATTCACGATTCCTTTAAGTATTTTTCGCTTTTCCTTATAGTTTTAGATTTGGAAATGCAGTTAAAAATAGTTATATATGCTCGTACACGTTTCGTATTACGATTATTACAATTCGTAAGGTTGCCGGATATAGATTTTGTCGAATATTTCATTTACCCATTCCAATTATCATTGCAAACATCATTAGCGGTTAATCAATACCAGTATAGGTAATTGATTAATCTCCTCTAACGTGATGGGATTCGCTCTTAATTAGTTGCAGATTTCACGTTATGTAATTTATATAAGATATTGTTTACGCGAAAATGTTGTATGGTTTGATATTTTGAATGTGATAAATTTCGTTATCGGCTAAAAGGTCGAATCGAGTGAACAAGCAACCACAACGCGTTGAAGTCAATTTAAAACGTTTTAGAAGTTAATTGATGTGGGAAAGTTTACATGTAGCTTAACTTTTTAAAGCTGTAACTTTTCGTTTATCATATTTTAGGGTTCCGTAACTGAAAGGTGCCAACAGGATTCTATTACTAAGCCATTCAGTCCACCTATATGTCTGTCCGTCCGTCTGTATGTCCGTCTATTAGCGAGTTGTATCTCATGAAACGTAATAGATAAATAAACGCTTCACACTCAACGGCCCCCATTAAGATCTTGTGACTTTGTGCCGGGGGTCTGGAAACAAACACAACACTAACACAAACACCCAGACCACGACAAATATCCGTATGGCCAATGTATGGCCAATGGCGACTGTTAGCGCTTTAGTCAGTTGCGGTGACCACTGCGCCAACGTGTCTGTCTATAGATAAAGAGTTGACATTTTCAGTTTATTAAATTTCAATTGCCACTGTAAAGACAAAATATAACCGATCATATTGTTATATGTATACATAACATATTGTTATAACACCTCCCTTGCTCTAACAAAAGTATTTAAAAACTATTACCAGTATTATATCTTCTACGATTCATAATGGAACCCTGCGTGTACGAGTTCTTGTCGCACTTGATCATTTTTATGAAAATACCCGACCAACAAGCATGTGGAATCTTTGGTGTTATTGATGACTGCCAGTCATGAACATTTGCAGGACAAAAAAAAAACACAGATGCGTCACTGATTAAAAAAATTAAAGGGTGAAAAAGTTAAAGAAAGTGAGATGTAGGCTTCCAGCTCTCTCACTCATCGTACGAAAATCAGCAATTTTAAGTACACTAATTAAACTTTAGTGTTTACTCTCAAACACATTTTTATTTAATTTTTTTTATCTTATTGTAGAAATTGGTCTCTGGTATCGAACCTCTTATAGAAAGGGTTGGCAGAATCAGAATAAAATGCATGTTGCTAGTTTTTTGAATTAAAAATTTAAAAAGAAATATATTTTTTTTTATAATATTTGTATTTTTTATAGGATTATTTTACTAAAAGTACTATTTTTTGAGGAGGTTCCTCTATGACCCCCTTAATAACCGCGGACAGGGGACCGCGTCTGGTAAGAGTGTGGTACTTGTGGTCAATCCAGCATGTATATAAGTAGTGCGTTATAGCTAGGCTATACCAAAATAGATTAGAATTAGTTACATATACTTTTTAACATAAAATTTCAGTATCTCTATCAAATACCTAACTAATTTCAGCAGGACAAAACCGCAAGTCACAGCTATTCGACACAGTCAATTACAACCTTTGAGCATTGAAGTTTTGCTGATCGCGTGCTCGTTACGATTAAATGTTACAAGCTAAGTATTATTACCTTTGCTACTGATACCATCTACCAATCACACAGCAATAAAGACACAATACTACAAAAGAGATTTATATCTAAAATATTGCGAGTTAAATTAGAACACAAAAGCAATATGAGAATACTAGCTGTCTCTTGCGGTTTTACTCGTGTTTATGGTTACTGCTTTGTTCCTATTGATCGTAGCGTGATGTAATATAGCCTAAAGCCTTCCTCGATAAATAAACTATCTAACACAAAAATATTTTTTCAATTCGAACTATTAGTTCCTGACTTAGAGAGATTAGCGCGTTTAAACAAACAAATAAACAAACAGACAAACAAACAAACTCTTCAGCTTTATAATATTAGTATAGATTCGTAATTGAAACGTGTATCACATGACCGCTGATATAAAGTAAATGAAATGTTATTGCGCCAAAGAGAAGGAGTAAAAGATATTTTCTCTTTTATGCTTGTGTTGGCAACTTTTAAATTCTTTGTGAGGTGGAGGTTCTGGTATCCTTTTTTCTGCGAACACAAAAGCAACGTGTTGGAAATTATGATTGTGTCTAAAAATAGTTTATCTTCTTAAAGATTTTCTATAAAGTAAAACTTATATGTTACATTATATTGTGTTGTTTATCTCGTACTTATTGTACTAACTTTAAATTAATCTTTAAAATTTTATCCAAATATTTTCTTAGTAATTTTATTGTAATTAAAGTCGTATATCATTTTAGTAATAAACATACTACTTATATACTTCTTTATAATTTCTTGCCTTTCCAAATAAATAATTATTATGATTTTATTTGCTCTATCTTAATACTCGTTCGTATTTATTTATAAAATACTAAAAACATTTCCGCATTATATAACTTGTACAGACTAACTCTCGTAATATTTCTTATTAATCTTCATAGTATTAGACTAGTACGATTGATGCTCAGTATCGTATTACAGTATTGATTGAATCGGGAGCTTGGTAAGCTGAGAAATATCAATGAGCTTCTTCTAAGGGTTTAATATATATTTTTACTAGTTCTTATTTAATAGATTTTTATTAGACTACCTGCCGCTCGTGATTTCACTCCCGTTCGCGATTTCTGCTTCGCTCCTGTGAGTCGGAGTGTGTGGTAATATAGCTTATAGTCTTCCTAAAAAAATAATCAACGTAAAATGTTTTTTGTTTTAAATCGGTCTAGTAGCTTAGAATCTATTCAAAGCAAACAAATAAACAAGAAAATCTTTCTTCTTAAGACTTCGTCCGAGTTTTCGTCGTTTTTCGTAAAAAAGTAGCATATGTCCTTCCTCAGGGTTCAGTGGTTTTGATGTGACAGACAGATTAACTATCGTATTTTAGTAGGGAAATATGATATGTAAATCCACAATACTTGATTTATATGATTTTTTCTATGTTAACTTTTTTAAATTAGGGATGAGTATTATAAACGTAAGAGTAAACAAATATAATCGGAATGCTCCGAACTGCTAAGCTATCAGGAGTTACACGGTTGCGGGATATTTTTTAGAAATTTTTATGTAGAATATTTCCGTCATAATGATTTCTATGTAACTTTAACCATTAAAGCTGCATACGGGATGGAAGCTTAAAAATTGGAGTAACATCTCCCGTTTTCCCAAAATTTCCCTTCACTGTATTTGTAACTTGACGAAAAGTATACTATAACCTGCCCAGGAGTATAAAGAATAATTATACCAAGTTTCGTTAAAATCCGTCGAGTAGTTTTTGGTTTCTATAAGGAACATACACATAGACAAAAATTTTACTGATTGCATTTTTGGCATCAGTATGAATCACTAATCACCCGCTGATAGTTATTTTGAAAATATATTTCATGTACAGCATTGACCTCTATAGACTTATTATAAGTATAGATTAGCTTCCGATTAGTGGTATGAATAGTGGATTAGTGGTAGCTTTATAAAAATTAAAATATGACATGTAACTTGACGATTCGAAAGTGCTGTTAAAGCCTATTTGAATAAAGTATATTTTGAGTTTGAGTATTATGTCGATAAAAAGTAGTGCATGTGTCATTGTGATGTATAAGATATATTTTTGTAAATTTTTATCAAAATCAGTTCAGTAGTTTTCGCGTGAAACGATCAGAAATATTCATCCCTCCTTACAAAACTTTCGCATTTATAATAGCAGTATGATTTACTTTACACTCAACTATATTCGTTTCAAGGAATGTATCTACGTTTATAATTATTTAATAATATCAGTTTATTAGCAGAGTATTTTACTATAATTTATTTATCAGAATTCAATAGACTTCGCAAAACATTATTTGAAATCTAAAAGGTTACTTTTAAATAAATCGGTTCTTAGGACGTGTAAAAAATGTACGATCTTAAAAGTTTAACAGTTTGTACTGTTTAATTATTCAGTTTTCATAACAATTTATTTTTCTTCTTAAATAAATCTAAATGCCACGCGGTTGAAACGACGGGTAAAAACTAGTAGGAAATGGAATAGCTTAAGAATTCTGCTAAACGAATTCTAAGAATTCCTCTTTTTTTTTCATTTCTTCTCGACTTTAATCTACAAAGCAATTACTATACAAAGTGATACTTGTATATAAAATCTTGCTTTTCATAATAATATTTTGTTTGAATTTCAGTAATTCAGTGAAATGTCTCTGATACGACGGAGTGAATGGAATAAATAGTTAATAAGCACTTTATCCACGTTAAGGCACGAGTACATTTGTATGCTCCATATGCGATGAGAGTGACACGAGCTGCGTTTGTTCTAATCAAGAATTCCGTAGGTATGAGCCAGGTCAGTGGTTCTAAATCTCTTTGAATACGGGGCCCACTAAATTTTGACATTTTACGATGCAAAACTCTTACAGTGAACTTCGCACTGTGAAAATTGCTTTAAAAGCTTATTGAATTCAATAAGGTAATCATAAAAGATCGTTTGCGACGAGTTTTTCAAATTGCATTGTTACGTTTTACAAAGTGGCCTATTATTTGTCGTTAGTGGATTTTAATTTTATTTTTTTATTTTTACGTGTAGGTGGATTACTAGACGCTACACAGAGCATCAGTTTTTTTTGGACCACGATTGAGAGCCACTGGACCCGACATCACAGAATATACGATCTAATCCGAGTTCATTGGTTTATTGCTAAACATTTGTTCTACATGATAAACGCGTAGACGTCATTTTGATTATCGATTTTATATTAGTTAAAACTGAAGAACATGACAGTAAAGAATTCATTATCCGAACTATATAGTCATTAGGCTGAGTTGGTTTTAACAATGTTCTTTATTTACTGTTTACATTTCCCCTTTGACCTTTTTGAACAAAACATTTCGTCCATCCACAGCGTGTTTCACAGAAATGTTTGTTTCAGTTATAAAGATTCTGAAGTGTTTTTCAAAAGACCTTTAATTATACAATTTTACACACATGTGTTTTTAGTAATATTTTTTTTAACATATCTCAGTCAATAAACAGGGAAATAGTAATACTGTACATAACAAAATTGGGTTAAACAACTGTTAAAATGAACTTTTAGTAGGCAAATAAAATACGTCGAAAACAAAATTCCGAAGCCTATTTTTAACGGCCTTCCAAAAAAGAAGTAGGTTTTCAATTTGTCGGGAATATTTTATTACGTATGTTCTCTGATTACTGTTAATTGGCTTGATCGCTTCGGTTAATTGTTTTAATTTGAAAGGGTATAAATACTCTTATATGGTCTTATTAAATTTTCATCAAAATCGATTCAGTAGTATCGTTTTAAAATCAAAATAACTAGAATAAGAATGTCATTCAAGTAAACGAAATTACTTTTACTAATTAAAGTTTTTTTTTTTTAAGTTTATCCTTTAATCTATTATTATTGATCCAGCTATATTATAAATGCTGTTGTCCATGAATGTATTTTTAATTTTGATATAAAAAACTAGTTTCCGTCTACGACTTCCCTGATGGTGTATTGATAAAACGTAGCCTATGTTATGGTTTTGTAGAAGATATATTACTGTAAATAATCATCAAAATCTTCAGACTTATCCATCCATCCATCGACCCATTCATCCATATCCTCACAAAATTTCGCATTATATAAGAATAGTAAGATGTTATAACATTTAGCCTCTATTGTGTATATGAACTTAATTTAGCTCGTAACTTACTCATTCTTTTACAATTAATTCTTTTGAGAGGGATGAAACCTACATTTTTACTTGAAGGTTTCAGAAGGAAAGTAATGTTTGTAAAGTGAGTCGAGTATTAAGGTAATTGCAGCAAGGTTTGCAGGGAATTAATATGTTAATTGCCGCAACATTTCAAATTGTCTCGGTTGTAAGAGTAACATGCGAGTGATAATAGTATTTTCTGTCAATCGTATTTATTTATTAAATTTTTAAGTCGTGTGCAATTGTGCATGATTCTGTTTATCCACACTTAGGGTCATGATTTCCCCTGCATAAACAGAAAAAAGGGTCATTACGTGTCCGCCTGTCCACCCCAGCCAGAATAAAAGATGATGTGGAAAAATAGAATTTCATTCCGATTGCTCTTCCGATTTTCCACCCCAGGGTATAGTGAGGTATTAAATATATTTTATTAGAATTTCGTTACATAACATTACAAGCGAAAATCTTTATAAATAGTAATGAGCCTAAACAAAAAGTTACATAACACAAATTAAAAAATTTAATTAATCGTATTATTGCTTGTACATAGTGGATAGGGACAACCAGAAGAAAATTAATATACAAGTTCCGTTTATCCGTTCTTGTCGAGCTGGCTAAATGGACACGAGATTATCTCTCTTAGGGTGGATACTTCAGGGTGGATAAACGGAATCATCCGGTCTTGTTAACGATCTGATTACCGTGTGTTATGTCCAGGATAATGTTTAAGTAATTAATGTTTTTGGCATAATACTCGAAAAATGCAGGACAATGTTCTTTTATGTCGTAACTTTGGATAAAATTGTCACTATAGTTACAAATCAAAAAAACATATAAATATACCTATGAAAACGTTCAATAATTATTAATGATAAAATCGATTACTAAAACTACATAAATCAATCAAAAATATTAATTTCTAACGTGAAATATAAAATAAACCAACGAGAATGTGAAGAGTACCAAACGTCGGATCGGTATGCACTGTTTCCAATTTAAAGAGAGCATCCCCGATAGGATTCAAATAGTTGCTGAGGAAATTGGATGTTGTGTGAAGCGCACTGGAACCCTTGTTGCAGAATTTATTCCGATGTAAGTAGAACTGAGGAGATGTCAATTGTGGAAGTTTTTTTTTTTACATTACAATTGGAATACTGACAGTATCGAGGTTCTTTATTAAATAGTTTTTAGTTTATTTGGATTTTGTAGGATTTTCTTAATTTATTTTTATGTTTTTTTATGTCATGTGATACAGTATTTTGATTATATTTTAGAAACATTTAAATTTATTATTATTAATAATAATAATTAAAACAAGAAAAATGTAGTCTTACATTTAATTGACTATTGTAGCACGAAAATATTAAAATCATTATAATCCAGTTAACAAGTTAGGTCTTCAATGCAACGATTTCAGGTGATGTTAGGTCTCTCTTATCTTTGTAATGAATTCTATTATTATATTAGTCATATATTTATATGGCAGATCATATCTACATATACTAATATTAATATTAAAACGGAAACTACTGATTCGATTTAAAAATTACTTTGCATTGGAGACCTAGTTTATTTCAGGAAGATTATAGACTATATTACGTTACACTATGACTCAGGAGCGGAGTAACAAAACGTGAGTGGAACCACGAGGGCATTTAATCTCTTATGCACGTGACTATGAAATTATTTTCCCACAAAACTGATTTAACAATTTTGTATAGCCTTTACGTATAACGTTGATCATACATGCATATTTTGGTCTAAATACCAGCTTATCGATCGTCAGCCGGTTATGAATGTTATGGAGGTGATTCGTGGTATTTTCACGAATGTTAAACGCGTTTACTATGCGAATATATTACGTATGTAAGTACGTATGAATGTACATACCTAATTTAGTAAACACTATTTATAGTTAATTAAGATATTTCATTTGAATAAAATACAATTTTGATGTATTAATAGTATTTTAAATTAAATATAATTTGTTTTATAATTATATAAATCTTTAATATGATACTTAAATGCTATTTAGTTTTTAGATGAAATTTCCGCACGATGTTTTTATACAGATTTAAATGTTGAGGATCAAAAATATTTAAAATAATAGTCAAAGATTAATTTAAAAAATACTTTTTAAATATTTTTAGTTATATATTGTTACTGCAATGGAGATACTAAAATAATTCTGTTATGTAAATTGGTACTTGATCCGCAGAGCCAATCGGTATTTGACCACGTCTCTAAAGCCTTTTGTACAAAAGCTCATATATGATGGGAAAATTGTATTTCCATTTGTTGGTTGATCTTTAATTCAATATAAGGCAATGGATTCAGTATGTGTCAATTTTAATTCAGCAATATGTCTTTGTTAGTTTTTAGGAAAACTTCATTTGTGAAGTTATTTATTTCTGAATTTATGTCTTAAAAAATATATTATTTGTGTCTTTCTTCCTAGAACCTACACAGTTTTTATCTTTTATTTATATATAAAATATATTTTCTTATTTTTGATATAACATGTAAAAAATACGTAATTTATATTTACATTTAAATAAAATTGTGGCATGTTAACAAACGCTTTTATCTAACTTTCCTTGAGTACGTACTAGTTACTAGCTACGAAATAAAAAGTTTCAATCTCGAATGTTCGATGAAGTTCCTGATTGCATTTACTACGTTTTTTTTGATCGAGATTACCACCAACTTTACGAACTTTAGCCGGGTAGTACTTCGTTTTAATGAGTTTTTAATTAGGTGCTTATTTGTAAAATGTTTCTTGCTTCGCTCGTGCAGAATGAACTGAGCTCTACAGTTCTACACTCCGTACGTTTATTCCGTGTGGAATATCTAAACTTTGTTTTAAAAATATATGCACCTACATAGACCGAAAAGTGTTTTTAAAAGACCTTCTACTCATATGTTCGACTGTATTTTTTTTGTTTATTCACCGATTTTAATGCCGACTGTGGACCAATTTAATTTTTTTGAAAGGGTTTACTTTGTAGTTAGTCTCATTGTCATGCGATCAGGACCAAATGTTGGGATCCTGGAGAAATCGAGAGAACTCTTCAAATAGGAAAAAAAAAAAAAAACTCTTCACTGGAACTACTTTACAAAAAGTTATTTTTTGAGTTTTAGTTTACTTGTATTAAAAACATATTTGAAGTTGTCTTATTTTTTTTTTTAATATTTATCAGGGTACCAGCGAGACGTTATTACTAATGGCGTGCGCACATCGGGGACGGCACGGCAATGCATTTCTGTCTTAAACCAACGTAAATTCATACATAACAGGCGATAACAAAGTACATATTATAAAGCGCGAATTACACATATAAGTTTTGCTATATGACTTTCATAAAGATTTACATAACTTGTTTATCATATAACACATTTGAAACTATTTACTGTCACTGCCTTATTTTTTTACAAGACTAGCACAGCGTTAGTTGGGCGTCAGAGTTACGGAAAATTTTGTGCTTGAAACTATCACGCAATTTATTAATAAAATTTATAAATATGAAATATAAACAAACTGCTTTAGATTTATGCGTGTAGTCTAGTAAGTTCTGAATATTTTAAGAGCTGCAAAAAACTACGAATTTTGGTAATTATTTTAAACATTCAGCGCTGCATCTGTTTTTGACTTTTGACACAGCATTAGTTGGGTGTCAGAGTTACGTAAAACTTAGTGCTTGAGTCTGTAACGCAAATTTTCTGAGACGATTAAAATAAATATTTATAAATATGAAATAGAAACGAACTGCTTTAGATTTATACGTGTCTTTAGTAAATTTTGAATATTTTAAAAGCTGTAAAAAACTACGAATTTTGGTTATTATTTTCAACATTCCGTGCTGCATCTGTTTTGGAGTTTTGCGAGACAGGTGCCTACGTACCGTAGGTTTGATAGTCGAATTTATCACTGTGTTTTGTTGTTTTGACGTCACGTCATGTCAAAACTGCTGAAAATGAATGCTGCGATGTTTAAAATTCATATTTCCATTGAAATCTAAAAATAAAAAAAAACAAAATCGCAGTGCAAATATCTGACCTATCAAATTGTTTTCACAAAAAGTATTGACATACGAAAAATAAATACCATTAATAATTTTTGTAGTCAATTATACAACGATTCATGTTTTTTTATGCTATGAAATATGACTTACAGTAGCTCTAGAGGTCCCGCTGTCAAGGCTGCTTTGAGAGGAAATGGATGGAGTGCGCGCAAGCCTCGCGTGGGGCAGCGAGGTTGCAGTTCGACTCTCACTGAGCGGTTGAACTCGACACTGTTCTTTAGGTATCAACATTTCCTGTAACAATGAACAATCAGATTTACTAAAAAGTTGCCAAAATCCAGAAAAATACAGACAACATAAAACATGTAGATACATATACATTCCTATATTTAAAAAATGTATACAATGGACTCTGCTGTGTAATACTTATAAATTATAATAAGAAAAAAAAAACAAAAAAAACCGTATGAAAACGGTCCATTTGTTAGGGAGCTACGACGCCATACACAGGCACACAGATACACAGATACACAGATACTCAGATACACAGACACACAGATATACAGATACACGCGTCAAACTTATAATACCATTCTTTGCTTCTTTTTTGGTCGGAGTTAATAAATGTACAGTAATTAAATTTAAAACAAAATTTCGGACAAGTTTCTATTCTCGTAGCTCTAAAATCATACAAATAATGTTAAATAAAGTTAGTTATATTGTTATACTAACTTTCATTTAATATTATCTTGCACAAGCATAACTTATTACTACATACATTTATGTATTTTATATATAAATTAGTTTTTGCTCGCGGCTTCAATAGAAACTGATTTTTCTATGCCACAAACCTTAATCTCCGTTTAAAACTCTTAGGGAGTGAATTTGACTTTTGAAATGTGTATATATATATATATATATATATATATATATATATATATATATATATATATATATATATATATATATATATATAATACAGATACCTGGTTAAATTTAGCCTTATCTAATAATGTTTGCGCCAGAAAATATACCATTACAAAAAGGTTAAATTATTTCAACTTGATTTTATATTAAAAATCCTTCTTAACAACACCTTGCTTGACTGAGAGGGTGAAAAGTAATGTCAAAATTTTATGTAAATGAGGTACCCACTTTATATTTGTTTCGGTTAAAAATATTGAAATTTTTTTCGAGTCAATTACTTGTTATATAATTGAAGACAAACTTATAACTACATGGTCATATTAACACCCTTTGACCGCTAAAACCTTTAGTACTTATGTCATATTAATTCAGCTTTCAATTTATTTACGGATAATTATATTCAACATTTCGAATGAACTAATATAATTTACATAAACAACATTTAATAACTTAAAATATTAAAGCCAAAAAATAACAATAAAAATATTAAAAGAAGAAGTAAACAAAGAAAAATTAAATTATATAAAACCTACAAATCTGTCGATGTCATTGCAGTGAGGCAAAGTGCCCAAAACACTGGCGGTATAGCCCGTTTGAATGGCCAAAATTAATTATTTCAATTGTTTTAGAAAGCTTCTATATACAATATCACATATTTAAACAAGATAAAAGCTCGTATTATAAAATGTATCCTAACCTAGCTTTACAGTTTAGGTATTCGTTAGTGCAAAATGTCGTAGTTTTATATGGAGGTTTAAGATTAATTAGAGTACTTTGTATTTAGTTGGGTGCGGCGCCAGCGTGGAAGGCAAGTCGTGTGTGCTCGTTAGTGCCCATTCCTATCATGTCACGTTCACAAACTACTACCATAGTTAATAATTTTCTCGCAGTATTACTAAAGCATATTACGTTTAGGTTTAGCTACCTTAATTATAATCGAGTTTATTACTTATATATACAATAAATAAAACATTAACATGCATGTTTATAAGATCAAATTAATATTTTTTAACTAAATGGATATGTAAGTTAACGGTACTTGAATCAAAAACATAATATTTGAAAAAATTTCTGTCTGTCTGTTTAATAGGTTAGTCTCTGAAACGGTTGGACCGATTTTGACGAAACTTTCACTCCCAAATAGAATGTTATAAACAAAAAAATAGGCTACTTACATTTAAAAATATATTTAATTTAATGAACGAATTTAAAAAATCCGCAAAATAAATTAAACGCAATGAAATGTCGAACAATATCCGATGCAAGTAGAGAATGTAATCAATATATAAATACAATATTTCCTCAAATTAACGCGTTTTGAGTATGTATGTATTACGAAATATATATATATATATATATATATATATATATATATATATATATATATATATATATATATATATATATATATAAATTGTTAATATGTTATATGTTAAAATTTACTACACAAAATATTAAAGATTCGTTTAGATTTCGTGACTAGATGTTGTAATACAGTGTATGAAAAGATTGTAGTACGGTAGAAGAATCGATAGTATTTTCCTTAATAAAATTGTTTTTGTATCAAAAATTGCATAAGATAATGCAAGCTTATTTAAAATACGTAATAAATAATGTAAAAGGATCCCTCAGCCATCTCCTGTCGCTACGAACATTTTTCATTATAGTTGATTTTCGTTCTTGGTTGTTCTTTCGCTAATAATTTATGAGTACTTCGAAGTCACTCTAATTGGTTTTATTTTTTCCACACCCTAATGCACTCTACTATTTTTTTATTCTTTGAAAATGATATAACATTTAAAAAGGTATTTTAAAGGTGAAATTATTTAACATATATCTATACTAATATTATAAAGAAATATAGTTCGTTTGTATGTTTGTAATTGTGTAGAGAATTCATTTTTTTTTAATTGCCTGTTTATTGAGGAAGGTTTTAGGCTATATTCCATCACGCTATGCTCACAGGAGCGAAGCAGTAACCATAAACACGTTGGAAATCCCGAGGGGCAACTAGTAACGTATAATTATAAATTATAAATCGTAAATGTACCTTATTCATTATATTTAAAATGATTTAAGATATCACCAAAATCATTTCATATAATATGATAGGCTCGTTGGCGCAGTGGTCACTGCAACTGACTGAAGCGCTAACGGTCGCGGGTTCGATCCCCGTTCACGGCAAACGTCTGTATTGGCCATACGGATGTTTGTCGTGGTCTGGGTGGTTGTGTTAGTGTTGTGTGTGTTTCCGGACCCCCGCCACAAGACCACGAGGTCTTAATGGGGGCCGTTGAGTGTGATGCGTTTAGTTATTATTAGTTATTAATATGTTTATTAAAAACAAAAACCCGCGGTCAAACCGCGCGGCACAGCTAGTATACAAATTAACAGTTTTCGTTTATTTGTAAGTAAGCGACTAATGTTTCTCTTATTACATTTCCGTGCAAACGGTCACATTAACTATAAACGGCCCGAGGCGTGTTCCTAAAAAGGTTCATCTGGCCGTAATCAATTAACGGGATTCTAAATAAAAGAATTAGTTTTACATTCAAAAGGCATCATCGTATGTTGTTTTTAAAAACATCCTCAATGATGTACGTTGATCTATTGTTCATATTTTTGAGTTTTTATTTCGTTATTGGAAAGTTTTGATACCATTATCATGAATAGAGTTATTCTAATTGAAATGAAGCTTAGAAGTCACGAACAGTTTTAATTCCATTAAAGTCTACATTTACATGTTCCATTGAGTTTTTCATTAAAATTTATTTGTTCTTAATTCATTTGGAGTTCTCAAGTGAAAATGTCGTCAGGTAACTTGTATTTCTCGGAAGAAAATGTAAGACAATTAGCCGATCTTTCCGCTGGTAGTGGGTATTCCGTATCCTCTTGCTACTAAATAAGAGGACTTTTACCTAATTGTGGAATGTTATGTGCTATTATTAAGACTTTATTATATTGGCAGTTAATTGCAGCTTCGCCCGAGCAAATTTAAGAATTTAATAGAATGGATTCAAAAAACTGGTAAAATACTACGTTTAGTGTTTTATATTTAATAACTTTCATTCAGGTGTATGCAAAAAAAATTTGAAGTTAATACGACCACGGAATAAGATTTTCTATGACACATTTTTACCCCTTTAAGGGTGACCTCTTAGGGGTGAAGCAATTAAAAGTCTTACTAGCTGCTTACAGCCTAAAACACGACTACTGTCGAAAATTCAAGTTTGTAGTCTCATCAGTATAATCTCTGCGTTAATTAATCATTCAGTACTGATAGGCTGTGATTACATACATACTTATAGAATTATGATTACTATTTTCATTTGAAAAAATGGAAAGTCATATCTATGATAGATAATATGAGTGGGTTGCATAATGCAGCTTAAGCAATAATTGGATTAAGTGTTCGTAAATGATGATGAGAAATTTTCTCTGAGGTAGAGCCTTGCTGCAGCCCACTGACAGCCACTCTGACTCGATTGGGGCAGTACATCACTCTTAATGAAGCTCGGCGTGAATAGCTAATATATAATCCCCTCCTTTATTCTTTTGGCAATGCATTTGTGACTCCTTTGACTAAGACTCCTTTGACTAACTGTGTAACAGTATTTTAAACCTTTTTAAAAATATTTTTATTTATTTATTAAACCAAAAGAACAATAGATTAATAATACACAAAATGGTACAACAAAAACCACAGTCGGTTTTCCTGCGCACCGCGGATTCAAACGAAGATAACAACATATTAAAATGATAACGAATTAACAATGAGTATGAGTAAAAATAATAAGTGTAACAGAAATACAAAATTGAGGGTAGAACTAAAATAATAGCTTTGTAATAATAATATATGTGATATTGTGTCTTATAACTACTTTTGCGGGTTTCTTCAAATCGGACTAGCATATGATTGAGATAAATACAACTAAATAAATTTTTTAGCTTTATGTATTAATATGAATGCAGATATAGTTTCAATGTAGACGCAGAATTTGAAGATGAATTGAATACCTGGAATCAAATTATCTATATGCAAATATTTTATGTACAACTAAAAACCGCGAGGCTAGAGCAAAAACCACAAAAGCTACGAGTAATTAAAAAGCAGCACAAGTAAGCAAGGAAACAAAAAAAATACAATGAAAACTGTATTCTGAGTACCTTTTCTTATTTCAAAGTAAAACCAAAAGGTGTTTTTCTAGAGATGGAATAAAAAATCCTAGAGTTTTATATTTTTTCTTCGTTTGCGGTTATATTTTTCATTCGGATTAACATTTTGCAGACCGATTGTCATTTGACTTCCATAATCCTGTACAAACGAAGCCGTTACATACAAAAGCCTGAATACCTGACCGCTTGGGGGATTATTGATAAAATTTTGTGATACACTTTGTGAATAATGTACAGAGTATTACGGCTTCATACTGAATATAGTACTTTGTGATGCGGTTTTGATGTGTTATAAAGGGACGCTGATAAGCAATACTGTGTCAAGCCACAAGGACTCTATTTTGAGAAAATGGCGTCTAAAGATGTCAAACCTATTCTTAATTAATTTGTTTAAAGAAGTATATATCCATCATTTCTTTTCTGTTTTGATAAAAGGTGAAGACGATTGTATAAATTGCAGAATATGTAACGCACTTGAAAATCGAAATATTAAATTAAGAAACTTATTCCCGTACTTATTTAGTTTATATGACTTGACATTTTTTGAATTATGTTAAATAGGTGACGCAGTATCGACATACATCAATAGCTCCGAATTTGACTTTTTGTGGGTTGACACATTATTGCTTATCAGCATCCAAATATTCTTTATAAAATTTTGGTTAAAAGTGCAATTTCTTCGTGGTACATGTATGTTATACTAACGGTAAAAAGAGGTAATATTTAGGTTTGTTTGTAAAGTGGTTATGTCTATACACTTGTCTCATTTATGAAAGGGGTTCATAGTTTGTTTATATAAATAAATAAATATAAACAAACGCATCACACTCAACGGCCCCCATTAAGATCACGTGACCTTGTGTCGAGGTACACTCACAACACTAACACTAACACACAGACCACGACAAACATTCGTATGGCCAATACAGACATTTGCCGTGAGCGGGGATCGAACCCGCGACCGTCAACCCTTGAGTCAGTTGCAGTGATTATTGCGCAAACGTGTCTGTCTATATGTTATACAATGTGTCTGTCTATGTGTGTATGTTGTATATTTTATGAAAATTTTGATAAAACGAATATATTCACCTGATTTTTTAATGCGATATAATTAATTACTTTCAAACTTACTTACGCTAGCAAGGCCGTGAGTAAATTGGGTTATTTATAAAACACTTATATAAAAGTCTTGAGTTTTAAGCAATTCTGTTTGAACTCAGAAACAAATAAATAATAAATTATTGTTGCTATATTTAGAAATTTTAATTCATTATTCAAGCAATTACAGCTTAGCTGCGCGAGTCGTCATAAAGTTTAAATTTTGTCTTAGCATAACCTCGATGCTAATTTGAAGTATAAGAAACACATTAAAGTAACAATAATTTCTTAGAATACAAGATTGGTAGCTTAACCAACCAACTCTATCGCAAACTTAACGTGCTTCCATAGTAGATAATTTAGGTAAATAATATACAGATCGAAGCAAGTATGTGCATAGTCAACATATCCTATTCAGTGGAAATTGGATTCTGAATGGTCGTCGAAGGCAGGTTTAAACCCACTGCGCAATACTATCGTTTGTTTAGAATACTGTTTCCACAGAGGTATATTTTATGTATAATGTATTATTATATTTGAAAGACAATATTTTTTATTTATATTTTTTCTAAGTTTTTAACATTATATTGTGTATCGTTTTTTATATTATTTTGACAAATATGAATTAAAATAACTTTAACTGAAAAGGAATCAACATTTAGGATATTATTTCCTTTCTATCAACTTAATATAATAAATCTTTCTATTTTATTATTTTATTTTTTACAACGACTTTCACTTCGTATCTTCTTGTGTCATTCCCATTAGATTTTAAACATAAATCGAATATCAAAATGGCCAGTACAAGAAATGAATGATAAAAAACTTTATTACATATGTATAACATATTACATCGACAATAATTGTTATTTCTTTGCATTTGCATTGTGATTACAAAAGTGCTGTTTTAATAAAGTAGTTTAAGGATAATTTTTATATTAATCAGCTAAATTGGAATATGTTCTGTTGAGGTTCATACATATATTTGTATAAAAGAGAATAATCGGTATATTGATAATTTATTTAATTCTTCTCATATTATTTCGTAATCATATAGTTTAAATATTTAAGCGTTTGTCTGTAACTTTTAATAACCTTATGTATATATAATTTATGTTTTAAACACTAGTCCTTTTTTAATTCTTTGAATTACCAAATATTACTTAATCGTTAATCATTTTTTTTCAAGCAATCTCTTCAAACAAATCTCTTAAAAAAAAACTATATTTTTCCGCGATCTACGTATTAAGGTCTCATAACACATAACGATAAACAGAGAGCATGAAATTTAGTGACAATTTATTACTAAGTATTACCCTACTTAGAAATAATTCCTTAAGTCTTTAATTTAGTAGGTGAACTTTAATATATAAGCTGAATTATCCCAAAAAATAGTATTTAATTCATCCATGTGTTGCATGTTCTATGTCATTTCACTGAAGTTGTAATTAAAAACTTTGCACGTGTGTTCGTTCGATATGTAACAGTTGGGGTCAGTGACGTAAATGAAAGAGGATCGGAGCGTATAGGACACTGTAAGTAATTTATAAAAAATATGATAGCACTTTCGACGGTTCTAGGTCATAACACTTTTTGCATTCATTTTTTTTCTGTGCGCTTTATTCTCTTTACGAGTTTTTACTGTAATTTCATCTTATTTTTGCAATTCCACTTAGGACATTTATTTTTACATTGGTCATCTTATTAATGTCTACAATCAACTAAATACTTAGTTAAATGAATAAGTTTAATGAGAGTCAAATTATAAAGTACTTGCGATCATAATAATATTTGAGTAAAAAGTAAATATCATATGTAAGTTTAATTAATTGTGTTGGATAAAATAATTAATTGTTTTTATAAAAATACTGAATCTACTTAAGTATAGCTATTTGGCAATAGAAAAGAGAATATTATTTGGATGCTGATAAGAAATAAATAAAAAATAAATAAATAAATAAGAAATAAATAAATAAAACTCGGACTTTATTTTGAGAAAATAACGTGTAAAGATTTCAAAGATTTTGTTAATATATTTTTTTGAATAAACCGATTTCAAAACGAATGTAATAGAATAAACTAAAATACAAAAAATAAACATTTTGAAGACGGTGCCAAGTAAAATTAATATCCTGTAAATGGCACCGACATCAAAATGTTATAGAAAATAATTTTCGTTTTGCTTTTTAGTTCGAATTAATATTGGAAATATTAAATTAAGAAATATTTTTCTGTATTTATTTAGCTTACGCATTATCAGACTACATCAATATCTCCGAATTTATTTCTTTGTGGGTTGACACATTTTTGCTTATATACAACACCAATTTATCGTTAATTTTATGATTAAGCTATAATGTCTAATACACAAAAAGATATGGGTATTTTATAAAGTCATTATCCGTATACTTTATATAAAGCTTTATTGAATATTTTCAATTAAAAATATTTTCACGAAGAAATTTCTTTCAAGGAAACTCATCGTAGAAAAAACAGTTATGAAAAATTCATATCTTGAACTCTTTGTTGTTCCGTCCAGTTCTGAGCAAACTGCGTTAATAACTTTGAAGACTTTTTAGTGATGTTAATTAAATGTTTATCCTGTTAAGCTTAGTGGTATAGATTATTATCAACGTCGGACAAGTTAATTGACTTTTAATAACTTCAAAAAAAATTCACTTCGTTTTTACAATTTTGACAGACATTTACAGAGGTTCAAATCAGTAATATTAGGTACTGTATTGGGACTTTTAGTTATGGCTGGGTATTTGCATATCGTATCATAGTTGTAGTAAATAATTTAAATACTTTCTATAAAACATCACTTATTTTTAATTAATTTAACAATAATTTTATTAAAATGCATTACTACAATTATACACTCTTTTTTCATGACAGCGAAAATGGCGCGCAATAATTTTTCTTCTTTTCTTCATATGACATCGAGTAAGATATTAATACATTCTGCCCAATAATGCTTAATATAAATAATATGTTATTAAGCGTTATGAAAAGGTACTTTTATTAATGTAGATCCTATCTGTAGCCTACAAATTCAGTTCGTTTACTGCATGTCTGGACCGGGGCAGTACCTCATTCTCACAGAAGATAAGCGTTAAGTAGCTAATATATGTTTCTTTCGTATTGTGAATGGGAAAAGCTTACCCCGTTCCTAACTGTCATTCCTTATTCCTTTTTAAGTCCAAATGTCCACGATCGACGGAAATCAAATAACACCAGATGTTCCACTTGCTCGTTTGCTAGCTGTTTTTATATATAAAAATATAGAAAAGACGAAAGAAGTTCCTTCATGAGTGGAAAGTTAATACTAAAAAAAAGCTAATTAGAAACCTTTTTAGTGATATTTGATACATTTTTATGCTTAAAATAAATAATAATCTGGAAAGGAGATAGTCATTTAAGAATTTATTACAAAAATTAAAATGAATACAAAGGTTTATATTGGTAGTAAATTCGGCAAGATAACTCCTATATTTACAGTACATTTTAATAGACTAAAGTAAATTAATAGAAAAAAAGGATAATTTTTTACAAAAGATTGTAGACCTCATCTAAACCACTGCATCTGGGTAAAGTTCCCAAAATACGGGCAGCATTACCCCGCTGAATGGCCAAGCTGATCCTTTGAAATTAAGTCATTTAAGGAATCTTTTAATACATGTAAAATTAATAGTGTATTAAATACATACGCTTGGACTGCCGTGAGATTTGTCTTCACCGAAGCTGTCCGTTGAGTTGTGGCTCTGTCCACTACTCGCGCTTGAGGTCCTCTCTCTAGCCGCCCTGGCCCAAGACTCCAGCCTCTTTTGAGCAGCCCACACACCAGGAGGTCCTAACCCACTCATTTTTACCTACTCTCTTTTCATTTCTTCACAATATTTCGAATAGATTTCAAAAGTCGTTTACGGAACACTATTTACACGTCACTTTTAAAATGTTCACAGTAAAAATAAACGGAGAATATAAAATAAATTTTTAGGTCGGTTTTCGTTGTTTTTTTTTTTTTCAGTATTTGTATATTCTGTGAGAATTAATTTTATCGGTTAATAAATTTGTTTTTTGTAATGTGCGCTTGAATAAAAATAAGTACATATTTATGTAAATATACGAAATATTCAAACTCTTGTACGGTGGCATAAAATATTTGTATAAATTGATTGGATATTAATTAAGAACTCTATTCGTGAATTTTCATAATAGAAATATCTTCAAAAAAAAAATGTACAATTTTTTTATTAAAACTTAGGTCTACACTACAAAGAGGTAAAAAGTCTATAAGTTTGTATGTGGGGTGTAATCTCTGAAACTACGGATCTGATTTGGAAAATTCATTTCGCATTGGATAGTCCGTTATTGAGGAATCTTTAGTCTTTATTATATCAAGCTGCATAGGAGTGTAACAATAACCATTAACGCGAGTGGAACCGCGAGGGGCAGCTTATATAATAATAATAAGCTAGTGTACATATTTTCACTCACAGTAGAATTTTTGAGCGTTTTAAGAATTTTTATTTTGCAATAAAAATACCTTTTAGGACATAGATTAAAATTATATATTTTAAACTTTCGCGATTTGTACTATTCATATTTAATATAACAGGTCTTATCGCGATAACTAATGGTAGTAATACCTTTTTATTGCTCGACGTTTCGACGAAGTTGCATTCGTCGTGATCACGAGCTGTCGAGAGTCAGCTCAGTCAATATGTATTAAATTAAAGATTAAAATTGTATTATGCAATTATAATTTTATAGTTTAAATCATATTAGTGAAAAATTTCTACACACATTGTCCCGTAATACTTTGAACAACAATTTATGATAATTTTCAATAAACGTATTTGCTGTTAAAGAAAATTCATTATTTTCTAATGTAGGTCAAGTTATGTCGGTTCATTCAGTAATATAGTCCCGTCGTCTATAACTGACTATATTAAATCCAGTATAAACCAAAAGCTTTCCTTACGGAGTGTATACCAAAGTTGAAATAGAATTACTAAGTTGTATACGATAAAACGTCTTCTTAATATTCAACTAACTCGTTACGAAACAAACTCAAACTCTCAAACTCAAACTCAAAATATACTTTATTCAAATGGGCTTTTAAAACACTTTTGAATCGTCAAGTTACATATCATATTTTAATTTAAGATTTTTATAAAGCTACCACCGGTTCGGAATGTAGTCTCTACCGAGAAGAACCGGCAAGAAACTCGATAGTAACTCTTTTAAAATCATTCATACATAATGTTTTTTTATTACATTTTAATTATGTTATCCGGATAGAAAATCAACGCTTGTCAAATCCACGCCTCTTTGCCGTCAAAATATTCTTGTATGGTATAATATGCTTTATTTATTAAAGATTTTTAACGTAGGCTTTAAACTTATTAAGTGCCAAATGTAAAACTGTTTGCGGGATTTTATTATAGAATACCGAATACCAAACCCCAGAAATGATGAACTGACTTTATGAAGACGAAAGTTTGGTATGAAAAGTTTATTTTTTCTTCCAGTGTTTACACAAACAACTTTTCAGTTGAATTATTATACGATTTTGGACAATGAAATCGAAATGTATGTACATCACAAAAGGACTAGCAAAGTCATTGATTTATTAACTCTGTGAATATCAATGCAAAGCAATTTATCACTAAAGTAGGTTTATATAAAAGGCGTTGTACAGGTTTTTTCAATATTCAACCTTTAAATAGGGATTTATAAGACGTATGAAGTATTTAGTGATTCGAACTTGTTGCCTAAACTTGTTAAAATATTGAAATAGGTTTTTTTTCTATTAAACAGATACCGAAGAATGAATCTGATATAAAAGTTGGCAAAGGCTTAGTCGAAAATTAGTTTTTAATATAAAAATTTTGTATTTCATATATCTACTTAAATAAAGCGTAAATTTAAAATAAACCGACTTCAAAAGTAAAATACGTAATTTTGTTTATTAAGATGACATTCGTGTTCTAAGCTAGCTATCTCTTGCTTTGTTTTACTCGATTCATTACTGCTTCGCTCCTATGAGTAGTGTGATGTAATATAGCCTATAACCTTCCTTAATAAATAAACTATCCAACACAAAAAAATATTTTACAATTCGAACCGGTAGTTCCTAAGATTAGCGTGTTAAAACAAACAAACAAATTCAGCTTTATAATATTACTACAGATATTTTCATTTAAAAACCAAACTACCACACCGATTTTAATAAGATATTCTATGAAATGCAATCTGAAAATAGGTAAAAATATTACTTAAATCGGTAAAGAACTGACGGAGTTCTCAAATAACAAATAAAATATCAAAAAAAAAACATACTCTACGAATTGAATGAAAATAATTGCACCTACTCTATGTTTAAATGGCCTATAAAATTTTATCTTATTCAATGATAATTTGACAATCTTATTGAATGTATTTTTATACTCGAATAAAGACGCACTTTCGCACGTGCATAAAGAGTGAGATTAAGAGCACAATATGGACACTCTTGGACATGTTCGCGTGCAAAAAACACTGAAAACTATTGTTGTAAACATATCGCGTACTTCTGCTACCTTGTATGCTCAGTAGATCGAAAGACTCAGCAGGGGCAGTGTATTTGTATATACCGCATGCACAAGCAAACCTGCGGTTTCGAAATTTGCTTTTTAATGAAGGCCATCGCAGGTTTAGTGAGTAAAAATCTCAACATAATCAAATATCCCACCCCAGAATTCGGGTATGTTTTCAAAGTTTTCAAAAACATAAAAATAGGTTTAAATGCGCGCGCGCGTCTAACATAACGCACCTAAACTCATTTAAGGCGTAGCATGCATGAGAATCGTACGTTTCGGGACATATATGTAAGTAACTATAAATACTATAGCTTATATATTCGACTTGCCCTGGAGGCTGGTTCTGTCGAAAACTTAGTGTGTTGAATACAGGAAAAATACATTTACTGTGTTGTACGCGTATACAGAATGATTTATGAAGATGGGTCCGTAGGGAGAAACCTGAAACTTTTTTTTATATAAAAATGCTGGCAAATGAGCAGGTGGAACACGTGGTGTTGAAAGACCACAGCCGCCCATGGAAATTTGCAGCACCGGAGAAGTCACAGATGTGAATTAGGGATGAAAATTTGGGCATTAGGGTTGCAGCTCTCTCACTCACCGTAAAAAACGCTAATGTAGCGACTTCACGTCTATCTTCTGTGAGAGTAAGATACTGCCCCGGTCGTGCCAGTCTGTATACGAATTAAATTCAATATATATTAATGTATACGAATTAAATTCAATAAGCTACAGGATAGCTTTACCTCCGTAAAGAAACTGTGTGTGTGTAAGATGTATTTGTTAAATTGTAAATACTTCCAGGTTTGATTTGAGCTATAGAGAGTTCTCTACAATAACAATACTTATACTGACCCTTCTTCATAAATAACTTTGTAAATTTATTACGATATTTCAGATTTTATGTTTATTGGAAAATATAAAGCGACATGAGAAAAAGTTAGATAAACCTTTAAAATTGGTGATATTGCTTGTAGCCTGTTAGACAGGACGCAGACGAGCGTGCGTGGGCGCCGGGTTTAGCGTACTACGAAACGTAATTGTGGGTGTTTGTTTACGTCTCGAGTTGGTATTAAAATACAAGTAGTATTTTTCATATTAATCAGTTAAATATTTTAATTAATTGGTACGAATAAAAGTATGAAGTGTTCATTTCAAGAAGAACAAAATGTCTCAAAAAATACTGCATATGGAAGCAAAATATACATAGATAATACAAAATACAAGAGTTTTACTTTAGCAATTAGCGTTAAAACTATAAGAATTATGTTAGCCAATTAACATAATTCAAACATAGCTGATTATACAAAGATGTAACCAATAACATTTTTAGCCTGATACGATAACAAAAACTTTGCTGAATTTTATTGGTCTTCCATTCCACCGTCCATTTTCTATGCAAAGTAGGTTTAAGGAACTGTGTCGCTCGATTCCGTAGCGGCGTTCCTTTGGGGATTTCTCAAGGACCTCTTGAAAATATCAAAACGTAGACAAATGTAGATTAAGACTGATCGTCATTAAATATTTATGAAACGAATTATTACCAGATTTTCAAAATATTACAAACGCTTCATAATTTTCAAAATATTTCAAAGGGTAACAATGAATATTTAGTCCCTGACGAAAAATTTACTGGCAGGGACTTAGATCCAGTGCTAGGGGACGTGCCATACTACTGGCGCCAGAATCTGGATACTAATCTATGAAGGCATACGTGTTCGTCGCGTATTTGTGATATAGGGCACAACTAATTGACTAAAGCTTCCCTTTAAATGGGCACACGTAACTACTCGTCCTTATAGGAGCTATCATTTTGTCTACTTTCACAGATAAAAATATATATCGTTACATGGAAGAAATATTAATCAATTTTTTTACCCTATTGATATATTAATTTAACGAATGAACTCGCATTCATTAAACTATGTATAATTTCTATGTTTTATGAGTACAATGTAAAATATCAAAGCTAAAACTATATGTCTAACAGAATCAGAAGTAAAGTCCGATAATGTTTAGTAAACAAGAAAAACTAAAAGAAAACACTAAGCGAATAAAAGTCAAAGGCAATGGAAGTTGTTTCATGTTAAATAATACAATTTAAATGTGTAAAAGCCGAGTGTCAAAGGATAATCTTAAAGTGAGTAGCCTGTGAAAAATCATATAAAACGAGGTCAGATTGCGAGCTAACTGTTGCGCTTCGAGTTATCTCCGGAAAGATCATCTCAGCAGATTGCGGATTTATTTAAATTAGCAGTTTTCATCCGCGGCGGACCTCTGATTCTATTTAGTGAGATCAAATTGTGTCTAACTCCGACTTGGATTCAATTTATGCGTAGCGCTGCTGTTAACCCGTCTAGAGACTTTAGGTAGAATCTTGAGAATTGATAGAATTAAATACGTACTATATAGCATGTTAAATAATTAACGAGTAATGAAATTATTAACTACTATAAAACATATTCTAAGTAAATATAAATTCAGGAAACGTTATAAAATATATGGCAAGTAATTTTGCGACATAATTCTTTGTACTGATGTCATATGGGAAAGTTCATCGCCAATTAAGTCAAGTGTGAACATCGACCTTAATATTTCAATGGCATTTTAAGCGCTCGTCTAAGGAAATTAAAATTTTAAATAGTCCATAGAAAATATTTGCCTTTACAACATACAACCCAATAAATATATATACGATTTATCAATAACGATAATATGAGATAATATCGAAACGATTTAACACGTTAGAAAAATTGAGTTGAATCAAATTGAGTTAAATTTAATAACCCGCGGAACTCGAATGTCAATTTATAAATACCGTTCAATTATGAGTATTTTGCTAGATAATTTGAAGAGTACTAGTTGAAGCACTTGTTATATACGCGGTTCGGGGTGAGGGTGAGCGGCGCGCGGCCAGCACCGCGTCTCGCGCAAACTGCCGCTCCCCGGGCCAGTGTTGCCTTGCTAGAGGCGACCTTACCCTATATTCGCAGGTAAGTTTTGAATGTATTCACCCGGATAATCGCTCACGCCTCGCTGCGCTCGCTCGGTGTAATTGTACATTGTATTTTGCTTTCAGCTGCAATTTGAGAGATGTCTCATACACTTGCCATAGTAAATGTCGTTTTGTATTTTTACTGATACTGATTTTTGTTGATTGGCGAAATTAATGAAAATATTAAAGAACACAATACATTTTAATATAATTTAGTTATGTTTTAGTTAATGTTTAAAGAAAATGATTTATCGACACAATTTTTATTTTTTATTTTTAATGTAATCCTGCTTAAACATACTAAATCTTAATCTTAATTACAAAACAATAACGAGATTTTTGTTACGTAAAATAAACATCGTGATTATTTTTGCATATTTTAATAATTTTCCACTAATCGGGTGGGACGTTAACGGCTGGTATCCCCAAGGGCGGCGGCGCATTTTGGCCGCGTCACTTTCTCTGGGCGAGCAACAGGTACGGAAGGTCATGCAGGGCGTCTTGGGAGTACGGCCACAGCCTCGTGTTGTAGTCCATTCAATATGTAATTGAAAGGTCTTTCAAACCGTTATCTACTTAGCTGTTGTAAGAAGATTACAAAAATATATTCCTCGAATCGTTGTATTGTTTTATGATATATGGCGTTTGAAATAAATGCACAAAAGTTATTTAACTGAAGATAACAACATATTACATTAATACAAGATTTGTTACACATGAATATTTTACATTATAATTATTTCTCTAAACTATAATTTCAAAATTAATTAATAATGCTATTTATATACGTATAAATAGGTATAAAAGTAGAATAAAATAAGAAACAAACATTTTGTACTATAATACAAAATCATATTTAAAATATGTTTGTTGTTAAGGCAATGTTAACCGCTGTTAATATTTTAGGACGGAGACCAAAAGCTCAATTTTTGAATACATTGATAAAATAATCGTCTTCGTTTATTTAAGCAGGCGTCGCTTACAAACTGCTGGAGTTTATTGTTCTTTCTAAAGGCGGATAGATGGTCTTGTAATTATTTGGGGTCCATTGTTCCATTAATCGTTATATACTAAATACACCTATGAGAGTTATGAGAGCAACTTAGTGTTATCCATCATGGAGGGAGATGGCTGATTATAATGACTATAATATCATTTAATAATAATTTACATTTTTTTAATGACTGGCAAACAAACACACTTGACGTTAAGTGATCAACGCCTTGAACATTTGAACATAAATGAAAAATGTAGTCATAAATGCTTTTTCAGCTTGAAAAGGAATTCAAAGGGCATTTGAAATTAGGAAAGAAATGGGGAAGGGATTAGAATTCCGGCTCCCTTACCATTACTGATGTTAAGTAATCATCAGCAATGACATTTAGGAAGTGAGGAAAGGAATGAGGAGGTTAGGCTTCCAGCTTACTCACTCACCGAAACGCAGCTGTATTAGCTACTTTATGGCGATCTGTAAGAATGTAGTACTGCCCCGATCGAGTCAACCTGCATACGTGCTATTGGCAGTTGGCTATAGCTAGACTCTAGGTATCTCAGTTAAAACAAGAGTTACACAGACAATGAATACTTTATTTACCTATGTCATATATTCCCAACAGTTGATTGATTGTCCTGAGTCAGTTATGTCTTAACGGTATTTCTAATCTTAACTCGATAACTTAGATGAAATCCCAGAATTAAGGATTTATTAATAAATATGTTTTCAGATCTATTTGAATCACAATTTCATTGCAGCCCAATTCCTTTAAAACATTTTTTTGTGAACACATATACTAAAAGATAAATTTTAATCAAAACGAAGAGATTTTTTTACTAATACTTTTTAAGATGACAATATTCGCAACCGTTGCAATTGTCTATTAAGGAGTTCAGTTCGCTAGTACGATAAGTTTTCATTGGATTTTGATCAAATTTGTACTTATTCTTCAGCTGTATAGAAAAAAAATCATTCACAAACTTTAAGCCCAATTTAGCCTATTTCCGTTTTATTATCTTGTAGATATAATAAATAAATAAAAATAAAAAAGCCTTTTATTTCCTGTACATTATTTTTACATTTTCTTATCTGTTAATGTATTAGTTTGTTATTTCTATATTTCTAGTTTAATCTAAGTTCCTAATACTAACTTACATAATTATAAAGTATAAAGTATGCTATATCTAGGTTTTATGTATTTTTATATTACCTAAAAAAAATAGTTTAATAATAATATATTTATCTTATAATACGTTACATACATATATACAAATTTTATATCGAAGTATTTTGTAACAACTATCTTTTTTTCCTTTTTTTTTTTTTTATAATACAGAGTATATTAACTAAAATACAATTTTTAATTATGTTTTTCTACTTTTAATAAATATTTTTTAATAAAGATTTTTATTATATGCTTTTTTTTATTATATGCTTAGTCTACCGGAACCCCAGAATGGGTATAGGCCTCCTCCAGTGATGCCCATTTTGTTCTGTCTTGAGCTACTTGTCTCCAATTTGGACCAGCTATAGTTTTAATATCATCTTCCCATCTTGTGACAGGCCTTCCTCTTTTTCTTTTGCCTGCTGGTCCTTTCCAAAATGTTGTTACTTTTGTCCATCTGGAATCAACAAGCCGAGCGACATGTCCAGCCCATTTCCACTTCAGTCTTTGTGCATGCCTCAATGCGTCTGTTGCTTTGGTCATTTTTCTTATTTTTGTGTGTCGTATTTTGTCGAGTTTTCTTAATCTTAACATATTTCGTTCGAGTCCTCTCTGACAAACGTTGATCATTTTCCTTGTTTTTGCAGTAAATTTCCATGTTTGGCAACCATATGTCAAACATGGGAGAAGGCACACATTCATGACCTTACTTTTTATTGTAAGTGGCATATTACTTTTAAAAATGTCTTTAAGACTCCAGTACTTGTTCCATGTCAATTGAACTCTTCTTTCTATTTCTATGTTTTTGTTTTCCCTTTCAAAAGTAATACATTTTCCCAGATATACATATTTTTCAACATATTCTAATGGTTTGTTATTTACTATTATTGGTTTTTTCCAGCTGTTTGTCATTGTCTTGGTCTTCGTGATATTCATTTCTAGTCCCACCTTTACACTCTGTAAGTGAAGGGTTTCTACCATATATTGTAGCTGGGAGGATGAATCTGATAATAGTACGAGGTCATCAGCGAATCTCAGATGACTTAAGTAATTGCCATTTATGTATAATCCTAGTTTGCTCCAGTCTAGTTTGCTTATAATCGTTTCGAGAACTGCTATGAATAGTATTGGCGACATAGGATCCCCTTGTTTAACTCCCCTTTCTATTGGGAAGCACGGGCCTAAGGTTTCTAGTTTAATTCTACCCTTATTGTTGTTGTATATGGATTTTATTATTTTTATATATATATCCTCGACCCCTTGTTCCGTGAGGCTTTCCCAGATGCTTGTATGTCTTACTGTATCAAAAGCTTTTTGGTAGTCAATAAATGCTATATAAAGCTCTCTTTGGTTTTCCTGATACTTTTCCATGATAATTTCAAGTGTGTCAATTAATTACTTGTTTTAAATATGATTTAAGGACTTTTATACTTTAGTGTACACCAGCCACATCATATCCTATCCATTACATTGTTATTGATGATAGAACAAATGCATACTTTTTGCAATTCTTGTGTCGGATTTAGACAAAATATTATCTGGTCTATGTTATATAATTACGCCCATTGTGCCTAAACAATTTATCTAGATTTTAACAACTACATATATCGCGAGATATGAGATGTATTTATAAGTGTACAATGAGAAAATTGTGTATTTGAAGCATGCCTTTGTTTACAATTCGTGTGCTAGTGTTTCTCAACTGTGTATGCTACTCAAATATTGATGGTCGATCGGTTGGCCGGCGTGTCGCTTAATATGATTCCAATATCGCCATTGCATCACTCAATCTAGGTCATTCTTCGAATTAGACGATCTATTTACTATGTTCTGGCGTTCTATGTATTCTTGGTTAAAGAGTACCAATTTTATTACTTCCTTGTGAGAAGTGAAGATTGCAATGGCGAAAAATTTGTATTCAGATTATGAAGTTATTCATTTTGATAGTTTATCCTTCTGGTACAGTGTAGATGTATACAGATTAGCTCGACTAGGGAAGTACCACACTTTTACATAATCAAAAAGCTACTAGCTATGTGACAGAAAACTAGGGTCAGTTTTCATCCCTTCCCTAATTTCCTATTTCATCTTTATTATATGATGTAATGGATAATATGACAAGTTATTAAGGATTTTTAAACCATGTTGGACTACAAATATTTTCAATAATATATTTTTCTTTAAATTGTAAAGAATATTTGACTTAAAAATATCTGTTAAGAGACGGCTCTCCTTGAAAGATGAGAGATACGAGCTTAAGTAGGCGCCCTGCTTTAGCGTCGAGTTCTTGGTTCGGATTTCAATATTTAATATTTGAAATGTATCCTTTATAAAGGAAAGAAAAAGAAAGGTATTCTACTATAGCTTTATAGTTATAATTCTAATAACATTACACGCTTTGTGTATATGCTATACGCTATATTTTGTTATTATGTATCGAAGTTATTATAGCATTATCGCTTAAGTTATCTATAATTATAATAAATCTGTAGAGAGGTCAATCTCGTACATGAAATATATTTTCAAAATAACTATCAGCGGGTGATTAGTGATCGATACTGATGTCAAAAATGCAATCAGTAAAATTTTTGTCTGTCTGTATGTTCCTTATAGAAACAAAAACTACTCGATGGATTTTAACGAAAATTAGTACAATTATTCTTCATACTGTCCAGGGGCAGGTTATAGTATACTTTTCATCACGTTACAGTCAATAGGAGCTGTATATTCTTACGTTTATAATACTCTCACTCATCCCTAATTCAAAAAGTTAACATTATTACCTATTCAATAAAAAAAATCATAGAAATCAAGTATTGTGGACTGACATATTATATTTCCCTACCAAAATACGATCTGTCTGTCACATCAAAACCACAGAACCCTGAGGAAGGACATACGCTACTCTTTTACGAAAAACGACGAAAACGCGGACGAAGTCGCAGGCAAAAACTAGTAACCGCATAAAACAGAATTAGCTGCTGTGATAGCTAATAAGTGAGAAGAATTCGTAATTTTTTTAGGGTTGCGTACCCTAAGAGTGCCAACAGGACCCTGTTCCTATGACTGTTGTTTGTCTGTCTGTCCGTTTGTCCGTCCGTCTGTCAGCGAGCTATATGACATAAATTATATTAGGTAGAGTGTTGAAATTTTATCAGAATGTGTATTTCTACAGCCGTTAGAACAAGAAATAATAAAAACCGGTCGAGTGTGAGTGGCATGTAGAGAACGCTATGAAATATAAATCAATAATGAATCTAATTTTAGGTACCAGAAATGAAAATTATTACTATTAATTAGTAGTATATTATTGATTCATGATTGTGTCTCCGTAAAAATATTCAGTTTTTTTATACTCCTATAAAGTTGTTAATTTGACTTATATCGTGTGAGAACGATAGGTAATATAATATGTAGAGTCATAACTGTATCTAAACTTTCTTTCTGCTAGACTGATTATAGTTTTTAAAATTTTATTTTATTAATTTTTATTTTGTTTTTATACGGATTAATAAACAGCGTTACGTTTTATTACTATTTATTGATGAGTGTATTTTACTTTTTATAAAATACATTTTCTCAATTAATAAACAAATTAAATATCGGCTAAAGTCTGAGGTATTGACTAACTTAATTTTTTTACGAAACAATAATAAAAATCTAATAATAAGAGATTAAATTAGCAAAAAAATTTGCTTATTTCTAAAACTACGGCTTAACTTATCATCTTCACTAAGTTAAAAATACATAATTACAAAATTATTGAATTAGGATTTTACTTTAAATAGTGTTTTACTATTAGGGACATCACGCATGAAATATGACGCAACATTTATATTTATATACAATAACGCATATAACGCAAATGAAGTACGTGACTTCATTGAACGCCAGTCAAAAAGGAATAGTTAAGATCTGTCTTTGTAGAGCCGAGATGGCCTACTGGTTAGAATACGGCAATTTCAACCGATTGTCGTGGGTTCAAATCCTGGCTAGCACCGCTGTTTTCAAGCGCTAAATTTGTGATTAAATTCATCTCGAGGTAGGCGGTGAAGAAAAACATCGTGAGGAAACCTGCATGTGCCGGGAGAAATTCTGACACATGTATATCCGCCAACCAGTGGAGCAGCGTGGTGGATTAAGTCCTAAACTTTCTCCTTAATACGAGAGTCTTTTGCCCAGCAGTGGGATATTTACAGGTTGTTACTGTACTTTTTACTTTAAGACCTAGCTGCCTTAATATAAAAACGTTCTTAACAAGACTTTTAATAAAACAGAACCGACTTCAAAGGACAATACATAATTTGCTTTCTTAAATGACATACTTATTCAAGTTATTTTGATTTTAAAATAATGGAAGCGTTTTTGATGAAAATTTTATGGGACTAAATGATATCATTTCAAACAAAAAAATATTACACAAATCGGTCGAGTTGTTTTTTTAGTTATCAAGGACTAAATAAAAACTGTGCGATGAATTGAAAACCTCCTTTTTTGGAAATCGTTTAAAAATAATCAATGTTTAATTACAATAACCTCTTGTAATATACATATGTAAAATTTTTAATATCCGCTACTATTACTCAATGTTACCGACTCTAACGAACATCGTACCGAACATCATAGCATAAACATAATTAAAATAGGCTTGGAAATTGTCAAAGTGATTTTTTCACTTAGGTAATGTGCATAATGTTATAACCAATTTACGTACGTCATATCACGTTTTTACCCTTTAACATTGGACTTATACCTAACATAGCACAGATGTTTACGATAATGCCTTTCTAGGTCAACAAGATGTAATTATTTTGGCGTTAAGAGCTGCCATGAGCGCACTCCGATTGGAAATTCGTTGCCATCTAATCATAATTAAAATTATGTATTAATACGTCACAAATTATTAAAGAAGCTTAACATTTAACATTAGTGAAGTAGATTAAATGTGTAAGTAATTTTAACAAATATATATACTAAATTTGCACTGATTCTTTAACAAATATGGTAGATTTCTTACGTCCTCAAGAACCAACTAATAGGCACAGAGGAGGAAATAGAATATACTAAAGGGTACAACAATATGAGTCCTTAGTTGGTTACTGATAAGCAATAATGTGTCAACCCACAAGAAGTCAAATTTGAAAATATTGATGTATTTTGATACTACGTCACCTATTTAACATTATCCAAAAAAAAATTAAAGTCATCTAAACTAAATAAGTATGGGAAAAAGTCCCTAACGCAATGTTTCGAAATTCAGGTGCGTTCCATATTTTGCAATTTATAAAATAAGCTCAAATAATTAAAAACTTATTATTAGATAACATATTAAATAAATCTACCTGCTTTTGATTCATTATAAATTTTATCAAAATAAAAAAGAAAATATGAATATATAAGTCTTCAAACAAATTTATCAAGAATAGGTTTGACATGTTTAGACGCCATTTTCTCAAAACGAAGTCAGTGTGGCTTGACACAGTATTGCTTATCAGCGTCCAGTTATTGTAGGAGGCTTATGCTTATAGCTTATGCTCTGAGGCTTGCATAATATAAAACTTGGCCGCCCATCGTTTTAAATTATTCTTATTATATGCTCATATTTGTAATTTCACTAGCACAGGATTTTTTCATATTAGTGCATAACAATATAAAACAGTAGCTATCTCACGCCGTTTCACACATTTATGTTTCGCACTACTTCGCTTTTATGAGTTGTAGCGTAATAAATATAATAGAACATTCCTTAATAAACGGGCTATGTAACATCAAAATATTTTAAATCAGTAGTTTCAGAGATTACTCCGTACAGATACAAACAAATGTTACCTCTTACAATGAGTATAATGTTAAAAGTATAGATAACAATATAAAGCAATATTTACAGTAGATCAGCTAGTCCAGACTGCACTTAGCATTCTAGACTATTCTGGGATCTAACGTTGTAAAAGTATTAAATTTTTAATCGAACAAGCTTTTAAGTGTTTGCTTAAGTTAAGAATTTAACATACACTCAGAATTGACCTCAATTTTTATAAAAACTGAACCGAAAAACAAAATAAGCAGCAACTCGATAATAGGTGATCAAATTATTTTTTTTAAAAGTAACTGAAAGATTTCAAAATACAAAAATAAAGTCATGTATATGACAGGAACTCATAATAGAGCTGACGATTAGCTCTTACGTTAAACCTCCCTAATTGCAATTTTTAAGAGCCTTATCATAAAAATGAGAAAAAAATATCACTCCTTCCGTTACTTCTAGTAAAAAAGTATTAATGTCATAGTAAACATATAACGTTAGTATATCGAAGCGAGGAAGGTGATAGTGTTCAGAACCTTATCTTTAAGATCCATAATAAATCCATCAAAACTGAAAGCGTTTTAAGCGTACGTAAGGCTGTTTACGGCTTAGCTATCCGACGGGATAACTGTGAACGACGAAATAAAATGCATGGCAAGCCACATTTTCTAATCTTATTTTAACGATATGCGAAAGATATGGACGAAAGAGGTTACAACACTAGATGTGTCTTGTGTCTTTGTATGTGCGACTCACTTTCAATCTTATTGTCTTTTAAAAATTGTCTATACTAATATTATAAAGCAGTAAAATTTGTTTGTACGCAGGATATAATTCCTGTAACAATTGATTATATTTGGAAAGTTCTTTTTGCAATGGTTAGCTCGTTTTTGATGATGGTTATGGGCTATATTACATCACGCCATGGCTCATAGCCGAGATGGTCTAGTGGTTAGAACAAGTCGATGACAACCGATGATTGCGGGTTCAAACCCTGGCTAGCACCGCTGATTTTTCAAGTGCTAAATTTGTTTCTAAATTCATCTCGAGATCGGCGGTGAAGGAAAACAACGTGAAGTAACCTGCATGTGCCGGTAGAAATTCTGACACATGTATATCCGCCAACCCGCAGTAGAGCAGCGTGGTGGATAAAGCTCTAACCCTTCTTCTTAATAGGAGAGGAGGCCTTTGCCCAGCAGTGGGATATGTACAGGCTGTTACTTTACTTACTACATGGCTCATAGGAACGTAGTAGGGACTATAAACGCGGTGAAATCGTGAAGGATATCTAGTATTGAATAGGATAGGTGAAATATAAAATTTAAAAATGCCTAAAATTCTCTTATATAAATATGTACTGTGCTAGTAGTTAGGAAATGAATTTAGTTATTATGTTTAAGTAGCAAAGCAGATTGTCATCCAACATACTTCATATTATGTATAAATATGAACTACGTATAACGTTGTCTTAGTCGATTATTACTCATTGAAATAAAACTATTTTAAACGGATTTAAATCGCGTATAATAATTATTTTAATCATGCCGATGTTTCGAGCACTTTACAGCGTTCGTGGTCACGGGTCTGGTACGGGTAGACCGTATCAATGAACTACGTATGTATTTTCATCCACACAGGTACGATGACCATGACAGCTACGATGTCATATACACAAGCAATCAGATTCAAACATGTACTAATATATAAAGCGTTCCTCCTTTTTATGAATAATATATTATTGCGATTATGTAAATATAATAAAACTTTGTAAATATTTAACAATTTATTAAACATGCCAGAAATGTTATACAGATGTCATAGGAAATTCCGATTTAAAATGCATACTTGGACGCTGATAAGCAATATCGTGTCAAGCCACACGAACTTCGTTTTGAGAAAATGCCGTCTAAAGATGTTAAACCTATTCTTAATAAATTTGTTTCAAGACGTATATATTCATATTGTCTTTTCTATTTGGATAAAATGTATAATGAATCAAAAGCAGATAGATTTATTTAATGTGTTATCTAATAATAAGTTTTAAAATATTTGAGATTATTTTATAAATTGCAAAATATGGAACGCACCTGAAATTCTAAACATTGAATTTAAAAACATTTTTTCCTAGTTATTTAGGCTAGATAACTTAAAATTTTTTTGAATAATGTTAAATAGGCGACGTAGTATCAAAAAACATCAATATCTCCAAATTTGACTTTTTGTGGGTTGACATATTATTATTCTATATCTTATCAGTATCCCTAAAAGAGATATCTTCCAGTGCGCCTAAGAAAGAAGAAGTGTAGACACAAAAAATTAAAGTAGTCACGCACAGTTGTACACAATAATCAAATAAAAAATTTCAACAATATTACAAGTAATTAAATAATGCCACATGCTTAAAATACATTTTTTTTTTTTAAATCGTTAGTCTTATTACATTATGAACTCTAGTATCATTACATTTTTTTAATGTAAAAATAAAAACGCGGAAGCTCTAAAAGTGATGAAAAAAAGTCAGTGATTTTTCATCAAATTGATGGTTTTAAATTGTCGTCAACTTAGTTGAAGTTGACAATGAACTAGGTTTTTGATGGAAAAGAAGATTTTTAAGGTTCCGTTGTTAACTAGGAATCCTTATAATTTCGCCATGTCCGTCTGTTTGTCATTGGTCTACGGAATCTTACACTCGCATGGCCGGCTCATGGCAACGTACAAATAAATTAAATTGAAGTGTATGTTTGTAATTTCAAATAAAGAGATTTTCATTAAAAGCATATATATTAGGCATAAATGTATATACAGAACTTACTCGTACATAAACAATAATTTTAGAATTTATGTCTGTTTGTCCACTCGCAGATAGTTATTGTTATAAGGAGTAATTTAGGCTATTTTTATTTTATGGATTTTATTTTTTTTTAATTAAAAAATAAAGAAGTCATCTCTCTAATTTCGCGCAAGCGAAGTTGCGGGCATCAGCACTGACTGAACATAAAATGCAAAAAAATTCTTATTAATATAACAATTAATTGTTACTATCATTTTTACGCCTGCTCATAAAAAAGAAGAATGGTATGACTATTAGGAAACCTGTAAGCATGTACATAAGTTTAGAAGATAAAGTTTACTTCGTTATGACTTATCCAAAAATAGATGACGGTCAAAATAAATTCATATAATTTGTGTAATTAATGACAAGGTCAGACGTGGAACTTCCATTAACGAATAGTGTAGGTACAAGAACCTCCTGCGGTTTAAGTTGTTCGATTAATATCTTAATATCTATTAGTTTGAGTCAATTTATCGTATAAGTAAATCACATTCATATATTTATGAAATACTTTAAAAATACCTAATTTCTTAGAAATTATATCAAATCTAACAACAATCACCTACACATTAAATTAAATCCATAACAAATTTATTTACAAAAATAAATAAATAAAGTAATAAAAAATTTTAATATTATATCATATTTTACGAATGTAGCGAATAAAACGACTCGTTTGCAATATAATAGTTTGTAGTTACCATCGGCCAATTCGTGAATTAAATAACAGTGATATTATTGCGAACGACTGATGGGACGGTACTCGAATAATTCTTGCGGGAAATTCATTACGATACAAACAGCTGACGATCGATTACTAGCCTTGAACTTACACACGAGTATCGGTTGCACTTTTACCTCCCGACAAAAAAAGGAGGGGTGTTGTAATTTTGATGTGGGTTGCAGTGTATCTGTGTGTCATTCATGGGTGGATCCTCCATATCACGATGGGCATATCTACAATCCTGTAGACTGAAGAAGAACGGACTTGTGACGTTACATACGTGCCCGTAAAATAATTAAAAAATTTATCGTTCGTGAGTGATTCAAACCCAGTTTCAGAAATAATTCAATGATATTTTTACCTTATCTAGGTTGAATTTTAATATGTTAATAGATATTATATCTACATATTTACTTGTTGAATGATTTATATGAGCGAGTTCATACTCCGACTCGCACTTGACCGATTTTCAAGTGGCTGTGCCCACAACCTTTTTTAAAGGCTGCATCTGCCTCTAGTGTCTGTATTTGGCATTATAGGTTCCCAAAGAAATCTGATGTAATCGGGATGGTTCTTAACTATAATTTAAGATCCGTTTAGACGTTCGAAGGTTATCAGCTCTTTTATTGCTGTTGAAAGAATCTGACTAACTTCTATTGATCGAATATAAATGTACTACACTGTGATTTCAATGATACTCAAATAACATAGTAACGTAACTGTGACCTTGTTTCAGTATCAACTGGAATCAGCAGGACTTCATAAGAATCAGGCGTAACTCCTCGTCAACTTACAGCGTAACGTGCTGGGGCTTATAGAAACGGTCACACTGAGCCATAGATTGTTTGTTTTAAATTTTCTATTATAGATTATTTCTGCATTTAATATTTTAGATCTGTGTTGAGTAAGAATATTTTACTCCTTGTGGTATTTATTTTGTAACGTGCTTACATGAAGGAACCCATTCCTTGAGATCCTAAATAAACAAATTATATTATTTATCTTTGATAAATTGAGATAAAGTCTTTTAGTTTCTTTGCACATTAATATAAGTGCGATACCAAAATACGTTTTGCGAAAATTCGGTCATTGTTTTATTAATAGTGCGGTGGATTTTAAACGAAGATCGTCTTTATAAATCCGAATTATATTAAATTTCTTTAAGCGCTAAAATATTTGGCGGCAAAGGAAAATTTCTAAGACGGTCGATGGCGTTGTGATATTTTTTCAAAACCTTGGCTAAAAGTAATCAGTGAACTGCAAAATTATTTAGCTTTAAAATCAACATAGATTATCTTCTATCTATCTCGATTGAAAGCAAGAAAATTTTATATACTGCAGTCTCGTTATTTAAGACGTATGTATGTAATCAATACCTGTAAAAAAAGAAGTCCTTTGTATGTGCCAAGTGAACTTCGAAACAACTAAACCTATTTTTAAAACTATGGTTCCACTTAAAAGGTGGTTATTTTAAATCCGGACGAAGCTGGTAACAGAAGCTAGTGATAAATATAGTTGATGAAAATGTGATATTTTAATTTTTTTATATACTGCTCTGTTTTATACCAGAGTGGGTGAGGCAAGTGCACCTTCTTCCACCTCCCCTCGCCCGTGATACGTGCACTTAAGTGTCCTTATAAACTCTCTATTTCCAACTAAATATACCCATAATAAAATAAACTATTATTTAATAATGATAATGTACACAATAGCTTCAACAAAGCACGTGTTTATTCAATAAATAACGCGAAAACGTTTACTAATAAAATGTATGTCATCAGCCGACGTATTCTCCGGACAATCTCGACACGTCAGCCGAAGTAATTTATTTTTTTACCGACATGAATGGGGTTCGTAAACACATTTTCTCGGAGAAATGTGATAAAAGTTACGCGTGGTATAATATAGGTTCGTGACAAAAACTGACATGACCGTACTCTCTCCGGTTAAAAGCGCTTTAAAATTGAATATACCCTTAGCGCATTGTGGAGCAAAGCTTCGTAACAGGATTGAATTTTTTTTTAATTTATCTAATCTTAAATATGTTATAGCCATAAGAGATAACCTGACGAACGTATGTGGCAATTTAATTAATTTAATTTTAAGCCGTGAATTAAGATTAAAAAGATAATGTATATTTAAGTTTGAATACGTTTAATGAGTGTTCGGTAGCTGGATAATATACTAGAATAAATGAAATAAATACAAAAAAGTATCAAAGCCATCAATATAATAAATTAAAGTCAGGTATGCAGTCATGGAAATAAGTGTTTTTTTAAACGTTTGGACTACGTTTAAAAAAACACTTATTTCCATTATGTTAATAGTGTTAGTAAGATTATTTTTATGTGATATAAAACTTTATTGTAATTAATTAAAATAACATGAATTAATAATATTTACTTATAAGTTTTAAGAATATGTTGTCTTATTTAATATACAACTTAGTGAGAGATGATACATCTGATTGTGTTAATAAATCATTTTTATAACGAAAAATAACGTTCGATATCACACACGTCCGTCCGTCAATTGAGACGTTTAGAAATTATGGTGTAATCATATGATTATTTTTTACATTTGTATAATAAAATTATTATTATATGTAGGTGTAGGTATATAGACTACACTAATATTATAAAGAAGTATAATTTGTTTATAAGATTGTGTGGTATTCTCTGCATCTACTGATCCAATTAAAAAAAATCTACGTTGGATAGCCCGTTAATGGAGTAAAGTAATAACTAGTAATAGTGAAACAACTAATATAATATAATTCGATAGCAATAACGTAAGTGAGTCATTTTGCAAATGAGAATACCTACCGTTTTCTCGTAAGTACGTCGAAGTTCCTCTATACATTATCTCGCTGCGGATTTAAGCTGGCGGATTCCGAGCCGAGTAATACACGATAAATTTGAGTTCCACATAACTTTTAAAATTTAGTGCCATTTCTTAAAATTGCTCAAGTTTTACGACTACAGTTTTTATGATATTGTAGTAAAACGGAAAACGAGATGGTCGTCTGAATGTAGCGGGATGTGGAGGATCTTATTTTAAATTTAAAAAGATAATTTTACTGTATTCTTCTTTTGCGAAATTTTATAATAAAATGCACAAAATTAACTAATATATAGTTTGTTTTTCATTACTTGTCTTATTTGGTATCAATGCCCGAAAAACACGAATTTTCAAATATTTTTTTACATTGTAATTTTGCTTTATAAAAAATAATTCAGTTCAATCATTCGGTCGATAATTTTTCATCTCTAACTCTTATGTTTGGTTAGAAATACTACATTTGGCTGCTAAATAAGACTAGTTAAGAAAAATAGTCTATACAATAATATTAATATGTCAATCTAAAGTTTATGCAAAATTCTAAATTAAAAAGAGTCGTAACTGTTAAATATTAGTTGAACTAACTACCTCCCTTGCGGACATTATACGTAATGGCTTTTTGCTATACAATTTTTTATAAAGAAAAATTACTGATATCTAGTTAATAAAAACTCTCTAGTTCTTGTGTTCTACTTTACTTGCATACCGCATCTGATTAATTCAAATAATCTAATAGAACAAAAAATACAGACACACTTAAACCCTTAATCAATAATAACTTTTTCACAAAACCAGTCTTAGGTGCGCGGGGTGTGGATGTGAATTGCTGATCGATGCAGCACTTGTTGCGAAGCTCAACAGGCTCGGAGCAGTGTTGTGCGGGGCCCGGAGGATTTGGTGACCTCGTTTAATATTACCACGATAATGTCCTTAAGGTGCTTTATATTAGGTGCTTAAATAGTTGATACGTATAATCGAAAAGTTCATAAGGTATCGTAGTGTGTAATAAATATTTTAATTTTAATTGAAATTAAAAACCGACCTGGGTATGATGTTTGCTCTGCGTTAGTATAAATACAAAATTTTCAAATATTATCTTGCCTGTTTAGGCTGATTATATACATTTGCTGAATTGGTTTTTAATAATGTTTGGTGTGTTTAGGCCACGTTTTAAGCATCTGAGGTATCATTTAATTAATTTCATTGAAATTTTCGAAAGAATAATTTACATATGGATGTCTAGAGAGCAGTCATTAAATTTATAATGTACAATTTTTTTAAAACGCCTTAACGAAGTCATGATTATCAACGCTTTCTTAATCATGAAACGCCTTCGGCTTCAGCATGGTTAGTAATTTAATTGATTTTTTATTTAAATTTAATTTTTTTAATAAAAATATACTAAGTGATAGCAGGCGGGTCACCTGATATTAAGAGATCATCATCGCCCTTGGACATATGCTGCAGAATAAGGGATGAAAAGAAAGAAATAGAGCGTTAGTCTACCGGCTGTATTACTCATCGTATGAAAGGCAACCGTGTCAGCCACTTCGAGGCGATCTTCTGTGACCTCCTCATTTGTATTGTTCCGGTCAAGCAAGTCCGTATACGAGCTGTAGTCAGCAGGCTACAGCTACGCCCTCAGTAAATTATGTAATATTAGTCACAAAGAGACTTGGCATCGGTTCAGAGAGCACTTGTTGCAGTGTGCAACAGGCTCGCGTATGGAAGTTATCTGGAGCCTCAGCCAGACAAATGACCTACTTTAATCATACTTGTAAAGTAATAAATATATACGGTATTTTGTAGTACGAAAATAATTTTTCAAAACAAGCCCATATTAATCAATATTATAGCTTTTTAATTATATGATTTGATTATTAATTTCTAGAAAGGCTAATTACTTGGCTTGATATTGCGTATGAATATACATTATCCTTTTCATATCATAAATAAAAAAAAACATAAAAAAATTCAGAATTTATAAACTAAAGAGCAAAAAGATATCAAAAACTTAAAATAAAGTTAAAAACTTCACACTAAAACAACTCGCCTCTGTAGCTAAATGTTTGTTAATTAAAACGCAAAAATGTGACTCACAAATTAAATACAAACAGCAGACTGAATAAATCCTGTAACACAACGGCACTGAAACAATATAATGGAGTACGCTGGGGCCGTAATCAAAGGCCAGAGTCAACAACCCACGGCGAGGAGAAGAGTCAGGCACAAAAGGGGTTTATGTACTTTTTATATAACTTGAATTTACTTCAAACATTTTACAAGTATAGAAAATATGTCAACATTGCATTATAGAGATAGATTAAATCGAGCTCGTAGTCTTGTGTTTCAAGATTTGAAAATGTATTTTGTAATGTATTTTTTTAATGTGCATTATCATCATCTACTTAGCATTTTTTCACGGATATACCAAAGTATAATTATTAGTAAAGTAAGTAAAAAAAGTAAATTAACAGCCTGAAAATATCCCACTGCTGGGCAAAGGCCTCCTATTAAGGGGAAGGTTTAGAGCTTAATCTACCACGCTGCTCCACTACGGGTTGGCGGATATACGTGTGTCAGAATTTCTCCCGGCACATGCAGGTTTTCTCACGATGTTCTCCTTCACCATCGAGATCGAGATGAATTAAAACACTAATTTAGCACTTGAAAAATCAGCGGAGCTAGCCGGGGTTTGAACCCACGATCATCGGTTGTGATCGACGTGTTCTATCCACTAGGCCATCTCGGCTCAATGATTATTAGTATAGTCGAGATATTGACTAGTTTCTTATGCTTACACAAAGCAATTTTCATTTCAAACCTTTTAATAAGATTATTTGTTAAGTTTATATCAACTGTTTCAGAAAAATCGAAGTCGAAGTATTCCGTTAATGTAATTGTCATTATGATACATATAAGACATGCTTAAACTAAGTGAAATAGCAATCAAAACAGACGAAGAATATAATGAGTATAGTTCCTGTGAATCCGAGCTGAAACAGAGTATCATTTTATAGGTCAAGGAGAACTCCAAACTCGCGTCTAAACACGAACAGGTTCGCACATTAGGCACTCTCACTGTCCAAAGAATAATTACCACTCTACGTACGAACATATATAGTATTTCTATGGTAGCTTTTCATTAAAATATTATTTTTTGTTTTGACGATTCAAATTAACTTAAAAAGTCTACTTGAATAAAGTATATTATGATTTTATACTACTGTTCTTATTTCAGCTGGCAAAAAAATAGAATATCGCAATTTATTTTTGAAAATAGAGGGTAATTATTATTAGTGAAAAAGAGTCTGCAACAACCGCTCTTTATGGAAAGACGATATTTTATGATACTTTTATGCTAAATTCGACAATTTCAAATGGTTATTTTTTTTATAGGTAACATTTTTTAGTTATAATCTATTCTCCAATTTAACGCTAAAATTTATATATGTATGTCTAACATTTGAATGTAATTTTAAAGATTACAAAAAAAGAGAAACTTAAATTAAACTAAAAATTTAATGCTCCTATTGTATAATTTGTTATTTTTCAGCAACATCACTTTTCTTTTAACCGACGATAAAGTGAATTATGTATTTCATTATAATTGTATTCAGTACAAGACTCAGTGGAAAAGTAATATTATATAATTACGATTATAATTAAATGAAAATTAGAATTTTGCAGGTATAAAAATATGAAGTATCTTAATATATACATGACAAAATATAATGTATTATTTTCTTTACTGTACTGAAAAAGTAGGCAGTCAATTAAAATGTACCCCGGAGATTTACTGCGATCAATTGGTCATCAATTATACCGTCATACGTGATCTCATTTTAAACAAATATTTGTTAAAATTTTCAATCAAATACGATGTATTGTTTTAAACTAATGAGTTGTTTGTTTTACATTATGAGCATGAAAATAGTTTATTTGACGTTAATACAATGTTATTGATTCGTAATAAGCGAACACTATTATATTTATCTAGATTAGATTAATAATCAGCTCTTCGTGATCTATTTTAAGGATCACTGCACTTTGATAATACTATATAAAATTATATACATATATAAATAAAAATAAATTGCCGAAAGCATGTGAGAGAATCACTTCTATACGGCTGCAATTATTTGGCTAAGTCCGTTTTTGTTGTATTTTTTATTGCCGGGACAAGGTTAGTATGAAAGAAAATGATTAAAACATCGTATGAAAAAGTTAAAAATTTATGTTAAAAAATTCATATAAAAAGTGCTTTAAAAATATATTTTGTTGAAAAATTCGTTTTATAAATTAATAAACACAGAAAAACGTAATGATAAATATAATACAAATATAATTCTAACATTAAATGTATATTTGTTTGAAAATGGATAATATGTTTAAGTTTTTTTTGGAGTACTTACTAATCAAATCTACGCTTGGCTACGAATTCGCTACGACATCGACATGTAGCTTCGTAGCTTTACGTAGCGCTGCGCCATCTATCGACCTTCATGAGGTACGTTTGATCTTGTTAACCAACATGTTTCCTTCTCAAGTTTTGATTTATTTAGTGAACGACCTTAACTAGAGATGGCGCTACACATACTTTCAATATTAAAAAGAAAGTCCAAATTGCAGGCTTAAAAAAAATAATATATATGAGTGCAAATACATTAATTTATTTCAAGTTAAGTTGTAAAAAACATTTTTTTAGTCGAAAAAATATTTGTATACAAATCATCAAAAATTCTTGTATATTAATGTTATTTCGTTAACAAAGCTCATGGAAACAAATTTGGATACTTCCCGACAGTTAAGAACGCACAAATAGTAATTGTATACATATAAGTTTTGTACTTTTTTAGTACATATAAGTATAATTTCCCCTTTAGTATATATCGTATATTTTGTGTATTGATATATTTTTTTTATATATATAATAGGGGGGCAAATGAGCAGATACCACCTGATGTTAAGTGGTCACTATCGCCCATGGACATCTGCAACACCAGGGATTTTGCGGGTGCGTTGCCGGCCTTTAGCATTGTATTTGTATTGATAAAGCGCTGTATCACGATACACAAATAAACAGGCAAGCGTGATGATCACTATAGTTGCAAACTCTTGGGATATTGTTTTTTAATACCACAATACACCACCATTCAATTTGAAATCCCTGCTAGCATTCTTGTCATTTTGCGTGCACATATATAATTGATAAAATGTACATATTTATTTAAGATTCTCTGTATTGTAAATATTAAAATGCAATTCTGTTTTTAATAAAACCACCGTGTACTTATTGTGATATAAAATGTGATACAAACAGAATTGTAAACAAGAAAAATAGGTATCTATCGAAATTGTTTCTTTCTTATACTACATGAATAGTTACTTACGTCCACGAGCTTTGCATGCATCCAATACGTGTTATGGACAGACCTACAAGTGCGTAATGAAATTGATTCCCGCCCTGTTTGTTTTAAACGAGTGCAGACACTAGTGGACACAATCGTGAAGATATTGACTTTAGTATAACAGAAACGCGGACGGAATTGAAAGGGCTTGTTAGCTCTGTATATATTCTTTAGGTATTGCAGTATTTTATAACTTATTTTTATAGAAATGCAGTGAAGAAAGTTGCGAAAATAGAAGCTGATTTTCGCGTCTTGTTTTGTAATATGTATTAATAATATTATTTATGACTTGGATTTTAATTTATTATCTATATAACGATTTATAAAAATGAGCAAATATTATTGAATGAATATAATGTAATCATATAAAGAAGACAAGGTTTTGTTTACACATTCTTATTAATAAAAACTGATGAAGGATGGATTATTAGTAAAATATTATCTATTTTAATATATAAAGCGGAAGAGTTTGTTTGTTTGATTGTTTGCTTGAACGCGCTAATCTCAGGAACTACTGGTCCGATTTGAAAAATTCTTTCAGTGTAAGATAGCCCATTTATCGAGGAAGGCTATAGGCTATATATTATCACGCTAAGACCAAAAGGAGCGGAGCACCAATGAAGAATGTTTCAAAATCGGGGGATATTTTCCTATTGAGAGAGTTTACGCTGCGTAAACGGTAAGAGTTTCGCAAAAATCATGTATGACAGAATAGTTCCTAGAAGAAGCTAGGATTTATATATAGTTCATATTGATTATTATCATTAACTACGCAATGTTTAGGAATATTCTTATATTTGCCAAAGACTTGTTTATATTAAAAATAATGAATGAAATATTTTTCTCCTTTTCTTCTACTCTTTTGTATTAATTTCCATGTGTATTTATCTAATATCTTAAATCATAAAAGATTTGATTATATAAATCTTTATATATAATCTGAATCTCGGAAACAGCTCCAAAGTTTTTCATGAAATTTAATATGCACGGGGGCGAAAATCGATCATGCTAAGTTATATTTTTAGAGAACGTCGTTTTATCCGTGTTTTTAGACGAAGAACAGAAATAAATAAATTTACTACTAAGTCTTAATATAATTAAAAAAATAAAAACACGAATTACTAAAAAAAACTGGGTGAGCTTTGCTCGTTAGTTATTTTCTGGTGTTTATTGTATCATACAAAAATGTGACGTACTAGAATAATTATGATATGATTTATTTACTGTCATAACGAATGGCTAAGAAAACTCAAATTTATAAAGTATGCGATATGCATCAATTAGCTTTCAGTATTGCTTTAAATACGTGGAACACTAACGACGGCTCTTGTTGCTTAAAGATGCGAAACGCGAAACGAAAAATGTTTCTCTACTAATGACAAAAGTTTAATGTGTCATAGTACAATATATGTATAATATAATAATATAATTTTATAATATAATAATTAGTTGTTCTAATTTTAATTTTTCATATTGTTTCGATAATTGCAATAATTAAATAATTAAATTAATTTATAATTTTATTTTAATCTTTTGTTACATTTAATTTTATGAATCACATTGAATGCTTTGTACACTTGTAATTGACATGCATATTAGGTAAATTATTGTTATACTATTATATTTCTTGTTGTAAATGTTAATATGTATGTTGTAAGTGTGCTTTAAATAAAATAAAATAAAAAATCTCTATATATTCAAATAACGCGGAGGATCTTAATTCGTTAGGTTTTTCTAATGTTTGTTACCTCAAAATTCATTCAACGTCATTTATCAACCGTGAAAATTATATTTTGATTTGAATAGATTTCAGATTAGTATGTAATAACGTATAATTTTCATTAAAATCGGATCAGCTCTTTGGTTTTTAAATCGAAATAAGTGGACTAAGTATGTCTTTTAGGTAAACGATATAGTGCATTTCCTGTTTGATCGTAATTTCGCGATTTTGTCTCTTTGGAAACTTTATATGTCACCACTTTGACTTTATGACGACAAAAAGAGACAAAAATATCATATTAAAAAAAAAATAGTTCAAAGTAAGAAGAAGTGAAAACGCAACAAACACACAGACACAGATACTTTCGCATTTATAAAATTACTAGTGATCCCCCGCGGTTTCAATCGCGCTTAACATAGGACTTTGAAACAAACTTCCAAAACCCCCTTAGGGATCGAATTTTGCAAAATCCCTTCATAGTGAGCACCTATGTCCTAAAAAGAACCTGCATGCAAAATTTGACTAGCACTTAGCCAGTAGCGATTCTGCGATTCGATCGATCGATCGTGATGAGTAAGCGAGCAACCTTTGGCTTTTATATATATAGATTATAGTAGGGTCTATAGTACGGATATTGATACTGACACTGATATGTTTCAACACGTTTATGTAATATCCGCTTTTCAGATATTTTACGTCCAAGCAACAATACTTTGCTTTGTTGTCCGATCAGAATGTTGAGGCTAACAATACATCTAATACAAAAGCGCATGGGATATAATAACATAATTTATGACCTGATGAGCTTTGTCTATACATTATGTATCAAAATATATTGATAACTGTATTGTATTGTAATTGTCTGGAAATATCTCACTTTTAGAAAAAGGCATATATATTGAGATGGAGGAGAGGAGGTAGAACCTACCTGTAGGCTACTGACTACAGTTCGTATACTGGCTGACTCGACAGGTGAAGTAATCTCTAAGTCTCAGAAGACCGGCGGGAAGTAGCTAATATGTGAAGCTGCGTTTCATATGATAGCTGGAAGCCTAAACCTCTCCTTTTCATTTCTCACTTTCTATTCCCTTTCAATTTCCATTTTAAGCTCATAACACATTTGCAGCTCGTCTAGTGCTCTAGTCCATGGGCGGCGGTGATTATTCAACATCAGATGCCACCGCTGCTCATTTGCTAGCTACTTTTTACAAATATATATATAAAGAACTTATTCCACCATGCGGTTCCATTGTGGATTGGTGCGTAAGCATACTTGATTTAGAATTTCACCTCCGAGGGGTGCTATTCCGGATTTGGACCAGTAATCAGAAGTTGAAATAAACATCAACAATTCACTGAACCATTTCGGCTTATCTTGGTTCTAAATATATTTAATTTGGCACAAACAAGACACTGTGGCTTACTATTTTTGAGCCTAGACGTAGTTAATTGACTATGTTTTACATACGGGGTAACTCGACTGGGGCAGTATCGCGCTCGATCAGAAAATCGATGTGAATTACCTAATATTGCTGCGTTTACGGTAAGTTAGAGAGCCGGAAGCTTAACCTCCTCACTCATTTCTCTTCTTACTTCCTATTCCCCTTCATCCCTCATACCTTTATAAGCTGGCAATGTATTTAGGATTGTATGCTTTTCTGGAATAAATGCTAATGGGCGGCAATTATCACGTAACATCAGGTTATTCACCTGATCTATAAAAAATCCGTCTCTATTTTTTACCTTTTCGATATGATTTACTTTTCCAGTAAGAGTCAATTTTATAACGTAATACGGCACTTACAGGGCCTTTTATGCCTAATTCGATTTTTTATTTTGCTTAGGTCTTTATTATATAAAAGGTGCTTCAGAAAATTATATTAGAAACGACTTAATATGCAGTATATCACTTTTATAATGTTCCATGAATATCTTATAATAGTTACTGTATTCTTGAAATAATAAGTAAATTGTTAGTTATTTAAAGGCATTGTCTATATTTTGTATGCTTTCGAAGTAATGAAAAATCATTTATTTATACGTAGTTAGTTATAGTAATCTAGTTAAGCGTACTCTATACATTTTAGTATGTCTTATTTTGTAGGTCAAATTCTAATGGAGTAAGCCGTGTCTTCGGGCTCTACGTATGGTTACTTATCTAGTTATTACACGTCCGTAGTCCTTAGGGATATTCTGTGTAAATACTTTGTGGCCTATAACAAGCTTGCGGTCAAAATAGGGAACGTTTAATAGATCTTACATTTTATCTTGGTGGATAATTCTTGTATAACAAGAATCTTTTCTTTTGTGAGATCATCTCGATATTTCCCTGAGGATCATATTTAAGACATATTTATATGACTGATCCTAGTTTATAAACAGCTTCAGACCTGGGTGATTTTTCAAGCAACTCACTTATACTAGCTGCCTCACGCCTTTTCACTGGCGTTTATTATTACTGCTTCTCTTCTGTACACCAAAGCGTGATATAATACAGCCTATAGCCTTCCTCAATAAACAGGCTATCCAACGCAAAGATTTTTCAAGTCAGATCGGTAGTTTCAGAGATTACCGCTTACATACAAACTTACAAACACATTTTACCTCTTTAAAACATTAGTATAGATTTGGCATATTTTTATAGAGAGCATGTTATATTTCGCATATTTTTAATCATAAAATATGTATTCACTGCTCGTAACATCAATCTAAACTGACAATTTTACGTGTTCTCAAATACACAAAGAACTGAGCAAGCTTTTACTTGGTTTGTACTTGATTAAATCATATAATTTTTTTACGCCCGTTTATTCCCTTTAAGGGGTGAATTTTGGAAAAATTCTTTTTTAATGGCAGCCTCGTCATAATAACTCTCTGCCTAAAAATTTCGAGGTCAATGATAATTTATATATTAATATTGTAGAGTGATATGTGTATTCATTAGTTGGTGAATCTAATAAATGTTATTTTTATGTTCTTCAACGAATAGAGAGTATAACGAATTTGGTATATTTCTGTTAATATTTTTTTTCTATCAGCTTTTACCTTAAATAAGTTTTAGGAACAGGTAGAAGAAGGTAATTTTGTATTTAAATATTCTACTTTCCGAGAATAAGTACATAAGTAAAATTAGAAAGTACACTCTGAAGATTCGGATTCAGCAAAAATAAATTATGGAAAGATAACGAACTTGGTCTTTCAACTGTCTAAAATTATCAAAACATGAAAATTAAACAATTTAGTCAGTAAAATAGTCTGTAATAGGACTTTAAAGACGACTTTTTTATAATAATAATTTTTTTATAAAGGGGTACCGGTTAGGGGTACGATCTCTTATATGTATGTGCTGTGAGATACATTATTTCCTATTAGTATATTTCTTGCCTCACAATATATTTATAACAATATTATAGTAATATATCATAATCATATTAAAGATTTTAGTAACTCGCATAGTATTAACACGAGAAGAAAGGATAAGCTTATAACACCAAGTTTTAGACGTCGCGAAGTAAATATTTCCTTCCTAGGGCTAGGAGTCCGTTTGTATAATAAAGTACCACAAAACATCTTACAGTTTTCAATGAATAAATTTAAATTGTATATTAAAAAATCGTTAATAGCTATTATTCTGTAGAAGATAATATAGATAATACTGATACGTGGATTTAGTGTAGCGGGAAAAAAATTAAAAGAAAACCATATATCAAGTTTCTTGACGGTTCTTCTGGGTAGAATCTACATTCCGAACTGGTTTTAGTTTTTTTTTTAATTTAAATATTTTTTCTTTGTTTTGACGATACCAAAGCGCTTGTAGAAGCTAACTTGAATAAATTTTGATTTGATTGAGTAGCCCATAGAGACGTTGATAATAAATCCTCCGTAATAAGATATTTCTATGTATCTAATATTAAAAACCGATATCAAAACAAAAACAACATGTATTCATACATTATGTCTGGGGAAATCAAAGGGTTAACTGCTTCCAAGGAAAGTGCCAGAGATGTGTATAAATATGTTTACAAAATTCTGAACAAAGGGTTTTTATTCATTCTTGCTTCATTTTCTTACGTTGAAATTCTATCCGATAGAAGAGCTTAACAAATTTAAATATTTTATTCAAATATACTTTTGTAAGATCCTTAACGGTTCTACCATAGGTACGGATCTCTATTTTTAACCGACTTCCAAATAAGGTGGATGTTCTCAATTCGCTGGGGACTTTTTTTGTATTTTTATAATTACTCCGCCAATTGTGGATAGATATAGATTTTTTTTGTTTGAAAGGGTATATTTCCAAGATGACGTGCCACCGACTTCGAATGTTTTACTTGGCACCGACTTCAAAATGTTGCAGAAAATATGTATTTTATGCCTTTTAGTTTTTTTACCTATTAAATTCGTTTATGAAGTCGGTTTTTTTTTAATTATAACGTAAATAATTGGCAAATAAAAAAGCGAAACACTTCTGTGTTAAATACATACATATACATATACGTAATTAATTACAAGAGATTTGACAATATCTAAATACTTTTATGATTTATTTTTCGTATCTTTTTTCATGTCGTACATTAAATTTTTACGTCTATATTTTGCGACGGTTATAAATATTATAGCGATTTATCAGTATACAAAAGCTAAATTTACGAGCTTTATATGTATGTGATTGTTATTTATGCGTTTAACATGTACATTCATTTATATTCGCCGAAGCGATCGCTGAATCATTCATTCGATTCAATTCTTTTAAACTAGTTAATGTAATTGATATCGAATGTTTTGTTAGAACTACGAAACCATAAGTAAAATTGATGCATTTACCAGCGTTAAAGAAAAAAAAGTAAAATTTATAAGTAGATAGAAAATAAACAATAATGATGGTAGCGCTAAAATGATAAAACTATGAATTCAATTAAAAGATCAAATCTGAAAGTTTTTACATATGAACGTACGAAATAATAATAAAAATATATAGAGAAATTTTAAAAAAAACTTCGCTATTTCGAAAAGAAACGTGGTAGGAACATAAATATTGAAATACGACTTACATTTTGTCCAATATTCATGGGTGCCAGCAGCGGTAGCTCCTGTCTCTTTGGCCGTTTGAAAAGGAACAAGAGGGCTCCGATGAGTAAAACAGTACCAGCACCTCCCATAGCACCTAAAGCCACGCTCCAAGCATTCCCACTCGAAGTCCACGGTCCATCCATCCTCGACAAAGCTTGCGGAGGCAAAACCTCCCTTTGAGGAATCAAATTATCTTTATTTAAACCTCTTGTAGCCGATTCGACGTTCCAATTCTGTCGATATTCTTCCATTGTGTCGTAGTCGCGACCGTCCCAAGGTGCCCCACCGAGTTGACTCCGTTCTGCCCACAGCTTATCTGCAGATAACGAAATTAGTTACATAGTACAATATAGCATCGATCGGAGTTCGGAGACGATGATGTATATGCGTAGTTTTTTAGATTAATATTTCTCAACCATTGTTTTCGTTGATTTTTTTAAATACAAGTTGCAATATAGGTGTATTATTACGTATGCAAAAAAAATTAAGAAAATTTTCCAACAGACGATATGATTATGCAGATCGTGGAACAAGTGAAACACGGCAATAAATCCACTGACGCGCGAAGCCCATAAAAGTTCAACGGCACTCACTGTTTATTTAACACGACTAATTACAGTTTACACGACAGTTAAAGAGCACAACACACTACACAAACTTTCTGCATCGTTGTTATCGTAGGTTTTAAGCTTACATTAGATTTAACGCTCCCATATGGTGAAGAATACTAATAATAGAGTCACTGCGTTTATACGGATAATACTTACCCATAATACGTGGCGTTATTTCCCGTTTTTATCATCCAGATTGTGTTTGATAGTTGTTAAGGGCACGATAGGGCGGGCGGATCGCACGACTGTGCGGCGCGGCGCTCGTCTTATCATTAGACTTGTTTACGCGGAGTCGTGATCTGTGTTGCGATGTTGACTTTATGGCAACGTAATCGTGTAATACCATTCATTTAGCTGTGCTGGAAGATTCGTATCGCTAAAAGCGAATGACTATAAAATCAAGATCTCGTTTGGACGGTCTTATTTACGGGATTACACATATTACGCGAATTGGTGGTGTAGATTTGTGTTTTGATGAACAACGTTATGTTTTCTTTCCATTTATTTTACATCTAACTACAATATAATAATATGTGTGACTTTATGTTGTGTACGTATTGTAAGACGAACTACTTTAATTTTTTTTTGTTTTGTTTATATTTTACATAAACACGCCTACAAAATAATTAAATTAATTGGTTCGAATTTCAAGTGCGTTCCATTTTTTGCAATTAATACTATAATCTCAAATATTTAAATAACTTTTTATTAAATAATGTATTAAATGTGTCAGCCTAATTTAAATTATATACATACTTCTTCAAACATATTTGTTAAGAATAATTTTCACATCTTTAGACGCCATTTTCTCAAAATGAAGTCCGTGTGGCTTGACACAGTATTGCTTATGAGCGTCCGTATATAAGTATCTAAAGCTGAAGTTAGTTTGTTTGGTAGAACGTGATTCCGTTTAAAAATAAAAATAAATCTTTTTACGTATGATTGCTTATTTAGGACGACTAATGAATTGATGGTATCATCACTAGACATCTAATTATATGCACTATTAAAATATCAGAATATACATTATATGTATATTCATAGTCCATATAATCCAATGTTTACCTAATTATCACACAAGAAAATGATATTTCTATAACTGTTATGTTACGTTCATTTATTATTTAATGTTAAAAATCCGTATCCGTTACCAATTGTTGCACCAAAGATGTTCTCGCCTGTCATATTTAGTCGCCAGCTGGTCGCTAGGCAAAGGGGTTATTCTGGGTATAAAAATTGATGAGCATATCACATATAATATCATTATAGGTAGACTAGTAACTATACCTACATGCAACTACACGGGTTTGCTGAAAACACGTATGAAACCACGTGAAAAAGCTAAGCTAACAAAAATACTTTGCGACGCAAAAATAGGAATTAAATATGAAAAATCTAATTTTATCTTCAGAGATATATACGGCAAGGTAATATCGAACCGTGATTTTTTCGGGACACAAATATTTGGTTCAGTAAACAATTTGTAGGCACGAGCGCCCAAGCGAGCTATATCAACTTACCTCTATATATTATTTTGTATTTTTTATACTTGATTATATTTAGCCTATTATGTAATGTGCATATTAGAGCACAATCTTATTTTATAATACTCAGTTAATTTATCTTGAAGTAATAAATTTTGAGCCAAATAAAACATACATATTAGCACAGATTATTCGACGGGGAGATTAAGAAGCTCAATCTCATGGTATACACGTACTAACATATCTGCGTTTCGTGCGGTGAGTGAGAGAGCTAGAAGCCTAAACCCTTCCCTCATTCTCTTCCTTACGTCCGGTTCTCTTTCTTCCCCGATAACTTGTATAGCTGTTGAAGTATTTGTGTCTCCTCTGATGCTTCTACTATCTGTAGACGGCGGTGATCACTTAATATCTGGCGTCTTCGCCTGCTCGTTTGCCAGCTATTTTATATACAAAAAAAGTATGTACCTAAGTATCTTTATAAACTCCAAAACGGCTTCAACGAATAATTGTATAATATACATTTATATATAAACTTTAGATTAGCACAGCGGACGATACTGTGAAGTTTTGTTGCCGTCTGGTTATTTTTTTGGCTTTTTAGCAAGCGGATCGCTAATCATTTATAAGTTGATTGAATTATTTAAACAATACAATTTTATTATTAAGCAAGAGTACATAAATTTCAATCTAGCTACAGGTGAGAAAGATTGATTCTAATCAATTGTTTTCAGTCAAGCTTTAACTGATTTAAATAGGAGAGCTTTATTACAATCACGAAGAATACAAAACTCGTGTCATTCTACAATATTGAAAAAGCAATTATATTCTGTGACCTCATTTTCATAGATTATTCAATTAGTTAATGGAATAAATGATTGAATTTGAATAGATAAAATTGTTTCCTATAAAGATAATTTTATATCGAATAATGATCTTTTTACCTTAATAGCATTCTTACCGACTTCAAAAACGGAGGTGTACTCGACATATGTGTGTAGACAACGGATTATATGAAATAACCATATATACTACAACTGAGTATTATTGCATTGTATGTATGTATATCTATAGGTATGTACGTAAGTTGTATGACTTCGATTTTTTCATAAACTACTTTATATCATTAATTAAATTTTGTATAAAGATGAATGAATATTGAATACATTTTAAATAAGAAGTATAATAAAACTAGACTTACCCTTAAGTATTAAAAACATGATTTTATTAATTTTTATAAGGCCTATTTACTTCCTTCCCACGTTCATTTAGCTAACAAAATTAATAAGATGTAACTAAAAAGTACGTAGTAAAAAAGTTATAAATACCATGAAAATTGAAAAAAAAATTAAATGGGACAAGGGACTAAAAAAATATCTTTGTAAGATTTTATTTTAGTTAAATAACAGTTTTTTTTATATAAAAATACTTACAAATATTATTGAAGTATTTTTTTAAAAAAGGATTTAATAAATTGGTCTACTCAGCATAAAAGTTCAAGAAATGACCTAAGACATTTCGTTGGATTTCAAGGTAGAGATTCATTACAGTAACAGCGACGTCGGAAACATGTACGACATTAAGAATTGTAAACATAATGAATAAAGATTGATAATAATAATGTGTGATTTTTTTTTAAGTAATACAACTTAGATTATAAGTATTCTGGTTATGGCTTCTTCTAGAAGTTGGCTATTTTTTGTTTTCTTATTTTATCGACCAATGATTTTATTTTTATTTATAGGTTATTTATTTTATATTTTATATTCGTCTTATACCTATTAGAATATAAATCAAAATTGTAATTTTTAGAAACATTCGTAAAATAACTTAAAAATCGTATGCCGCGAACGCCATCTATGATTTGTCATATTAGTTAGGACACATTAAAGAATGAACATATTATTACCTTAGTAGTTCAAAATAAAAAATGTAGATGTCGTAATATTTGTTTCTTAGCAAATTGGAAGATACACGTACTTGTACAGAAGTTACTATATATTCAATCTAATTTAAGTAATATTGAAATAAATTCAAATTGTATAAGTATTATATTGTCTTAATAATAACATTCTTGTCTGTCAACATAGTTTGTTTTAAGTTTTTAAGTAAGTTAAGAACATTATGTTATAGACTGAAAATATTTTTTTTTACATTTATTAATTTTAAATAATTTAACTCATTTGTACATTAAAAATAAACAACTTTTATATAAAACTTTTATTAACTATATAAAACTACTAACAATCTTACATTCTAAAATATATTATATTACAATACTTACATTTTAAGTATAATACAATCATTTTCATATAATATGCCGATTCATTTGGAAATTGAAAACACACAAAAGTATGACATTTAAAGTATACATTTGGAAAACTGTATTGTCACATAAGATATTAATTTAGATATTGACATTTTACCAAAGCACAAAAAAAATCATTAATTAAACTTAAGAAAGCTGACAGTATTTTGGCATTTTTTAGTAAAATAATATTCTATAAATGTACCTTTTGATTTAAAAAAGATTTCTCATTGTTTGGGTTAAATGCAGTCTACTTTGATAATTTTTACAATTAAAATATTTTTTAATGATATTAAATGTATGCAAGCATAAGTAGGATTTACGAGTGCCTTAGACGGAGACATATCATGATGTTAAACTTAAATTATAATGGTCTGTAAGAACATTTCCTTATGACTTTTCAACATGTTTATTAAATGGGTATTGCTGCTTGTATCTCTGTACTCCAAGAGTTACGAATGCTGAAATGAAAAAAGAAAAAATATTATTTAATAAGCTTGAAATAAAAAAAAAAAAAAATTAAAATTAGCAACAAAGTTATAAGTATATAACACAATAATATGATTTTTTTAATGTATCTTACTTATAGCAAATCAACTCTCTTGATATATATATATATATATATAATATGATGATATATCAAGAGTGTGATCACTATTTACCAGTATCGATTGAAAAGTTACAATCTCCAAGTAATTTATCCGAGCTTGTCCAAATGTGGGATCCGGAAATCAGCATTAGAATCTGAGTTACTCAATATGTTAAGTATTTTAATCGATACACAATCGGTGAAGATATAATGTAACATTTAAACAAAAATGAACTACCCAAATTTGAATTTGAATTGAAAAAAAAATTGAGTACCACTCTTTTACAAATCTCAATAATAGACTGATTAAAATTGTAACGTTTTTAAAAGCTTGTAAGTTTTTTCTCAGTAAGTATTTACCAAAAGAAAATGTTGATACAACTATTTTCCCGGGAAGTGTTTTATTTTTCCAAGCAGCATTAGCAAGGTACGCTCCAATTCCAACTAGACCTATAGAACTGAATATCCTGCATGCAGTGCAGTCTACAGGACGATTCTCCGCTGTTGTAGTCATGTTTCATCTATATATAATAAGTTTATTGCTATTAATTACATGGAAAAGAAACCGAAAAATGCACCGACTATCTTTTGGTTTTGGTTGACAATTGTTATGTCATGCTCCATATGACAAATGTCAAAGTCATAAGAACACGTAGTGATGGTCGATAGCAATATTATCGATTTTATATTTTAACATAAAATATGCATGTAGAAAGGTGCGAGTTCAAATCATGCTGTGTCGTAACTTTTGAATTGATGTTTGAAGTTTGATATTGTTTTCTTACATGTGGATTAACTCAAAACAATAAAGATATAACAACAACATCGATGGTAGATATTATTATTATAAAACAGAATAAAAAATAATAACATCGAAAATATAGCAAGTTAATATTGACATTCGATACTATTTATACTTTGTCTCACAAAGTGAATGGCTTTGTTGGGGTATAGACGTACAGTCAATAATCTTATCATTTTTTATGCTATAATCTATTTTTCTTTATTTGCTTTTATTTGGCAACAATACCCCGAACGAAAATAACGAATTTTCGAACAGTTTTTTTGCGTTATAATTTTGTAATATAAAAATTATTCAGTTCGATCATTCAATCGATAATTTCTTGTCTAAATCTTATGTGTGGCTAAAAATCTTTTTTTGTCTGCTAAATAAGAGAAGTGCAGAAAAATAGACTATAACTGATTTTCGTATTAACCTAGTTACTGAGTAACCAACTATCGATGACGAGTCTATCGATAATTTATCGCCACTAAAGAAAGTATAACATTTTTAAGCATATTTGGATGCTGATAAGCAATAATGTGTTAACCCACAAAAAGTCAAATTCGGAGATATTGATATACTTTGATACTGCATCACCTATTTAACATTATGAAAAAAATCAAGTCATATAAACTAAATAAGTAACGAAAAATGTCACTTAATTAATTGTTTAGATTTCCAAGTGTGTTTCATATTTTGCAATTTATACAATAATCTTAAATATTTGCAAAACTTTTTATTAGATAATATATTAAATATATCAATCTGCTTTTAATGCATTATACGTTTTATCAAAAAAGAAAAGAAAAGATGGATATATACTTCTTCAAACATATTTGTTAAGAATAAGTTTGACACTTTTGCACGACATTTTCTCAAAATGAAGTCAGTGTGGCTTGACACAGTAGGTATTACTTATCAGCGTCCATTTCTACGTCCCGTTACCCAAAAACCTGTCATACTCAGCGGTTACTAGGCAACGTCGTATAAAGTGGATAACGTACTGGCTGCTAAAATCCATGAACTTATAAAATATCTGCAGTTATATAATCATATAACTGCAGATATTTAATGGATGGTCTGTTAATTAAGGCGAAATAATTATTAAAAAGAATTGCTTACAAAATTATATAAACAAATAAATAATAAATAAATAAATAAACGCATCACACTCAACCCAAATTTTATCCGGCAAAGCGATATCATAATTACATCGCGGAAACTTGCATTTGCAATTATTTTTGTCTAGAGAATGTAATGTTAGGATTAAAAAAACATTATGTTTATTCATCCTAAATGGTATTTATTATTTTGGCAGTGGGTACGTACTGTGCAAATTAAACAATATCAATTCGTTTTTTACTTCCTTGGTGGATTTAATTCAGCAAGTTTTAACTTTTCATCCACATAACGTGTCTTCTTAGCGAACACATTTTTTACTGTTATATAAATTTTAGTTATAATTTTCTATTACTATTATGTTTGTAAAAACTAGCAATTAAACTACAGATAATAATATTTTTAGTAGCTTGTATTAGTGTGCTTGTATAAGATAATTTTCATATTCGCATAAGAATGGATTGCCTTTATTTAATAAAAGGTGTATTTTCAAAGATATAAAAGCATATTAATATAGTATGTGTTATACAACTTTTGCAACCCATGGGCATGGTTCAGAGTTGGCCGATTTATTTTTTGACGAGAAAGAATAGTCTTTAGTAAGAGATCTACCTCGGCGTTCTACGTGCCCTACACGTTATTGTCTTCTGGTTTCGTCTTGACCTAGTTAACTGAGTCATTCGGTGTAAAGTGCTCGTGAGTCTAGACAATAAACAGAACACCTCGTTTGATGTTGTTAACAGACTTACATATTCATAATTAAATTATAGAGAAGTCTGGGAAGTATTTCCGAAAAGCATTTTTTTTTCTAAGCGCTTGTTTGTTTTTATTATCTGTGACAATTAAAGTTTTTTTTTTCATTTTTCTGAAAAACTCAATTAACCTTTGCTACTATTTTCTATTAATATTATATTTTTTCTTATTGTACTATTCGAAGATTTATTTATATTGTACTGAATAAAGTAATTTTATTTAAAATTTCAATAATCGTTTTTTTATCACAATTGTTTTATTCTTATCGAAACTTTTTAGATGCAAACTCCTTTTTTTTAATCGGCTATAATTACGGAGCACATTACCTATATACGCAAATTATTTTTGTAAACACTCATAAATTGGGGTTTACCCGCACATCTATGAACAAATTATATCTTTGCTTAGTCACAAAACGTTAACGGTTTCCCGGGGAAATACTCTAACATTGCTCCGATACTCGCTATATTTTTTTAGTCAGTCAAGTTAAACAAATAATTAAATAAGAAATTGACCAAAAATTGTTTGCTTATAAATGCAACTTTATATTACTAGATGTGACTTACGGTTTCACCTGCATTACATTTCGGTACTCGGTTAACTAAAATACCTGCTTGTCTAAACCTATATCAATAAATAAAATTGAAGTGTCTATAAAATTGAACACCTATTAACTTCATGCATATGCAAACTCAAACTCAAACTCAAAATATACTTTATTCAAATGGGCTTTAACAGCACTTTCGAATCGTCAAGTTACATGTCATATTTTAATTTTTATAAAGCTACCACCGGTTCGGAATGTAGTCTCTACCGAGAAGAACCGGCAAGAAACTCGATAGTAACTCTTTTAAAATAATTTATACATAATGTATTTTTATTACATTTTAATTATGTTATCCGGATAGAAAATCAACGCTTATCAAATCCACGCCTCTTTGTCGTCAAAATATTCTTGTATGGTATAATATGCTTTATTTATTAAAGATTTTTTAACGTAGGCTTTAAACTTATTAAGTGGCAAATGTAAAACTGTTTGAAAACTGTATTAAAGTATATACGGTACTTAGATCAAAAAATTTTAAAATTTTTGTCTATATGTCTGTTTAATCTTTGAAAAAATCGCTTTTGCTGGGACTTTCACTCATAAATAGCTAATTAACTTGAGCTGTTATAAGGATTAACTTGGGCTACTTTTATTTAAAAATATAAATTTATTTACATTAATAAATAAAAAAGGTTACTCTAAAACAAAATTAAAACCAATGAAATAGTAAACAATATCCAATTCAAATATGGAATGTAAACATTATATAAATATAATTTTACCTCAAATTAACGCAGGTGAGACCGTTGGGAACAGCTAGTCTAAATATATATAATTCAACGGTGACTGACTGACATAGTGATGTATCAACGCACAGTCCAAACCACTGGACGGATCGGGCTGAAATTAGGCATTCAGGTAGATGTTATGACGTAGGCATCCGCAAATAAGGGTTTTGATTAATTCTACTCCCAAGGGGATAAAATTGGGGATAAAAGTTTGTATGATCGGGCTGAGACTTTGCATGCATGAAGCTACTATGACGTAGGCATCACAGACATCGCAGACAAAGTCGCGAGCCCCAGCTAATATATTCGTAAAATACATAAACATGATAATTGTAATACTTTTCTTACAAGATACATGTTATTTATTATTAACAAGGTCTCAATTTAAACTTTATGATTAAATGGAGTGGTATCGGATATGGCGCTTCGTTTTATCAACTCGTTTTCTTGAATGTCACTTTAGATGAATTAGCTGCTATAAAACTTCTGAGAAATAAGAATTAATGCTCTTTTTAATTAATATTAAAATGTAATTTATATAAACAAATAAAATTGAAGTGTCTGATTGTAATTTCAAATTAACAGCTTTTCACTCAATGCATATGAAAGTATAAACGGTACCTACTTATATAAAAAAAAAAACAATTTTTGATGTTTTTTTCAGTCTGTCGCTCGGTCTGTCTGTTTGTCTGTGTCTGTTTGTTTCGGCTAATCTTTTAAACGGCTGGACCAATTTTGACGGGAATTTCACTCACATATACATAGCTAATGTTAAAGTTGTTACTTAGGCTACTTTGAAAAACTTTTTTACTAGAAAAAAAAATAAGAGGGTTACGCGAAAACAAAATTGAAACAAATGAAATAGTCAACAATATCCGATTCAAGTGTGGAAGATAAATATTATATAAATATGATTTTCTTTATATTAACGTGGGTGAAACTGCGCGGCAGAGGTAGTTATAACATAAATAAAGTAATGCTAAGAACCAATATTATAAATACGAAATATTTGATTGCGTATACTTATGTGTTATTTCTTCGCAATCAAAATCCAAATCAAAAACTACTTTATTCAAGTAGGCTTTTAAAAGCACTTTTGATTCGTCAAAACAAACAAAAAGTACTTAAATTAAGGAAAAGCTACCACCGGTTCGGAATGTAGATTCTACCGGCATGAAACTCGATAGGTACTCTTTTAATATTGTGTTATTAAGTATATACATATAAAAATTACAAATGTATATATTAAGCACCCTGTATGTAATCCAGCTATACTGAATCCATGCATTATTATCATTTATATAATCTTGTACAGAATAATATGCTTCAGCTATTTAAGACTTTTTAATATACAATTTAAACTTATTCATTGAAAACTGCAAAAAATCTGTGGTATTTTCTTATAAAAACGGACACCTTACCCCAAAAAAAAAACATTTATTTTGCGAAGTCGAAAGTTAAGGTTTCCTTTCTTTAAATCAATATTAACGGCTAATTACGTTTGAGTGTATCTAATTTAGAATTAAGATTGAGATTGTATCAGAGACATCAACATAGAATATAAAAAAAATTTTGATGTTCGAGCCGTCAGGTTTGTTTTATTGACATTTGCTATCTTTTAATTTTTTACATTTAATAAAAAATTACTGCTATATCTCAAAACTAAACTCATAGAGCATCAAAATTGTGTGGGGTCCCTTGAGGCGCGAGGTCCCTAGAATTTGCTAAGCCCTGCCAGTGGCTGCAACTAGGTTTAATAAGGCTACTTTCTATCTCGAAAATAAAACCAAATAGCGTAACCAATTATCTCATAAATTCATTATTATATTCTTAATCACTTCAACTTTCTTGTTTATTATTATTATTGAGATACCTTTTCTTTAAACGAGTATATTATTCAAAAGTTAAAGAATGGTGGTGATTTAAACTGTGTTGCATGACAAACTCCGTTGTAAGGCAAGAAACAGGCCGTAAAACTTTATGCTATTTCGTTCTAAAGTGAAATATAACATTATACGATGTCATATAAGTCATTATTATCTTTGTAAATGTAGTTTACTTAAGTTTTATGCAAAAAGGGTTGTTATGAGCATATACATATGTGTACGTCGATTTTTTTGTATATTCTACAAATTTATATTTTTTATAGTTTTTGTTCTTCTGTCCTGTACCCTACATTATTATCTAATTATTTTATTTTTAATGTATTTGGTTGATAATAATAAGCGTATCAATAAATTGCAAGTAGAGGTCAGCTGTATTCGTGATAAGTGATAATGATTTTAAAATATTAAAAAAAAATTGTTTATTAAATGTTGTTTATTGTATTATTATTAATAGTACATAACTATGGACTATATTTAATTATTATTTATTGTAATCATCAACTTTTTTTCAGTATGAGTATTGTACAGTTCAAGAGAAATTAACGTGTTAAAACAAAATCGTTCAAATGTTTTGTGATTTTTGAAAGTGACATCTTCTGTAATATATTCTACACGTGTTTGTTATTCCGGATATGAAGTCAAATAATTAATAAACTAAAGTTGATAAATTTTAAATATCAAGTGATTAAGGTAAGTATGGATAAAGATGTAGACTGGCTATCTACTCCTAGGAAGATACTGTGTCGAGCTGTATCCCCCTGATTACATCTCGTACGTTGGATGGAGTTAGTAAGGAACTCTAGCAGTAGTTGATATCGGAGCGTGTCATAGTGAGTGAGCCGGAAGCCTATACATGTTTCCTTGTCTTAGTTCCTATTCCCATTCATTTTTATCTTACTCTATTTAATTATTCCTTTTTAAGCTTACAACGCATTTGTGACGTCTCTAATACTGTAAATATTCATGGGCGGCGGTGATCACTTCATATCAAGCGAATCGCATGCTTGTTTATCCGACATCTTTATAAGACAAAAAATTGTAATGTTAAATCTATACTAATATTATAAACAGGTAATATTGGTTTATAAGCTTGTATTGGTGTAATTTCTGAAACTATTGATTCGATTTGAATTTTTTTTTTGAGATAGATAGCCTATTTATTGAGGAAGGGTATAGGCTACGGTTCGACAGACGCGTTGGCGCTATGGTCAATGCAACTGACTAAAGCGCTAACGGTCGCGGGTTCGATCCCCGCTCACGGTCTATAAAAGTACATTGTTGTTTCTTTGTCAAACTAAGCCTATGTAAGCGAAGACGCGGTCAGAAATTCGTTTAATATTGTTATATTTACCTGCCATCTTTAATACCTTTAATTGTGAGTTAAAGTTATATATACATAACCGCTTTGGTGTAGTAGTGCTGAATGCACCTCTAACGTCGACGGTTGCTTCGATCGCCGCTCGGGATATATGTATGTATTTGTATAAATATTTGTTCCTGTTTGGGTGTTTGCCCTTGTTGGTCTACTCACCGTACCTTGGAGAGCACGTAGAGCTATCGGTCTCGGTTGCTATCACAATCACCAGATAATGATCGGTACTCTTAGTAGGGAAATTATTTTAGTTTAAATAAATACGAGTCAGCCATCAGAGGTTGCGGAGATCAGATGGCAATCGGTCTGTATAATAATCAGTAACTCGTCAATATCTGGACTAGAATAGTAAGCAGACTTATAACGGAAAAATGCTAAGTAGATGATGATGTGAGTTTAAGTTATACAAGATATTTTCATTTTAAGCAAGTGAGATCACCTTGCAAGAACGAGGTTACCGGCAGTCGAGTAGCGGTTTTATACTTTAAAAGGCTATGAATATTCTATGGGCTCGCTTCCATTCATACGGCTGACAGGCTATTTATTGTAAAGGCCCGTGTATGACTTATTTGACCGATTTCAACAATATAAGAAAGACGTTGCAGACTTAGTACATTTTAAAGAATTTAAAAAGTAACATTTTTGGGAAATAGCAGAAAAGGTTTGCTCTTGAGACATCATTTTTTTTAGAATTGAATAGCACAAGAAAATAGAACAGTATTTCTTTATTTGAAAATTGTTATGAACCACAGAACTATGTAAGACTAGACTAAATGTATAGCTGTTTGCCTGACTTTCACTGAGGTCTAGCCTATTGATTAGAGCTCGAATACAGGCTGACGTTGGCGTTGTACCTCATTCTCGTAGAAAATGCCTCATTCTAAATCTCGGCGTAAAGTAGGTATTTTACCTGCGTTTCGTAAATATACTCCCCTCTTAAAATCCTTTCCTTACGATCTATTCCCTTTCATCACACATTACTTTTTAAGCTGGCAACACGTTTGCGACTTCTCTGGTGCTGCAAATTTTCATGAGCGCGGTGATCTCTTGACATCGGGTGTCCTGTCTGCTCGTTTGCTAGCTATTTATATATATATATATATATATGGATGTGTCATGTATTTAACATAATTAATAAAAATTCGAAGTCGTCTAAGCTGAATAATTACGAAAAAAAGTCTCTTAAAGTAATGTTTCGTATATTGAAGTGCTCATTTTTTTACAATATACAATAATTTAATATATTTGAAAAACTATTTATTAGATAAAACTTTTTATTATACCAATCTGTTTTAATTCATATTACCTTTTATCAATATAGAAAAGAGAAGATAGATATACACGTCTTTAAACAAATTTATTAAGAATAGGTTTGACATCTTTAGACGCAATTTTTTAAAAATGAAGTCCATGTGGCTTGACATAGTATTGCTTATTAGCGTCCATATATAAAAAAGTTAAATCGATATTTTTAATTCGGTGACTTTAAGCGTGCGCGTTCACGCTTAGTAAGCGTGCGATATATTTATTTACGAGTACTTCCGTGTGAAGTAATAGATGTAAAATTGTATAAATTATCCTCGCGAAAGAATCGGTTTTAGAAATTTTGACGAGGTAACGTTATGTTAGGGTCCATGACATCAGTTATTGTTTATATTTATTAACCGACTGCGCGACGCAAGGGATAGTATGTGTAAGTATATATATACATACATGTATGCGGGTTTGTATCTTTGTGGCACTATTTAGACCAAACGCGTGGACAGGTTTTGATAAGTGATACGTCATAACGGATTCGTCAAAGAAAGTATAATAATTTGGAAAAATTAAAATGGCCGATTTAGGACGCCATAATGTAAAAAAATCACCGAAGATGACCCTATATCACCGAAGATATTCTCAGCTGTACTAGAGACGATTTTTATACGACTGGGTTGGGATAATTCCGGACTTGTGAACGGAGAGAAATTAAGTCATTTAAGATTTGCTGATGATTTAATACTTTTCGCCAAATGCCCGAAGATCTTAGAAAGGATGTTACAACAACTATCAGATGGAAGTGCGCTAGCAGGTTTCACAATGAATGTAACAAAAACAAAAATAATGAGCAATTCTCCAAAAAAAGAGGCTATTTAGAATTAATAATAAGCAATTAGAATACGTAAATGAATATATTTATTTAGGGCAACTAGTATCACCAACTGAAAGTATGCAAAAAGAAATCGAAAGAAGAATAGCTAACACATGGAAGAAATTTTGTTCGTTAAGTGAAATAATGAAAAATACAGAGATGCTAATGTCAGAGAAACGAAAAGTTTTCAACATTTGTATCTTGCCATGTCTGACATACGCATGCCAAACCTGGGCCTTAACTGAACAACAACAAAGTAAAATCAATATATGTCAGAATGGAATAGAGAGAAGCATATTGGGCGTACGAAGAAGAGATAGAATACAGTTAAAAATATTGAAGGAAAAAACTAAATTCAAAAAAGGACAAAGAGTATGCAGAAAATTAAAATGGCGCTGGACAGGACATATGTTGAGAGAAAAGATCGATAAATGAACCAAAATAATAACTGAATGGTACCCAAGAGAGAGCAGAAGAAGCAGAGGAAGACAACCAAAGCGTTGGGAAGATGATTTTAAGAAAGTAGCAGGCCCAGAGTGGCTACGCGTAGCAAAGGATAGAAGCAAATGGAAAGCCTTAGAGGAGGCCTTTGTCGTAAGACAAGCTGTTATGAGGACAGACCAACGATGTTAAGATTTAGTTTAAGTTAATTAGTTTTCTTACCTCTAAGATGAACTTTGTTTAAATAATTGTTATGTCAAATGAGTTAACTGCAATAAAGGCTTACTTTTATTATTATTTTTTTTTATTAATGTAAAAAATAAAAAAAATGAATATTTACGAACACTGTTAAGTGGAGTAAAGTTAAAAAGGTATTTCAAAATAACTTTTAGGTTTTTAATATCATTTTTCAATTAAAATCACCCTTTAGAATCTATAAAGATTAAAAGTTGTCTAGTAACGATTATCTATGGTCTTCCTACGTAGTCAGGTTTTTGTTTATTTCAATTAATTTACTAAATTTAATTAATACAATAAAACCTATTAAAATTATATACATATAATTTATTACAAAACATTGAAGGCCTCATCCAAGCTACAGCATCGGTGTAAAATTTACAAAATACTGGCAGCATTACTCCGTCGAATAGCCAAACGGATCCTTTGACTCAGGTATCTACCAGCTCTTCAAATTTAAGTAAAATATTTTGTCAACGACACTTTTTTTGTTTATCCGACAGACTTAATATAGTGTATATTTAGTAAAGTAAAAGTAAAGTAACAGCCTGTATATGTCCCACTGCTGGGCTTAAGGAGAAGGTTATAGGTTATATCTATATTTACTAGTGGAATATTCCTAGCAGGTGTATTTCAACAAATAAAGAATATCGTTGTTTTAGATTTTCGCGATTATTATTCATTGAAATAAAACTATTTTAAACGGATTTAAAACGCGTTTATTAATTATTTTTATCATCCCGACGTTTCGAGCACTTTGCAGCGTTCGTGGTCACGGGTAGACTGTCTACCACTAATAGTTTTATTTCAATAAATAAAGAATAGTACCGAACTATGGTTAAGCCGTAACATTGACATTTATTTTTTGTTCGATACAGCACACTATCGAAAAACCAATTGTTATACTGTGCTTATTAATCATTTGTTTACCGCTTCTTATTATCTCAAGAGAATTAATGAATTACAAACGTGATCTATGTAGATCACGTTTGTAATTCATCTTAGTTGAAGCACTAGTTTAATTTTTAATATGTCGGTCATAGGACATAGGATATATACATGGACGCTGATATGCATGCTGTGTCAACCCACACGGAGTTCATTTTGAGAAAATGGCGTCTAAAGATGTCAAACCTATTCATAATAAACCTATTTGAAGAAGTATGCACGCAACTTTTCTATTTAAAATTTTTAATGAATTAGAAGCAGGTTGACTCGTGAAGAGTTTTGTCCAATATTAAGGTTTTCAAATATATAAGATTATTGCATAATCCAAAATATGAAACACACTTCAATATTCTTAAAATTAGATTAAAAAACTTTTTTCCGTACTTTTTTAGTTCAGATGACTTGAAAATTTTTAAATAATGCTAAATACCTTATGTATTATCAGAATACATCAATATCTCTAAATTGGATTGGATTTGTGGGTTGACATAATATTGCTTATCAGCATCTATATATATTATATATTTTTCGTACTGCTAACACACAATAGTGGTGAATCGTGCGGTTTGTTTACAATATATTACGATCAATGGAGTCGCAGTTAGTGCAATCGAGCACTAAGTGTATATTTAGTAGGTAAAACCCCGCATTGGTAATTCCCTATAGCTTTTTGTCATCTAATTAAAAAGAGAAATCCTTCCGTTTTTATTATAAGTCATTTATTACTGAAAAATATATAGAATTTAACTTTTGCTGCCTTACAGCAAAAGATTTAAACAGATGTTAAACGCGCGTCTAAAACAGTTTTGAGTTAAACATGCTTTAGACATAGTGTTTAAGTGAGTTTAATAGATGTTTAAAACCTATTTTTGCTGTCAAATGTAACGTATAACATTTTATCAATAAGTTTTTTTATGAGTTTATTCGCTGTTAAGCAATTTAGATAATATTTTAAGCAATGTTTACATCTTAAACACTGTTTAGCTAGACACGTGTTCAACATGGTTTTAATGCGTCTTTTGTAGTATGACAGTTTATGTTTAAAGAAAGTTTGAGTTTCATGTAAAGTATCTCTTATTTTGTTGGATAAGTTAAACGTTACATCACAAGTATACTCTTAATTTAGGTTTTGAATAAGTTTTTACTACTTTGAGTACATACTGATAATAAGTATAAACATCACAGTGACTTTATTTTCCTCTTCATGTTGTCCTTAATGGAGTCATTTATGGTGTGATCTATGGTCATAATGATTCAATAGATAGTTATGAAAGATAAAATAATTTTATATAGATAAAATTAATATATTAAATATATATAAAAAAATGTATTTATTACCTATTTGCCATTTCACCAAAACTTTTCTTTATTTTCGCTATCGATTTTAACGGATCTTTAACTTATTGAGCAATTTTTGGTATATATAATACAGAAGATAATTATCAGTGTTATCCGAAACTTCAAATGAAATGTCTCTGAAAGAAGGTAATATTTCTCAAATAATTACTTAATTCGCTAAAATTATAATTAAACTCCATTTCATTTCCTTATTTACTTAAAGAGTATATAGACTACTTATACCAAAGTTTACGCTAAAACAATCAAAAACTATACAACACTACGTGAGAAGAGCCTTTCATAGATAATAACCTTTGGAGAATGTTAAGCTTCTTTACCATCATAATTGCATTAGTACATAATGGTGAATTTTAAATACAATAATAATATAATTTTTAAATAACAATATAATGTGATTACATATGTTTATTTATGAATTAATATTACATGTACAAACGTAAAGTCGTAAAGATATATTGTATCACACATCAGTATGTTTTCAGATTACGTAAATTGTTCTCAAAGAAACAAATTAATGTTTAAAACGTTTTAGCCTTTTAGCCTTTGAACACAGATACGATTACGCTTACAACAACATTGTGTACTAAAGTAATAAAGAAATTACATATTATATAGTATGTATCAGGCGCGGTCCGAAGGAAGTTACAGGAGGTAACATCATCTGCAAAATTGTAAAAATCTATTTTCTGACCCTAACCGCATTTTCTTCCTATAAAGGTGCGATTTTAGAGAGATCATTTTCTACGCTAAGATGTGTAAAAACTTGTTTGAGAGCAAACAATAAAGTCTAATTCAATTTATATTATTATTAAACCTCCCTCTCCAAATTGTAGGCTGTGTCCGCACCTGGTATGTATGTATGAACCATGGACGGTCATCCAAGTCAAGCTAAGGCTATCTTTGCATCTATCCAAGATGCAAAGATCATTGGTGTTAACTACTAGAGAACATCCGCTTTAAATAGAAACTATTGGACGAAAAAAATTAACCAGGCCCACGGCCCACAAAGGGGACTGGAGTCAGTGATCATGATGTATGTATGTAGAATGTTTTTCAAATAGTCGAATTCCTATTTTTCAACCGATTTCAAAGAAGAAGGAGGTTTCCAATTTGTATTTTTTTTAATGTTTGTTACTTCAAAACTATCGAATGGTCCCATTTAATTTTCATCACAATCGGTTATCGTAATTGTTTGGTTTTTATTAAAACTAGAATTGGTATGTTATTAGAGTCTTGCATATTTTGCTTATAAAGTCGTTTTCTCTTTTTTAAAAAAACCTTATTTATTTAATAACAAATATAATCGATTTCAATCGAAATGTCGGTCTTTGTTAAAATGTTTGTTTACTAATTATAATGACTGGGTTTATCTTTTAGATTAAATTGTTTTTTGATATATCTTTTAGATTACATTGTTTAAATAAATATATAATATAATAATTAAATAATTTTTATCACAAAATAATTTAATCTAAAAGATATATCAAATAATTTGATCATAATTATCAATAATTAATTTTCTCAAGATCTTGTTTAATTTGAAACTAATATTGTAGTTAAACCAGTATAACAGTAAAACACTGATTAAAATGAATTCGTTAACCAGATACATCGCTCCTAAAAATACTACCAAATTAGATGCCTTTTTTTAAAGTGGGTAAAAACATAGAAGCAAAAAGTAATTACATCTATTATAACAGATAGTCTTTGATTAACGTTTACTGCGACACTAAACAAACCTCTCGTAAACACATTATAGTGGGTTTTCGGATTAATCAAATTCATGTGAAAGAAACAAGAGGCTGTTACGTCAATTACGCTAACCAGTCGCCGAACAGCGATATATTTACCGTAACATTCGGTACTGAGTCCGCGGCAGTGTACTACTGACGGCCGCACGCACCAGTACTATGTAGATTGTTTAAGATGTTTATTTACAAGCGTACGAACGTGAACTCGCGTGAAGTGACCACATGATTTAATAATTTGCGGTTCGAAAAATAATCGACAACAACATTTTGTGTTTGTATAATTTTGTGACACGTTTAACTAAGTTTTTGAGTGCAGTGAGATGAATTTTACTGGATTGTTTGTTTTGATGTTTTCAAGATTGACGTATTTCAATTGAGGTAAGTTAGATTAATTAACTTATATTTTTCTTATTAGTAATTACTTGGAATTTTGCTCTAGTTCTATTCTATTTTATTTCCAGATAACATATAATTTATAGTTAATAACATTTAAAAAAAAAGGGTTGACAGCCCGACAGACAGACAGACAAACGGACAACAAAGTGATCCTATGAGGGTTCCGTTTTTCCTTTTAAGGTACGGAACCCTAAAAAGAATAAAATATAAGTTTTATACATAACTGCATTACACATTATTATATAGGTATTAACAATTAATAGCAATATAAATTTATTATTCTAGTATAACTTCTACAACACTTTAGAGAAAGTTATTTATGATCACTTGATAATAATTATTTATTACCATTCAAATCGAGTTTATTAAATAAAAAGTATTATAACATATTTTTCTCTAAAAGTATATTATTATAACATTTATATAAATTGATTCTATATACAGATATATGTCAATCTTGAGTGAATTTATTCGTTAAAAAATATACTTTCAATTTTATATACTTAAAAAATATTTTGAGATAATTCGAGCCATTTAAACAAATTATATTTTCATACGTTATTTTAACTATTCTTCATTTATGTACTAAATGTTACATTTAAACACGAAACTATATATTACATTGTAAGTACGTTTTTTTTCAAATGACTCTAATGACTGTGTTTTGCTGTTTCTGTCGCTATTTATATTTGAATTACACCATTTATCTAAAGATGATAATCATCAACTATGCTAGTTACGTAAGAATAATCTAAACCGATTATCTATTCAGAGGTATAATAGAAAATATTACCAAAATATAATAGAAAATATTAGAAAATATATATCAATTCAAAGGTATAATAGAAAATATTACCGTGGCAGAATCTAGTTGTAACCCAATGATTTTCATAAGGAATGACTCAACCGGGGTAGTCTCACACTCTCACAGAAAATCATCGTGAAGTAATATAGTTGCGTTATCATAAAGTAACACTCTGTCAATGTCCCTCTGCTGGGCAAAGCCTCCTCTCATATTAAGGTAAAGAGCTTAATACACTACGCCGTTCAACTGCGGATTGACGATATACATGTGTCAAAATTTCTCCCGGTAAATGCAATGGATAATATCGTTAAGGAATCACAATATTTTTCTTCACCGTACAGCACGAGAACTCAGCGGTGCTAACCGTGGTTCAAACCTGCGATCATCGGTTAAGATCGATGTATTCTAACCACTAGGCCATCTCGGCTAATCATTTGCGTATCGTATGGCGAGTGAAAGAGTCAGAAACGAAATTCCTGTCCTTATTCCTTTTGCTTTTATCTTATTCGTCTTTATCTCTTATTCCTTTTTAAGTTGGTAATTTGTGGCTTCTTTGGTCCAACCAATGTCTGCGATGATCACTTAATATAATTGTCAGCTCGTTTGTCAACTATCAAAATAAAAAATCTGCAGAAAAATATCGAATCTGAAACCCAAACTAAAAAAAAAAAAAACAGAACGGAAATCAAATTTCCAACATACGATACGAAAGAATAATAACTGTTCCAAACGTTCTGACTTGAGAATTTATGAAGGCATACCGATATTTTATTGTGTTTTGTCACAAAATGCTCTTTAAAGATGTAATAAGAAAAATAAATGTTGTTTTTATGGATGCCTTTGTCACGTATACTTATACTTAATAATTTACAAGCATTTCTTTACGGCTTTTCTCCTGTTTATAACTGTATATTAAATGCTTTGTACTGACTGACTGATGGATCAACACAATGATCGTAGAGATTTGAAATATAGACAACATTCCGATAAGAAGGAATTTTTGAAGTAATACTCGTTAATTCAAGTTTTTCCTGTACAGGAGTGTATATATAAGTGCGAATGCATATCATATAGGTACATAAACTTCCTCAAGATAATTAAAAAAGTTAGTGAAAACTACATTGCAACCAACTAATTATATTGAATAGAGTATATAGTAGATATGAATAGAGTAGCTTCGTTATATTATTTTTCTTTAAGGTATTAATCGTCTAGATCTGATATTAGTAAACAATAGTCACGACCTATTTATTATTTTGTAAACTATGAAAAACACAAAACAAACGGATATCGAAATCCACGCACGAGTATGACACATCTGTAATATATTTACGTGTTACAATTATATGAATTACAATCATTGTAATAATTAATTAATAATTGCTTTGCTTTTCAATGACTTCGAATTATTTAATTACATTAAAATTGATTAAATTATAATTATAAAACAAATATCCAACTCTTAATGATTTGAACAATAATGTACTAGTGGTCGCCTAGCGGTCAGAATTCGACCGTAGTTAGATAAACGAAATGGAAGCGCATTAAATACGAACAAACAAAATTTATATATAAGGTAACTAGTGTACAAAAACGACAACAATTATCATTGTTAAAAAATAAAGATAAACATTGAATTGTTATGTCTTTACCTTGTTTATATGCTGAGATAAAAAAAAAATTGTGTTTTTATACTCGTCCTTGTTGAGCGGGATTGCCCCTTCACCAGGCCCGCGCTGCTATCTCCTTCTGGACGACGATCTCACAGAAGTATACTGCTTGTAGTGAGAGATGTCGCCCGATCTCTGGATCAAGTCTGCGGCTCATTCCTCAAGCGCGTGCTGGGCATTGGCTTGGTCCGCCACGTAATGGTGGCATGGTCAGGTGATAAGATGTACCTCGTGCTTTCCATTATTATATATCAATTATAATTAGATATTAATTATACCTTTAAACGAGCAATTCTTCTTGGTATATATGTATATATATAATCTGAATCTCGAAAACGCCTACAGTGAATTTCATGGAATTTAGTATGCATTGGGTTTCGGGGGCGATAAATCGTAGACTGATTAGCTAACTAGGTTTTATTTTTAAAATAAGTTGTTTTATCCGTTGTTTTCAAGTCTGAAAAATATTATTCATAATTCCTTAGTATATAAATCGTATTTAAATATAATTTTTTAAAAATGTCTTGACAGCCAGACAGACAGACAGCCCGACAGAAAGTGATCCTATAAGGCTTCCGTTTTCAAAGTACGGTACCCTAAAAAACGATTTACGAAAAAATAAAACCGAGCAAAGCTCGATCATCCAGAGACATTGTAGGTAGATATTTATTTTATACATAATTATATGATTATAAAATAAAAGTTTTAGATTTTACAGATATTTAAAATACCTTAATGATATGTTATATTAGTTAGTAAACATTAATTTTAATTATCACACAGTATTACATTTTTATTGCATCTTAAACCAAATCACAACAATTACCTATAACCTTATTTAGTAACACTAAAAATAGCTCATGGAGTAAAACCTTTAACGAGCTAATGCTATAATAATTAATTGCATCGTATATAGGTTATCATGTAACATTTTCCTGTGGTTCGGAAGTTGAGTTATTCTTTAGTCTCGTCTAGCAAAAACCGTTGCCTTTCTCTTCCCCGTGCTTGTAAGTGGAAGTAATTAGTTGATATAAAAATTTAATCTGCATTGAATGCAATCGTTTTGCTTGTGGCATTACAATCGCGTGTCTAGGATAACTGTGACTAGTTGTTAGAAAAACGTTTATTTCGATGGATGTAAATTAATTTACAACGAACTAATCTTAAAAAAAAAATTTGAAAAATTGCTCCAGGACAATTGGACGCTGATAAGCAATACTGTGCCAAGCCACACGGACTTCATTTTGAGGAAATGGCGTCTATAGATGTCAAACCTATTCTTAATATATATGTTTGAAGAAGTATATATCCATCTTTTTCTATATATTTTTTTATAAAATTATAATAAACTCAAATCAGATTAATACATTTAATATATTATTCAATAAAAAGTATTTCAATATTTGGGATTACTGTATAAATTGCTAAATATGGAAAGCACTTAAAATTCGCAACAATTAATTAAGAAACTTTTTTTCGATTCGAAAGATTTGTATCTAGAAATCACTAGACTGATTGCGACAAAATTTTACAAGGACGTAGTTTACATCCTTTAAAAGGACACAGCTTCTTTTAATACCGAAAATATGTACGTTCCCTGTGGGAATGCCATTTAAACGGAAGCGCCACATAACCGAATTCTACGCTGACGAAGTCGCGGATGTAAGTCTAGCTATTCATATTTAATATAACCGGTCTTATCGCGATAACTAATGGTAGTAATACCTTTTTTATTGCCCGACGATTCGACAAAGTAGCTTTGACTTGACTTGAGTAAGCTCGTGACCACGACAAATGAATTAAATGGACGCTGATAAGCAATCTGTGTCAAGCCACACGGACTTCATCTTGAGAAAATGGCGTCTAAAGATGTCAAACCTATTCTTAACACATATGTATGTTTAAAGAAGTTTATATCCATTTTTTCTTTTATTTTTTGATAAAAGGTATAATAAATTAAAATCAGACTGATATAATTAATATATTATCTAATAAAAAGTTTTCCAAATGTTTGAGATTATTGTATAAATTGCAAAATTTGTAACGCACTTGAAATTCGAACCAATTAATTAAGAAACTTGTTTTTGTACTTATTTAGTTTATATGACTTCAATTTCTTTAATGTTAAATAGGTGATGCAGTATCAAAATACACCAATATCACCAAATTTGACTTTTTGCGTGTTGACACATTATTGCTTATCAGCACCCAAGTATGAATAGTATAAATCGCGAAAGTTTAAAATATATAATTATAAGTCTAGCTGTTTATAATTTAAATCGCATTTTTACTCTCACAAAATATGATTAACTTACAACATAACGTAAGCTACGAAAAAAAGGAAGAACTATCTCAATAAAGGATTTTCTTATTTTCTCTAAACTTGCTGAACATACGTGGGAAATAAAAGCGTGCGAACGACGTAGCGCCCAATATTGAATGCTGTTTGCGTAAAAGGTATTCTCGAAGAAAGGTTTACATGGAACGACACGAATTGGTTACACAAACATTTTCCCGCTGTATTCATCGGAAAAAGTAACAGCCTGTATATCCCATTGATGTTAAATAAATATACATGTTTTATTCTGGTATGTATTACAGTTTGGAATTTATTTCTAACTACGTATATTCATATATTTGAGGTTTATGTACACTTGTACAGTTTATACAGTACAGTTTATTTTACCTTCTACAGATAAATATGAATAATAGATAACCTTTTAAATATAACTAAATGAGGCATTATATAATAAATTCTTAAGCTAGACTGTGTTCATCTGAAGGCACTAATTTTAGGACTACTTTTCCGATTTGAAAATTTTTTGCCAGAAACAAGAAAAGAATCAAACTCTTAAGCAATATCAAAGGTTTTAAATAGGCTTTTGATTTAAACGATTATTTTTATATGATTATGGTTTATTCAGGGTTCTGTTTATATAAGGATTCAGATTCAATCGCAATTTTCTTATTTTTTGTTACAAAAGTATCTGGCAAACGAGCAGACACCTGTTCGTGGACATTTGAAGCACCAGAGGAGCTACTAATGCGTTGTCAGCTTAAAGAGAACAAGAAGTAAGGAGAAAAACTGGTCAAGTGCGAGTAGGACTCGCGCACCGAGGGTTCCGTACAAACTTATAGAAATCTATATAAGACTAACCCATCTACGCCATTTGTGGTCTTCATCATCAGTTCCAACATAAGTTACTATCAAAAATACCTAAATCGGTTTACGCTTGCCTATAATATTTGAGGAGTTCCCTCAATTTCTCCAGGATCCCATCATCTGATCCTGACCTGAAGACGATGGGACCACTTTGGAAGTATACCATTTCAAACAAAAAAAAATTTTGAATATCGGTACACAAATGGCGGCGTAATCGGCGAACAAACATAAAAAAAAAATTAAATACAAGGTCGAATTGAAAACACAAGGAGTGTTTGTTTTAGAAGTCGCTTAAATATAATCAAATATTATGTAAATATGGATCACGTCCCAAAAACTATTTTGAAACTACTTAGGAGCACTTTAATTTAAAACAATATCATGGATGCAATCCATGGAAACACAAAATTTTATTTTAAGTACTAATACACCTTATACTTTCAAAAAAGCAAAGTTATAGCGCGATTCAGGATACACTCAGCGTCATCTCTTGACAATTTCAATGAACTAACTTGTTGACTTTGACATTAACAACATAATTATATTATATTTTATTCTCGTTTTATTTTTATTTATATTCTACTACACTCCACTACCCCTGCACTAAGTTCGTAAAATATTTAGATTTACATTATCAATCAAAATATCAAAATATATATTAGTGTTGCCAAGACGAAAATAATTAGTCCTTAATTCGAACAAAACTAATTGTTTATTTATAAATAACTAATTATATTACTAATAACAAGAAGACTTATACGTGTAGATAAATAAGTAAATTAAATAACGCAATCTGTTTGAATTTAATTTTAAAATTTTCGTACTAAGTCAATACGAGTACTTAAATCAAATCGCGTGAAGCTCTTATATTGAATGTTAATTACGTAATGACGTTATAAATCGACGATAAAACTTTTAAATGAAAACTTTATTTTATAATTATTAGCGCGTTTAAATAATAATTAAAATAAATTTTTTTATTAATCGAGCAGAATTATATCATAGTTAATGTCATAATGTTGTAATAGATGGCATTAGCTGTACGCTGCATCGCGCTATCATTTTGTTAGCTGCGATATATAGATTGCATTGCGTTGTTTATAAAGGTTTGCTGCTTTTTAATGTTTTCGTATTGATACCAATTTCTTCTCAGTGTTTGTAAAATTGTTTTTTTGACCATGGTCAACTTCTATGTTAATTTGTTACAAGTACATATAATTATAATTCTAAGATTAATATATTTTCCGCTTGATCAATTTACAACTTGATACATTTACGCGTTCCTGAGAAAAAGGTTGAAAGACAGACGTACAGACTGACAGACACACGGACAGAAATTTACAGTTTTCGGATTTTTTCCTTTATGTATACTAAAGGACCTTGCTCCTGGCCAAATTTCATAATGCTTGGTCAATGGGAAGTACCCTATAGGTTTTGATTCCCTTGCGACAACGTTAAAAACGCTATCATACTTAAAATATGTGATATAAATGACCGTATCTTTTGATTGCGTTAACTTAGAAGTTTGATTTTTTCACAGCTCTTAGTAATTACAACTCTGAGTTCTTGACGTTGATAAAAATTTGTTACCTTCACGCGTTTCTGAGAAAAAGGTTGAAAGACAAACTTACAAACAGACAAACAAACATACAAAAATTTACAGTTTTCAGATTTTATCCTTTATTTGTACCATAAGATTTTACTTCTTGCCAAATTTCATCGTGCTACGTCAATGGGAAGTACCCTATACGTTTTGGTTCCCTTGCGAAAACGCTAAAATGGTCAAAATATACGACATATTTTATATTATCTTTTGATTGCGTTGACTTAGAACTTTAATATTTTCACGGCCGCATGTCATCGTAGACTTGAGTATATGATATTAATTTCAACATGATACGTCTATGCATTTCTGAGAAAAAAGGGTTGACATCCCGACAGACAGACAGACAGACAAACAGACCGACAGACAGACAGACAGACGGACAACAAAGTGATCCTATAAGGGTTCCGTTTTTTCTTTTAAGGTACGGAACCCTAAAAATGAAGGAGGGGCTTGTTTCTATTAGCTACTTCGCGCCGATCTTCTGTGCTCGTGAAATACTGCCAGCCCATATAGGAGCTTCAGTCTACAGCTAAGCTTTTTGAAGAAGTTTCTGAAGTCGCGGAGACCAACTAGTATTTTACATATAAAACGTAAATGACCTAAATGTAGTTCAACTCATAAAAATATTCTAAAAGTTATACTCTAGGTCATACGACGCCGCTAGAAAAATATTATCCTAGACCAATGATATATTTAACTATACGAGGAGGTATGTTATGTTATAGTATTTGACGTTAAATATCTGAACCCATTTCCAATTTTGACATGATCGTTAGCTGACTTGTTGGCTTAAAGATACTCTCGTGTGGTTTACTCCATCACTAGCTGGTTGTTAGACAACGTCGTTCAAAGAAGTCGGCATTCTGGGTGTCAAAATTAATAAGCTTACAACATATCTATAATTATAATATAATACGTATAATTTCAGACCCAAGTCCAAGACAATATGAATCTTTTACTTTTGAGCATATTTTTGTATGTTCAAAACACTGTAGGCACTTAGATACTGAACTTTAAGACAATCCTATTTTACGATTTCCGTCTCAAAATTTTATTATAGTAAAATTAGAAAAAAAGTAAAGATTCGTATTATTCGTTAGCTTGGAATCGCGTTTGTCGTGTAATATGATGATAGAAACTTTGTAATTGGTAGCTTTAGGGTCGAATTTGCAAAGTTCCCGTTTGATTAAACGTCGTTGAATAAAACCACTATTTAAATTACTTTGCTTACCCCTGCTCTACTTATTCTAGTGGTTTGATTAATCGTGACATTTTAGTTACCTCCAACCAAAAAAGGGGTGTTATAACTTTTACGTGACGTGCATCTGTATATGCGCCTTTGTCTACAGATGAGGTAATCGAGTGGGTTTTAGCGATTTCTGCTGTATTAATCGACACGAAATGAAATACATCGTCGTACCTTGATGCAGCATCATCTGGAATCAGCAGGGTACAACACTCCTCATCAACTTACTGGGGCTCGTTGAAGTAGTCTCAATAAATAGGTTGTTATTATTTTTTTTAATTTTATTTTATTTAGTAGCCTAAAGTAACTATTCCACGCGGACGAAGTCGCGGGGAATAGTTACTTTAATAATGCATTATTTTAGGCCGAATTTGGTTAGCATAAAAAAGGTTATAGTGAGCTAATCTTAAAAGATAGACATATGCTGTCTCGGACGTTTTTTAGGGTTCCGTACTTTAAAAGGAAAAACGGAACCCTTATAGGATCACTTTGTTGTCCGTCTGTCTGTCTGTCTGTCTGTCTGTCTGTCTGTCTGTCTGTCTGTCTGTCTGTCTGTCTGTCTGTCTGTCTGTCTGTCTGTCTGTCTGTCTGTCTGTCTGTCTGTCTGTCTGTCTGTCTGTCTGTCTGTCTGTCTGTCTGTCTGTCTGTCTGTCTGTCTGTCTGTCTGTCTGTCTGTCTGTCTGTCTGTCTGTCTGTCTGTCTGTCTGTCGGGATGTCAACCTTTTTTTCTCAGAAATGCATAGACGTATCATGTTGAAATTAATATCATATACTCTAGTCTACGATGACATGCGGCCGTGAAAATATTAAAGTTCTAAGTCAACGCAATCAAAAGATAATGGAAAATATGTCGTATATTTTGACTATTTTAGCGTTTTCGCAAGGGAATCAAAACGTATAGGGTACTTCCCATTGACGTAGCACGATGAAATTTGGCAAGAAGTAAAATCTTATGGTACAAATAAAGGATAAAATCTGAAAACTGTAAATTTTTGTATGTTTGTTTGTCTGTTTGTAAGTTTGTCTTTCAACCTTTTTCTCAGAAACGCGTGAAGGTAACAAATTTTTATCAACGTCAAGAACTCAGAGTTGTAATTACTAAGAGCTGTGAAAAAATCAAACTTCTAAGTTAATGCAATCAAAAGATACGGTCATTTATATCACATATTTTAAGTATGATAGCGTTTTTAACGTTTTCGCAAGAGAATCAAAACCTATAGGGTACTTCCCATTGACCAAGCATTATGAAATTTGGCCAGGAGCAAGGTCCTTTAGTATACATAAAGGAAAAAATCCGAAAACTGTAAATTTCTGTTCGTGTGTCTGTCAGTCTGTACGTCTGTCTTTCAACCTTTTTCTCAGGAACGCGTAAATGTATCAAGTTGTAAATTGATCAAGCGGAAAATATATTAATCTTAGAATTAAAATTATATGTACTTGTAACACATTAACATAGAAGTTGACCATGGTCAAAAAAAACAATTTTACAAACACTGAGAAGAAATTTGTATCAATACGAAAACATTAAAAAGCAGCAAACCTTTATAAACAACGCAATGCAATCTATATATCGCAGCTAACAAAATGATAGCGCGATGCAGCGTACAGCTAATGCCATCTATTACAACATTATGACATTAACTATGATATAATTCTGCTCGATTAATAAAAAAATTTATTTTAATTATTATTTAAACGCGCTAATAATTATAAAATAAAGTTTTCATTTAAAAGTTTTATCGTCGATTTATAACGTCATTACGTAATTAACATTCAATATAAGAGCTTCACGCGATTTGATTTAAGTACTCGTATTGACTTAGTACGAAAATTATAAAATTAAATTCAAACAGATCGAGTTATTTAATTTACTTATTTATCTACACATATAAGTCTTCTGGTTATTAGTAATATAATTAGTTATTTATAAATAAACAATTAGTTTTGTTCGAATTAAGGACTAATTATTTTCGTCTTGGCAACACTAATATATATTTCGATATTTTGATTGATAATGTAAATCTAAATATTTTACGAACGTAGTGCAGGGGTAGTGGAGTGTAGTAGAATATAAATAAAAATAAAACGAGAATAAAATATAATATAATTATGTTGTTAATGTCAAAGTAAACAAGTTAGTTCATTGAAATTGTCAAGAGATGGCGCTAGGTGTATCCTGAATCGCGCTATAACTTTTTTTTTTGAAAGTATAAGGTGTATTAGTACTTAAAATAAAATTTTGTGTTTCCATGGATTGTATCCATGATCGTGTTTTAAATTAAAGTGCTCGTAAGTAGTTTTAAAATAGTTTTTGGGACGTGATCCATATTTATATAATATTTGATTATATTTAAGCGACTTCTAAAAAGGAGTGTTTTCAATTCGACTTTGTATTTAATTTTTTTTTTATGTTTGTTCGCCGATTACGCCGCCATTTGGGTACCGATTTTCAAATTTTTTTTTTGTTTGAAAAGGTATACTTCCAAGGTGGTCCCATTGTCTTCAGGTCAGGATCAGATGATGGGATCCTGGAGAAATTGAGGGAACTCCTCAAATATTATAGGCAAGCGTATACCGATTTAGGTATTTTTGATAGTAACTTATGTTGGAACTGATGATGAAGACCACAAATGGCGTAGATGGGTTAGTCTTATATAGATTTCTATAAGTTTGTACGGAACCCTCGGTGCGCGAGTCCTACTCGCACTTGACCAGTTATTTAGAACTTTTAAAGGAAAACAATTCTGTCGTACATGTCTTTTGCGAAACTTTAACCATTTACACCATTTAACCATTTTTCCCACGCAGAGCAGCTCTCTCAATAGGAAAATATCCCCCGATTTTGAAACATTCTTTATTGGTGCTCCGCTCCTTTTGGTCTTTTGCGTATATAGCCTATAGCCTTCCTCGATAAATGGGCTATCTAATACTGAATTTTTTTTCAAATCGGACCAGTAGTTCCTGAGATTAGCGCATTCAAGCAAACAATCAAACAAACAAACAAACTCTTCAACTTTATAATATTAGTATAGATAAGGTTGGTATGTAAAACAACAGGTAGGTAACGACTGATTGAAGAGCGCGACAGTCGCGGGATTGATCTCCGTTCATGACAAACATTTGTATAGGCCATAATAATGTTTGTTGTGAACCCTCAGCATTGGATCATGTGACCCTAATGGGGCTGTTGAGCGTGAAGCGTTATTTTAAAAGTTGTATAATATAAGTGGGTTATACACGTTATGTAATTTAAATAATCGTCTTGACCGTAATATGTAAGTAATAATTTTTGTAAAATATTTGATTTTAAAAATATTTTCGTTTTCAATTTTGAATCGTTTCTTTTATATGAAGTGAAACTTGATAATTAAACTTTTAAGTTTCGCTTTAAAATTTTCATTAAGATTTACATAAGTTATTTGTCATTGCTTTACATCAGAAAGAATTTACTCTTAATATTTGATTTTGGACATTTTCAAAAAGATTACTTAGATAACTGTTACCAGGTTATGCAGTTGTTTTATATAAATTACGAGAGCTAAACTTTCCAGGGTAGTTCTCGCCTAAAGTTAGTTTCTTTTAAATGAAATACAATTACAGCGCGTTATCCTCACAAAACCATCAGTTGAATAAACGAACTGTCACACACCGTGAAGCGTTACATGTAAATGTATTCTTTCGTTATTTGTTTGTTCTGTACTACTTTTACACTTTTATAGTACACTAAAATGTAACGATGAAGGTAACTGCTAGCAAATTAACATAAATAAATAAAAATTATAGTATCATACTGGTATCGCCGTGAAAAAGTTTTTAAATAAGGGAAACCGATTTAAGAGCAAAGTACGTAAATAATTTGGACTGAAATTACATACTTTTAAAGTTAAATTGATTTTAAAATCAAATTACTGAAGCGACTTTAATAAAAATTTTTGAGACCAATTGGAGAGTAAACTTACAATTTCAAAAAAAAAAAGAATTAACTAAATTAGTTCAGCGAACATACATGAAAATGTAACCGAACTGAAAACCTCTTTATCTTTTGGAAATCGGTTAATAATACACTAAATTATTGTTATGAATAATAATATAGATTTATTAGCGAGATCGTTTATGTATACCGATAGGAAAACAAAAGTGTTATACATGTACAGTGTACAGAACAGTGTATTACATACGCATTGAAGTGTAAGAAGTGTAAGACATACTTTACATTTTATACACATAGAAAAACCAATCTTGTTCTATTTACAACTATTAAATATACTGGGTGTTTTCATGAAGAATGGCGAAAAACACTTAATCGAAACTTGGGGTCGACATTTATTGATACTAAAACTGCATGATTAATTTCAAATCGAACCCGTTGATTTTGAAAAAATACTTCATCAATTTTGTATTATTGCACCATCTGATAGAGTCATTAATAATTAGTAGAGGTATGTTACAAAAAGACAGAGAAATCACAGCGTTTTGATGTGTCACTTTATTTTATCAGTTTAGGACTTGTCAAACTTCGCTACTTTTTATAAAAAGTACAAGACTTTTTTTTAAAAAGGGAACCGACTTTAAAAGTAACATAGGTACTTTCTTTTAGTCGGATGACATATTTCTGTAGTTGTTTTAAAACGAAATTACCGAACCGATTGACGTTGATATATATAACATAGACTACTGCTTATAAAAATATACTCTCGCCTTTTTTTAAAAAAAAAAAGTGGGCAAACGTTATATTAATAGAACCACATGATTAAGTATTAACTATTGCCCATGGAGATCTGAAACATCAAGGATGTTGCAGATGCGTTGCCGGCCTTTGACGGAAAGGTGTGTATACACTAGAAGCTTGAAAACCCCTAAATTATAGCGTTCTGGGAAAACCTCAGGAGGAAGATCATTGCTAAGCATGCACTCCTTACTATCACTTACTCTACTATACGAGTACATATATATGTTCGACTTTTAATTAAAGTCCTCCCAACGGGTTCTATAAATTTAATATATCACATTCCGCATTAAAACAATTCAGATTTTCATTTACTTGAAGAATATTTAAATATTTGAGGACGTTGATCTCGTGCTGAGCAACACTCTTCATACTATCCACGGTGTGCGATGCACAAGTTTAGTTTACTTTTACCTCGCAATAAATTAGAGAAAAACATAGACACTTTCTATTGAACACACGAGCAACGAGTTCAATTGTGAATGGAAGATGAATGAACAAACAAAAAAAAATATTTTTTTCAATTTGGAATCTGATGCGTTAAACAGGAGAATAAATTCTAGAAAGAAGGACTTCCCCATTTAAAGGACCTTAATTAAAAGTCGAACGCTATATAAAAAACATCTCAATACGTATGGGGTTTTTATAGGGTTAAGACCAACAAATATTGTTCGTAATATAACTGATGCCACACTTCTGTATTTACTCCCATAATTATCTTGCTGATGAGTAAAACATAAACACTTTCTAATAAATATACGAGCAACGAGTCCAATTGCGAGCGGAAGATAAGCGAAGAAACAAAAAAAATCGATTTTTTTTTATTGTGGGATGTGCTATCTTAGGCTTCTAGAACCCACATTTTAAGGGCTTTGGTCTTAACCCCGCGAAAAACGTCAGGTTTTTCGCGGGGTTAAGACCAACAAGTCAACAAAATGCCATACTTCTGTATTTACACCGATAATTATGTCGCTGACGTTTTTTCCTACGAGGGTTTCTAAATGGTTGCTGACTTTTTCGCTCAGCGTCGTCTATCATTCCATTACAATACAATACATTTCATTGTGCGCTAGTTGAAATGTTCGACGTGTCTCGAATAATACCAGCAGCTAACGTGTCGACCCGTGTTCTACTTTCGATCTTCACCTTGATCTCACATTCATATGTTGCTATTAATGTGTTTTTCTTTATCATAGTTTTGGAATAATTTTTTTTTAACATCTTTTTTTAAAGAGAACCGACTTCAGAAGAAAAAAACGTTATTTTGTTTCATTAGATAACATAATTTATTATAGCAGTTATTTTGATTTCAAACCAAATTACTTAGCCGGTTTTGATGAATATTCTATGAGACAAATTTATAATTATACGGCTTAAAGAAAAAAAAGTGAATCAAATCGGTTATTTGTCTTCGAATAACCAGAAAAATAAACATAAAAAAGTCCAATATGAACTGGGAACTTCCTCCTTTTTCTGAAGTCGGTTAAAAACTATTTTTATCATTTGCGCCATTTTATCATATCTTGTTTGTATTACAACTAGCTTTTGCTCGCGGTTTTACCCGCGTGGTAGCTTGATAAAAAGACATGAGTTTTTATATAATATATATATTTAATTTTGACATTTAAAATTACGATATAAGTAAAATTTTCGTTTTAATAAACGAATTAACTGATTATATATTCCAACGAAAAAATGTATATCAATATTTATAATAAAAGTGTTAAATACATTCTGAATGTTTCTGCATCACGGGAAAACTACGTAAAAGTTTTAAAAAGAGTCTATGGTATATAACAGAAAGAATAAAATATTGTCCAAAATAAAAAACAGTCCACACAACCTCGAGTTCCGGAAGTACTTTAACATAAAAGTAGTCAAAAGTTAACTACAAAATAGTACAATTTGTGGTAATAAGCCAACCAGTTTTATAATGTCACGATCGTTCTCTACATTCGATTTCCGATGATTAAACCCAAAAAAATTACCTTCCTTCAACTAATATTATTGTGGCATTTTATTATTATTTGCGTCGCCTAGCGTTCGGAATTCAAACTTCATTCATTAAATTATCAACCGATTTTAAGATTGACCACAGATATTCTCAATTTCTATTCTCAATTTAACCATAGAGTAAGAACAGTGTGTCAAATACAGTGTAATGTACTATGTAATGTTTATTTTTAATGTATTTCTTATGCATAATTTGTATAATATATTACCATTTTGCACTATATTTCTATTAAAACTATGTGTGCGAAATTTCATCCTCTGTTCGCGCAATTTTGTACAAAGTTTTCGCTTCACGTAATAAATAGATAAAAAATTCTGTTACCTAATGCCTATATGAACTAAAACCTGAGATGAATATATAGGGAAAAATATGAACCTGAAATATTTCTGTTTTAATTTTACTCATAGGATAAATTTCAGAACAAATAAACATAATGTTTATAAATAGGTATATTGCCTGTCTTTTTGTAGCTTTTTCATTATTATATAGATGGTATTAAAGCATTTCAGTGAAACTCAGTATAGCCATAGCTTATATTCATGTTAACAGATTTTAAAAAGGACGAAATTAAAAAAAAAGGTTGTCACCTCAGAACTCTGTAATTTCTTAACCGATTTAGAACATTCCTTGATCCAAATATAATTTCAGTTTTGTTTGGTTTGGGTTTAAAATCAAAATACCTTGGAATAAACATGTCATTTATATGTGGAACTAGCTGGTGCTCGCGACTTTGTATGCGAGGGGTTAGTTTTGACGATAATGACTTACATAAAAAGCTGTCACGGCTTTTTTGTAGGAATATTTAAGATAAACAATTTCATTGTACATTACATAGGTCTAACTAACGGTTTTTGCAGCGCACGCCAGAATAGCTCGTAGATGGCAAGATTTTTTGTTACTTATTTGACACTTATCTTTATATTTTGTACAATTCACTGGACTTTATCAAAATACTTTCTTGGGGGACGCCTACGTCATAGTAGCTTTATGCATGCAAAGGTTCAGCCTGAGCGGTTTAAATTTGACAAAGTATTATACAAACTTTCATCCCCTATTTTATCCCTTTGGGGTAGAATTAATCAAAATCCTTTTTTAGCGGATGCCTACGTCATAAAATTTACCTGCATGCTAAATTTAGCCCGATCCGTCCAGTGGTTTGGGCTGTGCGTTGATAGATCACTAAGTCAGTCAGTCAGTCACCTCTGAGTTATGTATACATATTAAGATTACGTATTTTGCTTCTTAAGTTGGTTCATTTTTTTTCACCATACGTGATACTACTTATTCCATGACATAAAAGGTTACGATGATAACTAAAGAAATAGTATTTTCCATTTATATGCGCAAATGAGGTCGCAAGTCCGAGCTTGTTTTACATTTGATGTAAGTTATAACATATTCAATTACCTTGTGAATAGTAAATTAGCTAGTGAAATTAATTACGAGTAAGGGTTGTTGGCATAATATGAGGTGTCAAAACAGTGTCAACAGCATTATTAATCTTTAGCCTGAAATTCCCATTTCAATTTAGTTTTATAATTTACTTATTTCTACCAGCGGAGCGGCGTTGTCGTTCGTTCGCAAGGATTTTCTTTGGGTTTGTGGTGTTGACATAAATTGCTAAATTTCATAACATATGCAAAACTTAGTTCATAATCTGTGGATTTTTTTTGCGGCATGTGCCCAAAAAAAAGTGAATTTTTGAATTCGGTCACTTATACTCAGCGTACGAAATAACACCAGTACTATCAGAATAACTTTCTATTAGTAAAATATTTTTTATAGTCAGTTTAATAATTTCAAAGATATTATCCCACACAAAGTGTATCTTTTAAAATATACGTAGTATTAGTAAAGTATTAGCCTGTAAATTTCCTACGGCCGGGCAAAGGCCTCCACTTCTATTAAGGATAAATAAGAACTTGATCCACCACGCTACTCCACTGCGGGTTGGCGGATGTACATATGTCAGAATTTCTCTCGGTACATGCAGGTTTTCTCTCTATGTTTTCCTTCACCGCCGAGCTCGAGATGAATTCAAACACAAATTTAACACTTGAAAACACAGCAGTGCTAGCCGGGACTTAAAATATTAGTATGATGAAATTATTTTACCGTTCGAGTTAGCACATTATCTGTACTGGATGCTATTCGAATTAGGTATTGAACAGAAAATCATTTAGAGCCATGATTAGCATCATACAACAGTTGTGTACATTTGCCACTCATTTCGTGATTCAATATTGATTTTTACGCCATTGTTAAAACTAACATAGTATCTATTTTAAAATTGCATTTAGTTCTTAAATTAAAATGAGTCTAGTGTCACAAAAAATAACAAAGTTTCAGTTTGTTTTTATTATGAGCTATTGAGTATCGTATCATTTAATTATATTTCGTGTTTTGAAAACGTATTAAATGGATATTGCCATTACATATTAAACGGTAAATTTAAGCACAAGGTCTATCGTTCGCGTAAAAGGCAAAGTCTTCTTCTTCTTCCTGCCCTTTTCCCACTCCATGTGGAGTCAGAACAACGTCTTTTTCTCTTTCATTCTCGCATAGCAGCCGTTATTGTAGGAATTACTTCTTTCTTATTCACCTTTTACACATTCTATCCAAATCTCTTCTTTGGTTTACCTCTACCAACATATTATTCAACATATCTAACGCTCTTCTTGTCACATGATATTCACCCCTCTTCTATTAAAATCTTGTATTAATCATTCTATATTGTCGTAATTAATATAATATACAGATACTTTTATCGTATCGAGTATGTCTCAAATTATTTAATAACAGACCATATATCTATTTATGTTACTTCATCCTATTTTATTATAATTCAATCACATCAAATTAAGGAAAAGTTATTACTGAAATGAGTAACTCTGTAAATGAAATAAGTGGCTTAATTCAGGACTGTCTGAACTAATTAGGCTCGCGCTGATGGAAAGCTTATTATGAATTCAGTTCAATTACCTTTGATAGGCTCTTTTAAAGATATAAAGCTCTTGTACTAAGGGTACACATTAGTGGACGCTCAGCCATTAAAAAGGACAGATTTATGAAAAAGGGGACAAGATCAAATTATTTAAAAAGGAAAATAAAATGAACTAGAGATTTCCTAGATACATAAATGTGGTGCGTGTGTCATAATTATATGTTGTTTATTAGTCTATGTCTATGTAAAAATCACCCGAGATTACTCAAATATTTAGACCACGTTACTACATTATACACTTATATAAAACATTAAAATCAATCGCGCTTCTCTTACTGCTACTAACAATATAGTTACAAATTTCTTTTAAAACGTGTTTTTATTAACCGAATTCCAAAAAGGTATTTTTTTTATTAAACGATTTAGTTATTTTTGTTTTTATTTGAAAAGATTTATATACTTCTGCCCACTACTTTTCGCTAATTGCGTAATTAATATTTTACTTTACTATATTATATTTAATTACATGTTGTATTTATAGATTATCTTTATAAACAGTTTTATGTACACTTATTTATATGTGTATAAATAATATATATATTAGCGATAAGACCGCTTTGGTGCATTTTTCCTTCTCATGTACCTTTTTATGTTTTTCTGTTTAATTGGTATACAATAAAGAGTATTTGTTTTTTTTATTGTTCTTGATATACTCTGCCTTTGGTTTTATCAAAATCGGTTTAGTAGTTTGGCTGTGAAATCGTAATAACAGAAATAAGTCGTTTCTTATAGTCTTGTTTTTGACTATCAAGAAGGAAATGATTTCAAGACACTATTTGGATAAATTTTAAGGAGCGCTACATTGTTGCTTATAATTTGTATCCTAGCACCTCTGGTATGTAATCGGAGGGAACATTGCATTCAATTATCATTTCAGAATTTACTATTTTTTATGTCAATTGACCTTTGACCGTACGAGCTAAAAGGACAAATCAGTTACTGTCAGCCTAATCACTTTAACTGACTGCACTCTGCTGATCTTGTATCTCGCCATGATTTTATTATACTGTCAATTTGTAAAAAAGAATGTTGCGAATAAAATAGATTTTAAAATGATAAACTCATTATAAAATATATATAAATACCTATAAATGATACTCAAAGTTATTTAACGAATGTAAAAAGGACTTACTACATATTATAGTCAAAATTTTGATATTAGTATAGCATTTACTGTCTTTTATGTTACATTTACGAAATTACAAAGCATATTAACTTACACTTGAGTTACTTTGTTTGAAGACACTTAACTCACTCATTTCATTATTCAGAGACAAACCCTTTAATCTCGCTTCATCTTAGTGGAGTAATCATTTAAATTTCTACCCAATTACAAATCACACCTCGATCAATTAAAATCGCTCATGAACGCCTCATGTAACTGTTTCATCACAATTCCATATTTGTATGATCGGTTAGCGATCAAAAGGTTGGTAGAAATACTAAACAAATATTTATAGGACAATTTTAGTGCCTAGAGTTATATAGTTCCCAGGAGATAGTCAATAAACTTTATCTCCATGTTCAAAGTCCTTTTACACGAAGTTCGGGTATAGATCATTATGTGAATATGTAAGTCTGTGACCTCGTCATAATATTCTAGAGAATGTTTATGGTACCTACGTTATTTAGTCATATACTTGTTTTATTCGGTTTTGGAAATGTTTCTAATAGGCAAAGCGAATACATTATATGTGACCATATTAAGGTATCAGTTTGAGGCGAAAATTGTCATGAAATTGAAAACACAATATAGGTTATATTTTAGTCACTTTTTAATTTTAATAAAAGGTATAAAGTATCTATTGTGCAAAATAATCCTGTAGATGAATTCGGTTCTCGTGAAAGATAACGAATTTTAACAAAATTAATTGAAAATTTTGTTTGAAACTTGGTAAAGTTTATTATGCGTATTGTATGAGTACATTTAGCTAGCTTCTTTGGGAAGTACGTCATTCTTATTCATCAGATGAATGACATGACATCATCTCATACTTTAGTTCAAAATTATTTATTTAATCACTTTCAGTTGAGCCAATATAGTACAATCTATTATTTTTGTGTGGATTAGCCTAATTTTGAATAGAATTATTATATCAAGAATTTCACAGTACTATTATATATATGGTACAGTAACTTTACCAGGTTTGCAATATGGATTGTTGCAGTTTCTTTACGTTGTTTTCATCATCACAGAGCACAAGGTGAATTTTCTGTAAATTTCAGTGTGCATTGGTATTAAATTAAAATCTCATAGGGAGGTGGAACACAAGACCATCGGTTAATATCAATATACCACACCACGTAGGTGCTCTCAGTCTTGAAGATGGAGTGGTTTTGGGACCAACGTTCTGTAACCGAGCCTCAGTTGTTCGATGCTGGTCCAAACTCTGGCCAACCTGGGCTTTAATTATCATCCCAGGCTTTAACCAATGTTGGGCCGACGCGGGTGTGAAACTCTAGGCCAAGCTTGATGAGGATTGGGCGTATCGTCATCTCGCTCTCGCTGTACGTGTAAAAATGTGGTTTAATGATCGACGATCGATCGACCAGTCGAGCTTGCACCTTGCTGAGTTATAGTTTTTGATATGATTTTAAGTTTGTATATCATTTGTATTGACGAGGTGATAATTGTTTTTACAAAAAAAAAAATCATCTACTTATTTATCGTTCCTCACATTAGAACTTTTGCGAAATTTGAAAAAGACTATCAACTAATGACGTTGGTTTTAATTTATCGTATTCCATATTTACATATGTATTTCTCTAAAACAAATTGGATGGAATCTTAATATTTCTACTAAATCAATATATTTTTTAATTTACATATAACAAAAAAGTACATATGTATACGAAGTTAAAGGTAGATAAGAAGAATGATAGCAACTAGAGCTACTAATAGTGTTAGAGTAACTAGTTTTCGGCGCTTAAACATAATTTTGATATGATTGATTATGATCTGTAGGTGATAAACGAAACTTAATTAATTAAAAGATAAGTTGATATTAGTAGGATTATATTTATACTGATATTTAATTTATCTATTGCAAACATATACCAAACTTTTAATTGTTAGATAGTTGTATTATATTATAATAAACTAATAAATAACCAACAAACTTAGGTAAAACCATAAACCCCAGTTATTTGTACATATAAAAAAGGAAGATCGAATCGGATATTATTAGAATAATCCTGTTAACGAGAGGAAATTGCTCCGTAATTCCTGTTTCTACCATTTCTATGTGACCCTCTTCCAATATGTGTAATACGTAAGTGCTTAGTTTCCGCTCCGAACACGAGGGACTCTCTGTAAGTAATGTACGAGAATAAAGTATTATTTCACTTCTTTGGATCTTTTGTTTTTTGTGTAATAGACCCTTATGGCGAGAGCCTTTGTTCCCGACTTGCAAGCTAAGGCGAGGTTTTTGTCGGTATAAAGTTTAATATTATCAGAATCAAGTGAAGTGTGGGCTGGTTATTATTTATTTGAAACTGTCTTTTGCTCGCGTCTTCGCTCGTAGATTGATCATCTTAAATATATTTTTTACACACTGGAAGTTAATGGTACTATGCCTGTAACCTTCTCGCAAGCACGAACAATAATTTGACAAAAATTTATCACAATCGGATGAATGGCATGGCAGCAGACAAGATATGAACAAATAAACTTTAATATTAGGTATATATTAGATTGTTGTAATATTTCGGGAGATATTATTTTTTGCGTTGAATCAAAAATATCAATTTGTCACAGATATTTAAAAATTATATATCTGTTTATCATACGTTAATACGAAAAAGAAATTTAGGTGTGGGGGATAGGGAATTGTTTATTTATTTTTAAATCTTATTACTTACATATGTACAATGACATTCTGCAGTTGTATTGTAATATAAATAAAAAAAAAAATTACAAAATTTATAATGTCTTACTTGATCTCGTATAACTGGTTTTGATTACATAACTACAGACGCAGGTAGATTACGTCCAGCGTTCACTTTGCCTATATAATGTTTATGTGAGGCTTATTCACGAAACTTATCTGTGGCATACATCGCAAACCAAAACAAGTAATATCAGAATTGGCAAGGAATTTACTGTAGATGTATGTATGTCTGTCGTAATTATGTGTATTGTTTTTAAGGGTCCAGCAGCAATTGTTAATGGGTAAATTAAAAAAGTGTACTTGGGTACAAGATAAAAATTTGAACATATATTTAACACAGTTGACATAATATTCGAAAGATATTAGCTGTATAAAAATTCATACGTACATATCTGTCCCCGATTAGGAATCAAATAGGCAGACGTCGCTAACAAGTATTTAAAATATAGTGTTTTATTTTTCTTTACTTGACTTATTTGGCAATAATAATAATCAATATCCGGAACGTAAATCATGAATATGAACATTATTTTTCATTATAAAAAATGATTTAGTTCATTTATTCCGTTCTCTTTTCGTGTAATTAGAACTACACCAACATATATATATTAATATGACATCATATAGTGAGTATTTTCAGGGATTCCTGCGTTAGTCATCAGCGTCGTTATAATTATGGAGCAGAGGACAACGACATATTTATTTGTCATATTTTCTATACTACTAAGTATATATACTACTCACAAGTTTATGGTCGTGATTTAGCTCACTCGTCGCTAGACTGAATTGTTTATACAGTTATTATAATTTATTATTATACTACTCAAAAATAAAACACTTATAATCGCCAGTTTCTTCTTTCCCGTGTCTTCAGTTTTTCGAAGATGATTTTAATTTGATTTAATCGTAGTATGTATGAATGTAGTATTACTGCTTCTTCAATTTTATTTTTAAATTTATGAAGCAATTAAAAAAAATCGAAATTAGGTAATAAGGTGTAGAATGAGAAAAATATATATATATATATAAATTATCAGATGAGAATGTTCATTGTGGTAATATAAACTATTTTAACTAATAATACTGAACGTACATGAATAATTTGCACTTGAACAAACTTTCAAAGTCTAAAGAGATATTTCAAATATATTTAAAACATTGCAATACAAAGAAATCAAATAATGTTGCCAAAGTGTTAACTGGTTACGTAAGTGTCCTTAGACGAATTACGTCTGTTATTGTGTTACATTACGTGTTTTAATTACTGATTCAGGTCACTCGCATGACATGTGGAAAGTAAGCTTTAGTAAACATAAATGGTATTGTATGAGCTGTGAGAATACCACCGAGGAATCTGAAATATATATACTAATATTATAAAGTTGAAGAGTTTGTTTGTTTTTTGAACGTGCTAATCTCAGGAACTATAAGTTCGAATTGAAAAATTCTTTTTGTGTTAGATAATTTATTTTTGAGGAAGTCTTATAGGCTATAATATATTACGCTACGACTCATAGAAGCGAAACAGTAACCATAAACGCGAGTGAAACTGCAAGTTGGAAAATATTCCTTTAATTTATTTTTACATATAATATTACACACGAGTGGGTTTTTTAACTGGGCGTCGTAGGCCGAATCCGAAAGTATAAGGAATAGCAAAAAATACTGAAACGACTCTAGGGCCGAATTTAAAAAACTGCATCATTAGTTTTTTTTAAGATCATTTTCTTGAAGAATATTTACATATTCGTATATATTTCTTTTATTCTTAACTTTATTATCTAACTATGTTGCAAATATTATATGTTATAATTTAAATTATATTATTGTTTGAAACGACAATCTTCGTCAGAATCGAATTAGTCGTTTGCGCCTACTAAGTTTTAGATGCAATCTAATCGCCGTACAAACTTGCTTATTTGGAACTAGCTGTCGCACTTCGCGGTTTCAATTGCGTATATGGTTTCTGCTTCACTTTTATCTTTCGTAGATTCATGTTATACAGCCTATTTACTCCCATTTATAAATATTATAATACAAAAAACCCCATCTAAATGGAATTAGTAAATTCTGAGATAGGCGTGTCAAACAAATACTACATTATACTAGTTTGTTCTCGTGGTTTCACTCGCGTTAACGTAGGTTTTAAAAATAAAATTAATGACAATAAAATATATATAACTCAAAATTGACCGACTGATAGTTTGACATAGTGATCTATTAACGCACAGTCGACACCACTAGACGGATCTGGCTGAAATTTGGCATGCAAGTAGATGTTATGACGTAGGCATTTGCTATTAACGATTTTGGTTAATTATACCACCAAGGAGATAAAGTAGGGGATGAAATTTGTATGAAACTTTATCAATTATCCAATTGGGCTGAAACTATGCATACTTAAAGCTACTATGACATAGGCATACCCTAAGAAAAGATTTTAATAAATTCCAGTAAATTGTACAAAATAGAAAGAAAAGTATCAAATAAATAGGAAAAATTCTTGTCATTTGCGAGCTATTCTGGGGTGCGCTGCAAAAACCGTTAGAGTTACACCTATGTAATGTACAATGAAAATGTTTATCTTAAATATTCCTACTAAAAAGCCGTGATAGCATACATCTATCTTTTAAAAGAAGCCATATTCGTCAAAACTAATCCTGTGCAGACAAAGTCGCTAGTTTTTAAAATAGTTTCAGTGATACTTCGCCCATACAAAATTTTGTCTTTCTTTATTATATTACATATATAGGTTAGTAGTAGTTCATAATCATACAACCATTTTAATATTAGTCGAACTTATTATGCGTCGGTATCATCATGTGGATGGACCAAATATTCCATCATCAAGCGAAATTGTTTCGCATTGTTGTGGTTTATTGTGAATCGAAGATGAGTCAGTGAGTTAAAGTCATTCATTTACGATTCAAGATGCGAATATCCAAATAATAGAGGCGTATTTGCATATTGAGGTTCGTTTTTATACAAAAAACACGAAACTTTTTAAAAAAAGGAATTGACTTCAAAAGTAAAATACGCATTTTTGTTTACTCGGATGACATTATTAGACTGACTTTTTTTTTAAAGCAAAGCACTGAAGTGATTTTAAGGAAAACTCCTTGAAAGGTACTAATCTGAATGTATTTTAATAAAAAAAAAATAATCGTTTCATAAATGGCGAAGTTATAAGGTAACCAACTTAAAATAAACATACATTAGGAAATTAGAACCTCGTCCTTTATTGGAGTCAGATAAAATACTATGACAATGTTATCTAATGGGGAAGAGTAAGTTGTAAATAATTGATGTGGAATAAATAAATAAATAAAATACGAATTAGTTAATAATAATTAATCTTAAATTATGTTGCGTAAAATACCGTTGTTCTACCGTTAAGATACTGATTTAGTTGTAAAACGTTTTTGAAAATTATATTTAGAATTTTCGTAAATTTATGATTTTAGTTGAACGAAGGAAAATAATGTTACCACAAACGGAAGAGCGAGCGACAATTTCAAAACGGAAGCGCTTTAATTCCGTTCTGAAATAGCTGTTATAATATTTTGCTACCAAAAGTTTACAGCGAATTTTAAATGCTAAAAAGTGTTAACTTCAATTAGTACCCGCTTTTGTCGTAATTGTAACCAATTAATTAATATAATAAATACTATGTATTACGACCAGGGTCAAATTTAGAGGTGTGAAGGGCTCAGGGCAATAAATAAGTGATGTCTCTTGTTGTTTTCCTTTTTAAACGAATAATTTTTATTGGTAGTAAATGCAGACTACCAATCAGCGTTTTTAAATATAATGATGTTTTACGGAATGAAGCGAATACTATTACTATCGTTGTACACGAATTGTTGGTGAAAATGTTATGAAATAATTAAGACTTAAATAAAAGGAACCGCCATTAAAAGTAAAATACGTAATTTCTTTTAATTCCAGGTCATAATTATTCACTAAATCTATATAATTAACAATTCTGCTGAACAAAAAACTGCTAAAAGTAAACCCTCTTCAATAAAGGAATAAATAAAATAGGTTAAAAAATGACAGAGTTCTGTCGTAATAAACGTATTAAAAGTACGTAATGAATTGAGAACCACTTGCTGTTTGAAAAGAGAACATTTGAATTTTTTGGCCTTGGGGCTGTAACCGCGCCAACTTCTTTCAAATCCGGCCCTGGTTACGAGTGAGTTATGAGCGTATATGTTTTTTTAATTTACGTTGTAACGACTCAACGGAATTGAGTGGTAATCGGCATGGAAATTTTTAAAACGTTGATATATAAAGGTATGGAACAAAATTGTTGCTGCCTAATCATTATATCTATAGTATATTATTAATACAAAATTCATTTTAGGTTTGAGTGCCGGAAAGGCGAATCAAAAAAAGAAAATCAAGATGAAATACCAACAAAATAATTACGATTGCTTTGTAAATTGATATTCTGTAAATAATTTTCAAAATACCGAATTTGTGCCAAGGTTAAAAAGAAATAAATCTCAGATTCTTTTAAAACATGCCGAGGGCAGGAAATGAAAACGGTGGGAAATTGTGCGACCGCCTTTATTAGATTGAATCGGAAATGGGAATTTATGTTTGCTATCACGATTTGGTGATAACATATGATTTTCGAAATGTCAGTAAGGAAATAAATGATTGGAAAATTGAAATCACAAATTTCTATTTCGTCGGGATAAAATATTGGATAAGGTATGTCAGTGTTAATGTATTTTAGTATTTAGATGTACGTGGGCGACAAAATCCCGTTTGGCGTTTTTATAAAAAAAAATGTAAAATAGTGTTTTTAGGAAAGACATTTATACAGATAAACTTAAAAAGTAAAATCTAATATAAATATAAATTCGAAATAAACCACTATATATTTATATAGGCTATTAATATCATCATCATCATCATCATCCTTTCAGCCGTAGGAAGTCCACTGCTGGACATAGGCCTCCCCTAAAGATCTCCAAAGCGACCTATTCGACGTGGCCTGCATCCAGCGTCTTCCGACGACCTTAATAAGGTCGTCTGTCCATCTATGCTATTAATATATTTATACAACAATTATCTCATTTAAATTTATAAGAATATAGATGATTATATGTATAGCCTATTTATTAAGTAATGTAAAAGTAAAGTAACAGCCTGTACATATCCCACAGCTGGGTAAAGGCCTCCTCTCCTATTAATGAGAAGGCTGTTTTTTGAGGATGGTAATCTTATAAATAATAATTTAATTTTGTTTCTTCGTAATTCGTATACTATACGGTGCCATATCATTAGCGTTAAAACTTTATCTTATTTGCACTTGCGCGAAAGCCATACAAAATTTTAGACATTTGTCCGATATAGCAAAATCTACAGTAACCAACCAAATGCTATTGGGTAATAAAATCACGTTATATCTCCGAAAATAGCACATTTATCAACGTGTAAAATCTAGCATTACAAAAGAGTTTTTGTACAGTTTCCCTGTAAATAATCGCTTGGATTAACGTTGTTTTGCTAATCAAAACCAGTATAGTTAGGTCAGGTGACCTTCGATTTCTACGTACTATTGTCTAGGAAACAAGGCCGTTTATGATAACTACGATAACATCACACAAAGATAAGCTTACAGATGAAAAAATAATTTTATATTATTACTAGAATAACATCTTGAGTCATTAAGTCTTAACAAATTTAAAGTATATATTGACGTTTTATTATTAGTAGTCAGCACATCTTTTTTGCCTAAGGTGAATATAACATAACACGTATCTTTATCTTATCCGTTATCTTTATCTATTAACTAGGTAGTATCTAATGTATTTAGTCTTAAGCCACAGGGGTATAATGCTTTAGATGCTAGCTTTTGTTCATGGTTTCGCTGACGTTTTTTAAAATAGTACAAGCTGATATAAGTTAACAAAATATTTTCGCAATTGAATAAACGGTATATCAATGCATACGGTACGAAACAAACAATCAAGTATACATTTTTATATATTAGAAATCAAATCAATCTACTTAGTCTTAATAGCGTATACTCTTGAGAACTGTACAGTGTATACACCTGTACACACCTGTACATACACACGTACCACGTATTATATTATCAGTTGTTCTTTACTTATGTTATGTATTAAAATCATGTCAGTATCGTATAGTCATTGGTCAGCTTCTAAAATAATTCCACATAGCTTTTGCTTCGCTTGTCGCGAAACTGTTTTGACGCAACGTTGCCAAAGCAGATAAGCCAAATGTCATACAACTAAAGACAATGCAATCTTTAGTCCTCCATTTGCTAGATCGACCATTGTGTGTGTAAGTAAGACTAGCCCTAAAAGTGTAGGGTTCTGACTTTGGACTGTACCCATAGTTCACACTTTCCCATCTTCCACTTATCACAACTTAGCCCCCCCTTAACTGAGATATATTTTTACATTATCTAATTAATTTGCATGTTATCATTCACCTTCTATTATATCTGATTAGTGATTATTTAATTTCATTGTTATCTTAATAAAAGATACGGATATCTTAACCTCGCTTAGCCCTGTTTAATATCAATATTTAGTGTGGTAGAAAGTCGGCCACAGGCCGGTATTGAATATTTAATTTTCGTGGTAAGTAGTAATGTACATATTAATGTAGTTTTAAATTAGTAGCTATAAAGTTTTCAATTAACTTTAAAATATTTTTTATTAATGATGTCGTAATTTGCACCTACTTATTTTAAGTATAGGACTGTAAAATATACCTATGTGTACTAATATTATAAAGAGGTAGACTTGTAGAGGGTAGGGTAGTCGTAGGTAATCGCTGAAACTGCTGATACAATTTGAAAAAATCCTTGGATGGCCTGCTTATAGAGACACGCGAATGAAACCATGAGCTAGGGTAGCTAGGGTAGCTAAAGAAAAAATAGTTTTAAGCTTAAAACATTTTTATATCACAAAGCATATACAACAAATAAAATAATACAAAAAAATTGTAATAATAGACGTTTTTAATTTTTTTTTAATATATTTATAATTTTATAGCTGCTTGTATTTAGGACAGAAAAGTGTTTAAAACTAATTATAAATTATGTAGTGTGTGTAAAAGGCAGTTCCATGGTTCTTATATCTATAATTGGATACTGATAAGTAATAACGCGTTATCCCTCAAAAAGTCCAATTCGGATATATTGATATATTCTGTTAATGCGTCACGTATTTAACGTTATTCAAAAAAATTTAAAGTAATTTAAACTAAATATGTACAGAAAAAAGTTTCTTAATTTATTGTTTCGAATATTGAAGTGTGTTCTATATTTTACAATATACAATAATCTCGTATATTTGAAAATTTTAGTACTAGAAAAAACTTTTTTATTCTACCAAACTGCTTTTAATTCCCTGTACCTTTTATCAAAATAGAAAGGAAAAGATGGACATATACTTCTTTAAACAAACTTATTAAGAATAGGATTGACATTTTAAGACGCCATTTTCTTGGCTTGACGTGTGGCTTGTAGTATTGCTTATCAACGTCCAATTAATGTACTTAAGAGCAAGAAAAAAAAATATTTCTAAGATAAAAAGCACTATACTAAAGAATGCGTACCTAATTTGAACCACTAAAACATTTCTGAGCAACGTACATATATAATTTATCTTTTAATTGTAATCTTGTTTTAATTGATTATAATTACTTCGCGATAAGATAAGATTAGTAAAGATGCATTTATTTTAATTATGGCTCTTAATTCAATAACATTTAGACATTTGTAACAATGATGTATGAGGTCAATGAGTCGTTAATGATTTGCTTGACGTTTAATAAGATTAAGACAATCTACTAGTAAAAGTAACAAAATAACAAAGAAATGTTTTCTAGAAACAGAAAATACGTCAAAGGTTCATTTAATTTTTTTTTTTAATTTTCCGTAATTTGTGTGTAGTAATATTTGCAGTATGCAGAAACTATTTGATAGGTATTTTAATAAATATATGTAGCACCTATACACCGCACGCCTTCATAACCAGACCTAAAATCTTTAATGATTTTAACGGTTAAAAGATTTTCTCATTTATTGTATTTACCTCTGTTCTTAATGTGAATTGGGGTCAACGTCACTCGGTCATTAGAAACACATTTTATCGATAAATCTATGAAAGAAACAATTTTATTTGACTATATTTGGAGCTATACCTAACTCTATATTACTTAAAAATCTTTTAATTAATAGTCGCACACTAAAGAAGTTTCAAAATATACACAACAAAAACAATAATATAGCAAAAACATCATAATATGTTAAAAGTTCCTTCTACACTTAATTAATCTTTAGGAGTATCGGATAACAATTGGTTGTAAAAATTTACACGAATTCAGAAAGATTATCTAAATTGTCCCCATGAGTTCCAAAAAAATGTGTGTTTGGAATCTGAGTAGGATCGATGGGAAACATTTATTCTACTGACCACTCCCTGGATTATACTTAATCCCGGAATTTCTTTTTTTCGGTATTCCTATAAATGGTCTATAATTTCTTGTTTATTTTACTTGCTATTAAAAGATAGAGGTAATGTTAGCTTCGCAGGAAATGGTGGATCTATTAAATACTTCTAAAAGGATAACCCAAAAGTGTTTGACAGAAATATAATATTTTTAATTTTAAATGTTACATTTACTATTCTTTTCATTCTATTTCTATAGTTTTATTTTTATGTTATACTTATTTTTAACCTGTTTACCTGGATTAATTTTGTTTTGAAAGTGAGATCCTCCTTTTAAAAAGTGTTTTTTAATTTGCAATTAAAAAAAAAAGCTATTATTATAAATTATAAATACAACTATTTTATTAAAGCAAGATGCGTATTAAATACTTAAGAGAACATAAAAATGTTATCTGACGGAGTTACGTTTGAAAATGATCTTATCTCTTTATATACATTTATGTCAAAATTACCTGATATGGATACATAATAAATATTTGAGGTGTAATTTACGTTACGGATTAAAGATTAAAACGATACTTGTTGATAAATTGCTGATATCGGTTTTTGACGATCACGTTCAATTGTCTTTAAACGACTATCCAAAAAAGAAGCATCATTATATGGTTTTGAAGTTTACATTATTCCGTTATGCCAAACATACAAAATATTGAGATACTCTGTGACATATTTGTTATCAATATTGAAAAAAAGAACGTTTCTACTGACCAAGCCAAAAATTAAATAATATTTTAACGATTTTTAGAAAGTACTTTATATTTAGTTAACCATATTTTATATTTGTCAAATTAATTACAAATAAAATCCGTGTGCAAAAAATCAATAAAATAATTAAAGATTAAAATATTTTATGGCTGTGTAGATTATTTCGTTTGTACTATTGACATTGGTGGGAACCATTAATGGCGTCCGAAATGAGATAAAGGCGCGAATTCTGCTAAACGTGGACAAAATTGCGTACCTACTTAATAAAAATAACTGGTCAAGTGCGAGTAGGACTCGCGCACCGAGGGTTCCGTACAAACTTATAGAAATCTATATAAGACTAACCCATCTACGCCATTTGTAGTCTTCATCATCAGTTCCAACATAAGTTACTATCAAAAATACCTAAATCGGTATACGCTTGCCTATAATATTTGAGGAGTTCCCTCAATTTCTCTAGGATCCCATCATCTGATCCTGACCTGAAGACAATGGGACCACCTTGGAAGTATACCTTTTCAAACAAAAAAAAAATTTTGAAAATCGGTACCCAAATGGCGGCGTAATCGGCGAACAAACATAAAAAAAATTAAATACAAGGTCGAATTGAAAACACTCCTTTTTAGAAGTCGCTTAAATATAATCAAATATAATGTAAATATGGATCACGTCCTAAAAACTATTTTGAAACTACTTAGGAGCACTTTCATTTAAAACACAATCATGGATGCAATCCATGGAAACACAAAATTTTATTTTAAGTACTAATACACCTTATACTTTCAAAAAAGCAAAGTTATAGCGCGACTCAGGATACACTCAGCGCCATCTCATGACAATTTCAATGATCTAACTTGTTGACTTTGACATTAACAACATAATTATATTATATTTTATTCTCGTTTTATTTTTATTTATATTCTACTACACTCCACTACCCCTGCACTACGTTCGTAAAATATTTAGATTTACATTATCAATCAAAATATCGAAATATATATTAGTGTTGCCAAGACGAAAATAATTAGTCCTTAATTCGAACAAAACTAATTGTTTATTTATAAATAACTAATTATATTACTAATAATCAGAAGACTTATATGTGTAGATAAATAAGTAAATTAAATAACTCGATCTGTTTGAATTTAATTTTAAAATTTTCGTACTAAGTCAATACGAGTACTTCAATCAAATCGCGTGAAGCTCTTATATTGAATGTTAATTACGTAATGACGTTATAAATCGACGATAAAACTTTTAAATGAAAAGTTTATTTTATAATTTTTAGCGCGTTTAAATAATAATTAAAATAAAATTTTTTATTAATCGAGCAGGATTATATCATAGTTAATGTCATAATGTTGTAATAGATGGCATTAGCTGTACGCTGCATCGCGCTATCATTTTGTTAGCTGCGATATATAGATTGCATTGCGTTGTTTATAAAGGTTTGCTGCTTTTTAATGTTTTTGTATTGATACAAATTTCTTCTCAGTGTTTGTAAAATTGTTTTTTTGACCATGGTCAACTTCTATGTTAATTTGTTACAAGTACATATAATTTTAATTCTAAGATTAATATATTTTCCGCTTGATCAATTTACAACTTGATACATTTACGCGTTCCTGAGAAAAAGGTTGAAAGACAGACGTACAGACTGACAGACACATGAACAGAAATTTACAGTTTTCGGATTTTTTCCTTTATGTATACTAAAGGACCTTGCTCCTGGCCAAATTTCATAATGCTTGGTCAATGGGAAGTACCCTATAGGTTTGGATTCCCTTGCGAAAACGTTAAAAACGCTATCATACTTAAAATATGTGATATAAATGACCGTATCTTTTGATTGCGTTAACTTAGAAGTTTGATTTTTTCACAGCTCTTAGTAATTACAACTCTGAGTACTTGACGTTGATAAAAATTTGTTACCTTCACGCGTTTCTGAGAAAAAGGTTGAAAGACAAACTTACAAACAGACAAACATACATACAAAAATTTACAGTTTTCGGATTTTTTCCTTTATTTGTACCATAAGATCTTACTTCTTGCCAAATTTCATCGTGCTAGGTCAATGGGAAGTACCCTATAGGTTTTGATTCCCTTGCGAAAACGCTAAAATGGTCAAAATATACGACATATTTGCCATTATCTTTTGATTGCGTTGACTTAGAACTTTAATATTTTCACGGCCGCATGTCATCGTAGACTTGAGTATATGATATTAATTTCAACATGATACGTCCATGCATTTCTGAGAAAAAAGGGTTGACATCCCGACAGACAGACAGACAGACAGACAGACAGACAGACAGACAGACAGACGGACAACAAAGTGATCCTATAAGGGTTCCGTTTTTCCTTTTAAGGTACGGAACCCTAAAAATTAAAGTAGAATAATATATGGAAGGTGTACATTTAATAAGGTTAGTGTCAATCTATATATCTTTAAAATATGAATTAATAGTAATAATAACTGATAATCATGTTCTATAAATATAACCATAATTAAAATAAATTACAATTTTAATTGATTATTTTTACTTCTTTATAAATAAATAAGTCGTCTGTATAATTGAAAGTATGTCGCAAATTTTCGAGAAATTTGAGTCTAGTTTCTCTTAACACATACAAAACGTATGCATTTATTTTTAAATATTTTGTTTCTTTAATATGGCATCAAATACGGCTGTTTCAACTTTTAATTTTTTTTCTAAACTCTTAACGCTTTTGGCCACGCACAGAACAGCGAAAAATCTTAAATGCGAAATATCACCTTCTTCATGTTTTCAATTTATTAATAACTGCCTGCTGTTTTGTGTGTTAATTTTACATTTTTTCTTCCAAATTTTTCACTTTACGAACGATACTTCTTAAAATATTTTCATTAATAATATAATCATTGTCAAGACAAATACAAATTACACAAATTAATACTATAATTAGATGTAGCCGTTCTGAAGAGATGCAGTTACATTCATTCTGCATTTGATATTTATGTAGTTTTTTATTTAATTTCAATTCAATTCTTTGGTTAATAGTTTTTTAATTGTAAAGTTACAAATTGACAATTGTTGACAAGTTGTCGAATCTAATTTTACATTACGTGTATAGCAAAAATTAATTGAGCACTAAAGCTTCTTCTTAATAGGTCTTTGTCTAGCAGTGGGACATTTATTTGCTGTTACTTTACTTTTAACTTTACTATAAATTAATAAAATTATCAGTCGTGTTTGTTAACAGTATATCAGAAATCAATTAAGTTGTAATGTTTTAATCTTATCTTTATATTGCTATGTTAAACCCATGACATATTCAATAACGAATTGGCCCTTACAAAAAAGGTCAAACTAAATTTTTTTTTAATATTTTCTGGAAGTATCGAATTTGTTTGGGATTTTTAGTAATAACAAAAAACAATTTTACTAAAAAAATATAAAAGTGAAAAACTACTGTGTAACACATTTCTAAAATTTCGATATGTATAAAATAGACAATAAGGTACCTTAAGCGTTATGGCTGTAACAAAAAGTTTTTAGGAGCCTATTCTTAATTTGAAATTTGGAGATAATTTGATCTGCGTTTACATATTTGATTAATTATAAAGGTTCTTTTCGTGTTAAGTGAAGTATTATTCTAACCTGAGTTGGTACGATAGACTTATAAACCTTACAAGAAATAGGATCGATTGGCATCTTGGTACAAGATATAGATGACAATAATGCATGGATTTAGTATAGCTGGATTTCATACAGGATAATTAATATATACGTTTGTAATTTTTAAATGTATGTTAAGTGTATACATTTAAAAACGTAATTTTAAAATAGTTCCTATCGAGTTTCTTACCGGTTCTTTTCGGTAGAATCTACATTTCGAACCGGTGGTAGCTTTTCCTTAATTTAGGTAACTTTTATTTGTTTTGACGATCCAAAAGTGCTTTTATAAGCCTACTTGAATAAAGTATTTTTTTGATTTGATTTTGATTTGATCATAAAAAGATTTTGTGTAAAAAAATGTTGCTATAACTTGTAATTTTTTTTTATCTGTGAATCCAAGAACGTTTTAGTGTAACTATAACGATTAAGGTTAAGTCTGCCCTTATTGCCTATCTCAAAAATTTTACATACTAGTAGATAAAAAATTTACAGGTATTTTATGATTAAGTAAATCATAATATAATATCTTTTCAGGTACGCTAAAATTTATAACAAAAATCGTAAATATAAATGGAAAACTTTGAGCCCATGTATGGCATCTTTTTTATGAAAAAAAAAATATCTTTTCAGGTGATCGTGTAATCGCCACACCATGGCCCGAGACAACAGCAATTCAACCATGGAAATGGGCACAAGTGATCAGGTATTTTTTTAACCGCTTAAATATTACCGTAGCATAAAAGATTTAAAGAAAAGATTAGTTTCAAAAAGCGATATTTGAGAATCCGTGTCTTATTTCTTTTTCTTTTACTACAATTTGAATTATATATATTAACAAAATTACATATATCTTTTCATTCATTTTCTCTTTCTCCATGAAAACTTTTTGTACAAGTTTTTACAAATTTAGGCATTTTTTTTAAACTAATTAAAAAATTTTTCAAGCTGTCGGTGGGAGGGGTTCTTTTATATTAGATCTACTGTAATAACTTATGGCTATTACGTAGTTTACCTGATTTTCTAATTGAATATATTGTATTTTTATATGTAAATCGTGATTGAGTAACAACACTGTTGATAAAAAGGACAAAAAAAAAAATTAAATATTGTCTGTTTGAGCGTACAATACGAGGAAAATAATGGGCATTTCAGTTAGTCCGTTACAAAAAATATAATATAATATAATATAATATAATATAATATAATATAATATAATATAATATAATATAATATAATATAATATAATATAATATAATATAATATAATATAATATAATGTATATATTAATTCGGTGAATAGGGTTCAATATTGTAACGAATTCCAAAAAATACTTTAGTGTAAGATATCTAAACCAAACGGTCTCTTATGTAAATCTGAGACTACTTAGGAATATACCCTTTGACATTGTAATTAAATGAAATTGTTTCTTTAATTAACACGTAACATTAAAAGTTTACGTCTTATTATTTACTATAGATTGATTGATGTTTGTACGTCAAATCGATAACCCTGCTGATAACGTTGAATCACCATTGGCAAGTAAATCAAAGCGAGTCTAATCGTTCAGTATTATAAATCAACAAAAAGCCACTAAGCAAAGCAACGAATTAAATTATAAATCAAATGAGTATTCAGTTACTAAAATAAAATATAATTTAATAGTTCAAAGGAAGAGTGACCGAACGACTTAATTTCTATGTTTTATGATTTTAAAAAAGCCGGTATCGTGATTTAAAAACTTGATAACCTTGTTTAACGATGCTTAAGATTATATAATGTCTCAGCTGATTTTATAATTGTCAGTGTAATCAGAGTTTTCTTCGGAGGTTGGTGATTGATGTGTTTGAGTAAAATCTATTCGTAAGAGATAGATATAGAGATCACGGTTGCTAAGATGATTTTTATTATCATATATCTTGACAACTATATCTTCAATATTTAGCGATATGAATAGTTATCTAAAATAATCTGAGTGTTTCTATCGATGTTGGAAGGTCGTACGGTATTCAGTGAGTGAAAATTGGTTTATAGGTCCTGGTTGCGAGGAAAAAATCTAGGAGAGTGACATATGGTATAGGTTTTGTCGCGATGTTGGTCGCAATCGCTGTCGTGGTCACTCTCGTAGTGGTGCTAACAGGAAATGATGGTTCAGCTGAATCTATCATATCAACAACACAAGGACCAACATTCCCGACACCGACAATTACAATTCCAACAATACCAACGACCTCTACAACAACAACAACAACAACAGCGGCGCCGACAACACCGCCGGAAACGGGAGAAATTAAGTTAGAAGATATAATTAATGGAGAATTTGCATCACCTATGTTTAATGGAACATGGACCTCGAGTAAGTATATATACTATTTGAAACGATTTTTTACTTGTATATACATAGTTTTGTTAAATTAACAAGTCATTAATTGAAGTTAAAAAGCAAACTGCGTAACAAGACCATCATGCAGTCAGCGGTACCGTTTAAATTCAGGTCTATAAGTGAGAATCATTACTAACCAACTTTAAATCATAATAGATCCTAAACGGTAATTCTAATTGGAAAGCGATGTAACAAACCTAAAAATGATTTACAAAGATATGACATAGTTCGTCGATTCTCATTTTTTTCTTTTTCAAATCACGGTGTCCAAAATCAGATATTATGATTTTTCAATTTGTTATGCTTTCTATGATATTCGCCTTTATGATGAATTGAGCGATGTATTTTTTATCAAAATCCACGCGTTTGGTGTAAATAGTGCCACAAAGATAAAAACTCACATACATACATGGTCTGGTAAACGCATTACCATCCTTTGTGTCGCGTAGTCGGATAAAAAATAACAATTGTTAACGTTTTTGTTAACATAAAAAACACACGTTCATCGTCTTGAAACTCGATAAAAGGGGAATTACATCGCAAACATTGACTCATATTTTTGTCGAATTGATAGTAATTTAATTTTAAACACTTTACACGAATCATTTAAAATGAGTTTATGAATAGATTAAGAATATTTAATTTATCCTTATTATTTTAGGAGGCGAAATATTATTTAGAAATGCTAACGGAGATCTGGTACTGTACGATATTGATACAGACAGCCCGACTATCATAGTTTCAAATACATCACAGGTATGTTCAATGATATTTTTTAACTATTGTAATTTTTATATGACAATACAACGTTTCAGCAAATTTCAATGTAATTAGCGATCTAGGTGTACTTAGTTATTGATTTTCCTGCGTTTGATTAATGTTTTGCCATCATACTAATGGCAGATATAACTAATATGAAAAAATAAAAGATTTTGTCAAAATCTACTACTATATAGTTATATAACGAAATCTAACTTAATCTCGTCATACACCTAAAGCGAAACTTAGTTTATTCAGGCGCTATACGCTAGTTCTAGTTGAACTTAAATAATTAAACTTACGACTTGGTAACAAGTACAGTGAAGTTTAAATTTATATGAAGTGTATAATTTATATAATGTACATTATTATTATTAAGCAATAGAATATATAGATGCTGATATGCAATAATGTGTCAACCCACAAAAAGTGAAATTCGGAGTTATTGGTGTATTTTGATACGGCATCACCTATTTAGCATTATTCAATAAAAAATAAAATCATAAAAACTAAATAAGTACGAAAAAAAGTTTCTTAAATAATTGTTTCGAAATTCCAGATCGTTCTTTATTTTGTAATTTATACAATAATCTTATATTTTGAAAAGCTTTTTATTAGACAATATATGAAATATATCAACCTGACTTTAATTCATTGCAGCTTTAATCAAAGAAGAAAAGAAAATATGGATAAATACTTATTCAAAAAACTTATTAAGAATAGGTTTGACATCTTTAGACGCCATTTTCTCAAAATGAAGCTCGTGTGGCTTAACATAGTATTGCATATCAGCGTCCATATTATCCTACATGGTTTCCGCAATTCTTTTGCGTAAATATTTTTCGTATTTTATTTTTTATATCACTTCAGCTTTTACGAAAAAAATTAAAAATCGTAAGAAACAACTAATAAAGTTATTTATCATGTTTCAATACTAATTTTTGTTTTAGATTCTTCAAAATTCGTTCCGAGTGACGGAGCTGTCGCCCGATGAGAGATACGTCGTGCTTTCTTTCAACGAAGATTCGGTAAGTATTTTGACGAATCAGAAACCTGCTATAGTAATCTTATTTTTTGTTTGAACGCGCTAATCTCAGGAACTACTGGTTCGAATTGAAAATTCTTTTCGTGTTAGATAGTTACTTTAGTTTACCTATTTTTATCACGGTAGGTGACTTGCATATTGATGAAGACTATGAACTTAAATTTATTGAAAATCATCATTTTATTTTCAAGACACATCTGGACTCGACTACTTTACCAAGTTTTAATTAGTCAAGAGGCTAGTAAAATGAATATTAAATAAAAAATCCTTAAGTATTTTTCACTATTTCTTATACTTTTGGATTACCACCTCGCCCAGTTAAAAACTCACCCTGTATATTGAATTGTCAGGGAATGATAGACATATGAATATAGGTTGTTATAGTATGAGTTTATTTGTGTCGCACGTGTCCGCATTGAAAGTGTATATAGGGTGTGTTTTGAATTACATACAAGAACGTTATGATTATTTATTATTAAAGCAAAATTACAATTTTTATCATAAATATATAGTAGAAATTGGGTAACAAAAACTTAAGAGTTTTCAAAAATACATTGACCAGAGCTAATGACATATTATTGTGACATTTTTATTAACTGACTTTAAAATAGGGGAGGTTCTCATTTTTTTTTAATGTTTGTAACCTCAAAACTCCATGTTTATTAGCCAACATTTAGAATGTATATTATGTTAAAAAATTCAAATTAGTGGTAATTCTCATAGATAGAAAACTCAATTTATTCTTTTACAATTTTTCGGCTGCACCTCTTCAGTGCTTATTTCCATAAGCACCCTCAGTATTGAGGAAAATAAAAGAAATATATTTATATAAATTGCTCGAGCCATTTTCTAGTTTTTGTAAGACTAATGTACGACAATTGATTTTTTATATGCATATAGATGTCCCATGTACGAATAATGAATATTTAATGCCTTTAAGACCATGGGATAATACCACCAAGAACCAGGTGTTCAAATTGCATCGTGTATTAATAAGGCGATTAAAAATGTAGCTAATTGTAAAAAAAGTTGACACTGTTCGATTTTTGATTTTGTTGCTCAGTAAAAAAATAAAGATAAAAAGTAAAAATACATGATTTTTTAAGCTTTATTTTTTTAAGAGTTTGTTTAGATTAAAATATCACATGAGATTTAACATGTAAATCCGTTATTATGATTAACTCATTGCATTCTCAATCGTTACATTACATTATCAATCTATTTCAAAATTGATTACAGATTATCTATTCTCAATTTGACAATAAACAATAGAGTATATACTCTTGTGTCTCGCGTGTGTGTGTCAAACTCATGGTAGTGTGTGTAAAGTTTTTTCTATCGATTTAACGTATTATTTTGTGCATAATTAAAATAGTATTCCTCGCTCCTTCTTTATATAAACTATAAGTGTATGCAAAATTTTATACTCCTTCGTCTGCGTAATTTCCCTAAACCGAGGTATAAAGTTTTTGCTTCACGTATTTATTTATATATAAACTTCAATATTTCTTTTCTACAGACAATATCATTCGTTCTTTATACAAAAAAACACAATTCCAAGGTAAATTTCTTTTCCATTCATTCGTTTCGTTCCTTAAAATCTTATCAGTATCGCTTTGTAATTTAGTAAACAAATGGCACGCAGTAAACAAAATTAAGTCCCGACTCGTGCCGCTAAAAGCATTATAGCAAGAGACGTGATCTTAAATAATGTTTCGCTCCCAGAAGGATCGTTTGTTAACATAATGGTTTGAAATTTATATTTACAGACGTTTTTAGACTTAGTAGGAAATCTAGAAATCGGAAATCTAATCTGTGATCAACTATATGTTAAATTTTTATTTGTTTTTAATTTTTATCCTGAAAGTTAATTTATGAAAAAATAGAAGAATTTAACTGGAATATCAAATATTATCATGCAAATAAGTGGATATTCAAAAAGTAAAGAATAAGGTGAAAATTTTAAACAATCTAGTATTAAAATAAAATAAAAAAAATATATACAGCTGTTTCAAGGTGTCAGAAAATGTCTTTCATATTTCTAAAAGGTGATCTTTTTGCTTGTTAAGAAACCGTAACTGAATCGAATCGAACCTTGACATGACAATTAGTTACATTATCACTAGTTTATCATATTGTTAACACAAGTGCTCCTGTTAATTAAATTCCAATCATAATACAATGTTGAAAATTATATCTACATATACACATTACACATAGATAAAGATAAAATAATACAAATTATGTATCCAAATGCTTAAAGTACATAAAAATACAATTATTACATATTTTTTTTAAAGAAAATACTTAAAAAACTACTTTTTAATTAGAATTATTATTAATGACGCCTTTTTTAAAATATCTAAATGTACATTCCATTTCAAAGTGAGGTATTTATGTAAATATCGGTATTATAAAATATAATGAATACAAATATAACAATAAAATTGACATTTTAGAGTTTTTTCTACATTAATTTAGGTTAATTTAAATTTCATTAAGAAATTAATATTTAATTATACTAAAACAAAATAACAAAAAGAAAAATGATGACATTTGAAGAATAAAAATAATGAGGTCACTTTATTTAGTTTGATAATAATAATATTATTATTTAAAATGATTTTTTTCTCGTTGTACTAATAAACGATGATACTTTTATTCAACGTTATACATACATAGTCATCTTGTTACAGGTATACAGACACAGTTTTGAAGCTCGATATGCAGCCATTGACATCATAAATAGTGAGGTGATACAAATTACTCCTCCCGGAGTCGAACCTGAAAATGCGATATTACAGAACTTCGTCTGGGGTCCAACGGGCACATCACTAGCTTTCGTGTACTTGAATAATATTTACTACCAATCCAACTTGACGAATGAACCGCAGCAAGTCACGACTAATGGACAAAAGCATGTTGTTTACAATGGTGTACCTGATTGGGTATACGAAGGTAGGTTTCTATATATTTTTTCATCTTGGCTATTTTTGGAAACTCTTTGTAGTGTATTTATACATATATTATACATATAAAAAGTGTAATAGTCTTTGTTTGATTTTTACTCAAAACGATTGTCATTCCATCGTTTATCTGCAGGGCAAGTCAGTAACCATTTAAGCTAGAATAACTTTCAAACTAAGATCTATTTATTCCAAACAAAAATTAGTGGGCGATTGTCATAACAACGGGGAACGACAGTCTTATGTGTTCTCCGAGACATTTTAAGGAGACTCAAAAACTCCAATAATGCAAATCTAGGAATTTAATCCGAAACCGTTAACGATTAATACCTTTGGTATATAGATACATACCACAACCTTAGTTAGTAAGTTTACATAATTATTAAAACACAAAATAACTGATCGAAACGTCAAATGTGTTGCAAACACATAGGTTATTACGACATAGGCATCCGCTAAGAACTGATTTCTGTAAATTAATCTTACAATTTTTATTTTTGTCTTTCTGTCTGTTTGTTTGTTCCGGCTAATCTCTAAACCAGCTTGACTGATATTGACGGGACTTTTACACACAGACAATTAATAATATAAGAATTAATTTAGGCTACGTTTATTAAAAAAAAAAAAAAAACAAAAACAAAATTTTAACCAATGAAATAGTGAACAATATACGATTCAAGTAGCGAAAACAAACATCATATAAATATAATTTTTCCTTAAATTAACGCGGATGACACCGCGGGGCACAGCTAGTAAATAAGTAAATTTCTATCGTTTTTCGTCGTAAATGTCTTTTAGTGTTTACTTTCTCTTGTTCCTAATAGAGGAGGTGTTCGGTTCAAACAACGCTCTATGGTTCTCGCGCGACGGCTCCAGAATGGCGTATGCGACGTTCGACGACTTGAACGTGCGCGTGATGAAGATCCCGCACTTCGGCGTGCCCGGCTCCGTCGAGGACCAGTACACCGACCATCGCGAGATACGCTACCCTAAGGTAAGATAATATGGACGCTGATAAGCAATACGGTGTCTTTCAAATATATTATATGAGACTTTTGTACATTGCTAAATATTTACACACTTCAATATTCAAAATATTAAATAAAGGAATTTTTTCGTACTTATTTAGGTTAAACGTCGTTTTTTTTTAATAAAATTGAAGCGACTTCAAAACGAATTTAAAACAACAAATAAACTAAGTAACGGTGCCAAGTAAAGCCTTTTACCTGTTATTTACTGGTAAATAGTTACATACCACATATAACCAGTGGCGTGCAGTTCATAAAGACAAAAAGACACTGCCTACCCTAAGTGACTCAGATAAATGTATATTGCATTATCTTATTTTTTTATTTAAATCATACACAAGTAAAACAGCATTTTATTTTTATATTTTATATTGATGTCTCATATTATACCACTAACGCCATCTATCAAATTACGGTGGTACCAAGATGTATCATCGATAATTCCCGTATTCGTATTTCTTGCGCTGCACATTTGCGCTAGTAGCGGTATAGGCACAAACTAGTGATGTCTTATTGCGTGAATATTTGCAGTATGACGGACGCGTAGTTATGCGAATATATTTATGTGTGCGTTCTTATAAATATTTGACACACAACGATAATATAACGCACACAAAGAGAAAAAAGGCACTGTCTTTTTCACGTTATTAGACGATGAATTAGGAAAATTGCCGAGGAAGGTAATGCGACTATTTTGAAAAATTTTATATTTTATTTAATTACCGCATAAGTAAAGGACTATTAATTTTGCTCGCATTTTTTTTCCTTTGGACGCGAGTTCTCAGAAGTCGCCATTATTATTGTTTGTATTCGTTTTGCGGTCTAATGCATATAACATTTTAACTTTGAAAATAGTGTGAAAGATAGAATTTGTGATCTGTGAAAGTTTTTTAGGTATGTGTGTGTGTACAGAAAATAAAAAGTGTTGAGTTCTTAAAACTATTTTTCAGTGATGATATAAGTGATCGAGGCCAAGAGTGAGTGATTGATTTGGAATAAATATGAACTAAAGGTTAAGTCAATCGTTAATTCAATAAAAACATTATGATTTATATTATTCTTACTAAAATATAGGCGTGTAATTTACAAATAATTAAAAAGTCTAAACAAATCTGTATAGTTCCGTACACGCACAACTTACGACCATTTTTGCTTTAAATATTATTAATTTTGCAATTACCTAAACAAAATGCAGTGATTATTTTGGTAAGTACGCTTTCAAAATATTCTGCCTACCCTGTCTAAAAACTCTGTGCACGCCACTGCATATAACCCAAAAATGTTTTTTAACTTAATACGTCAATACATTTTGTGCGCTTATAACAAAACTATTCTTGCATATGAAAATATTTTTTTGTTACTCTTACGGAAAATTTTCAAAAAAGTTTGTTGATATTCGACATAAATAGCGTCGCAACTTCATATAACGCTTGGATTGCTGAAACAGTGGTGTTTGGGAAAAATTGAAAACTGAAACAAAATTACGTTATACCGTTTTTTTTTTCGAATAACTCGTTTACAGAATTAAATATGAATAAGTATAATTTTATACAAAAATCAGATCGGGTAATTGCAATAATTTTAATCGTCTACTAATGAGATGCGAGGAGACTGTTTTCATACTTTATTTTGAAAGAAATAAACACATGTAGTTAATGTACAGTGTCCCTGAAAAGACGTCCAAAGCTGATTGATAGTTTTTGTTAAAGACTATTTAAATCACTCCCTATATACCGAATATTATGTGATCTTAATTGTTTAGAAGATTTAAACATTTTAATGTTAATTTTCATAGTTTACACCTTATAGTGGTTACAATTTATTTTATTATGTATTTAACTGAAAGAAAAAATGTTTTTAATTTCTCCGGACAACCTGTATAAAACATTGGATTTGTAATAGAATATGGAAAAGAAAAGTTTTATTATTTTCTTTTTTATACTAAAACATAAACAAAGGTAACTTGAGAATTCGAGGTGTTATGTTAAGTCGTATTATCGTCGTGTTTTTATTTTGTTTAAAACGATCGAATGACTGAAGTGACGAAGGTAAACGGTCAAAGTGCTTAAAAAGTACCAGAAGGTTTAATTAAGTTTGCAAAATGTATACAACAAAAAGCGGTACATGTTTTTTAAATTGTCTATTGCTATTTGCCAATAGGGCCATTGTATCTCTTACATTTAAACATTGAATACGGACAATATACAACGTTTTGCGAAAGATGGCGCTTTATTTTGGACATATTAAATCTTAAAACGCAAGCTGTTTATACAGTTATATATATGTGTATACAGTTTGCAAATTCAGACATCTTTAGTTGTTTTTTTTTAAACAAAAATCAAAGAGCGTATGGATTACCTTATGTTAGGTCCACTATCTTCAAACGTTTGCGATTACTGAATGGTCACAAATGGGGGCTTAGATAGGAATAAATGGTTAGTGAAGTAAGATATGAGAAAAGGGTAGGAGAAAGGCACTCTTATGAAATGCAAGTATAGGAGCAAAAGTAGCTAGTATTTTAAAGAAAGTTTTTGTGAGAGTGTGGTCTATCCTCGTCGAACTAGCCGGTAGCTTGGTTACTGCTAGGCTCTGTCTATACTAATATTAAAAAGAGGTAAAATTTGTTTGTAAGTTTATATGTAGTGAGTAATCTCTGAAACTACTGATTACCCATTTTTAAAATTATTTTTGAATTGGATAGCCCGTTTATTGAAGAAGATCATAGGCCATATTACATCACGCCGCGACTAACGAACAGTAATCATAAACACGAGTGAAAACGTTAGGCAGACAACTAGATAAAAATAAAATTGTTTAGACATAAAAGGTTTTGCCATACATAAATTACATTGAATAAAAACTTACTGTGATAAGAGGCTTACTTATAGGTTTTTTTCGTGGTCAATCGACTTGTAATAAGTACTTCCCAAACAAGTTATTAAACCCTATGTATAGTTAAGAGATATTACACGCAGTTAAGGTAAATTATAGTCCTCTTTGATTATTTTCGCCGACCTAGCACTGTAGTTAAGAAGTTGTGACTTTAATAGCTCTACATAATTTAGTTTCGTAATGATATATTCGAAGTTTTGATTTTTAAATTAAATAAGTCTTTTGAATTGTAAAAAAATCGTTTAGGAATATATTTAGGAATCCATATTAATATTATAAATGCGAAAGTAACTTCAGCTGTTTGACTGTTTGTTTGTTACGTTTTCAAGATTAAACTTTGATCTAAACCGCTAGACCAATTTTGATGAAATTTTAGTATTTTCGGTATTTATTACAACATGAAAAAAGACAAGTTCTTGGATCGTAAAAATTAAACGTAAAAGGTAGAAAAAGAGGACGAAAACATACATATAGGCAAAGTTGTGGGCCCTACTAGTTACGTTAAGTTTACTTTTAGTTTGAATTAATAATATCAAATATTAATTCTAAAATAAAAGATCTAAATATAATTATTTGGCGAGGTATTGTGTATTCTGCTAATTTCAAAAAATTCTGCAGCATTAGAATTAAAAACGGCAACAATATAGCGACTAATCAAATCAAAAAAAAAAAAATTAAAGCTCTATTTTCTTTTATTTATAGTCCGGTACAAGAAATCCCACAGTCAGTGTCAGCATACGAAACATCGCCTCCAACTCACAGACAACTTACAATGCACCCGCTGATCTTAATGAGTAAGTAAAGCTTTTTCTATATAAAACACGATCGGACCTCGTTCTTCAATACGAGCGAACGCAATGCCAAAGCGACTGACGAGAGCTGGTGAATAAATGAGTGAATACATTAATTGATAAACAGACTAGTTTAAACTAGATCAAAATTGTATTGGATTCGCTTAAAGATGCGTCTTAAAGAGGCGACTAAAGTTTTGAATGGTACATCGAAGAAATTTTTTGTAATTTTATTGTGTTAAGCCGTTTGCAATTCTTCAAAAAGTCAAACTTTGACTTAATTTTTTAAAACAATAGCTTTAGTTCGTAGCTTCGCTCACGTAATTGTAAATTTAGTTTAAATGCATACAACAAAACACACGACTATTTAGAATAATGTTTCTTTTTAAATGGTACATTAATTTTTTTTTATTTCAGGCCAATTCTAAAATCCGTCGCTTTTGCTGGCAACAATAGGATTGCTATAATGTGGACTAATCGCGTTCAGACGACTCTTCGAGTTGTTCTTTGCGTTGAGAATGTAATCACTTGCACTACGGTATGATGATTATTTTATATTACTTTCATATAAAATGGTTATTTATTCCTTTGTTGTAATTTATTTGACCTTTAATTCGATAACGACTTCAACTATTTGTAACTGTAGTTGTAAAGCGAAAATTACTTTTGTAAGTTTTACTCTCGAGAGCGATATGAAACAACTCTGTAACCTAATATCAGATAAGTCGATAAATAGTTACGAAAGCTATAAATGTCAAAAATAAGGTATCGAGTAAATTCTTTCAGATGTAAATCGATGAGAAATAACTTATGTAGGTCTTATTGAAAGTCTGAGAGAAAAACTTATGAGTGTAATTCTCGAATAACAATTAATAGGAGTTATGTTACAATTGAAATGAAGAAGTGAAAATTTTATGAATGTTGAAAAAATTAGAAAAAATTTAATGTGGTTATATTGTCTCGAAATCAGCAAACTTCCTTTTTAGGCGATAGCAGATCGCGCTAAGGCATGCAAAAGAAAAAAAAACATTCTTAGATAAAAATTTATTTCGTAACTTAATTTTAAATCGTTCAGTTTAATAAAATACAACACTTAAATGAGGAAAAAATAAATTTACAGATATTCACATACACAGAAGCCAACGGCTGGATTGATAACATTCCGATGATTTTCAACGAAGAAGGAACCGCCTTCATTACCATATTACCTGAGGTGAGTTTTGTCAATTGATTTGTATAATATTAAAATTATCTTAATAATTTAATATTGTCTATAATTTAATTACATGTTCTAATTTTAATATTCGTTAAAAAACGACTAAATTATATTAGTACTATTTGCCATGGAATAATATTTTCTTTATAAAAGGGGTAAAATAAATATTTTCAGTTATTTTGATTTTAAGCTGAAACATTTCAATGGACCAACCAAAAAGTATACCCTTTCTACCAAGCAAACGAAATTGCATATTTTGATTTTGAAGTTGGTTTACTTATTTATTTAATAAGTCATAAAATGATATATTTTTTGCTATTTCAGACAGTAAACGGTGTTCGCTACAAGCAAATAGTTCAAGTATCACAAGGAACTTCCAGCTGGAACTCCGTACGTCGCACCAACACTCCTCACACTGTTGCAGAAATTTTACTGTGGACCGCTGACAATACTATGTAAGTTAAAACTTCTTTTTACAGCCTGTATACGAGCTGTCTGTAGGCTATAGCTAGGTTCTTCCTCAGTACAATCCTTTTATGTTTACCTTATCTTTACCTAAAGTTCTAACTTTTATCTATTTACTAACCTAAAACATCTTTTCCAGTTTGTACAAGGCCAATAGTGAGAATAATACTGCGGAACAGCGCATGTATTTACTAGCGTCTTGCTTGTTTATATTATCTTGGTACAAACTATTTTATCTTCCTTAATGTAACTAAATCCTTTATCATCTTTTAAAGACAACATCTCTTTCTTAATCATTTAATCACCAAAATCATCTCTTTCATCTAATACAAGGCCAATAGTGTGAACTATCCCCCGGAGCAGCACATTTACTCCATTAGTAGTGTCTTAAAACATATTCTGCTTTACTACAAAAGATGAAATAAAACCATGTTTAACACGTATCTAAACATCGTTTAAAATTAAACATCGTTTGAAATGCTTTCAAAGTTGCGTGCAAAATAATAAAAAAATTATATTTGATACCTAAAATAGATTTTAAGTATGTATTAAAATCATCTAAGCATAAGTTTATACATAGTTAAACTATGTCTAAACCATGTTTTACTCAAAACTGTCTTTAGACGCGGATTTGTAGTACAAATTTTTATAAAAACGCGTTTAACCTATGTTTAAATCTTTTGTAGTAAGGCAGATTGTGTGTAAAATATTTCCTTAGGACTTATTTTTCTTCAAAAATGCACTTAAATCCTTCATCGTCTTCTAAAGACACCATCTATTTCTTTAGCATTTAATAATCAAAACCATCGCTTCCATTTGGTATATATAGTGAGAACGATATCGCGGAGTAGAACATATAGTCCTCAGTGGCACCGAAGCGTTGATTTGCTTTACATGCATAAACGCATGGCTGCAAAAACTTTCTTTAATGCGTAACTTTTCTTTATTGATTTGGATTGAACTTCATCGTTTTCTAAAGAAGCCGTCTAATTCTAAACCATTTAATAATCTTAAACTCTTCCAGATGGTACAAGGCCAATAGTGAGAATGATACCATGGAGCTGTAAATTTACTCCTTTAGCAGCATCTTGCTTATTAATGTTATATTGCTTTACATGCATAAACGCATATTACGTGCAAAACATTTTCTCACGAACTATTTTTTTTCACTAGTGGATCTAAATCCTTCATCCTCTCCTAAAAGCACCATCTATTTCCCAACTATTTAATCACCGAATTCATCTCTTCAAGTACCCCAAACTTTGTACCCCAAAGCCGATACCGCGAAGCAGCACATTTCTTCCCTTAACTCCACTCGTCTTGCTTATTCATGTTATCTTGTTTTATGTGCATATATACACATATCGTCAGCAAAAACTTTCCTTTTTTTATTACAGGATCGAACTCCATCGTTTTCTAAAGACACCATCTAATATCATTTAATCATTAAAACCATTTCTTCCAGTTGGTACAAGGCCAATAGTGAGAACGATACCGCGGAGCAGCACATTTACTCCCTCAGCGGCGCCGGAGCGCTGTCTTGCTTCTCGTGCGAGGTGGTTCGTCCGGACGGCGGGCGCTGTCTCTACAATGAGGCCTCCATATCCGGCTCTCGTATCACCATCAACTGCGCTGGACCTGACATTCCTCAGATCTTCATTTATGATGTTGTAAGTTTTTTAAGCTAATATGGATTTGGACTTAGCAGAGTCTTCTCTTTTATTTCTTAATAAATTAAAAGCTAGCGCGCTAACTAAAAAAAAATTGTGGTGGTCAACTGAATTCGAATTCTAAGTTAAAAATGGTTATATCCAATGAATTAGGACATTAAATTTATGGCTGTACAATAAAAAAATCATCAACTAAAGTAAAAAGAAATGCTTATTGTCAATCTGTTGACTTACTTATACACAGAATTTTAGTCTTATAGAAATTGCTTATTAATAACCCGGGGTGTAATTTGTGTAGATATTTCTTTTGATCGATATAAAATTTTTCAGAGTAATGTTATATTTTATATGGTCTTTTTTCAGAACGGCACCATGCTATCTGTATGGGATGATAATTCGAGAGTAGCTGAACTGACGTCCACGTACGCCGTGCCTCAAACCTTGCGTAGAACTGTCCCCATGGGTGTCGGTCGCCCTGATGCTGATGTTCTCCTCCAAGTACCACCTGATTACTTTTCACGTTCGAACGTGCCACTTTTAGTTTATGTGTAAGTATGTTTTTGGTAGTATCATTTTGAATAGAGTGTAGGTTCGGGAGAATAGATTGGCTTTGGTAATAAATAAGATGTCTAGAAAATGTTTTGAAAGCTTCGTCATTTGAAGATGAAAAAAACATAAATAGGTGTTCCCATCGAAATATTTGGCGATTTCTGTGCTTCATGAAATTAAAGTTTGACAAAAATTAATGTACCAATAATGTATTATTTTAGATAGTCATCTGCTATGTTATGCGCGTTATATTAAAACTAAATCTACATAAACGCGAGAGAAGCTGCGAGCAAAACTTAGTGTTTTAGAAAATTAAAGTTAAAGTTAGATTTTTTGAAGAATTGTAAACGTCTTAAAATACTGAAATTACCAAAAAAAATATTGGTGCATTATTAAGAAACTTTTACCACCACTTCAACCGGTTTTCTTACGAAAAAGATCTTTAGCAGAATTTGATGAATAAATCTAATAAAATTGTATTATTAATTGTTCACCAGCTACGGAGGCCCCGACACAGCTTTAGTTACAAAGCAGTGGAACGTGGACTGGGGTTCATCTCTCGTCAGTCGCTACGGCATTGCGGTCGCTCGCATTGATGGACGAGGTTCTGGTCTGCGAGGAGTTGACAATATGTTTGCCGTTAACAGACGCTTGGGATCCGTGGAAATTGAGGACCAGATTGCTGTTGCTAGGTAAGTTAGAATAATGATCAGAATGTTGTAAATTTAAATCATTATTAGTAAAAAATATAAAAAAAGGTCAGGTAGTGTTTTGGTTAATTTACTTTATTGTTGACTAATTATCTGGTAACTGCTTTCAAATATTTTATAGTTATCTAATATAGCTGCATTTCATATGGTTAGTGTGGGAGCCGCAAGCCTAACTTCTTATAAATTCTTCCCTTACTTCCTATTCCTTTTTATTCCTCATACTTTTTCAGGCTAGCAACTTATTTGTGGCTTCTCTGGTCCCGCATATGTCCACTCAAATCAACTAATCTCTTGATCACTACCACTCGTGTTAAGTAACAGTAGGTGTTCCGTTTGCATGTTTGCCAGTTATTTCTTATAAGAAAAAGTAAAGAGTTTCATTTGTTCGAAGGATGATATAATCGGGGTGGTTTTTAGCCTTATAGGAATACTATGAGTAATGAGCAGGGGAGGCCTATGTCCAACTATGGACTATGACTGAAATAATGATGATGACGATAGTGTTGCATATGTCCACAGGTGGTAACGATCACTTAAAAATAGGTGTTCTGCTTGCATGATTTCCAGCTTTTTCTTATAAAAGAAATAAAGAGTTTCATGTGTTTGAAAGATGGTATAATCGGGATGGTTTTTGGCTAAACATATAAGTAATGAGTAGAGGAGGCCTATGTCCAGCTGTGGACTATGACTATATCCTACTGCTAGGCTAAGGCCTCCTCTCCTATTAAGGAGAAGGTTTAGAGCTTAATCCACCACGCTGCTCCACTGCGGGTTGGCAGATATAGTACATGTGTCAGAATTTCTTCCGGCACATGCAGATTTCCTCATGATGTTTTCCTTCACCGCCTAGCTAGAGATGAATTTAATCATAAATTTAGCACTTTAAAAATAAGCGGTGCTAGCCGGGGTTTGAACCCGCGATCATGATGATGATGGCTACCACCTGTCCTGTCCCGCCAGGTTCCTGCAGCAGCAGACGCACTGGGTGGACCGCAACCGCACGTGCATCTGGGGCTGGTCGTACGGCGGCTACGCGGCGTCGCTGGCGCTCGCGCGCGGCGCCGGCGTGTTCCGCTGCGCCATCGCCGTGGCGCCCGTCGTCGACTGGCGGTTCTATGGTGATTGATGTGATACCTTTGAATGACCTATTCTAGTATACATATATGTATATATACAGGGTGAGTGTTTCAACTGGGCGTGGTAGGCCAAATCCGAAAGTATAAGTTTAAAAAAACTAATGTCAGTTTTAAAATAGTTTTCATCAAAATCAGCTCACACAGCTTTAAGTATTTTTCGGTTTTCCTTTTATTTTCAGATTTCGTCTACCACGTTTGTTAAAAACTCACTACACATGTGTTGGATATTTTACCAGCGTTACCAGAATCTATATGTAAAAGTAAAAGCGGAACTAATTTTTTTTTAGTCTGTTTCATAAATGATGCCTATACGTTCCTACAAGATCCAACGTTAAATTTAAAAAAGTTTTTTTTAATAAAAAGGTTTTTTTTTTAATATTGACTCTGCTAACTCTGATAAAATATCCAGCACATGCCTACTTGACAACATGTATACAATCTAAATCTCAAAAACTGCTCAAACGATTTTCATGACATTTATTATGCAGAAAGTTTCACGGCATTTTTAAAAATCGTCCGTTTAAAAAAATCCTGAGTAAAGTTTAGCCCACATATTATTGTATAGTAATAAAGAAAACCGCGACCTGATTATTAAAAATTCACCTTTCGTGAATAATTTTATACAACAAATTAAAGGAGATTAATTAATATAATCATAGAAATACTATCAAGGAATATTATAAAATTAAATACAAATCTTACAACAGACACCATCTATACGGAGAGGTACATGGACACTCCGCAGAACAACGTGCAAGGCTACGCGAACTCGTCTCTGCTGACTGAGGAAGTGGTGAGTTTGAAGTTTCCGTGTTCGCCGTTAGATGGCGCTGATTAGTAGTTTGAAATTTTCTTAAAACGATACGATGAAAATTCGATTTAGTATATTAAAGTTTTTTTGATGTTAAGAGATTTGATGAAAAACAATTATTTTAATACAAAAAAAAAAATCAAATATTTTATATTAATAAGCACAGAAATTTATTTAATAGAACCTCTGTAAATTAATGGTAAAAGTAATTGTTTATTAATGTATGGGACATATATGGAGCCAAAATTTCTTATATTCTATACCAGTAGTGAGCAGTACCACACTCTTACAGAACATTGGTATATCTAGCCCCTGCCTTATTTCTTTACGTCGTCTTTCCTTTTATCCCTTACTCCTTTATAAGATCACAAAAATTCACGTTTCATTATAGGTTACTTGACAAACGCAGATATCTCCTTTCTTCCGACCGTCTTTCCTTTACTATATCCTATTTTAGATTTCAATTAATGACTACGTGATAAGATGTACTTGTCCAATCGTCTTGGCCATTTTGCTTCAACATTAAAAAAATATGTTACTTCAATATTTTTGTTCTGTTTCAAGGTGGAGGCGTACAGAGATAAGCGCTACTTCTTAGTCCACGGCACAGAAGATGACAACGTGCACTACCAGCACGCCATGTTGATCTCCAGGCTGCTGCAGAGACGAGATGTCTATTTTACTCAGATGGTCAGTTTTTTTTTTTATAAAATAACAACCTCGAATATGATGAAATGATGAAATGGGACAATTAAAAAAAAATCGGTTGTCTGGCTTTACCTTTAAAAAATCTAGTTTGAGATCTATTACTTTGTTTAACTTATGATTATCTAGCTATCGTAGCTAAATTTATTACAGTAATTTAAGTTATGATATTAAACTGTGAATATCTGTTACAGAGTTACACGGATGAAGACCACGGTTTAGGCGGTGTGAGGCCTCACCTTTACCACGCACTAGAGAAGTTCCTAAGAGAAAACATGTTTTAATATTATTCATAAAACAAAAAAAAAAATAATCTAAGTAAAAATGCATTCCAATCAAATCTTTTATAGATAGATTAAATCTTGCAATCTTCTAAAACACTTGATGATAAAATTTAATATGCACATTATATTGTAAATACCTATGAAATATTATTTCTATGGCTATGTTGTAAAGCGCATACATTTTGGCACCCAAAATGTCTTCCGTTTTTTGGATAATAGTCGTTGCCTAGCTATACCTCATTTCACGTAATTGTGTCGGTCTGAATACGAGGCGAGTCCTAACTCGTGCATGGTACAGTCGAGTGAACAAGAATTAAAACATTGAATGTATACGATAGTGTTATAATGTTATTAAGTATTTAGTAAATAAACACATCCCGGAATGGATATCACGAATTTTCGAATAATAACACTCGTTCAGTATTAATGTTTTCAACTATTTCAAAAATACCTACGATATAAATTGCACTCAAAAGGTTAATAACTAATGAAATAAACAACTTCATTTGACATATATCATTATATAAGAAGCATTTAATAATTAAAATTAATGAAATGTTGTAACGGCTGTCCTGATGGCTAATTTTGTGTTCTGCGCAGCGTCATGCGCATAGTTCAGAACGACACACTGACGTGAAACTACCTATACCAGATAAAAATCCAGTTTTCAAAGTTGGAAATGGACATTGATTTTTAACGTCAAATATTATGAACGTAACATATGTATAATATATGACTTTTAATATTTCATCGAATAAATATGTGATATGTCAAAATGGAAGTCGAAATATGTTTTACAAATAGTCTTCAAAGCATTGCGATATGATAAATACTGCGATATGATAAAATCACGTTCTTATTAATTATATTATAAAAAAAAAATCGAGTAGTTTACTTAATGTGTAACGCCATCTTCGACAGAGGTGGTGAAGCCGTAGCATAATATTTTATAATAATGGCAAGGAAAATATTAACAGTAATATCGAATTCATGGTATTATTATTGACAATCGAAAATATCGTGGTTTATACTATGATAGTATCGATACTCCCATTTTTGTTAAGTTGACTATCGATACTCGATAGTCGCGTGTCGAGTGACATCCCTAGTACTAATTAAATACGCAGCCAATTGTACATTATTAACTTCCTACAAAAGGCTGCCTTGTTTAATAAGGACTCACAGTCCTTTTATATTAATTTTTTTTTTTACATTCTGACTTTGAAAGTATTTTAATTTTTGTACTTAAAAATCTTAATTAATTCTGCGAATAAATAATTACTTTAAAGAGAAAATACGTAATGTAAATATAATAATGTAATATAATTTTCATGTAAATGTTGCCAAATACACTCAGTATGATGACAGTCTGTGTTTAAGTGTTTTTATTTTTCACTTCACGAAACCTACCGAAATATGTATTAACTAAAGCTTTGGTCTCCTAAGATGTCCGGCTGTCATATAGCGGACGTAATACAACGGACGTAAATAACAAATTTTTCTTCACAGACATAAATATGCTTTCTAGGCGACATGATATTATTTTCATGACCAACGATTGATTAGGCGCAATAAAGCGGCCGCTAAATGACTGTCTGCGCTACCCTAGGGAAACCTGATTTTATTGATATTATATGACATATATATAATAGTTTGTTTGTAAATATATTAATTAAATTTATTTTAAGTATCAAAGGTGTAATAAAAACGTTTTCTACTATTATTTGGTATTATTTGTAGCTGCGAGTGTCTAACAGTCCAAGTGAGGTTTTTTACAAATGGGTGTTATTTTTACATTTGTATCATGTCTTTTATTATTATAGTTGTGTATACTGAAATTAGTATACTATTAAATTTTTGATCTACCATAATAGCAGATCTTAAGTGACAATGAAAACAAACTTGGGATGGAACTAAGGTCACTAGCTCATTTTTGTAATGTTATTTCTGTCGTTTTTGCGCTAACAGCTTCAACATTTTCATTTTATAATTTGCATAAGATTGTTTAGTTTCTTGTTTTTATGGGATTATATAATCGTGAAACCTCCTAGATTTAAGAAGGTCCTTTCATTAGAAAAACTTTTGAAAATATACACAACAATACGAATTTGTCCTTATCACGTGTCTTGTTCCAACATTGGCTATTTAGATTTATAGAAATCGATACATTACGAATCTGTGCAAGGGTTAGGCCTAAAGGTCAAAGTCATGTCATTGTTTGCGTCCCGCCCTCTTGAACTAAAAGCTCCTAGTCCATTAGCCAAGAAATACTACATTATTTAGAATTCATTATAGCGACCGACATGATTGATTTTTCTTAGTTATCTTATTATCTGTTCTGTATAGATATTTTTGTAAGCAGTCTTATTAGTTTACATTTGAAAAAGTAACTGATTGGTTTTTTTAAATGCTGTCGCTGAATTTCGTGTTACATAGGGTTGTCTCATAAACAGCGCAATAAAACATTGTGATTTTACGATATCAAAAAATTCTAAGAAACTATATCTTATTGTTTCTGTAGACATCATTTGAGTGCACTATTCGTTTCTGTAAAGCAGCGGCTCAATGACGGTTCTAAGTGGTAGCTTTAGAATTTCATTTTGGAATTTAATTTTTTCTGAAAAAAAAATTAGATACTTATACATTTTTACCAAGCTTCTAGTTTTATCCACAATGAACTTATAGGTGGATTGAAAATGGTACGGCCGAGCTATTTATTTTGATCGACTTGGCGGGGCTCTACTGTGCCCCCAGAATATTAATTCCAACACGTAACTACTTATTATAAATGTTGAAATTATAAAATAATAATGTTGAATCTCTTATTAAAGATACGAATCGTTATCCGTCTGATGCAATTCTTCATTGGATCAATCATTTGTTTAAAATGCAAATGAATCCAGTAAAATCTTCCATTTTCCTTGACGAAGTCGTAAATTCCCTTCAGGAGCTTTATTGTTTATTTGCCTGTAATTAGGGCAGTGCTTGGAGTTTTATTATCATTATCCTTGTCTTACTGAGTCGAGAGATTGTATCATAAATATAAATAAATACGAATATATTAAGATTGCAAAATATTCGTAACAATTAATTCATGTGTATGTTACTTCTCGTTGTAACAGCTAAACGAATCTGAGTGAAATTCGAAACGCATATTACTTTTATATCCAAAAACGCAAAACGCATATTACTTTTGGATCCAAGTAGTATTTTTAATAGAAATATTTTACAGTTTATTACAATATGAACTTATATATACAACCGCGCATGAACCTTATACCAGCTTTAGCAGAATCGATATTCAAAAGTAAAAAACTCTAAAATCTAAGAATGAAGAAGTTTTTATCGATAATAGAAGTTAAAAAGAAAGTATCAATTTATCGTATAGGGAGGACACTTGCGTACGGGTGACTGAATAGTGATCGCGTGGCTCTTGTTATCGGGTTTTCATTATTTATAAATCTAAAGAAATTTACAGCGGTACTCTTTTATATTGAAACAAAATGAAACGTTTTATGTCATTAAACAAATTGTTAAGCTTTAAAAACAGAGGTATAACGATATTTATATATTATTATTACTATATTTTTTGGTATACGTATTGTAATATTGCATATTTTTGTACCTTAATCTTACTTCTGTAATAATTATTATAAACGCAAAAATTTGTAATGGTTCTATGTTTGGATGGGTCGATATTTGATTTTTCGATGAAATCTTACAATAATATAATTTGTATGTATTTTATAAATAACACATAGGCTAATTTTTATCAACATACCCACGCAGATTAACACGGACGGATAATCATGACAGAATGTGACTATTATTTCACATAACTTGTATACAGTGGCTCGACCGGATTTGTACTCTCACAGAAAATCGGCTTAGCGTAGCATTTTGAATAGTGAAAGCGTCCATCTCTTACCCTTCTTTCAATCTTGCTTCTGCGATGGCGTGATGCCAACATTGAAATTTGGTCACATGATTTGGCCCTTAATTATCAATATGTAGCATACTTTAATAGTGATAGTTTTCGACAATTAGCCCTCGATTTAGACTGAAACTATACTTTTATTAAAAAAGGCAATTATAATAACATTTGCTTGAATTGGGTACATGTACAAAACATAATATCGTTAATTGAGTGTTTATTGCGTAGAAGCTATTAAAAAAAAAAACAATTTCTTTCGGACACGCTATCAGACAATTTAGTAGACTCGTTAAAATAATGCCAAGTCGTTTGACGCACCTTCTTAATTTTATAACTTTTAAACGAATCGTTAGAATAATGGCTGTCCAAAAGTCGAAAAAGGCCCAGTCTTTCTTAACGAATGGACGTGTTTAAAAGAAATTTAAGTTTTTAGGATTCTGTGGTCGAATTAGAAAATAGTATGACTTATCTTCTACGTTAATTTATTCGTCTGCTGGTTTTAATTAAACGTTCTAACTATCTTTAAAATATCATAACACTAATTGGAAATAATTCTTGTGACACCAAAGATTTATTACCTTCGCGATTTATAAAATTTTCAGGACTACGGAACATTAGGCGTGATTTGAAAAGGACTTGCCCGAATTATTTATTTTAATTGAATTCCTTCATTCGTCTCTCCTCGTTAATTTCATAAACGATGTGCGTGTAAAATTTTACGATTTTTTTTTAGTTTTATTTTTGTAGGTAGGTCTAAATTTTACTGACATTGTAAATTCTCAAACAAGTCTCTTTAAATGACGCTATCTGCCTAATTTATCAGTTACTAACGACCCGCCCAGCTTCGCATGAATGCATTGTAGTTTTCTTAAACATTACATTACAAATTCTCGGCTTTTCTCTACTGTAAAATGCATTTATTATACATATAGACTTTTCTTTTTAAGCACTCTGTTCATTGAAGAATACCGAATATAAAAACACTTGCGCAGCTTAAAAGCGTACAGGCGACGGTTCGCGACTTTTTTTATTTCAATAAAGACATATTTTGTTTTTATTGTATGTTGATGTATAAAGATTAAGTTTTTATTGCTGTATTTCAGTTTCAAGTAAGAGACATAGGTACTAGTAAACAATAAAATGTTTGTATAATATTTTTAATGTTGTTGACTATTAAGCTCAATGCCAGCTTGGCTTTAATTTGAAAGGGTGATAGGCTTAATAGGGTGTTTCAAGCAATTGCTTCATACACTTCAGGTGCTTGTGTTATTGTCGCACTCTATTCTAGTGTCTCCAGGGTATCAAAATTAAGGAATTTAGGTTCCTAGTTTTTTTCTCGTATCTAATTTAAAACATCCCTGTAACCTAGTAACAGTTACCTAGACAAAGCTGTGAGTGTCAAAAATATTACTAACAGTAACCTCTTTTATGTGTAAAAGCAGTTATAAACAATTTGTGTAAATCTTACGAAAATCTACTAGCAAAACTTACAAGTGTAATTCTCGCCTAAAATGACTACTCGACCATGTTTCATAAATATACTAAAGTCATACAGTTGACTTCAAACAGCCCTCGGCTGATTTCGTCTTTACCGCTCGACTTCTTGTGTATTCACATAAGTCCTCCCATATTGACACTCCACCGCACCCTTACACGAATACACTCATATCTTTTGTTGAACGATCCCAAATATTACGAGGATACTAAAACGCCGGCCAAAGATTTAATATCGGGGTCGGAGGGGTCCGGGCCAGGGAATAATGAATGATACTGATTTATGGGTCACTTTTTATCTACTGAAGCGGATATTACGAGAATTTGTTTAGGGTTACATGCAGAATTCAGTTTGATGTAAAACTTTTCAATATGTATATTATTAAATGTTTATTTGATGTTAGCTTTAAGTGACACGGTGATCATTTCATGTAAATAAGATTTTAGTAAATAAAAAAATAATAAAATTAAAAAAAAACGTACGTACGTATGCAATTACATACGTACATACGTACGTACATACATAGATGCAGCTCTTTCTACACAATATTTTGAGTATTACGTTAAGTAATATTCACGAACTCAGTAATATTTATGGAGTAATGTTTTGGATGTACACCGACTATGTACGTTGTTAGATTCTCGAAGTGTCACGGCAAGTGTTTTATAAGCTTGTTTTACGGCCCTGAGTTAAAGCTCCTTTGAGCCTCGTCATCTTAAAATATGACCCGTTGTAGCTTTGTATAATGCAAAATCTGTTGTAACATTTAAAATGAAAATAAACAACAAAAAAATCAATAAATAAAATTATTTTAAACTTGTCACGTATACAATCATTTTTCAAAATTTTGAACATTTCAAACGTAATAAGTAATTATATATGGAAATAAATTAAAACTTTCCCTATACAGTAAGACTAAAAATTAATAGAATACCAATTCAATATTACTAATATATTACAATATTAGTATAACATATAAATAATCTTAAGAATAGTTTAACGAACTATACAATTTCGAGAAACTTCGACAAATGCGCGGTGGATTCGCAATACTAAGCAGCCGAGTATTGAAAGAGCAACTTATACGAGCCACTAATCTTAGAAAGTTCTCGAACTACACTCATTAACCGCACATACAGGTGTTACTTCAGATAAACCGCACAATAAATTGCCGGACGTTGGTGAAAGAGCGCAAAGTTCTACCTTGTTAGAAACTTACATGTAGTACGGTCAGAATGAATAATGTGTTTACACATTTAGCACCCGGTCTCGCTAACTAATCTACTGTAAACGTCAAAACATAGTATTACTTCATCTAAATGTTTAATTGGTCATGGTCCTTATGCTTATCTTGTGATCTTAGTTATTTTACTAGAAGAAAATGATTATGGTAGCGTATGTCTAATATGTTCTTTTTACCCGAATAAAAAGAAGTCGAAAGTATTGCCAGTTTATGTATGTTTGCATGTTCTACCGTGGCGCCTAACTTACTGAAATTTAGTGAGGTCTTAATAGTTTGTAATAAATTTTATCAAAATTGTAAATGAAGGAATTACTTCAAAGCGGTGCTTAACTTAGACGTATAATAATGCCTATACGATTTTTATTTTTTGCAGTTTCTAAGGAAGTATTAAAAAAAATCGAAATTTAAAATTTTATATTATATATAACGAAACAATATAAAGTTTTTAAGCTTTCTCAAGACAAAGAATATTTTGTTGCCACGTGATGATGGAAACCATAATTTTAGCGTTATTAAGGAGAATGTTTTGAAAGGTAAACTTAAACAAAGTAACTGCTAAAATTAAAGTGGCCTTAGGTTGATTCCATCTATTAGGGAACAAAAGATGAAGTATCAAGCTGGTAAAATCGAATATTCGCCGATTATATCTTTAGTCATCATTAATTTATGTCAAGATATATGTCTACAAAAATTTAAGGATTAATATGAACCGATAAATTTAGAATAACAGATACATACCGTATTGGTAAATCTAGAAGTACGAAATTTACAGGGGTTCCTTATATAGGACATCTGATGAAGTGACGTCCAATGCTCAGTAATAAGAAGCTCTTACGTCAAAATCATGTAACAAAATCATCAATTTAAATTATTAATATATATTTACTTTTTAATTTTTGCTAGAGACGTTACTTTCTTGGACATTCGGATTTTTTGATAAAACTTAGTATGGAGTTACGTACATGCTTGTTTATTTTAATTTTTTCTACCACACCGTCGAAACTTCGATTTTACGCCCTACTTTACGAAAACAGCACATTTCCGCCCCGTGAAATATCAAAGCGAAAAGTACTAATGGGTAAAAAAGTAGCACGTTGGAAAGAAATGTATTATTTTGCGGAATTTCGACCCAGGTGTGATAAACATTTGAATATTAACTTCGTTTTGTACCCTTGCTTTAATAATACACCATTAGATAACCTCAAACCATTCAATTACTATCCGATGTTTAGATGATTAGCGTAGTTTTAATGATTCTTTTATTTATGATACAAATATTTCAGGGAAATATGTTCAAAATAATTATAATATCTCTAATACTAAAATTATTATACTCAGAGTGGATCAGCATAATTAATTCCATGCTAATCTAGAATGTCGTCGAATATAATCCCGTGTAAAGCGATGTTCTTTGTTCTGCGTTGGACAGAGGAAATTAATAATGTTTAGCTGTTTGTTGTTATATCTTACAATATTCCATTTCATATGACATTATATGAAGTTGATACTTCGGTTGTGACCTTTAGTACCTGTTCGCTTTTATTTTCTGAATAATATAACGTAAATGGAACGAATATTATAATATTTTGTTACAATATTTGTATTCCTTCGTTAACTAAACTAATTTCTGGAAGGTATGAGTGTGTGACTACGTAAGGGTAGAAATCTTTAATATAAAGAATATTATTTTTTTTATCAAACATTACATTTTCTTTTCTTGTATAAAATAAATGTGTATCTATTCTACCTGTTGAAATGGATATAATTGTTAAACAATTAAAATATTTTGTACCTGTTCTATTATATTAAGACTAAGCCTCCTGCCAGATAACGTCTAAAATAACCTATTTGACATGTAAATTTATTAATTCATTCTTTGTTTTGTGGCTTTTAGTTGTGCCAAATGTGCATATATTATTTTGCCAATTTCACGTGGAGTGGAGAAAACACGATGGAGATTGTTCGGTGGGGTCGAGTATCCAACCTTAATTAATTTTGGAAAACACCTTGAAATAGTGTGAATTTTATTATTAGTCCGTAACCTAAAACAACACGAATATAATTAAATAAATTAAATACATGTCGTTTTATAAATACTTATAATGTAATTATGACAATCACACCCTTTATTTTCGGCTTAATTTTATTACTTTTTATATGTTTACATAAAACGGACACATTGGACTAAACACAAACATCAATAAACAGTCAACATTTATAGGGCGAGCAGGAAGGATTTATAGGACTTTAGCAGGAAGGACGTCATAGAGGGGATGAAGAAGTCTAGGACAATTAAATAAGATGTGGGATGGGGAACATGTAAATTCATTTTATTAAATATTGATTGGCATAAAATCTCCTTCAATGTGAACGTATCACAAAAGAATGTTGTGTTGAATATTTTTTATTCCAAAGACATTTATTCTCGCGGCAGAAGATTTAACACGGTAAACGTTTTATCTCATTTACAATTGTTTATTTAGTAATTGAAAAACTCTGTTTTGTTTATTAAGTGTCGCTTTAGGTTGAGTAAAATGTATTAAATCGTTAAACATTCAATTTATTTCTTTAGATTGAAATGGATCGATGCCTTCACAAGAATATTCGCCTTGTGTTTTATTTAAATTCTGATAAGCAATAATGTGTCAACCCACATAAAGTCGGATTCGGAGATATTGATGTATTCTGTTAATGCATCATGTATTTAACAATATTCAAAAAAATTTCGAGTCATCCAAACTAAATAAGTACGAAAAAAAGTTTCTTAATTTAATGTTTTGAATATTGACCTATATTAATATTTTATACAATATGCAATAATGTAATTTATTTGAAAAACTCATTATTAGATAAAATTTTCAGTATACCAATCTGCTTTTCATTCATTGTACTTTTATCACAATATAAGAGTGAAAATGAATATATACGTCTCAATCAAATTTATTAAGAAAAGGTTTAGCATATTTAGATGTCATTTTCTCAAAATGCAGTGACTTGAAATAGTATTGCTTATCAGCGACCATTTATGGACACAGATCGATTTGTTAGATAAAATAAATTTCTTAAATGCTCATTTCAAGAAAAATACTCGATCGGCCAGTCTTTTAAGAATGGAAAGTAACATCATGAGGAAACTTGTATGTGTTAGAAAAAATTCTGATACATGCACAAACCTCAAATTCGCAGTCAGGCAGCGGAGTCGATTATTCTTATTTTTAAAAGAGAAAAGCTCTTTGCTCAGCAGTAGAATATTAACAGGCTGTCAAAAAGTTCTTACATCCTGTAAGGCGAGTAATACACTTGTGCGTTTTACCCTCGTATTTGATATAAAACAACTCTGTAATTTGGTAACAGTTAACAAGGTAATCTCACGATAGCTGTGAGCGTCAAAGTAAGGAACTGATTGTAAATTCTTTCAGGTTTAAATAACGTGATATTCAACTTATGTAATTTTTAGAGGAAGAGTTTACTTTTCAAATCTTCTTTAAGAGAAATTTTGTTCCTTCAAAATTTTAAAATTGATCTCAAAATAGCATTAAATTCGGTCTAAATCGAGCGTGCCAGTTCATGCGTTAACGAAGTGAATCATTCAAATGGACACGGTACGCCACGTCCGTGGAATTAAGCTCGTAATCTACTTTTCAAATTTGCATCACTCATCAGTGCATTAGCGTGGCCTTTGTAATTCATTCTACACAATGCACACATTGAGGACTTTATCACACCCTAGCTTTTGTTCACGACTTTGCTCACGCCAAGTTTATTCCACCCCTTTAACGGTTACGCTTAAAAAAATTGGTTTCAGAGCTAGATTACTACATCTTAAGTAGATATCTTAAACTTCTATAGTAAATGTTTCTTCATTACAAATTAAGTTCTAATCCTCAAGAAAGTTTTCTTATATCCCAATATTTTTTAATTAAAAAACTAAGTATTAATTTCAATTATTTTATACATTAATTTTTAGTTACATTATTATCATTATTATTAAAAAAATCGATTGTATTTCTAGAACTTGAAAAGATAATATATTATCTTGAAATGTCTGAACAGATTTTCGTAAATTATAACTAAAAGCCATCTACGTTACATCAGTTTTCAAACAAGAATTTCGCGTTTAAAATATATATAACATATATCTCTTTGGTTTAAAAATAAACGTCTTCTAAGGTGTAAAAAAAAATTTTTTTATCTCACCTATCACTATAAAAGTGGCGAGACAGCGTGGGTGTTTACTGTTATCAGCTGTCTGGAGAGATTTCAGGAAAATGCATTTCGTGTAGCTGGCACCACAACTACAAGCGATTCTCTGACAAATTGCCGTAGATAGCTTCTATGACGATGTGGTATCGTAGACGTCTTTACCAAATAAAAGTTGGAAGGAAAGGTTATTAGATATTCGTTCTAACGTGATTAATTTACTAACTTAGTATAGTTTTCAAACTCTATTAAAAATGTAGATAGTAGCAAAATATGATAATTTTAGATTCAAATATACATAAAATGAAAAAGTTAATTGTTGTCTTTGATAAACTTACCTTGTTTTCGACTTCACAAAATAAATGTTTTCTTGTTAGGGCAAGGAATTCGTTATTATAATAAAATCCCCCAGAAATTATTGCAGTTTTCGATAGATTTAAATCACATGTTAAAAATTCTCTAGTAGCTAAAGCATATTACTCTATACAAGATTACGTTGACGATAAAGATGCGTGGGATTAGTATATGCTGAATTTGGTACAGGATAAATAATCAATTTGTATTCATAAACTGTGTTGTATTGACAATATTTTAAAAAAGTAACTATCGAGTTTCTCGCTAGTTCTTCTCGGTAGAACTGAACTACCTTCTGAACCGGTGGTAGCTTCATTATTGATGTTTTTTTTTTGTTTTGTGTGTTGTGAGAGAAAGTGCTCGTGAGAGCCTACTTGAATAAAGTATTTTTTGATTTTGATTTTGATTAAAGATAATTTATGTATACAGACAGAGTAAATTTTTCCGGTTCACAATGTGGATTTTTATATGTTAAGGAACATAATCAACATTAATAGTAGCAATCATAAAAGTTAAAACAAAAATAGACTACAAATGAAAAATACGTAATTGTAATTTCTTTTAACAGTGAAATATATAAGTACTTGAAATATCTATACGATTATTTTGATTAAAAGCACAGTTCACCGCACCGATATTCAACGAACATAGCGAAGAATACATCAGCTAATCAATTAAGCTTTCCCAAGCTGTAAGGGTGGCTTCGAAACTAATCAGAGCTGATGCAGTCCGCCGGGAAAACGTAAAACAACGATTGCTAATTGCATTTCACAGTGCAAGCTACGTCTTAATTAAAGAATTTCTAATAGTCTCTTTGCTAACAATTGGATTAACTGTAACGTGAATAATTACATGTTTTTGTATTTAATCGAGAGTTCATTGAGCATAGTTTTTATTCATGTTTTATTATAGAAACAATAAAACTTAAAAGTAACAGCCTGCCTTCTCTCCTATTAAGGAGAAGGTTAAGAGCTTAATTCACCACGCTGCTCCACTACGGATTGGCGGATATACATGTGTCAGAGTTTCTCCCGGCACATGCAGGTTTCCTCACGATATTTTCCTTCACTGCCAAGCTCGAGATGAATGTAAACACTAATTTAATACTCGAAAAATTAGCGGTGCTAGACGGGGTTTGAACGACGGGTTCTACTACTAGGCCATGTCGTCTCATAGAAATAATGTGAATAGGTTATAATGCCATGCCAACAAGACTTTCAAAAGGGGTTACTGGCTTCAAAGAAAAATATGTAATTTCATTTACTTGCATGACATAATATACTTATTCCAGTTATTTTGATTTTAAAACTAAATTATTGAAACGGTTTTGATGAAAATTCTAATAAAAACAAAAAAAAATATTATAATGGCGAAGCAGATTTCGATAATCGGTGAGTATGCATAAAAAAATAAATCCCTGACGAATAGGGAACTTCCTCCTTTTTTGGAAGTCGTTTTGAAAGGTTTCCACAATTATATGATACAGGTATTTTTGAATCGTCATTTTTTTGTCTTTGTTAGTCAAAAGCCGATTATTCATTCTACTACTAAACTATTTCATTAAATTATTTTGGAATAAACATACATAGAGCAATCTTTCGTTGTTCGGTCTGCGTTCACAAAGATTCCATGAAATATTCTAATGCTTGCTCGCCTGCTGTAAACGGCACTAGAGCGTGTGGATGGTTGCCTTGAGCGTTCTTGCGTATTCGGACGTGCTCGCTCTCTGGAGCGGTCACTTTAAACCGCTCTTGTGGTCTAGCGATTCACTCGGTTAGCATTTGTTCGGTTCTCTAAACATCTATTGTGCAAGAGATCAAGTTCTTCGTTCATTTCATTTCATTTTCATGCTCGTTTTCAAAGCTTTTGTTTACACTAAAATATCAAGAAGGAATGATCTTGTTAGAGCTCTTGCTCTTTATTGGTTTGGTTTCAACATATCTTAACCTTAAGCGGTGTGCGGATTCCTTCAAGAGAACCGGCAAGAGTAGTGAATATTATAGATTTATTTCGAAACATTTATTAAGTACATATATTTATTACTGAATACTTTAGTTTATTTATATACATATGTGATTATTATTACCGGATTATGAACGAATTCATATAATACCGATTGCATCATGCTTTACAAGCGATGCGGTCGTTGATCAGTTCTCACATAAGAGGTTTTGTCCAAGAAGCGTCTTGATTGAATGCTCATCAAACCGCATTGAACGTCCCGTATATTCAAGTCGGCTATCTATACTTATATGTCATATAAAGCTGAAGAGGGTGGTTTGTACGTGTATATCTCTATTACATACATTTACCTTAGACAAAGGGACGATTATAACTGTGAGACATATCTTGTATATCAGTATTATAGGCAGTAAATAATTATAGATCCACATTAAAATAGCTAATTTAAATGTTCGGAACGACTAAATTATCTACAAATATAAATACAATTGAAGTTTATGTTGGTAATATCAAATTAACAGCTTTGAATAAAATGCATATAAAAATATTTAATAAAGCTATACGCTAGGTACTAAGATTAAAAACACAATTTAAAAATGTTTTGCCTGTCTGTCTGTTTGTTCCGGCTAATCTCTGAAGCTGAATTTTAACGGGACTTTCACTTACAGATGGCTAATGTTAAAATAATAATTAAGGCTATTTTTGTTTAAAAATATAAGAGACAAAAATTCAAACCAATGAAATATCCGACTCAAGCAGAGAAGGCAAACATTACATAAATGTAATTGTTCCTCAAAATAACGTGGGTGAAATCGTCGAGCAAGTTATTAATAGTTGGTTTCAACGTTGCATTATTTTCCTTTCATTCAAGACTCGCTTATATTTATAACAGAAACATTTCATTAACTAGCTTGAGTTTCCACCGGCTGCAGCTGCCTTCTGTTTTCATTCAATTAATTCACTTAACGATACAACGAGTTCATTTACTGATTACAGGACATGATGCCAGAACTCGATTTGAGTTTAAAATTTAATTATAATGAGTGTCATATGACGTTCAATATTCAGAATGTTCAGGTTACATCTGTAGATGATATTATTAATTTGTTATCTATAAGCTGGTGATAGCGAATTCGTCTGCATAGAATTGTTTTTACCGATACTGGCTTACACGTAGAAGAACGATATGGATGCTTATAAGCAATACTATTTCATGCTACGCGGAACTCATTTTCAGAAAATGGCGCCTACATATGTCAAATCTATCCATATCCATCTTCTCCTTTTTATTTTAATTAAAGGTATAATGAATTAAAAGCAGATTGGTATAACAAAAAGTTACATATACTAATAAGCTTTTTAAGTATATTATTTATTGCATATTGCAAAATATTGAGTACTCTTTAATATTCGAAAAATTTAATAAAGATATTAAATAATGTCAAATACACATCACATTAACAGAATACATAGACATATCCGAATTAGACTTCTTGTGGTTTGACACATTATTGCTTATCAGCATCCATATATCGTTATGCTGTCGCGGGCTTTTTTGTAAGACTTTTTAAGATAAACATTTCTATTATACATTATAATTATACGTTAATTTTACGGTTTTTCCAGCGCATGTCAACTTGTTGCTGGAAGATTTTTTTTCTAGTTACTTGACATTATTTTATCTTTATATTTTGGACAATTTACACAATGTCTTTATAAATTATATCCTATGTATTATTCTGATGTGTAGATTATATTACTGTAAAGTTTCATTAAAATCCGTTCAGTAGTTTTTGCGTGAAAGAGAAACAATACCAATCACGCAACTATCACTGGTTGAAAATTTACGTCGAAGTATACATATTCGATTCAAATTCGATTGAGATTCGATAATTTATCGAGTCTAATACAGAAAAGAATGAAAAAATAATTAAATAAACATGATAAAATAGCTGACAAAATAAAAACATAAATGTATACAGTTGCGCCCACAGATACTTCGGCTTATGGGAGCGGACTGATAACCGTAAATATCAATCAATCAATTAAGTTCCGAAGTTTTATCTACATAACTATTATAAAACATACTTACTAGCTATGTCTCTCTCTCTCTTTCTCTCTCATGTTCAGATAAGGTTTCTGGGTTCTAATTCTAAGCTACTGTATTTTTCCAACATTGATGTAAGAATTTTTCGTAAAACGTTCGGATAAATAATGCTTATCCTAATGTTAGTTGAAATAAAAGCAAACGTCGACGCCGTTAAGTCGAAAGAGCCGCATTTTCTTGCTAAGACTCGAGACTAAATGTTTAAGTGCCTACTCATTTTAATAGATACAATGGCATTATTTAGGCCTGAAGCTAAGTGCTATTCGATGCCAGGTACGGTGTTTTAAGTATGTATATTTAGTATTTAGTACCTAAGTAAATATATTATCAGTTTTATATTATATTTATCAATAAAATTACTTTCGTTAAGGTCAATGAAAATTTTATAAATTTTAATGAAATTTCTATTTAAACCATAAAATTATTTGACTAACGTATAATTCATTTTTTTCGTTATCTTAATATTCTTATGCGCAAGCAAGCAGAAAAAAATTACTTTTCCAAATTTGAAATTCTAGAAAGGATTTTTTATAAGGACTGTGACCTATATTTTTTTTACTTTTTTTTAATGAAAAAGATTTAAACTTGTACTTACTATAGAAAAAGTGGTACAATGAAAGTTTTAGTTTCTTATCAATCTGATGTTACAAAATTGTAGACAATTTAAAAATATTTTTGTAGAAAGCTGTCAGAAACATGAAAGCAGTTGAGATCATTTACGAAATAAAAGCCACCCAAACAAAATTGAATTGAATCGTTTGCGATTATTTGAAAGCTTTTTAAATTTTTTATTCGTTCTCTTCTTTAAGGGTATTTAATATTTATTCATCATTAGATATTATGATATTAATATTTTTAAGTTATGTTCATTTCATTGCGACTATCTGTAGCCTAAACGTCTTGAGCGATTTTAAACTGTAAGGCATCAGTAGATTTGTATTCTTTCCATAAATGCGATATATATAACGTCACCAAAAATCAAAATAAAGCGGGCTTTTTACTTTTATTAATTTTTTATCAGAACATTTAATGGATTAATTCTTAGTGATAATAAGTAATTACTAATTTAATAAGTTATTTGTTACATGATTATCATAAAATATTTTATTTACACAAATGGTACATGGCGCTTGTGTATCATTTCAATTTATGTAATTCCAATAGCATGCGATAGGTTTGATTTAGTATTTGGTAAATAGAAATTGATGCTGGTCCCGTAACCGCGAAGTTCATTAGTCATTCTATACATCTGAAGCGTATTGCTATTCATTTGAATTAATAATTAACGATTGCATAATCAATGGAAACAGGTATCGTCATTAAATAATAATTAAATGATAGATTTTTATTTAATTTTATGTTCCTCGTTATTTCTAAAGTTACGAATATCCTAAGAATAGTAAGAGATGGAACTGTAATACAAGTTTAATTTTCAAGCTACAAAACTCTAAAATATTATATTGTGTTTGCTCGACCGGGTATAAAATAATACAAAAAAATCGGCGTGTATTAGCCATTGAAGCGTTGCGCTCGAAAGTAGGAGTTTGAAGCCTTACCCTCTCGCCCATCCCTTCCCTTATTTCCTGGATGAGGAAGCTCTTCATCCCTCGTGTAAGCTGGCAACGCATTTGTGGCTTCCCTGGTGTAGTAAATGCGATTAAGTGATCACCGTCAATGAGGCGTCAGTGATCACTTAACTTAAAGAAACTTAAATTAGGGAATTCGGCAGTTTAATTTGAATCTAAATAGATATATTAAATTTGTTATTTAGTTATTTTTTTCAAAATCATAATGAAAGAATCATTTTGAAAGACTAAATTATATGAAACAAAATTTTGATTACTATCTTAGCAAACTCGTTTCTCACAGATAATTCGGTAAGTTTAACACTAAGCGTGCGATAAAATCATTTTCTTTCCAAATTATAATTTGAATTATTTTTCAAGTGCAAAATCGTGAAAATAAAGACATTTAAATGAATACTGTCCCATTGGGTGTGATCATCCGCTTTAGGAATTCAGGTGATCATATACTTGTAGTTTCATTTGACTAAAGTCAAATGTAATAGAACATCAATAACGTTTGATTTCTTTGTACCCTTTGACAGTGTTTATTATTCACAGGAATTCAATATAGCCAAATCCGAAAATTTTTTCGACGAGTATTTAATTGGAAAGATAGTCGTCGAACGGAAATTTCACTGACATATTTCTAAATCGATTTTATCTTTGCAAAGGTTCAAATATATTATATTTATATGTGAATATTGAATATAATTTTGTTGCATTTTTAACCGATTTCGAAAAATGAGCTGGTTCGGTTTTTATGTTTGTTCACCGATTTCTAGCCGGTTGTGGACCGATTGTGATTTTTTTTTTTGTTTTAAAGTATATACTTCCCAATTTGGCCCATTGTCGTAAGAGCAGGATTTGATGATGGGTCCTGAAGCAATTAAAGAAACCCTTTAAATATACACAAATTATACACAAAATCGGTACACCTAGACCGATTTTGGTGTTTTTAACCGTAACTCATGTATTTTCTCTTTGGAAGCCACATTTGAAGTGGAACTGATAATGAAGACTACAGATGATCACCGAAACTACTCAATAAAAAGTATTTCATGGGTTGCGATTTGATTACTTCAATATGATTACTAAGCAGATTATACTCATCAAAATGCAGTTGGTAACATGTTGGTAAAATGCGAGTACTGAGACTCGGCCTTGAAATTGGGAGCCCCCGTTGGGGCTCAGAATGGACGTCCGTTTCTAAAGGTGTCTCCTAGTGAGATCGCACCTCGGCTTTGAACGTCGTCGGTGTGAAGGATGACGCTGTGCGGAGCGCGGATGACGAGGGTGACGGTCTCACGACGTGCCTAAGCGCGCCCGAGCCGTCGCAAACCGAGGAGGGATGTATCTTATGATCCCTAATATGTAGAGTAGGTTGATAACAAGATTAGCGTATAACAATATGTAATATTCCCTACGTGTGCGAGTCCGACTCACACTTGACCGGTTTTTATTATTTCTTGTTCTAGCGGCTATAGAAAAACTCATTCTAGAGGGCTATAACGGTGAGCCTTCGCTATCACAACGCGATGCATTTTGACAGTTGATTTAACAGAAACTTTTCAATAAATTGATGCTTCACTTAAAACGCCCAAAGCTATGGATGAATGAATACCCACAGACGACAAACAAATTAATAATTTAAAGTCGTTAACAAAACAAAGACCAACCAATTGTTCTAGCTATCCAACATTTTGTAGTGAACTGTACATAAATTGCATTCAAGGTATGCTTTAAAACGTTGATGTTATTGGGGCAGAGTAAGCCGGTATTGTAAAATGTAAAATGTCGGACCACGGCCGCTTTGTGGACGGCCGGCCGCTGTATCGAATTTTGTTTATTTGTATTCCGTCTGGCGTTTGAGTTCCGTTTACTTTTATCCGAATGCTCGTGGAATATTTAATAAATGTACGTATTTTTAACCCTCGACTAAAAAAGGGGGTTGTTGGAAGTTTTAAGCGTGTATCTATCTGCGGCATCGTATCTCGCCAACGAATGGACAAATTTTGATGCAGTTATTTTGTTCGAAAGCTGATTTAATCAAGATGGTCATTAGCTTTAACTAATGAAGATCTGTTCAGATGTTCAGATCTCTTAAGTAGTTGTTGAAAGGATCTGAGCAAACTTCAGCTGGTCTAATTGACTCGAAATTACTATATTATGAATGATATTAAAATAAAATAGTTGCGTAACCTTGACCTGATGGTGCAGCATCACCTGGAACCAGCAGGATACAAAACTGAGAAGTTATTGTAGTGAAGACCAACTTACACCAGAAGTATCGTGTTGCGTTGAAACTTTAAATTATTATAATATCAGTATTGAATACATTAACAGGATATAAATATTTTTTTTTCAAAAATTAAACGGACTTCAAAAACGAACCTAAGAGATACAAATGAACTAAAAGGCATAAAATAAATGTTTTCTACGACATTTTGAAGTCGGTACCTGGTAAAACATTCGATGTCGGCGTCAAGTAAAACCTATTTCGTGTTACTGGCACCAAAATCGGTCCACAAACAGCAAAGTAATCGATGAACATCAATAAAAAAAAGTCCACGACGAATTGAAAACCTCCTTTTTCGGAAGTCGGTTAAATATCAGAAAAATTCTTACAATCCGAAAAAATACTCGTTTCACGAGTACAGTCATAAAGCATCCTTTTTGAAATCGTAACAATTCATTCTCTATTTGTAAAGTGATCCGTATTTCTGTAATTTCCTGGTCTCTCGCGTTCCATTTATTCCAGAAAGATATTCCAGTAACACCTGCGCGCAATTTACCACTCCCAGGCTCCAGCTTTGCATAAATAGCTTATTTAAAACGATACGAAACTTTCTTTACTTTGAATTTATTAATCTATTTACATATTAAGTAACAGGTGACAATGATGCGAAAGTCATAAATTCAAACAGTGACAGGTAAAAAGAAACATAAGGAATTCGTATATACATAAATGTTAGGAAAAAGTTTTTTGTTGAAAAAAAAAAAGATATTTTTCACCGTTTCAACCGTAATAAAACATTACAGTTTTTGCTATGCCACCATAAATATAACTTTGTAGGGGATTTCGTAAATCGATATTAGGAAAAAAGTGCTTAAAACATGAAGGTAGGGGTGAGGTTTCGCATGATTATAGTCGAAATTCGATTAAGTTATCGAGCATGTAGTGCTGACAGTCTTAAAATAGGTAAGGATTCCGTAAATAAATTTTAAGTTTTTTTTTTTATAATAACGGGCTCGCCGGCGTTTTGCTTGCGTCCGTCGCGAGAGTATCTGCTATTAAGTGAGTGCCACCGCCAATAAACACTTGTAGCACCAGAGGAGTCACAATTGCTTTAAATTATTTTTAAAAGAAAGATTTAGTAGAAAAGATAGGCTTCCGGCTCTCTTACTCATCGTATGTAACAAAGCTATGTTACTTACTACGCCAATTTTCTGGGAGAGTCTAGTAGTGCCAGGTCGTGCCGGTCCATATACAAGTCAGTCAGTGGGGTACAGCTAGGTTCTACTGCAATAAAATCAATGCTAAATTAGAGTATAGGCTATAAACAACCAAGAGAAATACCTTTTTAATAGCTCTAAGGAAAATATAACAAATAAAAGGAGCTATATATGATATTTTGTATTACACTAACTATGATCCATTTAAAATTTATAAAAGTTGATTAATATTCAGTATCAATGGATTATATAAGAATGTAAATAGATGATACATTTAGAGTCGAGTTTTGGGCGTTAACGAAAACATTCCTCTTATTACTTCCTATCCATTTCATCGATCATTTCTTTTTAAGCTGGTAACGCATTTTTAGCTCCTCTGGTGCTGCAAATGTCCATGGGTGGTGATCACTTAACAATCGGTGTCCCACTCGGTTGTTTTCTAGTTTATTATATATATAATAAAAAAAAAATAAAAATAGCCCCCACACAAAAATCTTTAAAAAGTAGAGAAAAGAGCTCTTCAAATTGGTGAATCGATTTTAGTTAAATATATCTGAAAAAATTTATTCGCTCAAATAAAAAATAAAAACTGCTCAAGTGCAAGTAGGACTCGCGCACCGAGGGTTCCGTACAAACTTATAGAAATCTATATAAAACTAACCCATCTACGCCATTTGTGGTCTTCATCATCAGTTCCAACATAAGTTACTATCAAAAATACCTAAATCGGTATACGCTTGCCTATAATATTTGAGGAGTTCCCTCAATTTCTCCAGGATCCCATCATCTGATCCTGACCTGAAGAAGACAATGGGACCACCTTGGAAGTATACCTTTTCAAACAAAAAAAAATTTTGAAAATCGGTGCCCAAATGGCGGCGTAATCGGCGAACAAACATAAAAAAAAATTAAATACAAGGTCGAATTGAAAACACTCCTTTTTAGAAGTCGCTTAAATATAATAAAATATTATGTAAATATGGATCACATCCCAAAAACTATTTTGAAACTACTTAGGAGCACTTTAATCTAAAACACGATCATGGATGCAATCCATGGAAACACAAAATTTTATTTTAAGTACTAATACACCTTATACTTTCAAAAAAAAAAGTTATAGCGCGATTCAGGATACACCTAGCGCCATCTCTTGACAATTTCAATGAACTAACTTGTTGACTTTGACATTATCAACATAATTATATTATATTTTATTCTCGTTTTATTTTTATTTATATTCTACTACACTCCACTACCCCTGCACTACGGTCGTAAAATATTTAGATTTACATTATCAATCAAAATATCGAAATATATATTAGTGTTGCCAAGACGAAAATAATTAGTCCTTAATTCGAACAAAAGTAATTGTTTATTTATAAATAACTAATTATATTACTAATAACCAGAAGACTTAAATGTGTAGATAAATAAGTAAATTAAATAACTCGATCTGTTCGAATTTAATTTTAATTTTTTCGTACTAAGTCAATACGAGTACTTAAATCAAATCGCGTGAAGCTCTTATATTGAATGTTAATTACGTAATGACGTTATTAATCGACGATAAAACTTTTAAATGAAAAGTTTATTTTATAATTTTTAGCGCGTTTAAATAATAATTAAAATAAATTTTTTTATTAATCGAGCAGAATTATATCACAGTTAATGTCATAATGTTGTAATAGATGGCATTCGCTGTACGCTGAATCGCGCTATCATTTTGTTAGCTGCGATATATAGATTGCATTGCGTTGTTTATAAAGGTTTGCTGCTTTTTAATGTTTTCGTAATGATTCAAATTTCTTCTCAGTGTTTGTAAAATTGTTTTTTTGACCATGGTCAACTTCTATGTTAATTTGTTACAAGTACATATAATTTTAATTCTAAGATTAATATATTTTCCGCTTGATCAATTTACAACTTGATACATTTACGCGTTCCTGAGAAAAAGGTTGAAAGACAGTCGTACAGACTGACAGACACACGAACAGAAATTTACAGTTTTCGGATTTTTTCCTTTATGTATACTAAAGGACCTTGCTCCTGGCCAAATTTCATAATGCTTGGTCAATGGGAAGTACCCTATAGGTTTTGATTCCCTTGCGAAAACGTTAAAAACGCTATCATACTTAAAATATGTGATATAAATGACCGTATCTTTTGATTGCGTTAACTTAGAAGTTTGATTTTTTCACAGCTCTTAGTAATTACAACTCTGAGTACTTGACGTTGATAAAAATTTGTTACCTTCACGCGTTTCTGAGGAAAAGGTTGAAAGACAAACTTACAAACAGACAAACGTACATACAAAAATTTACAGTTTTCAGATTTTTTCCTTTATTTGTACCATAAGATCTTACTTCTTGCCAAATTTCATCGTGCTAGGTCAATGGGAAGTACCCTATAGGTTTTGATTCCCTTGCGAAAACGCTAAAATGGTCAAAATATACGACATATTTTCCATTATCTTTTGATTGCGTTGACTTAGAACTTTAATATTTTCACGGCCGCATGTCATCGTAGACTTGAGTATATGATATTAATTTCAACATGATACGTCTATGCATTTCTGAGAAAAAAGGATTGACATCCCGACAGACAGACAGACAGACAGGCAGACAGACAGACAGACAGACAGACGGACAACAAAGTGATCCTATAAGTGTTCCGTTTTTCCTTTTAAGGTACGGAACCCTAAAAAACCGCATCCAAATCGGTTCGTCCGTTTAGAACTATGGTGCCACAGACAGCCACACAGACAGATAAACATAGCGGTAAAACTTATAACACCCCTCTTTTTCCGTCGATTAAAAACAAAACAATAGCAGACTTTTTTAACATGTACACATAAAATGAATGATGTTTAAAAAATCATATTTTGAAGCAAAAAGATCAGTTGTAAGCTTTTACCACAAACACATAAATGTAGCGAACTTCGTGGTGTTTTATTTTAGTGATTCAAACCTCATCTTGCGTGTTGTAAAATATTAACTTGACTTTGAGAAAGGCACGTCCGATGTCGTAAGGACATTATTCATGACTGGTGTTAAGTTTCTGTATATTTTATTGTGTGTAATGTTCGGTATAACGTGAAGATAAAACTTTTTTATATGATTTTAGGTTTTACTTAGGTTTAATCATTAGAGAAGTTAAAGCGATGTTAAATATTAACCTAAATTATATGCACCAAGACTTTTACAAAAACGTAACATTTTTTAAAGCAAAATTTATATGATCTCGTTAAATCGGTCAAGACGTCTTTGAGTAATCGGAGATTGTAGATAAAAAAATCTCCGACGAACTTAGAGCTTACTACTTTAGAAGTCGGATAAAAATTATAAATATAATTTATAAACTCGATTGAAATATTATTAAAAGAGATTTTTTTTCTGCAAAATCTTTTACATTAAAATTCACATTTCTGTAAAGTTGAAAATTGCCGGTAGCAACTCTCTGTTATATCGAAATTTTATTTTACTTTGCTTCGCATGCCAGTTTATAGCACCTGGTTAAAGCTTTAAGGCAGAAACAAGTCATCAAGAGCGAATTTATCAATAAAATGTGGCGCCTCTCGAGAAAGGAGCATTTTCCTTGCATTATTAAGTTCCTTTAGTTTTTCATGTACTATTAATTCCCATAAGTTTCTCTCTATACGTGACACTATTCGATGGTGCAATAATACAGATGTCTTTTTTTTTTTCAAGATTAGTGGGTTCGATTCCTGGCTAGGAAAATAAATCTTCAAAAATAAGCGTTGCCTAAATTACTCCTTACAACATAAGCTATGTGCTAGTAAAAGTCCGGCTATTCCAGAGTTTGGCCGGAACAAATAGGCAGACAAGCAGATAAACAGAGAGCGACTTCTAGGATTTTTAGTTTCATACTTTAATAATAAAATCAAATAAAAATAGTAAATAATTTATATTAATATTAAAAAGAGGTAAAGTTTGAATACAGGGGTAATTCATATCTGAAATTACATATCAAATTTTAAATAATTCTTTTAGCGTTATATAGCTCGTTTATTGCGGAAGGTTATAGGCTATACAAGATCACGCTGCGACTCACAGGAGCGAAGCATGGTAACATAGACGCGAGTGAAACTGCAAGGGGCAGCTAGTTAAAAATAATTTTCGATTTCATTTCTTTTTTAAAATACGCAGAAGGAGTATTTGTAATTCGAAATCGAGTGTATAGTGTGACTCTACCTTATTTTATGAAAGCGGAATGCTTAACTTTACGACACTGTCTACGTGGTTCAGTAATTATGCTGTCTAAAAACGTAATTCTCTCTCTTAAACGGAATTTAAGAAAATCTACGTGTATTTTTCCACTATAAACATTATTTTCTATTATAATATATTTTAGCTAAAAACAAATGAATATATAATCGTGGCAATTGTTTGTCTATTTTTTCGAGTATAACACAAGAATTGCTCAATCGAATTTAATGAAATTTTTACGTTATTGTTTCATGACTAGATAATAACGAGAACTAGGTATAGTAAACAATGGAGACAATAAATCGAAACCACATACAGCTTAAGAAATGTTATGAGCTCCTGGATTTTTTTTTACAGAATATCGATCACTTTGGACGACGTTGCCTAGCAACCAGCTAGTGACTAAGTATGACAGGAGTAGTGACTAAGTTGAATGGGAAGAAATTTTTAACGTCAAATAGTATGATTGTAACATATCTTTATTTACAAAGTATAATTGTGTTAGTCTATCACAACAAATATTTTAAATTTTATGTTCAAGAAATAATACATTTCCTTGATGTTCGATAAGGATCTCGACAAATGGAGCACCTATAACAATGTGCTTCCACGTGAACGGCTTACTGCAGTGCGAAACCATAAAATTATTCTCTCGTGAAGTTATCAGGTGGGATTGAATTTGTTCTGAGAACAAAATGTGGTTCCGCATTTCCTGCAATTTACTGCCTGTCACATTTTATTCTGTACCGCTTGGAAACCGATTGTATGGTCTCAGCAGATTTTTACTACAGCGAATACTTTTTAAGCTTTATCTGTATCTTTACTAGACTGAAAATATAGCTTATGCGGCTTACCACTTACGTTTTTAGGTTTCCGAATGATGTATATTCTGAGGTAGGCAATACTAGTAGTGAAGTAGCTAATACATTGTATAAAGAATGTACGAGCCGGAAGCCTCGCCACCTCCTCTATTCCTTTCCTTATTTCCTATTCCGTCTTATACCTGATTCCTTTTTAAGCTGAAAATGTATTTCTGGCTCCTTTGGTACAAAAACATCTATGGGCCAAGTTGATCACATTAGGTTTATTAAAATCAGATCTCGCCCGCTCGTTTGTCAGTTATTCTTATAAAAAAAGATGTTTTCGTAGAGTTAAGAATTGTAAATAAAATCAATGGTAAATTGACATGGCTATACACTTTTTCTTTATTGAGAAATCTAACTCCTCTTCCCATAATTTCATATATTTTTACCTTTTAAAGTTGGCAATATTCATAACACCACTGATGCTTTTAATGTTCATAGGCGATGATTTCTTAACATCAGACGATCTGTCTGCTCTTGTGCATTTTATATTTATGTAAGTAAAACTCTATACCTAAAACTATTGACTATAGTGATATAAATTGGTTGCCACAACAAGTAGAGTGAAACGTCAAAGGAAACCTAAAAGTAATCGTGGTCTATTCAAGTAAAAAGCTATAGAAAAGTATCTTGGGATTGTAATAGAGCGGGTCTTTTCAAGTTCTCGACGAGTTTGTTGTGAGCGATAACAACCGCCGGCGTTGAGAATTCGAAATGTATTAGATAGTACAATGCATGTTGTATATAACGTAACTGTTGAAGAGTCTCAATCGAAAAGAACATAATTATTACGTCAATAGAAAAAAAGGTTTTTGCCTAGATGGGTCATTCGGTCATGTACAAATAGTCGTTGAAATTTTAATAATGGCAAAAATATTGCACAATTTTAAATACGCACTAACACTCGTCTAATTTGTATTTAAAGTTGAAAATGAAAACATATTTCAACAAGTACCTAGTAACGAAGTAATCATCATCCCTTTTTCCGGTTATACCAGGGCCTGGTTATTTATTTAGCAGATATTGACTAGATACTAACTTTTTTAAACAAAGCCATTGTTACCTAAAAATCTCCGCAACATCTGAAGGCAAGGTAACCACTTGGACTAGAATAATTTCCTTACTGAGAGGTAAATAACGTTCATTATCAGGTAATTTTGATAACCGGGATTTCCTCACAAGAACATACATAGACCTAGGAACAAATATTTATAATAATACAAATATCTGCCGAACCCAATACCATCGGAGCAAGAGTACCATTTCGCAGCCAGAGTGATGCAGTAATCAAATAAAACCTACACACTTAATATCAAATTAACTTTTTAATAACAATAATTAATAAAAAACGATTAAAAATACTAAAATAATACGTAATATGAAATTTCTTCATATGAACAGTATGAAAAAATAAATTCTTACAGCGGTAGTAAATTAATCTAGCGTTGCCATATGTAGCAAATGTTTCCATCACAAGCGGTGCTTATATTAATATCCAACATTTACGTGAGTGTTTGTACGGAATTACTTTGTTAATTAACGGTTAATAAATTAATGGTTTAGGTTTTAATATTGCTTGTATATCTAAAACAATGTGTAGTATAAACAATAACTGTGCGGAATGAATTCGCAAATTGTATAATTTAGAGCAATATATATTATAATAAATCCCACCAAGAATATAAATGTGAAATGAGAGCCAAGTTCAATATTATGATATATCCCAAAGCATATTTACGTCAACGACAAAGGAAGTGAGATCTATATGTGCTAAGTTCAATGATCAATCCTGATTTTTTATAATAACATGAAATATTTTGTAACAACATAATTTCATCTTATAACTAAGGATAACATTTCAAGCCCAAATATCTGACTTGGCTAGTTCTCATCCACGGTGTTATTCGCCAGTTCTGTTAGCTTGAACTTGGAAACGCTTCTGTGAGTCTAGATTTGTCCAAGAATGGCGGTAAAATACCGTAATAAAACCTATTAAGTGGGAATCAGACTCTCGCATCGAGGGTTGCATCACATTTATTCCCGATTGAAGTAATCACATCAAATTTAACGTTTATTTGTATATAATTTATTATTGTTTATCGAGTTTCTTCCTAGTTCTCGGTAGAATATACATTTCGAAGCGGTACCACATAAGCTACCAGCTTCCTTATTAATATGTATTTTATTCTATTGACAATTCAAAAGTGCTTGTGAGAGCCAAGTCGTATAAAGTATATTTTGAGTGATTTTGATTTTGAAAACTGTTGATTTTGGTGTTGATTTTGTTAATACAAAACGAAATTCGGACGGACTGGCAGATAGACATAAAAATATAAATATTTCGAAGTCTTAAATTTTCAGACGTGAACTCGTAAAGTAACGTATATCTTTCCCTGGGATATTAAATATTACAGTAACAAAACTTTGTTTAGCGGTTTATCCGTGAAAGTATAACCCAGATACTTACATTGTATTTGCATTGTGCACTTTTACGATTGAGCGATGCTTGCGGTGATGAGGCATGATAAGGGCAATATAAACTAGAATTCTATGGTGGCATTCACATTCGTTATATTTGTTTCCTACTTGCTTTGTTTGTAGTTAATTTGATTTGGTAAAGACATTTAATGCTAAGAAATATCAATGAATTCCCGTATACAGAAAAATCAGTATAGGTTTATAAGTAATCATTGTATTGCAAATTAATGAATAAATAAATAAATGTTATATTAAATTCAAATTCAAATTCAAAATATACTTTATTCAAATAGGCTTTTTACAGCACTTTCGAATCGTCAATTTACAGGTCCATTGGTTATAGATTTTTTTAAGCTACCACCGGTTCGGAATGTAGAGACTACACCGAGAAGAACCGGCAAGAAACTCGATAGGTACTCTTTTTATTAATCTTACTAATATTATAAAAGCGAAAGTTACTCTATGTGTTACGCAATTACGCCTAAACTACTTAACCGATTTAAATGAAATTTGGTAAAGAGATAAGACTATAGTCTGAGAAAGAACATGGTCAATACTTTTAATGCGAAAAAGGGCTGTAATAGGTTGAAACAGGAATAAAATAGCATTTAATCCTACGCAGACGAATTCGCGGGCACCGTCTAGTATTAACATAAATAATAAATATAAAAAAAAATACTTAATAGATCAAAGTAACGTTTTGTATGATTCGGAGATAAAGTGTGACAAGGCAAATCGTTCAAGTTCAGGAAACACTCGAGAGTGCAATTTTTCGTCTTCAACATCGAAAGGAGGCGAACGATGAATAAAACAAAGCGAGTTTTTGACAGACTCTTTCCACATTGTAGATGGGATTTTCGATATCGTAACACATTCGACTCGATACAGAACGAAATGTATGATTATTTTAAGCGATTTTTGTTATAAATTTACTTTTATGCGTATTATTCGACGAAGACTTGGATGGAGAATTTTTGGGTACCTACAAATATTTTTAAACCGCACCTAATTCAGAATTTTGCTGAGTTAGCAACAATATCTGTGAATAATTAATTTTTTTCTGATAGCTTTATTGAATTGCTTAGTTATTGTTAACAAAATATCCTGGTTGGAAGTTATATGTATTTTTAATGAGACTGATGCATATAGTTGCCTTTTTTTTTGTTATCGCTGGGGAATGCGTTTATGCATCCCGCCTGGGGGAGACCGGGCGGGTATGTGGGACACCTGGAGGTGAGTACACTAGACTACCCACTAAACCCCAGCGGTGCCCTCATCGTCTTAGTTGGATGTCACAGGATCGCTTGCGCATGCTACCGTAACGTCCCGACGGTTGGCCCGCCTAGACAGACCGTCTTCGCCTAAAGAGTGCTCACGAGCACCGAGAGTACTCTCTCGCCCTGGTGGTGTGTGGAAGAATCTCCCTGTATCTCCCTTATGGAGGAGGAAGAGCGTTAACATAACGCCTTCGTCTTCCTCCCGGTCGTCGTCTGCGGATCGGATCAGCGAGAGCGTCCGCTTCTCGTTCCCATGCACATAGTTGCCTAGCAACAGGCTGTTGATATCAAAATAGAGAGCATGGCGTTATATTACAAAATATGGAAAATAAAGACATGGACTGTGATCAATCACGTCTTTTAAAGTATTTAAATTTTAAACTTATTTGCATTTACAATAATTAAATATGTTTTTAGCTACGAAAATGCTATTTTTATTTTTAGTTACATATAAAATAAATGATATCATCTGTCTAGACATTTTAATCTTCCATAGTTTTTATCAACTCTATCTCAAACTTCTAAAAGCCTATCTAGAGTACAATAATTAAAAAGTAGGGCATAAATTCTCAAAGTTGCAGAGACACGGGTACCGTCTGATCGTAATTTATGGAATGGCTTTCGGTGAAAAATGTCGCCAACCAAAACGGAAACTTTAAGGGTTTGAATACACTTGCGCGAGCAAGCGACTGTGAATAATGAAATTGTCTCGTTTAGTTACAAATGTGCTCTGCGTATGGTCGTTTTACGTAGACGAAGTTTTAGTTTTGTTCGGTCTTGTGTGTAGTTATTCCGTGCTTTTTTTTATAATTTTTTTACTCAATAACCTCAACTAAAGGTTACTTTATAAATAAAACAAAATATGTTAGATAAAATACATAAAAGGAAAAATAAAAATAAGTATTATGTATGAAGTTATATAATTTCGTAAATATTAAAATATCATAAAGTTTTAAATTCTAAATATTGAACAATAGTAGGTATTATAATATTGTTCAGCAGTTTTATATAAACGTTTTTTTTTTTTGTAAAACAACTAGCTGTTTTGTAAAACAGCCGATTCGACAATCAATCTACGAAACATGTACATATACATGACAAATTTATTGTATGAGACGCAACGCTCTAGCTTTATTGAGCCAATCAGAACGCGACACGTAGCTTCCACAAAGAACTCTCTTGCCGTTGAAGCCGGTTCTTCCATGCAATACTCTGAAGTTATCCATCACCATCACGAGACCTGGTAATGTAAACATAACTACAATGAGGTGTGTGTAGCCTACGGCATTAATCACTTATTATCTGTATTAAACAGAAGCTGGAACACAACAGTCATTTCATTTGATCTCATCCTCACAAATACTGAAAAGATAAAAAATTAATTACAACCAAGATATGAATGTAATACATAGAGAATTTATTTAAAAATTTCTGTTATTATGTAACTCATATAACATAAGCTAAAACTAGATTTTTTTAAATATTTCTATTGTTAAAATATATATAAATATTATAAACTATAAACTTCTTCAATTAACGGGCTAAATAACGCAAAATAATTTTATTTAAATCGGATCTGCAGTTTAAGTCTTTGTCATTACATACCAACTTACAAACAAATTTTACCTCATTATAATATTGGTAGAGATTCCTTATGATTTGACGATTAAATTAATGTGTAATATTACTACAACAATAATACTATAATACTGTCATGTTATACTTCGTTACATTAACAATCTTTTAACAAATTCAACGTATTCTAATCTATGTAACTAATTATCATTTATATTCTAGAAAGTTCTACAACTTTCAAAAGCTTTAACGTTACGTGAATGTTTCACATGAAGATACACGTATCTATTCCGCGTATGTCTTACCTGGTTTAAGTTTAAATTTCCACTGAAATTCCGGATTTTCATAGTATCTTGACAAATTCCGCAGCGAGCGATAGTACGCCTTGCATTCCTCTCCGCTGGAGAATGCCATCGACGAACGATCGTATACGTTAAATCTATAACAAATTTCGCTATGGATATAACCGAAAATCATTAAATCTAAATGTTCAATAGAATAAAAATGATTTCTATTGTTATTATATATTATTTAAAAACTCGTATTTAAATTGAATTCTTTTGGATTGGCGGACCTATAGCTTTCATATGGGAGGAGTCTGTTCAAGAGAAGGGTCAGTTCAAAATGTGTTAACTAGTTTTTAACCGGACATTACGCAGTAAAGTAGTATGATTCTAAATGCTAATTTCAATTATTTAGAAATTATATAAACCATTGTCATTGCCATTCGCTCAATGTACTAAGTACAAGTACGGGGGACGGGAGGCGCGGATCCCCAAAACTCCCACCCCCCTCTCCTTATATACGTCCATGGTTGGAGTTTAAACGTGGTGGATAAGATATTGCTGTAACTTTTCAATTCACCCGATGCCATGTAACGCGTCTATAGAATTCCTTTCGTCGTTGTCACGAGCGAGTTAGCGTGCGCAATTAGACCTTTATTTAAAACTAGTTGGCCCTCGCGGTTTTACCCGCGTTTTTGGTTACAGCTTCGCTCCTGTGTGTCGTAGTATGATGTAATATAGCTTATAAACAACTTTAATAAACGGGCTATCCAACAAAAAAAGATTATTTTTATCAGATCTGAAGTTTCAGAGATTACCCTTTATATAGAATCTTAAAAACTTTTGGCTGTTTATAATATTAGTATAATGAATAAAATAAGTTTTTTTTTATTAGATCAATAAATTAAACTAAATAAAATAACGAACCTAATTTGTGTGATATCTTGCATCTTGTCTAATCTTATCACTGGCGCTGAATACCTAAAGTGGTGACCGTCCTCTAAATACTCAGCTTCTACGTCAAATTTCGTTAAGAAGTCAAAGTCTTCCGGGTGTTCGTTTTTCAATCGTGTCGCTCCATAAAATCCATCAACAAGTAACGTTTCTCCACCAGAGCCATTAGAATGTTCTAGACAATGCAGAATTTGGAGTCTATAAATATTGAAAAACATGATATAGACGTTTTTTTGCTAAAAAAAATAAAAATTTAATAATAAAAAAATTAAAATGTTTGATTCAACTTAAAAAAATACTCTTTGAAAGTGAATGATATAATGAAGTAGCCTATTTAACCCCTAAACGTGCCATTTCATTTTTCTTTCGAATATGTAAGTAATTTTGAAGCCAAAAACTAAGACAAAATAAACCATCATTAACAACTGACTTATGACTTATTTCATATTGTCGTAATTGTTCTGCAATATCTAAGATTAGTTTGAATAAGCGATTTTTCTTTAAATATAATTTCTCCGTATTATGACTATTTATTGAAGACCATTTTGTTTGTAAGCATTTTAATGTCTTATGGGACAAAAAATAAAAATAAAGATTTCTTTTCTGAAAAGAAAAACAAAGTCCGTAGTTTCATTACATTTCTAATTATTAAAAATCAATTTGAAGATGAATAAAGTTGAAAAAAAATATTTTAGTTTTTCTTTTATCGCATTTCAATTTTATAGTCTTACCCGGCAGCTTCAGTGAAGTAAGTATTGTCATTATGCACAGCCAGAGGTAAATTTGTGTAAGCGGTGTCAGCGTGATCCTGCGTCGTGGTGAACTTCCACATTCCACCAAACATCGTGTGTTGAACACCACCCAGTGCGTTACAAACTTTCTCAGTTGCCTCTACTGATACGTCTACCTAAAAAGGAAATACAAATGTTTAGAATATTTTTTACTTATTGCATGACTTAGCGCGAATGTTCTAATGCTATGTTCTTCTATCGCCTAAAAAGGAAGTCGCTAATTTCGACACATTATTTATTTTTATATAATCAATCATTTTGAATTTGTGACACAAAATGTTTTCCTTTTTTGAATGAATCACATAGTTATTCAAACTAAATTTTAATTACTAACTAAGCTAACTCATTTCACATACATTTTCAATCCATTCACTTTAATAATAAGCGTGCGATATGTGAATAGAATGCCCTTTTGAGCTTAAAAAGGCAGAGTTTCTTATTTTTTACTATATTATTTACTATATTGATAAATATCTCTTTAAAGTTATATATTGTTTTTGATTTTGTTTTCATCCTGGTTGTTGTAATTCATTTATCGACCGGTTGATGTCATTACAATTAAAAGCTGATTGGTTGATAAGAATTGATGATAGCCATAGCAACGCCGCATCTACCGAACATAACATAAGGTTTGTTGAATTTATGTCGACAAGGGCTGTATCGAAACCTTAGATTAAAGATTAATTGAGGAGGTTCCTTGATTTGACCATATTCTCGCCGTCGAGGCCTATTCAAATGGATCATTAAAATCTGTTTATAACGGACTAGCTGTCCTTTACGGATTCACTCGCGTTTATGGTTTCCGCTTCGCTCCTATGAGTCGTAGCATGATGTAGTACAGCCTATAGACTTCCTCAATAAATAAACTATCCAACACAAAAAGGATTTTTCAATTCAAACCAATAGTTCCTGAGACAAGTGCGTTCAAACAAACAAACACTTCAGGTTTATAATATTAGTAGAGACGAATGTTTAGTAACAGACAAAAAAAACAAATTAAAATGATAGAAATTTTGGTCTCCGTTTGAAGTCATATACCATAATATTTTATTTTATTACATTTTCAATGAGAGCCACGCCGTAATCCAAAAGAGATTTAAATACTGCTTTGGCACCATCTTCCGAATTGAGGAATTTATGAACATGTATTCTAGTAACTTTATCCGCTAATTCGACTCCACGCCACAGTATTGGCTTCAATCTTCGACTGTTTCTCCACTTCTCATAACTAAATTCTGATAAAAATTCAGCCTTGTAAACTGATTCATGGTTGTCACTCCCTGGAACAAAAATTTGTAATTATGGGACTTATAATCTTTCTTGGTACACTTAGTTTACAAAAAGTTTAACGGCTCTAAACTCTGTTGCCTAATGGATGGCAGACCCTGCTTAAGGTGACCCTTTCATTTATAAATATTACTTTGCATACTATAAAACGTAACGAATATCAAATAGTAATTTCGAGATATGTATATTTATTATATTCGGATAAACGAGTATATGTCATGTATGTAAAGGTTTCAATTTTTTGTACGAGTATCTATTTGTTTATTTCTAATATATTATTATATTTTTCTTTTTGTTACTGTTATTATATTGGTTCGTACACTCAATACCTATTATTCACTGGTCATGATTTCCTCCGCAACATGGTTGCCTGGTAGTGATTGCTGCTTAGTGCTATATATACTGACATAACATTCTATCAACGCTAATTATTTCAAGAATCTAAATATATATAACTGGAAGGTGACTGACTGACACAGTGATCTATCAACGCAAAGCCCAAACCACTACATGGATCGGGTACGAAATTTGTCGTGCACATACATACATAGATGTTATGACGTAGGCATCCGCTAAAAAAGTATTTTGATAAATTGTACCTCCCAGGAGATAAAATAGGGAATGAAAGTTTGTATGAAACTTTGTCAATTTTGAACCGATCGGGCTGAGACTTTGCATGCGTAAAGCTACTATGATGTAGATATCGCAAACGAAGTCGCGAGCACGAGCTAGTACTGTATAATATTATATTATTGTTTGTATCCTTGGTGTATAATAAATACTTTCTGTCTAAGTGGTCTTACGAAAGCTGTGAATGTCAAAAATAAGGCAATTCTGGTGAATTCTTTCAGGTATAAAGTCTGAGAGCAATACTTATATGTGTAATTCTCGTCAAAACAGTACTTACACGTAATTCTAAGTAGGTTTTTGTCATATTGTACGCTGCCTATGCTTACTTCTGGAATTTCTAATAAATGACGAGCCCTTTGGAATGTATCTGCGTGGTAGCATGTCGAACATCTGTAAAGGCAATTTTTAAAAAGAATGTTTTTATAGAAAAACATAAAACTTACAACAAAGTGCACTTCTTCTTCAATTATATTATTATAATATGGTCATGTACATATACATAATCTACCTATCATAGGTATATTCAAAATTCACAGTATCTGTATTTATTTAAAAAAATAATCATCTCCACTATTCTCACTTAATATTCTTAAATATTATTTTCCTACGTGTAAAGTACTAAAAAGGAAAACTTTTAAATATGAATTAATTTTAAACTACGAAATACTTTGTTAAATAAGGCGATGATAATGTTTTTATGTCTTACTCCCATAATTGAATTAGAGAAGTTACTTACGAATAATTTAGTACTCGTAATGTAAGTGATTTTGTAATCGAGTTTCTCTAATCTAGGTGAACTTAGGTAAAGATTTATATATTAAAAAAATATGAGGGAGTATCTATAGTAAGTTTATTAAGTTGTAAAGGTAATTTTAAGTATCTTACGTAAATATTACATAAGACTATAAACAAAACTTAATATTGTCATATTCGTACATTATGATTCAACTATGACATTCTCAAAATATATGAAAAAAAAATTACCTGCAATTGTCACGCAGCCAACAGTCTTCATACGCGATCGATGCGCCATTTCCAAATTTTAAACTTAATGTCTTATCTAATATACTAACTGAATCTAAAACTGAAAAATTAATGTAAAAAGTGAATTCAATCTTTCAATAAATATTAACTCACAAAGATGTTAAGAAGGATGCTGATAAGCAATAATATGTCAAGCCACACGGGCTCCATTTCGAGAATATGGCGTGTAAAGTTGTCAAAGATATTCTTAATAAATTTGTTTTAAGAAGTATATCCATCCATCTTTTATTTTCTATTTTATATTACAAAATATGGAACACACGTTTATTTTCGAAACATTAAATTAAGGAACTCTTTTCCGAACTCATGTTGTTAAGATGACTGTATTTTTAATATAGTTAAATACGTGACGCTTTATCAGAATACATCAATATCTCAGAATTTGACTTCTAGCATCTATATCGATACCTCCCACGTAAGTTGTTGTAACCCCAAAATTACAATTTTACAGTAGAGCACTTTTACTCCGTTTTAGTTTGAAAGTTACAACAAAATACTTTTTTCAGGCGTATTTTGTTGTAACTTTCTTTGAAAAAAAAAAAGATTTTTTGTATTTTTTCACTTTGAATGCATTAAGCAAATTCGTGTAGTATTCAGTAAAAACGCTAACGGCAATTTTGTGGCTTACAATAACTTACGTGGGAGGTATCGATATATCTACATATATTTTAGATAAATTATTTTATGTCACAGTGAATGAAAATTTTGTATTTCTGCTTAATTGTAATTAAAGGTAAGTACAACACTATTGGTGAATTAAATAAAATACTAATAAACAATCAAGTCACGTAAAACTCGGCTATGTTTGGAAACAGGCCTACAGTTAAAAGCAATTGGTCAAATTCTGCTGAAAATGTTCGCAATACATTGAATACTAATTACAAATGAATATGTATTATACGTTCCATTTGAGGGGTATATTATTAAGAAATAATTAATAATTATTAAAAAATAAGTGAATCAGCCGCACACCACTAATATAAAGAAAGTTATGTAATTTAATTCTTTGGTTAATGGCTTTTAGTTGTCAAATGTCACGTGGAATGGAGAACACACGAAAAGTTATGTAATAAGAAAGGAATGGTTACAAGTTAAATATAATTATATTATCTCTAAATTTAGAAGTGAGTACAAAACGTTTAAGACAGTAATTATTTGCTTGAAATGTATTTAATAAACATTTGGATACGCGAACCCAGTGAAGTCTTGCACTAAGATAGCGATAGCAAAAACCTCATCCCAATGTTTTATATCTCACCTGACATTTTTCACAAACTATGTAATTTTTCACAATACACGTCTGTAGTCACACATGTCTTTTTTAACTAATGAGGTTGGCCGGCTCAAACTACATTCATTATTAATAAATATCATACTAATCATCTTATCATCCGGGGTCAAAAGGCTAATTATTTAGGTTTAACGTCCTACCATGCGTCACTGAGACATTTTGTGATAATAGATATCACATTATTCAATAGATTTATTTTATTTATACTTATTAATTAGTTATGTCCATACTGTTATGTCACTTTAAAATTACGACGATAATTGGATGCTGATAAGCAATGATGTGTCAAACCAAAAAAAGTCGAATTCGGAGATATTGATGTATTCTAATAATACGTATATATTTAACATTATTTAAAAATTTTTGAAGTCATCTAAGCTAAATAAGTGCGGAAAAAAGTTTCTTAATTTAATGTTTTGAATATTGAAGTGTGCTCAATGTTTTGCAATATACAATAATCTAATATATTTGAAAAACTTATTATTAGATAAAAGTTATAAATACACCAATCTGCTTTTAATTTATTATACATTTTATCAAAATAGAAAAGAGACGATAGATACACGTCAAACAAATTAATTAAGAATCGGCTTGACATCATAAGACGTCATTTTCTCAAAGTGAAGTCCGTGTGGCTTTACACAGTATTGTTTATCAGCGTACTATTATCAATTATTATATTACAGACTTTACAAATAAGATGTCTTTACAAAAAAAGTTCTAATAATTTCTTTAGAGTTGGTTTTGCCCGGACGCTTACCAAAACAAATATGGTTAGAGAAGTTGAGGTGAGGGTTTTTATTTTAAAATTTATTGTAAATTTCTTTTATGCAAAATAATTTTTGTCACTAACTACGTAGACTTAATTGTGACAACATTTATTTTTATAACTTCAATTTACATCATATAAAATTGTATAATGTAACAAAACAGTCAGTTTGATTTACTTCAAAGTTTATTTCGTATTTATTTCATTGCTGTCGTCTGGTTGTTGTTGCGTTGTGTGTGTTTCCGGATCCCCGACTCCTAATCGGGGCCGTTGAACGTGATGCGTTTATTTTTTTATTACGTATGTATACATAATAAAAAAATAAATATGTTTTGTGTAAATTTAAATGTACGGGGACACCCTTCGCCTCAGGATGCATGGTCATCTTCCACAGGGCTTCACGGTCCTTTTTCCCGCGTACCTGCAAGCTGTGGAATGATCTTCCTCCTGAGGTTTTCCCTGAGCGCTATAATTTGGGGGTTTTCAAGCGTCAAGTGTATAGACACCTTTTCACTAAAGGCCGGCAACGCACCCGCAACATCCCTGGTGTTGCAGATGTCCATGGGCGATAGTGACCACTTAACATCAGGTGGTACTATCTGCTCGTTTGCCCCCCTATTATATATAAAAAAAATACATATAGGTGCAATATCAAAGTTTTGCCATGCTTTAAAATAAGCTATCATCATTAAATACATATACAAAATTTCATATCTGTGGTGTTCAACGTTAAGGAGTCTTCTGTCGGGAGCCAGACCTGAATGCAGCAGCCATGTAATATTTCGTGTCTATGGTGTAAATTGTTGAGGAGTTCCCTCATCTGGAGCTAATGAATTCATGCTTATCATAAATGTATTGTCATCAAAACTGAACTAATATGTAATATCGTATACAAAAAAAAAAAAAACATTTAAAATTTTTAATCTTTTATACATGCAGTACATTTACTATCATAACATGCATCTTAAACAGTACTCAGTAATATTTGATTTTATAATTATGTTATACATTTTTACTCCAACAGACGAAACATTCTAGCCTTGTTCAGCCAATCAGAACGCGACACGTAGCATCCATAAAGTATCCTATTGCCGTCGAAGCCGGTTCTGCCATGTAAGACTCTGAAGTTATCCGCCACTAGTATGACACCTGGTAACAAAAATTATTTTTTATTTACATGCCAAGTATAACAAAGATATGAGAAATGTGTCACATACGAGTAATATAAAAATTTATAAAAAATACCTATTGTAATACAAGACTATACATAGTTATGTCAATACTTAATAATTACATGTTAATTATATTTATACTGTTAAAATCAATATTTTTTCGAAATTTCCAATTTGAACAAATTTTTAATTAAAATGTTAAGTACTTGCATTCTGAAAAAAAATATATAATATCGATATTTATGTCCAATTTTAATGTACATACACAATTACGCACAGTTGCAACTACGAACGAAGCATTTCAGTGAACACATACTCGAGATCGCGCTTATGGCCTGTACACGTACTCGTGTCTAATATTGATAAAAACACTAGTAGTAGTGTAACGTGACGCGTCAGAAGCATGTCACTTCATGCATTTAGTTTGAGACATAATTAACATGGAGTAGAGTGTCGAGCCCCGTTTAAATAAATGTTTAAGATTGACTCGTCATTTTATTTATTTCTATTCGACGCTTATACAAATACATTACCTGGTTTAAGTTTGAATTTCCACTGAAATTCCGGATTTTCGTAGTATCTTGACAAATTCCGCAGCGAGCGATAGTACGCCTTGCATTCCTCCCCGCTGGAGAATGCCATCGCCGAACGATCATACATGTTAAATCTATACAAAATTTAAATTTGAGTACATCCGGAAATTATTGAATACATATTTATTAAGGGACAAACCATGGTATATAACAAGATGAAAGGGCTGTGGAGGAATATGTTGGTCGAGTAGATTAAGGAAAAGAAGGATGGATTGCGTAACATTGTATTTTATTATCAGACAAAAGCGGAAAATAAATTTGTTTATATTGTAATACTTGGGGAGACAGATAAAGTAATACGACCATATTTTAACAAACCTAATTTGTGTAATATCTTTCTCCTCATCCAGTTTTATCACTGGAGCTGAATATCTAAAGTGGTGACCATCCTCTAAATACTCAGATTCCACATCAAATTTCGTTAAAAAGTCAAAGTCCTTAGGGTGTTCGTCTCTGAGTAGTTTCGCTCCATAGAAACCATCAGCTAGTAAAGTTTCTCCACCAGAGCCATTAGAATGTTCTATGCAACGCAAAATCTGTAGTCTGTAATATTGAAATTTACATTATTAACATTTATGTAATGCAAACATACAAAGAGTCACTATATGGTTTTGTTCTTTAGAAATTTTTTTCATGTGTCTTTATAAAATCTCTACATGCCTGTGTACATAAAAACCGAATTGTGTAGAAAAATATGTTTCCAAGCCTACGAAAAAAAAACATTTCAAAAACGCCTCACGTTTATTTTAGTTTGTGAAGAGTCGAGACAATGGAATCTCAATAAGAAGGTTTGTGTCGTTATTATTTTCTAGTTTTTTTTACAGCTGATAATTCGGAATAAAACCGTTTATTTTAGAAAAAAAATATTAATTTTTTTCTTACGTCATACAAGCGGAATAGCACTGTATTTTTTTTCTGCATTCATAATCTAATTCGAATGTCGAATCAGGACGTGTAAGGAGAATGTTGATTTGTCTCAAAAAATTTCAACTCTATGTGAACGGGCTTAGCTTAGGTTTTTATGAATATGAAATATCTTTCTATATATAAATTATTTACCCGGCGGCTTCAGTGAAGTAAGTACCGTCGGTGTGCACGGTCAAAGGTAGATTCGTATAGCCGGCGTCTGCGTGAACCCGCGTCGTACTGAGTTTCCATATTCCACCATACATTGTGTATTGGATACCACCTAAAGCATTGCACACTTTTTCTGTTGCTTCCATTGACGCTTCTACCTAAAATACAATACTTAGATTTTTCATAATTAATTTTTTAATATTGAAATATATTTTTGACTTATATTCACTATTAATAAAAAAAATTGACATTAATTATAAATTGAGCAATATACAATTAATAAATAATGTCAATTAATCCAAAAAAAACATAAAAAATGTATTATAAAAGATTGTGGATTGTATTAATTACATTTAGATTATTCTAGTCTAAATAGTTTCTGGCTTTCCCTCAGAGGGTGCAGAGGTAAGATATATGTATAGCAATCGCTCTGTGTAAGATAATTTATTTACTATCACTAAAAATTTATAAATTAAAGTCACTTGTGTAATATTAGTAGGTGTCTATTTAAATTGATGATATAATTTTAGCTACTCAAATATAACATTATTTTGTTAAAAATGTATAAATGCGAATGTAAATAATATCAACTTTGTAAAAAAAGATTACAGACAACACAGCATGATTATAAGATTTAAAATAATGTTTAACGATTTGGAAATAAGGAACAGAATTTTATTATCATTACATTTTCTATGAAAGCCACGCCGTAGTCTAGAAGCGAACTAAATACTGCTTTAGCGCCATCAGCTGAGTTAAGGAATTCATCGACGTTAATTTTAGCAACTTTATCCAATACTTCGTTTCCACGCCATAATATTGGCTTCAGTCTTCGTCTATTCTTTCGCTTTTCGTAATTAAATTCTGCTAAAAATTCAGCTTTGTAAGTCGATTCATGATTATCACTCCCTGAAAGAAAACTTTGTAATTAATCGTTTTAAAACGATTATATTTGTATTATTTATAATTTTAATATCGGTTTCTGTTTCTTTATTCTATGACTTCTTCTAAACGCATTTAAGATTCTGGCAACTTTATTTGTATCTTATCAGGTATATATTTAAGGAAAATACAGTGTACAATGATGATCATCTTTACGGATAAAGTACATCAGATCTTTGTTTGGATGGCTTTTAGTCGTGACGTATGAACACAGATTATTTCGTCAATGTCACGTGGTATGGAGAAGACACGAAGGAAGACAACACAGAATATATATCCGAAAGTCTTATAACATACCTAGAGTTATAATATCATTAGAAGACTAACATTTATTTGCTTGTACGTGTGTACATTTTCATTTGCAATAAAGAATTGTGTAAAAATCTAATTTGCCTTACACGGGAATTTTTTATTCATATAAGTAGAAAAAAACAATACTTACATGTAATTTTAAGCTGGCTTTTATCATATACCATGCTGGCAATCTTTACATCTGGTATTTGTAATAAATGGAGAGCCCTTTGAAAGCTATCTGCGTGGTAACAAGTCGAACATCTGTGAATGTAATAATAAAAAGCTAAAACTATGTTTATATCAAATATATACTATGATATTTTTTAATGAAAATTCACATTTACCTGCATTGATCACGCAGCCAACAATCTTCATACACAATTGATGTCCCATTTCCAAATTTTACACTTAATGATTTGTCTAATACAAAAACTGAATCTAAAGCTAAAACACAGCAAAGAAATAAACTTATTAGATATTAACATAATTAAAATATAGTTATACTTCATGTAATGGTGGTACTAACATAAAATGGTATGCGCCATTATTTCGCCTTATACTAGTACTAACTAAAACTTGACACTTGAAACGTTTATGCAATGAAATTAAATAATTGATAAAGTCGTGCCTGCTTTATCTAAAAGTCAGTTTACCCATTGTATGTTATAGCGTCTAAAAGTATTGAAATAATTCTAGATTTTTCTAGCATACGATTTAAAACTCGGTATATACTCAAACTATTCGTAAGACCAGGTTTACACTTAATTTACTGTCTGTGCCTTTTTATTGACATCTGTTACTAAATTTCAAAGTTGTTTTGTATCAGTTACGAGGATAAAACTTACAAATGTAATTCTTACCTATTAAAACCTAAATAGAATATGCGAAAAATAATATATAAATATTTTTATTTATTCTACATTAAAAATTTTCCACAAAAATAAATACGCGTTGCCAAGAAAATTATATTGGCTGGCTAAAATATTATTAAAAATATTACTAGTATTAATATCTCAAGTTAATAATAATATAATTATGTCTTTGAAGACTCAGTGTTTGTCTTATTTATTAAATTTTACTCAATGTAGCAAGTGATGTTAGTTATAATATCCTTAAAAACTATATAAGTAAATTTTGCAAGTATTTATCGTTTTATATAAAAGGTGTACAATTTTATATATAAATATCTTACCTGACATGCTCCACAAACTATAGAATATTAACGACGCACGTCTGTTTCAATGCTGTATGTTTTGGCTAACTAAACTTGAAAGTTTGAATTGCATAATTTCTAAAAATAATGTTTTATTGTGATCATCTTATCGTCTGGGGTCATTAAGATTATAGATACATATTATTTAAGTTTTAGGTTTTTTATTTTTTTAATCAATTACTTTAAGCCATATATTTTATATATTTGAAAAAAAAAATCAAGTATATAAAATTATTTTAAAATATTTGCTTAAAGTGTGTGATGTAGTTACGACCATTTGCTACTTTGAAAATGAGACTCTTTTAAGGGTAGCAATTAGGTAGGTATTAAACCTAAAAGGAAACAAAATAAAAATGTTACTTCCTAGATGACGAAGATTTAATAACATTCATAAGAAAATAATTAAAACTTTAAAAAAACTTCAATAAGAATTTAAAATGCAAAAATTACATTTTACGTGTTATTTACTGGGTAAAAATTACATTTTACGTGTTATTTACTGGGTAAAAATTACATTTTACGTGTTATTTAAAAGTTGTAGAAAATATTTATGTTTTACTTTTTAGTATACTTGTTTCGGTTTCAAAGTCGGTTTGTCTTTTTCAAAAAGTTTTTATTTTAAACTTTTCAGTTACAATTATATTAAGATCACACATTTTACAAAGTATTGCTTTTCCCTATGCAGGGATGTTAATGATTAAGGAGTTCTCCTGGTTTCGCATCATCAGGCCCTCCTCACTATATGCATTATGACGACTATAATGCTTGTAATATGTATATTGTATAATGATTATAATGACTATAATGCATTGCAAAATTGCTTATCAATCATATTGAAGTAATCGAATCGCAACCAGTGAAATACTCGTAGCTATCAGAGAGCAAATCAGTTTAGGTGTGCCTATAATATTTAAAGAGTTTCCTTTTTCTCCTGGATCGCATCATCAGATCCTGACCTTGGAAGTATACGCTTTCAAACAAAAAGAAAAATGTCAAAATCGGTCCACTAACGGCGAAAAATTCGGTGAACGTACATTAAAAAAAAATACATACAGCCGAACATAGAACATCCTCCTTTTTCAAATTCGGTTAAAATATTTTCAATTACATATTAAAACGAGGAGTTTCTATATAATTCGGTCGTAAGTATTTTTTTTCTTTATAACTTCTGTTGTTTTTCATCGATCGTCACCGACCCGTCTGCTCATGACCGTGAACGTTGCAAATTGTTTTAAACGTGGCGAGTCGATACGATGATAATTATTTATATACGATATTAATTATGAGCGATTTAAAACCATTTACTTGTATTAAAGTTTACTTAATTGTTGGTAAAAATTAACGTTTTAAAACTTTTTGTTTTAAAAGACATTAAATTAAATACTAAAAACATATTCTCCTCAAAGTTTCTTCATATTAAATATTGGAATTCCGGTTTTTTCATAGAAAAAAAAGTTAATATTTTATCAAAACTTTATCGAGTAAAACTTAAAACAAAAATATATAAACTTTGTATATATTTTAAGTTTTTGCATTTACATAGGCATTTGTAGTTAAATAGGTTTGTCAACCAATAAACTTTATTTTATAAACTTTACTGTTAACATGTATTTCTAAGCCAATGAACTTTATTGGTATTCTTTTTAGATCGATCGATATTATTTTTAGCAACGAAAAGAATATATGATCTTTTTAAATATAAATGTGGAAGTAAAATAGTATTATGTATTTGAAATAGAAATATTATATCAGAATAAATAAATAAATAAACGCATCACACTCAACGGCCCCCATTAAGATCGCGCGACCTTGTGTCGGGGATCCGGAAACACTCATAACACTAACACAAACACCCAGACCACGACAAACATCCGTATGGCCAATACAGACGTTTGCCGTGAGCGGGGATCGAACCCGCGACGGTTAGCGTTTCAGTCATTTGCAGTGACCACTGCGCCAACGCGTCCGTCAAAAAAAGAATGAATAGAAGTTTAAGATAAAGCTATAAATATGACAATACTTACTTTAAAATGTCCTACATCATTGATCACCCATCATTATGCGACCAGTGGGTTAATTGTCAAATACTATCGCTTTCCAAATATAACTGATACGATAATGAGACTAATTGTGCAAACTATCGCCATTATTTATACTACATTATGACTGTTGATTTCTGATTTGTATACTAAAACGCCTTCATTAAATATCAAATTACCCTCCAGATTTAAATATGATTACAATTAATATGATTTATTTATTTTCACTGAAAAAAAAAATTACTCAAAACTGTCAAAGTATTGGATAATTATTCTTATACATTTCGACAATCAGCCTTTATTCTTAGACACTTTATAGTTAAACTGTATGTAGTTGCTATTACTACAAAACGTTGTTTTTCGAATGTATATTTTTATAATACACTAGCTGACCCGGCAAACGTTGTTTTGCCATATAAATAATTTCCTAGTATTAAATGACGATTGATCAGTTTTCGACCGGAGAGGAAAAATGATTAAATTACTAAAATGGCTATTAAAAAATAAGGGTTGATCGGAGAAGGGTGAAAATTGAGGATTGTATGTATTTTTGTATGTTGTATCATAAAAAAAGAGAAATTAAAAATTTTGTCTAAAAAATAAAAATAAAAATTTAGGGGTGGACTACCCCTAACATTTAGGGGGATGAAAAATAGATGTTGGCCGATTCTCATAGATACCGGATAAGCACAAAAAATTTCATCAAAATCGGTCAAGCCGTTTCGGAGGAGTATGGCAACGAAAACTGTGACACGAGAATTTTATATATTAGATAATACAGAACAACAAGATGTTATACTCGTGTCGATTTTGAGCTGCAAATGCCAGGAACTTATCTTTTCATACCGAGTAATATCATTGAAAGTAAAATAAATTTAATAAATAATATTTTTTGTACAATTTATAGTCACGTAGGATTTTCAAACGGTATAAAAGTAGAATAAATCAGTAAAAAACATCGAGGACTTAGGACTCGAAGACATTACAGGGATTATTCTTCCATTTCAGAAGCGTGAATTGTGTGTAAATGTCACGTAAAACGTGAAATGTGCGACTTTCATACCAAAAAAGTGCTGAAATTTTAGGTATGTAATTTTTTAAACAGCTTATGTAAATTTTCACTGATGATAATGTACTATTTTATATTATATTAGGCTTTCTATTTCGCAAAATATAAAAAAAAATATTTGGACGCTGATAAGCAATACTGTGTCAAGCCACACATACTTCATTTTGAGAAAATGGCGTCTAAAGCTGCCAAATCTATTCAGAACAAATTCGTTTAAAGACGTATTTATCCATCATCTCTTTTTAGGGTTCCGTAGTAAAAAACGGAACCCTTATAGTTTCGCCATGTCCGTCTGTCTGTCTGTCTGTCTGTCTGTCCGCGGCTTTGCTCCGAAACCCTTAATACCAGAAAGCTGTAATTCGGTATGAGTATACATATGAATTACGCCGAAAAAGTCGTACAATAAAATCTTAAAAATTAATTTTTTTCAGGGTGTCTTCCCTATGTGTTAAGAGAGACCAAAATTTTTTATTCTCATTTATCCCATGTTATGGGGTATCGTTAGATGGGTCTTTTAAAAATGTTATAGGTGTGGGAAAACCATTTTTCCGAACGACGAACTGTTTCTGAAATATTAAGCTTTGAAATGTCAATTTTTCTTAGAGTCAAGTGTCTCCCCCCTCTACCCACTAAACTACTGCGTCTAAAAATATGAAAAAATTCACGATAGTGGTACATACAATGAATTTAAAAGGAAAATTATCACGGCTATGTGGGTTCTTATGGTTATCGAGTTATAGATGATCTAAGTAAAAATAAATATTACACTTTTTAAAGCATCACATTATGTAAATATTAATAATTTTAAATTAATATATGAATTGAAATGAATAAATAAATAAATATTTAATAAGTTTAAATTAAAATAAAATATAAAATAAGGTACAAAACAATGTCTCAATAAAACATGTCCCGAGTGATTCTGAATCGCGCTTATGAAGTTTTCAACTAAATCTCCATAGATTTCATAGGCGCTAATCATGAAGGAAAATTATCGGCGCTAAGTATATTTTACAAGTGTTAGAATAATAAATAATCGACGAACATATAAAGTTCAAAATCGTTAGTATAATTCACATTCAAAAATTCATTTTACATTAAAAATATTTTAGTCTCGAAATATAGGTACCTACCTAATTTAGTCTCTTTATCATTACATAGATTTTAATATTGTAAACACTTTAAGGATTAAATTGTTAAATAATTATATAGGGTAGGTAAGTAGTAAATAGGTACATCATTCTAAATTATTACCATTTGTTATTAATAAATTACCTAGTTTAATTTTGAAAAATAAGAATTATTCCCTTCTTAAAGAGAAATTAAAAATAATTTTATAATAATAAAAGGTTTAAAATTGTAAGTATATACGTATATTGTATAAACTGACTTAAAAAAGGAAATTCCCAGTTCGCCGTAAACTTTTTTACGAAAATAGGTACTCGAAGATTGCTAGACCGATCTTGACAATTCTGACAACTACGGAACCCTACATTGTGCGTGGTCCGACACGCACTTGGCTGATTTATTTATTTCGATAAAAAGTATAATGAATTTAAAGCAGATTGGCTAGTGAAGACTTTTATCTATAAAGTTTTTCCACCCCACTTCTTGGCTTGGGTCGGTGGCTAAAAATATTAAGTAGAATAGTACACAAGTACTTATACATAGGCTGTTTTTCTTTGTGAACTTGTTCTAGGTTATGTAACTTTGGTACATGCAATTTTCGCAAGTACAAACATTACGATCCGACAAGCTGCGAACATCGAAGTTACATACATATGTACATTGTACATATCATCACGGCAATACGTGTTTTCAGCTACCGGATATCGGATATTTTTGTAAATACGTTCAATATACATACAGACGGAAACATTGGCGAAAAAATGTAAAATATTTAAATTCACGTTCTGTATTTAATGTACACAATATGTACACCGACATTCGTTATTCTTTCATTTACCAGAAACAAAAATATCCTACACAATCCAGGATTTGTAATATGTAATGGTGATTATACATATATTTTAAACTTTCGCGATTTATACTATTCATATTTAATATAACGGGTCTTATCGCGATAACTAATGGTAGTAATACCTTTATTTTTATTGCCCGACGTTTCGATCGAAATTACATTCGCCGTGGTCACGAGCTGAATAATTCGGAGTAATCACTAGATACGTCTTAAAGGCACAATGCGTTTACGATTTCAATGAAAGTATATCGTGTCGTTGTATGAAGTTTGTACGATGCGTGTGTTTCTATATTCTTTTATTTCTATGAACACGGTCGTTACAACGGGCGGAAATATGATATAGGAAATGTATTTCGGTCATAGCATTTTTATTTCTTTATTCATTTTTTGTGTTTTTGACGAAATGTCTGATATATTGTATACGATCTTTGTCAATGACTGCTGTTAAAGGATCGATTATAAGGACAAAAGCATACTAAAGCTTACCATCTATTGGATACTAGTTTAATAATAATCCACCGGTCTGGCGGTATGTAAATTGACCCTTTATTTAAATAAAAGTTAATGATTTTTTTTTTCAGAAAATTAATGCATAAAGAACGAGCACAATCTTATTTTTATTTAACAAATACAGACGAACATAGAATATCCTCCTTTTTCGAAGTCGGTTAATTATTACGTAGTTAATTACTAACTGTAAAAATTATACGTCTCCTAGTAGTAAATAAATTTAATAGCTTATTAAATTAGAGTTTCTGTTTAAAAAAGCAAACTTCTACAAACAAACTTTCCAAATTTTTTGTCATAAAAAATCCTTGTAATAAAAAAGCCAATGAAATGTTTAGGCATTCGTACTGCCGATAAACTAAATAAATTTGCTTTAAAGTGGAATAGTCCATTTATTGATAAGGAGTTTCGTAAAGAATCAAATTAAAACATTTTATTTAACTTTATGATTAACTTTAGGCACTTACATTATACCGTTTTTGTGATTAGATTTAATGATTTAAATTTAGATATCATGATCGTATAATCTTAAAAAAAAAGAGCAATGCGCTATTTTTTTACAGCATATAAAGATTTTATATATCTTTAACTTTTCCGTGTTTTGATATAATCATGAATTTATTTAGTTTTAATCAAATAATAAACTTATGTATACGTAAATAATGAAGTTTGGAGTAAAGTTGAAACTGATTCTAAATAAAAATGAACACGTTTCTCACTACTGCATTGCTTAAGTTCCGCACCAGGCCAGCGGTTCATTTGGTGAGTGTATAATAAAGCCAAGCAAAGCCGCGAGCAAAAGCTAGTCAGTTATAAATATTACGTACTGAAATTTATTACACAATAAAAGATTTAAAACAAAAGGAGAAAACTAAGAACATAGACATAACTCTCCGTAGATAACGTGCGTGTTGCGTCACCGAAGCGGCTCTGCGATTAAATTACATTTGATAATGCTCTAAACGGATGTATCGTACGAATCTTTTCAACACGGATCTCAAGTACGGGGCCTTGACTCGCGTTTGACCCTTCTTTCGAGAATAATGAAATGGCAAACCTCGCCGCTGTTTGAATTGTAAATGTAGCGATTTCCAAGCGTTTGCTTTAACTGCTTGTCTGTTTTGTTTTCGAAGGTTGATGGCTGTTGAATAATTTGGATGGTTTTGTTTTAACAAATCGGATTCAGCTTTTTTGTATGAATCTGGGAGGATGTTTTCCGAGAGTACGTATGTATATGTCTTGTTCTTTGCAACACTCCACAGCCTGTGCCAGATTATCAAATGGTCGAGGTCCTTATTCAGAGTGATGCGAACATATTACAGAATCTTAATCTTCTTAGCATCAGTTTCTATTAAAAATTAAACTGCATTAGTTTACTGATAGTCAGATAATATTTGCATATTTAAGTTTATTATTTCATGTTAGCAATGTGATGATATCACATTGGGGGACACAAAAAAAAATTCAATTTAATTCAGTTATTTGATTTATGGCAAAAAAAAATTCTATACAATATTATGTGTTTACGAAAAATTTAAAACCTTAAAACAACCATATTTGAGGTTATTTAAAAAGTAATACTTGATGAAGGTGTTTTGTGTTTAGATTTTTGTTGTTAATTTAAATATAGGTAAAAAATTGAACACAATTTTTTCGAATTAGAATTATGTGACATCTACGACATTGTATTTTTGTATTCATTTGCATTCATATATTTAATTTTTAGAACATTTCTTCCTGTATGTTTTTACCGTTTTTACAGTATGTAACAAACATACATTTTATTAGTTTAATAAAGTTTGATATACTTACATAACAATTCAGGCCATAATAAATCGCATATAATAAATTTATATTGGAATTTCTCGGTTCACAAAAATGTATTTTGGCTCGATTTTCGGCTCTGGAATTTCGACAAATATCCACAGTCAATTGGTAAATCCATTAACATCATATAAATTATTAGTGTAACAGAATGCATTGTACTGCAGTATCGATATCGTCTATGTCTAAAATAATCTATAGATATTATTATCATGAATGGGGAACAATTTAATCGTTTGTTTGTAAATTTATATGTAGGGGATAATCTCTGGAAGAACTAGTTCGATTTGAAAAATTATTTTTGCATTAGATAGCCCGTTAATTAATGAACATTATATAGGTTATATTACATCACGCTATGACTCACAGGAACGACGCAATAACTTGAAGTGCGAGTGAAACTAAGAGGGCTAGCTAGTAATATAATTAAGAAAGATAGAACTATTCTTCTATGTGCGAAATATATTCCAAAACCTTGAACTTCTTCTATAAATTATGGTTCCATTTTAAAGGTTCTTAATCTAGATTGTCATATCATTACATTAACGCAAGTGTAGCCGCGAGCAAAAGCTAGTTTTACATAAAATAATTGGTTTTAAACAAACCTATTTTCAATTACGTTTCACATAATTTCAATTCAGATGACTCAATTTAAATGTAACCCGTTAAATAAAGGTACATTCAATTGATACTTTATTTTGCTCAACTTTATATTACTGTGTTGTAAATATATAATATTATTTTTCGTTTATAAATCATAATCTTTTAAGTTTAGTAAGGCTAACTACATAAGTTGGATTTTTTACGGAGCTTCGTAAATAATAAAAAAAAACGATGTTAATATTGTTAAAAATCGATTTTTGAGTAGTTTTTACAAACGTGTTAGATCATTTCATTATAAGATTTGATGGAGGGGAAATGCCTTGTAAGGCGCGTCCTAATGCTTAATGGCCTAAGTCAGAATTCTGCTGTAATAGTTCAATTTCTATCTGTTAATTAATCGCAAGAGACAGGAAGTTCTGCAAGTATTAGACTTTTTGTTTCTATAAAAATATAATTATTATATTTTTATACTACTGTATGTTTTTAAAGTACTGTTAAAGAATACGTTTAAATAGTTATGATTTGCTTTAATATTTGTATGAATAAAATAAATACAGACTTTTGAACCTTAAAAATTGATTTTCTGTTACCGATTATTTTTTGACATTCGTTGTTTTTCGAGTGGAGTCTTCAAATAATTAATAATACACCTAATTTTTCAAACTCCTTAGTCAGTTAACTATACGTCGAAGTGGACCATCTCAAGTTTCAGCATAATGGGAAGCTGGAGTGCAATTTGAAATGCATTATCTCCGAATGCGACAAATGCCTAAGTTAGTTTTGAAGCGACTGCGGGCCATTATACCAAGTTGAGACACGGAAACCGTATTCGATTTTCGACTGCTTCACGACCAAGTACTAAAACTAGTCTAGTTACTTGAGTTTCATTACTAATAAAATCGTTTATATGAACGTCATATGATAATGTTTTGACTTTTAATTATAGAATAACTAGGTTCTTGTGATATCGTCTGCGTTAAAAAAGTATCAAACTTTATTTGTCCACGTTAACGCCTTATTTTCGCGACTAAGAGTTGCGTATGTCGTTCTCCAATGTATAATCTATCTTTCTAATAAAATTCGTCAAAATCAAATTACAAATTTATGGGTAAAAACGTAAAGAAAACGGACCGACAAGGAAGGTTAATTTCGCATTTAAATATTAGTAAGTAATGAATTACTATGGATGTTATTAACTTAAGAGTTATAAACAATTCTTAGGCGAAAATGACACTTAGGTATAAGTTTTATTTTGAAAGCTTTATAAGAATTATATAAGCTATTTCTCACTTCTTTACACCTGAAATAATTTACTGTAAATGCCTCATTTTTGACATTCTCAGCTTTCGTAACTACTTACGACGTTTCTGTTAATAGTTTACAGAGTTGTTTTATATCGCTTTAGAGAGTAAAACTTACAAATGTAAATCTTACCTTAGGCTTAGAAAGGAAAAAAACTTAGAAAGGAAATACATATTTCAAAAATATAATGAAATTCTTGATTCCATTAAAATTAAATTGGAATATGAAAATAAGTTAAGATATTATATTACTCTACGATTTTTGGTTTTCAAAATAATAAGAACTTTATGACTATGATGATGAAAGAATATTATATTAAAGCCTAACTGTAGCCTACTGACTACAGTTATATACAGGCTGGTTCAACCGGGGCAGTACCTCACTCTCATAGAAGATCGGAGTGTAGTAACTAATATAATTGCGAGAGAGCCGGAAGTTTAAACGCTTCCCTTATCCTTTTCTTACTTCCTATTCCCTTTCATAAATTATGCCTCTTTAATCTGCCAATATATTTTGGGCTTCTTTGGTACTGCAAGTGTCATGATGATCACTTAACGTCAGGCGTCCCGCAAGGTGGTTTGTCTGCTATTATTATGTATAGGTAGATTTTTATATATTTTTTTGCACCTACCATATTAATCACCTTCGCGTATTTACACACCATAAATTGAATATATACGGAAAGGCAGTGAAACAGACAAAATATATTGATAGTGGTCATCACATCTAATAAAGCGTTAACGGTCGCGGGTTCGATCCCCGCTCATGGCAAAGGTCTATATTATTCCTACTGATGAATCCGCGAACAAAAGGTAGTCTATTAAAAGTAAGTACCTTTCAAGAAATGGTAAATTATATCGGATACAGGTGCTCACGGAGACACAATTTATGAGACGATTCTAAGGCGAGAATTACACTAATAAGTTCGGATCTCAGACTTTCATGAAAATTTTCATAATTTATTTGTCATTGCTTCACACTTAAAAGAATTTATTTTCAGTTTCTTTATTTTTGCTGTTTTAACAGCAACAACTTTTATAAGGTTACCTAATTTAGGAATATAGGTAACATTTTCAGAAAAAAGCTTTAAATTACCAATACGTGTCGCAGGAGGTAGTAAATACTATGCTGAGGTTTGTTTAGGTTATGAGCCAGAAGGAGGCAATTGCCCCTTACGCCACCCCCTCCCGATCTGTGCCTGGTTACAAGTTATAGAGTTATTTTATTTCCAATTAAAAAGTAAAAATTACAAATGTAATTCTCGCCTTAAACAAAGCTGTAAGACCGACACCAATCAAGTTTGACAAAATGGGTCAACACGCCACCTGGCTCTGTATTTGTCAATGTCACCGTATAACTTCAGGTATAGCAAGCCAATCGATACCTTGTTTCTGTAGTTTTAGGCTGCTTACTCACGGCATCAAGCAATTACGCTTTCTGAAACGATGTCAATGATCTATGTGTATATTTTTGATATGAACATGCATGAGGTCATGTTACGCAAATATATTATGTTAATGTTGAATTGTATATAATTGATCAGATTTGTAGACGTTTCTCATATCCGTTCAACAACTATAAAAGAGCTTATAACGTTCAAACGCCTAAACAGCTCTTAAATTATGTCTAAGAATAACCTGGATTAGATCCTTATCCAATAAGCTTTCTAAAATTCTTTGATAAGCTTACGATTTTATTAGCATAGTTAGTTTAACGATATTTAGTTTGATAAAGTATGCAAAATTTTTTCAAATATTTTTTTTGAAATAATTTTGATTATAAGATTTAATTATTTATGTTATTATTGTTATTTATTACTATACTGTATTTTTTTTCTCTTTATTTATTATGTTTGTATATTGAAACCTTATTGTTACCGCCTTCATGATTTTCTGTTTGGCCTAAAGGTTGACTGGCAGAGAATGCCTTCAGGCATTAAGTCCACCTTTTGTTCCAATTTTGTTGGTCAAAAAAGTATTTAAATAAATAAAATAAAGAGGTGAAATTTGGGTGGAAGTTTGTAGGTAGAGTGTTATCTCTGAAACTACTAATCTGATTTCAAAATTTTGTTTTTGCGTTGGATAGCCCGTTTGTGAGAAAGGTTATAGGCTTTATTACATCACACTTTATCTAATAAGAGCGAAGCGGTAGCCATAAACGTAAGTGAAACCACAAAGGGCAGGTAGTTTTATTAATTAGTTAGTATAAATTATTTTCATTAAATCTATACATGATATATAAGAAAATCTTTGATTGGGGAAATTTCTGTAGATAGAATATATTTAGAAAAAAATTATATAAAGGGTATTTATAACAAAAGAAGAAGCCAAAACAATTATTTTTAGAAATAAAATCTCTTAAATCTCTTTCTAAAATCTTTGTTTGCATGTAGGTACTTACATGCATCATGCTCAAAAACTACTGCTCGAAATGTGGTGCGTTTTCTAAAGTTTTATTATTGCAGGAATAACATTAAATGTGGTATATCTGTTTTATCTTACGCCACTTAGAAGCTGAGTTATCTGTATATTAAAATAATATTTGTTTTACTTAATAATTTTAATAAAACATCAGAAACTCATAGAAACCGTTTAACAATGGCTCTACAAACATTCAAACCAGCGTTATACATGCTTTCTTTCATAAAAACCACCTTTTCTAAAATATTTATCCTAAATATCCATTTTGCTTTACTAAATTGAAATTTTACATCATTTTTATGACTTCATAAATGGATAATGGATTTTTTCTGGTAACTGTCTGTCTAATATCACACCATCAAACGGATAATTGTTACACTGTATTAGCTTTTGCTCGCCGTTTTGCTCGTGATTATAGCGATAGAAATATCTGTAGATAATAATAAAAATGGAAAAATATTAACGAAATATTTAAATAAAATATTCGTTAAATAGTAATTTTCTTTGTGTCATACACTAGTTGCCCTTTGTGGTTTCACTCGCGTTTACCGTTCCTGCTTCTCTCCTATGAGTCGTAGCGTGATGTAAGGCTTGTGATAGACTTATGAGAAGGCGTATGACTTTCCTCAATAAACGAGTTATCAATCGCACATAGAATTCGAATCGTCTCATTACTTTAAAGTGATTACCCTTTACATAAAAACTTATAATCAAATACCTCTTTATAATATTAGTACTATAGATAAACACATATTTTCGTATATTTGAATAAAGAATGATTGATGTCTAAAATTCTATTAGTAAAAATATAAATTATAGGACTCAATTCCAAAGCCAATATCTTAAAGGCAATTTATTCATTATTCAAAAGCCTTCATACTTAATTATTTGGACGGATAAATTGAATTTATTCGTCTAAATAATTTACTATGAATAAGTATTTTAGAAACAAGATATAAAGAGATTTATATCTTAAAAAATTATATTTCGAAGGTAATTTATAAACATCGTACAGGCGTGCAATGTTTCACAACTTTGAGAAGTTATTATTATATTAAAATACATTTTTTTTGTATTTTTCAAAGTATCTGTTATAAAATATAATGAAGGATGATAATGGATGGTATTGTATTATAAGAACGGGTAGAACTGTAGGGTATCAAATATTACGAACCAGATAATATTTCGCTTATCAGAAGTCTGAAGTTAGTAAAGAGAGTAATATAATATGCAAAAAACAAATAATAATTAACAATTAATTGTTATATAATTTTCAATTCTAAACATGGGATAAACAAGAAGAAATGTAAAAACTTTGTTTTGCTATCGAAAAGAATTCGATAGTTGCAACGCTTTTAATAATTTACACTGAAGTTAGTTAGAAGTGACGTTTTACGCAATGATATTGGTTGACGGCTTGATGTAAACTAGCATAGTAGATAGTTAACTAGGCAATCGCGTTGCGTAAAATGTTTTCAGAGTGACAGAGTTTTGAGTTATTTGAAGAGTGTGGAACTTATGGTCACAGTTGGTTGTGTTTTGTGTTTGCATATCAAATATTTATCATAAATAAACCATTCTAATTTATTTGACACGTATTTGAATAAAATTAAATATTTTACAACACTCGTAAACTTTATATCAGTTTTATGAAATGTTGTCACTCATAAAATTTATCACACCCGTAAAATATTTTTATATCTTCATTTTTACGCATGGTGCCAATACGGATAATTCATATACTAAATTATTAATAGTAATTGGAATGTACTAATTTATATAATATAAACGAAATATGTTATAGTGTGTTAAAAAACGGCTTAAAAGAAATCGTTAAATTAAGTCTTTTTTAACCGACTTCGAAAAGAAGGAGGTTCTATGGTCGGCTGTATGGATTTTTCTTTATGGATATTCCCGATTCAAAATGTCATATGGCGTAAAAAACACCTCTTACAAATAATATAGTCATCTATAACTTAATCGGTGCAATCGTAGATCCTTTAAATGTGCCGGGAAAGAAAACCTACTAATGTTTTCGCTGGAAGTCATCCATCTTCATCTGTAGAAAGAGCAGCCGGGACAGAAAGATTGACAGCTCTAATTGAACGTAACGAACGCCATTCTATTTCTTAAGAGCCTGTTTGGACATTGTGCTTCGAATAGTTGATAGAGAAAAGGTTGGATCAATCCCATTAAAATGAACTTAATTTTTTTTATAATAGTCACACAAGAGCAGTGATCGCTCAAAAATAAGTACCCACCTGGTCACCTAATATTTAGTGATCTTCCATACCTATTATCATTTGCTGCATCAAAAGATCATTACTTTTTAAAAGAAAATCTTCAATTACGTATAATGTTTTTGCGTAAATAAAAAATAGAGGAACGTGCTAAAACTAAGAAATTAGCTACAATAAGAGTAAACTACAATTGTATTTATAAAAACTTATCTAAGGTCTTGGGGTGTGGGACCATTGTAATCAAACATGCGTGGTTAAAGAAAAAGGAATAATATTTAAACATACAAATACAATTCAAAGGTACACAATAAGTAATATTATAATATGTGTTGATTTTCTAACAGGATATTAAAATATCAAAATAAGCTGTCATTGAGAATCCCCTTAACATCATCTACCTAGCATTTTTCCCGGTTATACCGGGGTCTGCTTTCTATTCTAGTCCAGATATTAACGAGTTACTGATTTTTACACAGAGCGAATGCCATCTGACCTTTGCAACCTCTGAAGGCAAACCAGTAAACATATAGACTAGAATAATCTTCCTACTACGAGTAAAGATCATTATCAGGTGATTATGAGAATGACTGGGACCGACAGTTTTACGTGCTCTCGGAGGCACGGTGGGGAGACCCACAAGGACAAACACCCAGACCTAGGAACAAATATTTATAGAAATACATATAAATATTTGTCCCGAGCGGGGATCGAACCCGCAACCGTCGGCGTTAGAGGTCCATTCAGCACCACTACACCAGAGCGTTCGTCATGAGAATACGCTTTATATAAATGTATTGATTTTAAAAAGAGTACTATCGAGTTTCTTCTCGGTAGAATCAACTACCGATCAGGTGGTAGCTTTATACTTAAACGACTAATTTGTAACTCGACTATTGAAAATCCTATTTGAATAAAGTATTGTATATTTTGAATTTGAATCAAATTTAAATTAACATCCTTAACAAGCACTAAAGTTCTCAGCAATAAGAAATTGAAGGGCTGTTTACTTGATATGTAATAATTTAGTATGGAAATTATTTCATGGTAAAACATTTCTGGAATGTCAAAGGATCTTACGAAAGTGTACGATATCTTCCATCTACATTTCCTAGAGGCTCTATTAATATTATAATGAATTTTCAATGTAATATTTCTCTTATACATATAGTACCCAACCAACTCTCCCAATTCATTTATTAAATTCAAGCAATTAACTGATTTATAGGTCAATTAAATTGTTATTAGGAGAATTAGTAAAACTTTGGGCAGCGCGTTGGAATAATTTAATTTAATGTGGTATTTCGGAATTGTTGTGAAGCAGTTATAATAGGCTTAGAATTTATAGTGAACTGAATCAAAATGATTTCCAAAACAATCGTGTTTTAAAATCAACTGAGGAAGAGACCAGTTGTAGTCTACAGACTGCAAGTCGTATACGGGTTGACTCGACACAGGGCAGTACTTCATTCACAGACGAAACCAGCGTGAAGTAACTGTGTTTCGTAAGGTGAGTTAGAGAGCTAAACGTCCCTTCCCTTTGACTTCCATATCTATACTAATATTAAAAAGCTGAAGAGTATGTTTGTTTGAACACGCTAATCTCAGGAACTACTGCTAAAATATTATTTTGTGTTAGATAGTTTATTTATTGAGGAAGGATAGGCTATATTTCATTATGCTACGACTCATAGGAAGGAAGCAGTAACCATAAACGCTAGTAAAACCGCTAGCTAGCTAGTTCATTTTAAAGTTGGCAACGCATTTATAGATCTTCTGGTACTGTAAATGCCCATAGATGGCGGTGATCACTCAAAATCAGCCTGCACGTTTGCCAGCTACGTTTTCAATGAGCAAATGCACGAGTTACTATCAAAAATACCTAAATCGGTATAGGTGTGCCTATAATATTTGTAGAGTTCCCTCGATTTCTCGAGGATTCCATCATCAGATCTTGACTTTATGATAATGAGACCAAACTATAACCCTTAATGAAGCATACCCTTTTAAACAAAAAAATTAAAAAAAATAGAAAATCTGTCCACAAACGACGGAAAAATCGATGACCAAATAAAAAAAATACATACAGCCGTACATAGAAATTGCTCCTTTTCGAAGTCGGTTAAAAAAATTGTAATAAAATACAGACAACAATACATTTCAACGACCATTATTTTTCTTTTATAACTACTCTCTTTTCGTATTTAAATATTTCGTTAAAACATAGCATCTATTGCGTTAAAGATTCGCGGAAAAAAGAATTATTTAGTGGCCCTCAGCGTTAACAAGGCGGAGAAGACAAGCATTTCGGTGGGAGTTCGGAAATAATAACATTTACAATTCAAATAACGGTCTGGTTTGTTCACCATTTCATTATCCTTGTTCAACTCGAAAAAGGGTCAAGCGGGAGTCAAGGTCACGCGCCAAATACTACGTCACTGAATACATCTTTGATAATATTATCTTTTATACACAAAACATTTGTATTATTGTAACATGTTTGTATGAAATGTTTTATGAGCGTTTAATATTGATATGCGTGCTGAAGATACAGTGCCCTTTCAGGATTTATTTTTTTCCGTCTTATTGGAATATTTTTGATTGATGGTCTGTAATAAAGTATTGAAACTACGTTTGAACGGGAATTTTTAAAAAGCTTTGACTTCTAAAGGTTATTTTCGTTTTTGAATTTGTTAAAAGTAGTTTTGGGTTTTAAATCAAAATATCTAGAGTAGGTATGTCATCTAAGTAAATGAGATTATGTTGTTTACTTCTGAATGTTGGTCATTACGAGTGAAGAGTATAATTATTAATATCAGACTGTCAAGTGTATACTGTCTTCCATTTTACATTCTATAAAAATAAAAAATAACCCTCCGAAAAAACAGAAGATCAAGAAGAAATATTTAGTACATCATAGTAACATTTGTTTGCGTATATTTTTCATCATACAACACACTTTGTCAGATACTTTTATCCTCCTCTCGGGAAATTCAATTCGGTGTATATTACGCCACTTGATGTTAAGCTGGAGCAAGGGCGTGTGGTCACGAATAATAGGAAAACATATGAATGTTTTCGCTATCCTATAGAAAAGATATTATTGTTGTGAAATTCGACGGGTTCCTGTTTGTATGTGTGGTGTTGAGGTCAGGAGACCGTGGTTGTCGTTATTTTTTTATTCCACACGAAATAATATTAGGTGCTTTTTATTCATTAATTTTTTTTATCAAAATAGAAAAGTTAAAATGGATATATACATCTTCAAATAAATTTGTTAAGAAACGGTTTGATATCTTTAGACGCTTTTTTTCAAAATTAAGTCCGTGCTGCTTGACGTGTTATTGCTTATCAGCGTCTTAATATTCGATTGCATAGTAATTTTTTATCTCAAATAAGATGTATGTTACATTATATGTATAATGTTTAAATTTTGTACAGCGGCCGTGGTATCAATCTCAATATTCCTTTAGTAATTTTATTATATAGTGTTAGTAATTATATTATATTATTATATATAACTAGCTGGTGCCCGCAACTTCTTCTCCGGAAAATTAAAATGAAATATAATTTCTAAAAAAAATGTGACTTACATCTTATAAAATTGGTCCAGCCGTTACAGAGTTACAAAGATTAGCCAGTACAAACAAAAATTAAAAAAAAAATGTGTTTTTAATGTAAGTACCGCATATTCTTGTTAAAAGCTGTTAATTTGAAATTACAAACAGAAACTTTAATTTTATTTATTAGCATGGATATGGAATTATGTTATACCGTGTACTTAATTCCAAAATCTTTCAAGTAATATAGAGCCGTAAAAGCCTGTTTTAATGGATGATGATTAAGACCGTATTAATTATACAAATTGAGATTTTATTAGCCTTGATATTTCAATGTAGTTTAGCATACATGTCTAAAATTTTTTACCACATTGTTACTTTATAATCTTATTACAGCTAAGATGGCCTAGTGATTAGAACACGTCGATCTCAACCGGCGATCGCGGGTTCCAACCCTGGCTGGCACCGCTGACTTGTATAGGGAGAAATTTTAACACATGTATATTCACCACCCCATCGTTTCAGACGCATTACTTTGAGGAAAAATTATATTTATATAATGTTTACTTTCCCTACTTGAATCGGATATAGTTAATTTTTTGTTGACATATCATGCACAAATAAATATAGAGACAAACAAAAATTTTAAAAACTGTGTTTTTGATGTAAGTACTCTGTATAATTTTGTATGAATTTAGTGAAAACCTGTTAATTTGATATTACAAGCAGACACTTTAATTTTATTTATTTGTATAGATAATATAATTATGGTAAAATTAGATAAGCCTTTAACCCTTAATTTGGCAAAGTATAAAATGCAGTAAAAAGCTTTTTTTGTTGTAATTGTAATTGATACACATAAAACTATAATAAAATGATAATTTAAAAAATCTGAAAAGCTTAGTTTTTTTTTCATGAAAACTTATGTGTGCCACAACATACATTGCCAATTTTTATACCACGTTATTTTTGCAATTTTTTAAGCAAAATATTTTTTCCAAATTTCATGTATGCCATACATCGTCAAATTAAGGGTTAAATGTCTCACTTTTGGACAAAATATTCCCTTCCTATTAAGGAGAAGACGTAAAAACACAACGTGTAACTAAAGATCGCTAATACTTGTCAGTGATAATAATAGCAGCTAACGGTGTACGTGAGCGCGGGGTAACTTGTTCGTTCAGAATTCCCATTACCCCGGGGTAAACATGATATAACACGGAGGAACCATTTGTTCAAACTTTTAATTTTAATGAAAAATATGTTTACCCCTTCCGTTCCGGAGAGGTAATTAACTCTCATAACTTCTCATAACGTCGTGTTTTTTGCTATTTTATAACTGGTGCCACGAATTCGAACGCTGTAATGAAATTTTGGACAAACAATTTTTACGAGTATAGTCTGAAAACGAAAAAGTTAATTCTGTTTCGAATTTTAATATGACGTGTAATTTTATAGACTTCTGTTTTTTTTTAAATGAATAAAATTTAATTGGTTTTCGACTTTTTTTCTATTTTATGAGATTAACATTACAAAAATTGCGCTAACGTAGCCATTTCAGATTTATTCATAAATAAAGCTGAAATGTAAATAGGAAAATAAACAGCTAAAAGTCAAAATATCTAAAACTGTGATATTGATAACATAAAGTTATTTTTACTGTATTTGTTGCAAACATCAACGAATAAAAGTAAAAAAATGTAAACAAAATATTCGTATATTCACATATCAAACACTGTTTTCATATTCAAAAACACTGCTTTCAAACAAAGCACTGAAGGGTTTTAATTAATAAGTTAATAAAGTATAACTGTATATTACTTTATTGAATTACACGATCCTTCAATCAATTATTACAATAACGCTGAGCTTGAGTGACGTAGCGAGCTCATAATAAGGCACTCTACCAAATAATGTGATATCGCCTTACACAATGAAATATTCTGAAACAAGGTAATTTGGAAAGGTTTTGTTTATCACAGGGATGTCATATTTGCGGTTGTTTTTGTTAATCTGGTTTTAACCAAAGGTCGCCTTAAAATTGGAGATTAAACCTGAGTTCAATTAATGAAACGTTTCATGTTTTCGAATAATATAATCGAATACATTTTAATTTGACTGGTATAATTATGAAGAGCTTGTACTTTTAATAAATTACTAATGAACCTGACTGACTGTGTATTAAGTATTACAATACAGTTCACATTTTATTCCTCGGTAATTTCTCCTTTGCTTTTGGATAAAAGGTATAGAAAAGGCTGTATCTCTTTTTTATATCTCTGACATCGTGTATGCAAAATTTCATCATCGGTTAAGTAGTGACGGCGTGAATGCAAAACAAACAAACAAATAACAAAATAACTAACATTCGCATTTACAATATTAATTAAAATATAAATAATAAGCAGTCATGAAAATAATAAAAAAATAATGATACCTCTATACACATATATAATTAGTAGAGCCTAAACTGTTAAGGCTACAGATTTGAAATTTAGGCAGTTGTGACCTTTTAAGCTGTATGCATTCACTAAAAAAGGATTTTTGGAAACTTCGCCCCTTAGGACCGAACAGCTGTAAGCAAGTCAGTGACTTTCAAAATAAGAAAGAAATACGTAAATTAATATGGCTACTGATGGTTAAAAATACATATAATTTAACACGGGCAAAGTCAGTTTAAGCCGCCCAGTGGTGATATAAATGTACAACACATTTATACCATGCACAGGTGAAAGTAAACGTAGGTAGGGAAACCTGTATTAATTTTGTTATCCTCACGATGTTTTCTTTTAGATAGAAAAGTGTGAAAAATTCGATTATTTGCTATTACATTGAATAAAGAAAAGAATCTTTTCTTTATTCTTTTATTTATACATGTTAGAAAATTATGCTTCTGTCAGAAAAAAAAATTAAACACATAACGGTTATTTCGCTTCGTAAAAATCTATTTAAAATAGATTGGTTTTATTTAAGCAAAAAAATATCAAAAATCCATCATTTCTAAACCGATGTAGATAATTTTTATTTTTATCAAAATCTGTTCAGTAGCTTGGTGTTAAAATCAAAATAACTGATGTCTTGGCTGTATTAAAAATTTTATATTTAACCTAATAAGATACAAAATCTTCAGCATCAATATTATCAATATTACTTTAAATTGAAATGCTAATGTTTTTGAGGATAAATGTTAAAACATTGCTCTTATACAGCTTTTTGCATCATGATAACATAAAGCATACTTTTTATTAACCGACCTCGAACAAGGAGTAGGTTCTATGTTCGGCTGTATGTATTTTTTTATGTTTGTTCACTGATTTTTCCGCCGTTTGTACACCGATTTTGTAATATATTTTTTTGTTCGAAATCCAAATTGGTGTCTGGTCACATTTTTATCAGGTCTGGATTTAAAGATGGGATCACACTACCTCACTACAAGGCACACCTATACTAATTTAGGTATTTTTAATAGTAACTTGTGCATTAGCTCTCGCGAAGCCACATTTGATAAAGTAGAGCTGATGATGCAGACCACAGATGGCTACCGGAATTACTTAATAACGAGTGTTTTACGGGTTGCGATTCGATTACTTCAATATGATTGCTGACCAATTTATGCTCGTCATATTTAATAATATGGAGCTGATGATACGATACCATGACAACTCCTCAATAATTAACAGCCCTGCATCGGGAAAAGCAATATTTTGTAAATGGTGATAAGTGGTTGATAATAGGCTATTGTAATTTAGATAAGTCACAAATTGTTTTCCTCTACGGACTCACTATATTCGTAACTTAAAAGTGTAAAATAAAGACTTTAAAAAATATATAAACCGACTTCGAAAACGCTAACGAAAATAACACGTAGAAGGTTTTACTTGGCGCCGACTTCGAATGTTTTACTTAGCACCGACTTCAAAATGATATTTATTTTTTGTCTTTTCGTTTTTAGCTACTTGTTTCGTTATCGAAGTCGGTTTAATAAAAAAAATAAAGTTTTTATTCCACGAAGCCGTAGGCAAAAGCTAATACATTTCACTTTTTTTCAAGGCTTAAATTATATAAAAGTCATAACCTTATCTACATTTTTAAGGAGAGTAATTCACGATCCAACTTTGTAATGCGAATGAATGAGCAAGATTAAAGTTCTGTTTAAGTTGACGAGGGTGTGAAAAAGATTAGGACCTCCGTGACATTGAATTTCCGTTTTGTTATTTGGGTCATGGAGGTTTTAAGAGACCTTGAGATCGATATAAATGTACGTTTGAATAAAATTTTTAAAAAACGCGGGACGAAGCTTGGATAGCTCTATCTATACATATAGAAGCTGATAAGCAATAACGTGTCAACCAACAAAAATTTAAATTTTGGAGACATTATTGTATTTTGATAATGCGTCATATATTTAACATAAAACAATTCAAATTATATAAACGTCTATCAAAAAAGGATTTTTGGAAATTCAATGGTATCCCCATTGAATTGAAAAATGTGATGAACGATGGTATGAAAGTCACACACGTAGCTTAATATGGCTACTTCTGGTTATACATAAGTAAGTTCACATATAAATCAACGATTTTCAAAATTGTACCCCTAAAAGGATGAAATAGTGGCTGTAAATATATATGTGAATCCACGCTAATATTATAAAGAGAAAAGATTTGATTGTTTTTTTGTTTGCATTCAATAGGCCCCGAAACTACTTGACCGATTGAAAACTGATTTGCATTGTTTATCCCGTTTAATTGGGCTATATTACGACACATAGGAGCGAGGTAGCAACCATAAACGCGAATGAAACTGAGAGGGGCAAGTGAGAGTGTAACGCTACCCCAATTAACTTAGAGGTTGTATACGTGCTGTAATCAATTGGCAGGCACTATAAAAAAAATGTTCACACCAACTATGTACAAATGTAATAAATTGAAAACATATTAAATCATAAAAAAACTTGAAAGCCGCGTTATTTTAGTAGATCAACGAAAACATAATTGGTATAATATGTTGATAGCCATGACATAAATCACGTACCATTATTTTCTGCTATTGTTGAAGCCATTTAAAATTCATAAATGCCATCGCACAAAATCATATATCAGATAGGCATAATATTTTTTATAAACCTGCGTTTGTCATATTTCAGAAATATTGTCGAATAAATAAAGATAGCTTCTATATTTCATGTGATAAAAAATTGTCATCATAAATTCAGTATTATTGTCGTTTTAATTCTAACAAACCGCCGTTGTATTGTAATGTATCTTTACATTAATCATGTTTATGGTATCGCGTTGATAAATAAATAAAAGATATAATTTTACTTTTTTTGTATTATTTTTTAGGGTTCCACGCTAGAAGTGCTATGGAACCCTATTAGCCTCAGATGTCCAACTGTATATTTGTCTATATCTCATGAATCAAAATAAGTAGAGAATAACCGTAATAAGTTGAAATGTAATGAAAATATTTGTGAGCGTGCGTGCGTGTATGCGTGTGGGCGTGCGAACTTACGTGCGTGCGTGAGTGCACGTGCGCGTGTATGTGCATATGCTTATTTGTCTGTGTGTTTGTGTGTGTGTGTGTGTGTGTGTGTGTGTGTGTACATGTGTGTCTGTATACATATTTCTATTGCCGCTATAATAAAACATGATAAAAACCGCTGAAGTGCGAGTCGGAACCTATTTTTGTTTACATATGGTTATAGCGCTTATCGTTTTTCTTTTACAAACCTATTTTAAAACTACATCGTGTTATATCTTGTATATAATGTTAAGGAACCCTTCAGGTCCAAGTTCGACCGGCACTTGTCCAGTTTTATCTGTTTAATTTTCAGTTAACACATCATATGTCCATTACATATATATCGCGACATTTCCATTTCATTTAATTCATAGCTTTAGGCAACAGGTCCAATCACGATGAACAAGTTATTTGTATAGCTAAAGCTTTGGTCAAACAGAAGGCGGGACGCGATCGCCACGCGGGCGCGAGGCAATACGCTCAGAAAGGTCGTTTTCTTAGAATTTTCATGTGACGTGACCGCTGATCGAAAGCTAGAGCTCTGTGTGACATCTTCTACACTGAGTTAGTATATGGACGTTGATAAGCAATACTGTGTCAAGCCACACTTCATTCTGTGAAAATGTTGTGTAAAGATGTCAAACCTATTCTTAATGAATTTGTTTGAAGAAGTATTTCTGTATTTCGATAAAAAATTAATTGATTAAAAGTAAATTGGTAAAAAAAAAAGTTTTGATCCAATAATTAGTTTTTAAAATATATTAGATTATTGTATATTACAAAATATGGAACACATTAAAAAAAATTAAATTTAAAATAAGTGACGCATTATTAGAATACATCTATTTATCCGAATTTGACTTTTTGTGAGTTGACACATTATTGTTCAATAACATACATATTTCAACTGTCGCCCTAGCGTCACTTCATCGTTCCGCCCCGTCCGCTATTTGACCAGGGCTTTACTTATTTCCTATTTTTACCTGACGTCATGAGGCTAAATCCGTACCTACGATAAATCCAACTGTCAAAACATTGACTAAAATTATGAGTTGTAAAAAAGCAAAAAATTATCCAAGTTATCTAAGCTTAAAATAGTTTCAGTGCAAAACGAAATATTATAATTATTACAGAAAAATATATAAAAATAGTGTAATTATAAATATTCTCTAATTACAAGAGGAGCTCAATACAACCAGTAGTCGATATTTCTATAAATTCTATATATAGTGCTTTTAATGATCTAATTTAACCACACCACTTTATATGCCACACAGCTCTAAAATTTAACTAAACAATAACACACACGATGCTCCAAGTAAATGAGGGTGGAAACAGCCACCATTTTCCATGGCGTCTGATTTAGTCGTCGCTGGGCACAAGAGGTCCGCAAACAAAACTTAAAGTGAGCTCTCAAATTGAAACGGTCGAACCGAGTGTCTGCTACGTGACCGAATTCAACAAAACGTTATACGGGAATTGTGACCGTAAATTTTATAAAGCACTTTATTCCCAGACAGACGAAAGCTAACGTTTACACAAAAGATTCGAATGCTCGCTTTTAATGATAGCCGATACTCATTAAACGATACGAAAGAGATTAAGTTTGATTTATTTCTTGGAAGGAGATGAGCTGGTGAAAGTGGGTTACTTTAAATGAAATTAGATTCTTTAGTAACTCTTAACTATATATAAATTGTTTGATGTATTGTATTTTATGCGTAATCTTACTGTTTATTAGATTACTATAAGGTGAGAATTATACTTATAAGTGTTGTCCTTCGACTTTTGTAAAGATTTACATAAGTTGTTTCTTATTGATTTACACCTAAAATTTACTGTCAGTGTCTTATTTTTAACGTTCACAGCTTTTAGTGACTACTTACGATGTATCTGTTACTTGGTTAAAGAATTGTTTTTGTATCAGTTACGAAAGTAAAACTTGAAAATTCTGCCTAAAACTTAGTTAACTTATTATTTAAACTCACGGGAAAGTGAAATTCGTAATTCAATTAACAGACAGTAACAGAAAAGTAAGTTTTAGACAACATAAAAAATGTATATATAAACGCGAGCCGAGCTGAGTGAAGCCGCAACCAAAAGCTAGATTCTTTTAAAATATAAGAAAGAAAAATATATAATACATACATATAATGTAGTCGATGCCCTTTATAGATGGTATGTCTTTCCAATAGTGAAAGAATTTTTGATTTAGACCAATTATAAACTTCACCTCCCTCATTCATGCCTACACTCAGCGGGACCCACATCATGGAAGAATTTAGGTAGATGAGGTAATTAGTTCCAAATTTGTTCGACCAAATTTAAATTAAATCTGAATTTGTTCTGTGGAAAACAATGAATTTAAAGTCTAGCTAGCCGACGAGCCGTCTTCAAATTTATTTCTAAATTATTTAGCTGCCTGTCTTATAATATTTCTAAAACGCTGATAGCTGTTAAAACTCGTTATCAATTTATTATATCACTAGTACCCGCGTTTTTACACGCGTTAATTTGAGGAAAAATTATATTTATATAGCGTTTACTTTTCCTACTTGAATCGCATATTGGCCACTATTTTCTTGGTTGGAAATTTTATTTTCGCTTAACCCTCTTTTTAATTTACTAACTAAAATAAATATTTTTTTTAAATAAAACTAGCCTAAGCCTAATAACACTTATAACATTAGCTAAATTAAGGAAATTCCCGTTAAAATCGGTCCTGCCGTTTCAGAGATTAGCCGGAACAAACAAACAGACAGACAAAATAATCATTTACTTAAAAACTGTTAATTTTAGATTACAAAGAGACACATCAATTTTATTTATTTGTATAGATTTTCACAAAGCACTCAAACTAATTACGGCAACCCAGTGTCGTAACAGTACGAGTAACCGTGTATCAGTATTAATCAACAATGTAATTACGAGCGCACACATCGTTTGCGTTGAGGCGTTTTGTTTGATCATCGCAACGTACTCAGATAGTTTGTTTAGTGGGATGAGTTTTCCATTTGTAATCCTAACGTCAAATATATGAATTACAACGAAGGCTCGGTTTATTTTAGAATATTTTCGTGCAATTTTCGATATTTCTATCTCAATATTTATAACTCAAAGGTGACTGGGTGACTGATATAGTGATTTATCAACGCACAGCTATAGAATTCGTTATAACCAACAAAAGTTTTTTATCGCTTGTTGAATAAGAATTAAGATTTGCACACAATTTAAATATTCAATTGAATATTCGCGCCAACATGTGGCACGAGCTTTATTCCGAGTTATAAATCATTCGTATCGAAAGCATATTGAGGGCTCATTCTTATGCACTCAGCAATATTTCCAAATAGCAATATGGAAGAATTAATATATTTTTATTTTATCAGAATTACGAAACAAAATTTTAACAATATTTGGAACTATTTAAGAATTTTTGCATATATGCTACGAGATAAAAGATATGGGGCCTTTCAGAAAACTAGACTGAGCCTAAAAAAATTAAGATGTTAAATAATTTAGTCATTCTGGATATTAGTTTACAAAAGAATAGCAAAGTTTCATATTATTTACGCTAATTAGGATTGGACTAAAATTGTATACAATAAAACACTTATAAAATATTTTTAATCCATGAACATTATTTATTGTAAAGATTAGTTGCTAGTGCCAACCGTAGGTCGAAACATTTTCATATAAAATAAGTGACTAATTTATAGCAATATAAAAAATCGTGCGCTTATAAAGCAGTAAACTACCTTAAAGTTATTACAAAATTAGCTAATACTGAATAATAAGTAGAAACGCGATAACTTTTATTACCCTTAAACTAAAATAAATGTCGGGACCCATTGAGAAAATACTACAATTTATTTTGCTTGAGGGTGACTCGAATAACGCGGCTTAGTGACAGGTACATAGTACAAATAAAATGGCAGCCACGAATCGAGTGGGAAAGTTAATGTTGCGTTAAATAAATGTCGCTAAAATGTTTTGTGAATTTGAATCTGGAACATTTTAAAACTGTTGGTCTGTTCATTACATCCAATCTATACTAATATTATAAAGCTGAAAAGTTTGTTTGTTTGAACGCGCTAATCTAAAGAACTACTAGATTGAATTGAAAAATTATTTTTGTGTTAGATAGTTTATTTATTAAGGCTATATTACATCACTCTACGACCCATAGGAGCGAAGAACCATAAACGTGAATGAAACCACAAGGGACAGCTAGTCAAAAATATTTTAAAAACTTAACAATATGGTAGAGCCTAGCTGTAGATCACTGAATAAAGCTCGAATACGGGCTGGCTTGACTAGAGTCATACTAAATTCTCACCGAAATCGGCGTAAAATAGCTTATATAGCTGTATTTCTTACGGTGACTAAGAGAGCCGGAATCTCCTCCCCCATTTTATTTCTTACTTCCTATTCCCTTTCATCTTTCTTTGCCTTCTAAGTCGGCATTTATGCTGTTAATATACCGGTCGCTTATCATCAAACGAAACTGCCTAATTAATTACCCACTATTTTTATCAATAAGCCTTTTTACGAGACTGATTCACACTTAATAAGATCATTTACCCAGCGGTTAGGAATTAACTATCTGCTACTTTGCAGGGTGCTAACTATTGAAAACGATTGCTATCCATGAATATTCATGCAAAACTGATGCAAAATTTAACAGTAATTTTCGATGATTAGCCCCCTAAGCCACAATCCTGATTCTCTGCTATTACCATCGCTGTATTAGCGGCGCAAGTAAGTCCTCTAACATTTTCATGTAGGTGAGATTCTACATAAACTCATTAAGCTTTCTGTCTCGTTCTTAATGCGCATCACAAAGGAGTGGAATGCTTTCTCGGGATCCGTGTTTCGTGAAACATATAATCCAGATATAAAAAGGTAAACTTTATCTTGAATTGTATTTATACCTGCCTTTCATTCGGTGTGATCTTGATCCTATCCTTTAGCAGTATAAAGGACAGGATCAAGACTGTATACTGGATAGGAAGGATAGGCTATTGAAAGATGCGACGAGGCATGTTATTTTTCTATTTCATTCATTTTATGTTCAAAACATTTATGGCAACATTTTCTGCAATATGAAAGCAATTTGTTAAAAGCGGTTTAGTGAAAAGGAATAGAAATAAACTGTCAGAATGTAGCATATTTTGATAGGGACAGTTTTTAACAATAAGATCTCTGATAAAAATTCTATGGAACTATAGGGAGAGTATATTTCCATAGATTTTTTTGTCAAATTTTCAAATACAGATAATAGTTAAATTTGGTTAAGCAATGACGAAGATCTGAGTATCTTACATTTAGTAATTTACATATTTAAAGATGTCTTATCTCCTCTATTCGCACAAAATATCTAATAATTGTCTATTCGTATGAATATATTTATTGAACTACAAACTCACACAAGCCTAATCTTACCAAGATATGAAACAAAAGCTAGCATTCTAATTCAATAATTTGAATATGCAGGTACAAACAATATTTCGAACTCAAAACATCACATGATAAATTTGTATCTGCAGAACTAGACTACAAAGGAGTCGGGAATATAGGAACAAACTCAATTCACTTGATAAATTCGCAAAGAGATTCTGTATCTGCCTGTGTGTTGTCTGCGTCAAATCTTAAGACAAACTAGTAAATATTACATTTTAAACTTTAGTTTTTTTATAACTTAAATAATTCGACAAGTCTTCGTTGAAATAGTTTTATATATTGATAGTAAATTCCTTCAGGTATAAAGTAATGACAAACGACTTATGGAAATCTTTATAAACGTCTGACTTATAAGTATAATTTTTCTCTACGATTTTTCTGACTTGACGTTTCTCGTTTAATTTTCCCAATTTATTCATTATATTTATAAAATCTAACATAACTGTTATTCTGATGTACGTATCTTAATGTATATAACTCAAAGGTGACTAACTGACATAGTGATCTATCAACACCACTGGCCGGATCAGGGCTGAAATTTGATATGCTACCTGATGTTATGACGTTTGCATCCGCTAAGAAAGGATTTTGATTAATTCTACCCCCAAGGGTATCCCCAAATAGGGGATGAAAGTTTGTATGAAATTTTATCAATTTTAAACCGATTGGGCTAAGACTGCATACATAAAGCTACTATGGCCTAAGCAGACATCGCAGAAGAAGTCGCGAGCATCAACCAGTGAGCTATAAAACTGTAAAAAATAATTAAAATTTGTTTTCATGTGCATTTAAATTTTTGTGTGGAAGAGTAACAAGCATCCATATTTTTAACATTAATAATATTATACATTTTATTAATCAATCAAGACTAGACTAATAGCAGTATAAGACTTAGATTATATCATCTTGCTTAGTTGCGTTAAGGTTATGAATTGCATCTTGTATACTTATGCACAAGTAAATATTTACGAAAAAGTTTGAACGGTGCCCTCTAGGGCTCACGAGACGATTACACACGTCACGATGAATGGCTAAACGATTTCGTACCAGCGGCTTTGAGCCTAAAATGTTTATCCAGATTTCATTGGTTATTACTTTTGTTGCGACTTCCAAAAACATGATTCAGCCAATTTTTGTATGTACCCAATATCACTTTTGATTAGGAACCGATTGTTATGATTAATTTAATTATTAGATGGGCTTAATTGTCTCGAGGGTAATGACGTAACTTTAACAAGATTAAATGTTAATTACCCGAGCTAATTACGGAACTCATCAAGAGAATTGATGATATGTCACTCTTGTTTATTGCGATCATTATAAAGAGTCTACTATCAGTCTATTTTAATAAGACTGCCAGTTTGATTAAAGTAATACTTTTAAGTGAAGAAGAAAGACATTTATAATTTGTATCTATGTTAATAGATAGATACTGATAAGCAGTGATGTATTAACCCACACACAGTTGAATTCGGTAATATTGATATTTTCTGATGATGTGATGATTTAACATTATTAAAAATAATCATAACATCGAAAGTTAATAAGTATGCAAAAAAGGTTCTTAATTTAAAGTTTCGAATATTGAAGTATGCTTAATATTTTGCAATATGCAACAATATATTCGAAAAACTTATTATTAAATAAATTTTTTTATTATACCAATCTGCTTTAAATTAATTATACCTTTTATCAAAATAGAAAAGAGAACACGAATATCTTTAGATGCCATTTTCTCAAGTAAAGTGTGGCTTATAGCACCGTCCATATATAATATAATATATGCTCGACATAGTGACGTTTTTATACACTTTGATATCGATAAATTTAAAATCAAACCAAAAAATTTCGACGTACCAATATGTGTACCTATATGTTTTGGCCATTAGATTTAAACAAACACACCGATTGTCCCAAACGTTAATGATGTAACCAAATGATGTTTGAAATACCCGATATCTACTTACTATTACATGTAACATAATTGTGTTATAATTAAATTTACGCTTTGAATCAAAATTATAATTTTGACAAATTAATTGGATTAGGGACGTTAATTAATAAATGCTAATCATTATTATAATTGGAAACGCAGGTAAACGGAAAACGATATTCATTTAATTTCGTAAAAGATAATATACATTACTTGTAGAATATTTCAATAACTAATAATCAAATCAAACCTAATTTGTAATAACAAATCATATTGGAATATTTTGCTTATTATTTTCTTGACATTTGACATTTAAAGTTTAGTCCTTATTCGATAAAACAATATACTCCTTTAAATTTAATTATTCAATATAAGTAAAATATATTAAATTCACATAAAAGTGAGAAAATTAAAATGTTTAAATTTTAATTCATAAATTTGGTATCTATACTCTGACGACTGCTCTGTTGTAGTGGTACTGAATATACCTCCAACACCAATGTTTATGGGTTCTTTCCCCGCTCGGGACAGTTTTTTTTTTTTTTGAAAAAATATTTGTACCTAGGTATAGATGTTTTTCCTTGTAGATCTGTCAACCGTGTCTCGGAGAGCACATAAAGCTCGGCCCCGTTTGTTATCACAATCACCTGATAATGATCGTTACTCTTAGTAAGAAGATTATTCTAGTCTAAATGTTTACTGGCCTGCCATCAGAGGGTGCGGCAATCAGAAGGCAATCGTTCTGTGTAAAAATCAGTAATTCTTTAATATCTGAACTAAAATAGTAAACAGACCCTGATATATCAATAAAAATTTAGGTAGATGATGAATATCTATCCGTTTATATTGATATTTTAAAGAGGCATAATTATTTGTTAGTTACTATGTAGCGGGTAATCTCTGAAACCATCGAACTAATTTCATAAAATCTTTTTGTCTTAGCCCGTTTATTAAGGAAGATTTAAGGGTTTATAACATTACGCTACGACACATAGGAGCGAAGCAGTAAACGAAAACGCAAGTAAAACCGCGAGGGCCAACTAGTTTCTTATATAAAAAACAGTTCCTTGTAACACAAGTTAATTTTTCCAAGCAGAAATATGTATATAGATAGATATACAGACACTAAAGGAATCATCGTTACCGCGGCGAGACGTGCCTCACCTAAAATCAAGTTAATAAATTTCATATTACATGGCCAGATAAGGTCCAGACCGTAAGATTTAAGGCAAAAAAACGCGTGCGAAGTCACGTAACTCATATTTCTTAGCTGAAAACTGGGTAAAATCCGTCAGCGTCATTTTCTATATTAATTTTACAAAATGACAGTTTTACTTGTTTATTTTTAGAAGATACACGCTAAAGGGGCCCATATACGGTACGATTCGTCTGTACGACCTATCTGATGAAAATCGTGATAATTGATCGTATCGCAAATGACGCTCATACACGAAACGATTGGTCGTAACGATCGATCATTTATTTATTTGAAACTGAAATACATATAAACACGTGTTCTAATAATTCAAAACGTGCTTAATAAAATGAAAAATAAACTTCTTTTCCTTACCTATGTGGCGGTAACTTTGATATTCATGATTGCATGGGTTTTTGTTGCGATTTCCGAAATCGTCTTCGATGAAGTAAATCGTTAACGATCTTGATATACGGTATCGATTTGTCGTTACGATCGGTCTGAAGCGACGGATCGTACAGACAAATCGTAATGTATATGGGGCCCTTAAAACAACCTATCTAATTGGTTTAAGTTACCCACATCATGAGCCGGGATGCTTATATATACAGTGTATATTTTGCAGATTTCCCAGGTCTTTGTATGCGTTGTAGAATATTTATACTTGTATTTTGTATATTTTATGAGACATAGTTAATTACGTCAACGTTAGAACCGAGTAACTTTAATGAACGCTGGAGAAACTTAAACTAGAAGCTTTAAGAAAAGTTTATAATGAAAAAATTTTAATCTTCATAAGATCTATAAAGAATTCCTAAAATGTGATATCTATCTTTTAATTTAATGTAAATATACGCAAATTACAATAAAAGTTTACAGCTGTTAACGTTATTACAATAAAAGTTCAAAAGTACAATAGATATATGCTTCTTTGAGCTTAAAATATTCTTGTTTGTTATAATATGGTTCATCTATTAAAGATTTTAATATTTGCCAGTTTTGCTATTGACGATTCTAAAAACAACATATTTTTTTTTATTAGTGTAACCTGTCATAGTTACATTTTGTCAAAAAATTAGACAAGAAATTAATTAAAAAAAATCAAAAATCCGACTGCGTAACAAGGCCGTCTGTAGTCACCAATACCGAATCAATATCAGTTCTGTCTATAAGTGACAATCTACTTAAATCGTTATAAACCCTAAATTTTGATTGAAAAACAATATGAGAAGCTTAAAAAAGATTTAATACCTATTCAACAATGCCCTACTTGACATATTCGTGGACTTACATTTTTTTCTTTTTCACATTATGGCGTCCAAAATCAGCCATTTCGATTTTTCCAAATTTTTATCCGCTGTATAACATTTGCGCCGTCATGATAATTATGCGACGTCTTATTTATCAAAATCGGTTTTGTCTAAATAGTGTCACAAAGGTACTGTTCACAACGTTTAATCACATATTATTTATATTTAGCATTATTGGGCAGAATGCATTATTATCTTGCTCAATGTCATATGAAAGAAAAAAGAAGAAAAGAATTGCGCGCCAATTTTGTTGTCATTAAAATTAAGAGTGAAAATTGTAGTAATGCTTTAAAATAAAATTATTATAAATTAATAAAAATAAGTTATTAAAGCATTTTAATTATTTACTACAATATGAAATGATATGCAAATACCCAGCCATAACTAAAGTTCCTATACAGGTACAAACCAACATACATACATAGATTAAATAAACACACCCTCCTTTGCGTCGAGCAGTCGGGTTAAAAAGTAAATATTTGTAAATAGGCATATGTCGTGTGGAGAGAGGAGATTGTTTGGTTAATATAAGTTGTGTGGCGAGGCAAATTGCGCACAGGTGCCGTCGAAAATCCTTCATGAATATATGTAACAATGTATTCGTTTCAACGAGAAAAAACTACTATCGATACAAAAAAACTTTGTCAAGTATAATCTATTTTACCCTCGAGAGGATTCCGTGATATATTCCGCACGACTGTAATAGTTTACAACCAACTCCAAAAAATATTCTCAATTCGTATGGTATATTTTTTTTATCGTTTATTACCTCAGAATTCCGTCATTTCTTAACCGATTTTGGAAATTATATTTTTATTTGATAATTTATTTTTTATCAAAATCAGTTCAGTAGTTCAGTTTTTAAATCGAAATAACTGGAATAAATATGTCATCCAAGTAAAGAAATTACGTATTTTTGAAGTTGATTCGTATTTTAATAAAATCTTTGTAATATATATGTATTCTTTAGGAAATGTAACCCCGATAAAATATGATAAAATTGAACAGGTAAACTTCGGCAATATTTTAACAAACTCGAAAACGGACTAGCTCACCCTAAAGTTTTCAATCTTCGGTGGATAATATCTATTACTCAGAATATTATATTCGATGGTATTTTCCCTTTGAAACGTTTCTCGTAAGATCTTTCTTTCTGTGAATCAACTCAGACTTTCATTGAAATACTGTTTTGTAACTTTTATTCTCAGTCGGATCAATAACAGAATGAATGAATCACTCAGTCATTCATTTGTTTAGTAATGTACCTGTTTGTGCCGTAATTTCTTTCATTTCGTAATATTTTTAAAATTCGAATCTTTATTTCCACAATAATATATAAAGCTGACGAATATGTTTATTTGTATGAAGGCATTGAGTTTGGGAACTATCAGTCCCATTAAAAAATATTTTTGTATTATTGAGGAAAGTTATGGGTATATATCATGTTGCGACTTACCCGGCTTCTGACGTCAGTGAAGGAAATGCGGTGCGGAGCGGCGCAAACAAAACAAATAGTTGATGTAAGGAATGTAAGGAACGCGATCAGTTGGATTGATAATTTCGCGTGAACTAGCGGTGCTGTTGTATTAATCTGAGATGACAGTGATACCGCAGAATGATTCCCTTGCACGGATAAGCCGCCGCGTCGAGCCGCATCGCTTTGAAATCGCCTGTCTTCGCAATCGCGTTCGCTTTATGCCATTAAAAATTTGCGCATTATCGCCATGTAAAACATCGCCTAAGGCCGATTTGATAACTTCTCTCTAAAAACTTTTTAAAATATAGATCACGTATATAAAAGGGTCTCTTACAGTTTTATTATTAGATAGTATAGAGTAACAGATAAATATACCTATATGAAATGTGGAAATGGACGGAATTTACAGTCGGACAAGTTTTCAGTTTGTTAGTTCAGCCACGTAGTATACACTCGGTTCGACCTTTTTCAATTTAAGCTGAGTCCACTTCAAGTTTTGCTTGCGTACCTTGTGGCTAGCGCGAGTAAATCTGGCACGTGTGGGTGATGCTTTATATTCCATTATATTCAATTTTTCAATACAAAAATGTTTTGAAAGAGTTTATATTATATATGATTTTTATATGGAATAAAAATATTCATTATATTTTTCGTTTGCTTTGTGGTATAGTTTTATTATTAGGAATTTTATTATGAAGCGTGTGTTTGACTGAATGTGTATTAGCGCAAATTTCTATTTGTCCTTAATGGTCCATTTATCGAGAAGAGCTATTGGCTATATAACATCACGCCTTGACCGATAGGAACATTAAAATTATTTCTTTTGAGAGCTTCCATTGCGTGCGCTGCGTAAACAGTTAAAGTACGGAAAATGAGCACGGGTGAAACAGCGGGGCACAGCGAGTATATACGGTCATTACACAGCCAACATCATACACAATCTCGTTCAATACAAGGACAGGTTAACGTCCGAGCGACATTATTACAGGTGCGATGTATTGGAACGCCAAAGTCCTAAAGTATAGATACTTGATACTATAACTAGTAACAAACATTCAACTTTGGTTTTACGAGAAAATATAGAATGACTTACCATTTTTGACCGCATTAGAAGTTTCACTCGCTATAGTTATTGCTTCGCTCCTATAAGTCTTATCGTGATGTAATATAGCCTATAAACTTTTTCAATAAATACACTACTTAACATAGAAATAATTTTTCAAAACGGTTCCGTAGTTTCATAGATTATACCCTACATAAACATTTTACCTCTTTATAATATTAATATAGATACGTCGCCTGTCGTCTATGTTTCGATTACTTGGATGATATATTTATTGCCTTTTTTTATTTTAAACTCAAACAACAACCTATTTTAATAAAAGTAAATGAAATGACGGAGCTGTGACGTACAAAACATTTAAAAATGGATAATTCCGTTTATCCACCCTAAGGGTGATAATCGAAATCGGTTCTCCGTTTGACCACTCCAGACAGGGTGGATAAACGGAATTCATATATTAATTCCATATAATTGTATATTACTTCCGATTATCCCCCTCGACTATGTACAATTTATATAACACGATTAATTTATTTTTTTGTTTGTGTGATATGATTTTTGTTTGAGCTCGTTATTAAAAAAATAATTTGGTTTATTATGTATTAACGAATTAAAATGTATTTAATGCCTCAACCTGGGGTGGAAAATCGTAAGAGCAATCAGAACGACATTCCGTTTATCCACCCTGGCTGGGGAGATCAAACGGGGAACCGATTTCGATTATTCCTCTTAGGGTGGATAAACGGAATCATCCAAAAATATCATACACTAGAAGGTAAGAACCCCCCTATTAAATCAGTTCAGTTCGTTGAAAAGTACAAACAGTCATTGGTAAAAGCATCGTTTTACATTGAAAAAACTGTACAGTTATTCGAAACCCTAATTTTCACATCCTTAGAAAACAAACAAGATAGCAGAATAATCTAATTTTCAATATACGTGCTACGTCTACCCGCAAACTTAATTTTGTTCAATTTGTTTGGCGACGAGCGATAGAAACCGGCTGTAATAGAAATTTATTGGTTGGTTTCCAAATTTATTTTCCGAGTTTATTTACGAAGATCTGAGGGCTGTTTCTAGGGTTTATACTAAAAATCTTCATCTAATTTATACTAGGAGTGCCCGGCGGTTTTACCGGCGTCAATTTAAGGAAAAATTATATTTATATAATGTTTATCTTCCCTACTTAAATCGGTTATTATTCTCTATTTCATTGGTTTCTATTTTGTTTTCACGTAAGCATGTCTTTTATACATTAATTTTATTTTTTAAATAAAAGTAGCTTAAGTTACTCCTTCTAACTTTATCTGTGTGTAAAAGTTTCGTCTAAATCAGTCCAGTCGTTCCATAGATAAGCCGGAAGAAACAGACAGACGGATAGAAAACTGACAGACAGACAGACAAAAATTTTAAAAATTGTGTTTTTGATGTAAGTACCGTGTATACTTTCATATGCATTAAGTTAAAAGCTGGTAGTTGGATATTACAAACACACACTTCAATTTTATTTATTTGAATAGAAAGATGTAGCCTGGGTCTATCTTATTACCGAATCCGCTTTAGTAATTACGCTGATAACGTGCCTGTTTTTGGAAGTCGATTTCTGTTTATTCCAAAATTAGATTGGAATTAGTTAATGGATACTAATATTATAAAAACGTAAAATTTATTTGTCAGTATATAAGCGTTACATAGTCAGTTTATAGAACTCTATTACGTCAATCTATATCTCATAGGCGTGACACAATAACTGTAAGAGCGAGGTAGCTAGATTTTTATAAAAAAAAATAAAAATACATTGGTTTTATATGATTAATATGTTGTTGCACAGAATTATCATGATTATTTTAAATATAAACGTGGAATGAAATATTAATATGCGTAAGGTATAGACATGATAAATTTTAGATTAATTGTTACCTCAAAATCAATTAAAGTCAAACGAACAATTTCATGGCACGTCGGATTCTTAGAAACTTAGAACTTGATCATCCTTAGAAGATGTATAATTTGCTATCAAGTCACGCGCTAATGCCTTTAGCAAAAACAAACTCGTAAGGAGCAACGTCCTCTAATCGTTCTTCAATGTGATTCGGACCGAATACCAAAGATCTACCAGTCTTTTATGAAGTTTGATTAATTCGTTACCTGCAGTACGTAGGTACTAAAAATACAATACTTCTATTAAATCAAGACAAATTAATAAAAAAAAATTAAAACTCAACTGCCTAATGACTCTACTGGTGAACCATTGTTATTCTTGGTAACAATGGTTCGACAGTAGAGTCATATTGAGAGTTTTAAGAGTTTACGCCGTATTGATTTTTAGTGACGTTACATAACGTTATCCTTCTGGATCAATCGAGTAAAAATTACAACATCAATACAATTCATATTAAAAAGCTTGTTTTTTCAATTTTAATTATAGTAGATAAGTAATACTAACTGTCTCTTGCGGTTTCATTCGCGTTTATGGTTACTGCTTCGCTAATACGAGTCGCAGCGTTATGTAATATATCGTTCCACAATAAAAAAACTATCTAACACAAAAACAATTTTTCAATTCGAACCAGTAGTTCCTGAGATTAGCGCGTTCAAACAAACAAGCAAACTCTTTAGCTTTATAATATTAGTATAGGTAACGTAAAAACATACGATGTAAAAAAAACAGTCACGGAGACTGCCGATGGAAGTGAACGCTTATCCTAAATCTTCCATGTTAGCGGCTTCTTAACATTAGCGTTACGTTGACGCGAACCCGTCAGATTTTCATCTACCAAAAATCGCTTAACACGCCCAATGAAATTTTTCACTTTTGCTACAAAAATCTCTTTGAAATAAGTCAAGTAGTTATTAATGAAAAAGAGGATAATAATTTATCTATACTTATAATAAATCTGTAGAGAGGTCAATTCTGTACATGAAATATATTTTCAAAATAACTATCAGGGGGTGATTAGTGATCGATACTGATGCCAAAAAGGCAATCAGTAAAATTTTTGTCTGTCTGTCTGTCTGTCTGTCTGTCTGTCTGTATGTATGTTCCTTATAGAAACAAAAACTACTGGACGGATTTTAACGAAACTTAGTACAATTATTCTTCATGCTCCTGGGCAGGTTATAGTATACTTTTCATCACGTTACAATCAATAGGAGCAGAGTAATAAAGGGAAAACGGGAGACTTTACTCCAATTTTTAAGCTTCCGTCGCCTATGCAGCCTTAATGGTTAAAGTTACATAGAAATCATGTATGACGGAAATATTCTACATAAAATTTCCTAAAAAATATCCCACAACAGCATATGTCTATCTTTTATGGTTGACTCACAATAACACGTGTAACTCCTGATAGGTTAGCAGTTCGGAGAATTCTGATTATATTTGTTTACTCTTACGTTTATAATACTCTCACTCATCACTAATTTATAAAAAGTTAACATTATTACCTATAAAATAAAAAAAAAATCATAGAAATCATGTATTGTGGATTGACATATTATATTTCCCTATTAAATTACGATAGTTAATCTGTCTGTCACATCAAAATCACTGAACCCTGAGGAAGGACATACGCTACTTTTTTTCGAAAAACGACGAAAACGCGGACGAAGTCGCAGGCAAAAGCTAGTATGCAATATATTAATCCCTATTAATATATTTCAAACTTTTGCGATTTATAGTATTCATATTTTAATTAACGACGACGAAGTTACATCCGTCGTGCTCAAGAGCTGAGTCAACGGTTGCATCATCGTCGAAACGTCGGTCAATAAAAAAGGTGTTATAATGATTAGTAGTTAATTAAAATATAAATTAATCCATATTGTCCCTATTAACTAAAATACCCATCTGATAGATGCGGCAAGGATATAACATTTGAGAAAAGCCAAATATATAATTAAGCGTATTACTATAACAATGAAATTTCATCGCTCGATCGCAAAGATGTAGCCAATTAACCACGGCTTTACCGGTGAATCCGTTGAGCCAGCGCTCGGTTGTTTCCTAATATTCATAGCTGCACGGGATTAATGTCACTCATGTCTACATGAATAACTCACTACATTCCCGCACGTATGTTCGCTTAAGTCAGCGATTACGCGAGCGATTATCTTATATATGATCGAGAAAAATAAATATGTAGACCTTCTGTGTACATTTAAATCTTCATATAAAAGAAAGAGTGTCTTAATTTGTAAAGCCTCGCTTACAGACGGGCAGCTAGTTCAAAAATATTTCGAATTGAACAAAAATTACGGATAATTATTGAATCAGTTGAAAATTATAATAAGCGTTACGATTTTCGAAAAACTTCAAAAAGAGTCGGTTCTCAAGTTTTAATTTTTTCGAACCGACTTCAAAAAATTTATGGTTCTTTATCTCTGGTAACTCAGAACGTCGTCATTTTATAAATAATTTTGAACATTTTTATTCGAAAGGGTATCCTTTCAGATTGGTTTCATAGATTTTTATTTAAAAATTCACTCAGTAGTTTGGTTTTTAAAGCAAAATTGCGATCGCGGCTTTTGTGTGAAATAAGGTGAATTTTAAAATCATTAAACTAAATAATGCATATACATGTGGCAGATTTGCAGGCTTACGGGGTGAACTCGTAGCTAAGAAAACGCAGGTAGAGTAGAATTCACGCGATTATTTTTGACTATTATTTTATAACAAAACTACAAAAAAATCTAAATAGATAGGATTTTTTATAAAGAATTGGCTAACTAAAAAGGTCAAATCAAATTTTTATCGAAAAATCTACCGTTCTCGAGATATTTATAAATTATAGTATTTCGCGGTCTTTGACCTTGCGTAGTTAACGACACGGAACGCGATCGATGGAGAATTTTCACACAACATTTATAATACTAAAAGAAATGCCGCTTTTTAAGCATCTTTTAATATTTCCCCGTACCTCGAAACTTATATCTTTTATTCCCGGAGTATTAGTAGAACTGACAAAATAAATTGGTAAAATAACAATTCATAAGCCTCATTTTTAACACCTGAGGCAAAAGAGGGGTCTTATAAGTTTGACCACTCTGTCTGTGGCACTGTAGGCTTGTAGGTAAAAAGGTTTTGTAGCGAAGGTTCTTAGACATTTTTTACCAACATCGGTTCAGCCATTGCAAGATCATGAGCTCTTTTCTTCTTAGCTGCCTTAGAAATCTTAGATGAACAATAAATATTTGATCTACTTTCAAACGTGTGTGTGACTTAAAATTTTAAATACCTATGCATGCAACATAACCATGCAAAATCTTGAAATTCTTAGCCTGATGCTGCAGCCAGGATCAGAAGGATACACAGCTCCTCACCAACTTACAACAGAAGTATCGTATTGGGGCTCGTTAAAATGGTCTCAATTAATAAATTATCTGTTTATTTTTATTGAATTATTAAATAAAGTATATTTATTTCTTTCAAAATTACAAATTATAGTCTAAAAAAGCCTCGGCTTCATAAAATAATGCTGACTGTCGTTTAGCGGCCGCTTTACAGCGTCGAATAACATTAGTCAAACGTTTTTTTTGGCACGATACGGTATAATTTCCTAGATATTGTTTAACGTTAATAACACCTGCAGATTAATTAATGGGTTATATCATTTTTATCAAACTCCAAAAAATGGGTTATATCATTTTTAACAAACTCCAAAAAAGGAGGGGTCATTTGGTTTTGTAAAGTGTACGATAGGTGTTAATTAGTCTTGTTACTAATATATGGATGCTGATAAGCAAGAACGTGTCAACCCACAAAAAGTCAAATTCGGCGATATCGATGTATTTTGATACTGCATCACCTATTTTACATTATTAAAAAAAACTCAAATTATATAAGCTAAATAAGAACGAAAAAAAGTTTCTTAATTACTTGTTTCGATTTCCAAGTGCGTTCCATATTTTACAATTTATACAATAATATCAAATATTTGAAAAACTTTTTATTAGATAATATAATAAATATATCAATCTGCTTTTAATTTATTATACCTTTTGTCAACAAAGAAAAGACAAGGCGGATATATACTTCTTCAAATATATTTATTAAGAATAGGTTTGACATCTTTAGACGCCATTTTCTCAAAATGAAGTCCGTGTGGCTTGACACAGTATTGCTTATCAGCGTCCATATAGACTGTAGGTATTGTTGGCTTGTTCTGAGCGTTGAGTAACTGCACAAATTTGCATCGCATTGTTGATTTTTGTATTTAGATCTTCGATAAAGATTACTTCTTTGATAAATTGTATTTAAACTGTTCGTGAACTGGTACGGTTCTACAATAAATCGTATCAAAGAATTTTGTTCTCTTACATATTTAATTGCATAGTCGATTTTTTTAACGTCCGCCAATTTACGCTCGCAATTTGACGGACCGATATCAAAGAAAACCGAAGAATAATTTCATTTAAAGTAAATAAAAAAATATAAATGTATTAGAAAACATATTTTAATAATATTGTAAACAAAATAAAAAAACAAACGTTTCGATCGTTCGTTTATAAGCTCTTGTAAAAGCAAACCGCATTCATTAAATAGATTTTGTTTTAACTTTGTACAGTGGCAAACAAAAGTTGCTAACAACACGGCTCGTGGCCACAACGGAGACAGCCTCAGTGTAATTATATTTGTTACGGTCTAAATTTAATTTTGTCTTTTAGCTTTGTCCTGCTATTTACTATTTGATACAATATTCGTTGCCTTAAATACCAATTTATATAACAAATGTCTCCCAAACTTATTCTATTCAAAATTTATCGAAATTTTATTGAAATATTTTCATAACTTTTTTACAATATAATCTAATTAAGTATATTATTAGATATAGTTTTTGGAAACTTATTATACTTGTTATTATTGCTTAAAATATATTGGTTGAGACCATTTAAGCGAGCGCTAACACCCACTTCTGCTGAAAGTTGGTAAAAAGCCGTATACCCTGCCGATTCCAGATATGCTGCTGCACTTGGTCAAGGTTAGGCAACTGTTATTTTAATATCATTCATAGAATAACAAAATTTAAAGCAGATTAGACCTATAGAAGTTATTCAGATCCCTTCAACAACAAAAAAAGAGCCGATAACCTTGAAACGTCTAAAATATTTATGAAGATAAATTATTATAACATTTCGATACACAAATAAAACTTACAAAACCCCATTTTTGGTCGGAGGTAAACAATAAAAATTAATGCTAAATTAGCAGGACTGAAAGCTAAATACAAAATTATTTGTATTCAAAATTGTTACTATTACTCAAATCTTAATTATTTCGGATTAATGTTCAAATCTATTCACCGAATAATGATCTCTCTTTTCAATATTTACTTAATGACTTTTACGCGAGGATTCGTCGAATTCCAAGTCGGATTTAATGTCATGATCATATCTTGACAGCTGTCATGCTTATATCCTATTATGTCCCTTTTATGCTAAGATATGAAAGGGATTTCAAAAGATTAAAGTATAGGCAATACAGATTGTATGTGAAAGAAGACATGGTTTTTTTTTTCTCTTATAGTATGGCGTGCATCCGCGCTAGTCATGCGCAAAATATTCTGCCAATGAAACATGTTTATATATTAAGTTAAATAACGTTATATGACAGGACTTGGCGAAAGTACCGTGCGATATGTCAATAAGATATATTTTTTAATTATAGTTTTACTAAGGGATCAATAAAAAGAATTTAATATTGATGCAAAGTTTTTGTATCTCTCGGTACCCTATATACTTTTGTGTACCCCTGAAAACCTTTATTCAAAATTTCATGTTGAAAACACACCAACTCACATTCGCTTTTATAATATTAGTTAGGATATAAATAGGAAATTAAATAAATTTATTAATGTATCTTATAAAAGAAGATACACTTCTTTGACTTTTTCCGCAAATATAATCGTAAAGATGTTCCCTTACCTTGTAATATTACAATGTCATATTATAAAATTAAAATTTTGATTTTTAGCATTATATTATAAGGTTTCTACATATCTAAATAATAGGAAATTTTCTCTAGTTTAATTAATTACATAACTATTTTCTTAATAACACAGTTTTTTGCTAATATCTCTATTACATATAGAGCGTTTTTTCCAATAATCGGAAAATATATGTGCTTATAATATTCAAAAAGAGCATAGCAAAATCTGAAGGATCGCCAATTTTCAAAACTCCCGGAAAACTTTCCAGGTAATCCCTACTGTTTGAGCACCTAATAACTATACTATAGTCTGTTTTTCTTTGTCTTATTTAGCAGACAAATATGGCGTACTTCTAACCAAACAAGAGATGAGAAATTATCCACGACATTATTGTACTGAATCATTTTTATTATTAAAAATTATTTTTATGACAAATAATGTTCGAAAAATTCGTGATTTTCGTTTCGTGTATAGTTACCAAATAAGTCAAGTAAAGAAAAATAGACTATACACTGACTGACGCGCATTTACCTGTAACTTAACAATCCAAATTCGATCCAATTTTGAATTAGGTCTAAATTCTGAACACTCACTAATGTAACTCTCGAACCTAAAATGTCAGTTACAGGTAGAAAAAGCTAAGTTTAAGCTCGCCTATCATAATACTATTTAAAATTGGACAGTTTATGATGAACCTTTAGAGTATGTTGTATTTATACATCAGACTAATACATAGGCTTTATCAACGTAGTATGCGGGCGAAGCTGCGGGCGGAGGCTAATCCAAAACATTTCACGAAAATCACGTTCAAGTCTTCTTAAGTTTCGGTATTGAATTTGCTCATGTCATTTAGTTTCTGTATGTAATGGCGGTGACGGGTAATTATTTTAAGCACTATTTACGAAGAGCGAGGTATTGTTTCGAAGACAATATGGTTTGCTCATATTCGTGCCACGAACAGACTTGGTATTTACAAAGTTCAGATCTCAAGAAAAGAACAATGAAATTAGATGTTGGGCCTTCATGACAAATATGTAGGAAAAAAGTCACTGCGAGGTATTGCTTTTTACTTTAAAAAAAGCGTTATTGATATTTTTTATATCCACATTTTTTTTTAATTATATGTTGTATATTTAATATATAGCTAAAATTCTCGAAAATTATAATCGTATCGACAATATAGAAATCACGTTTTTTTTTCTGTCTAAATTTATTTTATCCAATGTACACTTTATCTTATCGTTTTCTTAAATTTTCTTGTGTGTATCTTGTTTTAGAAATAACATTTTATCGCGACAAGCTTTTGCGTCAAAAATTGTATAATTTAACAAAATAATAATTTTCATATATTTTAAAGTTTATTATCTGTTTATCGGTCATTTAAATAAAAGCTTATTTTTATAATATGATTTCTTGACATTAATTTAATTTTTAGTTTTCGCATTTGGAAAAAGGACCGGTTTCGAAATCTATTTATTTCAATAATACGCTATTGTTGTACGGTCGATTGTCTGTTTAATAACTACACTCTAATTTTCAATGAGGAAACTTTCTATTTACTTGATATTACTATCCAAGTTTTGCAAGCCTTTAGAAAAGCCTGTCATAATTAAGTGATTTGAAGAAATGGCATGTCTTTGCTATTGACCGTTAAAAAGTGTTCTCATTGGAATCTACATTCCGAACTGATGGTAATTTTGTATCTAAAAACCAAATTTCTAAATTAATTTTGATTAAAGTTATTTTTTATTAAAAAATGCATATAAAATTCTTAATGACACCTCGCATCTACATCGAATTACACTAATTGACATCTCGTTAAGCACAAGAAATGTATGTTGTTTGAATCTGTAATTCTCTATAACAATTAAAAACGCAAACGACCTTACAGTGCGTTATTTGCTGAAAACAGTATTCCAGGTGACCCTGTCAAATCGGTTAAAGTGATACAGGTCGATTTAAAGCGCGTTATGATTTGTCAAAATTCGACGCTCAGAATTAGCGTGTTTGTTTATACTTTTTGTACTAAAACGAAACAAATCAACCGTCAAAAAGTTCTTGTTGCTTTGTGACAGTTAGAGTTTTGCATAATAATGCTCCGGATTGTCTTTTTTTCAACATAGACAACTTCTTCTTATATCTCGTTACGATTGGTGTCGTCTATACATATAAAATTACTTGTCCTGACTGATTCATCAACGCAAAGCCTAAACCGTTGGGGTTATAAACTTGAAATTTTGGCTGTAGGTGCCTTTTGGAGTCTGTGCATCCACTAAGAAAGGGTTTTTCGATTTTCCACGCCTAAGAGGGTTAAGAGGGGTAAAAATATTTATATGGAAAATCTTATTCCGTGGTCACATTAATTTTAAATTAAATACACATACTTCCGGGTGATAGTAATGAAATGTGAACCATAAAATGCACGAATATCATCCCCTATTAAACTGCAAGGGGGAGGTGAGGTTTGTATGGACAAAATTTATATTTTTGGTCGATTGTCCTTAAACTAAGCATAAATATTTCTTCGGATGAATAAATAAATATTCATATACCCGAATTCAAAAATCATCCCTTATAGTTGTGCTAGGGGGTATTATAATATAACGGTAACGCCGCGAGAAACTGCTAGTTATTAATAAACGCCCCAGATATTGATTTGAAAGGCATCTAAAAATTATATGATTACATTATTAAATTCTCAATAGGAAGATATTATTGTTTGAAAATGTTACCATTTTACCTACCACTAGACACATGAATGATGACGTTAATTCCCAGTGACAATAACTAATAAAGGAGAGTATGCATCAGCTGTTTTCTCGGCTGCATCGCTCACGAGGGGATGTCGACGTTTACATCTCATTAAGCACCGCTGACATTCACGGTGCACGCTTAGTATACGTATTATGTTAATATATAGGTGGCACTTGCTTTATAAATTGTTTGTTATCTACATATTAGTCTATAAGTAACAGTAACAGTTAAATAACATAAATAATATTTTGAAAAAAGAAGAAGGTAGAGGATGACGGTTTTTTTTTTCTTCATAATATAACAAAGCTATGAATAAGTTTTCTGATAAAGAATGTAGTAACAAAAAAATATACAAAATTTTTAATTGGTAAAAAAAGTTTTTATATCATATTAATTGTGTACCGATGTTATAAGGTGATGATTTTATTATTTATAGCGCGTTTAAATAAAAGCTTGTTATTAAAACTTTTTTTTTCTTTTAATCATTTTTTTTTTATTTTCAATCATCGTTCCCAATACTTGTGGATTGTAATCTATTATTACGTAATGATGTAGGGGATTGTTATTTATGAGCCACCTCAAAGCTTTTCTCGCTCCTCGCCGAGGACTTCGAAAGCTGCAAAAGTCACAATAATTTCTCAGTCCGCCGTTTTTACAAATTTGTCACATTGAATTTAGAATTTTGACATTTTATATTTCAAATGATTTACTGCAATACCCATGTTGTAGGAAAGCATAAAAAGTTTGTGCGCCATTTTTAGAAGTTCATCATATTGAATTTTGGGTGTCGTCATTTTATTTTTTAAATTATTCTTAGAAAGATTTCTAGATATCAAATAGCTATATTGTAAGAAAGCTTAAAAAACTTACTACACAATCTTTAAAAGTTCGCCATATTGATTTTGGAGTGACATTATTTTATTTTTCGAGTTATTTTCGGCAAGTCCTTTCTTTTGATACCCATATTGTAGGAAAGTATAAAAAAATTGGTTCGTCAAATTAGATTTAGATCGACGTCACTTTATTTTTTCTTTCATTTGATTCCTATATTGTGAAAATGCATTTAAAGAACTAGTCCCGTTGCTCGGGTGTACAATAATGTTTAATTTAGGCTGACGTTCTAATCATGCATTGTTATCCACACTAAAAATGTATACAAAATTTCAGCACAATCGATTGAAGATGATTCAAAATTGAGTTGCAAGATTTCATCCTAACAAACTTACATACATACAAACATTGAAACTTAAATAAAAGTATATAATAAGAAAATATGTACGTTCTCAAACAAAATCAAATGTATCTTTTTGAATGTATTTTGTAATTAAAACCTCATTAGTAACCCACAAACAGGGCTAATTAGATGCGCTATTCGACCCTCAGGCGTATGCATATGAGATGCAAATTATAAACTTTTATACATAATGAACTGAAATTATTCTGTAGTTACCTATGTATTGAATATGAAATGAATTTTGATTTGAATTAGGCGCTGCGCAAATCGAGAAACTTTTGTGTCGTGCGTCGGATATAAGACACCAGTCAATATTCTATTTATATAATAATATATTCAAAATGTAATTAAGCACTCCATGCGCAGATGTAGCCACTATTTGTGTCCAGATGCTTCCACTTGGCACATAAAGGATTATCAATTGAAAAGTTTTTGGTTTAGGCAACTGGATAAAAAAGTATCCACGTTTGCGACCGATCACTAAATTTAAATTTAGAGCCTATCACATAGATAATAAATTAAAATTAGTTTTAGTATATCAATTTAAAGCGATAGAACGCGAGCTAATGAGGCGGATGACGTTGCATGTGTTATCTTATTGATAATACATCGGATATTTAGAAATATTATTAAGCGTTAAAAGGTTTTACCGTAGAGTCTAGCTGAAGCCCACTGACTCCGGCTGACTCGACCGGGTTAATAAGTCTAATACAGACGATCGGCGCGAAGTAGCTTTTATAACAGAGTTTCGTATGAGGGGACCGGAAATCTCTTCCTCATTCCTTTCTTTTCTTCGGATACCCGCATTTCCATTTCGTTTGAAGTAATGCACTTTTAGCTTCTGTGTTTCAAATATCACTTATCTACATATCACCTATTTAATCCTTTCTTTTAGATAATTAGGTACGTAAAGGGAGAAGATTTTGTATGAATTTTGGAAAACGTTTATATTTAAAATTAAAAAAATAAAATATTAACCGTTTAAGTACACATATTAGCCTATATAAAAATATATAAGATGTAAGCAATAATATCTAACACTATATATATATATATATATATATATATATATATATATATATATATATAAAGAATTAAATACATTACTTTCTTAGATTGTCATATAAAAAAATCTGTTCGTTCGTAAAAAGTCTATTTAAAATAATTATTCCCATAGACAAAGTTACGGAGTCCAACAAATACACATATAGATAACTTTGCAATATCAGACGGGCATAAATGTCCAAGTTCGACATCAACACTCTAATTTTCCCTATTAATTATCGACGGCGGTAAAGGGTTTCCAGCCAACTAAAATTACCTAGCACACTAACAATGAGGCAATAGTGACAATAACATGTTATCAATTCTAATTCTATCAAGCTAAGCATATGCTGAGAGAGCACAGTGCAAAAAAATTGTAAACTGATCAAGAAAATCAGCGATAAGTACTAAATATAATAGCCCCACCAGCGCCCTGGGCAGAATAAATAGGGCGCGTCTCGGGCCATGGGTGCGTGAGATGGGGGTCCCACGCATCCGTTTTCATACGGCCCTGAGGAGGATGACAGCTAGGATGGCCTCGAACTGCCGTACACACCAGCGAGGGGCGCGGGGAGGGCAAGACCAGACTTTGCCCTCCTGCGACGAGCTCCGCGAGCCACAAACGGAGCGTGGCACGGAAGGGACAGCGAATGCTCATAAGCAAGCGATCCCGAGGCCTCTCCATTTCCGTGCTATGTAAGTCATCATGAAAGTCTGTAAGGAAAACTTATAAGTGTAATTCTCGCCTACAGACTATGTTTTTTTACCATGTCTAGGGCTCTTAAGTTTCTTATACTTAAGCTGCGTTTTGTATGGTGAGTGAGAGAGACGGAAGCATAACCCGTTTCCCTTCCTTCTCTTTACTTACTATTCTTCTTTTACACGCATGCCTATATAAACTGGCAATGAATTTATAGTTGGATGCTGATAAGCAATACTGTGTCAAGCCACACGGACTTCATTTTGAGGAAATAGCGTCTAAATGTCAAAGCTATTCTTACTAAATATGCTTGAAGAAGTATATATCCATCTTTACTTTTCTTTCTTGATAAAAGGTATAATGAATTAAAAGTAGATTGATATATTTAATATATTATCTAATAAAAAGTTCTTCAAACATTTGAGATTATTGTATAAATAGCAAATATGGAACGCACTTGATATTCGAAACAATTTATTAAGAAACTTTTTTCCATACTTATTTAGTTTATATGACTTAATTTTCTTTTGAATAAAGTTAAATAGGTAATGCAGTATCAAAATACACCAATATCTCCGAATTTAATTTTTTATGGGTTGACACATTATTGCTTATCAGCATCAAGTTGTGATCACTTAAAATCAAAGGACCCACATCATCATTTGGCCGATGTTCTTATAGGAAAAAAAGTGAGAAGCTCAGTATGCTGCCTATGTGCACACAAGCGATGCAAGCTTCCAACGGTAAATCACATATACTGGCTATCGTGCCAATATTGTGCCCTTTAAATTGTGAAATTAACTGCATTTCAACATACGATCAGCTGTAGACTTCACAATAATACCCGATCGACGCAGATAAGTTTAGCTATTGATTGGGTGTTGTGACTTATACGGACTATTACATAATATCTACCAATTACAGAATAATTCTAACTCTTAATGGTTTTGAATAAAGAATTTTATATAAATTTAATATATTCCATTTTATAATTTTTTTTTATTATTAATAATGATTATACAAAAAATATATCTAAAGATATGTTATTAGCATATGAATTTTGATACCTAAAACGTTTTCCTCTTTTAGAGTATCGGGCATATAATCATTACCTAGCTTGGATTAGTTTAAAAGTCAAGAAATAAGAAATGGGCACAGATTTTTAACGTCAAACGATATGAACTCAAAATATTCTTAGTTACAAATTATCATTGAAGACGAATGATGTGATACTGTCGCTACCAAGACATATTATATTTTCATACTTGATTTCTCATTTTTGTACTAAAACGCTTAATTTTCAACGTGTAACTGCCAGAATGTGGTATGTTTTGAAAGTAATTGTTAATATAATTAAACCCGCTCAATATAAATTTAAAGTAAGAATTACACTTGCAAGTTTTTTTTATAATTAATATAAAACAACCCTGTAACTTTGTAATGGATTCGTAATAAACAGTTACGAAAACTATAAATGTCAAAAATAAGGCACCGACAGTAAATTCTTATATATAATAATTTATGATGAATAAATCTTTATGAAAGTCTGTAAGCAAATGTTAGGATCAATTTATATATTTTTATTATTATTCCACATTTATTATATCTTTATATATTTAAATAGGATTTATGAAATGTTTAATTAATTTCGTTGTATAACTGGCCGTAATTGTTTTTTTATTCTTCTTTCAAATTTAGAACGTGAAAAAGAGGTGTTGCGAACTCCTTCGAACAAACTCTATTGATCATAATTTGAAATGTAAATAGAACAAAAATATAAATAGTATAATATATGACAGAACGTTGTCAACGAACGAGAACCGATCTTTTATTTTAATATTAATTTAATATTTAACATTTTGGTCTTCGAGCCGTAAAAACCGAACCGAACCTACGACCAAAAATATGTCTACGCGTCCACGAACCAGAGCCAATACGCGAAATAAGAACCAGGCGCAATTAAATGAAGAAGACGATCCGCTACAACATCAACATTCAGAACAATGCAGCACTAAAAGTAAGACCAGTAAAGTAAATTCAGAAGCTAGCGTGGTTTTAGCGAAAAAAAGAGCTGAACTTATTGCCGCAAAGAAATTTGCCGAATTGGAAATAAAAAGAATAGCGTTTGAAAAGGAATTAATAGAGAAAGAATTAGAAGTAGAGATAGCTGAACTAAGCGTAGAAAATAATAGATCATCTGAAAAATCATACATAACTACATCATGTAAAAATAAGCGCACAGAAGAATGGGTGAAAAAACAAACGAACGAAACATTTGACATTCGAACGAATTTTTTTCCATCTAATATACAAAAGGTTGATGATTTTATAAACATTTCTGAAAATAAAAAAGACGAAAAATTAACGGATATTCAAATTTTAGCAAAAGAAATTAGAGATTTACGACGGCCTAGTGAAAGAGAACGAGACCTACCCATATTTTACGGTAATGTGAGTGAATGGATTGCTTTTAAAGCTGCTTATAATAGAACCAAAGCGCATACTTCTGAGGATGAAGACAGCGCCCGTTTGCACCGATGCCTGCGTGGAGATGCACGAGAGACCGTAGCCTCCCTACTACAAGTGAACGCACCTGCCCGCGAAATAATAGAAACTCTAGAACTACGTTATGGACGCCCGGAACTAATTTTATCTAAAGAAATTAATGCCTTGAAAGAACTACCGAAATTAAATGACTCATCAGAACAACTGAATAGATTCGCTACCAAAGTCCGGAACTGTGTGACGACGATGTTGTCATTGAATAGACCTGATCAATTATTTAACACAGAACTTATACAGTCCTTGAAAATAAAAATGACCTACCTGAAGTCACGGTGGTTGACTTATGCTATCGAACATGAATCGGAAGATGAACCAGAACTTGTAAAAATTTCAAAATTTTTGCAACATGAAGCTATATCAGTAACTAAACATTGGATACCAGAACAGATCAAAATTAGCAATTATAGCAAACCATCAACTTCGCATCGAACTCTTTGTTTAGAAGACAACATAAATTTTAATGAGGAACCCAACATCGAATTGAACGTAGAAGAAATATGTTGTCCCACTTCTGGTATAAGCGCCACAATTGTTAATAAGATTTTAAAATGCCCTTATTGCGATTCAAGTAGTCATAAATCTGTCAAGGAATGCAGCGATTTTAAACTACTTACTATTGACAACAGATGGAATTGGGCTAAGGATAAAAAATTTTGTTTCAAATGCCTGAATTCTAAGCATCGAAGAGAGAACTGTAGAGCGAAATACTGTGGAATTAACGGATGCCGAATGTCACACAATCGTCTTCTACACGCGACGTCGAATACACCTGGAACTTCAGAAAATACAGAGCCCGCTGATAGTCAAGCAATCAATATAGATCAGACGTCATATTCATCAGCTACGGAAATTATAGCATGTAATAAAACCGAATCACGATCCATACTACAAATCATACCTGTCACTGTCCACGGTCCTACTGGTTCCTGCCAAACGTTTGCTTTGCTAGACGGAGGAAGTACAATCACTTTATTTACTCAGAAAATAGCAGATAAAATTGGTGCCACAGGAGAGATTGAACCTTTGACTCTATCTGGCGTCAATACGACCACTACTGATCCTGAATCTATGAGAACAGATCTTCGAATTACTGGACCTTCAAACACTGTTGTAAATCTATATGGAGCTCGTACTATTAAGAACCTATCACTTCATCCTCAAACTTCAAAGAACCTCGAAAAATATGAACATCTACGTGACCTACCTTTTGAACAGTTAACATATGAAAATGCTGTGCCTGAAATTTTAATCGGACAAGACAATTGGCATGCGATAATAGCCAAAGAAGTACGATCTACGAACAAAAATGAACCTGTCGCATCGCTGACTGCACTCGGTTGGGTAATTCATGGAAGCGTCAATTATTTCACGAACTCCATCAATTATGTAGGTCATACATCTAATAATGATCTTCATAATTTGATAGAAGAATATTTTCAAATCGAACCTACAGGTATAGAAAGTTCTAAGAAAAAACAAAACATTGACGACCAGGAAATAATAAAAATTCTAAATAGAACAGCTAAAAAAATTGAAAACGGAAAATGATGGGAACTTGGATTACTTTGGCGTGAAAATGAAACGATTATATCAGACGAAGAAAGATATTTGAACGCGTTTAAACAGTTACGTCAAATTAAGCGAAAAATGGACCGTGACCCCATGGGTGGTCAAAAATATGAAAAGAAAATGGATATTTTTTTGAACAGTGGGTATGTTGGAATATGTTCTTCAACAAACTCACCTAAGAGATGGTATCTACCACACTTCGAAAACACAGACGCCACTAAACCCGGAAAATTAAGAATAGTTCATGAGGCAACTTGTAAGGTCCTAGGATCAAAACTTAATAATAAATTTCTGACAGGACCTGATCTATTACTATCAAAATTGGAAATACTATTCAAGTTTAGAGAAGAAAAAATAGCCGTATTATTTGAAATGTTTCTTCAAATTCAAATAAGACCCAAAGACCGACCGGCACAAAGATTTCTATGGCAAGGTTTTGACACAACTGGTCCTGCTAAAGAGTATGAAATGAAGTCGGTTATCTTTGGAGCGACAACATCACCAACAACTGCATTCTACGTAATGAATCGAAATGCAGAGGGTTTCTTTAAACAATACCCAGAAGCTACCGCAGCAATTAAATCTAAATTTTATATGGATGATTATTTGCTCTCATTGCATTCCAAAGGTGAAGCGTTAAGAATTATTAAAGATTATCTAATAAATAAAGGAATTGAGTGGAATTTTATACCCCCTGGAGAATCCCTTATGGGTAGTTGTTGGGAACTTTTTGTAGAGAAAACAGCTCTAAATATTACATTTAAACAAGTAGCCCCTTCAGAAGAAGTACTTATTACAGTTCTAATAGAAGTTGAACATACAATTAATTTACGATCCTTTAAACACGTATAAGTAAACTCGCGAGACGATGAGGAACTGACACCAAATCATTTTCTTCTTGGCAGCTCTTCTGGAGTTACTTTACCTGAAAGCTTTCAAGATTCCGATAAGCAATGGCCATTGACGATTTGAAAATTGATGACATCGTCATTATGTGTGACGAGAATATGCCACGTAATATATGGCCAAAGGGTAGGATAATTAAAATTTTTCCAGGAGCAGATGGCCGCGTTCGAGTTGCAGAAATTGAAACTGCAAGAGGCCTTGTATTCCAGAGACCAGCTTCGAAGTTAGCTCGCATCCCCGTGAACAAGACTGAAATATAGACAGCTAATTATTCGCTGTCCAGGGGCGGTTAATGTTGCGAACTCCTTCGAACAAACTCTATTGATCATAATTTGAAATGTAAATAGAACAAAAATATAAATAGTATAATATATGACAGAACGTTGTCAACGAACGAGAACCGATCTTTTATTTTAATATTAATTTAATATTTAACAAGAGGTATTGATTTTTGTGTTGCATAATATGTATTATTGATGTAGAAATGAGTTATGAATATAAAGTTTTTCTGTTTATTTAATGTTTAATTAAAATACTTAATCTGTAATGAGCTATCGAACAGCAAATCTTATAAGTGTAATTCGTATGCAATGCGTCCAGTGCTCTTGAGATATGGTAGAGATAAATAAAACGAGAATGTATTTGTTTTTTAATTATAATGAACTTATATTAAGGATTTTATAACATACACTTAATAACAATATGCTTACGGTACTATTACGGATACTCGACAAGTATATAAAACACGTATATACTATGAATAACAAGAACAAGAACCGTTTCAAATGAAATTATGTGTTCTATGATATCTATTCTAAAATAACGTACCGTATAATGTACAAAGCGTCCAAGTTTGAGGGAGTTGAGTTCTCAATTAGTTTCATTATAACCTCATCGGTGTGTACCAACCGTCAATTACGGCGGGAACTACGACAGGGCAATTTCGTCGGTCCTAGTAAATAGCACTAAGTTTCTGCTGTAATATATTTTATATCATTTTGCCACTGACTCCAGTTTTGGCTTAATAATTTGTTAGGCTCCGCCTGCGCGTAGTATGTTGGTTAAAATTAGCCCATGTATCTTATATATAAACTATTTTACTATGGAGTTTCATAAAAAAAAAACAACAAACATGTTAAATGGATATCTAAATATACTTTCAAATTTATTAGCAGTAAATAGTAAGATTATGTTATTAGACGATTCAGAATGTAATTACAATTCATTCATGTTTTACATTCTGCTGCAACTTCTGATTAAACTATCACTATCACAAAATGCTTCTGAGAGTTGATTTCTTATTCTTGTATTAAACTATCCATTTTAATTGCCAAAGTGTTGCATATATTGATAGTAATAGTTTACCATAATTAGCTTCCACGTTAAAAAAATGTAAAATATCCTTTATCTGAATCCTTAGTTTACTCTTGAAGACTATTCATTTATAATTCTTTCAGATGGTTGCTATATGATTATTTCTTTAAATCAATTAAGCTGTTTACACATATAAATATAACAGATTGTGTTATTTTTACGTTTACTGACTCTATTATTAATTGAAATCCACCCAATAAGTTTCAGCATTATTGACGAACAGCAAAATTAGGGGTTTTATAATTTTGATATGTGTATCTATGAATCTGTGTCTGTTTGTGGTGTTATATTTCTCTAACGAATGTACCAGTTTTGATGCGGTTTTTTGTATCCAATGTTCAGTTGTTCATGTCAGCTGATCTAATCGAGATGTATCTTAGGTATAATTTGTGAAGATTTGTTTAGACGCATTAAGGTCATTAATTATTTTCTAGATCTTTAAAGGATCTGAGAAACTTCTACTGGCCTGATTAAAATTGTTATACTGTGACTTCAATGATATTGAAATAACAATGCTGTAGCATTATCTAAAATCGGAAGGACACGCAACACCTCAACGACTTAAAACAGAAGACACTATCCTATTGGGGTTCGTTTAAATGGCCTCAATGAATAGATTGTCTATTTTTTTTTTAATTTTCAATTTTATCTTGTGGCCTTTATGTCCATAATATTTTCCAAAATACAGCTTTCATTAATGTAAATATTATTGTAATCATCAGCTGAATATTTATCTAGTGGTCTTCACAGGAAAATTGCTTTCCTGAACCAATTATAATTGTTAATTAAGTTTTTATATTAAAAGGTTCGTGCGAATGGTTTAATTTAAAGATTCGGCTATCATTATAACGTGTTGGGCATATTAAGTAATTTGTAGTGTTATGGAAACATGTAATTGCGCCATTTTGAAAATATGACATAACATTAAATTAAAAAAAAAATTAACGACTTTCATCCATGTCGTTTATTCATAATATGAAGAGGTTGTTGAGACTTTTACAAAAGGAAAGACATTCTTTTTTGTAAGTTTTTAGTTATATGAAACTTAAAAGACTTAACTACTTGCTTAATACTTACTTAATATTCTAGAAGATAATCTATGGACTCGTAAAAAGCTGTCATATCTATAGTTAACATCAATGACACAGTAGAGCAAAAAGTGAATATAATTCTGTCTGGTTTTACAAACAGGCATTAGAGTTTAATATTACTCAGCCTCATTAATTTAGATCCTAGGATATTTTAGCAACACAAACATCCGATTAAACTACGAACAAAGTCAATTACCTAAAGATAATCACCGTAAAACGGGCGAAATTTACATCTGCCTGAAAATTTTGATAGTCTAAATTAAATTGGGATTTAAAATTTTATTCAATTAAGTATCTATTGTATAATATACGATATAATTTTTTGGTATTTGGTATTCGTTATCGTTATTTTTTTCATAATTTGAAATTATTATATACATGAAATATATGTATGTAATTTCGTTAATTATACACAATATATTAAAACTTATTTGACTCAGATAGATGTCCAGAAATAGAAAAATTACCTAAAATGATAGTTGTGTTATTATTAAATACTTAAAAAAAACTGTTCACGTCAAAAATTTAACAAATAAGAATATTTTAAAAAATGTTATTAAAGTTCATGATTATATAAAACAAGTATTAATTACACATATTGTATATAGCTTTAAATGCCTAAATAGGAAACCGTTCATAATACTTGAGCCGAGGAGCCCTAGTGGTTAGAATATGTCGATCTTAATCTATAATCACGGGTTCATACCCCGACTAGCACGGCTGATTTAACAAGTGCTAAGTTTGTGTTTAAATTCATCTCAAGCTCGGCGTCGTCGTCAAAAGTCGTGAGGAAATCTGTATATGCCGGGGGAAATCTGACACATGTATATTCGCCAACCCGCAGTGGAGCAGCGTGGTGGATTAAGCTCTAAACCATCTCCTTAATAGGAGAGGAGGCCTTTGACCAGCGGTGGGATATTTACAGGCTGATACTTTCCTTTAAATCAAAATACTTTGATACAAAGTGTCGATTATTTTAATGCAAACAACAGTAACAGCAACAGTACACAAAACTTTGATATCGTGACAGGAAAATCTATAAATTATATTCAAATAACGATAAAATATATGAAGTTTGTGACAGAGTCCTAAATAAACATTTTTCTAGCTCTCTTTAAGCGATCTTCTCGTACATTTGTTGGGAAGTAGTTGCACTGCGTTCAACTATGAAAGTATTCCAATTCCGAATTTCTGAGTTCTTCTTTTATTTAAACTTCCAAGGTAGTTTGATTCGCTCTCCAAGTTTATGATATTGCCAGCGACTTTTAGTTGTTCGAAAAATTTAAAACTTTTACGTGTCTCTTTTCGAGTATTTTGGATGGAAAAATATTTTATCGGTATTTTTATATTTTAAAATTTAGAAATATATCTAAAAATATTTTTAGGTACATTAAAAAAAAAATAAACAGTTCCACTAGAACAAATGCTTAAAGCTGTGTTATGTTTTGAACATTGTTTTGTTTCATCACTCTTACAGATTTTATTGTGAGACTTGATTAATGAAGTTCAGAACAACGATACTTACAGTATACAAAATACATTTCATCCCGAAAAAAACCTACCAGATAATAAAAACATACGAATTTCCATATCTAACACCCACGTAAAAAACATCACTGACCATCCAATTTGTACTAAGAATAACAAGGTTAGGACAAGTTGATATTATGACTACGACCTTCATTGATATTGATAAGCAAAAATAGATACTGCGTTTATATATAATCGATTACGTTGACCGTCGCCCATCGGTTCCAATGTTCAATGGCCGTGAATCTGTAACATCACCTGTATACTTTCGTATCAAAATTTTCAACCTTATATCCTTGGATTAAAGTGTTTATTTACTTATCAAGTGACAGAGAGAAATGTTAAGGCCATAACTCGTTTGGAAAATTGTCACACGTTAGAAGTGTTATTATAGGTAGCACATGTCGGCTTTGATAAATGGTAGTTAATATAAAGGATCTCTTTAGATAGATAATTTTAGACTTCCACATGGGTTTTCTTCGAGATCGTTCTGCGCTTAACTTTTTTGGGTCAGTGTTACTTTGTAAATTATTATTTCATTACTTGCATATAGCTTCTATTTATATTTATTACAGGCACATTGGCGAAGTGGTCACTGCAACTGACTGAAGCGCTAACGGTCGTGGGTTCGATCCCCGCTCACAGCAAACAACTGTATTGGCCATACGGATATTTGTCGTGGTCTGGGTGTTTGTGTTAGTGTTGTGTGTGTTTCTAGACCCCCGACACAAGACCACGAGATCTTAATAGGGGCCGCTGAGTGTGATATTATTATATTATTTATTGATAATATTTTTTTTTTGATATGAAACGTCAGTAAGAGATGTTTTTTATTAGGATGTTTAATTATAATTGTGGTAAAAATAAGGGCACATATACATATATGTGCTCTTATTTTTACCTAAGGTAGGTCTATCAATATCTGTAGCTCATCAAGGCAATATTTGATTTACAGTATGTTTGTACATTACGTGTCTTTATTTTTGATTTTGTGGTATCCATACCACACTAGATTTCTTATTAAAAATGTTAATTGATTACGTAAAACAATTATTACTGTTAACTGTTTCTAAAAATCTTTCCAATGCCAAGGGCTAATTGCTCAGTGTGTTTTATCATCGATATCAGAACGACAGCTGAGTACTATTAAAACAACGACGCGTAACTGTTAAAAATGATTTCATAGAAACAGATTTCCACAATTAGTTCCTAGGTTGATAAATAACAAACTCTCAAAAAATTGTTAATATCAGCAAAAGCCATATAATTTATACTATCGCGATTTATACTATTTATATTATATAACGAGTTTTATCGCGATAACTAATGGTAGTAATACCTTTTTTTGCCCGACGTTTCGACGAAGTTGCCAATGACTAAATGTGAATCTACCAAAGCATCGAAACATTGAATTGAACATTTCACACGTCAAACAACGCTTCGTATTGACGTTAAAACAAAAGTAAAACAAAAAGCAAATACACGTGTTTGTACAGAATTCGAAATAGAATAAAAACTTTAACGAATTCCACCGCAGCAGTTTTAACAAGCGGACCGTGGGCATAGTAAAAATTCGTATTTTGATCCGAACCATTCGTGTCCCAGTACTAAATGAATTACCGACCACAAAGCGACGGGACTGCGTGAATTATTCATCGCGGGTTTTGTGCCCTACGCTCGTCTGTTCCGAATGTAAATAATATAATTCTTAAAGTATATAATATATCCTTAAGTGAAGTTAAGTGAAATAGTTATATAATATGATTACATGTACTGTAATGCTCTTGATATTAAAATACTGTAGAGTTTGTTTCTTGCAATGTTAAAAAAAACTTTTTTTATAAAGTCGGAAAATAAGCAGGGTTAACTTATATTAAATGATAATCACCACCCATAGACCATCACACTGGAGATGCCACTAATGCGTTACCAGCTTAAGAAAAAAATTAAGTATGAAGTAGAATAGAAACCAAATAAAGGAATGGAGGAGGGGATTAGGTTTCCGGCTCTTGAACTCACCGTAAGAAGCGTTTCGTTTTATTTTAAATAGCTGGCAAACAAGCATATAAAATATGTTAACTGATCCACGATGCTCATGATATTTGCAGTTCCAGAATAACCACAAATACGTTATCAGCTTAAGCAGGAATGAAGGATGAATAAGGAAAGGATTATGGCATTGTACTAGGCTTCCGGCTCACTCACTCACCGTAAGAAACTCAGCTATATTAGCTACTTCACGCCAATATTCTGTTAGAATGGGGTACTGCCCCGGTAGTGACAGTATACGAGCTATAATCGTTCAGGCCACATATAGGCTCTACCTCATTTATCATTAGCCTATTTGTTCAGTACCTTATAGTATTAATTATATAACATTACTCTATGGCCAATATGAGTACAGTGACTGTGAACATGAACAAACTTAGTAAAAAATAACGCATGAGAAATTGTCATTGCATTATCTAAAACTCTAAATTAAAAATTAATTTATTTAAGTTTACGCAAACTAGCAAGGATTTAAGTACTTATTCGTTATTCAAATACAACAATTTGGTTATATAAGTACACAATCCATAATTAACTTATGAAATTCGTGTTTATTATTAGCCTTATACTATTATCGTCAGTACGCCCCCTCACTCTTTCTAGGATAATATAATTTCAATTATATCCTATTGTGTATATAGGATTGAATTTAGATAGGGGCATCCGGGCTTCAGCCCGAATGCCTCCAGGAAAGAGCAGCCCCTTAATATAGATTTTTGGGAAAAATAATCCAACCCGTCAAGGGTTAGTAACCTTTCCATTTTTATTTTAACCGACTTTCAAAAAAAGAGGGCTGTTCTCGATTCGTCGCGAACTTTTTTGTACGTATATTCACCAATAATTTTAAAGCGGTTTGACTGATTTGAGTAATTCTTTTTTGTTTAAAAGGTTATACTTTCCGACCATAGAAATTTCAACGAAATCAGTTCAGCAGTTTCGGGAATACTTACTTTTTTACTCGTAACTCAAGTAAACGGAATTACGTATTTTGTATTTGAAGTCAGTTCCCCTTTTTTTAATAAAGTCTTTTTTGGAAAATAATTAAATGCGAACTTCTTAGTTCCTCCAGGGCCTTCAGACCTTCAAATCCAGCCCTATATATAAAATATGGCAATATGACATTAGAACCTCAAAGATAAACATAACAGGTCATATTTCGCTTCAGACATTATTACAGTTATTATTTATTATCAACGCCTAACGCTTAACAATTTATAATATTATTTTCATAATTACCTAATTAAGCTCCTTGAAACATATTGCTATGTTTTAGTGATTTATTATTTAATTTTAATTTATTACATAGGATTAAATTAAGTTGAAGTCGTGTAATATTTTGGTTTGTGAACTACATTTAAACTAGATTCTATGACTACGTCTGTTTTGGATGTGGACTAAATGCTACGAAGTTTGAGTTTTAAGTTCATTGATCTCTATTTCGTGTGTTAATACTTTTTAAAAATAACCTACATTTTGACATAGCGTATACGTTATCCCAATACCAAAATAATATTGCTGTTTCATTTAGTTTATATATTATTAATAAGACTGATGTACACGTACACATGATGCATTGCCTAGCAACGGACTGTTGATGACAAGATAGAAAGTATTACAAGAATTGGAAAATGAAGACGTGCACTATGTCTTTAAAAATATATTAATCAGACCGGCACAACAAATTACGCGCTAATAAACTTAGTACGTTTTTAATTAAAAAACGGATATAAATATCTTTATATTTCCATCTACAATTAGAAGTACGGTTCAGACTTTAGAGAGCTCGTAAATTTTCTTGTCATCGCGCTGTCTCTCCACCTGTCAGTTAGTCGTTGGAGGTCTTTAGTGGATTTCAGGCCGCCGATCTTATTTAACGAGACGTATGAAATAATTAAAAACAATTCTGCAAAACGAATAAGCCAAGATTATTTTTGGTGTGATAATTTTAAGGATAATTTTGAGGTAAACATTTATGTGAATTTAATGGATAAGATAAGAATAAAGATGTTACTGTACAAACAATTTTCAAGACTGTTTTGTCTCTCGTTTTATCGTGAAAATAAGCATGTTAAGACAAAAGTTACTAAATTATAAGTTTAAAGACTTATATTTGTTTTTAGTTAGGTCATTTATGTAAAAGGTTATTCATTAGGCATTACTATCAACAGTGGTGCATCTGTTTATCAAATACTAGCAGCTCCTCGGGGTTTCACTCGCGTTTATGGTTACTGCTTTTAGTCATAACGTAATATAGCCTATAACCTTCCTAATTAAACGGCCTATTTAATGCAAGTAATTTTTCAAATTGGATTAGTATATTACTTTAAAATAATCTCCTACATACGAACTTACAAACGAATTTTATTCTTTATAATATTAGTATTAACTAAATTCGGGCGAGGGGAGGAGGCGGCCTTGGCCAGTGGTGAATTCAGGGTTGGGGGGAGAAACAGTTTATCAAGGTCAATTCTTGGTTGGGAATAGGCCATTAAGTTTGAAACTGACAGATGTATGGAGGAGACTTGACGACAATTTCTAATTTATTTTTTAGTTTTACTTGTGGTTTATTTCTTAGTTGTACTTCATATTTTATAATCACATGTTTTTATTAAATATAATAATACCTTGACATTTGCATGCAATTGATTGGCTGATAACTATTGTATAATAATTACTAATTAATTTATGTGAAATCTTAAATACAAACAAAAAAAACCTTTTTGCAATAAATAATAAAATCTCTTGTTATAATTGCCAGCAATAAAACACGTATAGGAGAAACTTATTCCGCGGAAATCGATTGTTATATATTATTTCCGCCGAGGAATCCATTATTCATTGAACATTGCGAAACGGAGCAGCGGAGAAAGCATAAACATAAGCACTTAATCATAACAGCAATATATCGAAGCTTAGATAGTTAGATACTTTTACAAAGGTCCAATTATATTTATATTTTTACAGACGCGTTGGTGCAATGGTCACTGCAACTGACTAAAGCGCTAACGGTCGCGGGTTCGATCCCCGCGCACGGCAAACGTGTATTGGCCATACAGATGTTTGTCGTGGTCTGGGTGTTTGTGTTAGTGTTGTGAGTGTTTCCGGACCCCCGACACAAGGTCATGAGATCTTAATGGGGGCCGTTGAGTGTGATGCGTTATTTATTTATTTATTTATATTTTTACTAAAGAATACCAACAAGGCACAGGCCTAGTGGTTAGAACACGTCGATCTCAACCGATGTTCGCTAGTTCGAGCTAGCACCGATGATTTATTCAAGTGCTAAATTGAATGGAGCAGCAAAAAATCTAAATCAAAATCAAAAAATACTTTATTCAAGTAGGCTCTCACGAGCACTTTTGAATCGTCAATACATGAAACAACAAAAAAAAAAATTACATCAAATAATGAAGCTACCACCGGTTCGGAACGTAGATTCTACTGAGAAGAACCGGCAAGAAACTCGATAGTTACTCTTTTAAAATATTGTCAATACATCACAACACAGTTTATGATTACAAATTGATTATTTATCCTGTACGAAATTCAGCATATACTAAGCCCACGCATCTTTATCGTCAACGTAATCTTGTATAGAGTAATATGCTTTAACTATTAGAGACTTTTTAACATATGATTTAAATCTATTTATGGAAAACTGCAAATATTTCTGGGGGATTTTATTATAAAAACGAATACCTTGCCCCAGAAAGGAAACATTTACTTTGTGAAGTCGAAAACAAGGTGTTATAAGTTTATCTTTCTTTCTCGTGTTAATATTATGTTTATCTCTATTTCTTTCAAAATAATGAATATTTTTATGAATGTATACTATATTGTTATAAATGTATTGTGACGCAACAGTAAGTATACCTACTTTACTAAAAATATCCCGAAGGGAGTCTCGAGCTTCTAGATTATAAATACCACGAACAGCTCTTTTTTGTAAGATAAATACAATATTAATATCTGTAGCACTACCCCATAGCATCAATCCATAAGACATGATACTATGAAAATAACCAAAATATACTAATCGAGCTGTATCAACATCGGTTAGTTGACGAACTTTTCTAACCACGTACGATGCGGAGCTGAGTCTCCCCGTAAGAGATAACAAATGGGAGCTTCACTGAAGTTTCTTATCAAAAGTTATTCCTAAAAACACCGCTGTATCAGTAACATCAAGGATCTCATTATTTAATATTAAACTATAAGTTTGCTGTTTAACATTAGACAAGGTAAATATTACACATTTCGTTTTCTTAGCATTTAAGACCAGATTATTAGATGTAAACCAATATTGTATCAGTGACAATGCATTGTTTACATCGTCATAATTAGTTTTATTTCTGTCAACTTTAAAAATAAGCGAAGTATCATCAGCAAACAATACAATGTCACAAATACTTTTAACATAAAACGGAAGATCATTGATGTATAATAAAAATAGAAAAGGACCCAGAATTGATCCCTGTGGAACACCCATCTTTAGGACAGATCCAGAAGACTTTATTCCACTTATAGTAACATGTTGAAGTCTCTGTGTCAAGTATGAAGCAATGAGATCAAGAGCTTTGCCTTTCATACCGTAATATTTAAGTTTATATAAAAGCGTTTCGTGCTCCACGCAGTCAAATGCCTTAGATAAGTCACAGAATACACCAATAGCATTCTGTGATTTCTCCCACGCATCATATATGTGTTTGAGGAGTGCTATTCCTGCATCTGAAGTCGAGCGACCTTTAGTGAAACCGTATTGTTCACCATGAAAAATATTGTTTACATTAAAATAAACAAGGAGTTGATTTAAAATTAGTTTTTCAAATATTTTACTTAGGGAAGGTAATATAGAAATAGGTCTATAATTACCAGGATCACATTTGCTTCCCTTTTTAAAAAGTGGTAAAACTTTACTACATTTTAATAAATCTGGAAATGAACCCGTGTTAAGACATTTGTTAAATATACAAGCTAAATAGGGAGCAATGTCTCGGATGATACTACTAATTACTTTAACCGAGATACCCCATAGATCATTTGTTTTCTTGATTTTTAGAGTATTAAATGTTTTTACAATATCTAGTGATGTAATTTGTTTAAAAGAGAATTCGATATCATATTTGGGTACATTATTTGCTAACAATGTAGAAGCAGTTAATGAAGACGAATTTAACTGAGATGTTATATCTGTAGGTAATTTATCAAAAAATTGTTCGAATATATTTACAACTTCTAATTCTGAATTAACGAGTTTATTCTCTACATTCAATTCAATTGGCAAAATCTGCTTGTTAGATTTACCACATAAACTATTAATAACGTCCCAAGTAGCTTTAATTTTATCTTCCGAATTAAAAATTTTTCCTTTGATATGATTTGACTTAGCAGAAATGCACACAGCGTGGTGAATTAAGCTCTAAACCTTCTCTGTTATTTTACTTTTTAACAAGGCACACGTTCGTTACCTAGATATAAACAAAAGAAAGCATAATACATTTATAAAGTAGCGCCCTAATCAAAGGTAATGCATTAACTGAAAAGAATCCTAATAAAGAATTATCTTAATAAACTTATTGTTATAAAATACTTACATACTATGGTCTTTTTAATTTTTTTTGTAAATAAAAAAGGGAAGGCTCTCAATTCGTAGTGTACGTTCTTCACATATTGGGACCTAAAGTGTCAGTTTTATCAAAATAAAATCAATAGTTTGGTTTTAAAATCAATAATAATTGAAATAAGTAGGCCAAGTAGTAATACAAGGAAACAAACCAGCATTTTGAGATTTTAAACCGAGTTCCATAAAGACGAAGTTTTTCAATTCTTTTTATGCATATTTATCGATGACTCAAAAACGGCTAGATTGACTTGATTAATTCATTCTTTTGTTTAAAAGGGATCATATTTCTTTAGTTTGAAATCTTCGAAGAGATACCCAATTACTGGGGGGAGGTAGGAGACTTTCCCTACGTAAACAAAAAATAAAAAAATCTACCTTATTAGCAGAAGTAATTTAAAATTAAAAAATAAAGGTACAAGATGAAATCCTAAACTACAATTTACAAATAGAAATTTTGTAACTAAATGATTTCAAAATGGGTAACACAATAATTTTTTCATTCAGCCAGCTTTATTTCAGGATTGTACTGGATCATTTTGTAGGTGTAAAAAATAATATCCCGACAGGCCTACAAATCACCTAAGCCGGAAAATGTCGTGCCGCGTGAAAACTCCCAGGGCGTGCGCTGCGTAAATAGTTAAAGTTATACAAAGATAAAATATTTGCATCAGATACGGCCTTTATATAACATGAGCGAAGCTGGACCGCTTCGCTAGTCTAAATATATACAACTCAAAGGTGTTTGACTGACATAGTGATCTATTAACGCACAGCCCAAAACACTGGACGGATCGGGTTAAAATTTGCCATGCAGTTAAATGTTATGACGTAGGTATCCTCTACGTAAGGATTTTGATTAATTCTACCCCCAAGGGGATAAAATAGGAGATGAACGTTTGTATGAAACTTTGTCAATTTTAAACCGATCGGGCTGAGACTTTGTATGCATAAAGTTACTATGACGTAGGCATCACCGACATCGCAGACGAAGTCGCGAGCACCAGCTAGTTTTTAAAATAATTATGAATGAAACACAATTTTACTTCTAGATAGAAAACCAAATGTATTTTGAATTTGGTTACATCAGCGAGCAGATATGAACCTTGTTAAAAGTTTCCGCGCGCGAAAAGTTTTAAAGTTCAAATAGTACGAGTACAACGAATATCACTGTGCACAAACTCATATTGTGTTCATTTGGAATTATGATATATTCGCAACTAATTTGCTTGTCCTATTATACCAGCTTGTTCGAGCAACTTTGTTCGAGTCGACGATGTAGTTTTTGGATTATCCCCTTGAAAGCTTGACATTTCCTGGCTTAAAAGTCCTGCACTGGCTCAGACGATAAGTCATATATTTTAAACTTGCGGGATTTATATTATTCATATTTAATATAACGGGTCTTATCGCGATAACTAAAGGTAGTAGTAGTACTAAAGGTATTTCTTTTTTATTGCCCGACTAGTGTACCGCACGCCCTCCGGCGGCGAGTGCGCGAATTGTCTTCGCCTACCCTCAGAATATTAACATTGTTTTTACTGCTATTATAATGCTGGGAGCACACTTCACTAACACAATCGGTTCGCGCGAACATTGTTCTTTTATTAAATTTATATATCACCGGGTTCTAAGCGACCGACAATTTATCAGACAGAAAATCAGACGATAAGTCGTTACCATTGCGAATTAAATTTCAAACTATTATATAAACCAAGCACTAGAATTCATGTTTTAATGTAAGTGCAATACGTGCATAGATTTAACTTTAGGAAGAGGTTAACTGCAACTGACTAGAGTTATACACAAGTTGATTTGACTATACAATGTATGTACTCAAATACATTTAATGAAAGTCATTGTAACTTTTATGTATTTTATAAGGTGAGTAACAATTAACAAAACAACTATAGATGAATATAAAAATATCGTATAATACAATATAATCGTTTACTTTTCAAAATTATTACATGTTAGAGTTTGTTTAAAAGTTTAGCTATGTGATAAAATAATTTATGAAATATGACAGAGCTTATTTTGTATATATAAACTTGCTTTTTCTCTTAAAATTCCTTTAAAACCAAATAAGAACTCATTTTCTCAACACGGAATAAAATATAATAAGACAGTAATTTTAATTAAATTTATAAAAAACAAAATGGAATGAATCTTGAAAGGAGATCTTATTTCTAAAAGGCTTATTCACTTTATAACGTGGTGTCTTAATACAACATGGTATACTGTTTAATTAATTTCGTTGCACGTGTCAGAACAAAGAACTGTCGCAAGATGATCGTCATCGTCATCCATCGCGTTGAACTCTGAATAACTTTTTTTTATGCAACTTTTACTTTTTTTTTATTTGCTGTCCATATATATTTTAACGTCAATTTTAATTTTATTTTAATTTACAACTTTAAATTATATAAATTAATCGTTTTAACCAAAATTAGTTCTTATAAAAAAATATTATCCTGAAGAAGGTAAATGTTTTGGTATGAATTTCAGATTCATATACGCCGTCAAAGGGTTGTCTCTTTATCCGCCCACATCGCCACGGATTTATATATTCTCATAAATTTGTCGACGTTGACACATCACTCTTAACGGGTATCTTCGAAACATTTATTTATTTCGAGAAAATATGTATTTATTAACAATATATATACAAAAATAATTAAGAAAAATACTATATTAAATCTTATAATATTTTATAATAAACTAGCTGGCCCAGCGAACTTCGTACGGCCTAACAGTCGATTCTAATCTACTCGATCATATTTTTTTACATTTACTCTTCACTTTTCACTGTGTGGTATAGTATTCAAGTTCAATAAAGAATATTTGTTGTTTGTTGTATTTGTTGTTGTTGTTGTTATTCAAACTGACTCTTAATTATTATTACGAATCGTCTGTATTCTTTTTCAGGCAATATTTTAAAGTTTTTTTCGCCATAAGAACCAACCTCGTAATTCAAGGAATATTATAAAAAGAGAATTAGCGAAATTGGTTTAGCTGATTTTGAGATTTGCGTTTAGTTTTTATATAATAAACAACAACTATATTACGATAATGTATTACATAAAAAAGCCACTATTTCGATTAACATTGAAAACACATTAAGTAAAAAAAAAACTAAAATATAGTTTCTAAAAACACGTTTTTGTTGAGTTTTGAAAACATTATAGCTTCGAGATTTTTGTATAAATATATCATATATATAAAAAGGCGTAAGAGCCAATGGCAGAAATGGGAAGGCTTCATTGTATAAATTATGGGTGACAGCTGGCTGGTGCGGACTACTATATACATATACAGGGGTTTACTATGGATGGTATACGGATATAAACTGTATTATTTTTCTTTATACAAGCGGATCACTTGATGTTAGGTGATCGCCGCTGCTCATGCACATTTACAGCGCCAGAGGAGCTAGAAATGCGTCGCCAGATTACAAAGGAATGAGAGTTGAGAGGGAGCAGGGAACAAAGCAGATATACGAGTACGTTAGGCGTCTAGTTCTCTTACCGTACAAAACGAAATTATGTTAGCTACATTCCTTTAATCTTTTCTGAGAGTGAGATCAAGCCAGCTTGCATAAGATATTGTAATCGAGGGTACTGCTAGACTAGCCGATTTAAAATAGGGGAAATTTGAAATAGAGGTAGAACATTATACATTATACATATCTTATTTATACATATTTATACCAAGGCTGAATCCGCGCGAGGAAGCTGGTGTATTATAATATTTTATACTTTAATTTTACTTTGTTATCTGATGTTATTTTTCAGAAATTTAAGCGATCTGTTTTTTTATGTTGTGATGTTCAGTTCACTTTAAATATTCCAAGTATCCGGCCTGAATAATTGATTTGACAACGGAGCGTTGCTCCCATGTCTAGTCGGGCGTTATGATGTTAATCCCTTTTCAATATTATCAGATTACTATATTGTACATCTTGATACTATTCGCATCTAAATTCTAATCCATTACAATATAATGTCTTAAAAAACTTTTGAAATAGGATAACCCATTTCAAAAAATGAAACAAATAAACTAAAAAGCAAAAAAAAATATTTTTCTTAACATTTTGAAGTCGGTGCCATGTAAATTATTCGAAGTTGGTTGGTAAAACTTTTTACGTGCTATTTACTGATACTTTTGAAAATAGGTCTACAATCGACGAAGAAATCGGCCGAGTTCACAAGCAAAATACGTTATTTTTGTTTAAATTTTTGATCAACCTTTTTTTAGTTAACTAAATCCTATAATTAACAAACAATAGAGAAATAACCAAATCGGTAAAGCCGTTTTTGAGTAATCGGTAAACATTCATATATTAAAAATTCTCCGACAAACTAAGAAATCCCTAAAAGTCTGTTTTTTTGTATCGCTTATCTTAATCTATTGATTCGATTTGAAAAATTATGTTTGCGTTATTTATTATTAATCATTGCGCATAAGAAAAAGATAATACACTAAATATTAAAATAACAATAAAATACAATATGGTTTGGGGCTTATCACTGGTAGTGATGACTTAGACTACAGACATTCCTATATAAAAATGGCAACGTTTAACAGACCAAGAATGCTGATAAGCAATAATGTGTCAACCCACAAAATGTTAAATTTGGAAATGTTAATATATTCTGATAATGCACCATGTATTTAACATTATTCAAAAACCTCTAAAGTCATTAAAACTAAATAAGTACGGACAAATGTTTCTTAATTTAAGGTTTCGAATTTCAAGCGCCTTCCATATTTTGCAAACTATAAAATAATCTCATATATTTAAAAACATATTTGTAGATAAAACTTTTAATTATACCAGTCTGTTTTGAAATTCAAAATAACTTTTATCAAACTGGAAAGAAAAAGTGGGGTATATACTTCTTCAAACAATAGCTTAAGAATAGGTTTAATATCTTTAAACGCCATTTTCCCAAAATTGAGTCCGTGTGGCTTGACATAGTATTGCTTATCAGCTTTCATATAATAGATTTGGTGCGTTACATATTCAGATTATTGTGTAAGAAGGCTGTGTTTATGCAGCATTTAACTGCACGTTATTGTGCGGAATAATTCTTATCGAATAAATAGTGCTAATGAATTGTGCACAGATTCACACAGCGTTTGTTCGTACTTTGTTAAATACATTTATTGAATTGGATTCCTAGGATTGCGGACTGTCAAATTACTCGTGTGTGCTCATATTTATAGTATATGCTGAATTTTGTACAGGATAAATAATCAATTTGTAATCATAAACTGTATTGTATTGACTATATTTTAAAAGATAACTATCGAGTTTCTTGTCGGTTCTTATTGGAAGAATATACGTTCCGAACCGGTGGTAGCTTCATTATTAATGTATTTTTTTTTTGTTTTTTCATGTATTGAAGATTCAAAAGTGCTCGCGAGAGCCTAATTGAAAAAAGTATTATTTGATTTTGATTTTATTTCGTGTGTTTTAAAACATTTTCTAGGAAACCTGTCATACTGTTACAAAACGTGTGAGTGACGTCATTTGAAGACTTATATCGTCCGATAAATGATAAGCAACGCCATTCTAAGAAACCAAAGATTAACGAATAACCACCTGACTTGTCAAGCAAATCAAATTAACGGTAACGTAACGTCCATAGTACTTGTGTGAAACCTTCGGCTAGGCGTTTTTTACAAATTAACTATTATCAAAATTATTATAAACACCATGCTGATAGTGCATTTAATTTTGAATACCTAGGACAAAAAAAACGTGCAGTACAAAGCCGTGTGAGTCCAGTCTTAGGTATAAACTATCATTCTACCATTACAATCTGTAATGATAGAACAACAATTATAAACACGTGGCAAGCCATGACGAAGAGTCTTGAATATATTTATTTATATATGTTTCCTTCCTCACCACATTGTCCCCATTGGTGAAAATGACTGATATAACATCTGCACAAATAAGCGAAATAAAAATTCAAAAGAAAATCGCTGCTAGCATTCTTGCGTAAAAATTAATCAGCTAAGTTTTATTCTTTTTCTTAAAATAAATGTAAAATGTTTTATATTTCAATTGTCAGTTAAAGAAGTTTGTCACAGAAAAGCAATTTCAACGTTCGTACAATTTCAGTACTATGCTAGGCTTGAGATTAAAATAAACACGGTTTATCTCAACCTAACCTAACTTTCGGTTTATACAGCGCCGTAGCTTTATCCGATAGTGGATGTTTCAAGACAACTTAGTAAACTCACGCAGACGAGATGCTTGATAACAATTGTTTATTTATTTACTTGGGTCCATCAAGGCACGTTACATAGATAGTAAATATAAATAAAGAAAGTATTATATATTTTTAAAAAGGTGTCTTACTTATTATAGATATTTTATCTTAAAAACTTCTTGCCAATCGCAATTTTCAATTTCAAATTTACTCAAAAAAAAACTCCGCGAAAAAAAAAATACAATAGAAAATTTCGCTTAGACGAGAATTTAATTTATAACATTTGCTCTCAGACACTCATAAAGATTTACATAAGTAGTTTGCTATTGCTTTACATCTGAAATCATTTACTGTCAGAGCTTATTTTTTTATATTCAAAGTTTTCGTACTACTTACGTAAAGAATTTGTTTTATATCAGTAACGATAGTGAAACTTACAAATCTTATTCTCGACTTAAAAGTAAAATTTATTCATATATTATCATCATATGTTGAACATTATACTTACATATTTAATAAAACATAATTTGTGGAACCGTTATTATATTATTTTTAAACTTCACCCGATTCTTGTTCCAAAATCAAGAAAGTATCATACATGCACTACGTGCCAGTTTTTTGCATCATAACAAACCTACATAAAATTGAATAGTGATAAACACAAACTTCATTATGTCCATCTCACTTAGATATTCCGTATATCATTCACCGACAAATTCAGTTTCAAATGTTGCATTATATACAGTACCATACTAGCTGGGATTCTCCAGTTAGTAAGATATGAATATGAAATGAAACGAGCATCGTGCACTGTATATATTAATACTAGCACGCGTATAAATTTAAACCCCTATTTCTTGTTTCGTCGTCGCTACAGAAAATACCCATGTTCTTTTCGAAGATTCAAATTATATCTAAATAAAAGTCTTCAACATTCCTTCGGCGGATTAGGTGTAAAAACATAACAGAACATAACAAACACGTAGACAGAATTACATTCGCGGTAATAACATTAGTATGGATATCCCCATATGTACATTAGATGCGCGTAATATGAAAAATTCAATGAATATAATTATGAAGGTTACATGAAGGGCGGTGTAGGTTCTATAGCCATAATAAACCATATCAAGTGAGCTAACGTGTAATGGCGGCTATATTTTTTTTAATTAACAGGAAAAAACAGCAAGCAGGAACGACAACGCTACCTTTTGGTCAGTAGGGGCTCTGTGTTCATCGGTATCCCAATAAAATACATATAAAGTTCAGATATATTTTATAGTGTTATAAATTGATTATATGTTCGCGTTTTATTACAATCGATATCAATATACTTTTTACAATAATTTATAAATTCAAGTTTTCCCAATGCAACCGTTTATCCGGAAGAAAAATGGCTTATAATAAGAGTATCAGCCCGGACGGACCCTAATTTTTTACCTTTTTACGGAGCTAAAAAAGCCGGAGGGACTGCGCCTTATCGTTGAACAATTTTATTACATCTCGTAAAAAAAAAAAAAAAAAACGAAAAGTATTACCTTGATAATGTTTATTTTTCTGTACTGATAACGAGTCATATTTATCATTGACTTCTTAAATATGAAGTACAAATTGTTATGTTCCTCAGCGCTTTGGCTCAAAGGCAAAGTTATTACGAATTAATTATGACATGAAGCTTTTCGAATTGTAACTTGTTAAAAGTCATGGATAAACAATATGGTAGGCGAGAATTATACTTGTAAGTGACACTTGTAATTGACACAAACAATTCTGTAACCTAATTACGAAAGCTGTGGATGTCAAAAATAAGATATTGTCAGTAATTTTTTTCAGGTGTAAAGCAATGAAAAACAACTCATGTAAATCTTTATGAAAGTCTGAGAACAAAACTTATAAGTGTAATTCTGGTCATATGCTTAATAATGTAGAGACCGAAATGGTTATATATCATAATATCGTAATGTCACAAGTCGACACGTTTCGATACGGGTTTTACAAAATTATCTAACAAAATACCAAATTTTACATCGTAATCACTAATATAAATTGAAAAAATATTGTTAGAGGATTGATGCCAAAAAGACAGAATCCGTGGTGGCTTATGACAAAGTAAAGATTAAAAAAAGAAGCGCGCGCTCTTTATTTTTTGGTGCGCGGATGCGATGGATCTGAATTAGGGATATTATAGTTATTATTCTCGTTGCCTTGATAATTTATGTTTTAATTGTTTAGATACATCTTATGTATTTGTGACTAAAAAGTAACTAAGCTTCTGGTCCATTAAAGATATTTAAAAACATTAAACTATTTGAACAACAATAACTATAATATTTTTTTATATATTTTAGAAGTCTTCATTTATCTGTTCTTGTATTTGCTTTCTGTTTTTGCCCGTAATTCTTCCGCGCTACATTAAATTCGAAGGATCGTTAATCGTCGAATTCTGGTTGAGTTGTTTGGCGTTAAAAACTTTATTTTTCCAATTTTCATTTTAATATATTAAGAATTACATCTATACACACAATTTACATTCGAAATTTTATACACATGTTTTTTATGTCAAAATAAAAAATGCGTATATGTTGCAACCCTATTTGCATTTGTCCTAAAAATAATAATTACGTGGGCTAAATGATCTGTAAAGTTACAGTTTTAGAGGTTATGACCAAACAATTCGAAAAGTAATTGCAAAAATTAGAGATATGTATACATATATATTGAAAAATTAAAAATGATAATTATAACGGTTTTATAAAATAAATTATAGCTTCTAAATATAATATTTTGAGCCACAATAAATAAAGTTTGATACACATTTTAACAGACAAACAGACATTAAAGATAGCTTTAGATATCTAATATACTAACATTATAGTGTTGTTCTGTACATAAACTTCACAAATAAGCTATTGTCATCTCAGTTCGTGACTTTGAAAACTCTGGAGGGTTTTCAGATAAATCCTTAGTGACCTAAACTATTATTCAGCTTTCAAGTTTGATTGCTACCTTCATTAATCTCGTTCAAATGGGAGTGAAAATAACACTATCATGAAATGTTCAATGCAAATCTGTTAATATATAAAATACAAATGTGACTGTTATGTGTTTTTGGATAAAATATTCTAACATCTAATTTTTGAAGTCGGTGCCAAGTCAAAACCTTTTACGTGTTTTTTCTGGCACTGACTTCAAAATGTTGTAGATTTTTTTTTAGTTTTAATTGTAACTGTATAACTATACTGTGTCTGTGTATTTAAAAAACATAGTTAGTTGTATAAACTTGACTGAACCTGATACTGCATCATTATCTGGAATCCGCAGGATAAACACCTCCCCATCAATTTACAGCAGAAGCATCGTGTTGGAGCTCGTTGAACTGATCTCATTGAATAAATTGTTAAAAAGAGATAAAAACTCTATTGCGGATTGGTACATACAATTACGCATGCATCGGAAATTCTCCCGATACATGCAGGTTCCTCGATATATATATATAGTAGAGAGATTTTTTCATGTGTCGAAACTCAGTAATTTTTAATTCGATCCAGGGTTATATGGTCATGGCCATTTTAATCGGTTACATAAAACCATATTAATGAATTATCTAACTAGCTGCCCCTCGCGGCTTCACTCTCGTTTTTTTATAACCTTTCTCAATAAACGGGCTATCCAACGCAAAATATTTTTTTAAATATTTTCAGCAGTATTAGAGATTATCCCCTAAATACAAACTTACCCACAATATATTACAATATGATAAAATTTGTCTTAAATGTCTCTTTAAATATACAATACAAGTAAATACTGTATTAAGTAGAATGCTATCAAAGCGAAACTATTTAACGCAAACAATTAATTTTGCTTTTAATACAGTGAATACGTAACGACATAAAAATAAGTATAATGCTTTTACATTATGTCAGTTTTAATATATAGTAGAGAAGTCTTTAGAATATTAAATGAAAGACAAAAGTTATAATATAAAACCAGACCAACTTCGAGTCACGTTTCAACTAAAATAAGCAAAAAAATCGTAATCATAAGAAATGGTATGAAAATGATAAAAAGAAGAACTTTTTAATATTTGTAATGGCGGCTGGACATTATTATCACTCGCTGGCTCCTTGGATTGAGAGTGATATTTTAAAAACTGAACTTATTAAAGAATAACTTCTCGTCGTGACATTTTCATGCTTGAAAAATGTGATCCTACGTAATGTCGGAATATTATATTGCTGTAAATTACAGCAGCCGCTCCGTTTAATTTTTATACTTTAGAATTCATTTGTTATGCTTTATTTTTGTCTGTATCTTTGCTTTTTTTATAATAAGAATTGGCACTGCTATAATCGTAAGAGTAATAATATTCAATTATGTGTAATTTACACCAGTACAAAACAATTAAGGTTTTTATGATTACGTACGAGCTTAAATGAAGAAATTTAATAAAAAAATATAAGTACTAAGCTAATAATTTAAAATAAAATGATAATTTCAACTGGGATTTCTACAGCTACTTAAATTACTTAAATATGTTTATTGTTGATGTTTAATTTAAATTAAAAAGTTTTTCAGATAGTCTTGTAAGAAGAATAAATCACCTTCAAGAGTTACATGACAAATGTTTGAATGTTCAAGTCTTCTAAAGCAATTGACAATAATTAAATCTTTATTCAAGGGTGAAATTTAGACAATGAGACCTCACGGTCCAAAGCCACACGCCTAGTTACAGATATCAGGATACTATAAAATATAATCCTTTAATTTTCATAAACATTTACATTAGAGATTGTCTACATTTATTGAAAATATAATGATATAATATATACAAAAAAGAGAAACTTAACTATTTACAAATCGTAATAATTAAATTGTATTGTAAAAATTACAATCTCTCTATCATATGGATGCTGATAAGCAATAATGTGTCAACCCACAAAAAGTTAAATTCGGAGATATTGATGTATTCTGATAATTCGATACATGTTAAACATTAATCAAAAAAAATTTAAGTAATTTAAACAAAATAAGTACGGAAAAAAGTGTCTTAATTTAATAATAAGACTATTGAAGTGTGTTACATTTTTAAGATATTGAAAAATATCATATATCTTAAAAACCTATTTGTTGATAAAACTTCTTAGTATACTAATCTGCAATTAATTCATTATACCTTTTATCAAAATAGTAAAGAAAATGGATATATACGTCTTTAAACCAATTTATTAAGAATACGTATGTTATCTTTAGACGCCATTTTCCCAAAATGGAGTCCGTGTGGCTTGACACGGTATTGCTTATCAGCGTCCATGTTTAAGTATATTTTAATATTAATTTTAATAATATTAAATTTTTTCTGATAAAATGTACCCACACATTGGAACCACGCCAGATGCAACTCTGCTTGAATTCAATTTATGGATATTGCATTGCTCGTATTTCATTTATCCGAGGAGTATCAACGATATAGTTTAATACGCACTAAAAAAACAACGGAATTGTGTCTGTAAATGGCCAATTGAGGAAAAAAAAAAACTTTTTTTGATTGACTAACATAAAGGCAGATTTGACTCAATTTGTGTTATATAATATTTTAGCCGCATTTAAACCTTTTTTTATGTTTTTTTTACACTTTTTCATATTTATAAAAACCAGCCGAACGAAGATTGGAGCTCCGCAATGGAGGACGACAAATCAGTCATTATAAATGCAAATGCAACGGCTGGACTGATTTTGACGGACACTCTTTCACTCACAGATAGCTAATGTTATGAAGAGTAACGTAGCCTACGTTTATTACTTTACTTTAATTTTTACGTTTAATACTTTAATTTTTTTTTATTTATTTTAGTTAAGAAATAAAAAATTCGATCGCGAAAATAAAATTGAAACTAATGAAATAGTGAACGATATCTGATTCAAGTAGGAAAGGTTAACATGATATAAATATAATTGTCAAAATAAGACGGATGAAACTAAGAGGCACAGTTAGTATAACATAAGTCGCAATGAAGTCCGTAAAATATGTAAATAAACGAGAAATTACCATTTTCACGCTATTTTGATAGATTAGCTTCAACAAAGAAGAAATAGTACAACTTGAAGCAATAATGTGTCAACCAACAAAAAGTCAAATTCGGAGATATTGATGTATTTTGATACTGCATCACCTATTTAACATTATTAAAAAATATTGAAGTCATATAAACTAAATAAGTACGGAAAAAAGTTTCTTAATTAATTGGTTCGAATTTCAAGTGCGTTCCATATTTTGCAATTTATATAATAACCTCAAATATTTGAAAAACCTTTTATTAGATAATATATTAAATATATTAGTCTGAACTTAATTCATTATATCAAAAAATAAAAGAAAAAATTGATATATACTTCTTCAAACAAATTTGTTAAAAATGGGTTTGACATCTTTAGACGCCATTTTCTCAAAATGAAGTCCGTGTGGCTTGACACAGTATTGCTTATCAGCGTCCAAATATAGTTCAAATATATAAATAAATTAACGAAAGTTTTTACCATAAGCTTCGTAAACATCAGTATTGTTACGCGGCAATTATATTTTATAGAGCCCATTAATATAATAGCACATTTGTTACTAGATATATATATACAGAAATGGAATGCTATAACAATGATATCAATATGACCTTTACACACGCACCATGCATATTAAACATTATTGGAGTTTCTCACCCGTAAATCAGAAACTGTTATTACTATAAACCCGAAGGTTTTGTTTATTTACTTAAATATGCTAATCTAATATTATTGATTACTACTAGACCGATTTTAATTAAAATTCTATGAGACCAATCTGAAAATCAAACTTCCACTTCTGAATTTTCCAAATAATAAAAGAATGTTATTGTATTCAAAATCGGTTAAGAAATGACGGAGCTCTGAGGTGACAAACATTAAAAAAACCTACTCTACACATTGAGAAACTCTTTCATTTTGAAGTCGGTTACAAATCCTTTTTGGAGCCTTTTATATTCATAAAAGGAAAAAGCTATCACATATTCTAGTTTCAACGTCTAGGCTTAACGCAAATGATTGATTATGACATATTAATACATCACAAGTTTATATAATATAAAAATATCACGCAACGTATGTCTTTATTATAATGATTCACGAAGTTATACTCATTTATGTGTACTAGTGGTCGGAATTCGACCGTAGTTCATTTAATTTTCAACCGATTTCAAGATTGACCACAGATAATCTATTTACAATTTTACCACAGACTTTAACAATAAACAATCGAGTATATATGCGTGTGTGTGTATGTCAAACAGGTGGTTGTGTGTGTAAGGTTTTTTGTATATGATTTAATGTATTTTTATGAATAATTTAACTTTCCTTCTTTATGTAAACTATAAGTGTGCGAAATTTCATATTCCTCGCTTGACACATTTTTTGTAAAAAGTGGCACAACATTTTTGCTTATCATCAGATACAAACACTACAGGCTTTTTTAGATGGTTGATTACAACGATACTGCGGTATCTGCGACCTGAGGCGAATAAAACTGTCATATGTGGATCAAACCAAAATCAGTAAAGTTCGAAGTCAGTCTTTGTTTTTAATAAAACTTTATTTTTATTTTCTTACTAGCTGGACTGGCTAGATTTTGTCTGCGAAAAATTCATATAAATAAAATTTCTAATAAAAAAGTAGCCTTAGGAACCACTGGTAATATTAGCTATCTGATAGTGAAAGTCCCATCAATGTCTGGACCAATCAAAATTGGTCCAGTCGTTTCAAATATTAGCTGATATAAACGGACGGACAGACAGAAAAAGATTTTAAAAATTGTGTGTTATGATGTAAGTACAGAGTACTGTCATATTCGTTTAGTGAAAAGCTGTTAAGTTTAAATTACAAAAGGACACTTCAATTTCATTATTTGTATATATCGAATAAGCTTTTTTTTTGTTTACGCAGGGTAAATACCCGACTCCTGGGGGTAGACCGGGTTATGTGAGATTGTACTCACTAAAACCCCCTGCGATGGCCGCCACAGCACGGAAAACGGGGAGGCTACGGGATCGCTTTCGCAGGCACGTCCGCGGCCTCTCCCGTGCGTTGCTCCGCTCGTGGTTTTGCGGAGCCCTTCTCAGGAGGGCGAAGATGGTCTCGCCCTCCCCGCACCCCTCGCTGGTGCGTACACCGGCAGTCCGGGGCCATACCGGACTGCGGTCCTCCTCTCGGCCGTATGAAAACGGATGCGTGAGACCCCCATCTCACGCACCCACGGATGGAATAAGCTTAATCGACTACCTCATTGCTTTATAACACAACTTGATATAAGAACCACATTATTTTGAAGGGTCAAGATCAAACCGAATGGACAACATTATCGCATAGGCAACCAAGTAAGCAAAATTAGACAGGAATTATATTTACAAAATTTGTTCTCAGACTCTCGTAAAGATTTATATAAATTGTTAGTAATTATCTTGACAGCAACTTTCATTAACTTTCGTAAGGTTACCGAGATAACTGTTATCAAGTTAAAAAGTGTATATGTTAATTATGAGATTAAAACTCATCAATGGATGCGGATAAGCAATAATGTGTCAACCCACAAAAAGTCAAATTCGGAGAAATTGATGAATTTTGATAATACGTCACCTATTTACCATTATTGACAATAATTTCAAGTTATCTATACTAAATAACTACGGAAAAAAGATTCTTAAATTAATGTCTTATATATTTGTAAGACTTGTATTATATAACACATTCAATATTTAAATCTGCTTTAAGTTCATGCTACCTTTTATCAAAATAGAAAAGAAGAGATGGATATATACGTCTTCAAACAAATTGTTTAAGAATAGATTTGACATCTTTAGACGCCATTTTCCCAAAATGAAATCCGTAAGGCTTGACACAGTATTGCTTATCCAAATGTAATTCTCACTTAATAATAATCTAATAAGTATTTACATTTTTGTAATATACATACTATGTTGTTATACAGCTAACGTTTTTATGTATATGCGTATAAAAAAGCGTAGGTTTAAATACAATCGCTTCGAATTTTAATATCCGGTTTCGCTATCGAAGTTGCTTGGAGCGGTTTTCGCACATCGCGATGAGAAAACTTGAGAATTATTGTGATGCCGCCGACCAAACATTGGTTCATATAATTTTTTGTCAGATTTAAGCTTAAAATATATACATTATATTTTGTGAAATATTTTTAAACCAGTATTGATTTAATTGCTATATAAAAACGTTATATTTTATATTTATTGAAAATCAATCAAGGTGATGTTTGACCAGCGATAAAATACTTACGTAGTTATACATTTGATACCTTATAATTATATTTCGATATTTAGTTGTTTACACTTTTAACAAATCACTGTTTAATTTTATAGACATATTGGTTCCTTTTTTAGAGAATATTTCGTGTGGGTTTGTGTAAGTCTCTAGATGGTTGAAATTTACAATTGCTTTGCGTAGGCGGCACTTAGGTTAGGTTAGGTTATTTCTCGACGTCTATCGTTCATCTAGTAATACGTCTATCTGGTCATCTAGTAATCAAATTTTTTTAAATTTTCATAATTACTAACTCAGGCACCGAAACAAGTTAACTGGTTATCAAAAAATAATTATAAATTTTAAAAAAAATTCATATATGTTTCGCACTCTAAATATCAAATACTTCATGCAAAATGGAGTATTGGCGAAAGTGTACATTAAGGCTTGGCGGCGATCCAACCTCCCAGCTTCTAGCAGCATAATAATATGCAAAGTAATTTTAAGAAATCTTGGGACTAGTTTATTTGGTAACTACAATCTATTTTTCATATTAAATTGCTAGCTAAAATCTATTTCCTTTAAGCCTATTTTATTAAAAAATACGCCTATACCAATGATATTATATAATTATATACGTTATAGGTTCATGGATTTTGCCACTCAGAATGCCGACCACTTTGGACGACATTTCCCAGCAACCAGCTAGCGACTGACTATGACGAGCGAGAGCATCTTTTTGCCAACAAGATCACTGATGAGTTTCAGTTGGTGTTAAGTGATCACCGCCGCCCATGGACATTAGCAGTCCAGAGCCAAAAAAGCGTTGCCATCTTAAAAAGATATAAAGGATAAAGGAAATAGGAAATAAGGAAACGAATGAAAAGAAAGGTTAGACTTCCGGCTCTCTCACTCAACGAACGAAACGCAGTTATATTAGCTGCGAGATTTCTATGAGATTGAGGTACTGCCCTAGTCAAGTCAGTCTGTCCAAGTACTCTAATAAACAAAAACATCACGTATTTCAAATATCCTTCATTATTGGACATTTGATATTAGGAGCTTCGTACTTCTAATAAATAATTTTCTCACAGTGGGCGTCAAATGAACTTCATTCACGAGACGGCCGAGAAGCGACAATTAGGCGCCTCACCCAAATATCCATCTTGAATTGCAAACAGATTATTAAACATTCACGTAGCAAACTTGACAGTTTATAAATGTAATAAACTCAGGGCGCATGCTGTGACTACGCAGAGTTCGTTTAAGGTTCATCAAAATAGTTAGTTATCTATACTAATAATAAAATTCTAACGGGTCGCTGTCTGTACATGTAAGATATATGAAAAAAAAATATTGGATGCCTTTACCTACGCAATAGAACCCAAAACAAAATTTGTTAGAATTTTTGTCTGTTTGTCTGTTTATCTGTGTGTTTGTGTCCGCTAAAAAAGATATGTCAACTTATGGGGTCACGTCGAACATTATTTTGTGATTTTCACTAAATGCATGAAAGTACTTACATCAAGTACTGTCAGTCTGTTTCTTACGACTAATCTCTGAAACAGCTGAATCAAATTTGATGGGACTTTCACTCGCAGTTAGAGGATGTCCATTAATCACGTGAGGCCCAGAGAAGGGAATGAGAATGGAAGAAAACAATCACAAAATATCACAAAGTCTAAAAAGTTCTTAAAAACGTTACAGCAGCCCCTATAGCTAATATTATAAGGATTAAATTAGACTACCTATATTAAAAAAATATATTTATTTTAATCAATAAGTAAAAAAGAGAATTACACGATAACAAAATATTGGAGAAACCAATAAAATAGTGAGCATTTTCCGATTTAAGAAGAGAAGGTATACATCTATACAAATAAATAAAATTGATGTGTCTGTTTGTAATTTTAAATAAATGCATATGAAAGTATACACGGTACTTACAACAAAATTACCAATTTGAAAATTGTTGTCTGTCTATCTGTCACTCGGTTTGTTTCTTTCACTAGCAGAAAGCCAATTTTATAAGGAACAAAATTGAAACCAATGAAATAGTGAATAAAATCTGATTCAAATAGGGAAGATATATATTATATTAATATAATCATTTTAAAAAATAATATATTTACTGGGTAATTTTTTTAACTGGATATGATAGAACAAAACCGAAACTATAAGCAAAAGCGAAAAATAATTTAAGTCACAGAGCCGATTTTGATTAAAACTAAAACTGCGTCATTAGTTTTTTGAAAAATAAGTTTTCCTAGCCAGAAACGAACACGTTGATTTTGCAAAAAAATAACATTCTGTAGTATTGCACCACCTGATAACTTCACACATTATAAAGATCAACTATAGTGAGGTAATACTATACAGTAAACTGCAACAAAAAGAAAAGGCTATTTTTTTTACAAAATTCTATCAAATTCTTACATTAATTAAATCTTTAGCAACGGGATGTTGTAACGCTAATAGCGGGTGAGTACAATAGCCGAGTCCAGTGAAATGTAGATTTTCAACAAATTGATTCATCTTTTTTAAGAATTATCTAAGCCTACCTAGGTAACTGAGTAGATGACGGGGACCAAAACAAAGGTGACATTCTATCAACTTTGTATAACTCACATAGAAAAAAAAGACAAACATAAAAGAAGTTACTGTGAGTAATTCATTTTTTATATTTTCGATTATATTGTTCACACTCTTCCTCACTTTAGTAGGTGACTAGCATTTTGATGCAATTTATAAATAAATCGTTCGAAGTAACGCACAATTTTATCTAAACTTACCGGAACCCATGATTTAACCCACATATTTGATTATGTCTATGTAGAATCGAATACTTAACTTAATTAATGTATAGATTTAATGTTATTTTGTAAAAAAAAACCTTTTCCTTTAATTTGCCGCTTACTATTACTTTCTAAAAGTTGATCTTTACAAGTGACACTATTAGGTGGTGCAATAATACAGAATGTATTTTTTTTTAATTAGTGGGTTCTATTTATAGCCAGGAAAATCATGAAATAAAAAAAAAAATATGATGCAGTTTTAGATTTTTTCAAAATCGGACACGAGACTCCATTAAGTATCTTTCGCGATTCCTTATAGTTCCGGATTTGGCCTATTAAGCCCAGTAGAAAAAGTCACCCGATATATAATACAAGGAGAACCTAGGTGCGAACTTACTGTTTTGCAGTCGATATTTTAAAGACTACCACAAAACAACTTTTCTTCAACATTTATAGTGAAAACCGTGGAGGAATACCATATCTGAGTTAGTGTCTGCTCATAAATACAACCAGAAAGTTCCCAGATTCAAAGTAAAAAGCTCCTTTCTTGAGCAGCACTGCAAACTATTATAACCTTGCTTTGCGGGAGACATCCCAAGCATTCTGTAATCCACGTGAACGAAGTCGCGGGCACAGCTAGTGTAAAATATAAACGATAAAACAACTAGATAATCAAGAGGAATTAGTGGTTAGAAAACATCTATAACTACCAGTGATCACAGCTTCAAGCCCCGACTTGCACCGCTGAGTTTGGAAGTGATAAATTTCTGTTTAAATTAATCTAAAGCGAGATGGTAAAAGAAAACACCCTGCATTTATTTAGAGCAATTCTGACACATTTATATTTGCCAATTTGCAGTGGAGCAGCGTAATGGATTAAACTCTAAAACCTTTTCCTTCATAGAAGAGGAGACTTTTGCCCAGGAGTGGGACATTTCCAGTACTATTACTTTATTTTACTTTTATTTTATTAAAACCCTAACGATATAGGTTTTAAATAATGCTCGTTGCAAGAACCGGTATTATTTAAAATGTATATAGTTATGGTAAACGGGCATTACTTAAAGCTCCAGAAGGTAACTAAGCATGACGCTATATATTTAGTACAGTAGAATTATGTCGTTGTACAGTCAAACTATAATAAAAAAATGTGTTAACTATCAGGTTCGTTTTTCGAGTTTTCTTATATAACTTCAAAATCAGTGACATGGTTGCTTTCAACAAATTTCTCTAGCTTTGAGTTTTAAATATCCCCCTATTGATCTACCTGAATGAATCACCCTGTAAACACAAGTAAATAGCTACTTTAAGTATTTAATAAATTTAATGTCTGTGTGAGTTTAGCGCAGTTTACTAGGTAGGATAGTCTAAAAGATAATCTTGGGATCTCACTTTTCACTTTCTTCTACGGACTACAAACTTAGTGGAACAAAGTTTACAACATTTCCCGAAACATTCCAAAGTCCTATGAAATATCCAGTTAGATCATCCTTGAAACAATATTGACTAGTTCTTCACTAAGTATATAATTAAATAAATACAATCATTTTGCAATACTTCTATTCGTGTCCTATTCTTCGTTTAGTAGCGTTCTATTTTTTTTATAATATATATTTAGAAAACGAGCAGGCTGAACACCTGACTTTTATTTATTTTTCTTAAATTATGAACAAGCGTACATCCCGATAAAATACAACATAATGCGCCTTTATAAATTGTGATCTAAATCAAGCCATTAGATAAATTGGAAACATTGTCCTTCCATCTCTCCATGTACTTTGGTTCTTTGTTAGTTATACAAATATTTAAATATATTTTTCCGAAAAAAATAAAGACAAAGAATAAAGTATTTGTTCAGTTACGTACGAATAGTCTTTATATTTATCAATCCATAATTTACTAGCTGCCCCTCACGGAGACACTCGCTTTTGGCTTTTTGGTTACTGTTTCACTTCTATAACTCGTAGCGTGATGTAATATAGCCTATAATAGTATTTTTTAGAAATTATCCCTTACACACAACTTAAAACAAATTCTACCTCTTTCTAATATTAGTATAGATTTATATCGAATCAATTCAAACTCTTAGTAGAATCAATTTTATTTGTCCTTAAAAGGCTTAACTAAAAATTATTCAATTAAAATTCAATAAACAAACGCATTGTGTTGATTTTACAATAAATTAAATAAAGCTTTAGTTGTTTTAATCATAACTTTTGACATCGATAAATATTGATAAATGATTTATGAGCCAATCGTACACATAACGTTTTGTATTTACTTAAACAAAGTCAGTAAAACATAATTTCAAATACTTATGGTTATGTAACTTATGTATTATTTTTGATTCTGCTATTAATATTTATATTTAAATTAGTTTTTGCTAGTTAAAAATTTTGAATGATTGAATGAAAGTGAAAGAGTTCACTAGCAGTAGGAAGGTACACGAACTATGCGTTTTATCTTTGAAGATTTTAAAGTTTACGTATTCGTTAATAAAACACAGCACTTTTTAATTAAATTACTTCAAAGTTAAATAAAAAGTCCAATTTCATTTAATGGTGCACTGGTCTCTAACACGACAAAACTGAAAACCTATTGTATTAATTTTATTTCCACACATTGTCGTAGTCTAGACTTAAACCCTAAAAATAAAGTAAAGTATTGACTTTAAAAATATTGGAATTGAAACTTGGAATTGTCCAACCCAATATACGATTTTACGCTCCGCTATCTAAATTGAAAAAAAACAAACCGACCGACCTTAAAGAATTTTAAAAATCGTTTGCTAAATAACGGAGTTCTGACGTAATAATAATTATAAAAAAACACACTACGAATTGAGAAACTCCTCTTATTTTTAAACTAAGTTAAGTTTAAGCTCCAAATATATTTCCCGACAAACTGAAAAGGCAGTTTAGGGATGAAATGAAAACCCTTTTTATCCTTTTCTGTCGCCCAGTTTTAAAACATCAATTTCACTCACAATTAGGTTCGGCAGGCTTAATTCTGCGGCTCGTGCTTAATTGTCGTCATTGTCTCTAATTATTTTTGGGTTATTAAGTTCTTCAAGGTTTCGGCCTAATGAGAATTCCGAATTGAAAAAGTGTGGAGTCATTCACATTAGTTGATCACGATGATTGGAACAATTTTGTATAGAACTATCATGGTTTTGTCATTAATAATGTTGAAAAACTATAGATACAAAGGAAATATATACTTTTTTAAAGGAAAAGCAAATTGTATGAGATATATGGAATATATTTCGACACAGTGGTCAACTGCGGTTTGGCGTACATACATATGTTTACGTCTCAGAATTAGCCGTATAAAAGCCGGCATATCTTTCTTTATCAATAACCTCGATATACATTGAATAAACAAGATGTTAGAATGGTTAAAACGCGATATCATGGTGTCATGATGTGTCATCGCGTCGTGACTTGTCACGACTTTGGGAAACGATGCGACGTCGCATCATGATACGATGATAATATACTTCACTGCACGCACTTGGAATATCTAAACTTGATAATAGAAAAATTGGTGCTAAACAAAAATTATAATAATATAATAATAAAATAGAGGCATATAATAGATATGTTATATTTCATTTTTCGTAATCCAAAAAATGAATTAACGCAAAATTTATTCAACATTCAAGTGTATATTCTTATACGAACGCAATATCAAGACAGTCTCGAGAAATTGAATACATTTAGCTAAAAGCTTTTTCATATTATTTAAAGCTGACGTTACGTTTCCCGTAGGAAATATCCAAATTTCCCGTTTTAATATATTTAAAATGAAATACATAATTTCAATTATCTGAAATATTTCCTCGAGAGGTAGTACTCGTAAATGTTTAATATCGATGAAATTTCACCTTAACAATTTCATCTGAATCTACGATGAGACCTAAAATAAAATGTACTTCTTACACATACACTTTACCTTAAAAGTATCCACTTATTTAACTAGGTACTTTATAAAGCGAGTCGTTCACTCTTATGTATAAATGAGAGAATAATACTTCAATAATTCTTACTAAAGTGTTTTGGATATCAATTAATTAATTGATTTTTCTATTTTTTAACACAAAAAGAAAATATTTACAAAAATTTACAACTAAGGACTAATTGGACGCTGATAAGCAATACTGTGTCAAGCCGCACGGATTTCTTTTTGAGAAAATGGCGTCCAAATACGTCAAACCTGTTTTAAATAAATATGTTTAAAGGGGTATATATTCACCTTTTTCTGTTATTTTTTGATAAAAGGTATGATGAATTAAAAACAGGTTGATATATTTAATAATTATCTTAATATATTATCTATAAAAAGTATTTTCAAATATTTGAGATCATTATGCAAAATATGGAACGCACTTGAAATTCGAAACAATTAATTAAGAAACTTGTTTAGGTACTTATTTAGTTTATATCACTTCATTTTTTTAATAATGTTTAATAGATAATGCAGTATCTAAATACATCAATATCTCCGAATTTGAGTTTTTGTGGGTTGAAACACTATTGCTTATCAGCATCCAAGTATAATAATCACTAACAAAAAATGCTATATTTTGACAGTTATATGAAGTAATTTAATATTAAAATCAGAAATCAACTACCGAAATTATATTGCAGATCCGTCAAACTATTATGATAAACTGATATTTTAAGACCGGTTCTAAATACTAAAAGAACGTATGAAACGCATTTTTTTCCGAACTTTTAAAATATACACGATAAATTAAAGTTCCCGATTTATATGATTTTGTTTTTGCTGTGACATCTTATTATTGTATTGTTGTATTGTATTATTGTATAATTGAGTGAGATGTAAACGCCGATACACGACAGACGGCTCTGTAACAAATTGGTGAAAACGACAAAGGATCTTCAAAATCTTTAATAACAATGGTTAATCTGGTCCAGTGCCTGAAAGCTTATCCAGTCTTTGATGGATTTACTCTAAAAGCATCTGAGGTAGGGTTGTCGTTTATCTTGTTTTTTTCAGGACACGTCGTTTTCAAAGCATCCTTAATAAATCTCACGAAATATTTTCAATCTTGTAAAATAGCGGGCCTTTTTTTACAAACGAGCCGGCGGGTCACCTGATGTTAAGTGATCACCGCCCATGAAAATCGGCAACACCGATGGAGCCACAAATGGGTTGCTAGCATATATATTAATAAGATATGAAAGGAAATAGAAACTAAAGTAAAGAATAGGGAAGCAGGTTAGGTTTCCTGCTATCTCACTCATCGTACTAGGTATACTAATTACGTCACGCCGAATTTTGTCAAAATTTAATTTCTAAAAAGCGTAATTTACGGTTTCGGGGATCATAAATTATAAATATTGAAATGTTTGTCTTAAAAATTCGTTTAAACTGAAAAAAAAAAGAAATATACGTTCTAGTGGGTAATGTTTATACAAAACAAATTAAGAATTATAATTTTGTATCGTACTTTCGAATAAAAGTGTCGTAGCTATTTCAGCTTCTTGTCCTAGTTTTCAACACTTAAAGATGGCTACTCTAGCTTCAGGTAGCAAATTAACCTATATTTTTGTTGTTAAGTAGATTTTATTTCAGATTCTAATCTTAGCAGGAGTTTAGAGATTTAGTTTTATCGCTTGAATATAAAACACACTCGATCTTTGTTGAATCTCAGTCGTTATAAATTTAAATTATTTCAAATGACTTTTAATGATCACGCCACACGATATCTATCAAAAGTCAGACACTAAATTTATTTATAGTCAGAAATTTAAATTTGAGAAACTGTACATACTAACGATGCTTATTTGTAGTTATAATATATTTGACGTTAATGATCTTTATCGATTACCAACGTTGAATAGCAGATCAATTTACTTATTGGTTCAAACATGGCCGTCATACTCAGTTGCTAGGCAACGACATTCAGAGTAGTCGGTACTCTGGATGGCAAATAAAAGCTTATATAGGATATACTAAATTTATATAATATCATTCATCATCTCATTATTAAAAATGAAACTATAATACTAACAGATTCGGCCTTGTAGAAGTCCGAATTAAAACGAAATAAATTAAAACGAGACAAGTTAAAACAAAGAATAGATGACGAAGTGACCCACGTTTTCTTTTAAGTGGTTCTAATGAGACCCCTGACCAAAGTGAGCCATTAGCCGAAGTTTCCTTTCTAAGCGATTGCAAATATTGACCGAGATATCCCAAGTGTTCGCTTTAACGTAGACGTGTACACACAGGAGTGGTCCGTATAACGCTGAAGATAATGGCTATAATGCTAGAGAAAATATCTCCAGCAAATGGACGTAACTGGTCAGATAACCAGTCTCAATCTCTCAAAAGGAATTTACTTTTTGTTTAGGTTTTCGTAGTTAGGAAAAACATTTCAAGTTTATAACGTCAAAATTAATTAAGGTATATTCATTTCACAACTGTAATAAGTGGATCAATTACTTATCAAACATTATCGTTATCACAATATGCGTTACACGTTATTTCAGGTTTTCTTAATGCATAATAAATATAGCCAATATGGACGTTCCAAAAATAATCTACAGAAAAAAGTCCCACTGAGCTTATAACGCAGTTTATTTTCGGGTCTGAGGTTTACCCTATCTGAAAAGGGAATTCATATTATCCTAATTTGAATAAAAAGTGTTTCAAATTTTGTTTTGATTTTATGCATGCTGAAGGAAGCGTTTTACAAAGAAGATATTAGAACTGTCAAAATATAGCAACCAATCCTGAGATTTTAATTTTTTGTGTAATAATATGTTTTTAGTGTTTTAAAATTGTACTTACTTGTACTGAAAATAGGGAGAAGGTGGTGTTTTTTTGTTGCATTTTAATTGATTCTATCTCTATCAAACGTATGCACATTATATACATACTCAAATAATAATTTAATGACCGAGAATTAAAAAATTAAAAACACATTTTGTTAAATATACTTTTAACATTAGGTCAGAAAGTATTCTATCTATTTAGCAAAGTAAAATGTATACGAAAGCCATTTTAAAACAAACTAATAAATTAAGTTAAAAGATTATATCGGTCACTTAAAGTCCGCTTCGCTAGCGAAAAGAAAATGTATATAAAGTTATTTTGGCTTAACGTTCTTTAAAGCTGTATCTCCACTAAAATTGTTGGCAATAAAATTGACAATTGAACTCTGTGAGTGACGATGTACTAAGATGATAAATAATAATTTATGTAAATCCTATGTATTTATTTATTTTATTTATTATAGCACAAAGCACAACAAAGAAACATGGTAATACAAAAGAAAGCTTATCTCTATAAGAGATCTCTTCCAGCCACCCTGGATTGTGAGTAACAATTGCAGTGTGAGTTCAAGCATGTAGGTACAGCCTTAATATTAACTTAATGATTATCTAACACTAATACAAATTGTAATAAATACATATGTAATAATATATATATATAGATTATGGGAGGGCGGGTGGTGCTCATACTGCATGATAGCAGACAGCTGTAGATGGTTTCGAGGATTACAGCGAAGTAGTTTTGCGATTAATTATCATGGAATTCCGCAAAGTAACGCCTGATTCAATAAAATACTTACAATTAGAATTTCTCACTTAATATAAGATCGTACTTATAAAATTGTTTTCTATATCTTAATAGCTTTGATCAGATCCAATCGTTCCATTAAAACAAAGCCCAGAATATTCGACAGTGACACGCATCCTCATAATCTTTCGAAGGGTAAAATTCCTTTAAGCCGCATATAATGGAAATTCTTTCGATTTTCGATACACATAATGGAAATTTTTGTTGTAAATTTCCGTAAAATATTTGTACAAAATATTTCTAGGTACTTTTAAAGTATTTTAAATTGTATTAGATAAAATTATTCTATAACATATTATCTCTACGAATTAAATTTTAAAATGTTCATTAACTTGGCTTTCTAGTTATTCTTTTTAGGCTCACAAGCAGAGGACAATGTAATTAGTCTATTCTACATACACTTTTTGTATGTCATTAGCTATACTAATATTATAAAGAGGTGAAATGTGTTTGTAAGCTTATACGTACGGGGTTATTTTGGAATGACTGATACGATTTGAATCATTATTTTTGCGTTCGATAGACTATTTATTGAGGAAAGTTATAGGCCATATTACATCACGCTATGACTCATTAAAATGAGACAGTAAACAAAACCACCTATGATACCACGAAGAGAAGCTAGTTTGTATAAAGTGAAGTTATAGAGAAATATATATATTTCTCAAATAAGCCCCCAAGGCGCTATTATGATAACCGCTTTATTTACAATGTGTTTCGCTCTGCACTCAGAGTACACAGAATAAAAATGACACACGTCTACTTATAAATCATTAAAATTTACGATTAAGTATATAAAATTTAAAACCTTAGAAGCTATATTAAAGTGCATATGTAAAGTATATAATTTAGAATTCATTCATCAAAATATATCGATCATTTAAGTAGATTTAATGACGAAATAATGCAAAGTGCATCACTTCTGCAGTGGCAAAAGCAATTTATAACCTGTGATGTATACAACAATGGTTTTAATGAGAATATAAGACAGCAATAGACAATAGATTAACATGCCACGTGGATAAAAACCTTAATAACTAAAAACCTTGACAGACGCGTTGGCGCAATGGTCACTGCAACTGACTAAAGCGCTAACGGTCGCGGGTTCGATCTCCGCTCACGGCAAACGTGTGTATTAGCCATACAGATGTTTGTCGTGGTCTGGGTGTTTGTGTTAGTGTTGTGAGTGTTTCCGGACCCCCAACACAAGGTCATGAGATCTTAATGGGGGCCGTTGAGTGTGATGCGTTATTTAAAATAAACTCACACGTTGATTTCAACCGATGATCACAGCTCTAAACCCTACTAGCTAAATTTGTGTTTAAATTAATCTCAAAGAAAAATATCGTGAGGAAACCTGCATGTGCTGAGATAAATTCTGACCCATGGAGAAGCATTGTGAATTGAACTTCTAACCTTCTCCGTAATAGCAGAGGTGTTTACCCAGCAGTCGGACATTTACCTTTATAATAAAAAAAGGTATAAAAAATATCGATATCATTTCCAGCACACTATTTCTCAGACCTTTAATGTCACAGCACGAGACGAATGTTCGGATAAAACGACACTTATTCTGAAATTGTTTCATTTACCCGCCCTCAGTGTTTTATTACACGTGTAATTTAAACAGAATAACCCACTTAGGAATGAGGGGAGTTACGAATTACAATGTAATCGCCCACGAGTTGAATGTGAAATCTAAACTTAACCTTTATAAACGTAATGTTTACCTTATTTCAATATTTAATGTCATTGTGTGTTTATTACGAACGCTTATCTATGATACTAATATTATTCATATTTTATTTAACGGGTCTTATCGCGATAACTTATCATAATAATACCTTTTTATTGTCCGACGTTTCGACGAAGTTGCTTCGTCATGGTCACAAGCTGAATCTGATATTAGGCCAAAATTACACTTATAATTTTTGCTCTCAGACTTTCATAAAGATTTACTTAAATTATTTTTCATTGCTTTATATCTGAAAACCTTTACTATCAGTGCCTTTTGATATTCGTAGCTTTAACTACTTACAACATAGGTATCTGTTATTAGGTCACAGAGTTGTTTTATATCGCTCCTGAGAGTAAAACTCACAAATGTAATTTCTTGTCATATAAATTTGTATGTAGGGTGTAATCTTTGAAGTTACAGATACGATATGCAAATTTCTTTCAGCGTTAGATAGTTAATATATCGAGGACGGCCATATACACGCTACGACTCATAGGAGCAAACCAATAAATATGAACGCGAGTGAAAGTGATTATTTTTACAAGCTTTTATCGCATTTAAGTTTTGTGCTTCTGGAAGATCGTTCAAAAGTCACTTTTCTTTCCATCGGGATTAGAAGTTTTTTCTGAATGAAAGATGTACTATATCCTGATTTGTTCTGAAAATAATTTAGCAAAAATGTCATAATTCCGATAATAAAATATATTATCAAATTGTCATAATGACCGATTAAGTAAGTTTAATAAACTTAAGTAAGTAATTTAATAAGTAAATTATATAAGTAAGTAAATCGTATGAAACAAACACTCACATATTTGCACTTACACTAAGAGTAGGCATTCGCAACTTCGACTGCGTAAATACATCATCCCCTATTTTACAATTCTTACGTTTTATTTCGACACAAAGCTTTCTCTCTAAAAATTCCAATATGTCTTTATACTAAATCTCATCAAAATTGGTTTAGCGGCTTAGTCGTGAAAACGCAACAGACAGCGATTCTCATTAATAATATTAGAATAATAATATAATCATATCAAATAATATTTCTTATTATTGTTACTTGAAATTATTGTTCACGTTAAAACACAAAACAAATGAACGGATATAAAAAATGGTCTTTAGAAGATCTCACAATCTGATTCGTACCATTTAATTAACACGGATTAACTTAATTACTTCTTCATTATTGCGATTTATTTATTAAACTTATTTGTATGATAGAAATGAATTATTTTACACATAGACCGATGTATAAATAAAAGCAATGTCTACCAAGTAAAATTAATTGCTAACGTTGGAAGATTAAATAACTGAAATAAAATGGCAATCAAAAGTAAATTAAACTTGAAATGAAATTAAATACAATACTAATACAACAATAGTTTAGGTGAAATCGATTTGAAATACAATAGCGCAATTAACTACCTAATCTTTTTATTCCAACGAAACAGAACAAAGAGATCGGACCTTATACTAAGGCTATAAAACAGACTATTTTCTGAACGAATCTATAAATATGTATTTGAGAACCAAGTGAAAAAACAGTTTACATAAGAAAATTAAATTGTCGTTGTTTAGTATTTTCCTTTACTTATTTTTAGCGCGACTCACGATCAGCATTCACAAAATTTATATGTTTAGATATGTTACGCCAATACTATTTAATGTTAAAATTGTACCCATTTTCAACTTTGGCTTGTTGGTCCGAAGATACGACAGTGCCTAATCAGCGACTGAGTATGCTAAGCAAAAGTATGTTTGGGCCAACAAGTCAATTGACGAGCTAGTCAATTTCAACATTGACACGAGTACAGATTTTTAACGTTAAATAGTATTGTAGTAAAATAAAGTAACAGCCTGTAAATGTCCCACAGCTGGGCAAAGGCCTCTTCTCCTGTTATGGAGAAGGTTTAAAGCGAAATCTACCACGCTGCTCCACTGCGGGTTAGCGGATATACATGTGTCAGAATTTCTCCCGGCACATGCTGGTTTCCTCACGATGTTTTCTTCCACCGCCGAGCTCGAGATGAATTTAAACACAAATCTAGCACTTGAAAACACAGCGGTGCTAGCCGGGGTTAGAACTCGTGATCATTGGTTGAGATCGAGGTGTTCTAACTACTAGGCCATCTCGGCTCTTAAATAGTATAAAAGTAAGATATCCCTATGGATATAACTATGTTATAGAATATCATTAACTGTAAACTGAACCTAAAAGCGATAGATATTAATATTATTACTATTTATTAAGATACTATTTTTTAAGACACACCTGAAAAAGTTACCCTGTTAATATATTTGTAGTAGTGAAAAGTATCCTTAATTGCCGACTAATTTACATTATAACATTCTGATTTAAGTTGGATTTCGATCTCGTGATTTTTTTTTAACACAAAGGTAAATGTTTTTGTTAATGTTTGTCTCAATTTATCTTATCTTTTGACGTTATGGCTCCTTGAATCTACAATGATAGCCATCAAGTTTCAGCGTTTTTATTCGTCCTTTTGTATCCTTTGAAGTCCTATTTTCATTTGAATAAGATAAAATAAATTATACGAGAAAATGCCTTAAAGTTTTACACTTAAAAATAATGCTTTGCGTTAACGAAATACGAAAATATGTTTTAAGATATCTCTTCCTCACAAAAAAATAATGAAAAATCTATGAATGATTACAAAAACAGCTCTCAATTATCCAAGTGTTAAGTTATCTTGTTCAAAAGAACCGTAGGACCGACGAAAACGCGTTGAGGCGTTGTTTGCAATTCGCTTTTACGAGCCAAGCCGAGCTTAAAATTCAAAAGAGCTTGCGACGAGTGTTGAATAATAAACCTTTATTTTGAGATGTAAACAGATGTGAGAATTCATTGGATTCGAGATAAACTACATTTTCATTTAACTGAAACGAGTAAAATTATTGTTTACTAGCGGTCCGTCCCGGGTTTGCCCGGGTGACAATGTTTTTGAAATCTTTTCAACTTTCATTTATGTTTTATTGTTATATTGAAGTAAGGCTCCCTAATTTTCTAGCATTTAATGTAGCCTATATTACTCAGCGTGAATGTAGCTTTTCAATGGAGAAATAATTTTTGAAATCGGCCCTGTAGTTTTTGAGTTTATTCATTACAAACATACAAAAATACAAATCTTTCCTCTTTATAATATTAGCGTCAAATCCATACTGTATACTTACGGGTGATTGATGTAAAATTCCGATTTAAAAGGCAAAAAAATGTTTCGATTAAATAAGTATAGTGTAAAATGTTTAAAATTTTACTATTTTTTGGTTTTTTATTTTCAATAATAGATTGCTGGAATTTTAACCTAAATCTTTTCCTTATTCCAAATCAGTGACAATTACTTAATATCATGTAAGTCGCTCGTTTTCCTGCTATTAAAAAAATATAATCGAATTTAATAATCATTTGTTGGACCCAATTACCTTAATCACAAGCACAAGGATGACTTGTAATATTTTACGATATATTGATTGGTATAATACGAGAATCAAAACTTTTCAAATTAAAATCTTAATCGCTTCACAATAAGAAAATCGAGAAAAAACAGCTTCAGCTTCCTTCTCTTTGAAGTTGGTTAATTTTTCAAGTTACTTGTCGATACATCCAATTTGAGACAAAGAATTTGGTAAATATTTTCCTTGTGATCCTTTGCATTGTAATAGCCTTTTATAGCAATTTAATGTTACTTTGATCTCAGTATCTTAAAAGAATATTTTGTTAGGCATATTTTATTTCGCAACTCAGATGATAGAATTCTTGAAAATATTTGCTGGTGAATTGTTGAACGTATTTGGAATCACAATAACATTTATATAATCTTAGCTCATAATTGAATTTAATTCATAAATCGAATAAAACGATACGTTTCGATGACGTCGAAACCAGAAGGCTATCGATTTGAAGACGATGTCATTTTTTAAATCAATAAATGTAGTTGTATCTATATAATAGACGTTCGTGGGTAAAACTTGTGTAATTCTCGCTTAAAATGTAAGTACCTATGAGTATATGCGTGTTACACAATCGCATCATGACACAGACAGTCGAGGGAAACGTTGCATAACTGCTAATTAGATTTTGATTAAGGAACAAATGGTTTTACTAATCTGTTTTAAGTATTTGAAACTGTGTTATGTCTTGGGTATATGCTTATTACTTTAATATATTTAAATAGCACTTCCTTGCGGCTTCACCCGCATATATTTTGCAGTTTTTTGTTTTAAATTTATTTGTATTATTAGCCTTAAGAAGTATGTGTATTTTGTTTTAAAGTAATACGATCACTGAATAAGATTTTTTATATAAACCTTATTATCGAAAAACTTTCTTTCTTAGTGGATGCTTACCACCCCTACTGCCAAAATTTCAAGTTTGTAGCTTTGATGAATCAGTCAGCCAGTCAGTCAGGACAAGTGATTATATATGTACGAGTATAAATTAACTGTGTCAATTAGTAGACTCGGTCATGAGACCTTATTTACCTAGTATTTTTTTTAATGAAAATATCGCGCAAGAAGCAAGCGCATCAACCAACGTAAACTTTCTTACGTCGATTTGCGTTGAGTAAGATTGTGGTACTTATCTGAGCTGTAGTCCGTAGACTGCAGCATAGGCGTAGTTATAAATTTCATATGGAAAGGATCCTTTCAAGGGTAGGGTCTGATAGGGGGTGGGGGGTAGTAAGTCTAAAATCCGCAAAGATAAACTAGTTTTCATTCGGATATTAAGATGGTATGGTTCTAAATGCTAATCTCAGTTATTTAGAAATTATATAGGTAAACCGATATCAATGCCATTAGTTAAATATACTAAGTATAAGTAAGTCCTATACTAAGGGGGGGGGGGGACTCCAGACCCTGACTTATATACGTCCATGAGCTGCAACTAGGTTCTATCATAATAACTAAAAATCATATTATTTTAATGCATTAGTCCCTTTTATTTCGTTAGTTAAGAGTATTCAACATATTAATATAATATTATGTATGTAAAGAAAACCTTTTTAGTTATTTATGTCAATTTCTCTTATTACTTTTTATTGTTGACTTTTGTCATTTAAAAAATATTTAAATTTATAATTATTAGAATTTTCTTAAGATATAAAATAGACCTGAAATAGAGGCTTTAAATGTTGTTTCTTTAATTTTCAGGTAAGATAATAATATTTTGTTAAATATATTGTAATTAGTTTTATGTTAATTGTAAATAAATGTCGTAAAATAAATCTTTAATTTTCAGAGAAACGCAGTTTTGTCTTTATTTCAATAATAAGATTAACATCATTATAAAACAACATTTTCGGCAATTATTTCACGAAAGATGGAAAAATTAAGATTTGATTTTGCCGTGAAACCAACGGCAGATGGAAAATCAAATATTATTTGCGTATCTTCAATAGCTACAGTTGAAGGACAGGTTTTTAGAATACCAGACGATTGTCAACCTGCAAATCTACACCAAACAATTTTAAATACATCAAACTATGCTAAGGTAAAAAGATCATTAAATAAAAGACATCAAACAAGGAAAATTTGGATAACATTGACAAATGATATGTCAAAAATATATTTAGATAATGAACAAAACTTACAGTTTAATGATATTTACTTAGAAGAAATTTTAGAGGAAGCAAATCATTCTGAATCTATACGGAATGACACTAATTACGCGTTAGAAAAACTATTAGAGAAATTTATGGGAGATAAACAAACAAAATCTGAAATTCAAAATTTAGGGAAGACTGCAAAGGATTTTGTGATTGAAAAATTTACTGGCAAAAACTCAAATGCATATCAGTGGATAAAAGATTTTAATAAAGAGTGTGAACGTTTCCTAATTATAGAAGATAAACAGAAAATTGAAATTTTAAAATTTTTTATGGAATATTCTAGTCTAGATTGGTACAGCTGCATGATAATGAAACTTTCAGTAGAGTCAGAATGGAGCAAGTGGGAGAAAAATTTTTGTGAAACATTTGCAAACAAAGGATGGTCACCCATAAGATATGCATTGGCATTTAAATATCAAGCGGGCTCTTTACTGGAGTATGCTATAAAAAAAGAAAAATTGTTACTGGAGGTAAGGAGATCAATTGACACTGGGACACTTATAGATCTCGTCGCATTTGGTTTACCTAATTATGTGGCAGATAAAATCGACAGAGAAACTTTGCAAGGAACAGAAGATCTCTATAATGAATTAGGTAAATTAGAATATCTTGTCAGGAATAATAAACATGATAAAAAAGGTATTGCATATTCTGATTCTAAAACTAAAAAAAATGAAGAAAAAAAACTGAAAATTTTCAGAGAAACGCAGTTTTGTCTTTATTTCAATAATAAGATTAACATCATTATATGTATTATATAAAAGTATAAAATATATTGCTCGTTTATCTGTATTAATGCAAAAACAATAAAAATAATATTAAGTGATTAATCTTTTAAAACATAACTTTCATGAGAATAATACTCATATTTGCTTGAGTGCTCATACTTTATACCTGAAGAAACGCAAAGGGAATAATCATAAAATTGTACCTCTCTGTGGTACAATACACAGATTAGCGGCTTATTTGTATTTCTCACGGTTACACTAAATGTTGTAAGAAGATAATTTTTAAATCAGGTATTAAATCTACACACATAAATTGTGCAGTACTAAGGAAATCTTTGTGAACGTCTCCAGAACACCCTATTAAAGTTTCATCACAATCTGACCATTGGCTTTAGAACAGATAGAGGATAAACATACAAACAAAGATTTTTTTTTTATATAATATATATATAACATATGAATATAATTTATGGATGATTTTGTCTAGCTACCCCAAGGTACACGGAGGTATAAAAATATTTTGACGATTTTGAAAAATTATTGTTAAAACTCTTATAGACACATAGTTGCTCTTTGCACCACAAAATAATGTTACTATTATTATTTTAACACTTATTATTTCAAGATAGAAAGCAGCATTAAAGAAAAAGTAAGTCAGGTATGGCTTCAGTTTCAATTTAAAAAAAAAAAAAAACCTAGTCATCATTATAGACGTGAAGAACGTGAACCAATAATACAAATTATGGTAATTTGTATTATTGGTTCATTTTAAATTTATTGATTAATTTATGTTTCTTATTTGTGTAAATAATTTGTTTATTACCACGTTACAATAAATACGTAAACAGACGCAGAAAATGGAGTGGTACTATTTCTCTTTTGTGTGAAGCTAAAATATAGATAAAACTTAAATCATATTTTAAATAAATTTTGTATAATACTAAATAGTCCGGTGACATTATTTCAATCCGGTGACATTATACAATACTTACGAATAATAACATAAAAATAAAAAAAAAAAAAAAAAACATAGAAATCTCATAATGCTATGAAATCTTTAGTTACAAATAGTATCACGCAAAATTTGAACAAGGTTTACATCGGCTTCACCGATTTAACAAAACTCACAGTTACCTAACCTTATGTAGGTTACCTAGATAACTAATTTTTTTAGCTCAGTTACAAGATTAAAACGTATTAATGTAATTCCCACCTAACAATAAATTGTTTTTATATCGAATGAATGAACGGTTCTCCTCCATTTTGAAAGTCGGTCGACCATATCTACCAATATTCATAAACATTAAATACGAGACTTGATTAACAAACTTAACGAAACTTCTACCCGTCGCTTTATTTCGAAATCTCGATTAAGTTGAACAATTAACTTGAATTCAAATTATTCAAAGGTAAGGATTGAATGACAAATTGATCCTGATCAAATATTTGATTTATAATATGATATTAATCTTAATTTCGAAAAGTTTAATTTATTAATTTATATTTTCATACTTTATAGTATTAATATGAACGTAAGCCCATCTTTTCATTTGTTTATATCATCCAAACTGTTGAACCATTTTTTTTTTAATTAAACGGATCCATGCTCACATTTGCCCATGCCCATATTTATGTTTTTTAAATTATTAATTACAGTTAGGCGTGCAGTGTTGTGCAAGAAAAGCGATAACTTAGCTTCTTATTCTGCCTTAGGATATCTAAATAAACGAGGTTCTTGTCTCTCAACATTTCTAAAAAAAAATAAAAATTATGACTCTACGCGGACAAAACTATTATAGTATTTAGTACTGAGGTAGAGCCGAGTTGTAGACGACGTACTGCAACTCGTATACGAGCTGGCTCGACTAACTAGCCAGTTTAACTGTTGAACGGTGAATGAGAACGCCGCAACCCGAACCTATCCCCCCCAATTCCTTATCTTATTTCCTATTTCCTTTTTACCCTGGAAACAAATTTGTGACTCCTCAGGTGCTGCAATTGTTCATGGGCGGCAGCGTATATCTAATCATAAGTGTCTCGCCTGCTCGTTTGCTGGCTATTTCACATTCCAAGCCAGTGATAGCTTCACGAGAAACTGACGTCACAAATATGTAAATTGAAGATTTGAAAGAGCCTTTTAAGTTTCGAGTATTTATTTTTTTATAAAAAGACATATAAATATTTTTTTTAATGAAAATAAAACATAAATGCTTATAAATTTTATACTAAATACCCATTATCATTACACTCTAACCACGTAACAATGGTTGTTATATTGTTAAAGAGTAAGTGCCCTCAATAGAGTAACATTAAACTATGAAACTCTACAACATTAGCAAATAGTTCGCGAAATTAGCACGAGTAAAATCCATTAAACAAACAGTTCGAGAGTAGCTAGAGACTTAATCAAAATCCTACGTTCTCGGTAGTCTCATTAATGATCAATGAATTATCGCGGTGAATCAAGCTTACGTAAGCTATACCTAAACTGCTAATTTTTTTAATCGCCCCATCCAAAATCGGCCATTTTGATTCTGCCAAAATTTACGCCTTTTATGAAATTTGCGTCGTCATGACAGATTAAACGATGTGTCATTAATCAAAATCGAGTAACGAAAACACGTTTAGATCAAACGATCTAAATAGTGCCATAAGTATACAAAATCACATACATACATACATACATACATATATACATACATACATACATACATACATACATACATACATACATACATACATACATACATACATACATACATATAAAAATATTTAGTTTGAATGTTAAATTTTTTTCTGAGGTAGGGCTTATTTGTAACCAACTGACGACAGTTCATACACGGGTTGACTCGACCGGGACAGTACCTCACTCTCATAGAAAAGCGACAAGAAGTAGCTAATAAAACTACGTTTCTAACGCTAAGTGAGAGAACCGGAAGCCTAACCCCCATTGCTTTCCTTACTTCCCATTCCCTTATTTCTTTTTAAATTGACAACCACATGTGTATTAACCACTCTTATATTTTTAATGTTCATGGGCGGCGTTGATCATTTCACATTAGGTCCACTTCCGCCTGCATATTTACCAGGTACTTTTTATAAAAAAAAGTGTTTGTTCCTCTTTGAAGACTATGCATCGTATGACACGTTTCTAATTTCCCCCCAATCTTCTGTGAGTTAATTATAAAGATTAACACGTGTTTTTCATTTTTTTTTTGGTTAATTAATTCAAATTCATTGAGCACGTTGATATTTGAAACATAATGTATTCATTTATTTACAGTAACGTTATTCCAATCAACTTATGCTAATACAAATACCACACAGAGGGTCCTGTGTGCTAACAAATAATTGCTATGCATATCTGCCCTATGGTTTGCATACAAAATGATTGCAAAACCGCATTTCACGTGAGCTAATAGTAATACAATCAAATTCAAAAATATTACTTACTACTTATTTTTACTACATCACGAACAGCATGTTCTTCGGTAACATTTTAGTGAATTTTTCATCAACGTTTGCCTATCGTTGTCTTAGATTTTCGCGATTATTATTCATTGAAATGAAACTATTTTAAACGGATTTAAATCGCGTATATTAATTATTTTTATCATCCCGACGTTTCGAGCACTTTGCAGCGTTCGTGGTCACGTGGTCAGTCTACCCGTAATATACGCGATTTAAATCCGTTTAAAATAGTTTCATTTCAATGAACGTTTGCCTAATTTTAATTAAGTTCAGACATCGGGCGTATTTAGGATGATTTATAAAACCTCTCTCACCTCTACATTCATTATTTTATTAATAATTACTATACCTACATATGTATATGTATGTATATATATTCACAAATAAATATTTTAAAAATAAACTTAATATTCGAAATATATAAATATATTTTCTGATATTTGAAATGGTATAGCATGGTTTTCAGAGTCACATCCCGGCGTTTTTATACCATAAAAGTTGTGCTGAGCCTCGTATCCTTTAAGTCATAAAAATATATAGATATTTTATGAAGCTTCTCGTAAGTCTAGCGCTGCTGATAACTCTCACGCTTTAAAGCTTATAGTACAGAAGTATATATTTTACGATGTTGGTGTTAGAGAACGTCTACTTACGACATTAAAATATAGTATTAATTAAAATAATATATATTCTTTAACACGGTTCGAAATATAAAACCTTTTTTTTAATCTCCAGATTTTATTAACACTAAATGCTAAACTTTATACTATCATCTACTTAATTCAGTAAATTAACGATCAGATTTAAAAAACTTAAAGAGTCAAAATTTATATAATAAGAGTGTAAAACTTTAATATACTAGTTGTTTTATAATATATTGTTCTTGAAATTATTGAATTTCTGTTGCCCCCTTGCATAGTCTTGCATTTAAATGCTGAGAGAGACTGCTATTATTAATACATGCAATATGTTAGTAAAATCAATATATACTTTATTCAATAAGCTTCCATAAACATTTTGGAATCGTTAAAACAAAACAAAAAAAAATTAATTAATGAAGGTACCACCGGTTCGGAATGTAGATTCTGTCGAAAAGAACCAGCGAAAATCTCAATAGTTAATATCTTAGAATTTTGTCAATACATTAAGGAGTCATATAAATATAATTAATATTTAATATAAAAAAGAAATCAGAACGTTGCACGTTTTGCTAAAAATTGTTTTCAGTTATTACGTTTATTAATAATCAGTTTAAGTAATGTGTTTCGATGTTATTCTTGAAATAAAAAAGAATAGAAATGGGAATTGTTATATCTAAATTCGTTGTTTTCTTGACTGATATATATTTTATGACCCAATTCTCACCACGAATGTCACGTAGCACGCAATACATGTATGTGCGTACATTTGTCACGTTCTCGAGTCGCTTAATAGAACATTCACATTCCAGTGTATATTGAACGCGGTTTTCGGTGACATTCTCTACCTTTTGAACTGTATTAGACAGCTATTTTTCATGATTATAGAACCCTTTGTAAGCACAGAAATGCTTAAGAAATTGTATGAGGTTCTATTAAGAAAAACAGTTTTTACGTTTTACCTAAATAATACTTAAATTTCAGTAAGAAACGAATGAATTAACTTATTTTATTTATTTGATAAATACGGAAAATTATTTTTTTCACGTTCAAATTTTGAATAGATGAAATAAATTATAGATGTACGAAAAATATATGTGATCATCAAGTCATCGGCACCTTTTTATTTTTAACCGACATCCAAAAAAAGAGGATCTGAAATCGTCGGGGAGCTTTTTATAGATTTTCAGCGATTACTCGAAAACGGCTTGTTTAAAAGACCAAATTCCTACTTCCAGATTGATCTTATATAATCTTTATCCAAACCAGTTAGTTTGGTTTTAAAATCAAATAACGGAATAAGTATCTCATTCAAATAAACTAAATTACGTATTTTACTTTTAAAGTCGGTTCCACTTCTTTTACGTTCTTTTATCATAAGTATTTCTTCTAATAATACACTCCGTATTATCAACTAATATAAAACTTTAATACAAGTATGTGTTAATAAAAATATTATAACTGCCAGAAATAAAATCTCGCATACTTTGATTTAAAATTGTTTAATAACAGAAGCAAACAGAGTATCATTATGAATTTATTTTCAAATACAAATATTATTTATTGAACATCTTTAAAAATAAAGTTGTAGGGTCCTAAGAAGTAATTAATAGTAGTCGGACGTGTCTTCAAAGGTGGTCCAAACCATTCCAAATGAAAGTTTTCAATCACCTTCGAGACGAATGTTTCTATTTCCAGTTCAGCGATACGTCGGCCTGAATAAAAATAAAATTAAATTAAAACGATAATAAATATGGTAATAATATGAACCGATGAAAATTAAAAGTATGAAGTAATCATTCTAATAAGATATTTATCAAATTTTATAGTTATAAACCAAACATCAACAATAATTACCATTTAAATATAATGTATGGTATTATTAATTCAACATTAATACAAATGATCACTAATATAAAGAAATAATTGTATATAAAAAAAATGAAATAAAAAATAACTATATAAGCCGAAGTAACTATCGATGACACAGTACGGCAAGTTAACCAAAATATTGGCGGCATTACCTCTTTGAATGGCCAGACTGATATGCTGGCCAAGGTAGCCAGCGCTTCGGTCACCTGTAGTTTCGAAGAGGCGGGAAGACAGCACTTTGAAAAACTTTTTTGCTTCCTCAACCGAGGACCGAATACAAAACGGCACAAATACGAAACTCCTTTCATTGTTTTCATATTTGCGCCGCTTGACATTTTCGCTTTATAGTTTAATGATAAAGTCTAATCCAGTCTAACTGTCATAGACAAGGTGTTTCCGACGCAACGATGGATCTTGTAGGCTCGTATAAATATACGTATAGGCTTAGTTTTTATGAAAAATAATTTTAAAAATGTTTAGTTGGTTTTTTTTTTTACCTTTAAATAGCGATTCGGCTTACGCTGGTAATTATCCAACACAGCTTTACATAAATCGTTAAATCATTAAAAAAAAAAACAATTTACCTATGCAACTTCGCACGCCAAACCCAAATGGACCATACGCAAATGGGTGAGCGTTGCCATAATACAATGGATCGTCTTTATCTACTATCCATCTTTCTGGTATAAACTCCAGTGGTTGCGGAAATTGTTCCTCCATTAATGATATACATGGATTACAAACTACCACAAACATCTGAAAGCGTTATACATATACTAGGATTTTTTTGCTAGGCGCTAGAATCGTTGAAGAGACTGCTAGGAATATATAATAAAAGTAAATAAACACTTAATTTTGTTCATAAAAATCATCGATTAGTTAGTTACTAACCTAACTCTCAAGAAACTCTCTAGAATAGATTACTCGTCCTCTTACAAACATACATAACAAGCTAGAATAATAATAAGCTAGAACAAGCTATAATAGATACTTTATGAAAATGGGAATATTAGTTTATATTAAGAGCACTTTTATAAATGAAACAAGTCGTGACTTACATCTTTTGGTAACTTGTAACCCAAGACATTATATTCCTTTGTTATTTGTCTAAAATTCCCTCCAACGACCGGCATCAATCTCATGGCCTCTTTCATGCATGCTCTAAGATACGGTAGTTTCTCTTGCTTCGACATAACCTCTTCTCGTAATTTATTTTGTTTCTCTGGATTTTTTGCTAGAAGAAATAGTGTTGCTATGACCGAATTGGCAGTCTGAAAGTAAGAATTTCTGAATTAATAGAATCTTTTTTTCTTATTCAGTGCACGTCTCATCTTTAAATTTGAAAACTTATTACTGAACATAGCGATATAGTTAAACAATAATCTTTCTCTTTTGCTGATATTAAGCTTTTCAGTTTAGAAATTCCTAATACGATAAACCTATTTAAACAAACGAAAGAAACTCAACTTTTCTATGCTGTATTTTTGTTTAATTAGGTCTAAACGCTCAGTAAAGGTGCTTACCAAATTGTCATTGATAAGTTGTTATAATATGAACAAAATGTTAACATAAAAAAATTATACAAATAAAAATTAAATCTTCAATGAAAAGATTCCAACATAGACAAGACCTCGGTGGCTTTACCAGAAATACTTTAAGAAAATTACTATCTCTTATTATATCTTCACTTTCAAAGTGAAGATATAACTGCCTGGGTTTCTGTTATAATGGTTTTAAATCTAATAATTATATATTTTTATAGAATAACTTATTTTTGTTGTCGTACCGTATCAATCCCAGCGAACAGCATATCGTTCGCCATTATTACTGCAACCTTCTGGTCTATTTCAAGTAATTTTTCTAGCACGCCTTTTTCTTCATGTGGCGTATTTTCCTTAGTCTTTAGTTTTTCCACAGCTTTTGTTATGAAATATTCATTCAATCTATAAACAGAATATAACAATTACAAAATCGTATAAAATTACATGAGATTTCAGTATATTATATTATATTATATTATATTATATTATATTATATTTTATTATATTATATTATATTATATTATATTATATTATATTATATTATATTATATTATATTATATTATATTATATTATATTATATTATATTATATTATATTATATTATATTATAAATTTATAACGAATAAAATGAAGTATCACGTTCCATACGCGGAACATCTTCAAGCATCTATAAACATGCAATTTTCATTTATTTTTCAACTGGTTAAATACATACAAAAAACGTTAATGAGAAATCCTCCTTTTGCTCCTAGTTTAAAAAACTAAATCATAAAGATTTACTTTATTTGATTTTCATAATGTTTCATAGTTCGCTTGAACGTTGGAGTCGAAATGCGTCTCCAAAGACTTGGCATGAAGTCAAGTTTTTGTGCCGAGATCATAACGTCATGAACGACTTGTATCAGTTTTCTGACTGGAGAATCTTCTGGAAGGTTGGGATTGAAGCAGTTAAGCCGACCGCCGAGAGCCACTACCCCTATTGACTCCAGCGCCCACAAATTTATCTCCATGTCAAATTTACCATCAATCATATTCTTATCGTTGCGCTTTGATTTCATTCTGTAAGAATAATTTAAAACTGTAAAAATCTATATAAACTTATAATTTTATATCCTCCGAAGTGCTTTAACAATACAATATATACTCATACAATTTTTGTTATTTACATTAATATAATACAGAGAGAGAGCGATTTTTTATATGCTAAGTAAACACCCGAACCACTGGACCTATTAAAAAAATATATGAAACCATTTGCATTGTTCAATATTTTAGATTTTCATAGGCTATATTCTATTTACACCTACACGCGTAGTATTTTAAAATAAAATCTTAAATAACGCGAACGAAGCCATAAACAAAGCTGTTAGGATTATATCGTAAATATACACCGTATTTGGTCTACGGAAAACTCTTTGATCAGTTAGTAAAGCTATATATTGTCACTATGCACTTTCCTTCTCTCTAGGATATATAATTTCTCTATTCTTCGTCCTCACTCTCATAAATATATCGATAGTATAAAGTAACTAAAGACAAGAACCCAAACTAATAAACAAAAACCCAGCTTATTATAAACTTCAGATTGATGATAAAATTTTAATAAGATTTACGTTATTTGCTTTTAAATAAATAAAATGCCGTACAACCTTTTAATCATATCCTCTGCTACCTCAGTCAAAATATCTTTATATAGCTTAATGGTTTTTGGTTGTAGCAATATCGGATTCACGACTGATCTGAATTTCTTCCAAGCTTCTCCATGCCTGAAATAATCACCTAAAATCATATTTTACTCAAACTCTTACTCTACTAGTCTTTACAAAATCTTACCTGACGCACAAATAATGTTATTCTTAAAATACTTTGTTATAAACAGGTTATAGATATCCAAAGTCTAGTCGGCGCGATCATTTCCCTTCTCTTTCTGATCACGCTAACCACGTTGTGGTTCGTCTCATTTCTATGATCATTAGCTGTCCAGTATGGACGATACATTTATGACGATTGGTGATCCATGAGAAAAGAATAGACTGCAGCAAGGAGCGCGAGTAGAAACTCGTACACTGATATCGAGCGGTTCGATGATTCCTTTTAGTCATCCCACAGTAGAAAGTACCCTAAGGGGGATAATTAGAGTCGGAGTCCGTTTAGCCACCCCGGTCGGGGTATTTATAGGGAATTTGAATATTCATTTTCTTGTGACTGTGTACAGTCAATGACGCGATTAATTTAGTTTTTCAATTTGTGTAATATGATTTTTGTTTAAACTCGTTACTAATAATAATTTGGTTTATTATGTTTAACGAAATTCCAAGGTACTGCACTTTTGTTAAATTAACCTGATTGAATTAACAGACCACGACGAATGCAACTTCGTCGAAACGTCGGTTAATAAATTAGGTATTACTAACATTAGTAATCGCGATAAGACTCGTTATATTAAATATGACTAATAAAAAAATGCATTGAATACTAAGATATGTACTAAGGTACACTTTAGGGTGGATAATCGGACGATCAATCAGAATTAAATTCCGTAAGATCCTTATCATGACTCACTCTGTTAAAAGACCGGTGGACTCTGCAGTAGCTTCGTCATACTTTTTGTTGTAGTGTTTTTTAAAGTATTCTAAAGATGGAAATCCCGGACGGACTGGCATCCAGTTTTCATTGCGGAATATCTGAAAGGTCAATAATGTATTTGAAGTGTTATATGTTTTATAATAAAATTTGAATTGGTTATTACATATTAACTCACGTGAAAACCGGCTTCCGGATCATAGATAATAATTAATGGCTGTGATCCGAAGTGCCCGTCGAGTTTAATGATCGGTCCATACTTTTTATACATCGTTCCATGTACCTCAGCAAGATTGTGCAACATGCCTAAAAATAAAAAGACGAAAATGAAATTGTAATCAAACGAGCGATTTAACGAGATTCAACGAGTCCTTCTTCTCGCCTCTACATTTACTATACTATAAAGACATTAAAGAAACATATTTACGTTATCTTGACCTGATTCTGCAACATCATCTTGAATGAGTAGGATCTGCAACGTATCGTGTTAGGATTCGTTAAATGGTTCTTTACGAACAGAATGTCGAGGTGTGTTTTATTTTAAATTTATAATTATTGAATATATCATTTCTTGTTAATTCACGTGTAGAAGAACAATTTTAAATATCAAAATATATCTATACAGCTAAAAATACTTTGTTCAAATTTCCTATATACCTCCTGGTAAGAAGTGCAACAGCTGCCCAATAATAGGCAAAGAAGGGGGTCCGGGTATCTCTTTCCATGATTTTAAGCTGCCTTCTTCATTGAGATTAATGGCCCCACTGGTGGAAACGGATCTGTGACACCGATAATTACGTTTAGGTCAAAGAAATCTTGACTCCAAATAACTAAGATTAATGGAATAAGTATAAAAGCATATTTGACGTGTCTCATCGGAACTCATTTTTATAACATTCATTACAAATCTGAAGGGTAATTGCGTTGAATTATCACTATCACAAGATGCTACATTCTGAAAGTTTGTTTCTGATTTTTACACTAAAGCCAGCAAAATGTGGCATGCTTGAAATGCTACCTGGTAAAAAATCGTTTTTAAAAAGAAAATAAATTGTTTGCGTTTCTCTTTACATGGGTTCACAGAGTATGCTTTAAATTTAAGTGTCAGAAGCAAATCGCACTAGGGATAATTAGACCTATCAAGTAACAAAGCTTGCACGCTAGAGGCTGCATATAATTATTCTTGGAGTTCTTTACCCGTCAAGCTATTAAAACAACTGAGGCACACGTTGCGAATAAACATTAAACAGATTTATTCCAAATTAAATCTGCAAAGTGGTTAAATTAAATATATATTTAATTATTTATGCTCCATGTTAATATTTATGTACTAATATACTGAATTTGATATATGAAGCTGTTCTATTCGTGTCAGATTTGAAAAATGTTTTTAGAATAACATGTTTATCGATAACTAAGAATTAAATAAAAATACTTGAAAAGCAAAATACGAAATCGTAACTTAAAATCGTACTTGTTCCAGTTATTTTTTTTAAACAAAATTTTTTTATTCAAAATTAAGAATTTACATTCTCTTTTTGAACGTCAAACAAATGATTCTACGGTTTCGGAAAAGTTAAACCTCAGACCTCAGAAGAAATCGCGAAAGAAACTCAGCGACACTTTTTTTCCTTTGTTGATTTTTTTTTTCAACAACGTCAAAATTTATTACAAATTATAAAATTTACTGAGATAGCTTGGTAGCAATTGCCTTTTCCCATGGTATTTAGAAAATGTTTTATATCGTAATATTCTCTAACACACAAACGTTTCTTTACAATCTTTTAAACTTTATTATAGAAGAAATTTGAACGTTTTCTAGGATCCTGTTGTAAAATATTATACATCTCCCAACAAAAAAATTACTAACTCAACATTGTCGGGTAGTCTATATAGCTAGCTTTTTTTAATTAAGAAGCAACAGTCAATATGATGATTTTATTTTAGATAAGAACAAGTCTGAAAGCATATTCTTTCTAATAAAAACAATCCAAATCGATAAAAAATAACGGAGGTCTGAAACGTTAATAATACACACCTCATTTTTTGAAAGTCGGCTGAAAAGCATATAGGCCACTAGCTTCTTCTCGCGGTGTCGGGCGTGTGGATTGATAAACCGTAGCATGTATATTATTCTGATGTAAAGCTATAATACTGTAAAAATGCATCAAAATTTCTTTAGTACTTTTTGCGCGAAGAGCAGTAAACAACCATCAAAACAAAACATTCAAACTTCTTACCAACTGTTGCATTTATAATAATAAGAAAGATAAGATAAAACCACGCAATGACAAATTACAAAATTCAATGAGCATAAAACCGTTACTAGCATTTTAATACAATAATATTATGGACATATTGATAGATAATAGGTAGGTCATCGAAGGTCATCGGAGGTAGCTACCAGCTTTTACGTCTTCTGTTACGAGATTTATTTAATTGCATATACTTTTATAATTTCTTAATTAGTGTATAAAAAGATGTACATAAAATTAAATTATAGTAAAGTTAGTGAATATGTATTGTTGTTCACTTGCATAATCTTTATCCTTAACAAATCAGAGTAAAATTCGAAATAGAGACAGCTTAACATGTTTTCACGCTTTAAGCGTTTCTAATACAGTATTTTTGAGGTTACCGCTTTTATAAACAAACAAATTCTTCAGCGTTGTATTTCAGGAAATACAATACAGCATTCATACCTGTTATTATAAGATCACTGCTTTTATTTTCTTTGCTAAGCTCTTATAATATTGCGTCAGTATCATTTTTGTGAATAATTGCGCGAGTATTTATAGCCTCTAGCGTACAAGTGTTAGCATTTTTTACTACATTACTTATTACACAATTAATTTATACAAATAAGCTTAGAATACATAAATAAATTTTTAAAAACCACTAAAACGTACCTTAAAATATATATTTTTTTAGAAATAACGTTTAAAATAGACGGTAATCTTCTTAACGCTTGCATCACTATTTATTTATAAACAAATAAATCGCCACGAACTAGTCACTGCATGACTTATTAACGTAAAATTGTATACACTAAGTTTTATACATTAGCGTGCTATCGTATCAGATTTGATATCAAAAATCGATACAAATAAAAAAAATATTGCTTTAACTGACTTGCTCTGTTCGATGTATAGCTGTAACTAAGCAAGTTGTACGTTTTAACGTTTGTTTAATTTGACCTTGTTTCTCCGACGAGGTTAAATTTCGACACACGTGTTTCTGTATCATTAATTATAATGCTTTATAATAGTAAATATTATAGTAAATAATTAATTAAAACATGTTATGACTATGCCCTATTACATAAACAAAAACATTACTTGTTCTCGTCTCTTAGAATTATCAATTTTTGTCAATATTTCTTTGCGTAATTAGGAACAACTGTGTAGGCTAATTCGTATACGGTTTTTTTATCTGTCGTCGCGACATACGAAATGTTATTTAAGAAGAGATATCGCAGTAACGCGTAAAAGAAATTAACAAAGAAAATGTCGATGTAAATGACCTATTTAACGTTTTATTGCGTATTAACGATTAATTATATTTATTTTAGATAATATTCTAGGTCAAATTTAAATTAAGTAACGAACTTAGTTTATTTTCTTTTGTCATTCGTGTGAACTATTTGTTTGATAATAGTATTTTTAAAGTAAAAAATTCAAACATCTTAGAAACTTACGACTTTTTTACTATTTAGGACTACATGTTGAATATCTTCGTATCCATTTTTGTGTACATAATATGTCATTGATGAAGCAAATATTATAATAAATATTGGCCATTTTGATTTAAAAACGGCAATATTTACATTATTTTATTGAAGTTTAATTAAATATAACCTTTGCAGTGTGCTTTATAAATATGATCATTATTTCTGACATTTTAACAAAATAATTAGAATTGTTTCTTGCACACTTCAATGCTTTTACTAGGACGACATAAACTTAAAGGGTACATCAATAAGGAGCGAATAGAAGGCCATTAGAAGCGATCGGTTCCTACACATCCTCAATGTTAATACGCTCTTCGTATCACACGACATTGAGATTAAAACTGGGTTCACACGGCGTTATACTGCAGATTTTATAAAGGATAAATGTTATCAAATAAATAGTGGCGAATACTCTGTACAAAGAATTATTCATGCGTCGTTTGTACTGCAATAATCGTACACAGCTATCTAGCTGATCGTATCTACGATTAACGAATACATTTCAGACTAGACAAGCAAATCGACTGAGTGCATAATTCATTACCATATGATACACACCCCGCTGATTATGCTTTTAATTTCGAGTACATAAGCAAGACTTTTAAAAGTAAGGAACTGACTTTAAAAGCAAAATACGTAGTTTCGTTAATTTCAAAGTAATAAAGCGATTTTGATGAAAACGATCCATGTGACCAATGGCAGCATCTTTCAATCTTTAAGTACGCGTTTCAAAAAAATATAATTAACCAAACCAGTCAAGCTGTTTTCGAATAATTAGGGAATATATGGACGCTGATAAGCAAGACTGTGTCAAGCCACACGGACTTCATTTTTAAGAAAATGGCGTCTAAAATGTCGTACCTACCCTAATACATTTGTTTGAAGATATGTACATAGATAATCACTTTTCTTATTTAAAAAAAGGTATAATGAATTAAAAGCAGGTTTGTATATTTTATGTGTTATCTCATAATATTGTTTTCAAATATTTGAGATTATTGTATAAATTGAAAAATGGAATGCATTTGAAATTCGAAATATTAAATTAATAAACTTTTTTCCGTACTTATTTAGTTTAGATGACTTTGGTTTGAATAATGTTAAATAGGTGACGCAATATCAAAATACATCAAAATTTCCGAAATTGACTTTTTTTGTGGGTTGACACATTATCAGCATCCATGTACTTTAAAAAAATCATGTTGAATTGAGTACCTTCTGCTTATTCGAAAGTCGATTATAACGTGCATTATAACGCCGTGTGAACCCAGTCTAATGATAGCTGTTCTAAAGCGGATATGGTCGATTCGCATCGCCATTGAGTGCACTCAATTCAAAGCCAACACTTGTATGTTATACAATGTCAGCGTTAAAGCGTTTGACATAATTTATGTTAACTATATTTTTTGTACAAAAACAAAAAAAAAATAGGTTAAGGCTATCTGGTAGAGTGCAGTTACGTTGTGCCTACCTTTGTATATTTTTTGTGTAATAAAGTATTTGAATAAGTAATGACATTTTTTTTACAATATTTATAAATTTGGAATCGGTCTATTAATTTTTAATTAAAGTCCATAAAGTAAACACGTAAAATGTTTTACTTGGCGTCAACTTTGATTGTTTTACTTCGCACTGACTTAAAAATGTCGTAGGAATTATTTATTTTTTTGCCTTTTAGTTTTTGTAAAATAAAAAATTCATAGTTTTAATCGTCTCACTTAGTACTAATTTACCACTCTTAACTTTTCCTGTTATCTGTTTGGCAGATTATAGTATTGATAACATAACAAATACAATATTACTTTTAAAAGACTTGTAGAATAGAAGGATGTACTCAATTCTTCGAGGACTTTTTTGTGTATGTTCACTGAATACTCGAAAACGGCTAGATTGATTGTGTTATTTCTTTTTGTTTAAACGGGTATAGTCTCCCATGGGTTCCATAGAATTTAGATTCAGTACTTTAGTTTTAAAATCAAAATAACTAGAAAGAAGTAAACAAAATTATGTTTTGAAATCTTTTGAAAGGGAGACTTCCCTTTTTAAAATCTTGTACTTTATATGAAGGTGACTTCATGTAATTTTAAAGACAATGAGATTGCCTTAACAAAATCTCCGTTGAATTGAAAATCTCCTTTTTTGTAATTCACTTAAAAGTAAATTAAAGTGATCACTGAACTTCTAATTCGATAAATAAATAAAGTCACATGTTAATGATAAAAATATTAAATCGTATAAAATAAACCTGCAATAAAAAATATGATTACTGTTTTATAAAATATGTTGTTTGTTATTTTATTTTTAATATAATTAAACACTTTGAACGTATTTAAATATTGAAATTAATATTAATTAGTCAAAGATGTCGAATCGTTTATAATTAAGTTTTATTTAATATATATGTATATAGTTTTTAATTTTAATCAATCTTCATAATTCTGCCTACACGTTTATTTTAAAACGTAAACATTTCTATCCTCAATTTGTAAGCCATTTAGTTGGTGTAGATAGTTGAACAACTTGATCATTCATCTAGCATTGGTCATCAAGTATGGTCGCTTAGTCTGTTTAGATAAGCAATATTAACATGTTTGTCTTGACCAGTAGAGTTAGTTTACTTTTGATAGTTGTATATCAAGTGCAATGTGTTCCAAAGAAGATATCTTATTCGAGTATAAAACGCTGTGATATCGGTCCGTTGGCTGATGAAATAGCTTCTTACGATACTGTAGTCAGGGACATAATAGACTATGTGGTTAGCGGTCCGTTCAAAAGGAAGACTTATGATGAGTAAGTAATAAAGATATTTTAATCGTGTGCGCAGGTAAGCGGAAAATTATATCGCTTTATCCTGTATATAAAATAATAATCTCATTGTGTACTAATCTTTACATAGTATAAAACAAAGTCACTTCCCGCCGTTTGTACTCTTAGATCTTTTTTACTACGCAACGGATTTTAATGCGGTTTTAATTAAAAAAATAGAATAATTCAAGAGGAAATTTTATATTTACAATACACGTACATTACTTGTATTAAAGCAAGACCGAGAATATCAAAGATTTGTAGTGCGGTGTCGTAAATAAATTGCATCCGTGGGAAGCCGGGGCGGTCATTACTATGTATAATGTAGGTGTAATAAAGGCGAAGAGTTTGTTTGTTTATTTATTTTCGCGTTAGACTTCAGACAGCTCGATTATTGAGGAAAGTTATGAACTATGTAGTGGACTATATATTAGAAATTTGATACACAACAAACTTTAACCCCATAGGGGATACATTTTTGGAAATCCTGTCTTACTGCACACTTTCGAAATTTAAGTAACGTTTGTGCAAAATTTCATGTTGTAAACCCAGCGGTTTCAGCTCTGCGTAGATTGATCAGCCAGCGAATATGTCAGCCTTTGTATAAATTGATAAAAGGGATAGATCTGCAATGCATACAGCTACTAGCTGTACATAATAAAGATGCTCTGCATGTCTGGGTTTTGATTAAGTACAGAGATTAATATGATAGAGAGAGATTTGCACAGAGTGCAAAAATAAGTAACGCAGGGGGGGGGGGTAAGATTATACTTATAAGTTTTGCTCAGACTCTCAGACTTTCATAAATATTTACATAAGTTGTTTGTTTTGCTTTAAAATACAAATATACATTGATAGTGATAGTCTTCGAAAATTAGCCCTCCGGTGTTGGCAATATGATGTCAATGTGTAGATTGTTTCATCATAGTGACATTATAAAGAGATAAAATTTGTTTGTAAGTTTATATTTAAGGGGTAATTTTTGAAACTGACAATCAGATTTGAAAAATTACAATTGAAAATTTACATATTCCATTTATTTAGAAAGGTTATAGGCGCGAAAAACGCAAGAGGCCGCTAATTTGCTATAAACTGCCGAATCTAAAAAGAACTTAAAAAATAGTTGCTTTTATGTTCTGTACATTAATAATATATTTATACCCATATAAAATATATCAGTAGATATTGTTACATATCTGGTTAAGAATAAATTGACAATGTTTACAGAATATAGAGACAGGGTTATTACTTAAAATTTACATAAATCAGGAATCCAACCTGGTAATTTTTCATTGTTTTTGGATTGTTTCTTTTATTGTTGTTAACCGACTTCCAAAAAAGGAGGTGGTTGTTAATTTCTCGGTGGTTTTTTTATGTATATTCATTCACCGATTACTCAAAAACGGCTTGACTAATTAGGTTTATTCTTTTTTTTTCTTTGAAAGACATTAACATTTGCGGCACTAATGGGGCCTAAAATGCTTTTGCACAAAAAAATAGGAAGTAAGGGAAAGAATGGAGGAGTGGGTTTGGTTTCTGGTTTTCCCACTCATCGTATGAAATGCAGCCATGTTAGGTACTTCACGCCGATCTTCTGTCAGACTGTACTTCTGTACTTCTGACGAGCTGTAGTCAGTGCAGCTACAGTAAGACGCTATTTGATCTCTTAAAATGCTTTCAGCTTTTGGATTTAGTCAGTTGCGTTATTATAGATTATGTTTCAAAAATAACATACGTATATACATAAAATATATCTTACGGCAATCGGGAATAATGTACCTTTAAAAAAGTACTATATATTTATAATACGTTCAGTTATTACGGAAATTACTTCACACATACAAAATTTGCTGTCTCTTTATCTGTATATCTACTTTATGCGTATTATATTAAAACAAACTATTATATATAAACAACGCACACATACAACTCTAACTGGTTAAATCGTTAAGTCCAATGGGCAGAGGTGCGTAAATTCTGTTGTACTACATAATTATAGTTGACCGGATTCATTTGCGTCATCACTATTACACACAGATGTTGGAATAAACATAATCTATGGTCAAAAAACAGAACCGACTTGAAAAGCAAAATACGTAATAGATACTTTTTCTATAATTAGAATTTAAGATCACAGTACTGAATTGATATTGATGAAAATTGTATGGGACCAATGGCTTTTCCATTGGTGCTGTAAATTTTCATAGGCGGTGGTACAATACAAATTTTTTTTCTGTTCACTATTGTCATAGTTTCGGCTTGGTTTATCATCGCAGCAGAGGAATATTTTTCGTCATAAAAATTACTTTGTTATAGAGTACTATTATTTTTAATGCGTAAATTATTAAGTTCCACTTTCAATGCTTAACTGTGACGTTATATTAAGACGTAAATCTTGGAACTAGGTTATGCGCTAGTGATAACAATGTTTACAATTAATAGCGTTATTTTTATTATAAGTTTGACTTTAATGACATACGGAAAATACGGATTGTTTAATTAATAAAATAGATGGATAAAATTGATTATCGATTTAACTTAATTAATAATTACTTGTGCATCTCTATGGTCAAAAAACAGAACCGACTTGAAAAGCAAAATACGTAATTTAACATAGATATCAGAAAATACGTTACAAAGTTTTAGTTCAAGTTAAAGGATAAAAAGTTTTTAGTTAAAAGTTTCGAATGTCGAATGCTTCTCTATTATTTTCTTCTTCTAAGGCGGAAATTACAATTATAATTTTTATATAAATAAACTCTGTAAACAAAATAGTTACAACAAAAGCGCTGTTAGTAAATTCTTTCGTGTGTGCCAAACAACTTATGAAATCGTTATGACAGTCCGAGAGTAAAACTTATATGTAATTTTCTCCTTATAGTATAGGAGTATGATGTATAAATGCTCTTAATATTATCCGAAAGATTCAGTGTTCGGTTACTATCATGTAATATTACATCAACAACGATTAAGCTAGTTTACGTTGTTATATGACGTATAAAAATGTCAGTTTCAAAACTTTAAGATATTATAAACAATAACTAGTAGGAATACTGGATTATATTAAAAAAAAACACCCCATAGTTATATTATTTCTTGACAAAAATCATTAACTATCAATATTACATACACAAAGATATCACTTTGGTATCTTTTTCTCCTTTAATCGTATAGAAGAGCGGTCTTTTTAAAAGAGGAAACCGGATTTACAAGTAAATTACGTCATTTCGTTAACTCATATGATTTATTTTTTTCAAACCAAACTGCTAAACTAATTTGGTAAAAATTATTTTGGAAGAATAGAAGAGTATTCCCATGCAAACAAAAAAAAATAACCGAATTGGTCAAGCTTTTCCATTGGTCAAGTAATCGGAAAGCATGCATAAAGAAGACGGGCGAATCGAAATACTTCTTTTTTTTTTAATTAGTTAATAATACAATCAACATTAAAAAAACATGTAATTTAAATTCGAAATCAATAACTATCACGATGACCACATCTGAGTTTATATTATTTTTTATATTCTTAGCACATAACCTTCTTTTTAACATACTTGAATTATATAAAACATACCAAAACACATGACGTTACCATTTTTATTCATAATCTAAGACAACTTGATAAGATAGAAAACCGATCTCTCTAAAACCCAAATACCTCTTGATACATTAAGAATCTATCGAATGTTTAGTATGACAATTCCGACAGACGATAATTTTTCTTATACAGATAAGATAGGCACCCAACAAAAGGGTCTTCGCTTATCACAACATCACAATATTATCAAGGCACGGGCAGAAAAATGAGTTTCTCCGCCCGAATCCTTGTAATCCTTTTTATTATTTTTGCCAGTGAGGCTAAATTTTTACCAGAAAAATGTAACAGCTGCAGAGATTTGTTAGGCGATGATCTGATAAACGAAATCGCGTCGTATGAAAATATTGTAAAAGATATATTTAAATACGTTTTAGAAGGCAATTTCAAGAGCAAAACCTACGATGAGTGAAAAAACTTATTTAATATTTTCCTTTTAACCGACTTTAAAATAGGAGGCGGTTATTATTATTACATTTTTTTTGCTAAGTAATTTCATTCTTTTTTTTAATTAGTTATACTGAAGGTTGGTTTCATTTAAGCTTGAATAAAATATTTCACCCGTAAGGGTGGGTAATTACGATATAAAAAATATGGTTATTTACAAAACAGTCATATTCGCCGTCGGATGTATTTTTCAGCGAAAAATAATAATCGTGACCAATAGTATTATTTTCAGTCACAATTAGTTCTTCTAAGCGGCCTGTTTAAATTATCTAGATACATACAAAAATTACATTTTTGTAAGGTCTTATGTTAAATTGCATAAATACAGCAGTAGAAAAAAAAATTACATCACAGTAAGAAATATGATTGTACAATAAGGCATGTACATAAATATATAATAACATTACGCAGGTTCGACATTTTATATTTTTTAAACATTATTTATCTACAGATGTATGTATCAAATAGAAAATGTAAAGGACAAAAATGTATATATCTTAACCCATTAAGCGCCGTCGTACTCGTTTGAGTACATTTAGTTTTTGTTACTTAGCTTTTAGATACGGACGATCCAGTAAGTTTGTGACCGCTGTACTCGTGCGAGTACACCCTTCTAAAACTATCCATAATAAGAAAACTTTTTTTTAAATATGTCGCTTAATGGGTTAATCCGCTGCAAGCAACCCTCCTATGCAAATATTATTTTTAAATTCAATTTTCGTCGCCTTTAATTCTTATTATACAACAGATTATTAACTTGTTATTTTGAACCATGTTATACAGAATATTGTTAAATCAATTTTTATTAAACAAAATATAAAAAAAAAACTATTGCGGGCGATTGTTTGAAAATTTTCAAGCATTTTAGTATGCGACGCAAAGAAGATATATTTTTTATATAATTGTTTAATTTAAAACTTTATTCTATTTTTCAGGTTGGAAAAATTTGTGGATACCTTTGGCGCCAGACCCTCAGGATCGCAAGTTCTCGAAGATTCCATTGATTACATGATTCAGCTAACTCGGAATGAGGATATAAATGACATCGTTACAGAAGAGCTAGAGGTAATTAAGGATAATAGGAATCGCGTTTTCGTTGTATTTATCACTATAACTTATTTGTCTTTCAAACATATATTTAAAACGAAGACATTAAAAATTAGAATATTTAAATAGTACCTTCCAAATAATATAATAATATAATTTTTTACAGGTACCGCATTGGGTACGAGGGACAGAAAAAATAACCATGCTGGAGCCAAGAGTTAAAGATATTGACTTATTAGGTCTTGGGCGTAGTATTTCAACACCACCTGAGGGTATCACAGCTGAAGTAGTAGTCGTAAAAAATTTTGATGAACTCTCGACTTTATCAAACAAGGATGTTGAGGGTAAAATCGTTTTATATGACCCAATATTTACGACTTATGGTGAAACTGTAGTATACAGAAGTCAAGGAGCAGCCAAAGCAGCAGAAAAAGGCGCTGTAGCTTCACTAGTGAGATCTATTGCTCCATTTTCTATCAATACCCCTCATACTGGTTCGCAAAGCTATGATGAAAACATTAAAAAAATTCCTACTGCTGCAATATCACTAGAAGATGCGGATTTATTAAGAAGATTTTATGATCGTGGAGAAAAAATTGTTCTAAATATCACAATGTCATCTACATTTGATACGAAGATTTCCAGAAATACTATTATAGACCTAAAAGGCAGAGATCGTCCGGAGAAGTTAGTTATTGTCTCTGGACATATAGATAGTTGGGATGTTGGTCAAGGTGCTATGGATGACGGTGGTGGCTTGTTTGTTAGCTGGGCAGCGCCAGTGATTCTAAAAAGATTAAATCTGACACCAAGAAGAACAGTTAGAGCAATTTTCTGGACAGCTGAGGAGCTTGGACTAACTGGCGCCGTAGATTACGAGCAGAGGCATAGAAATGAAAGTCATAATATTAATTTCATAATGGAGTCGGATGAAGGCACCTTTGCGCCACTTGGTTTGGCTGTAGCTGGTACCCAAAAAGCTAGATGTATTGTAGCTGAAATTTTGAAATTGTTTAAGTCGATTAATGCTTCTACATTAGTAGAAGCTGACAGTCCTGGTTCTGATATTAGTGTTATTATTAAGACAGGAGTTCCAGGTGCAAGTCTTCATAATGCTAATGAACGGTACTTTTGGTTCCATCATACTGAAGGAGATACAATGAATGTTGAAAGTCCGGAAGAACTAGATTTATGTACTGCCTTTTGGACCGCTGTGGCTTACATTATCGCTGACATTTCGGTTGATATTCCAAGACAATAATATATCAAAACTAATTTATTATTATAATTTTAATTGTCAATAATCTATGTCATATACAGGTTAATAAATAATTTAAAAATTTTGGTCCTATTTAATATTCGTATCAAATACTTGTTAACGGATAAAGTTGGCATGAAATTATCCTTTTTATTTCTCGAAGTATAGTTTTATAAGTAAGTGGATTATTACTCGTTAACTTAAAAAGATTGGTTTTTTCATAATTTTCCCTTTAAATTTGTTATATGTATGTAATATTACTGCGAAATTTTCAAAGATCCAGAAGCACTGGTTTAAACGATTTAAAACTTCTCATTTACAAATGGATTCCCAAATCGAAAAAATGAAAACACGATCATAATATTTTAATGACCCACCCAACGGTACCCTACATTTTGGGGTATATAAGAAAAATTTTGGTTCTCAGTAGTGTAAAACGACCCTAAAAAGCTTTTCTTTCATAGATATTTTTACTGCTTTGTCGGCGTGTTTACATGTAGGTATATGCAAAATAACAGTATTCTACTGCTAAGAATCTCTGAGGTAAGCTGCGGAACTAACAAATGAATAGGGCGAAATTATAAGGTTTCCTATTTAACTATGGAATCCTAAAATACAAAATTTTGTGAACGTTATTTAAACGTGTAAACGCTTTAATAATGCAATACGTCAAATATTCCTACATAATTTCTTGAAAGGATTTGTCTCAGATTCGTACTTTCTCAAACTTTTATATTAAATAATACAATATTCTTGCAAAGCAAATTTTGCAAAATATATTTCACTAAAGACCGTAATAGTATAAATGATGTTCAGTCTAGCGATAAATGTTCAATGCTATAAACATTTTCTGCTCCCGAATTTATTAAACTTTAGCCATTATTCAGAAGTTATAATGTAATTTGTTCATATTACCAATTACTAGACCTTATTTAATTTTAAACGCAATTTAGGCGTATATTAAATTTTACAACTTTGCTATTTTATTTAGTCTTTAGGTATATGTATTTAGATATTTTAATAAATATGTGGATTTTCTTTATTTTATCCCCATTGTAAAAGATTTTTAAAAGCTTATAAATTTTCAGAATTGTAACACATAATAGTTAAACGTATCTTCTATATAGTATAGGAGGATCATTTCCTACATGACGTGTTACGTATAAATCGATATTGATAAATAATGATACTTTGAAAATAATATAGGCACCATATTCTATATCTAGACACGCGGTAGCATGTCAAACCAAGTACAAGCTAACAGAACCGTATGTAATAATATGAACCATTTAGAGCACAGAAACTATTTCACATAAAAATATAAAATTTAGCTCATACATATATTGAGACTAGCGAGATACATATGCGAGCCAAATTTCATAACCAAACACCAACGGCGTCCAAAAAATCTTTATTTTTATCACTGATTGATATAGATCTAAATTCTAACCCACTTCCAGATGACATATTAAGTTCAAATTTGGCATCCAGATAGGTAGTTGGGTAAATTCGAAGGAAAAAATCAGAAACTAGAAAATTTTTATTTTTTCATTACAATTTTTTATTTGGAGCCATAGCGAATAAATATTAAAGGAAATCTTAAGCGTCTACAAACGGCAGCAGGATTTCTTGTGATATTGTAAAACTCGTAGGTGATAAAAATAATAAAAAATAAAGGAAAATATCTCTTATTCATTTTTAAAATAACCAAAATATAACCTTCCTAAGTTTAATGAAAATCTATTGTCATATTACATATTTTCATGTTTAGTTGCTAAAAGATTCTAGATAATTGTCTTTACCTAGTCATATTACAGCAAAATCGAATTAATATTTAGTCAGGTGGAATTTCAAATATGTGCCTATTGTAGACATATATTTGTTGGTGGCTGACTACCTAATAAATAAATAAATAAACACATCACACTAACCGGACCTAATTATTATTCCGTGATCCAGCGTCGCGGGTCCGGATACTCACAACACAAACACGAACTACGACACACATCCGTATGACCGATACAGGTGTTATAAGCGAGGATCGAACTTGCGGTCGTTAGCGCTTCAGTTAATTACAGTAACTTCTGTGCCAACCTGTCGTCAAAAGACTTGATACAAGTACACACTAAGAATCATTTTCTGGCATCTAATACTAAATAATAATAAAGAAGCAATTCTTGAATATATGTGTATAGTCTGAATCTCGGAACTCCAACGATTTTTATTAAATTTGGTATGCATTGTAATTAATTTAATAAAAACATATTATAGCCTTCGTAAGTTCTAAAGCTGTAAGTTCTTATTTTATTCTTCCAAAAATTTGATTTACTGATAGAAACTAGCCATCGAACATAAGACTCTTCTATGACTGTTTTACTAGATAATTAATATTAAGTCGTATATGAAAAGTAGCCTGAAGCTTCTATATATTATCCTAAGTTATAAGAAAAATGATTTCTTAAATTGTTATAAAATATTCTATGTTGTTAAAAAGGACTGTACTTGGCACCCATTTAGATCTCACTTCTTTTGACGTTGAAGTCAATAACCAAGGCATATACTGTACAATGAATTTGGCTCTTATTTCATATTTATTTTCTTGATGATTTTTGTAGTTGAGAAATAGATATGTACAATTTTTTTTATTAACTCGTGTAAAACAAAAAATCTCTCTTTTGTACAAAGCGAATAGCGTAAATCACAAAATATACATAGGAATTATTCATTTTGTATGCACAAAAGAGCATATAAGCCAGCTGTTCATGTTACCTAGATTCTAATTAAAAATTCAAGTAAAGAAAACACGTAAGAAGATGTAACATGGTTGAGCTCTGAAATGAGATCCTTTTGTCCGCACTTTTGCAAAGCTGCCAACGTAAGATAAGAAGTTGAGTCGTTAGCTTTCAATGATATAGCCAGCTCTCGGAGACACTTCATGTAATACACGGTATGACGTATAAGTATATACATATACACACACACACATATATATATATATATATATATATATATATATATATATATATATATATATATATATATATATATATATATATATATATATATATATATATATATATATATATATATCTATATATATATATATATACATATATCCTTAAAAAAGGAGGAAAAAAAGTATCGATGATGTAAATATTATCGATTTTTTCGACATCATTTTTCGTAAAAGTATCATTTCTCCATTTATTTTTATATTGACAAATTATTCGTATTAGGTGGTAAATAAATAAAACAGATACAAAAAATAAATAAAACAACTAGGTTATAATAAAAAAGAAAACATAAAAAAGGCTTTTACGAGAAAAAATTGTAAAAATATAATATAACAAAAGAAAAAAGGAATAGAAATCACATATACTTACAGACTGTAAGATAGTTTAAGTAGTTTACTTTTCGTTCGTTTTTCTCTTATGAAGATTACTACACAGCACTGAACGATTTTAATATTAAGGTAAACAAGGACATGGACAATTGCGAGCCCATGTATGTAGCTTTTATAGAAAAAAAAATCATTAGGAACCGAATATTATCCAAACTAAGTACTAATTTTCGCTCTAAATTATTTAATGATGATCAAATGATGAATGAACAAAAATAATCTCGTGCTATTTATTTCCTGAATAAAAATATATAGCAATAATTGTCCTCGTCGTCTTGTCATGTTTTTGTTGAAATAAATAAACAGGCGCTCGTTTGCAGATTTACTCGCGTTTATCTAATGTGGTTTAAAATCATATGCATATCTATATAAAATATAGCCTATAACCAGGCCCGCGCCGTCCAAACGTGCAAAGTCGTGCGACGCACGATGGCACCGACTCAACAAGGCGCCGGGCTTATGCTTGAAATTTTCAAATTTTTAATATTTGCATTGGATTTCGTATTAAAAACTTTGCGGAAAAGACTTGTTGATTGGACTAAACTATTTTCTACTAATGTCGCCACTACAAGGCGCATATAAGACAGTTACACGACGGCGCCGAGTAGGATTGGCGCGGGCCTGCCTATAACTACCAAATAAACCTTCCAAATAATAGTATATTTTTTCAAAAAATCAATGGATCCGAAATTTACTCTGCACATACAAAATTCAATCTCTTTATTAGATATTATTTTACTTTAAGTATAAATCATTTTATTGATATTATTTGATAACGAATTTCTGACTAATATAGAAAACCTCGGATTGTTAAAAAGTTTACAGGGAAATGTTAAAACAAAAACATATAATATTCATATCATCCATCCATGTTAAGAAACCTACGCTTTTTTCATATCTTAGTCAATCAACGTATAAAAAGAAGGAGGTTGAATTCGTAGCGTATCTTTTATTTTTAATGTTTGTTAGCTCAACTCTTGTCTGTCGTTGTTGTTGTTGCAATCGACAGATGATGATTCAAAATTCAGTCAGGATATTGATAATGTTTATATCGATTATGCTGTCCATATTTGGAATTTAATAGGCATTGACATCTACAGTATTCACACTTTGCTGTCGGTGATATAGGCTATAAATATCTATCGACAATCGCCTTACATTACATGGGACACTAATATTTAAATAGATTAAGGTTTTTTTAATGAAAATAGCAAACGAGCAGGCGGTACACCTAATCTTAAAAAACTTTCCCTGAGAACTTTTGTGGAAACATAAGAACTACAGATACGTTGCGGGTTTAAAAATAATGAGGAATAAAAACATAAGATGTAAGGGATCGGATGGAGCGGAGAGTGAACTCACGGTAACTCACGGTGCTGTTCGCGCCAATACGATGAGAGGGGCGCGGAGGCGGGACGAGGCTTCCCACTGACGGCGGCGGCGACGCAGCGCGGCGATGACAACGAGACAAGATTCGGCCTTAGACGCGACACGACATATTTACGTCCTCTAATACGTGCAGTCCAATTGCTTTCAATATACCTATAAAATACAGTCCACATTGTTTTATTACATTTCACACGAACATTTGGTCCTTCGACGGCAAGAAAAGAACTAGTTGTTTGAAGATAAAAATCAAGCTGCAGCGTGTTGGACTTTGGACCCCGGCATCAACGAATGTGCCACATCATTGTCGTCGTCACGATATCAAGCGAATCATTTGGATAAGAACAAGAATATTTTGTGAGTCCGTTCCAAATTCCTTCTTATTCTCTTCATCCCATTTTTTCACAAAATCATTTATTTTCATTTTTCATAAACGTAGTTTCCATATTCCATTGTGGCTTTCCTCTATTTGTGTAAATTCATTATAAAACAGCTGATTCATACGCCTCGTTCATTAGTACTTCGCTTTAAACAACATCCATTCATAAATTCACACCTGTCGAACCGGTTTCTCGCGCGGTCGGTCGTTGGCCTTGCGATAAGAAACTGCATTGTGCACGTGTCATTCATTTCATTTATAAAATATTGTTTACTCATTTTAATAGTTTAGTTATATTTTATAGCGCATAGCTTTGCTTTCTGCTATTAACTATTTTCTTGTGTTGATATTTATTTAAAATCTTTGCTACAATGGCTGAGAAGTTTATAAAAAAACGTAGTTCTATGAAAGCTAAGCTTACAAATTTTAGTAATTATTTAGACATTCTTAAAAGTTGCGATAGCTTATCCGAATTACAACGCCTTGAGCTTAATGGTCGTTTTAACAAATTTGACGCTCTATACCCGGAATTCGATGAATTACAGACCGAGATCGAGTTGTTAGCCGACAAACCCGAGGAAGCCTATGAAGTTCGAGCCCAGTTCGAGACGCAGTATCACACGCTGTACGCGCTCGCTCGCAGCTTGATGTCAACTGAGGACGTCAAGACGCATAATCAGGCAGGTTATGTGACGGGCTCCGAAGGTTCGATATCAGGTGGGACTCGGAATAATTTTATTCGTTTGCCTAAAATCGATTTGCCCTATTTTGACGGTAGCTATCAGTACTGGCTCGAGTTTAGAGATACTTATTTGTCTCTAATTCATCAGAATAGCAGTATAGATAACATAAGTAAATTTCATTATTTACGTGCTTCGCTCAAAGGTTCTGCTGCAGAAATAATTAAAAATATAGATTTTAAAAGCGATCAATATAATTTGGCTTGGGATTTGTTATGTGATAGATATAACAACAGTCGTTTGCTAGTGAACAACCATGTACAAGCGTTATTTAATTTCGAGCCTATTCTTAGAGAATCAGCCGTTTGTTTACATCAACTCATTGATGTGACAAATAAAAACATCAGAGCTCTTAAGGCACTCAATGAACCAACACAACATTGGGATACTCTCATTATATATATGATGTCTCTAAAATTAGATGCTGTTACAAGCAGGCATTGGGAAGAATACCGTAATACCCTATCTATAACACCTACATTGTCTCAATTTTGCACATTTATAAGTAATAGGGCTGATTTATTGGAAACTCTACAAGAAAACCACAAATCTATAAATAAAATAAATAAAACAGAAAATTATAGAAACAAAAACTTTTTAATTACATCTAAAAATAATATACAACAAAATAAAAATAAACAATTACAGTCAATATCACCAACATGTCCTTTATGTTCTCAGAATCATTTTCTTTATAGTTGCGAATCGTTTAGAGAGCTGCCTATTGAGACTCGCATCAAAAAAGCGCGTGAATTTAAAGTTTGCATGAATTGTTTGCGTTTAGGTCACATAGAAAATAGATGTAAACTTTCCCATTGCAAATATTGCAAATCAAAACACAACACGCTTCTACATCTAGAAAAATCTGAATCTTTTCAAAATCCTATGCCTTCATCTAATCAGCTTGAAAACATTGCCCTCCCCGCAAACGCTTCACCCATACATCATACTACGCAGTCGCATGTTTTGCTTTCCACAGCTTCGGTGCGAGCGGTTGGCAGCGATGGAAAAAGATACGACGCGCGACTGCTACTCGACAACGGTAGTACAGCGAATTTTATTAGCGAAGACCTCTGCACTAAGCTGGGCTTGACCCGACACGATGCGTTCTCCACGAAGGTCACGGGTATAAATAATCAGATAAGTAATAGTACACAGTCTTGTAATCTCACTATCGAGTCTTTTTACGGTGACTATATCTTTAACATCGATTGCCTTATATTACCTGAGATCACAAAACGCCTTCCATCGTCGGTGATAAATATTAATCATATCAATATACCTACGAAAATACGTCTAGCTGACCCTAAATTTAACATACCGTCAGTCGTAGATATTTTAGTAGGCGCAGAAGTTTTCTGGAGTATCATACAATGTACTCACATCGATCTTGGTAAAAATCAACCTAAATTATATGAGAGTAAACTTGGGTGGATAGTAACAGGGTCAATTCCTACAAAATTTTCAAACTATTTACAATTTTGTAGTTTTACAAACGCTAATGATTCCTTTGATTTATCAAAATTTTGGGAACTCGACAAAATTCCGACAAAGTACTCTCTTACATCGGAGGAACGTGCTTGCGAAGAGAGTTTCCACAAATACACAACTCGCAACATTGACGGCCGGTTTGTAGTAACAATACCGCTTAAAACGAATCCGGACGTTTTAGGGGATTCCTTTGAAATGGCTAAGCGTAGATTTTTGTCACTCGAAAGGCGTTTTGAACGTAACTCAGAGTTCAAAAACATGTATATCGATTTTATGCTAGAATACGAAAGATTAGGCCACATGATAGAAGATGGAGACCTTTCACCTGGTGTCAATTATTTTTTACCTCACCATGGTGTCACGCGGGAGACTAGCACGACTACAAAACTGCGTACGGTGTTTGATGCGTCAGCGAAAACTACATCGGGGCTCTCTCTTAATGACATACAAATGGTCGGTCCAGTTGTTCAAGATGACTTAATATCAATTTTGTTACGATTTAGACAACACCGATTTGCAGTCACCGGTGACATCGAAAAAATGTATCGGGCTATTGAATTAAATCCATCTCAACGTTCATTGCAGCGAATCGTTTTTCGTAAAAACGCTACGGAACCTCTTAAAAAATTCAAATTAACTACGCTAACATATGGTTTTGCTTCTGCTTCCTATCTAGCAACAAAATGTTTAGTCAGCTTGGCGGATGACGTATGCAATAACCACATTAAAACTTCTATTCAACGTGACTTTTACGTTGACGACTATCTTAGTGGTAGTAATACTATTTCCGGTGCGATAGAACTTTGTAAAGGGGTGATGTCAGTTTTATCAAAAGCGAAATTTAATTTGCGAAAATGGCAGTCTAATAGCCCCGAAATCTTAAAAAATATTGTTTGTGATAAATTACAAAATAACTCCAGCAACAATACCTTGAACATTTCTGATAGTAAAGTTTCATCAAAAACATTAGGATTGGTTTGGTTTTGTGACACCGATACTTTATCATTTTCCATTAACGTTAATTTTCAAAAAAAAGTCACTAAGCGACACATCCTTTCTATTATCAGTCAAATTTTTGATCCCTTAGGTCTAGTCGGTCCGTGTGTCATAGAAGGAAAAATAATAATGCAGAAATTATGGATAAACAAATGCAATTGGGACGAAGAATTATCACATGATATATGTGGTCAGTGGGAGTTATTTTACAACACTTTGATCCATTTAAATAATTTAAAAATACCACGTTGGATTTGTAGCGCGTACAATAATAATGAAATACATGTCTTTACAGACGCATCAGAAAAGGCTTACGGTGCTTGTTTATACATCCGTACAATCGATAATGACGGTGTAGTCACAGTCAATCTTTTAACGTCAAAGAGTCGCGTGGCTCCAATCAAACCTACCACGACACCAAGGCTAGAGTTGTGCGCAGCTTTAATGGGTACAAGACTGTGTACTAAAGTTAAGGAATCGCTAACAATACCGATAGAAAATTGCCGATTTTGGTGCGATTCAACAATAGTGTTAGGTTGGTTATCGGCTCCTGTAAATCAACTTAAGCAGTTCGTACGTAATCGGGTCAATGAAATACAAGAAAGTACCTCTGGTTGCACGTGGAGTTACGTACCGTCTAAGGAAAACCCAGCAGATCTTCTTTCTCGCGGCCTGAAGGCTGACCTTATCAGCTCATCTAAGTTCTGGTGGTCAGGTCCATCTTTTTTATTTCAAAGCCAAAACACATGGCCTAGTATGCCTAATGAACACTTTAAACAAGAATTACCGGATATATTATCTAACTTTTCAGATACCAACAAATTAAATACTAATTCTAAATTAAATCAAAATATATTACAACAATTAATAATCAAACATTCAAATTTAACCTATTTACAAAGAATCGTAACTTACATGCTAAGATTTATTTACAATTTAAAAAATGTACAAAATAAAACATTAGGTCCACTTACTCAAAGGGAATTACAAATTTCGTTAAACTATATAACACAAGCGGCTCAGATTGAAATGTTTCCCGAGGAGCACAACATACTACGATCTAAAAAATTACTACCTCGTAAAAACAGATTAATTTCTTTAACACCTTTTCTGGATTCTGATGAGCTCATTCGTGTGGGCGGTAGGCTTGATAACTCCCCCTACGATTACAGCACCAAGCATCCCATTCTACTATGTTCTAAACACCATTTTACTAAGATTTTATTTGAAATGTTACACAAAAGGCTTCTACATGCGGGTCCACAGTTGCTCCTAGCAAACGTTCGTCAAGCCTACTGGCCCCTAGGAGGCCGTAACCTTGCTAAATCAGTAGTCAAAAATTGCATTACATGTTTCAGATACAAGGCGCAATGTGTACAACCTGTAATGGGTCAGTTACCAGCAAACAGAACTACCCTTGAATTTCCCTTTATTAATAGTAGTGTCGACTATGCTGGACCAATACTGATAGCTGATCGCAAAGGCAGGGGTTGCAAATTGATAAAGTCCTATCTGTGCATATTTGTCTGTCTTTCCGTAAAGGCAGTACATTTGGAGCTCGTCACAAGCCTCACTAAAGAAGCTTACAGGGCGGCTTTAAATCGGTTTATTGCTCGTCGTGGTAAGCCGCGAACGATCCTGTCGGACAATGGAACTAACTTTACGGGTGCATGTCATGAATTGCGTACCTTTTTGCAGGAAGGCGATTTAACATCTTGTATTGCTGATCAAGGCATCGAGTTTAGCTTCACGCCACCCTACTCTCCTCATTTTAACGGTATTGCTGAAGCTGCCGTTAGATCTACGAAGCATCATCTAACTAGGTTGCTACAACACGCGCATTTTACGTATGAAGAGCTCTATACATGTCTTACACAAATAGAGTCTATTTTGAATTCTCGACCCCTTACTCCCTTTTCCTCTGATCCTTTAGACTATTCTGCTTTAACTCCCGCTCATTTTCTAATTGGACGGTCACTCATATCTCTTCCTCATCCACAGTTAACAGATACGAAAGTTACGAGTTTGGACCGTTACAGAAGGGTGGAGCAGATCAAGCAGCATTTCTGGAGCAGATTCCACTTAGAATATGTCAATCTGCTTCAACAAAAAACAAAGTGGTCTACGACTTCTGGCGACATCAAGGCAGGGACACTCGTCATCATAAAAGAAAAGACGTTGCCACCCTTAATGTGGTCTCTAGGACGCGTCGTTAGAGTGTACCCCGGCAGCGACGGTGTCACCAGAGTGGCGGATATTAAAACTAGGCGTGGCACAGTACGTCGCGCGTTTAATAATATTTGCCCACTTCCACTTTGAAGCTCCAGCTTCAACCCGGGGAGCTTGTTCGCGCCAATACGATGAGAGGGGCGCGGAGGCGGGACGAGGCTTCCCACTGACGGCGGCGGCGACGCAGCGCGGCGATGACAACGAGACAAGATTCGGCCTTAGACGCGACACGACATATTTACGTCCTCTAATACGTGCAGTCCAATTGCTTTCAATATACCTATAAAATACAGTCCACATTGTTTTATTACATTTCACACGAACAGTGCACTAAACTTAATTTACGTAACGCACACTGTCTACTTTACGCTAATTTTATGGGAGAGTGTAGCACCTTTTTTAAGCCGTAAAAAGCATGTAATTTTATTAAAATGAAATAAATAGAGAAATAAGAAAAATAAATAATGAATATATATATATATATAAGATCTAACTTATGCATCAAATAAAGCAAACTTGTTTTACGATTTCAAGAAAATTTATTATCTTAGACCGTTACTTTGAACAGCTGGGATTTATGAATACTCAAAGTTAATTCTTCAGAAATAAATGTTCGTTTTCGGCTAACTTAAAACCATTAATTTATTGCCATTATAGTATGAATACGTTTAATGCTAAAGAACTTATTTATAACGTTCATTAGCCGAAGAGTTTGTCCATTCCATTCCTATAAATTGTAATAGTTGTATGTATGCATATTAAAATATTAAACATTAAAAAATTTAAATTTTTTATTAACTTAATATTGTTTCGAAAAAGTACGGATACGTTTTTAAACTTTATTTATAATCGCAATTAATAGCCAGTAGATAAGATGTTTTATTTTTCTGTAAAGGTTATTGCGCAAAAGATGAGCATATATACATGATTATAAATATTCTAATAAAACGAACCGACTTCGAAAACGAATTTAACCCTTTATAGCCTGATTTACGAAAGTGTTTTATTTTTAAATATTAGCTGTTAGTGTTTGCTGGAAGGTCTAGATGAAGGAAATAGTTTAAAAATCACAATATTAATTTTACATATTTACTTAGAAAATAAAACAGGTATCAATTTTGATACTTCAAGCATAAGGCCATACAGAAATCAGATATAGCTAGGCTAAAACTAATAGTAATGTAAACATTTGGTTTAAAAGATCGGTATCAAAATTGATACTCTAGGCTATTAAGGGTTAATAAACAAAAAAAAAAAGTAAAATCTTAAGAATAATTATTATCTCCTGATGTTTCACTATCACCTCCACTATACCATATGCATGTGACGAGCATAAATTGCTTAGTGAAACACTTGTAATTGAGTGGTCTCGATGGCCACCTGTGGTCTTCATCATCAATTCCATTTCACCAGATGTGCATTTTCCATAAAAAAAGTCCCCGACGAATTGAGAAATTCCTCCTTTATTTTAAGTTGGTTAAAATATTTTAAAGAATCTATTTCTTATAAATTATGTGTTTTGCAAACAAACATTCATCCCTTATTTTATTCACTTTAAATTAAATAAAAATCATCAAATTAGTTTAGCATTTTAAACATGAAAACTTCACAAACGAACGAACACACAGACATAATTACTATCAAGTGTATAATATTAGTATTAAATTAATTAAAATAACCAGATAACTGACCATATCCTAGGTGGCCTTTGGTGATAAAATAATATCGTTTATTTGTTTATTATGGATTTCCCATTTCAAAATGTTGATGACCTCAACTCTGTTTTAAAACTATCTTATCTGACAATACATAATACTTTGACTTATAACTTATATGGGTACTTATTTACAATATTGTAAATAATAAGTTGTTAGTCGTCGGTAAATAATTGTCAAACACCATGTTTCTTAATTTAAGAACGACTGGAATGTCCCCGCGAAAAAAAACTATATTATATATGCGCTAAGAAAAAAAAAACATTTGAAATATTTCGTAACATTAAAAGATTAATGTAGGTAATATTAATATTCATAATCAAAATCAAAATATGCTTTATTCAAGTAGGCTTTTACAAGCACTTATGAATCGTCAATACAAAAACAAAAGAAAACTAAACACTAATTAATTAATTAATTTACCACCGGTTCGGAATGTAGATTCTACCGAGAAGAACCGGCAAGAAACTCGATAGTTACTCTTTTTGAAAGTTTTACGATGGGTACATACATTTATGAGTTACAAATATATTAAATACCCTGTGTGAATCCAGCTTATACTAAATCCAAGCATGTTTATCATCTATATAATCTTGAACAGAATAATACGCTTTAGCTACTAAGGATTTTTTAATATGTACTTTAAATTTATTTTTCGTAAACTGTAACACTTTTTGCGGAATTTTATTATAAAAACGAATACCTTGCCCCAAGAAGGTAACATTGACTTTGCGGAGTCGAAACTTCGGCGTTATAAGTTTATCCTTTCTTCTCGTGTTAATACAATGCCTGTTACTGTTTTTATCAAAAGAATCAATGTTGTTGTGAATATACATAATATTCTTGTAAATGTACTGCGATGCAACCGTAAGTATACCAACTTTATTAAAAACATCTCGAAGGGAATCTCGAGCTCCTAGATTATAAATACCACGAACAGCTCTCTTTTGCAAAATGAATACAGTATTAATATCTGTAGCGTTACCCCATAACATTAATCCATAAGACATGAGACTATGAAAATAACCAAAATATACCAATCGAGCTGTATCAACGTCGGTTAGTTGACGAACTTTCCTAACCGCGTATGCTGCGGAGCTGAGTCTTCCCGTAAGAGATGCCAAATGGGAATTCCACTGAAGCTTCATATCCAAGGTAATTCCCAAAAATACTGTTGTATCGCTAACATCAAGGATCTCACCATTTAATATTAAATTATACGTAAATAAAACCGGTCAAGTGCGAGTCATAATAGCATATTAAGAGTTCCGTACCATTGCACAAAATATAATACTGTGTCCTTTAAAAATAATTACAAATGTAATATAAATAAGATAGACGCTATAAAAATATGTCATATGTAATATATATTCTTTACTGTACTTTTATCGGCAATAGAAATATACAATCCATGAAAATTTTAACTCTCTACCTAGTAGGGAACATGAGAAACAGACTGCTGACAGACGGACGGCCGGACGGCTAGACGGGCAGAGGGTCAGATGGCCAGATATTCGACGGCAAGACGGACAGCGTAAAGCGAAGGCTTAGTAAAAGGTCCCGTTCGAACTCTGTGAGTACGGAACCCTAAAAATATCTCGAGTTTAAATGAGTTTTGTCCAAATAAAAAAATAATAACTTAACTTTCACTCTGCTATCATTTGTTAAATCCTAAACATTTTATTGCTGAGTCTATCATTCTTATGTCTTAAAAAATCAAAATTTTCATTTTAGAATTCGTTACATCAAGCATAGTTTATTATAAAATAAAGTTCGTTTTGATTAGTAATAATTAATTAACTTAGTGTACTAATTAATTTAATATTAAACCTTGCCAACTTTAAATAGTTAACTGAAAATATATTTTGATTTTATTTTTAACGTAATCACAAATCAGAATAAATACTGTTAAAATCTGAAAGGTAGCGAATATTTTGCTAAACTTCACAGTATTAGAATTACCGCACACTGTGCAAGAACATAAAAGCATACGACATATAAACACTTTGTAATAGGCTAGTGACTAAGTAGCCTATGTACTAAGTAATTAGCTAGATAACGCAAATAGATTCGCCTGCACTTATATACATAATCTATATATTAATACCTAAAGCAAAAATTTTATACCTCTTTTTAGGATAATTGCGCAGACCGAGGAGAATGAAAATTCGCACATTTATAGAGAAGAAGTGCAGAAAGTCAATTCATTTTTATTATGCATAAAAATGTAATTTTTATTATTTAAATTAATAGAAAGACATTACACACAAAATGTATTTGACACATGCGTTTATATACTCTTTTTTTATTATTAAAGTCTGTAGTTAAACAGAGAATAGATTATGTATGGTCAATCTTGAAATCGGTCGAAAATTTAATCAATCACAGTCGAATTCCAACCGGTAGGCAAACTACTATACTTAAATATACATCTAATAACCAATATTGTACCATATGATGCCTCGGAAGGTCACTGGAGTATAAACATAACGTAATTTAGATAAAATATATTTATTCTCGATCTATTGCAAAAACCCTCGCCGACGTCACACGTGAATGCCCCGATGATAAAAATAATCTAACACATTAGTTACAGTTATCAAATTGGCCTCTCGCCTATACTAAACTAGCGACCCCTCCCGACTACACATGATTTTAATTACGACTATATCTGATATTAACTCGAAATATATATAATGTATATATTTATATAATAAGACAGCAAGGAATAAATAGCACGGTAATTATGATGAGCTTTTTGACAATTGATTTCTGATTTTTGTACTAAAACGAAACAAATCGACTGTCAAAAAGCATGCCTGGTGCCTAATGGTAAATAATCACCGCTGCCTATAAGAATGAAAAGAAAACATCCTTTATCTTCGTTCTTTTTAACCGACTACAGAAAGGACAAGGAAGTGTTGTGATTTTAGCAGCCGATGTGTATATTTACGTGTGTTCATAAAATATCGATTGTTTTTTGCAAAAAATGTTTTTTTCTTAACAGAAGTGTACTTAATTAATATTTAGTAACATTTTTTATTGCATATTTGTAGTAATTATTTTATTGGTATTTAATTTCAATGTATGTATGTAAATATTAGATAATTTTGTTTACAAACAAAGTTGTAGTAAACATTGAAGTATTATATCTTATAAGATACTGTAATTATATGACCGAGATGGCCTAATGATCACTTCAATACGTCGATCTCAATTGGTGAACACGGGTTCGAACATCGACTAGCTCCTATTTGTGTTCAAATTCATCTCTTACTCGGAAGAACGTCAGGAGGAAATCTGCGTGTACCGAAACTAATTCAGACACATGTATACCCACCAAACCCTGATGTAGAAGTGTGGTAAATTAAGGTCTAAACCTCTCCCTAATAGAAGCCTTTAAAATACATTGATATAATTATGCAAAAAAACATTATAAGTAACGTAAGTGCTTCGATCAGAAGTTAGTTCGATAAATATCCGAAAAACTATAGATTCCATATTAAATAATTCTCATGAGCTCGCGCAGTATACATATATATTATGTATTTTTAGTTTTAGTATGACTATTGATATAATTATTAAAATACAATTTATTATTATGTGTCACTAGATTAATATTACTTTTAAAATGACCCATACATACATATATACAACGTGGTAGGTTCAAATCCGGAAATGTATGTAATGTGTTCTTCTATCTCAGGGTTTTTGAAGTGATGCGTGTTTAAGTTTACTTTTTAACCAACTTCCAAAAAAAGAAAGTACTAAAATTGTCGGATACTCCTATGTTCACCGATTAAGTATTGAACGGCTGGACCGATTAAGTAAATTTCTTTTTTTGTATGAAAGGATATACGAATGGTCAGAATGGTACTATAGAATTTTTATCAATATCGGTTCAGTAGTTCGGTTTTAAAATCAAAATAACTGGAATATTTTTGTCATTCAAGTGAATTGAGACATCTATACTAATATTATAAAGCTAAAGAGTTTGTTTGTTTGTTTGAATGCGCTAATCTCAGGAACTATTGGTTCGAATTGAAAAATTATTTTTGTGTTTTGAAGGCTATAGGGTATATTACATCATGATTCATAGGAGCGAAATAGTAACCATAGACGCGAGTGAAACCACAAGGGACAGCTAATTGTGGATAAATTGTAAGGAAACGCCAAGAACAACACACATAACTTGCGAGATCCGTTTATTCGTTACAACTGACACAATGACAATCGTTTTACAAATTTTATGATAGAAAATACGTATATTGCTTTTAAAGTCGGTTTACCCTTTTTTTTTAAACCTGTGTTTGGTGCAAAGGAAAATAATAGTCGTAATATTAAAGAATATTTTATTTACTCAAGTATTAATCAAGATCAAATAAAAATTATCGTTATTGTGAATTGTCCGAAGTCTAATCGTATGCCTCACTGGGTAGGTTAAAAGTATTATGGTTATTTTCACCGTATCCAAAACTTCTGATTTTACAATGAGGACAGTCTTCAGGTATCATGGCGTAATTAGTACCAACATCGTTTTTATTGGGATATGGAGGTCGTCTGAAAGGAAGAAAAGGTTATTTCATACTTTCCTGTATCCTATCTCCAAACGTAATAAATAATTTATCTACATTGCGTTCCTTTTTAATCGACTTCAAAAAATCTCATCCCTCATTTCGTCGAGGATCTTTTTTATGTATGTTCACCGATTACTTAAAAACAGCTGGACCTATTTGATTCATTCTTTTTTTTTGTTCGAAAAGGTATACTTTGAGATTTGCCCATAGAATTCTCATTATTGCGTATATTGCCTTGATTTCGGTTTCCTTTTTCTTTTAAAGTCTTGTTCAATTTAATTACTCCTTCAAGCTGGGAGTTATATAAGTGTAACACATCACATTGCAATATTTCCTTTGCACATAGTCCCTAAATCTAAGGTTGTCTGGTAGAAATTGCCACTTAGCGATAAGGCCGCTCATTTGTACGTGAAATATATAGTGTTAAATTATACTTGTAAAATTTATTAAAAATGGTGTATAATAAAGTATTTTATCCCTCTCTCACTCACACAGACACACACATTCCACGATAAAAAAAATAGATTAAAAAAATTGGACAAATTGTATTCGTTTGTATGTTCACGAGTAAGTGTTAATGTTTTTTCTATAATTGATTACGAGGTACAGTAAGCTGAACTCGTGTGTCACACGTAGCTAGTAGAAGAATGACGGTACAAGATGCGAAAACAGTGATATTTCAAATATTTGACTATTTAATAAAAAAATCTAATATTTTTAAAGCGAAATCGGATGTGTTAGAGTTATAGAGTCCCCATTTGAATGACGTCAGTTAAAAGTCGAAATTATTGATATATTCAAAATGGTGTCTATGAATAATTATACAGATTTTCGCTCACCTTTAAAGCTTCTTATTTTGACTTACGCGGTATTAGAACTACTTATGAGAAATTACAGATTATAGTTTGCAACACAAAGCGTAAGTAAAAGAGCATAGGAGATTGGAAGAAGGATTCAAAATCCAGTATTTTTATAACGTTTGACATGATGCTTATAAATTATATTGTATAGTTATTAACAAAAAATGCACTTTTAATTAATGTAAGCAAGTTCTTTTCATTTTTAAAAACTTGTTGTTTAAAGTATATTTTATCAGTTTCATTAAGTGCTATATACTTCTGACTCAATAATTACATTTTAGTTGAAAAATATAATCAACTTGCACTGTTTTGTAAATAAGATGTCAAATTATATCTTAAAGTATCACACTAAAACAGAATAATTTGTTCTAATTTAAATGGGATCAACCTTGAAAATAACTAATTCAATTAAAAATATTCATTATTGACAAAGATATCGCATAACTGACACACAAAAATCACAAATTGATAACGTCCTATTTTAAGACGGTTTAAAATGGGAACACTTATTACAAGGTTTGATTTTCTGACCATTCACGACGCATCTGTTACTAGGTTACACTATTATATTGTTATGTACCATCTATTTAAAACTCAATCATTTATTATTTTTTAAATTGTAATATATTATACAATGAAATAATATTTAGTATTTTATGTAGGTATGTGTTAAAATATAGATTTAAAAATATTCACCTTTCGACACATCTGCCATTGCTGTAAAAAAATACATTAACGATATTATTTATTTTAATAGTACAATAATGTATTGTTAAGTGTCAGTTCAATAAATATATTTCCGGAAATCATTTTATTTCGATAAACAAAAAAATCAACTAACATAAAAAAATAAGAACTTCCGTTAATCTAAAAATCTTACTACCTCCCTACTTCTATTATTAAGAATAAATATTATTTAAGTAATTACAATATGAATTATGTGATTAGGTTTATATGTCTGATAACATGGTTAATTGCAACAGCCTTTATTTATAATATTCTTTACACCTGTAAATGACAATCCCAGTCCCCAAAACATATATCGTTATTTACATTTACTTCTTAACCGGTAATAAATGAACTTAACCATTTAGAATTCCAGAAGAAACTGTCCGTTACATTAGTATAAATTCATTGTGAGAAATATAAAAAAGTAAGGGTTATTCTTATCCATGTCTTATAATAATATTTTATTTTACCTTCCAATTCTACAAGGACCACCGCTAACATTTCCATCACCACCAACACCGCCGCTACTATGTCCATTATTACCACCTTGGATAGAAATATCTATAGTAAATCTGCCTTGCTTGCCATAATATGGTGGATATTGTCGTCCAGGAAAATCGGTAACAAAACTTTCATCACCACGGTGTCTGTCATATACGCCTGGGCCGTATATGCCTTGGACATGGCCCCCTGGGACAAATACGCCTTGACCATATATTCCTTGGACGTGCCCGCCTGGTACTAATTTGCCTGGGCCATATATGCCTTGAACATGCCCACCTGGGACAAAGATGCCTTGGACATGCCCGCCTGGGACATATGTGACTGGGTCATATATACCTTGAACGGGTTCGCCTGGGACATATATGCCTGAGACATACCTATCTGGGCTATATACGCCTCGGTCATGCCCGACTGGGACACGTCCATCTGGGCCATATATGCCTTGTCCATATCTGTCTAGACTTTGTACGTCTTGGTCAGGTCCATCTTCGTTACTTTCACCGCTACCATGTTCATTCATATCAAATCTATCACCTTCATCCTGTTCACCACTATCACATCCGTCGAGGCCACACCTATGTATATAAGAAAAACAATTGATAAGTGATTGCCTGCGATTAGCTAGCATATTTGGATGCAGATAAGCAATAATGTGTCAATACACAAAGAGTCAAATTTGGAGATATTAATGTATTTTGATACTGCATCACCTATTTAACATTACTAAATGTCATTTCAACGTATCTAAATTAAATAAGTTTGGAAAAAGTGTCTTAATTTATTGTTTCAAATTTCAAGTGCATTCCATATTTTGGAATTTATATCATAATCTCAAATATTTGAAAAATTTATTATTATTCGTATATTTGTTCATCTGGTATTAAATGAATATATACCGCGACTGAATTAAATGAATATATCCCTGACTGTGATATGAGACTGATTATGTCTCATATCACAGTCAGGGATAGATTATGTAAACACTCGTTGTACCTTTCGAGTGTTGTCTTTTGACTACAATTTCTAAATTTAGTTTTATTTTTTGTTATAAATAAAAACAATAAAATAATATAGTTATAATTATTATTGGATATAAATATGTAAGTAACTATTTAACATAAAATTTCAAAATTAACTCACCAAGGCTTTGCTTCGATCACAACAAATATAGCGAGAACGCAGAGAGTAACGAAAGAAAATTTCTGCATGATGGTCGTCATGCGTTCGCACGATAGCGTCTCAAATATGCAACAAGTTCTGATATGAACATGAGAATATACTAAGAAAACTATTTTATATATATACGTGCCCAGACTAAAGGTTAAGAGATAACGAAAATCACACCAATAATTTTGTTTGAAATTATTATAACCATAAAAAAGTAATTTAAAAAATTAATAGACTTCAAACATATGTACTACAGTATGTCCTGAAAGTAAATGATTATATTGTAGAGGGTTACAGTTGTAACTGGCCGTGTGACAAAAAATTGTTTTAGTAAAAGTCTCTTGATTTCAGACATAGAAACCTTTTTGTAATAATTATGAAAACTCACTGGTTAACCGCCGAAGTTTCGACTCCGCAAAGTCAATGTTACCTTCTTGGGGCAAGGTATTCGTTTTTATAATAAAATTCCGCAAAAAGTGTTAGAGTTTACGAAAAATAAATTTAAAGTACATATTAAAAAATCCTTAGTAGCTAAAGCATATTATTCTGTTCAAGATTATATGTATAGATGATAAACATGCTTGGATTTAGTATAAGCTGGATTCACACAGGGTATTTAATATATTTGTAACTCATAAATGTATGTACCCATCGTAAAACTATTAAAAAGAGTAACTATCGAGTTTCTTGCCGGTTCTTCTCGGTAGAATCTACATTCCGAACCGGTGGTAAATTAATTAATTAATTAGTGTTTAGTTTTCTTTTGTTTTTGTATTGACGATTCAAAGGTGCTTGTAAAAGCCTACTTGAATAAAGCATATTTTGATTTTGATTTTTGATTAACACTTACACGTCACGAAATAAGCTTTAAATAGGTACCATTTGTATATAAATAGCAGTATATTTTTATTTGCCTTACAATTTTTGTATACACATAAGATATGCCGATTTTTAAAACAACTTGGAAATTCTGCATAGTATAATTTTTTACAGCATTAGTCAAACCAAGGTGATGAAAAACATAAAAACTTGAAATTTAAATTCAGGTGATTTTTTTGGGACTTTGATATTTTTACGTAGTTAATTACTAAGCTGAATACAGCAACAAGAAACAGTAAAAGTAATTGAGTGAGCTCAAAAACTGTGATCGTGGCATTAAAAATTGAGTTAAATTATTGATATTTTTCGTTATTAAAAAAAAAAATCTATGAAAACAAAAAACTTTTACTAAAACGATTTTTTGTCTTTTGACCACTTATCATCTAAACTGTAACTCTATTCAAGATAATTGATTACTTTCGGGACACCCTTTATAATAAACGTAATCAAAATATTAACGATAATTCTGATACAAAACAATTAGTAGCAATTTTTTTTTTGTGTTAATTATACGGATTCTCCTTTGTCGATATTTGATTAGCTTTAACTTTCGGCTTCGCTCGCGTTTATTGAGATTTTAAAAAAATTACATAAAATATAGCATAAGATATATAATATAATAATAAACATTATTTTAAAAAAAGAGAGTTCCGGAGTTTACTTCGCATATACAAAATTCTCTCTCTCTTTATTATATTAGTATAGATGTAGATAGAAGGTATCTAAAAAACTTTAAATATTGAAGCCTAATTTAAAGTTAATTTAATTAATTTTAATAACTATTTTATTTTGTAATTATTATTTTTAAGTAGAAACTGAGATATCTGTAAAATTTTCGCTGCAGATTTCTACTATGAACCGAATAAGGTTTTGGGCATTTTAATACTTAGTAAGAGTACATGCACTAGAATGGAACGCTGATGAGCAATACTGTATCAAACCACACGAATTTCTTTTTGAGGAAATGGTGAGTATAGCTGTCAAACCCATTTTTCAAAAATTTGTTTAAAGAAGTAAATATCCATCTTTTCTTTTTTATTTTTGTATCAGGTATAATGAATTAAAAACAGTTGGTATGACGAAGAGCTTTACCTCATAAGTTTTTCTAATACATGAGATTATTTTATATGGCAAAATATGGACCACTCTTCTATATTCGAAACATAAAATTAAGAAACTTTTTTTCGTACTTATATACATAAGATGACTTTACAATTGTTTTGAATATTGTTAAACACGTAACGCATTATGTGAATAAATCAATATCTCAGAATTCGACTTTTTGTGGGTTGACACATTATTGCTTATCAGCATCCAATTTTTCTAAGTTTTGGAGATGTTTTCCCTTTGACGCCGTAACCGTAGCTCATAGCAAAAAACCTTTCTTTCTTAGGTATACGTATTATGCTATATCTTAAATACTACTGAAGAATATTATATGATTCCTTCAGTTGCTATGTGAGTCAATAAAAAATAGTAGTCATGATCCTTTAATAGTTTTGAAGAAATGCATGGACAAGCATACATACATACATACTATAGATACATACATATACATATAAAATTTGAAAACAGTTTGAAAATCCTAGTAGATTGTTTATTATACCTATGTGAATATAATGAGTGCAGTTTTAATAATGTTATCTTAATATCAATTAATTATAATTCAAAGGTGAATGACTTACTGACTGACTGACATAGTGATCTATCAACGCACAGCCCAAACCACTAGACGGATCGGGCTAAAATTTATCATGCAGATAGATATTATAACATAGGCATCCGCTAAGAATGGATTTTGATTGATTCTACCCCCAAGGGGATAAAATAGGAGATGAAAGTTTGTATGAAACTCTGTCAATTTTAAGACGATCGGACTGAGTCTTGACATGCATAAAGCGACTACGACGTAAGCATCACAGACATCGCAGACGAAGTCGCGAGCACCAGCTAGTATAGTATATATGTTTGTGTCGAATTGATAATCTCTATTTTTTTAATTCGTTTAAAAAGTGTTACTAATCTTATTGATATTTAACATTTTTTTTAACACAAACACAATTTCACAGATGACTTCGCTGCGCTATGCTAATCTGTTTAAAATTTTCATTAAAAATCTTAAAACCATGACGGTAATGGAAAATAGATAAATGATTTCTTTCAAACGGGATCACCTATTTGTCTGTACCTTATGGTAGTCGAAATATTGTTATTCATTCATATGTATGCTTCAGCGATGTAATCGAAAAACTAAAATATAGTTAAAATGAATGAATGAAGTTAAAAAAATTAAGTAATAAGTACATTTTAGTAAAGCTCGATGACTTGGAAATGTCGTATAGGTAAATGTAGCAGTGGACAATCTTTTCTGTATGAGTGAATTAGATATATATTTGTAAGAACTAAAATACACTGTGGTATTAAAATATATGAGTTTTCTTTTATTTTTATTTTCATTTGAATATATTCAACACATAAATACTATGTAGACTTAATATTATAAAGCTGAAGAGTTTGTTTGTTTGAACGCGCTAATCTCAGGAACAACTAGTTCGAATTGAAAAATTCGTTTTGTGTTAGATAGTTTATTTATTGAGGAAGGATAGAATAGGCCATATTACATAACGCCACGACTCACATAAACGAAGCAGTAACCATAAACGCGAGTGAAACCGAAAAGACAGTATCATATATATTTTCTCGATATAGCGAATCTCGAACGAAGCTTATTGTTTGTATTTAATTTACTTTAATTCGCACTAAGTTGAGATTACTTATTTTAAATAAAGCACCATTATTATGTTATATATCATTGTTATTGATCAAGCAGCGTAATTATTATGCTGTAATTATATATTTATTACATTTGAACAAAAAACGTAATAATGAGCTTAAACTTTATGATTATTATTTCAATGTTTATCAGCAACTATCTCATATTTCTCATGAGTAAAATTTTCAGGTTTTAAAGTAAACGGCTAATTTATTCTTGTACACCATATATTTTTCTCACACACAATTTCAAACAAAATTATTTTTGGAGAAATTTAAGTACGGAGGAAGTGTTGTTGTGTGATATGATGTATAGTAATACGACCGTATTGTAAATACTGATAAATTCTGCGCCGACATCGCATTTGATGATCATTTTGATCATTGTAAGTTAAAAATTAATTTTGTTTAATAAAAAATCATATCATCGTACCTAAACGCTACATTGTCCCGTGATTTTTTTTAAATTTTCATCGTAGATTTTCATGACACGTTGTCATAACATTTCACAATGTAGTGCTACGACGTGCTACGACACGACATTAAGCTACAAAAACTTCTATTATATAACGTAAATTAGGCAGCTATTAAAAAATAAATACTTTATCTTGCTTATATCACAACAACAAAAGTGTCTTGTTGGTTTTAATAAATAAAAGTAATGTTGCCAACATTTTTTGCTTTGTTTATTTTAGTAAAAAAAATATTTAAGCTATACTTATTTGATAATTTATAATTTAAAGAAAATATTGAAACATACATTTTAATGTAGCTATCTAGTAATTGGATAAACAAAATCAAATTTAAACAAAATATATTTTATAAAAAACATCCTACGTTTACAAGAATAACAATAAAATATTATAGTTTTCGTGACATAGAATTAAAAAGATAACTACATATTATCAAAAATACATAATGAAACATTTAAATAATATGATTAAACACGGATTGTTTTATCTTGACAGAAAATACAAAGTCGTTTTTATCAATAACACAATTCGATAAAAGATATATTATCATAATAATAATCAATTATTAGAAATTTTTTAACCCAAGAAAGAAAAATTTAATTTTACTTTCAAACGGAAATATTTGCGTTGCAATATTAGATAAATATTAAAAAATTAACAACACACTACTTGTAAGTTTTGACGTAAATAATAAATTTATATTCCAACATTATATAATAACTAATATTCACGTAATGACCCACGTATTCAAAATGTATCCGTCAAAGTTTAAATCTCTCAAGACATGTATGTATGTACTGTGCGTTCTTGGGTACGCGAACATATTAACGAATTCAGAGTACCCAAAGTCGCGTATCATGTACTTTACATGCTTGTAAAAGGTTAATTGAATAAAGGATAGTTTGATTTTTAATTTGTTTTGTGGAGATCTGAACGCTGGTGGAAGCGTTCAGACTGCTAAAGCCAACACTTTTATACCAGTCTTGGACTATGAAATGTTGACGCCTATGCTAATACTCGTTTTAAAAATAACAGACTACGCGTACCTAAGGAAGCCCAGTTCATATATGGCTTTGAATTTCTTTTTACCATTTTCTAAGTCCTTAATCAATCAAAATTAGGAATAGTCGTTGGACGCGTAAACATTTTTATTCATCTTCCTCGCTATCGTATTCCTCTTCGCTATCATTTTGTTCTTCTTCAAATAAAGGTTGTCTGAAAAAGAGAAGTTATTTCGAGATCATTTTAGTAGGTACTACTTTACTAAAAATATTCTGGACGAATCAGGATTTTGTAAAGAAAAAGATATTTTTGACTATGTAGAGCTTAATAAGATGTAATATTTTTAGCTAGAAAATGGTAATTAGAATTTTAGAATATCTATTCAACTACTACACTATATATTATTATATTTAAGAGAAGTATTATAAGTTTGATTTTTAATTATCAACATTATTTCTTATAATATACAAATATAATGTTGTTTAACCTTCTATCGCTATGTCTTCTGTCGTCATCATATCCGTCTTGACTACGAGTGCCATATCCGTCATGACCATGATATTCTCTAACAGGACTATATTCGCCATCACGAGTATATCCGTCATTGTCACCATATCCACAACGAATATATCTGACGACATTGTATCTATCAACGCGCCTGTATCCACCAGCACCGTCATATTCACCACGGCTGCCATATCCGCATCCAATATTATCGTTGACTCTGTATCCGACACCGTATCTATTTATTCCATATCTGTCCCTAGTATATTGGTTTGTGCCACCGGGAAAGTCACCGCCACGAGGATATCCATTGCTGCCATAATTACTACCACCAACTACGCCATTTCCGCTATAACATCTGAATCTGTTACACCTATGAACAGAAACACTATAATGATTATATGCGATTTAGTCTCATGTTAAATATGTTTTTCGTACCCTTCAGTCTAAACTGTTAAATCTATATAATTCTTAAAAACCTTTAGCAGCACTTTGGAATAAAGAAATAGAGACTTAAAAAAATATATAATTACGTGATATCAATTATTATCGACATTGGCTTTGCATCGATTAAAACAATTGTAGCTAGGACAAAGAAAAAGGCGATCAACTTCTGCATAATGATTACTATGCAAACACACAAACGTATCAAATTTCCAATATTCTGATTTACACCACCAATTGAACACTATGTTAACAATAGTTGAAATGTTACTTTAAGCCGCTTTTTAAAATATTGATCTGGATTAAAGGTCAAACGATAACTTAGATCATGTTCATAATGTATTTTCCCAAAATTATTAGTTATAATTTTTTTTTCTTAAATTACATTTAAAAGATGAAAGTAGGTACTTTTATACATAAATACCTAGTTGGTACCCGCAACTTCGACTGCGAATTATTTTGAACACTCAATAGAGTGTTCTAAATAAATGACTTCTCACTAAATAATCCTTAAAGAAATATATTTAAGGATTATTTAGTTTTCCATACAAACCTTTATTCCTTATCTCCTTTAAGTTATATAGACAAAATAAGTAAGTTTTAGTAAATAGCCAAACAAATAAACCGACAGACAGATACATTGACAGAGTTACGGTTCATACTAACCTTCTTCTATAAGATTTTTTTTTTATTTTATTTTATTAGGTACTTTGAAAAGAAGTTGGTCGCGTGGTAGAAGTATTACTTAAACGCACCGCTTACATATTTAGCATAATATTTTTCTTGTTGTGGAGCCAAAAACGGAAGGATAAAATTGAAAAAGAATGTCGACCAATACACAGATATTTTAAATAAGTTTTATCTATTTTTTTTTAAATGTACCACTTAATATTGTTTGCTATTTACTATTGAAAATTTAATCGGTATTAAAAAAGCTTTAATCGGTATAGGGATGCTTGTAATTTTTGAAGAGTTCCTTCGATAAAAATGAAACCAAATCATATTATCTTTCATTCAAGAAGATTTAGTGCAAATTCTTTTAATTCGTCACACAATCATTGGCTTAGAATCTAAACAAGTATAATATTTTAATAGTGACATTTTGTAGAAGAAAGAGTAAATTATTATATTTGTTAAGTATGAAAAAGCTACCGGTAAAATACCTATTTTTTTTTATCTCTAAATGAATCATATCATCATCATCATATCACTAGGTAATATTGTGAAAGTGTCATCTACGTACCGCTTGTAAAACCGAGGTGTGATTGGTCCGGAGTGAAGAGCCCTCTCCTCCAGGTCTTCCATGAATAAATCGGCGACCACGGGGGATACTGGAGAACCCATTGCAACTCCGTCGACTTGCACATAGAATTCATCATTCCACAATAAATATCCAGATGTCAGGCAGTGATGTAACAGCTCTGCATACTCAATAGGCATGTTTTTTGTTTGTAGCTTCCTCTTGACTTCTTGAGACCTATCAAGAGTAATATTCCTTTACAGACTGCGGGAGTATACAAACTCGAATGTGAGTGTGGTTTATCTTACATAGGCCAAACAAAAAGAAGCATCGGTACTAGGGTCAAGGAACACATAGGAGATGTCAAGAATAGGCGTTCTTCAAAGTCTGCAGTTTGTGAACATGCCTTGGATAAACCTAACCATTTTATCCGATTTGATAAACCACAGATCCTCGCTAGAGAACACAGATTCATTCCTAGAATGATACGCGAGGCTATTGAAATTCAAAAACATCCGAACTTCAATAGAGAAGATGGTTGGAGACTTTCAAACACCTGGGATCCGCTCATTAAAAATTTAAAATCCCAAGTCCAACAGACTGCCAGACCAAAAGATACAGTTAGTGCCTTCTGCGTGCAACCGGAACGTTATTCAAGATATCATTTAAGAAACCGTTGGCGGTAGTTGTAAATAATATTTTTCTCAAATCTCAAATAGACAAATGTCACCTTAGTCTACCCGTGACCACGAACGCTGCAAAGTGCTCGAAACGTCGGGATGATAAAAATAATTAATATACGCGATTTAAATCCGTTTAAAATAGTTTCATTTCAATATAAAAAAATGCCAGCGAATTGAGAACCTACTCCTTTTTTTGGAAAGAGATACATGTTTTACTTGTGCACGTGTCAACCTTTGCCGTTACATATTTTAACACGATTTTATTAGCTTCACCTATATTAGCTTCACCTATATTAGCTTCAGTTGAAGCTCATCACATATGTATAGATATAATCTTGGAACTTGGACGATAACAACTTACTTTGAAGTCAACAAGACGATTTAATTTTATTTAAAATAATAATAATAATTTACTATTCACTATCATGCTTTTTTTTTCATAAATACACAATAGAAAACAATTTTATCTTTGTATAATTAATTAACAAAGATAAAAATAAAAGAAATATTAAAACAAATATATATTTTTTTATTCGATTGAATAACAATTTTTGTTATCCATTATACAAAATACAATTATCTATTTATATTATATACAATTATGGAATAAAAATATTCTATAGCTACAAGTAGGCTTCTCTGGGTAAATTGAATGTGTTAGTGTTATGTTCACCATCTCCAAAGCTTCTGATTTTACAATAAGGACAGTCTTCAGGTATGTAGGCGTAGTTATAACCAGGATCATTGTTGCTGGGATAAGATGGTCGTCTGAAAACAAATGTTTTTTAGTCTTTCATGTATCTTTATAAACATAGATATAACATTGTATTGTTACTTATACAAGTATGTATATAGAGTTACGTTTAATCAATGCACGATGAAACTGATGAACTTCACACACTGGTTTTGATTACCAAAAATTATATTGTTTCTTAAACCCGACCCAAAATAGGGGTATTATTAGTTTGACATGTGTATTAGTGTATCAGTCCATGGTCTGTGTAACCCATTGAATATACGAATATTGAAATATCCTCACTAACTTATAGCTGGAGCACCGTGTTACAGATCATTGAAATGCATGATTTGTATTGAATAATTTTATCACTTCATCGAAATAAATAAATAAACAATAAAAACTGGTCAAGTGCGAGTAGGACTCGCGCACCGAGGGTTCCGTACAAACTTATAGAAATCTATATAAGACTAACCCATCTACGCCATTTGTGGTCTTCATCATCAGTTCCAACATAAGTTACTATCAAAAATACCTAAATCGGTATACGCTTGCCTATAATATTTGAGGAGTTCCCTCAATTTCTCCAGGATCCCATCATCTGATCCTGACCTGAAGACAATGGGACCACCTTGGAAGTATACCTTTTCGAACAAAAAAAAAATTTTGAAAATCGGTACCCAAATGGCGGCGTAATCGGCGAACAAACATAAAAAAAAAATTAAATACAAGGTCGAATTGAAAACACTCCTTTTTAGAAGTCGCTTAAATATAATCAAATATTATGTAAATATGGATCACGTCCCAAAAACTATTTTGAAACTACTTAGGAGCACTTTAATTTAAAACACGATCATGGATGCAATCCATGGAAACACAAAATTTTATTTTAAGTACTAATACACCTTATACTTTAAAAAAAAAAAAGTTATAGCGCGATTCAGGATACACCTAGCGCCATCTCTTGACAATTTCAATGAACTAACTTGTTGACTTATTCTCGTTTTATTTTTATTTATATTCTACTACACTCCACTACCCCTGCACTACGTTCGTAAAATATTTAGATTTACATTATCAATCAAAATATCGTAATATATATTAGTGTTGCCAAGACGAAAATAATTAGTCCTTAATTCGAACAAAACTAATTGTTTATTTATAAATAACTAATTATATTACTAATAACCAAAAGACTTATATGTGTAGATAAATAAGTAAATTAAATAACTCAATCTGTTTGAATTTAATTTTAAAATTTTCGTACTAAGTCAATACGAGTACTTAAATCAAATCGCGTGAAGCTCTTATATTGAATGTTAATTACGTAATGACGTTATAAATCGACGATAAAACTTTTAAATGAAAAGTTTATTTTATAATTTTTAGCGCGTTTAAATAATAATTAAAATAAAAATTTTTATTAATCGAGCAGAATTATATCACAGTTAATGTCATAATGTTGTAATAGATGGCATTAGCTGTACGCTGCATCGCGCTATCATTTTGTTTGCTGCGATATATAGATTGCATTGCGTTGTTTATAAAGGTTTGCTGCTTTTTAATGTTTTCGTATTGATACAAATTTCTTCTCAGTGTTTGTAAAATTGTTTTTTTGACCATGGTCAACTTCTATGTTAATTTGTTACAAGTACATATAATTTTAATTCTAAGATTAATATATTTTCCGCTTGATCAATTTACAACTTGATACATTTACGCGTTCCTGAGAAAAAGGGTGAAAGACAGACGTACAGACTGACAGACACACGAACAGAAATTTACAGTTTTCGGATTTTTTCCTTTATATATACTAAAGGACTTTGCTCCTGGCCAAATTTCATAATGCTTGGTCAATGGGAAGTACCCTATAGGTTTTGATTCCCTTGCGAAAACGTTAAAAACGCTATCATACTTAAAATATGTGATATAAATGACCGTATCTTTTGATTGCGTTAACTTAGAAGTTTGATTTTTTTACAGCTCTTAGTAATTACAACTCTGAGTACTTGACGTTGATAAAAATTTGTTACCTTCACGCGTTTCTGAGAAAAAGGTTGTAAGACAAACTTACAAACAGACAAACATACATACAAAAATTTACAGTTTTCAGATTTTTTCCTTTATTTGTACCATAATATCTTACTTCTTGCCAAATTTCATCGTGCTAGGTCAATGGGAAGTACCCTATAGGTTTTGATTCCCTTGCGAAAACGCTAAAATGGTCAAAATATACGACATATTTTCCATTATCTTTTGATTGCGTTGACTTAGAACTTTAATATTTTCACGGCCGCATGTCATCGTAGACTTGAGTATATGATATTAATTTCAACATGATACGTCTATGCATTTCTGAGAAAAAAGGGTTGGCATCCCGACAGACAGACAGACAGACAGACAGACAGACAGACAGACAGACAGACAGACAGACAGACGGACAACAAAGTGATCCTATAAGGGTTCCGTTTTTCCTTTTAAGGTACGGAACCCTAAAAAAAGAAATAAAATAAAAGGCTTAATGGGTATGTGTTATCTATGATTTAAAGAAGACTGCTATAGGTATATATGTTAAAGACATGACAGCTATTTTTTTTTTGAGAAAGTATTTTGTAAGATAAAGTTGTTTTGTTTTACCCTCCACTACTGCGTCCGCCGCTTCTATATCCACCAGTAATATATCCACCACTTTCATATCCGCCACCACCACGTCCACCACCTCCATATCCGCCATTGTTATATCTGCCACTTCCATATCCGCCATTGCCATATCCGCCACTACCATATCCGCCATTGCCATATCCGCCACTGTCATATCCACCATTGCCATATCCGCCATTGCCATATCCGCCATTGCCATATCCACCACTACCATGTCCGCCACTTCCATATCCGCCACGACCACGTCCGCCACTACCATATCCACTGGTGCCATATCCTCCGCTGCCATATCCGCCACCTCTACTATATTCGCCTACACTAGATCGACCCCGATCGTAACCATACCCATCATCAGCACGATATTCTTCCTCACTTCCACTTTCACTAGAGTCACCGTAGTCACCATCATAGCCTTCATCATTACAGCCATAGAGACCACACCTACGTATAAATATAAAGAAATAATAATTAATTAATAATTACAAAAAAGATAAAGAAATCCATAATTAGAATTACCTAAGTATCATTAAAATGGATCAGTAACTGTTGAGGACCATGTCACTAGTTTTTAGAAAATCTTCGGATGGAATCTCCATTTATTTTAAAATTATGTATATTATATATAAAGGACACGATAATATTTCAATAGATTTGTCTTCTAATAGCTGCGAATTCATATCTACTGTCATATTACATTAAATCACCAGTAGAAGCCTAATATCGATATAATTAAATCAACATAATCACTGCACTATTTTTTTACGTGGAAAAATTCTCAAAGCCTATAGATTATACCTATTCTAAGTTAAATACTTTTAAAAACAATTTATTGAAAAATAAAAAAGAATCACATATTATTAAATGTAAAGTATTTACTTACCATGGCTTTGCTTCTATTAAAACTAAAAAGACGAGAACGCAGAGAGAAATGAACAAAGACTTCTGCATAATAAACGCTAAGATACAGTAATTTTACACTAGAATGATGAGATTTTCAACGTGTTTAGCTAGGAGTCTGTGAATGACACAAATATTATACTTCAAGTCATTTTATATCACTGACCAAGATTAAAGGTCAAGATGATAACTTATATCATAATAATAACTTATGCTCCAACAAATACAACCTGTAATAATATTTACAATGACGAATACCTTAATTAATAAATACCTTACAGAGCCGAGATGAGCTAGTGGTTAACACGCGTCGATCTCAGCCGATGATCGAAGGTTCGAACCCCGACTAGCATCGCTGTGTTTTCAAGTGTTAAATTTGTGTGTAAATTCATTTCAGTGTTGTAAATATCGTGGAGAAACCTGTATGTGCCGGGGGCAATTCTGACAGATGTATATCCGCCAACCCGCAGCGGAGCAGCGTGGTGGATTAAGCTTCTCCTTAGATTAAGTTTCTCCTTAGAGGAAGCCTTTGATTATCATAAAAGGACATTCTTAAATGGTAGATTGTATTGTTTATTAATGTTTGTTACCTCAGAAATACTTAATTTCTTAACCAATTAAAAAAATCTTACCCAATTTTTTATTGATGTGTATATTTATATGTATATTTTCAGTTTACTTCGATAAATATTTTCATTTAGTCTGTAGTACTGATAATAAACAGTATTCTTTGACTAATTTTGCATATTATGATTAGCAGCGCTTATAGCCTCAACTACACCAGAGGAGCTACTAATGTATCGAGGAATACCGAAAATAACGCTATCTAAGACTATCACATTTCAGATTTAAACTGTTACATTATCATCATTTGTAAGGTGCTTTTTTAAATAAACGCATCACACTCAACGGAACCCCATTAAGATCTTGTGACCTTGTGTCGGGGATCCGGAAACAAACACAACACTAACACAAACACTAAGACCACGACAAACATCCGTATGGCCAATACAGTCATTTGCCGTGAGCGGGGATCGAACCCGCGACCGTTAGTGCTACAGTCACTTGCAGTAACCACTGCGCCAACGTGTCTGTCTTGAATTCGAGTTCCAAATTTTATTTATACATTATTTTAATTTTTTAGCTTATATATTATAATATGTTGTAAGAAACAGCTGACAGAAGGTGTTAAAAATTCAATTATATACAAAAGAAGTTAAATAAAAACTGATGAAAATAAAATGTGTCATATCTTATTGTCGTTGTTTTTATTTCTTATCCTCCTCTTTTAAACTTTTTCATCTCTTTTGATAAATGACAATACTTTCATACTATTTTTTATAAATAGGTAAACAATATATTTAAAATAAAATAAAATCAATATCAAGAAAACATGAAAATATAATTTTTTAATACTTGATTAATTGAAATGTTAAGCAACGTGGAAATAATAATTAATGATCGCTATCAACTTTACAAAAGACTACATAATTATAGAATAAAATTATTTAATAACTAAATGTACGCTTCTTTCGGTAAATTAAATGTGTTAGTGTTATGTTCACCGTCTCCGAAACTTCTGATTGTACAATGAGGACAGTCTTCCGGAATGTAAGCGTAGTTGTAACCACGATTATTGTTGCTAGGATAAGAAAGACGCCTGAAATAAAAAAAAATATTCTCTTTCTTGTATCGTTGTAAACAAAGATATAAAATTGAATCATTACTTAAATAGAAACACACATAATCGTTTTATAATCTAGGAGCCCGCCTTGAATTTAAACAGGTTTAAGGATTATCTAGGAATAAAAAAACCCTGTCATTTTATATAGTTTAAGCACGTAACAAGTATTATGTTTATCCCTTGTGTATTTTAAAGGATACTAGTTGTGCCTCGCGGTTCTACCCACGTTAATTTAAGTAAAAGTTTTATTTATATAATGTTAACCATCGCTACTTTCACTACTTCATTGTTTCAATTTTTTTTTTCGCGTAACCATTTTTCTTTATTATTCTTTTTTATTTATTAATTAAAATAAATAAAATTTGAAATAAAAGCCTAAATTACTCTTTATAACATTAGCTATTCGCGACTAAAAGTCCTGCTAAAATCGGGCCAGCTGTTTAAGAGATTAGCCTAAATTGGAGATTATGATGTACGTATATACATTCATATGTATTTAATTAAAAGTCTGTCGATTTTAAATTACAAACAGACTCTTAAATTATTTATTTGTATAGATGATAATTTCGCTTTACCCTAAACCACCAGATCCACCTCCGTTTCCGCCACCGCGTCTGCCACCGTGACCGCCACCACGTCCGGTGCTGCCATATCCGCCACCACTACGTCCGCTGCCATATCCACCGCCGCCACGTCCACCACCACCCACGCTGAATTGGTTCCGATTGTAACCATATCCATCATCGGCACGAACCCCTTCATCATATCCACCTTCACTTTCACCAGAGTAACCGTAGTCACCATCATAGCTTTCATACCTACGTATAAATAAATAAATAAAGATTAATTAATCAATCATTATAAAAATTTTAGGCATAATAAAGTTATATATGCCACCAGAAAGCTTATTTATGTTCAATAACTTCCAACTATAGCGGGGAGTTAGAAATTTGCGTTTGAGAAAAAAAATATCGCTAAGTAAAGGCAGCGCGAGATGAAATTTAACTACGAATTTTCTATTCATAAGTTGACAAGCGAGGCGAGATTATGTTAAACAAAGTCGGAGATATAACGATGGCAAGAATGACGTGTGATGGGAGCAGGTTACAGCTGGCTACCTGCAGTGAGCTACCAGTGTGCATTAGCTCAGAATTGGTGAGTAACATTTTGATAAGTAACACAAAATACTATAACTTCTTTTCTTGTTATAACGTCTTCGTCTAAATAAAATATTATTTGACTTCTCTAAAAGTATGAAAAAACAAACACATACAAAATGTTAAATAACGTACCAAGGTTTTGCTTCTATTAAAACGAATGTAGCGAGAACGCAAAGGGAGACGACCAAAGACTTCTGCATGATGATCGTTGAGTAATCTTACAGTAGCGCGTGAGTCCTACGTTCAGTTGGTAGCCTGTGAGTGACACCCATATTTTAATTCCAGTCATTTTATATCATTGACAAGGTTTAAAGGTCAATATGATAACAAATATCAAACATCGTATTTACATATTTTCCCACAAATACAACCTGTATTGAAGTCTAAATGATTTCTTAATAAATAATTAATTAACTTACCGTCAATGACTCCCGTAAGATAAAATCCTAAGTCAGGAGCCCGAAATGGCATATTAGGGTTCCAATGGAACCCTATTACCAAGCCTCAGCTGTCCATCTGTCTGTTATGTCTGTCCAATTTTTAATATTTGTTACTTACGTAACTTAAATATTTAAACAAAATAATCAAAATAAATTCAATACTTGTATAGTCTATTTTCCTTTATTTGTCTTATGTGGTAACAATACCCGTAACGAAAATCAAAAATTTTCGAACATTTTTTTTCACTATAAAAATTAATTTAATTTAATCACTTGATCGACAATTTCACATCTCTAACTCTTTTGTATAGTTAAAATCACGGCATTTCAATACTTTTCAGTCATAGAATTTCGACGATGTCTGTTTGTTTGTTTGTAAGTTTAAGTACGGTAGATTTTTATTTGATTCTGATTTGTGAATTAATCTGAATACACTAAACCCTTTTTAATCCGGTTACCGAATGAGCTTATAAATTAAAATCTTAGTAATATAATAAAATAAAATCGATCAATAATCAAATCGTATCAATTAATAACAGTCTTTACAATTTCAACAAGTTAATATTTTAAATACTTTAGCTTTTTTAGAAACAGTCTTCTTCTGTTTATATATTTATAAATGCTATCGTTGTTATTATATTTATTTGGAAATATTTACCGGAAATTATAATTTATCTGAAACTAGAAAACTTTTATCACATAGAAAATTATTCTATTTCGGACGATACTGTTTATCTCTCTCATGTCTTCTGGCAAAACCATATTAGTTTTAAAAAGTAAACAATATTTTTTTAACAATTAGTTGATAACTCAACGTAGTTTTACTGGGTATTTTAGAACGTTTTTTTTTTCATTTACAAATCTTGTGACGCTAATAGATTGGATTATTTTTATTAGGTTTACACTATTATAGAGTAGGTGACTGCATGTATACGGGCTGGCTCAACCGCGGCTATTAACTAATGTAGCTTTTTTTCTGCCAACTTTGTATATCTTATGGCGCTGCAAATATCCTTAACTGACCTAATATTGTGACACAAACCTGTGGGCTCAAAATGCACTCGAGTTCTTTTTTAAGCTTAGCTGAAAGTAAAGCGTTTTAAAAAGTTACTTATTTTTATAAGTTAATAAAATTTGTCTTCTTATATTTATATTCGACTTTCGCGTTCTGATCTTAGATGATTTAAAAAAAAGCTTAAGTGTCAACTTATTTTTAACTCTGACTCAAAAAGATGGGTAGAATAAGTTAGACCGCCATATGTGTCTGTGTGTCTATCTGTGGCGCCGTAGCTCCTAAACGACTGAACCGAATTAGATGCGGTTTTTATTTAATTGTAAAGAAGGTTATCTAGCGATAGTTTTTAGGCAAGTTCTTCCAACCTTCGGTTCAGCCATTTCAAGATCTCTTTTCTTTTTTTAAAGGTATTAGTCTCGAGGGTTTTTAAATTTTTATTTAGTGAATTTGTTTAACTTGACACGGTACATTAATTTGAAATGTACCTATAGTTTTTTCAACTATCTTTGACATATCGATTCATATAAAAGTTTCCGTTCAGATCGAGTTTTCGTGATTATACAAAATTATACCATACGATAATTTCAACTGTAATAATGGAATCAGGAGGTAGATATAGGAACTCTTCAACGGTAAGTTGTCGAGTAGACTTTAAAACTAGAAACAATAAAAAAATAAAAGAAGTTAAAAAAATAAATAAAAATAAAAATATTTTGGTCAAACGGTTTTATTTTAAATAATGTTGAACTAAAACCTAGAAAAAATTAGGACTTAAATCTGGACGTGGAACGGTAAGGATAAAACTTAATTTAATACTTGTAAAATAATTAACTTAAATTAAAAAAAATCGAAATCAAATTATATGTAAAAGTAAAAAAATACAAGCTCTAATTTAATTACACTAAAAAGGAGAAAGTAAGTATTTTACTTGGATCTAAAATCAAACTCATTTTTTTTATATTTTATAGAATTTTAATATAAGGTAAAATTTACCAAAAATCATTCTCAATTTATCATAACTGATATCGTTGTTTGGAGTGTTGACCGTTGAGGTGTTCCGTCACTAAAAACTTTCTATGAACACAGGCGCTGTTGATGATGGTACATGTAATGAGCTATCACAACTGTATACGTAAACGATTTTGCAAATTTACTGTAAAGACCATTGAGAAGAATTCATCGTCGGAAACCAACCCTACCACAGTCATATAATGGTGGTACTAGAACAGGCTATCATAATTAAATGCGTACAGAAAATTTTGTGTCTGTGTTATTCAACGTTGAGGAGTTCTCTTGTCGGGAGCCAACTGTGAATGCAGTCATATTATAGTGGCACTTACAAACGGCTATTATTATTGAACACATTTATGAAAATAAAGGGGTACGTAAATTGTTTACCATTGCTTTTACTCAGTACTTTACTTTTGACACTTACAGCGGATGTGTGGTTATCTAAACCAAAGAATTCAGTTGAGGATATTATTATATCAGTTAATAAAATTAAAACTTTAAGTGTAATTCTCGCCAACTAGTGTCATAATGAATATCATTATTTAATATTAGTTTTGTAAATTTGCTCTTGCAATAATAAAACCAACCTTGTAGCCGTTAATACATCGCGTATGTCGTCAAAAGTATTTTTATTTTTATCAAAAATATGACCAAAATGATGATCAAACAATACTATGTCACGAATACATTTAACACAACAGGGTGGATCATTAAAGTATAAAAAATACAACAGGATTTATAATTAACTCCTTGTGAAAACATAAAGATTTTATCGGATTTTAGACACTATAAACATTTTTTATTTTATTTTAACTCAACTTATTTACTTTTAATTTATTCGAGTCGTTCTAAATTTTATGTTCATTGCATTTTTTGTTATTAGGTTGTAAATTTTCAAAAGTCTAATTAAGTTTTTCTCAATATTAGATATGCAGTTTGTACAGCATATACTCGATATAAGAAAAGAAAATATTTTCGTAGAACGTTATGATTATATGAATCAATAAAAACAAGCTTTTTATTTATAATAATAATTAGAACTTTATTAACTTAAACATTAACTAACATTAATAACTAATATTTTCAACGTTGTTCTTTTCCTAAATTGAATGTGTTAGTTTGTCCAATTCCCCCTCCAAAACTTTTGATGTCACAGTGGTCGCAGTGTCTGTGCGGTCGTCTGAAAAAAATTATATTTATATTTATTATTTAACCGAAGTACGATTATGAGTATATAATAATATATAATATAAATTTTTATTATTAAGTTCACTACGTATCTGGGAGCGTAGAAAAAAAGTTTAAATAACAAAGCATTGCGAAAAATTATGAGTTCTCTATAAAAAGTTTTAATTTATTTATTTTTTCCAATTTCTGCAAAATCGCTGCTACCGCTGTATAAAACAAAAACAAAATTATTCAATACATAATTTTTTTTATTTTAAGATAAACTTAGACGATATGAGAAAGAGACATGGAAAATTATGAAATTCGTCCATCTAGGATTTTAGCAAAATCTTTTACTTTGTCTACACATATTAAGATTATAATTACATTTATTTTCAGAAGTACCCAACTTAAGATACGATTATTTGTTTTACCTTTCGTTACCGCGTCCACCGCCACCGCGGTTGTATGCTCCGCCACCGCTGTTGTATGCACTTGATTGATACCCGCTTTGACTGTGATACCCGAAGCGGTCGCCATATGCGACGTAGCTGCGATATCCGCTATTCGAACGGAATCCATCATCGCGACGTAAATCGTTTCCACCATATTCCTCTTCACCGATGTTACCATAATCATTGTAGTCATACCTATGTAATAAAAAATGTCGTTAATTGCCATAGTTTATACTGACATTAAATTACATATTGTTTTGCTGGCTTATTTGCTATGAATGTTATAAATAAACTCACCATGGCCTCGCGTCTATCGATGCTAATGTAGCGAGAATGCAGAGAGATACGAACAAATATTTCTGCATTATGAATACTGTACACTCCACTTATATGTTAACGTGTTTAGTAATGGACAGCCGATTGTATACTAAGCACATGTTAATTTTAATCGTTTTATATAATTGAGCAAGATTAAAGGTCAATATGATAACAGATGTCACAGAAATAACTTATTTCCCCAAGAGTACAACCTTTAATCAAATTATGATGACGTATACGATAGTAATAAAAGCTCTCCCGACAAAACCAAAAACTCACAACACACACACACACACACTTAGAGCGTGACATTAGTAATAAATAAAAGCTCGTCCATTGTCAATAGGTCAGGCTCTGATGCTGGGATCCTGAAGAAATCAAGAGAACAGTTAAATATTATATGCACACCCATCGGTTGTGGTATTTTTTTAGTAATTCATGCATTCGTTCTCAAAAAACTATATTTAGTGAAGTGAAACTGATGATGGTCATCACCATTGATTGATTGATTGATGGCTACTGGATGTATTGAATAAAAACTTTTAACGGGTTACGATGACATTACTTCAATATGATTGCTTTCCACTTTATGTTCGTCATAATGCATATGGTTTGGTCGAGCTCATTGGCTTTTGTACCATTTTGTACCATTGTACAACACCAGGAGAACTCTTCAATAGTTAACAGCCTTGCTTATATATTTTTTGCTTTTTAGTTTATTTGTAACTATTAAATTCGTATTTGAAGTCGGTTCATTTTATAGCATAAATTACTTGGCAATCAAATAGTAGTAATCGAATCGCAACCCGTGAAACACTTGATATTGAGCAGTTCCGGTGGCCATCTGTGGTCTTCGTCATCAGTTCCACTTCAAAAAATGTTATTTTTCAAGAGAAAATGGACAAGTTACTATCAAAATACCGATATCGTAGGTGTGCCCATAATATTTAAAGAGTTCCCTCAATTTCTCCAGAATTAAATTAGAAGATCCAAACCTGATGACAATGGTACCAACTAGAAAGTATACCCTTTTAAACAAAAGGAAAAGTTTCAAAATCGGTCAACATACTTATAAAAAAAAGTCCTTGACGAAATGAGAAACTCTTCCAATTTTGGAAGTCCATTAAAAAATAGACACTTGGTACACAGAAGTTGATTCGAGTAAATCTAAAATAAATGTCAAAATACGAGGCGAATTCGAATACGCGAATGGTCCAGTCAAGTGAGAGCCGAGATGGCCTAGTGGTTAAAACACGTCGATCTCAACCGATGATCATCATACCATACATACATACATATTTGGTATTAAGTGATCACTGTGGTCAATAGATATTTGCAGCACCAGAGAAGCCATCTTATAGGATATAAGTGGAAAGTAGTAAGGAAAGGAATGCGGGGAGAGGGTTAGGCTTTCGGCTCTCTCACACTGAAAATTATATTATGGATCTATATTATCTAATTCACGCCATTTTTTATAGAGACGTCGATCTCAACCGATGATCGCGGGTCGATACCCCGACTAGTACCGCTGACTTTTCAAGTGCTAAGTTTGTGTTTAAATTCATTTCATACTCGGAGGTGAAGGAAAACATCATGAGGAAAACTGCTGGAAGAAATTCTGACACATGTACATATATCCGCCCACCCGCTGTGGAGTGGCCTTGTGCCCATTGCCCTGAACATTTTGTAGTGTGTACAGTGGGACTTTTACTTTTTTTTTACAGTCAAATGAACAAAACTTAAAATAGTTAATTGTTACTTAATTATTAATATATTTCACATTTCAAATATTTTTTTTTTACATAGGCAGCAGTCCAAATATAGGAATTGTAACTATATTTGCAACACTAACTACAAACATTATTCAATTCAATTCTTTGGTTAAACAAACATTATGTCATCATGATAAATTTCCAAATAATAATTATTGAAATACATTAAAATAACACAATTCTTACTAATTTAATATTATCTACTTTTTTTTTTGTCGCGTTAATAGGTTTTGCACAATTTTATCACACAAAACGTCATTTTTTGTTATTTTAAACCAATAAAATAGTGAACAATTTCAGATTCAAGAAGGGGAGGTATATATCTATACAAATAAATAAAATTGATGTGTCTCTTTGTAATTTTAAATAAACAGCTTTTAAATAAATGCATATGAAAATATACACGGCACTTACATCAAAAATACCATTTTTAAAATGTTCGTCTGTTTATCTGTCAGTCAGCTTGTTCTGGCTTATTACTGCAATGGCTGGACCGATTTTGACGAAACTTTCTCTAGCGGAAAGCCTATGTAATAAGGAGTAACTTAAGCTACTTTTTAGATTTTTTAAATTGGTGACTATTTTACTTGATATGATAGACAAAATCCGAAACTATAAGGAATAGCGGAAAATAATTAAAAGAGTCTCAGAGCTGATTTTGATAAAAACTAAAACTGCATTATTAGTTTTTTGAAAAATAAGTTTTCCTAGCCAGAAATGAACACATTATAAGCACCAACTTCGGGGAAGTAATAGTATAGGATTTTCAATAAATTGATTCATCTTTTTAAGAATTATCTAAACCTACCTACTGTTACCTACGGAGTAGGTGACGAGAAACAAATAAACGTCACGTTCTATCAACTTTGTATGGCTCACATAGAAAAAATAGAAAACATAAAAGAAGTTACTGTGAGTTATTCATTTTATATATTTTCGATTGTATTGTTCACAGTCTTCCTTACTTTTGTAGGAGACTAGCATTTTGATGCAATCTTAATAATCACATACAAATCGTTAGAATGAATACAGACTTATTTATAAACAAACCGAGACCCATGATTTAACCCACATATTTGATCACGTTTGTGGAGAATCGATTACTTAACTTCTAATTAATGAAAAGATTTAATGTTATTTTGTAAAAATAAATAAATCATTTCCTTTAATTTGTCGCTTACTATTACTTCCCAAAAGTTGATCCTTAAAAGTGACACTATTAGGTGGTGCAATAATACAGAATGTATTATTTTTTTCCAAATTCAGTGGGTTCTTTTCCTGGCTAGGAAAATCATTAAATCAAAAAAACTTATGATGCAGTCTTAGATTTATCAACATCGACACGAGGCTCCTTCAAGTATTTTTTCGCGATTCCTTACAGTTCCAAATTTGGCCTATCAAGTTCAGTTAAAAAAGTCACTCGATATATAACAAGGAGTACCTTAGCAAGAACATAATGTTTTACAGTCGAAATTTTAGAGACTAGCACACTTTTCTTCAATATTTACTTAAGTGAAAACCGTGGAGGAATTCCGTATCTGAAGTAGTGTCTGCTTGTAAATACAACCAGTAAGTTCCCAAATCTAAAGTAAAAAACCCCTCTCCTGAGAGGCTCCGCAGACTACAGCCTTGCTTTGCAGGAGAAATACCAATCATTCTGTAATCCACGCGAACGAAGTCGCGGGAACAGCAGCAGTTTAGCGCTTTTAGCTAACGATTTAAAAGAGTTACACCTTATTAACAAAAAATTAAACAAGATATATATGAATAGTTATGTCTATTTTAATTATACATAATACATGTATCTATATAATTTTAGAATAAAAATATTAAATCGCTAAACATATGCTTCTTTAGGTAAATTAAATGTGTTAGTGCCTTGTTCACCATCTCCAAAGCTTCTGATTTTACAATAAGGACAGTCTTCTGGTATGTAGGCGTAGTTATAACCACGATCATTGTTGCTGGGGTAAGAAGGACGCCTGAAAAAAAATACTACTTTAAATTCCTCTTGTATCATTCCGAAGAAAGACATAACATTAAAATATTACAATAATGTACAATGCACTAGCAACCCGCCCTGAATTCGCACAAGTTCAATGACATTATCTAAGAATATCATGTAGCTTAAACAAATGTGAAGTTTTATGTTTTTCCCTTGGGTATTTTTTAAAACATGCTTTTTTTGTTTTACCCTCTGCCACCGTGTCTGCCACCGCGTCCACCACCACGTCCGCTGCTGCCATATCCGCCACCACCACGTCTGCCGCTGCCATATCCACCGCCACCACGTCCGCCTCCACCGCCTACGCTGAATTGGTTCCGATTGTAACCATATCCATCATCGGCACGAACTCCTTCATCATATCCACCTTCACTTTCTCCAGAGTAACCATAGTCACCCTCATAGTTGTCATACCTACGTATATACATAGATATAAAAAACATTTATTAATTATTTATTTAAAAAAAAACTAAGAAATAAGGATATAACTAAGAAAAAAGAAGGACTAGATAAAAGTCTAAAGACCAATAATGAAAAACGATATAGAATACGACGCCACGTAAAGGCAGTGCGAGTTAAAACTTAACGTATTCATTGATTAGTGATGTAAAGCGACGCGAGAGCATGTTTAGCGAGCTGTAGTGTGTTACCAACGCGCGCAGATTGTGTTATTGTATTTATTCATTTGTTACATCTTTTTGAAGTAACACGAATATACTATGACCTCTTTTCTTATAATACCTAAAAGCATGATATAATACAAAAAATCACATATTATTCAATGATACACAACTTACCAAGGCCTTGCTTCTATTAAAACGAATGTAGCAAGAACGCAGAGGGAGATGATCAAAGACTTCTGCATGATTATCCTTGAGAAATTTAACAGTAATGTGTGAACGGTCAGTTATGAGTCTGTGAATGATAACAATATTTTATTTCCAATCATTTTATATAATTGACCAGGATTATAGGTCAAGATGATAACTGATATCAACGTAATAATATATTTCCCCACAAATACAACCTGCATTAAAATTTACGATACCATGTACATTAAAAAAAATTAATTACCTTTCCCTCAATGGTTCCCTAAGATAAAGGCTTGCGTGGGAAGTCCGAAATGACATAACCCAAAAAGCAACATCCAGACTACAAACATTCGTACGGCCTATAAGCATATTTGTCATGAGGGGAAACTGAAGCAACAATTAGCGTTTGCGGTCGATTCACGAGGACACCCGTTTGGCTAGTTTATTATATTTTTTATTTAACTTTAAATTTTGAAGAATAAATAAAATACCAGATTTGAATCTGATACAATGTAAATACATATTTATTACTGCTTTATGGTATACCAAAAACAAGTTCATTGTGGTAGGGTCTAACTGTAGCCCAATGGATCTTTTATATAAAGGTGGCATCTAGCCTAGTCAGTTTATATGGTTCTGATCACACTCACAGTAAATTGGTATCTAGTATGGCGGGGTTTCATACGTTTAGAGAAATCTGGAAGTCCACACCGTCTTCTTTCCACCCCCGTCCTTTTCGTTACTTGCCCTTTCATATCTTGCTTATTCCACTTTATCCCGGTCACTCATATGTGGTTCCTCTGGTATTGTATATGTTCATAGATAGCGCTGATATTGAGTATTATCAAAAAGAAATAATAAACAAGAAAGTGAATAACAACCGTTTCTTGTATACCCTTTTCCTTATATGGTTTACTTTTCCCTGATTCTGTCATATGTTAAATACTCGTATTCTACACAAATAACAACAACCTATATAAGATTATTTTTCTTTACTTGTATTTATTTGGTAACAATATACCTCGAACGAAAATCACAATTTTTCGAAAAAAATTTTTTCAGTATAAAAAATGATTCAATTCAATAATTCAGTCGATAATTCTTATCTAACTCTCATGTGGGACTAGATATACGTCATATTTGTCTGCTAAATAACACAAGTAAAGAAAAATAACTATACTTAGCTATTAAATGTCGTGCAAAGATACTTTAAAGGCACTTTCTTTGAACACTTCAGCGGTCGTTGTGATAGCCGAGCCGAATATGTACTTAAATCTACACCAACATATAAAGTGAAGGAGTCTGTTTGTCTGTGTGTTTAGGTACGATAATCTTTGGTTCGGTTTCGTGCTAAGATTTTGCAAATATTTTTCTGAAATGATTATTTATCTGAAACTGTAACGTTTTTTCTGACATTGAAAACATGTCTACTTTGAACGATGTTCTTTATATCTTTGTGTCGTAACCTATCAATTATCTTCTGGTAAAACCATATTAGTCTAAAAAATAAACAATGAATTTTCAACGTAGTTCTACTGCGTATATTAGAACGGTTTTTTTGATTGATAAAGCTCGTGACGCGTATAGACCAGACTATATTTTAGTTTACACTGTTGTAAAGACTAGCTTCAGCCTAGTGACTGCAGCCTGTAATTGAGATGGCTCGATCAGTAGCATTCTCTCATAAAGTAAGTAAAGTAAAGTAACAGCCTGTAAATATCCCACTGCTGGGCAAAGGCCTCCTCCCCTATTAAGGAGAAGGTTTGGAGCTTAATCCACCATGCTGCTCCACAGAGGGTGGCGAATATACATGTGTCAGAATTTCTCCCGGCACATGCAAGTTTCCTCACGATGTTTTCCTTCACCGCCGAGCTCGAGATGAATTTAAACACAAAGTTAGCACTTGAAAAGTCAGCGGTACTAGCCGGCGTGTCAACCCGCGATCATCGGTTTAGATCGACAGTGTGAAAGAGCCGAAAGTCTAACCCACTCCCCCCATCTTTCCTTACTTCTTTTCCCTTATTTCTGTTTAAGCTGGCGAAATTGTGACTCATCTAGTGCTGCAAATATCTATTGACCACAATGATCACTTAACATCAAATATAGACGGATTTGCAAAATTTGATTCAAAAGGGTATACTTAAAAAAAAAACCTGGAATTAGTATGCCATCTGAGTAGACGAAATTATTATTTTATAAAGCGGTAAAAAAGTTACTTATTTTAATAAGCCTATAGAATTTGTCATTTCGCATAACACGACTGTAGTAATTATGGTCCTTTTTTACGTTATTTAAAAAAGCTTTAATTTCTCTTAAGATTATGGGTCGGGTAAGTGAAGCAACATATTTTTTAAATGATTTTATTTTTATAAATACGGTATACATATTTGTGTCGAATTCTGCTAGAGTTTCTCTAGCTATTTCTTATATATTGATTCTTTATTCAATCATAAAAGTTTCCGCACACATTGAGTTCTCGTGATAATACAACAATATGACATATTACAATTTCAACTTGGTCTTCCGAATTGTCTTAACAAAAAACTAAAAAAAAATTAAAAATACCGACACTGGTTCACTTGTGCGTTATAACCGACAAGAAATTCAATAGTTTATTAGTATTAGTTAACATTTTATTAACATATATTTACACATAAATCATTTTATTGTAAAATATCTTGTACGAACCCCAGCGTATACTAAACCCTCTTCTGTAAATATACAATCATGAACAGCTTTAGCTATTTAAGAATTTTTAATTTTATTTTTATGATAATTGCAAAGAGATCTTTGAAAAGTCGTAGAAAATTTCAATGGTCATAGAAGTGGTCCACGGAAAAAAGATTTCCTTGACCAAGTTGATGACAATGGTGGAATGATCTTTATCGTGTTATTACTTATGTTATTATTTCTACAATAATTTCATATTTAATTATCAATTATTAATACAAAAGTTAGTGTGGATTAATGAATACTTGATCCTCTTTGAGGCAACTACTACTTAACAGATTTTGATGAAACTTTATAGTAATATACCTAATATGTTGGAATAATACATAAGGTTGCTTTATCAATATACCACGCGGGCGAAGCCGGAAGCGGTGACTAGTAGTTGATATTACTGCATTCGTAAATTGATACAACCATAAGATTAGTTATAGTACTAAAAACATCTTGCGGGGGAATCTCTAAATTATAATTAGCACAACCAGCCACCTTTTGCAAAATGAGTACATAAGTAATATCTCCAGTGGTAACTTACAATATCTACCATGTAAGCTTCGGAAATAAATCTTAATAGGAATATTAAATAGGAATTCTACTGAAGCTTCATATTTAAATTACTTTTAACAATACTATGTAAGCGCAGAATTGCACTTGTATGTTTTGTTTACAGACTTACCGAACTCACAGCTTACGCAAGGTGACCTTCAGTGTGTAAAGGTGACTGTAGAGTGTAAGTTTCGCCTAAGGTGGACTTTCATAAACATTTACTTAAATTGTTTATACACCCTTTGTTGCTTTTACACTCTAAAAAATGTTTTCAGTGCCTTATTTTTGGTTACAGAGTTATTTTATATCAGTTAAGAGGGTAATATTAACAAGTGTGATTCTCATTTAACATTAACATCATGCATCTTATTATTTAATATTAGAGAATAGTTTGATCCTTCACACATTAAACTGATCTTGTATCGTTAATAGACTGTGTTTACATCGTCAAAAGTATTTTTATTTTTATCAACTTTGAAAATAAATAAAGTTTTATTACCAAACAACACTATGTCACAAATACATTTAACATAGATTGATAAATCATTGAAATATATTAAAAACAGAAGAGGGCTTAGAATTGACTCCTTGTGGAACTCCTATACCGGCTTATATGTATCCTAAATATTTTATACATTAAGATATTTTCATATTTCAGGCATAACAAACATTTTTTTATTATATTTTAATTACGATCACTTTGTTTTAATTTATTTAATAATTTTTAATTTTTTTTTATAAGTCATTAAAAAACGGTTTTTTTTATTAATTAGTTTTTCTCAAAATAAAAAAAAAATAGAAATATGTAATTGGTACAACTCTACCATACCATATCATATGTTGAATGTGTTAATTATCTATTATTTACCTATCTCTACATGTCCACCTATATAACCTTTTGTCCTGACTGACTGACTGTTCGATAGTAGGTACCTTTCGGCTGTAAGCATCCACTAAGAAGGGTTTTTTTATATTCTACCTCTAAGGTTTTTACCTTATAGGGGTAAAAACGTTTGTATGTAGAATCTTATTTTGATGTCATTTTTACTTTAAACTCAGTACAAAAATATTTCTGGATGTTAATAATGAAATGTAGAACACAAAACTTACTAATATAATCCTCATTAGCGAGCGATAGCTCGGTGAGGTTTGTATGGAAGAAATGTATTATTGACCGATGATCTTTAAACTAAGCATGGATATTCCTTAGGGTGGAAACTAAATATGTGTATAAACTAATATTCCACAATCATTTTATGAGTATTGATATGAAGTGCTAGGAGGTGTTAAAGTCAGGATCGATAAAAAATTCGCAGGCTATTTACCTAAAATTTTAAAAGAGGAACCATTAAAAAAATAATTTTTCGATATTTCAACGTTTGTATGATAAATAAAAATACCATATTCTGTGGTTATATGTGTTTTAAACTGAAAAAACATACTTTTTATGCTAATAATTAAAAATAAAACACAAAAAGTAGTATTTTAACAGTTTCCTGAATCACTGTTATCATACCAAAATATAAGCGGCTGATGACGAGGAATCGGTAGTGAATCAATAAAACATGCGTTTTATTTCTAATAATATTTAAAACTTTATTAACTAAAATAGGATTGTCATCAATATTTTCAAACTTGTCCTTTTTCTAAATTGAATGTGTTCGTTTGTCCAATGCCATTTCCAAAACTTTTAATATCACAATGGTCACAATGTCTGGGTAGGAAATCGTATTTGTGCGATCGTCTGAAAAAAAAATTGTTTATATGCTTGTTCTAGAAAAAAGTAAACCATCACCTTGTTTCTGAAATATTAGCTATATTATGTAATGATCGAATATACTTTTCTATATATAAATTATTATTATTTATTATACAAGTTTGTACCCGCAACTTCATATGCATAGAAAATAATAAATAAATAAACAAACGCATCACACTCAACGGCCCCCATTAAGACCTCGTGGTCTTGTATCGGGGGTCCGGAAACACACACAACACTAACACAACCACCCAGACCACGACAAACATCCGTATGCCCAATACAGACGTTTGCCGTGAGCGGGGATCGAACCCGCGACTGTTAGCGCTTCAGTCAGTTGCAGTGACCACTGCGCCAACGTGCCTGTCACTGAAAATATATTTTATATAGCCTATTTATATTAATACGAGTATTAGAATGTATTTATGTTTATAATAGTATATAACAAATAAACCCAAAGTTCATTGGTTCATATCTGTTTTCTTTTTGTACAATAATATTCAAATATAAAAAGATGTTATTTATTTTTTACGAACTAAATTGATACATTATGAAAGAAAAATATGTAAAAGTACCGCTATTTAAATTATAGAATTATGTTATCTAGAATTTTAGCAACGTCTATCTTTCAGCCGTTCCGTATACATAAAAGGTTATAATTTAAATAATTTTAAATGTCTTATTTGAGATAGGTACTGTAATTCTGTTTTACCTTTCATAACCACGTTCGCCATCATATCTGTATCCCCCGCCACCGCGGTTGTACGCTCCGCCACCACCGTTGTATGCACCGCCCGCATTTAATTCATATCCGCTTTGACTGTGATATCCGAAGCGATCGCCATATGCGACGGAGCTGCGATATCCGCTATTGAAACGGTATCCATCATCGCGACGAAAATCATTTCCACCATAATCCATTTCACCTTCGTCACCATAATCATTGTAGTCGTACCTTCGTAATAAAGAGACATCGTTAATTGATTTGTACAATGATTTTATTTGTTGAAATGTGCTTATTTACCACTAATTTGAAAAATTATTTTGTATTAGATTACCCACTTAAATCCGCGGAAGTTATGAATAAACTCACCATGGTCTCGCGTTAATTGAAACTAATGTAGCAAGAATACATAGAGAAAAGAACAAATATTTCTGCATTATCATTACTTCACTTATGTCTTAGTTTTTTAGCGTGTTAAGTTATGGACTACCGATGACATACTAAAGCATATATTATTTCAAATCATTTTATATAATTGAACAAGATTAAAGGTCAATATGATAACTGATATCATAATAATGACTTATTTCAACAAGAGTACAACCTTTAATAAAATTATAATGTATATCTCAGTATATAAATGAAAGCTCAAAGCTTCTAATGAACTGAAGTCCTCAGTCGGAAGTCCGACAAATGTCGGTATAGTCTGTACAAATTCATGTCGTACAATACATAACGGGGATGGAATTCATGACTATAAGTGGTGTACCTAAACCGTATTAGCCCTTATTTTTTAAATATTTTGAGGTTATATATATATATGTATATAAGTCAAAAAAGTTGTACCTCAAAATATACTTCTACAGTTATTAAAATTATCACAAAACGCTTTGAATTTCCCGTTATTGTAGAACTGATAACGAAATAGAAAGTATGTACAGAATCCCTTGCAAAAGCCTGTTTATCTATGGCTTGCCATGTGTTAAGTGATTTAGATAATTTTATTATAAAATAGTCTTTGCTCTTAAACAGCAATATTTATTGTAGTGGAACTGATGATCACAACCACAGATGGCCACTGAAACAACTCAATAACAAATGTTTTATGGGTTGCGTTTCGATTACTTGTATATAATTGCTAGGCAATTTAGTAGTGTGGATCAGATTGTGCAACACCAGGAAAACTTCTCAAACGTATTAAATTCGTTGTAAGTAAATGTAAGTAAGCACTACCGATATAAAATTTACATGCACATAGTAGTGCTACTTCAATTTTAGGCCAGTTTATATTTTTGTATACTTTATTGGCAGTCCTATAAAAATAAATTCAGTGAACATTTACTTTTTTATTTCTACATGCATTAATATTTATTTATACACCTATTATAATGATATTATTAATAAAACAAGTTCAATGTTACATACTTTATTAACTAAAGCATAGGCTAATTAATCACAGGGATTTTTTTCAACGTCTTAAATTCTCTTTAGCTAAATTAAATGTGTTTCTGTTTCCTACGCCATTTCCAAAGGTGGTTATCTTAGCACCATAATTGCTGTTAAGTTTGGGCGGACGTCTGAAAAAAAGGGAAATTTTAAACTCTTACTTTTTTATTAAATAGAGACACGTTTAATGGATGTCAATGTATAAAAATAATTGATTACTTACTTTATGATATATAGAAAAAATAAACTCGAAGGTCAAAGGTTCGAATCAGGGTTTTTTGTTTGTATTTATTTTTTATTAACTACTAGCTATACTCGACATTCGTTGCAATGCCCCCTAAAGTACATAGATTTTTTTTGGGCCAGGAACCCTCCAGAGCATTCCCAGAATACTTTAACATAACTTTATCATAATTCGATCAATTGCTTTGGAAGGTATAAAAGACAAACATAGAAACAATTATTTCTATTTATATATTGATACTAAATAGCTGCATAGACGAGAATAATGTACCGGGTAACTTTTTTCCAACATAATAGAAAACATAGAACTGTATTTCATAACGCACACGAGGGGTTAAAAAAATCTCGCAAAAACTCTCCCAAACATGGGTTTTATTTTTTGACGGACAAAAATTCTATAGACAAAGCCCCTCGTTTACGCAAACCATAAATGTACAATTGTACATACTTTGCAAGGTTAGAATTAATTAAATTTTAAATTTTACCTGCCACGAAGGCCGCTACCAAATCCATATTGTTCGTCGCCATATCCGTTTTGTCCATCGTCATGTCTTTTTTGTCCGTCATCATATCCATTTTGTCCGTCGTCAAATCCACTTTGCCCATTACCGTATTCATTTTGTACGTCGTTGTATCCGTATTGTCCGTTGCCATACCCTTTTTGTTCGTCGTCATATCCATTTTGCCCCATACCATATCCATTTTGCCAGTCGTCAAATCCATTTTGTCCGCCATCTAATGCGTCATACTGAACTTTCCTTTGATTTCCTTCCTTCCATCCGAAATGATCGTGTCCATGATTATTGGGATATCCATTATCAGCACGATATGGAAAAATGTCCATGCCTTGTATTACATCTTGACCGTATTCCTGATCACCACCGTATTCTTCATTAATACATTCGTATTCACCACACCTATGAAAATAAGAAATGTCATTGATTAGTTTAAGTTGATCTCGTTCAGATCAAAACTCGTAAAGCCTTTTGCTCGTGACTTTGCATGTGCTATGTTTATCTTCACTATACAAACTTTGGATCCTACTTTGAAGCCTATAGGGGCTGAAATTTGGAAAATCCTTGTGGATGCTTACGTCATAATAACTATCTGAGTGGATCCATTCAGTGGTTTGAGCTGTGTGTTGAGAGATCAGAAATGTAAAACCTAACTCACCAAGGCTTTGATTCAGTTAAAACAAATGTAGCGAGCACGTAGAGAGAGACGGCCAAATATTTCGTCATCATGATCACTGTTCTCACTATTCGTGTATCAAATATAATTAACGTGTTTAGTTATGGACCGCTGTTTATATACTAATTTATGTTTTTTCGAACCATTTTATATCATTGACGAGGATTAAAGGTCAAAACGATAAGTGACATAACTGTAATAACTTAGTTACCCTACGACTATAACCTGTAATTGTCGAAATCTATCATAAAAACATGAAATATTTTGATAATTCATTCAAGGCGTGATATTGTAGAAATGTGTTATAATTCATGTTAACATTTACTCTCAGGCGAGAATTACACTAATAAGTTTTGCTTTCAGACTTCGATAAGGGTTTACATAAGTTGTTTACACCTGACAGAATTTACTGTCAGTGCCCTATTTTTAATATTTACACCTTTCGTAATTACTTAGGACGCATCCGTAACTAGGTTACAGAGTTGTTTAATATCGCTCGCGAACTCACTCACAAACTTTCATAAGTTGTCCCCTCAAACTTTTATAAAGATTTACAAACGTTGTATGTCGTTGCTTTACAGCTAAAAGAGGATATTGACGCACAGTTTCCGTAACTACTTACTATGTTACTGCTACCAAGTTACAGAGTTATTTTATATCAATTACAAAGTCTATTTCCCGCTTTTTAATTGAGAAAACTTACACTAAAAATTAATGTATATATACTCTAAACGTAACTCATATACACATAACTTGAAGAGTTGTCTAGCAATGGGTTGTTGATATCAAAATAAATATAGATAGAATATTCTTATTGTACACCAACAAAAATGTATATAAGTAACTACCAAAATATTAATGACCTTGAATTTGGCACACAGCCGACGTAAATAGTTTTTGGTTACGAATATGAAGAACGGGAATGATGCCAGGGGTAGTAAAAGCATATGATATTGTTGGGAGTAAAAATATCTAAATGTTAGCATTTTTATTTTATGGGTATGAAAAATTTTATCAAAAAATAATTTTTAGAGAGCTCTCTAAATTCTTATGTATTCTTCGAAACACAGGATTAATTCAATTACTCAAAAACTTGTAGTTTATATTAATTTTCAATTGTTTACATGTTCATTTTTCCAATTTTGATTATTTATTCTAGCAGTTTTGGTTCACAACAATTCCTAAAAAGAAATCCAAATCGACAATTGTACATGAAGTTTATTCAAAAATACCCTTGTACATTTACGGGATTGCACTAATTTTTAATATTTTCAAAAATTTGCGTAAGAATCATTCTAATGTTTTTTATTATTTACTTCTGGCCTCTTTAAAATATTTAATTACTTCATGACTTATTAACTTAATTTTTAAATTACACAACTTACAAAAAGTTGGCAAGGTAAAGAATATAGTAACAGCCCGTAATTTTTTTCCCTACTGGGCAAGGAAACGACTCCTATTAAAGAGAAGATTTATTACCTGTAGCCACATTACCAAGATGTTTAAAGCTTACTAACTTACAAATGCATTTTATGCCTTATGTCTTATAATAAGCCTTTATTTCCAATAATTATTATAATTTAAGATACAAAAGAAATCGTTTAATTTATTTAATTACACAGATTAATAAAAAAAGACATTCAATTCAAAATAAGTTAATAATTAATAATTATGTATTCTTATTGAAAAATTAAATTTTGTAATACCCACAGCCGGGCAAAGGTCTCGTCCAACCTATTCCACAGCATTCTGTTCTTTCCAACTCTAGTACAGATCGGACGTGCGATGGCAACGATGTCGTCTTTTCATGGACGGCCTCGAGGACGTGTCGTATCACGTGGGCACCAGTGGTGGCCTTTGTCTACTAATGTAAAAATTGATCATTCCATTTAGGCTTTTTATTGATTTATAGCCTAGCAGTAGCCTACCGACTACAGCACGTATATGGGCTGGCTCGAGCGGGGCAGTACCTCATTCTCACAGAAGATCGGCGTGAAGTACCTAATATAACCGCGTTCTGTACGGCGAGCGAAAGAGAAGCCTTACCCATCTTATTCCTTACCCTCCTGTTCCTTTTCCAGCTGGCAACATATTTGTAGCACCTCTGATACTGCAAATGTGCATGGGCGTCGGTAATCAAAATTAAATCAGGTGTCCCGCCTGCTCGTTTGCGAGCTATTTTATATAAAGAAAGACAGAACCGTCTCAAACAATTCAGAGGCCTTAGAGCACACATAACTTAAGTATCTTATAGGAAACTAAAAAAGAAAACAAATTTACTGTTGTTTATCATTTAGTGCAATGCTACGACTGATATAATAAGACATAGACTTTTACCATTTCGGTAGGCCCTATAAGGCTGAGTGAGAGCTTTGAGTTTGTTTCCCATTTGCCCTAGGGTAAAAACAGAACTAAAACTACGGGTAAAAATAAACATAAAAAATGAAAATAATTGAAATAATTTTATATTTAATTAAAATAATGCAACTTAGCAATCTTTTGAATTGTATTTTTATCTTCTATGTGATAATAAAACAAATTAAACAAATATTTTTCCTGATTTTTAATACTTTATTAGTTGGTGTGCTTATCAATAAAAACTGTGAGAATTAAAAGCTGTTAATTGCAACAGGATTTTATTTTTTACGATAACACTAATTATTTCAGATAATAATTTATGTCAAAATTTAAAGCATTTATTAAGTGAATAAATATTTTTCTAAATTCAATTAATTATTTTTATAGCGTGTTTTTTATCATACAATAATATAATAAATTCTCATTTGTATCTAATTTATTTTAACCAAAAAGGTGGGGGTTCTAAGTTCGGCTGTATATATTTTTTAAGTTTGTTCACCGATTTCTCCACCAATTGTGGACCGAATTTGATTTTTTTTTTTCGAAAAGGTATATTTCCAAATGATTCCCATTATCCATTAGTATATATAAGTCAGGATCTGATGCTGAAATCCTGAGGAATCGCAGGAACTTTTAAAATATTATGGACACACCTATATCGATTTAGGTAATTTTGATAGTAACTTGTGCAATTGGCCTCGGAAAGCTACATTTGATGAAGTACAAAAAAATGATGAAGCCCACAGGTGGCCACCGGAACTACTTAATAAAACGTATTTCACGGGTTGCAATTCGATTACTTCAATATGATTGCTAAGCGATATATGCTCGTCACAATGCACATAGTAAAGTGCAGCTGATGGAGCAACACCAGGAGAACTCCTCAATAATTAACAGCTCTGCATCGGGAAAAGCAATATTTAACTCTAACTGTACTCACTCGCGTGAAGCTTTTATATCATATAAATTGTGTTATGTTGTTAGTTGTGTAAGTTGAAAGTATAATCTAAAATGTCACAAAAAGTTTACAGAATAGATTTCTTTTCCAAAATCATAGATAATACAGATACAGATAGCTACAGAATTTTTTTTAACTAAATTTTTATATTAACTTAATTCCACACAGATTTTGAATTCGGTAAGCCTAATACTAAGCATCCGATATTCCAATTAAAAAGGTAATACAAAACACAAAGCTAAAACAGTTATCTACATAAACAGAATGAATGACCTCATCTTTAACAATATATGTACATAAATAGTCTGTCCTTGTCATGAAAACATTAACTTGATAACCGGTGTCCGTTAAGAACTTTGGTTTTTCTCGGGGTTTTCACGTGCTTATCGAAACATTATTTGTTTTAAAACACATGATAATTGTCAAGATAATTAGGTTATTGTAAAATATTAAAATAAAGTCGCCCATTTTTAAGCGACTTCCAAAACAGGTAGAGATTCTCAATTCGTCGCAGATTTTTTTTTATATGGATATTCACCGCCAATTGTGAACCGAATTTAATTTTTTTTTTTTTTTTGTTTAAAAGGGTATACTTTCAAGATGGTCCCATTGTCATTAGGTCAGGATCTGATGCTGGGATCCTGGAGAAATCGAAGGAACTCTTCAAATATTATAGTAACACCTATACCGATTTAGGTATTTTTGATATTAACTCTTGCGTTTGTTCTCGGAAAGCCACATTTAGTGAAGTGGAACTGATGATGAAGACCACAGATCGCCACCGGAACTACTGAATAACAAGTATTTGTTTTGTTGCGATTCGATTATTTCAATTTGATTGCTAAGCAATTTATGCTTGTCACAATGCATATGGTATAGTGGACCTCAACAATTAAAAGCCCTGCATCTGGAAGAGCAATATTTTGTTAATAGCGATAAACAGTTGACGTTAGGCTATTGTAACTTAAGTACTTAGGTACTGCCTTACTATATTCATAAGTTAAAAGTGTAAATAATACAACAGTACACCAATAAATAATACGTAAAAGGTTTTACTGTAGACCGACTTGGAAATTTTTTTTTTTTGCCTTTTAGATTATTTGGTGGGTACAAATATTAAATTCGTTTAGAATTTTTTAAATCGATACATTTTTGTTAAAATATATATAAAAAAATGGTTAACGAGCGGAAATTTTAATGACATTTTCATAACGACAAACTATAGTTCTTTATTATTAATTATTCCCTTTGATCCCTTAGGAAATCTTAAGATGTCCAGTAGCGAACTTCCTACAGCTGAGACGATTACTATTAATTATTGACATGTATTGTGATGTAATGTGAAATAAATTTGCTCATATATTAGTAAACGACACCATTATCGTCACAAAGTAGCCAGACTATTATTTTGCGTACCCAAAAGGCGCCAGCGTGGGCATATGTCATACGTCGTATGTAAAACTTTAAAAACGCTTCCTCACCTTCGCTTTATTCACCTACTAGCTGTCCTTTGCGGTTTCTCTCGTTTATGGGTACTGTTTCGCTACTATGAGTCGTAGCGTGATGTAATATAGCCTATAGCCTTCCTCAATAAATAACCTATATAAAATATAAATTAAAAAACCATTTTTTAAATAAATTACTATCGACTAACAATTAGTTTATTGAATAAAATGAACAATAAGCATCGTAAAAACATATATATCTATCAATTTTTTAAAAGAAAAATAAAAACAATATGTACCCGTGTGTAAACGTTGTTTTATCTATTTAAAATTTAATTTTTTACTATTCTTTAAATCTAATTAGTAACTTCCAAAACTAGTGCATTCAAACAAAGAAATTCTTTACTTTTAGATATTAATCTGTATTTTTTATATAAAACTTCAGCTTTCGTATATTTGTAAGCGCAGTACTAAAAAACAGATGCATCTATTTCGTTCATTCTTTTTTTGTGTATGAAATTGTCAGAACACAGTTTCTACGAACGGAAATGTTTGAAAAGTCGTAAGCAAAAATAAAAAAAATGCGTTAAAAAATCTTCAAATAAAAAGTTACAAAGGCCTAATTAGTACAGCCGCGCGAAGCTGGGGTGGACTTTTCGAGTTTTATATAAAACTTGAAAAATGTAAAGTACTGAATGAATGTTTATATTTGTCTTCTTTTTGTTTTGTCTGTCTTTTTCTTGACTGGAGAATCTATCGTTTCTCACAGAAATATTATCATCACCATTATGAAAGTTCTACAGCCGTATATTGGCGTCGGCCTGGTCAAATGTATTTTTTTCAGTCGAATCTCTGGCTCTTTCTGTCCAGTCTTTCACTCCCAGCTCCTTCAAGGCCCGCTCAACATCATCCAGCCATCTAACTTTGGCTCTGCCAGGAGGTCTTCGTTCACCAGTTGCGTCTCGCAGGTGAAGCTGTGGTCTCAAATAAATAGGCTATTCAAAACAATTAATTTCCGCAGACAAAGTCATGAGAACTAACTAGTAAATAACAAAAACAACCTAACCTAATATATACGAAATGTGATAAATAATAATAAAAGAGAACTTCCCAAAAAACTTTATTACGTACATGTATTATTAATAACTATATTATAATATGGTTAATTATGATAACCTTTGATTTCTAAATACTCGTATGTTTACAAATCAGTAAATAAAACAATTCTTTTAAACTCAACTTGGTTTTATTCTAGTTTTTACAAAGATAATGATTAGCCTCTTACTGCCTTACTACAAAAGATTTAAACAGACGTTAAACGCGTGTTTATAAAAATCTGTACTACAAATCCACGTCTGAGGACAGTTTTGAGTTAATCATGCTTTAGATATAGATTAATATGCGTTTGAAAGGTGTCTAAAACCTATTTTAGCTGTCAAATGTAACGTCAAACATCACTACATAGTATAAAACAAAGTCGCTATCCGCCGTCTGTCTGTCCCTATGTATGCTTAGATCTTTAAAACTACGCAACGGATTTTGATGCGATTTTTTTTAATAGATAGAGTGATTCTTAAGGAAGGTTTATATGTATAATACATGCATAATATAGTAGAGAAACGCTGATAAATTTAGAGGTTTCTAATGTGATGTCGTAAATAAGCACGTTTTTTTACGCTTATATTGCAAACGCTGGCTGAACCCTACGAGATAGACCAAAATAATGTACTACAGTATTGTCCACCTTAAAAAGTTCAACAAAAAAGTCCGCGATGGTATATGTCTATCTCTTAGGGATAACCCACCATAACCATTTTTTAACCTTTACTAAAAAATGGTTATTTACGAAGTGATTTTATACAATACAGCATTAATCCTTATCCAATTAATTACCTTAAATAAATTGTGCATTTATTATAGATCAATATGCTTTTTACAGCATATAATTTAAGTGAATATTTTCGAAGATATTACAAATTTAAAATGCAGGGACGTAGTTATTGCGGCGCCGCGGCGGTACCGACCCGCGGATTGTCTATTTGTCTGTTTGTCTGTTTATCTGTGCGTTTGTGCACGCTAATCTCAGAAACGGCTTATCCGATTTAGATGCGTTTTCACTAATATATTGTAGTAAGCTTCACTTAACATTTAGGGTTTGTTTCATGACAATCGGTCAATAAATAAAAAAGTTATGTCAATTTAAAGAATTACATCGAACATTTTTTGTGCCTATCACTAAATACATGAAAGTATATACAGTACTTACATCAAAAAATACATTTTTTAATTTTTTGTCTGTCAGTCTGTCTGTCTATCTGTTTGTTCCGATTAATCTCTGAAACGGCTGAACCGATTTTGATGGTACTTTTACTTGCAGTTAGCAAATGTTATAAGGAGTGACTTAGGCTTACTTCTATTATAGATATTTTTAATCTATACATATAAAAAAAAATTCTAACGGGTCGCTGTCTGTACATAGAAGATATATGAAAAAAACAAATTATTTGGGCCTTTACATACGCAATAGAACCCAAAACAATAATTGTTAGAATTTTTGTCTGTCTTCCTGTCACTCAATTTTTTTCGGCTAATATTTGAAACAGCTGGACCGATTTTGACGAAACTTTCACTGGCAGAAAGCTAATGTATAATAAGGAACAAAATTGAAACCAATGAAATTGTGAACAATATTTGATTGAAATAGGGAAGATATATATTATTTAAATGTAATAATTTTAAATAATAATATATTTACTGGGTAATTTTTTTACTGGATATGATAGACCAAAACCGAAACTATAAGCGAAAAATAATTAAAGGAGTCACAGAGCTGATTTGGATAAAAACTAAAACTGTATCATTAGTTCTTCGAAAAAAAAGGTTTTCCTAGCCAGAAACGAACACGTTGATTTTGCAGAAAATTAACATTCTGTATTATTGCACCATCTGATACTGTCACATATTATAAGGATCATCAACTTCAGGAGTATACAGTTAACTCCAACAAAAAGAAAAGGCTTATTTTTCAAAATTCTATCAAATTCATATTAATTAAATCTTTAGTAATTCTTCAAAAAATGATTGGATTTGGAATTTGAATGGGATGTTATAACACTAATAGCGGGTGAGTACAATAGCCGAGTCCAGTGAAATGTAAATTTTTTAATAAATTGATCCATCTTTTTAAGAATTATCTACCATCTAATAACCTACCTAGGTGAAGGGGACCAAAACAAACGTCACATTCTATCAACGTTGTATAGCTCACTCATAGTTGTATAGAACAAATAGACAAACATAAAATAAGTTACTCTGAGTTATTCACTTTGTATATTTTCGATTGTATTGTTCACACTCTTCCTTACTTTAGTAGGTGACTAGCATTTCGATGCAACCTATAAACAAATCGTTCGAAGTAATGCAGACTATTTTTCTAAACTTACCGGGACCCATGACTTAACCCTCATATTTGATTATGTCTGTCTAGAATCGATTACTTAACTTCTAATTAATGTATAGATTTAATGTTATTTTGTAAAAAAATAAATCTTTTCCTTTAATTTGTCGCTTACTATTAATTTCCAAAAGCTGACCCTTATAAGTGACAGTATTAGGTGGTGCAATAATACCAAATGTATTAATTTTTCAAAATTAGTGGATTCTATTCTGGCCAGGAGAATCATGAAATCAAAAAAACTTATGATGCAAGTTTAGATTTCTCAAAATCGGACATAAGACTCTTTTAAGTATTTTTCGCGATTCCTTATAGTTCCGGATTTGGCCTATCAAGTCCAGTTAAAAAAGTCACCCGATATATAATACAAGGAGAACCTCGGCGGGAACATACTGTTTTACAGTCGAAATTTTAAAGACTCGCACAAAACACTTTTCTTCAACATTTATTGCGAAAACCGGAGAGGAATACCGTATCTGAGTTAGTGTCTGCTTATAAATACAACCAGAAAGTTCCCAAATCCAATGTAAAAAGCTCCTTTCTTGAGCAGCACCGCAGACCATTATAACCTTGCTTTGCAGGAGACATGCCAAGCCATCTGTAATTCACGCGAACGAAGTCGCGGGCACAGCTAGTTTTATTAATAAGTTTATTTTTAATGATTTTACTCGCTGTTAAGCAATTTAAATAACATTTTAAGCAATGTTTAATTTTTAAACACTGTTTAGCTAGACACGCGTTGAACATGGTTTTAATGCGTCTTTTGTAGTATGGCAGTTAGTTTTTTAAAGGTCTTCGAAGAAGCAAGTAAGTACCTATAGCATTTGTATACAATAAAATGTATATATTAACTCATAACTATATGTAGCGTTTACTATTGTACTATTTACCTATTTAAAATTAAATTCCTATTTAATCGAATCAAATTTTATTAATTTAGGTTTTAATTTTAGCAAAGGTTTGAAGTAGGATCTATTAAAAGAATACTTTATTAAGATTTTATAACTTCGTCACAATTTACACATTAATTAAAATACAATACAAATAGAATACAATAATAAACTCATCTCGTGTAAACATTTTTTTCCAGCATTCCTTTCATTAGCTTTTATTTTCCCTCTGGTGCTGCAAATGTTTCTACTAGAAAATAGCGGTATTCACTAAGAATCGGACAATCCACCTGCTCGTTTGCCTCCTATTTTAATTAAAAAAATACTAAATTATTCGTAATATCCTTTGAGCATCCATTAAACAGAAATCAACTACATATATGAAAACTTTAAGACTAGTCAAGGGAACTCCTTGAATCTTATCTAACCGCTTATGACTTTCGAGTGTCGACTATAGACAAGAAGACAGAACTTAAATCCTTACTTATATTATAAATGCGAAAGTCTCTGTCTGTGTGTTACGCAATCACATCTAAACTATTCAGTAGTTTAGTTTCTAATTTAAATTGAATTTGGTACAAAGATAGTCTAGAGCTCAAAAAAGGATATAGGCGACTTTGTAATACAAAAAAAAAGACTACAGGCTTGAGATAGCGATAAATGAATAATAAAATAAATTGGTATAAACAATTTTGCGCAAATGAACTTGCGAGTAATATCTAGTTTGAAGTACTTCGACAGCTTGCTGAAAAAATATCCCGCTGGCTGGAAATCTACTTATTTTGAGTTCACGTCATCTATTACGTTTGTTTTAACTAAACGAATTCGTTTTTATATGTAAAGACGCCGCATTTATGGTTCGTCTGGTGCTACAGAAGGACGGACGTAATCACTGTTCGCAGGGTGACTCGGCTGCTCAGATGCTGGCTAACATAAAAAAAAATAATAACTTAATATTTCACTAAGCAATTTCGAATTTTAAATATTTTTAAAATTATTTCATACATATGTATTTATCAAAGTGACCTCTTCTCAGTTCAAACAATCATGTATAAAATAAACAAAATGATTCGACGATCCACAGTCGCGCTTTGAACGAGTGTTAACTTGTATTGCGTTTAAGTGATATATACATAACGTGTTATTTGGTTAATTAAAGTCAAAATGAACAAATCTATGGCAATTATTATATGCGTGTTCGTTCTGTTCGCTATCAATGAAGCTAAGCCGCGATATGAGTAAGAAAAATACAATTTTATTAATAAAAAATTTAAAAAAAAACAAAAGTGAAAATAAAACCAAAAAGTAAAAAGTGAATATTTTTTTTTACAATATTTTTAAGGCGGTGTCAAGTAAAATAATCGAAGTCGGCGGCAAATAAAACCATTTACGTGTTATTTAAAAAATAAAATTTACATAGAGCCGAACAAAGAACCTTTTCCTTTTTCGAAGTCGGTTAAAAAAGATAAGTCTTTGCAAAAATTGAGCCCATTCCCACCTCTCACAACAGGACTTTAGGAGGATAGGAGGAGTGTAATAACTCTCTAATAAATAAACGAAATAAGAAAATCTGATGTTCCTGTGTCGGTAGGTCCGGAAACACACAACACAAAGACATAAAAATATTTACTTTATTTGATAATACTTAAAAATCATCCATTGTTGCGAATATGAACGTAGACCCGACGTAACTACTCGACCGATCATTCTGAAATTTTGCTACACGTTGAAGAAAAAATAACTTTACCAGCATATAAAAATCTACATTAAAATTATATATGTCTAATCAACTCCAAAAAAGGAATATTTATTAATGGTTTGACCGTGGCAGTACCTCACTCTTACAGAAGGTCGGCGTGAAATAGTTAAAACCGGTGCGTTTTGTACGGTGAGCGAGAGAGCTGGAAGCCTAACCCCTCCCCTGTTTTCTTACGTCCTATTGACTTTCATTCCTTTTTAAAGCTAGTCACAAATTTGTGTCCCCGTCTGGAGCTGCAAACATCTTTGGATCGTCCGTCCGTCCAGTTACCGCTTAACATCCGTTGTCTCGCCTGCTCGTTTGCCAGCTATTTTCATATAAAAAAGTTCAAACTAAAATTTTTCATGTTTTTCTAATTAGTCATTTAATTTTGTGATTTTAATAAATAATCATTATAGTTCAAAGAAGATAAGACTTGAGTTTGGCTTCCGGCTCTCTCACTATTTGTACGTAATGCAGCAGTATTAGTAACTTTGCGCCGATTCTCTGTTAGTGTTCTACGAACCCGGGCGCTACCTCTCATTTGACTAGAGAATAAACTACCACTACTAACACCGAGATTTAATATCAATTAATATAATAAATCGTTTTCTGTTAACTTACTTAATTTACATTACAGGACAACTCCGAGTGAACTCGACTTAGATAGCTATGAATTCGACTTTAACATGGACATGGAAGATTTTGATGTATGTAAGAACTGCAATATTAACAACATAGGCAGCGGATCTCATAACCGAAATGAAGTTACTGTGTACGATTAGAAATCTAAATAAGGATAGCCTACAAGTAGGCCATGTATTATTTATGTATTAAAACTGTATTATTCTGTAATAGGCAATTGTCATTACAAGTATGTGTTAATTAAATGTTTTTTTTTTTTCAATTAAATTTCATATGTTTAATACTAAGTACCTAATATACTTACGCATATTTTTAAACTGTTTATTTTTAAGAAGAGTTTACAATTGATTGTCTTAACACCTGAAGTACCCAGAAACTCGTGAAGGCGGTAGGAATAAATATACTTATTAAAATTTTAGATTTTATCTGCGACTACGTTCGTGCCAAGTTTATTTTCTTCATTCCACTTTGGAATCACTGAAATTAAACTTGAAATGAAAACGTTAATAGATCAGTCTTCAGCCAGCTCCCGGTTTCCTCTTATTTTAAAATAAGATATAAGTAACTAGCGGACCTGACAGACATTACTTTCAACCGACTTCAAAAGGGAGGATGTTCTCAACTCATACTTGTATATATTTTTAGTTGTTTGTGCCTATATAAATAGGTTTTTTTTTAATGTTTTTTACCTCAAAACTCCCTGATTTCTGAATCGATTGTGAATTTTTTTTAAGATTGGTTCCATAGCATTATATATATTTTATCAAAAATCAAAAGTGGAAATCCGAAATTAATAAAAAAAAAACACTTCACGTCTCGGTAGTTACCTACCTGGTTTATAAAAAAAAAAAATGTTTTTCTTGTTAATTCTGAAAAACAATAGAAAGGATCGTATGGAGAAAATGTTAATATGTCGCCCTCAGTGAACAATAACAAGAAAAGGTTTTTAATCTTGTTTAGTCAGATGGAGAGCACTTTTGATGTAGCATATAAGAAGTAATACTGATTTTATCTCGAATCCCTCTATTAAACGAGAATTACACTTTTAAGTTTTCTGTCTCAGACTTTTATAAAGATTTACAGAGGTCGTTAGTCGTTACTTCACACCTAAAAGAATTTACTGTCAGTTATTTTTGACATACATAGCTTACGTAACTACTTACGACGTATCTGTTAGTAACAGAGTTGTTTATATATTGCGAGAATAAAACTTACAAAGGTAACTTGAACATGTGTGTAATATTATCCTAGAATTACTTACCTGTTTTTTTATATTAAAACACCGACTACTAACATGTTTCATACGATTAGTATCAAGTGACAAAAACAATTTAAAAATATGTAATATATGCGATATAAATCAGTTTAATATAGTTTAATTTCAATAAGAAATTAATTCATTACTATATAATATATCGTCCAGGCTTAGTGTTCGCCAGCTCTATCTTTCTCCCATTTATGCTTGGCAAATGTTACAAGATATCCTGTTTATTGGCTATTAAACTTATAACAAATCCATTTCCTAATATATTAAAATAATATGGCGTAAACTATCATTATTTGTCCTTATAACATCAGTGAATACTTTAAATAACAGGTATTTATGAAGACTATAAAACTGAAAATTAAAACAAAACCCTGACATTATTTTCGTTGAGACCATTTCAACGATACCCAAAACGATATTTCTACTGTAAGTTGATGAAGAGTTGTGTATACAGCTGATTCCAGATACTGCAGCATCAGGTTAAGGTTACTAAATTATTTTGATACCATTCACAGTATAGTAAATTTCGATTTGATTAAACCAGTAGAATTTGATCAGCTTGTCTACCCGTGACCACGAACGCTATCTAAAGGTAATATACGCATTCTAAATCCGTTTAAAATAGTTTTATTTCAATGAGTAATAATCGCGAAAATCTAAGACAACGATTTGCTCAGATCATTTCAACAACTAGAAAAGAGCTGATAATCTTCAAACCAACAGACCTACATACATTTTTACTAATATCCATTTCAATTATGTCAGCTTTGAAACGAAAAAAACCGCATCAAAATTATATACATCAGTTAGTAAGCTACAATGCCACAGACACACAGATACATACATCATTTTAGCTAGAGGGTTCATAACTATTATAATATACAAGATACTGAATCAGTATCAAGTAAAACCGATTCTCGTTAATCAATATTAGAAATTAAAAAATCTAATTTCATTTGTCATACTATAATTAAAAAATATAATTTTAATAACTAAAACAGTAATACTATTGAATTAATAACAGTAATCATTGCCATGTTTTCAACGTCGACTTTCGGCTAAGTTGAATGTATTAGTTTGTCCTATGCCAACTCCAAAAGATTTGATGTCGCAATTAGGGCAGTGTTGAGGTACATAGTTGTAATTGGGTCGTCGTCTGAAAAAAAGATTATTTTAAACTTCGACGTTTCATATATCCACGTGTAATAGTACGAAGAATTCGCAACATTTTTATCATTTGCCCATAAAATCGAAATTCCAATTTTATGGACAAGAAATGCGACAGCCTTTCTGTGTTAATTTCGTTTTAAGTAAACTCAGTCGGCAATAGATATTTGGAGCACAAGATAAGAAAAGTAAGGGAGGTGGGCAATTCAGCTTCCGGCTCTCTTGTTTCCCGTACGGAATGCAGCTGTATTGGCTACTTCGTGCTGATTATCCTCAAACCAGCCCATATACGGAGCTGTAGTTAGTAGAGTATAGCTAGTTCTATCATAGCAAGTAATAGGATTTTTTAAAGAATATTCTGCCCATGCGCATTGTACCAATTTTCTCTGAAGAAGCGTTAAGTCGTCAGGTCTCTTGCACATCCAAAGGACTTTATATGAGCAGGAATGTCGATGTTAGTAAGAGTTATTTTAAATTCGAAAATGTTACGGCAACATAAAAAATCTAGTAAACCTTGAACCTAAGTCTAAACTATTAATTTCATCTCATAAATCTAATTTTATCAACATTATTGGTTGAATAAAGTCCGCTATGAATGCGTGCGCTTTGTATGAAAAGCGTGGAAGATAAATCGAATTTTATCCATCAATTATCTTAGAGTTAGTTTCATCTAATAAAATTTTCATTAAAATGGGTTAAGTTATATATATAAGTTAATGGGTTTTCAAATAAACAAATTAATACAAAATAATTATAGTTAGTCATAATCCATCATTAATCTAAGTAAACGAAATTGCGAGTTTTGCTTTTAATGTCGCTTAAAAAAATCTAACTTATTTTTTAAATAAAACTATTTATTTTTTAATATTTTCAACCTCAAATAGACAAATGTCACCTTAGTCTACCCGTGACCACGAACGGTGCAAAGTGCTCGAAACGTCGGGATGATAAAAATAGTTAATATACGCGATCTAAATCAGATTTAAAATAGTTTTATTTCAATGAGTAATAATCGCGAAACTCTAAGACAACTAACTTATTTTGTTAAACTATTCACTACATACCTATATTGTATGCCACCACCATGTCCGCCGCTATTATATACATCACCACCACTTGATTCAAAACCACTTTGACTGTGATATCTGAAACGGTCTCCATACGCGACGTGATTGCGATAACCTCTATTATAATGATATCCATCATTGTGATGGAATTCGTGTCCACCATATTCCTCTTCACAGTTATCGTAGTCGTACCTTTGTGAAATTATTAATTAATTTTTGCCATAGTTTTACCTTTAAATATTTTTTTTACATTTAATTCCACCCTCATTCACAACATACTGTAATTAAGGCGAAGAACATGAAGTGTTTAATAATTTGGATAACAAGTTTGTTTTTTTTTTTTAGTTTTGCATTAGATATGCCACTTGAAACTTCAAGACTGATTTAGTAATGTCTAATTTAGTATAAATGTTATAAATCAACTCACCATGGCTTCGCTTGAATTGAAACAAAGGTAGCTAGAACGCAGATAGATATAAACAAATATTTCTGCATTATGCCTCCTTGCGTGTAAGTTTCTTAATGTGTTCTGTTATGGACTTCTGATTGTACACTAAGCATATGTAATTTCAAGTCATTTTATATTATTGGCCAGGATTAAAGGTCACTGTGATAGCCGATATTATAGTAATAACTTATTTCCCCAAGAATACTACCTGTATAAAAATTCTTATGACGTTTACCTTACACTAGATTGATTCGCGTAAATGTCTGAATATGAGGCGAATCCAAATTCGCGTATAGTATATCTTTAATGATTTAGAATTTTTTAATCTTAATAGCAAAATGTAAATCTATACTAATAATAAAATTCTAGCGGGTCGCTGTCTGTACATGGAAGATATATGAAAAAAAATATTATAGGGGGCCTATACCAACGCAATAGAACCCAAAACAATGATTTTTAGAATTCTTATCTGTTTGTCTGTTTGTCTGTTTGTCTGTTTGTCTGTTTGTCTGTTTGTCTGTTTGTCTGTTTATCTGTGCGTTTGTGCACGCTAATCTCAGAAACGGCTTATCCGATTTAGATGCGGTTTTCACTAATATATTATAGTAGGCTTCACTTCACATTTAGAGTTTGTTTCATGTCAATCGGTCCATAAATAAAAAAGTTATGTCAATTTAAGGAATCACGTTGAACATTTTTTTTTGTGTTTATAACTAAATACATGAAAGTATATACAGTACTTACATAAAAAAATACATTTTTAAAAATTTTGTCTGTCAGTCTGTCTGTCTATCTGTTTGTTCCGACTAATCTCTGAAACCACTTAACCGGTTCTGATGGTACTTTTTGCAGTTAGCAAATGTTATAAGGAGTGACTTGGGGTTACTTCTATTTTATATATTTTTAAATCTATATATATGAAAAATAATCTAACGGGTCGCTGTCTGTACATGTAAGATATATGAAAAAAAATATTGGAGGCCTTTACCTACGCAATAGAACCCAAAATAAAATTTGTTAGAATTTTTGTCTGTTTGTCTGTTTATCTGTGCGTTTGTGCCCGCTAAAAAAGATATGTCAACTTATGGGGTCACGTCGAGCATTATTTTGTGATTTTCACTAAATGCATAAAAGTACTTACATCAAGTACTGTCAGTTTGTTTCTTACGACTGATCTCTGAAACAGCTGAATCAAATTTGATGGGACTTTCACTCGCAGTTAGAGGATGACCATTAATCACGTGAGGCCCAGAGAAGGGAGTGGGAATGGAAGAAAACAATCACAAAATATCACAAAGTCTAAAATGTCATTAAAAACATTACAGCAGCCCCCCATTATAGCTAATATTATGAGGATTAAATTAGGCTACTTATCTTAAAAAAAATATATTTATTTTAATCAATAAGTAAAAAAGAGAATTACACGATAACAAAATATTGGAGAAACCATATGCATGCATATGAAAGTATACACGGTACTTACAACAAAATTACCAATTTTAAAATTTTTGTAGTGAATAAAATCTGATTCAAATAGAGAAGATATATATTATATTAATATAATCATTTTAAAAAATAATATATTTACTGGGTAATTTTTTTACTGGATATGATAGAACAAAACCGAAACTATAAGCAAAAGCGAAAAATAATTTAAGTCACAGAGCCGATTTTGATTAAAACCAAAACTGCATCATTAGTTTTTTGAAAAATTAGTTTTTCTAGCCAGAAACGAACACGTTGATTTTGCAAAAAAATAACATTCTGTAGTATTGCACCATCTGATACCTTCACACATTACAGTAAACTGCAACAAAAAGAAAAGGCTATTTTTTTTACAAAATTCTATCAAACTCTTACATTAATTAAATCTTTAGCAACGAGATGTTGTAACGCTAATAGCGGGTGAGTACAATAGCCGAGTCCAGTGAAATGTAGATTTTCAACAAATTGATTCATCTTTTTAAGAATTATCTAAACCTACCTAGGTAACTGAGTAGATGACGGGGACCAAAACAAACGTAACATTCTATCAACTTTGTATAACTCACGTAGAAAAAAAAGACAAACATAAAAGAAGTTACTGTGAGTAATTCATTTTTTATATTTTCGATAGTATTCTTCACACTCTTCCTCACTTTAGTAGGTGTCTAGCATTTTGATGCAATTTATAAAGAAATCGTTCGAAGTAACGCACATTTTTTTCTAAACTTACCGGAACCCATGATTTAACCCACATATTTGATTATGTCTGTGTAGAATCGAATACTTAACTTAATTAATGTATAGATTTAATGTTATTTTGTAAAAAAAAACCTTTTCATTTAATTTGCCGCTTAATATTACTTTCCAAAAATTTATCTTTACAAGTGACACTATTAGGTGGTGCAATAATACAGAATGTATTTTTTTTAATTAGTGGGTTCTATTTCTGGCCAGGAAAATCATGAAATAAAAAAAAATTATGATGCAGTTTTACATTTTTCAAAATCGGACACGAGACTCCATTAAGTATTTTTCGCGATTCCTTATTGTTCCGGATTTGGCCTATTAAGCCCAGTAGAAAAAGTCTCCCGATATATAATACAAGGAGAACCTAGGTGCGAACTTACTGTTTTGTAGTCGATATTTTAAAGACTACCACAAAACAACTTTTCTTCAACATTTATAGTGAAAACAGTGGAGGGATACCATATCTGAGTTAGTGTCTGCTTATAAATACAACCAGAAAGTTCCCAGATTCAAAGTAAAAAGCTCCTTTCTTGAGCAGCACTGCAGACTATTATAACCTTGCTTTGCAGGAGACATGCCAAGCATTCTGTAATCCACGCGAACGAAGTCGCGGGCACAGCTAGTATTAATATATAAGTCTTAAGTTAACGATTGGTACATCTCTAACCAATTGATACTTATAAATTTGATCGTTCTATATCTATAGAAATAAATAAAATTAAAGTGTGTGTTTGTAATTTCACATTAACAGTCTCTAACTAAATTCTTATGAAAGTAAATGCAGTACTTACATCAAGAACACAATTTTTAAATTTTTTTCTGTGACTCTTTGTTTCGTCTAATCTCTGAAACGGTTGGACCGATTTTGACGGGACTTTCATTAGCAGATAGGTAAATGTAGACTTGATTATATGATATTAATTTCATTATGATACCTCTACGCATTCCTGATCAAAAGGTCTTGAAAGACAGACATACAGACAACAAAGTAACCCTATAATGGTTCTGATTTTTCTTTTTAGATACGAAACTTTTTAGGTAAAAAATAACAGTTTACTTCAATAAAGCCTCGCGTTAAGCTTTTATATAATTACAACTTATTTCATCCTTTTCTGTTATTGCCGCCAATATTTGTACATGGTTATCTAGTATTACGTGATGATATATTGCTACTTAAACTCAAACTCAAATTCAAAGGATACTTTATTCAAATGGGCTTTTAAAGCACTTTCATTCGTCATATTAACATAAATCGTCATATAACATGTAACTACATTTCATATTTTCACTTTAGATTTTTATAAAGCTACCACCTGTTCGGAATGTAGTCTCTACCGAGAAGAACCGGCAAGAAACTCGATAGTTACTCTTTAAAAATCATTTATACATAATGTATTTTTATTACATTTTAATTATGTTATCCGGACGGAAAATCAACGCTTGTCATCATTATGATCCACCTAAACGCTTTTACTCGTTGAGGACTCTAAAAACCTAGTACTATGTTTTAGACGGATTCGAAAAACAGAGTTTACGATCATCAACATTATTTTTTAACTTGCATTACTGCTCTCTGCAAGCTATTTTATTTAATACACATATTGTAGGAAAGCATCAAAACTTAGACTGCCCTATTTAGAAGTTCGCCATATTGAACTTAGAGTGTTGTTACTTCATTTTTCGAGTTGTTCTCAGCACGCCATCTGCTTCAAAATTGAGTTGCAAGGTTCTACCCTACACCAACACCTAGTAATTATTATTATTTTATTATCAAACCGTGACTTTACATGGATAAAAATCGGATTTTATTCAAAATAGTTAATATACGTAATTATTTTAATGACGCCGATACTGTGACCCAAATGACAAAAATGAGGACAGTTTTATTGCAGGGGAAAATAATAATTACATATCTATATCAAACGGTTTTACCTACATACTACCTACTAGAGCACACTTACTACACAGGTAAGTTATTTTTGTGAAATTATCTTTACAACTGACGGAAATTACTGTTATAATATACTGACATAAAAATAAATTAAACGATTTAATTTAACATACATAAAATTGCTATAAAATAGATTTTTTTACCATGAGTTACACCACGAGTGTATTTAGACCAAACTTACCAATTTTTTTAAACTTGAAACTTACGTTCTGTAACAAGGGTACAGAATTGCTTATCTAAATTATGTAAATTATTCGCAAGTAGCTTGCGTAATTAAGTTACGGAAGTAAAATGTTCGTATGTAATGCCCGCTTTAGGATGATTTTATTTATTTTAGTACGTATATATTATTTGGAACATTCACATCAAACTTGAAAAAAAAAGTAGTAATATGAATATTTTATAATCAAGTCCAAAGAAGATAAATAATAAATATTTAAATAAACGTATCACACTCCACGGCGCCCATTAAGATCGCGTGACCTTGTGACGGAGGTCCGGAAACACTCACAACACAAACACAAACACCCAGAGCGTGACAAATATCCGTATGGCCAATACAGATATTTGCCGTGAGCGGGGATCGAACCCGCGACCGTTAGCGCTTGAGTCAGTCAGTCAGTTGCAGTGACCACTGCGCCAACGTGTCTGTCAATGCTATTAAACTTACAGTAACTACTAATCGCAAGATGTAGATACATAAACCGATCTACAAAAAATTTAGCTCTTAGGCGAGAATTACACTTATAATTTTTATTTTCGTAACTGATATAAAATAATTCTGTAAGCTGATAACAGTTACATAACTTGATAATTTTGTAACCATACGTAAGTTGCAGGACTTCAATAAATAAGTCACTGACAATAAGGTAATTTCATGTTATGAGAAACAATTTATGTAAAACTTATATAAATTCGTGACCAAAATTTAGAAGGGTCATTTAAGACAAGAGGGTCATCCCTTCTAAAATTTGGTAACGAATTTATATAAGTTTTAAAAGGAATAATTATTAAAAATCTCATGAAACCTATGTTTGAGGGATAACTTACAAAAACCGTAATTCTATTTTTATAGAAAGAAAAATGACTATTGTGAACTTATATTAATAGATACTATTATAAAGAGGTTTGTAACTTTATATCTTTTTTATCCGATTAAATTTGATTTGATTTGACTTTTTTTTGCGATGGGCAGCCTGTATATTGAGGAAGGCTATATTACATCACGCTACGAGTCATAGAAGCGAAGCAGTAACCATAAACACGAGTTCAATACATCTTCTAACGTATCTTATACAGGACTAGCTGCCCCTTAGGGCTTTATTCGTGTTAATACTTCTGCTGTAAGTTGGTGGGGAGTTATGGATCCTGCTGATTCCAGATTAAAGACAAAATTAGTCCCTTCATTAGAAAGCTAAAATGCCACTTACAGACACCGAGATATTCATGTCAAACGTAAAACATTCCTCTTTTTTGGTTGGGCGTTAAAAATGACAAAAAATTGTATAGTATAAAAATTGGAACTATAATATGATCTCATTCATAGTCTTATTGTAAATTAATCGTAAAAGTAACAGCCTGTTAAGATCCCACTACTGGGCAAAGGCCTCTTCTCCTATTAAGAAGAAGCTTTAGAGCTCAATCCACCACGCTGCTCCACTGCAGGTTAGCGGATAAACATGTGTGTGTTTCTCCCGGCACATGCAGGTTTCCTCACGATGTTTTCCTTCACCGCCGAGCTCAAGATGAATTTAAACATTAATCTAGCACTTGAAAATCAGTGGTGCTAGCCGGGGTTTGAACCCGCGATCATCGGTTGAGATCGACGTGTTCTAACCACTAGGCCATCTTGGCTCGTAATTAATTAATCGTAAGGCGAAAATAATTATATAAAATATAAATAATACTAATTACATAATTGATATAAAACAACTCTGTTACCTGATAACAGTTGCCTAGGTAACCTCACATAACTCTGTTGTCAAATATCAAAGCTCATAGTAAATTATTTTACATGAAAAGCAATAACAAATTATGTAAATATTGAGGACTAATTCTGAGAGCAAAACTTATAAGAGTATTTCTTGCCCAAAGCGTATGTATGGCGATGCCCACAAGATCATTCACTCGCCAATGAAACGACAGACGAGTATGACGATGTATTGTGAAGGAATATAAATGTTCAATAGTACATAAAGTACCAAGGCATCAAATATTGGTCTATATGCAGCTATTGGTGCAAAAAGTATTGTTAAAATAAAATTACAATATCTCGCTTCATGCTATTAATAACCTGTGTTTTATATCTACTATTAAAGGAAAATGTTTTAGGTATTCCATTCAACGTCTCCAACTTCATTCTTTATCATCTTGACCTGACATCACTCATATCAGTAACATATAATAAAATAAATATCGAGCTATTGTAAAACCCAGTCTCATCTCATACTTTGTTGTATTACATTCATATTTTGTGTGTACGTAAATAATTTAGCATTATTTATTACTACATAAGATAATTAAAATGCATATATCTTGTGTTTTATTACTATGTGGGGTCACCATTATTACTGTTAGTGATACAACACCGATTCCTAGGTAAGTTATGTGACGACACTTTCGTATTAATTATTTTCTTATCGAAAAGTTTGAAATAGAAAAAGTCTAGTCGTCTGTCACACCGTTAAAGTTTTACAGTTTTATTACTAACAATAATGTCGAACTTTGTGGTCACTAAACCATTAATTTTGAATTGTTGTTTTTGTAAACGCAAACGCTAAAGAATGACTTATTTTTCAAAAAAATATTGTCAATATTTTTTTATTATTTATTAAGATGAGTTAATTTTAGCCACACAATTATTTTAACAATTCTCTTGGGGCGTTCTTTATTATCTTATAATTTTTATATACGATTTTTATGTATGGTAACGTATTGGCACTGCTTAGTTCATATAAGTCTCACGTTATATAATACTAGCTATGCCCCGTGGTTTCATCCGCGTTAATTTGAGTAAAAGTTATATTAATATAACGTTCAGACAATTCAATTGTATTTATTAGTATAGAAGAATATTTAATACTTGTTTAAAAAATAAATAAAATACATATCACGCCGAACTGCGTGTTTACAAACACTGAACCCCTATTTCCAAAGTTCAAGCTGAATGTGTACAAAACCTTATTTATACTAATATTTTAAAGAGGTGAAATTTGTTTATTAGTTGATGACTAATCCGATTTGAAAAATTCTTGCGTTAGATAGCCTGAATATTCAGGAAGGTCACAGGCTATATTACATTACGCTACGACTCATAGGAGCAAAGTGGTAACTAATATCGCGAGTAAAACCGCGAGAGACAGAGAGTTTTATTTACACACTGTATGAACGGAAAACAATTATAATCATGACAATATTAATTTAATTTATATAATTTCGTTTTCAGGGAAAGACGTTTTCCTTACACTTATCGACATTCGCAACAACTAAGAAATCCAATTAGCAGATATCCAGCAAGCCCAGAAAGTCCAGAAACCACGGACAGTCCAGAGGAAAATGACGATTTTTTTGGTAGTACATGCGAAAATTGTAACATAAACAACATTGGAAACGGCCAGTACAATCGTAACAAAGTTACCATCATCCACCATACTACAGAAAAACCGCTTCGAAAAATATAAAAAGTTTCTGTTTAATTCTCCGATCCTCCCATCATCAAATTAGGTACATATTATGTTAATAATCCATCAAATATATGTATATATATGCGATAATATTTGTATATCTTTTATTAAGTGCTTTATCCAATATTAGCTGCTATTCGCGGTTTAATTCGAACTTATGGTTATTGCTTCGCTATAAGTCGTATCGTGATGTATAATTATATTATAATTAATAGATACTATTGCAATGTCACTCTTATCGTAACACTCCTGGAAATTATTTTTTCCCTAGTGTACACTACAAGTTATGACAGCGAAAATTTAAAGAAATATATATAACTAGTACTATATAGTGGCCTATATACATAGTGAGCAAGTTAGAGAATAAGATGCTAATAGCTATACTAGGGAAAATATAATTTCCATGAGTGCTACGATAAGTGGACGCTGATATGCAATACTGTGTCAAGCCACACGAACTTCATTTTGAGAAAATGGCGTCTAAAGATGTCAAACCTATTCTTAATAATATTTTTAATAAAGTATTTATCCATATTTTCTTTTCTTTTTTGATAAAAGCTGTAACGAATTAAAAGCAGGTTGATTTATTTAATATATTATCTAATAAAAAAAGGTTTTTAAATATATAAGATTATTGTATAAATTACATAATATGGAACGATCTGGAAATTCGAAACAAATTAATTAAGAAACTGTTTTTCATACTTATTTAGTTTATATGACTTTATCTTTTATTGCATAATATTTAATAGGTGATCCGTATCAAAATACACCAATATCTCCGAATTTCACTTTTTGTGGGTTGACATATTATTGCATATCAACATCCAAGTGACGATGCAGTAATATTAATTATAATATAATTATTCACTTGTACCGTAAAATTGAATATTATGACAATATTAATAGCCGCCATCCATGAGCATTTGCAGCGCCAGAAAAGTCACATATTTTCAGTGAAATTCTAACAGTGTGTAAGTCAAAATTAACAGCTTTTAAGGAGAGCACAATGGCTGCATAATTTTACAAATGTTAGGTACACGAAGTAGAAAATATATCATTTGAAATTATATATCATTGAATATAAATTAAGGATATCGTTATTGATTTAATTTTTTTTTTAAGTTTATATTTTACACTCTTTAGTTACGATTACAGTAAGGCAGTGAAGCATAGTTTATGATTTTACTAAATAACAACCTAATATCAACTGCTTATCTCTATTTCCAAAATATATCTTATTTCATTATAATATATTGTTTTTCCGGTGCAGAGCTTTAATTATTGCAAAGTTCCCCTGGTGTTGCACCATCAGTTCCATGGTATAAATGTGCCTATAATACTTGAATAGTTCCCTCGATTTCTCTTGGATCTTGACCCATTTCAACGGGATCTACTTGGGCACAAAAATATTAAAATCGATCCTCAATCGGTGGAGAATTTGGTGGACTAATTTAAACAACATACAATAAAACATAGAACCTCCGCCTTTTTGAGGTTGGTTAAAAAGAATAACGTTATACCGCTTACTGTCCTTATGTCATTCCGTCTTATATAAACTTTGGCGATTAGGCTCACCATCGCAGCAGCTATTTAAGCGCTACTCAAATACACTTGCGACACTGATGTGTCAATAATGTCCAATGACTTGACCGATATATTTTACATATCAAAATTTATCCCAATACGTTCACATTTTCCCGCGATGTTTTTTTTTCAGCGCCGAGCACAAAATGAATTAAAACACAAAAGTAGTTGAAAACTCAACGATCCTATAACAGGTTTTAACCAGACCATCGCATCATAATTAATGTAAATCATTATAACAATCGGTTTACATTTGATCAAGACATCCTATAATAATATACAAAACAAAAGACAACAGTCAAATCGTGTCTTTTTCTAAGTCAGTTCCAAATTACTATAAATTTGTGCACAGAACGCAAGAGGATGCGAGCTTAAACCCCACTGTATGGTAATATTTTATAACATATTTAAAAATATCTATATAGTTTGTTTGTAAACTAATACAAAGTAATTAAATAGACGTGTATAGAGCCATACATCCTTACCTTTTTTGTTACTAAAAAATATTAAGAAACAGTAACAAAAACGCACGAAAAAATGTCAAAGAAATCTTCTTATTCATGGGGCCGTATTTACATTTACCTTAACAAGATTGTTCAGAAACTCCCCGAAGTTTGCCGGCACTAAGTGGTTTGGTAAATATTATTTCTATCAGGTTTCGTATTATCGGTGACGAAGGATTCAGGTTTTTCTGACCTTGAGTGGATGAATACGAAACATGATTATGTTTACATGACATTTTTACTTGACTATGATATTTTTATTTTGGCTTTCTTTTCGGGCATATAATTGTTGTTATAAACATTTGTTGCGATAATCTGAAATCTGTTACTTTAGAAAATATTTATGTTATACCTATTTATAATTTGATTTTGATAAATTAAGTAATTATCAAAAAAAATATTTTGAAGTATGAAGGTGGGTGTTTATAATAATAAAATTTGTATTACCTGTATATAATCAACACAAATATTCAAAGTCACAAAAAATATATGTTCTTTAAACAAATATAAATAAAATTAAAGTTAGCGAGACTAATTTCATCTGTCGAGGTTAACAGTCTACTCAATTATGGGCGCTACAACATAGTTTTTCAGTTGTAATATATGTATATAACTATTACAGTTTTAATATTGAACAAATATCAAAGTTACCCGACACATAGAACGATTACCCTTGATTTTATCGAATTACATGTACACTCTTTCTTTTAATGAAATCCTTTTGATATTTCAGCCTTTCATAACTACGTTTCCGCATCGACTAAGTATGCTATTCAATCGTCATGACTGCAAAATATATTATTAAAAGTTTTATAATAAAAGTTCTTATAACAATTCCTAAAGTCAATGTAATACTACGTAGGTATGGCGCAGCCTTACACAAGCCTTTTCAATTTTCAGTCAGCACGCGACCGCGGTGGTGAGCGCACGTCCCGTCGTCCGATATTAGCACATAAATACGATAAAAAATAACTAGTAGTAATACTATGCAATGTGATTCAAAACTTATTGCAGATTCGTCATTAAATCAAAGGTAATTCGCAACTTAAATTGTTTGTTCTAGATTACGATGTTTTCAAATTTACGGTTGTATTAAAATTTAAAATTATAAGAAAAGTATAAAATTCTATTTAATAAGTCTAATAAATGAATAAACCGTCAGATCTAAAAGAGGTCGGTATTGTTTTACAATATTTTAGAAATAGCTTCATTTTTTCAAAATTATCTGATATATAACGAATAAAAACAATCGCATTATTTAAACTGACAACTTTTATTTTTAAAATAATTATGACAAAATTAGAACGCAGAAATTCTAACATTAAATAGAAATAAATTAGAAATAAAAGCAAAACAGTATTTCTTATGTAATGATAATTTAAAAGTCATTATTTAATCAAAAGCCTACTGCCTACGTTTGATAAGGGTGAAGTGTTTTATCTTAGCCTATTTTTATGCAGATAGTGGTCAATATCGATTGATTACTATCTCTAGATGCTGAATTCAAATAGTTCACATATACATATCGCTGGTTTGCGAGAATATCGTAGTAACTCAAAATTCTAACAAATAGAACTAAGTATGTCAAAAGATCATAAATCTTTGATGTTTTATCATAAAAAGAGTTGCGATAGTGAATTTTCTTTAAATCAATAAAGTTATAACATCAAGGGATCGTATAAATTTTGCAGATACCAATACATTAATAAAGAAATTTAAAAATTCCATTCCCTAAAATTCATCATTTTTATTTGCATCGATATTCTTGAAAAGCAGCGATATTTTTGAAAGATTACGAAGAGTAAGAAAACAATATAACGCAACATATAAAAATATACCTGAAAAAATCTTAAGTAGTCATTTTTAGAAACATAAAATAAAGAATATAAACAAAGTTTTATAGTATTTGAAATTAATTAAACTAAATTTAGTTCGTTATAATTACAAAAACGATCATTAAAATTTAACATTACCCTTTTCTTCAATTTGGATTAGCACATAATAAAAATCATAACCAAATAATACAAATCACCCTTAAGCTTTCCACAAGGCTAAAGAAAGCTCAAAGTCAAAGAAAGTCTTTTTTTTTATTGTTTCATATTAATAAAGTATGGTTAACCAACCAACTAGACACCCGCAACTGCGTAAAATAATTCATGATTTTCTGTTTGGCCCAAGTTGACAGGTTGAGAATGCCTTTAGGCAACAAGCCCGTCTTTTGTTGCAATTCTGTAGTTGCGATGGTTAATAAAATTAAATAGAATAGAATTAATTCAAATAAATTAAATAGAAAAATTATTACTTTGAGTAGCTTATTTCTTTAAGAACTTTGATCTCATATTTCATCCCTTATAAGTTTAATGCGACAAAAATAAATCTATGTCCTCCAAGATCCAATTTACATACATACCATGGTGTGACCTCATATACTCGCAATGACAGTTAAGATCTTTGAAAGATGTGACGAAAGGAAATATGTTCCTAACTCTAACAATATCACTTAAGTGCTATAAATTTGTATAAAATAGAGTCAAAGCAGTTTTTAAAGTTCAATTTTTGACTTTAATTTTGATTTTTGATTTACGACTGGTCCATGAAATTACATTAATGTCTGCTTAAAAGATTTTGTATTATTTTTTAAAATAACATAGTTGAATATTAACTTTCTCGCCGTTATAAGTTAACAACATAAAAATTGCTAAGTGAAAAATTCCGTCTATTTTTAACGCATAAAGAGCGATGTTACAAGATTGACCGCTATATATAATGGAGCTAAATCGTCAAATAATTGATATTTTTTGTATTTTTTTTTCCATTTGTACATACAAACACAAAAAATTGTTTGTCTATACAATCGATTACTAGAACAGTTATATAAACGATTGCTCTTACAATTATATGATAAGAATAATTGGATGCTGATAAGAAATAATGTGTCAACCCACAAAAAGGCAAATTTTAAGATATTGATGTATTTTGATACTACGTCACCTATTTAACATTATCCAAACAAATTTCAAGTCATCTAAACTAAATAAGTATGGAAAAAGTTTCTTAACTCAATGCTTCGAATTTCAGGTACGTTCCATATTTTGCAATTTATAAAATAATCTTAAATAGTTAAATACCTATTATTAGATAACATATTAAATAAATCTATCTGCTTTTGATTCAATATACATTTTATCAAAATAGACAAGAAAAGATGAATATATACGTCTTCAAACAAATTTATTAAGAATAGGTTTGACATCTTTAAACGCCATTTTCTCAAAACGATGTCCGTGTGGCTTGACACAGTATTGCTTATCAGCGTCCAATTAGTCTTTAATATTTTTATACATTTACATTGCTTTAATAAATCCATCTAGTGGCAGGGTTTTTAAAAAGTTGTTTATTTATTCATATAGTACCAAATAAAATGTCTACAGATAAAAATATACATGAAAAAAAAGTGTACAAGAGATCTCTGCCAGTAACCCTAGATGTAATAGAGATTATTTATTAAAGATATGGTGTAGGTACAATATCATTTATTCTATTATCAAAAAGAGTTAAATTAAATATAAAATAGCTGAAATTAAAAGTTTAATAAATTACATAGGTGAGAGATTATATAGGTACTAAAATTCTTCAAAATTGGTTTAGTGTACTTTGTAGAAATTGTATTAAACTTCAATAAATGAAAATTACACAACTACTACCTGCCATGTACTTTCACTTTAAGAAATAGGTATGATTTACATGAAAATAATAAAACTTTGTATAAAATGCACTTCGCTTTTTTTACCCCCACTTGGAAATACTATAAATTGTAAAACACGAGGCAGACTCACGCATGGATATTTTTATACCCTGCTTGGCCTATTATTATTTCTTACTAGCTGTGCCCGCGACTTCGTTCGCGTGGATTACAGAATGCTTGGCATGTCTCCTGCAAAGCAAGGTTATAATAGTCTGCGGTGCTGCTCAAGAAAAGAGCTTCTTACTTTGAATTTGGGAACTTTCTGGTTGTATTTATATGCAGACTCTAATTCAGATACGATATTCGTCCACGGTTTTCACTATAAATGTTAAAGAAAAGTGTTTTGTGCTAGTCTTTAAAATTTCGACTGTATAACAGTATATTCCCGCCGAGGTTCTCCTTGTATTATATATCGGGTGACTTTAACTGAGCTTCATAGGCCATATCCGGAACTTTAAGGAAATGCGAAAAATACTTAAAGGAGTCTCGTGTCCGATTTTGAGAAATCTAAAACTGCATCATAAGTTTTTTTGATTTCATGATTCTCCTGACCAGGAATTGAACCCACAAATTAAAAAAATACATTCTGTATTATTGCACCACCTACCTAATAGTGTCACTTGTAAGAATCAGCTTTTGGAAAGTAATAGTAACAGACAAATTAAAGGAAAAGATTTATTTTTTAACAAAATAACATTGAATCTATACATGAATTAGAAGTTAAGTAATCGATTCTATATATGTATATCAAATATACATAATCAAATATGTGGGTTAAATCATGGCTTCGAACGATTTGTTTATTTGCATCAAAATGCTAGTCACCTACTAAAGTAAGGAAGAGTGTAAAGAATACAATCAAAAATATATAAAATGAATAACTCACAGTAACTTCTTTTATGTTTGTTTATATTTTCTATGTGAGCTATACAAAGTTCATAGAATGTGACGTTTGTTTTGGTCCCCGTCACCTACTCCGTTACCTAGGTAGATTTAGATAATTCCTAAAAAGATGAATCAATTTATTGAAAATCTACATTTCACTGGACTCGGCTATTGTACTCACCCGCTATTAGCGTTATAACATCCCGTTATAATTTTAAAATTTCACTTTTAGGTATGATCGTTTTTTTGAAGAATTACCAATTATTTAATATAATGTATGAATTTGATAGAATTTTGTAAAAAATTTGCCCTTTCTTTTTGTTGCAGTTAACTATATACTAATACCTCTCCGAAGTTGATTCTTATAATATGTGACAGTATCAGATGATGCAATCATACAGAATGTTAATTTTTCTCAAAATCAACGTGTTCGTTTCTGGCTAGGAGAACTTATTTTTCAAAAAACTAATGAAATAGTTTTAGTTTTTATTAAAATCGGCTCTGTTACTCCTTTAATTATTTTTCGCTATTGCTTATAGTTTCGGATTTGATCTATCATATCCAGTAAAAAAAATTATCCAGTAAATATATTATTTTCCAAATTATTATATTTATATAATATACATATATCTTCCCTATTTGAATAAGATGTTGTTTACTATTTCATTGGTTTCAATTTTGTTCCTTATTACATTAGCTTTCTGTTCAGTGAAAGTTTCGTCAAAATAGGTCCAGCTGTTTTAGATATTAGCCGTAACAAACTGAGTGACAGAGAGACGGACAAAAATTTTAAAGTTATTAATTTTGTTGTCAGTACCATGTATACTTTCATATGCATTTATTTAAAATTACAAACGGACACATCACTTATATTTGGACGCGTATAAACAATACTGTGTCAAGCCACACGGACTTCGTTTTGAGAAAATGGCGTCTAAAAATGTCAAACCTATTCTTAATAAATTAGTTTGAAGACGTATATATTCATCTTTTTTTTCTATTTTTTTAAAGATAGATTTATTTAATATGTTAGATAATATTAAGTTTTTAAATATTTGAGATTATTTTATAAATTGCAAAATATGGAACGCACCTGAAATACGAAACATTGACTTAAGAAACTTTTTTCCATACTTATTTAGTTTAGATGACTTGAAATTTGTTTGGATAATGTTAAATAGGTGACGTAGTATCAAAATACACCAATAACTTAAATTTGACTTTTTGGGGGTTGACACATTATTGCTTATCAGCATCCATTTATATGTATAGATGTATAACCTATCCTTTTTAAATCAGAAATTGTTCACTATTTTATTGGGTTCTACAATATTTTGTTATCGCGATTACACAATAACAAAATATTAAGAGAATTATCTCTTCTTTACTTTCATTGAAATAAAATATATTTTTTTAATAAAAGTAGCCTAAGTTATAATATTAGCTAGGTATAGGGGCTCATTAATCAAGTAATGTTTTTAAGAACTTTTTAGACTTGGTGATATTTCGTAATTTTTTTTCTTCCATCCCCTCTCCCTCCTCTGGGCCTCACGTGATTAATGGACATCCCCTAACTGCAAGTGAAAGTCCCATCAAATTTGATTCAGCTGTTTCAGAGATTAGTTGTAAGAAACAGACTGACAGACAAAAAATTAAAAAATTGGATTATTTGATGTAAGTACTGTATATACTTTCATGCATTTAGTGAAAAATACAAAATAATGTTCGATGTGAACTCATAAATTTAAATAACTTTTTTATTTATGAACCGATTGAAATGAAACAATCACTAAATGTTAAGTGAAGCTTACTGCAATATATTAATGAAAACCACATGTAAATCGGATAAGCCGTTTCTGAGATTAGCGGACACAAACTCACAGATAAACAGACAAATATCTAACAAATTATTGTTTTGGGTTCTATTGGCTAGGTAAAGACCCCCAATAATATATATTTTTTTATATATCTGTCATGTGCAGACAGCGACCCGTTAGATTTTTTTTGTAAGTATCGATTAAAAATATCTAAAATAGAAGTTAGCCTAAGTCACTCCTTATAACATTTGCTAACTGCAAGTAAAAGTACCATCAAAATTGGTTCAGCCGTTTTAAAGATTAGTCGGAACAAACAGATGGACAGACAGACTGACAGACAAAAATTTAAAAATGTATTTTTTGATATAAGTACTGTATATACTTTCATGCATTTAGTGAAAAGTACAAAATAATGTTCGACGTGAACCCTTAAATTGACATAACTTTTTTATTTATGAACCGATTGACATGAAACAAAGCCTAAATGTTAAGTGAAGCTTACTACAATATATTAGTGAAAACCGCATCTAAATCGGATAAGCCGTTTCTGAGATTAGCGTGCACAAACGCACAGATAAACAGACAAACAGACAAACAGACAAACAGACAAACAGACAAACAGACAAACAGACAAACAGATAAGAATTCTAAAAATCATAGTTTTGGGTTCTATTGCGTTGGTAAAGGCCCCCAGTAAGATTTTTTTTCATATATCTTCCATGTACAGACGGCGACCCGCTAGAATTTTATTATTAGTATAGATAATTTCCACTACAATCCACATAAATCCAATACAAAAGTAACCTTTTATGACTTTTTATTTAATACGTTTAGATGAAATTTCAACGGACTAGAAAAATGGAGAACGTTCTCATTTCATAGAGATTTTATTATTTCAATCAAATATTTTTTACCTCAAAATTCAAGTATTTCTTAACCGATTTTGAAAATTCTTTTTTGTTACAAAAACCTATTGGTCGTATAGAATTTTCATCAAAATCGGTTTAGTAGTTTGGTTTATTAATCAATATAACTAGAATTAGTACGTCATACAAGCAAACGAAATTGAATATTTTCCTTTGAAAGTGTTTTTTTTTTTTTATATTTTAGTTATTGTATAGAAACATAGATAAACCCATTAATGACGCGAACATAAAATTTTTGAAGGAGGAATAGGTGATGAAAATGAAAACTATTGAAAATGAGTCTTCTTAGCAGACGATAACGCAATATCTAATATATTAAATATTTGCAGATGAAAGCGTGGACAGCCCACGAGCAAGACACAACTCTGTCTTGCTGCAGAACGTTGCATGTGAAACACGCAGCATACGCGAGTGCCCTTTATACTTTGGTAAGCATAACAAATTTCATTTATTCCGTTCTCCTTCTATCTAGCATTTTTCCAGATATACCAAGTTCTGCTTATTGTTTTTGTCCAGATATTGACAAATTACTAATTTTTACATAGATCTCCGTACCAGTGAGGACTAGCCATTAACCATTTAGATAAACATAATTTTCCTACTAAGAGTAATGATTATTATCAGGTGATTGTGACAACAACTGAGACCAACGGCTTTACGTGATCTCCAAGGCCTTCATTTATTCATCATTATCTTCATCACTCATAGGCATTAGCAGCACAGGAGGAGCCAAAATGCGTTGCAAACTTAAAAAAGAATAAACGATGAAAGGAAATAAAAAAGTTCTCTGAGTTACTCACCGTACTAGCTATTTCACGCCGATATTCTATGAGAGTGAGGTACTGCTGATCGAATCAGTCTCCATACGAACTGTAGTTAGTGGGCTACAAATAGACTCTATCTCAGTGAAAATGCATAATGTATACATATTATATAGTCGTACTAATTCTGTCAATATGAACTAGACTTGTGTTAGTATCCGCACCAAAGTCTTCAATCACTCAATGCCAAATATCCACATAGTTTATCTATACTGACATAATAAAGAGAAAGCGAATTCTGTATGTGCGAAATAAATTCCGGAAAAATGAAAATTTATGAATTATGTTGACGTTTGTTAACATTGTTCTAAATGGTTATAGGCTATATTTTGAAACAGTAATATTATGTAGAGCTATTACTCTATATATTATATAAAGAAGATTATCTTAAAGTAGTACAGTCGGTAATTGTATATATAGGAATATTTTAACAATTACTATGTCCTTTTATAACCGATTTCAAAAACAAGCTATCAATTGTCAAGTCGTAACGTGTGTGCTGCTGTACATGTACATGTCCGATATACAAGGCAATAGTGACGAAACAGTCACACAGACAAATATCACCAGTGCGCGCCTTACCTAACTATTCGGATTATTTCTTTAGTAAATAAACATTTCATGCATATTGCTCGTACAAAAATAATTCGATTTTTCAAATTTTTTCGAGTATAAATTAAGACAAATTTCAGTTTAACATTGGTAAAAAATTCCAGTAACTGAAAAGCTTTGACGCGTCTGTAAAACCAATAGATATTATATGGCGGTAGACTTAATCAAAACATTTTGAAACACTGGGCTCCGCTTTGTTATTTAACAGAAATACGAATAGCGCTTATTTCATGTTTTACCTCTCAGCCTTTGTTCGATTTCGAATTGGAAATTTAGTATATTTGAAAATGTACATATGAACGTCCTAAACAAATATAAAAGTTCTATGAATTGTACTCGAACTAAAAATTAATATGTTACAAAAACATTACAAATATTATAGTCGTTGGAAATTTACCATATAATACAAAAAAAAAGTGAATTGAAAGGTCTCTTTGTAATAAGAAAGTTTTTTGCAGTGAATGTATATGTTTTAGTCGTAGTTATTTACACGGTAGGTACTTATATCTACCAAAAACCTATATATTTTAAATTGTCAGTCTGTAAATTTTAAGGAATCTTCCAAATAATCAGACTGAATTTGACGGGATTTTTAAAGCCAAATAGCTAATGTTATTAGGAGTAATATAAGCTACTTTTGTTGTAGTAATTGTTATATATATATTTTACTTTCTACATTTTATGTCTGCAGTGTTTGTCCTAAATAAAAACTTTCTTTCTTTCTTTCTTTTCTAGCAAAAGAATTAGAAACCCGCACAAAAAAATTCTATTCATTAATTTGTTTCAGTCGCGGATATCAGCTATATATATAATAATAATATAGTATATTGTGTAGGTAATATACGTAAATTGCATATCACTAGCTCGCCTAACTTTACGGGTTAAATTAATAGTGTGCCTAAACAAACCACCTTCGGAGTTGATTTTCGCAAAACCCTTATTTAGCTGATCCTTGCGTCACAAAAGGAACGCCTACCCAAGTGTAGATCTTCCTAAATGTAGGTTCCTGATTTTATGATAAATATTTGAGATATATTTTTTACCTGTAACAAGTTAGCTACTCTATTCGCGACTTGCGAATGCTCGCGTGGCATTTGGTTTGAGACATAAAATCTGAGATAATTAAAAATATCAAGTAATTATTTAAAAATTTAAAAATCCGACTACGTAACAAGTTAGCCGTACCGTATCAACATCAGTTTTCTCTAAAAGTGAGAATCGTTATCAACCAACTTTAAACCATTATAGATCTTAAAATTAATTAAATTATTAAACGGTAATTCTTACTGAGAAACTATATGAGAAACCTAAAAAGTATTAAATAAATAACTATTTAATGATATCCCATTTGATATAGTTAGTCGATTTTCGTCTTTATTTCGTATTATGGCGTCCAAAATCGACCGTTTTGATTTTTGTAAATTTTTATACTTTCTATGACATTCGCGCCTTCATGACGAATCAAAGGATGTGTCATTTATCAAAATCGGGGCATGCGCTTGATCTAAATTATGATGATCTTGATCACAAAGGTACAAACCCACATACACACATACCTAGACTGATAAACATATTATCCTCATTTGCATCGCGCAGTCGGGTAAAAATTAAATAAAGAATTAACAAGATTGTAAAGTAGCGTGACAAACTTTACATGTCAAAAGTTACTATCATATTAATGGTTTTACAGGTGATTTCAGTCGCGTTAAATTTTAACACTGGCCCATATGGCTGATGTTGGTATGTCCTCAATAATATCTAAAACATTATTTTTTTCGAATTGGCCTGGTAACATTAAGATTAAGGCGTTCAAACGAACAAACCATTTTCAACTTTTTACGTATAAATTAGCATAGATAACAAACAAGTATTTAAGATTTTAATCATCACATTTAAATACCTTCCATGAGAATGATATCCATACTAATATTATAAAGCTGAAGAGTTTGTATGTTTGATAATCTCAGGAACTACTGGTTCGAATTGAAAATTTAGTTTTTGTGTTAGATAATTTATTTATTGAGGTAGGATGTCTTATTGAGGATGAGTCGTAGTAGCGTGTAATATTGTCTACAGGCTATATTTCACCATGCTATGACTCATGGGAACGGAGCAGTAACCATAAACGCAAGTGAGAGCTTGTAGATTATAAAAGAGTTTGTTTGATTGTTTTTTTGTTTGAGTCAAACAAAGAAAGGAACCAACTTTATGGAACAAAGAATATCCTCGGAAATACTAATAAGGAAGATAACTTTTCCAATTACGGCCTCGTAATATTCAAACACATTCCAAGTATCACAGTATTCATAAATAAAAGCTGATAAAGACTTTTTATATCAAACTAGCTTGTGTTTGCAGTTTTGTTCGCGTAAATGTAGATATTGTTGCCGGCTAAGGGAGATAACGAACCATGACCTTCGACGATAGGCTGGCGCAGTTGTCACTGCGACTGACTGAAGCGCTTACAGATGCGGGTTCGATTCCTGCTCACGGTAAATGTATGTGTGTCTTTCCGGACCACCGACACAGGCTTCGAGTGTGGAGCGTTTTATTGTTTCAGTTATGCTGACACGCGTTTCGCGAACGCGTGTATGTCAATGGTTTGTATCTTTTAAACTCTAAGGCGGGAATTACTTGAAACTTTCGTAATGGATATAAAATATCATTATAATCTGATTACAATTATCTAGGTATACGTAAGCTGGCAGTGTCAATAAGTATGTCAGTGGCAGTAAATTTCCGGTGTAAAGGAATTACAAAAAACTTATGTAAGTCTTTATGAAAGTCAGAGAGCAAACTTTACACTCTCCCCTTTGTGATAGTTGTCATAATTAATCAGTATAGATCAGTTTAGGTCTAAATATATTTTTAATTGCATTATTCCATTTTTATATAACAAACTGAGACGAGAATAGAAACGAAAATAGAAATTTCGAAGTTAAGTTTTTAAAACTTTTGCCACCAAAGCCGTTACGTGAAGGGATATCTACATTAAACGAAATTTACGTTCCAGATTCTTGAATTCCTTATTTGAGCACCGCTTTAATTTAGTGGAAAATTTATGAAAGGACGGCCTCAAAACTTGGGGGTACTTGTTTTGGATATCGGATTTTATGTTCGAGCTTATTATTCGCAACAAATATCTCGAATAATAAGTAATACGCTAAGTGATCAACGTCTTAATGATTAATTTAAAGTGAATTGGTAAAATACTTAACGAAAACGTGAATCTTTCGAAAGGAAAGGTTAATTTGCAAATTTTTTTTGTAAACATACAAACTTGTAATTTGATCTAAGTTGACGTATCTTTTTTCAATCCAGAAAATGGATATAGTTTAGTATACAACGACTTAAGCAAATGAAATGTTAAATAAGTAATATGTACAAACATGTATAATACGAAGTGTAAGTCACCTTCCCCTTTTAAAATTTTACTTTTCATATTTTAGATTTTTAAGAAATTGAATTTTAAGCTTGATAAATTTTTAAAATAACTAAGTCAGAAAATGAGCAGTATTTAGCTTTTATATATAATATTTTTATAAATAATAATATTAGTTATTACATGTTAATAAAACTAAGATTTTATGTTGACAATTTGCTGATCATATAAACTTTACAATGTTGCTACATGATACCGAAATCATGACCTTGAAAGTTTATAACCCTTCGACACATCAAAATGATATTAAACCGACGAAAAATTTTTTTGTGCTTCACGCAGTTACCAACCAAATAACACGTATAACAACTGTATTAATGAAACTTTAGGCTTAAATTATCTACGTTTCATATCATAAAAACATATTAAAATTCTTACAATACTAGTTACAGCGAACAGATCAGGTTTCAGCTTGTCCAAAATTAATAATTAGCTTTTAGAATAATATATTAGTACGTTACAAAATTTCAATTTTTAATATTATGGCCCCTATTACACGCCTAGTCAATTCAATTACGGCTTAGGTATTTCCTTTGTTAGTGTTCAAATCATCCCTACAAAATATTTCATAAACATTAATTCATCTCATCCTCAACGTTGCTGTCGTTCAGTTATATAATATGTTAAATTAACTTTAGTTTTTAATGAATTATATTATATTAATTTTGTGATATTTACGTAACTAACTAAAACGTACATTCATTAATTAATAGTAACAGATCTTTTTTTAAAACAAGGTTATATTCAAATTGTTTAAAAATATTAAAATAAACCTTAAAGTAAATCCAACTGATCATTTTGTTGCATAATACAAGTTTATATGACATAAAATGTTATCCTGTAAATATCCTGACAAAAGGTGAACACAAGTAAATTAAGTAGAAATTGGTGTATTTTGGATTAATAAAAATCTGAATATATATAATTCAAAGGTGACTGACTGACCGACGTAGTGATCTATCAAAGCACAGTACAAACCACTGGACGAATCGAGCAAAAGGTTTTGATTAATTCTACCCACAAGGGGAAGAAATAAGGGATGAATGTTTGTATGAAACTTTGTCAATTTTGAACCGATTGGGTTAAGACTTTACATGCATATAGCTACTATGACGTAGGCATCAGACATCGCAGACGAATTCGCGAGCATCAGCTAGTATCAAATAAAACCTTACGATTAACTGTTACGTCACATAAAATTGTATAATGTAACAAAATGATCACTAATATTTAATTCAAAGATTAGATTTATTCCTTTTCGACCATTATAATGAAAATTTGTTTTTAAAAAAAGGATTTTTGCTATTAATTTACTTCAGATCAAAAAATACTATTTATGAGATCTTTTAAAAAATATTATTCAAACAATATATGTCGATGGTATATGTATATATTTGAAACTTTCGCGATTTATACTATTCATATTTACTACAACGGGTCTTATCGCGATCCACGAGCTGACTGACCGTGACCATGACGGATTCAACTTCGTCGAAACCTCGGCAAGAAAAAGGTATTATTAAGACCCTTTATGTTATATATGGATGGTATATTTATTCTCATTAATTATGCAATAGTTCAATGTTATATCATTGTTAACTCAATGAATAGTAATACGCTTTTGGTTAATAGAGATGATAAATGAGTGCCGCAATGAATCGACCGGCGTTAGTGTCTATTCAAAATAATAAATTAAACCAATTAAAAGCGGTCTAAACTACTTGGATTAAACTAATTGTGTGGTATATTAATAATAAACGCATCACACTCAACGGCCCCCATTAAGATCTCATGGTCTTGTGTCAGGGGTCCAGATTTCAGATCAGATCTCTGAGAAAGAAAACACACACAACACTAACACAAACACCCAGACCACGACAAACTTCCGTATGGCCAATATAGCTTACCTTGAGCGGGGATCGAACCCGCGACCATTAGTGCTTCAGTCAGTTAGAGTGACCACTGCGCCAACGTGTCTGTCTGTATTAATAAATGCTTATCTTTGTTTCTCTAAATGGCTGATCTGTTTATTTAATGTCTGTGTGTGTTTGAGTGGTTCCCTACATGGTTAAATTCACGATAGGGTCCGGTAGGCGCTACTATTGGGCAGGACATCTGTCAGGTGTGTTGTAATAAAATATAAAGCCCAATATTTCACTTGCATATAATTTGTAATATTTTAAATTCGTAATAAATCTTATAAAATGTACAACATATAAACAAAGCACTGAGTGAGGTAAAGTATGTAGCCTATTGACTATAGCTCTGGTTTGGCTTGGGGATGAGTACCACACTCTCACAAAAGAAGTAGCTAACAGCTGCGTTTCATGCGGCGAATAAAAGAGCTTGAAGCCTATCTCCCTAACCAATTTTTTTCGTTATTTCCTATTCTCTCTTATTTTATAAGCTGGCAACGTTTTTGGCTCCTCTGGTGCTGCTAATGTCCATGAGCGGCGGTAATCACTTGTGCCTGCTAGTTTGCCTGCTAGTTTACTATAAAAAATTAAAAAAAAAAACTGTATGTATAGGCTACGTTTCATAATACTGTAGCTTTCTATTAGAAGAATTTTCAGAGATTACTTCTTCACACAAATACGCCAAGAAGCAAATGCCTACATATCTAGTCTAATATTCATGTAGGCAACGATTTTACTCACAAATGCGCCAAATATGAGTTTAATTTAAAAAATAGGTAGTGTTAAAATAATTCCAATAATGCAACATTATATATTTTAATTATACCACAAATATCTATAATAGTTCATTATAATAATTTTCCATCCAATTAGCATCAATGAGGGTTGTCATGGGTGACTTAAAAAGTTTTAAGCCCGAATTACGAATGAAATCACGCACGAACGCTCCTCGCCGTTAAACGGGCCCATGCCTGAACTATATACTGCCAATCACAGTGCATAGGTACTGCACACGCATCACAAAGTCACAAATCACCGTTAAGCCTCAAACGTTCTAAATGGAGCTCGAAACGAAAAATTATATTTAAATCAAAACCGACGCTTGAGTAACTGAAAGTAAAACCGCTGGGCGTTTCTAGTACTCCATATATGGATGCTGATAAGCAATAATATGTCAACCCACAAAAAGTCAAAATCGGAGATATTGATGTATTTTGATACTGCTTTACCTGTTTAACAGTATTAAAAAATTCAAGGCACATAAACTAAATAAGTACGGAAAAAAGTTTCTTAATTAATTGTTTCGAATTTCAAGTGCGTTCCATATTTTGCTATTTATACAATAATCTCAAGTATTTGAAGAACTTTTTATTAGTTAATATATTAAATATATTAATCTGCTTTTAATTAATTATACCTTTTATCAAAAAGAAACGTAAATATGGATATATACTTCTTCGTACATATTTATTAAGAATAGGTTTGACATCTTTAGACGCCATTTTCTCAAAATGAAGTCTGTGTAGCTTGACACAGTATTGTTTATCAGCGTCCATACAAATTAGTCGTATGTGTCCACACTATCTAACAAAACAAATCAAAAACGAACGCTGCAAAGTGCACGAAACGTCAAGATGATAAAAATAGTTAATATGTATATGCGATTTAAATCCGTTTAAAATAGTTTTATTTCAAAGTTTACAATATCTATACCAGTTTTATTCAGAGATACAATTTGTTTGTATGTAATCTTTGTCACTACTAGTCAGTAGTTTGGATAGCCTATTTATCGTGGATGTATAGGCTATATTACATCACAATACAACTTGATGTTTTGATATATTTTATTTACAGAATATATTTTATTTACAGAATAGAGAATACAGCTGTTGATAAATAAGTTCTCAAATAGAACTTGAAGGTTTATTTAAGGCCAAATCGTAATGTTTGTGTCTTAAGGGAATTTAACTTTCCGAAAACAGAATACAGTAATTGAAGCAAAATAGCAATGTTACAGTAAATATGAACGTTATAATTCAAATTTTATATTACTTTCGGAATATATTTTCACCTAAACAACGTAAACAACGAAAGTTGCTGACCGAAAATTTTAAAACTATAGGTTTTTAAGATGTAGTTTTAAATTTTCGGTCAGCAATTGTAAATATATGTAATATACACAGCATTTGCCTATTCCGAAAAATAAAGCTTTTTATTAATGAAAAAAATTGTTTTATCGAACCAATTTTTGTTTTAGACAAAGTTCAAAAATGAAAACCCGACTGCTGAAAATTATTTGTAGAGCCGTTATAGATTTTTTTGTTTAGATTTTTTTTTACATGTACCTATCTAAATATAATATTATAGTCGGCTTAAATGTGCTAATTTAGCCCTTTCATTTGATACCCCACACACTATCATTAAAATACATTATTTTTAGTTCATGATTTTATGCGCTCTATGTGAGGCCATATTCAATTTAATGTGACAATACATAGCTTATAACCGAGGACAATGAAGGCGCTTATAACGAGAACTTATTTAGCAAATTGTGATAAGTAATTTAGAACTACCAGTCGAAGTCACAACCCTCCTTTTTGCTTCGCCGTAGTTAGGTAAAAAAAATCGCAAAAATTTTAAGTTAACTACATTTGTAATTTTTCCTTGAATTTGAGACCCTATATGTTTTTTTTTTTTAACGGAACAAACAGCACGGTTTTTGAAAGCTTCTTTGTACCGTTACGAGTTTCCTAAAATCCCGTTTATTCATTACGTTATTTGTTCTTCACATCCTTTGCGAAGTTAATTTGGCTACACTTGTTAAACAAATCACATTATTTGGACAACATTAACATTTCCTAAGGGCCATCCTTGTTTGTAGGTACTCTGCGGGGATTACCGCGCGATTTATGTTTCCGCAAAGGAATAATTTACGTTGAGTATCATTTCATAGCCCTTTAGTGATTTCAGTTATTATTTTGATTTCTCATAAACGATGTTTTTATCGAAGATTAGATGATCATTTTCTCGAAAATGAAGTAAAAAATTCTGTATGGGTTTTGACCAAACATCTTTAAATGCTGTTTGTATATATATTTTTATATTAAATTATTATCGGCATAACTATGTTACATAAGTGACATAATCATGCTTGCTAGAGTTTTTTTATTGATACTGACTAAAATTTGTACAAAACACTACACAGTACTAATTGCACGAGTATGCTTTATGCCAATGTGTCGATGTTCCCATAAAATTTCATAACAAAAAAAAAATTAAAGGTGGACGCTGATAAGCAATACTATGTCAAGCCACATGGACTTCATTTTGAACAAAATAACATGTAAAGATATCAAACCTTTCTTTACAAATTTGCTTGAAGACGTATCTTGCCTTTTTTACGATAAAAGGTATAATTAATTTAAAGTATATTGGTGTATTAAAAAGTTTATCTTATAATAAGTTTTTCTATTATATTATATTATTGCATATTGCAAAATATTGAATACACTTAAATATTCGAAACATTAAATAAAGAGACTTTATTCTACACTTATTTAGTTTAGACGACTTCACTTTTCTTTGAATAATATTAAATATACAAAGCATTATCAGAATACATCAATATCTCCAATTTTTACTTTTCATGGTTTGGCACATTATTGCTTATCAGCATCCATATATGGAGTACTAGAAACGCCCAGCGGTTTTACTTTCAGTTGTTAAAGCGTCGGTTTTGATTTAAATATAATTTTTCGTTTCGAGCTCCATTTAGAACGTTTGAGGCTTAACGGTGATTTGTGACTTTGTGATGCGTGTGCAGTACCTATGCACTGTGATTGGGAGTATATAGTTCAGGCATAGGCCCGTTTAATGGCCAGGAGCGTTCGTGCGTGATTTCATTCGTAATTCGGGCTTAAAACTTCCAACTAATAATATTATTCACTCAGATCATCCACGCGTAGCTTTAGTTAAATAGTCTCTTACAGTTTAAACGGAAAAGTATAAAGTTTTGAAATTGTAAGTTATTTAATGAAAGATTTTCAAACTCTCCTAATTTGAATACCGCTTTACTCTCGTCAATGCGCAAAGTTTATTGAATACTTGTTAACAATAATATTAGAACAAAGTTATGTTACTACAAAAGAAAAATATGAACCTCTTTATTTTGATCTTAATATAGGTATGTAGAGTAGCTTTATGGCATTGTTGAGACGAATATGTTTTACTATTTCCTAAGAACCTTTTGTTTTTCAAGGTGAAAAAGTATCAATATAAAATTTGGCTTTTTGACAAGGTTTCGCAGGTTTGTTCAAGAATAAAAGTATAAATAAGATATAGAAATTTACCCATTTTTAAAGTAATGTATAAAAACTATAACAAAAGATTGAATCATAAATTATCAAGTTTGCATTTTTAATATCACTGAATATGTGTATATATACATATATATTAATATAATAGGGTTTTGTATTAATTTGCTAAAAGTTTTTTTCGGGATTACAATAATCTTCGCATCTTTTTAAATATAATTGTTTCAGTTAAATTAAAACTGTTTTAAATACTTACGCTTACTGATAATAAAAAAGGACATTTTATACGTAATTATATTACTAATCAACGTAATTGAATTCAGCCCACTAGTCAGATATGCGAGGATTACTTTTTGACGCAAAACCGTAAAAATAAAAAACAACAAACAACCCATCGCAATTCCACAAATGTTACACGATACGATACGAATTGTAAATTAAATTGTATCGGTTTCCAGCCTTTGATCTCCAGTATCATGTCTCGATTGGAATTAGTTTTGTCAGAGCCCTTTATATAGATTTAGAAATGTTTTCAAAATTCATCATCGTTCAGGTCTTGTCATTCGAGTTTGAATTAGTTGATTTTTTTTAATTTATTTAACATCTTTATCTTTTACAATTATTGCTTCTTTAAAATGAACATCTATGTTACTCTTTACCGCAAGAGATTTACTGTCGTCAATTGAGAAGTTCTTATAAAGTAATGCATTTTGTTATTATTATTATGCATATTGGACCTTCGTGCAATGTACTTGCCACTTTAACTATTCCTGACCTTTGTGGTGACTCAATTTATGATTAACTGCTTAAATCTGAGAACCTCGGAAATGAGAGTCTTTTGGGAAATTAAGTATCATCACTTAACCCATCGACTCTATCAATCATACAGATCTTTCGGGCAGTAGTTAAGTACAAGCTATGTAATATAAAAAGAGCATAAAACAATAATATGCATTGTTTCCTTAACAACTATAGTCTCAACAATCTCTTTGTATTTTGTACAAAACAAAATTATAATATTGACAAACGAAAGGGGAAACGATATCGGAAATAAATTTAATATTTTGGGTACTGTTCACATACACATATACATATCGTTCAAATCATACCGAGATGATCTAGTGAATAGAACACGACGATCTCAATCGATGAAATCGGATTCAAACCCCGGTTTGTACCGCTGAATTTTTGAAATTAATATAGGTTAAGGAAAACATCGTCAGGAAACTTGCGTGTACTGGGAGTAATTCTTAAACATGTATTTTCACTAACCCGCAGTAGAGCAAAACAGTGGATTAAAGCTCTAAAAACATTGTTTCCTTTAAATAATGAAGGCATTTACCCAGTAGTGAGATGTTTATAAGCTATTACTCTACTTTTTAATTCATACGTTACACGTCAGTACCAAGTGTACCAATAATCAGAACGTTGACGTACCATGATTAATAGATATCATCTATATAAAAATTAACTGCCGTGCGGAAACACTGTAACTTGCAAGAGCAAAAACACGAATCTCGATCTATTTAATTTTTTTTATTAATATAAAAGGTTGTACAAAGTTCATTAGGTCATCTAGCACAGTAATATTTTTCCCCATTTTCGAAAAATAAAAATATCGAGGAACTATATTTGATTGAAAGTTTAAAGTTGTGCCGTACAGCAATATTGCTGGCAAGAATACTCGTAATAATGTTCGATCGCATTCCGTTGAAGGATTGCTGAGCCAATATTGTTACAGACACAAGGGACTTCACAACTTGGTTCCAAAACATCTATATATATTGGTGTTATGTGGTGGACTGGTGGTGCATTTCACATACACACGATTTATATAACCATTGCATGCTAGTTACATTGAAAATGTAACTGTATTGTAGTTTAATAGAAGATTATTTTAATTAATTGAATCTTATGAATGAACCAGTTGATATACCTACAGAAAAGTCAAATTAACCACTTTAATCTCAATCTAGAAACTTAGATCTAAGATTAAAATCACCTATAGAGTAGTTACACTACTGAAATTTGCTTATAATCCTTATTAAAATAATAAATATGAAAGTAACTCTGTCCGTCTGTCCGTCTGTCCGTTTATCACAACGGTAGTTTGTTTGGTGCCTAAAGCAATGAACCGGTATTGCAGTCTTTGACATAGATGTAGATTAGGCCTTAGAAAAGGACATAAGCTATTTTGTGTTACGAAAATTAAACCTGAAAAGGATAAAATAGGAAAAGAAAATTTCTATGCAAACGAATTCGCGGGGAAAAGCTAGTCAATATTACTAGCTCCTCGAGGTATCACTCGCGTTTACGGTTACTGCTTCGCTGAGCTCATAGACAACAACTGCACCTCATAGAATTGTAGCGTGATGTAATTAAGCCGTGTTTGTATTAATATGTATAAAAGTACTATACTAGTAAATACTTACTAGTTAGTAAAAAATCGTTTTAGATTCGCAAATGTTATTTTCTCTATTTGATTAAAATCTTACATTTTATATTTTTTATACAAAAAAATAAGATCTTATTAGCCTTTGATAAACAAAAGTTTTGTAAGAAACGAAGTTCATTTAAGAGTTTTCCTAAATAATTCCCTTAACAAAAAGGCGCTTCAAAAAAACCTTTTTAAGTTTTAACACAGTGTCAACAAAGTGAATTACTTTGTCGGATAAAAAATTTCATGTCAAAATATTTACGTATTATTCTATTTTTAAATCTATAATCAAATAACTTCAATGAGAGGTTGGATTTTTACTTAGTAAATGGCGGACAGCTGAGTCCTTTGATGGCTGAACTATTGATGGATAATTTTATTAGTAGATAGATTTATTTTATTATTTACTTGCTTTTGTTCGCGTCTCTGCTTGCGTTTATGAGATTTTATTTTACCGGGCAACGTCTGAAACTTATTTTTCTGTCTGGCCCGTATGAAACGCGTCACCCACCCACAGCTAGCTAACCGTACTATATATAAAATACGAACAAAGAAATAATAATCATCTCCCCGATGACCGAATCACTCTAGCGAACGCTCCATTCATAGGGGCCGATAGGAACAATTCACACTCACACACACACCGTCTCCGCCGGCGGAGACGAGGTCCCCGGTTTGCGACGGCTCGATCGCGCTTAGGCGCGTCGTGAGACCGTCACCCCCATCATCCGCGCTCCGCACAGCGCCATCCTGTACACCGACGACGTTCTAAGCCGAGGTGCGATCTCACTAAGAGACACCCTTAGACCCAATTTCAAGGCCGAGTCTCAGTACTCCCCCCCCCCCCCCCCCGGTGACGCTGTCAAGGCCAGTAGCGCCAACAGCAATACACAATTCAGAAAAAATAATAATAATAATAATCATCATCCTAATGATTATCTTATACATTACATTTGAAAAGAGAAAGCGGCTTTAAAAGCAAAAGAATAACATACTTTTTCTAGTTATTTTTATTTTTTAAATCCCATGGAATCAATGGGAGAGAATCCCCTTTCAAACAAATATAGCTAACAAAATCGATTAAGCAGTTTTCGAATACACAGTAAAGAAAAAGAAAAGTCCCCGACAAATTGAAAACCTCCCCTTTTTTGGAAGTCGGTTAAACATAGATAACATTTTCCTTCAATCCTCTTTCGAGTATAAATAGTGTAGGGATCTACATACACTAAATCTCGCTCACGTAATACTTGAATAGCTAATAAACTATACCCCACCCGTTATAGACAATGGTTATGTTATTAATGTCCATTTGTATGACTGTCTGACGCCGCACTTAACTGTCGCCTTTAATATTCATTGGTATTTAGGGTACGGCCTGAAGTACAATCTACTGGATAGTCAAATTGTCCAACTAGGCAAAATCATATAAACAATCTAAATTGTACTGAATATTTTCTAATGTTTTCTTGGAGTTGTTAAGCGTTGTTTTCCTAGAATGATGTTGCCTGTTATTAGGCGGCTGGATCGTGTGTTCATATGACGTCACTCTAACATTATCTTTACAAAGAGTGTGATTCGGTTTCCTAGAAAGCGTTTTTTGATATCGTAAAGTCAAAGAGTTTTTTTCATATTTAGTTGTTGCGGCCGGATCTAATTTAAGGTATAACAATCTTAGAAAATCAAAACATAACGGTTAAGATAGCTTAAGAGTAGCCTTTACTGCCCCATATTAAACATCAATTCTGTATACGTAGTATGTATTTAAAATCACCAACAGCCCAACAGACAAAACAACATCAAACGACCCGCTAGATTATTTCGCTCGCTCATAATTACGCCCGATAATGTACTGTTATCTGATCCAGTAAAAATGAGCAATATAAATAAACTATACTAAAAGTATTGTCATCTCTCCTACCCTGAACTTCACCTGCGTGAATTCGAATTAACTATCCAATATATGAGAATTTGGTTTATAAAAATTCTGCTAACGAGCAGGCGGGACACATGATGTTAAGTGATCACAACGGCCCCTGGACATTTGAAGCAGAGGAGCAATAAACGGTTTACCAACTTTAAAACTTCGACTTCGCAAAGTAAATGTTTCCTACTTGGGGCAAGGTTTCCATTTGAATAATAAAATACCGCAGAACATTTTTCAATTTTCTATTAATAAATTTAAATTCTATATTAAAGTATCGTTAATAGCTAAAGCACATTATTTTGTACAAGATTATATAGATGATACTGATGCGAGGATGTAGTGTAGCTGGATTTCGTACAGGACTTTTAATATATATATTTATAATTTATAAATGTATGTATTAACAAAAAAAAAATTAAAAGAGCACCTATCGAGTTTCTTGCCGGTTCTTTTCGGTAGAATCTACATTGCGAACCGATGGTAGCTTTTCGTTAGTTTTTTTTTTGTTTGGTTTGACGATTCAAAAGTGCTTGCAAAAGCCTACTTGAATAATGTATATTTTGATTTTGATTAAAAGAAATCAGGGATGTCAGGGAATAGAAAGTAAAGATACACTCTTGGCATTTTTTTCCAGCAAACAGAGGCATCAAATTATTAAACATATGAAATAAAACGTAAAAGTAATGTACAAATTTAAACACATAATTTGAACCATCTCGTTACTCATTCGTTTCCGTGATTATTATTATAGACTAAACTCTCAGGTCATTGAGTTTTATATTTGATTATTAATCAATCAAATATATAATTCAATGACCGGAGAGTATATTTGATTGATTAATAATTATTGAATTTTTATTATTTCGTTAAAATCCACATGCATGGAAATAATATGGGTCAAACTAAAAATAATAGCTTTAGACCGATTATGTGATGAGAATTACACTTATAAGTTCTGCTCTCAGACTTTCATAAAGATTACATAAGTTGTTTGTTATTGTTTTACACCTCAAAGAATTTGGTTTGACTTGTCAGTGTCTTTGTTTTTGACGCTTTCGTAAGGTTACCTAGGTAACTGTTACTAGATTACAAAGTTTTTTCATGCCACTTACGAGAATAAAGCATACAAATATAATTTTCGCCTAAGAACTATTTCAAGAATTTCTACATTAGAAGTGAGCAGACCATAATTCAATCGATAGGATACCTCCGGAATGCCAGAAGATATAGTTTCAAAAGTATACAATACTGTGTAAGCAGAGGTGGGGCTTCCGTAAATAAAAACCTATGTATGGCCAATACGCTAAGCTTCGACACCAATATTAAATATTCACAGATTTTGTGAAGAGCTACGAGCCAAAGAGCTACGAGCGGCGAGTAAGTTTAAATTTAGTTATATTTCTACTATATACATGAGTTAATTTTGTTAATATTTTTTTTGTTGAATGTACCTGTTGCCTTTGCCTGCAAAATAAAAAAAATAGCTGCCATTACACATTAGCGTACTCGACTTAGTCATATTCTTAATAATGAAAGCTACACCACCCTGATACGGTTTCCATCCCCGGTGCATCGAAATTTTATATTCGGTTTAAAAATCACTTTATTTTTCAAGATTACAATCACTTCAAGGAGAAATAAATAAACTTAACAAATTAGTTACAATTAATATACAGAGTGCGCAAATAAATAGACGGTATTACAAAAAACTTGATGAACAAAAACATTTGTGAATATGTACATAGGTACATTTCAATAATTGTCTTGTAATTTTATATTTTATGCGAACATTTGTTATTGAGAATAGTATAAAGTATCGATATTTTAAAATAAAAATTCTTCATAAAAAACACACACACTTATTAAGATTCCAGTGTGTTTAGATACGACCTGCATAATTATGCTGGATCGCTCATGTAAATGGCGCCCCCTGTATCTAGTAACACCCTCCACCCATTAAGCTATATGTACACACATCTAGTTCAAATATACGACATTATCAACAGTTATAGCATTATAAAGGTTATGACACAAGTGTTCATTAATATAAGCACATATACTCTGCCTACACTGTGATAATTGTCTGTGTTACGTTGCGACTAGATTAAGTAACATATTTATTTATTTATTAGATCACCAACAAAATACACACTATAACATTACAAACACATGAATATACAATAAATGTAAGTGGTATCTTAAATATAGGCGATAACAACATGACAATGTTAAACTTTAGCTATTAACATTGTAACATAGAACAGGAACCTTTTAAGGGTACCGTGCCCGAGGGGTGCCAACGGAACCTTATAAGCGTCCGTTGTCTGTCTGTCCGTCTGCCTGTCTGATTGTCAGCGGGCTGTATCGCATAATAACAGAAAGAAAGTTGAACTTTTCACTGTGTATTTCTTTTGCCGTTACAACAACAAGTAACAATTGCCAGTCGAGTGAGAATCCGACTCGCACTTGACCAGTTTTAAGAAATAATGTGTCAACCCCCAAAAAGTCAAATTCGGAGATATTGATGTATTCTAATAATGCGTCACGTATTATTAAAAAAATTCGAGTCATCTAAAGTAGATAAATAGGAAAAAAGTTTCTTATCAGGTTTTGATTATGGATGGGTGTTCAATATATTTGCAAAACTTATTATTAGAGAAAACTTCTAATTATACGAATCTGCTTTCAATTAATTAAACCTTTTATTAAAATAGAAAAAAATGATAGATATATACTTCGTGAATTACTTCAGAGTAATTCATTAAGAATGGGTTTGACATCTTTAGACGCCATTTTCTCAAAATGAAGTCTGTGTGGCTTGACATAATATTGCTTATCAACGTCCTATTATTACCCACTTTAATAAAACATGAAAAACTTTTTTTCATAACATATTACTGTTATAATGTTTGGACGCACCAAACATCTAATTTATGATTAGCGTGCTAGATACGCCTCGCGGTTTTACCCTCATTAATTTTAATTATTCACTGGATTGGTCGAGGTTTATAAGCTTATACAATTGCCTAATTCATAATAAACGGCCTACAGATTAAAATCAAAAAAATGTTTTAATCGAACTAGTAGTTCTTTAGATCAGCGCGTTCAAACAAAGAAACAGTTGAGATTTTTAGACTTATTTTTTCACTAGCGATCCGCCCGAGCTTCGCGTGGATGCAATTTAGTTTTTTGCAACATTATATTACAAATAACAAATTCTCGGCATCTCTCTCTGCGATATTTTGCATGTATTATAGATACAATCATACATATAAACTTTCCTCTTAAATCACACGTATAGACGACGGGTAGTGACTTTGTTTTATACTATGTATGTATATGTTCTGTCCCTTTATATATAATTGAATTTCTCCTTTTTAATTTTATCCCTTTATAATATTATTATTGACGTGTTTATTATTTTGTTACAGAATATATCAATACTGGTGGTGCTGTTGTACAGTTGGAGGATTGGAGTCAATGCTAAAAGATATAAAGAACTTGACGATGTTTATTACGGTAAGTTTAATTTTAAATAAAATTATACTAATAACATTCTATTTTATTTGACTTTTAATAAGGTTTTATTGTAAATACCAAGAGCTCTGTTACATATTCTATTTGGCGCCAGTTCGGTAATGTTTGTTATCAGAATGACGTCCAATTGATTGGGTATAGCTTAATGGCTTTGAACTGAACTCTTGCCAGACCGAATATGTAATATGTAAATCTACATTTGTAGTGCACGTAACCATTACTATTGGGTCACTAAAAATAAAAAAAAACCTTTCTAAATTTTCGCTTCTTCAAGAAAAAAGTTATGTTAAATTCTTATAGTGAGCTTAGTTTACTTTAGCTATTTCCTTTTTATAATGTGTTATGACATACTACAATGAGAACATGCGGCCAGTATTAATACAATCTTAGTAGTAAAGGGCTGTAGAAAAGGGCTATTCGCGCATTTCTTCAATTCATTCTTGAAATGTTATGTATGTACACAGAAACATTGATATGTTTTTATCTCTATCCCTGCTACTCGGCTATGTCGAATAATATTTGTGTTGGAAGATGAATAAGATTTTACCACAGGATTAGAAAACATTCAAAATATTTCTAAAGCAAAGTTCAAAAAGATTGTAAAGAAATGTGTGTGTGCTAGAGAATACTATGATGTTATATGTTTTATAGATGATGACCAAGGGAATAAGGCAATCAATTTCAGACAGTCACAATTAATTTAAAGTTTTTGACGCTGTTGAAAAAATCAACACAAAAAAAATCTCCCTGAGTTTCTTTCGCAGTGTCTTCATGAATCTTCACTACTCACTACTCCGAAACCGGATTAGATTATTTTGCTTAGCGTTTAAAAAGAAACTGTAAATTCCTTATTTCGAATAAACACATTGTAATTTTAGTTTTGATACAAATATAAATAAACAATTATTTTATGCCCATGCATACTTTCATAAATCATAACTATTGTAAAAATATACTTTTATTTAGATCACAATACAGCAGAAGCAATACTCAAAGCGTTTTTATTCTTATTGCGAAGGCGATGCGAAGATGAAATCCCAGACGTTTTTATTGAAAACTACCACAACGATAGCCTTCACAAAGCAATAACTCTGATATTATTACTCTTTTTTTCGATACAATATTTCTTATATTATATAGCTAGTTTTAATCCCCGACCCAAAAAGAGGGATGTCATAAGTTTATTAAGCTCATTAACGAATTGACTAATTTTGATGCGTTTTTTTGTTTAAAGCTGATGGATGGATCCTAACTATAATGTATAAAGATCTGTGTAGACATCAGTTATTTTCTTGATTTTGAAAGAATCTGACCAACGTCTACTGTGAATGATATCAAATTAACGCAGTTGCGTAACCTTCTGCTGTAGCAGCATCAGGAATCAGTTGCATACACAACTCCGTATCTCGTGGAGGCTCCTTGCAATGATAGTTATTTTTTTTTTAATTCTTAATTTTATTAACTAAATATTTTTAAAATAATGCTTATAAATAAATGTCCATTTTTATAAATTATATCCATAAAAGAAAACCAGAGTGTAGTTTTCCAGGTAGGACAAATATGAAGTAGTAAATTTTAATGTTTATGTGAATTGTATTTTTTTGTGAGATATAGCAAATTATTATCCATCTGAAATGGACTCGAGCGAAGCCTGGGGTAGAATAAAATGAATAATAAAATGAAAACACGAAAAGGGAAAAGACGTAAAAAATATAAAATTATACATTCACTTTATAAAGCTTTTGTAATAAAACGTCCCCGTCTGTCTTGTCTACTTCACTATCTTTCAAAATAACAGCTTATTATTCATAACTCCACGAAACTCTTGAATTTCAACTAAAGTTAGTCTACTTATGCGACTTGTAAACAGACATTTGCTTTACGACTATTTGATGTTATAACGAGGAAGACTCTGTTTTAAAAATTGACACACTTAAAGCACTACTTTAAATAATAAAGTAAATTATGTTTTGAAATATTCAAATTAATCTATGTATTATATAATAATTGTTTTTTTTTATCTCTACCGTTTATTATTGACGTATTAATTTTCGGTAAGTTTCTTTCTACATGCTAAATAAACTAGACGAGAAAAGTAATATTGGTGTAAAATTTAGTAGGATAGACAAATCTGAAACCGTTAGAAATAGAAATAATACTCAATTTATTATTTTGTAAAATAAATTTTCACAGTCAGGAATCGAACTTGTTATTTTCGAAAAAACACATACACAATAACCGTTCTATTGTACCTTATGGTAGTACCGCTACTATAAAACAAATTCTAGGAAGTTAGGATATATAGCAAACAAAACAAGATTTCATTTTCTGCATATCGCACACTTAATATTAAAGTGATGAAACTCAAAAAATTGGAATTTTTTGCAATTGCAAAGAACATTTAACATTTAGAACTTAGGTTTACAAAATCATAGATTGTAAATCACACAATTAAGCGATACTACACTAGAATATAGCAGTTATATTCTCAAAACATTTTATTTTTTAACCTCATTTCCGTCTTCTATTCGTAAATTGCACCTCCAATAAAAACGGTTAAATGTATACATCCCGAGAGTTGCGACGTTGGTAGATTTACCGAGCTATTCGTCTCTAGAATAGAGGGTGTAAGTTACACGAACGAAGGGGCGATTGCGATAACTAAAATTGGGAACATCCCAATCTACATATGGTATATATTCAGAAACATAGCTCTCAGTGGCATTTCAATTTACGAATAGGCTCTCTATATATGTTTATTGTACATATGTTTAGGATTGTATTACTTAGACAAGCATATTATAATTTTATTAAAATAATATAGATTCACCCCGGCTTCACATGGGTATACGATATTAGAAATCTTTAATTTTCTCGGCTTTTCTTTACTATAAAACGCATGTAGTATACATATTATAGTTTGTATCCTATAGAATTCCTTGGTTTATTAATGAAAACTTCATTAAATACGTTGTGTAGTTTAAAGATCTAAGCGTTCAGATGGCGAAAAGCAACTTTATTTTACACTAGCTGTGCCCCGCGGTATCGCCCGCGTTAGTTTGAGGAAAAATTATATTTATATAATATTAATCCTGTATATATATTTGGCAAGAAACTCTGTCTCTATCATACAGGACTGGCTTGTGTATTGCTTGAACTTCGACATTTTTTGCACCAACAACCGATTATTAATTTTAATCGCCTTAGTGCATTGTCTGTGCTTATTCTGTACAAACTACGGTAGCATATTTCTACCTAATTGCTTGAATAACTAAAATTTAAAAAAAATGTTAGATTCTAAATGATAACGTTTTTATTTTACCTAAATCAAAAACCCCTCTCTAGTATAATTATAAGAGGCGTAAACAGTAAAATATTGTTTTCGTTACTACCTTTTATTTATTTATTTACCTTAGTTTACCTGTAAAAAAGCAGGCGTAGAAATTTAATTAGTTTATTCAAAGCTCGTTGTAATTTAATTTAGAGAAGCGAATTTTCGACTTTAATGCAATTTACAACGAGACCTCGAGCGTAATTCCGTCATATATTTTCTCAAGCCGAGCGAAGCAAATACCTTCGGGTAATCGATGTGATCGATTTTACTCGATTTGTTTGTACACTTCAGAATCGATTACGTGCTGTAGTTACATTCGAAATAAAATCCCGCTTTGTGTCGCGTTATATATACTTTGCGAAATAGGATCAAAACATTAAATTTTTTTGGAAACGTAGATACATACCTTCTTTAATCTCTTCAACGGAGGAATATGAGATTTTGAACACTTATGTATAGTTAATATAGACAAGGAGTGTACAATCCTAATATTTTTTTTAACAATTATGCATAAAAACACATTAAATTAATAAAATAACGTACATTACTACACATGGTGTATTTGACACACACTCCCATATAAACTATTAGGTTCATTGTTAAAGTCTGTGGTCAAATTGAGAATAGATTTAAATTAATTATGTTAAAATTTCGACTACTGAGCGACCACTAGTAAAAATATAAACGCCTACATTACTTTCAGAATTTGGCTTGTTAGTTTGAACAGCACTCAGAACGTAAATTATGTAATATGCTCTTAAATAAATGTACTAATATATTTTAACACTATTTTTGTATGAAAACACCATTTTAACTGTATAAAATTAGAAAAGACCTGTCAGTTGGTTTTTACATTATTAGAGATCCCCGGTTAATGTGAAATGACCATTTCATTGAAGATGTGTTTGCTTTGTTCCAGGTGTCCAGATAGCGTATTTTGCAATCATAGGAACGCAAATGTTTATGATTGTGCTCAGCATTTTCCTGTTTTACGGGATTTATAAAGTGAGTATGATTTTATCGTCCATTCAGCTGTTATCTGTAACCAATTTGCATATGATGTTTTAGCTGAAAGGTTTTCAGTTTAAAATATTCAGTGCAATTTTAATTTTAATGCTTTAATCCTTTTTAGTGTTCTTTTAGTCGATGGTGACTAACAGGACCCTATTAGTAAACCTCGGTCTGTTAATCAATCTGTCTCTCGGTGTGCTATATCTCATAAAGGCAAAGAGTTAAAAATTTTACAGTGTTTATTTCTGTTGCCGCTATGACAAGTTATAACAATTGGTCAAGTATAAGGCGGACTGTACAATTTTAATACCTATGTTTATTGTTATATTATAACATATGTATATTCTATTGTGATATTATTAGCGCAAGTCTTGTATTTATATTTTTTATAATTATACGGAACCATTTAGGTACGACTCACACTTGACATTTTATTTACCTTTTTTTTCACAATCATTCGGAGATATGAATGTATTTTGATATTGCATCTTCTATTTAACATTATTCAAAAAAACTTCAAATCATCAAAACTAAATAAGTACGGAAAAAAATTTAATAACTTAATGTTATACAACAATGTCATATTTGAAAAACTTATTTATAGAAAATAAAAAAACTTTTTCATTATACCAATTTGTTTTTAGTTCAATTTGTCTTTTATCAAAAAAAAAAAGAAAAGATGTATATATACCTCTTCAAACAAATGTATTGAGAATAGATTTGACATCTTTAGATGCCATTTCCTCAAAATGAAGTCCGTGCGGCTTGACATAGTATTGCTTATCAGCGTCCAAATAAGGTCACTATTCGAATTTCTTAGAATATTCCCTCCTTCATATTCCATACACCGCTGTAGATGCTGCTTTATGCATTTTCTTGAAAATTATTACACTAGAGACTACAACCGTTCGCTTCGTAAGTTATTCGTATATTTTTCTTTCGAAGTAGCTCGGTTTTATTACTCGTAAGTGTTATAAAGTGTTCTAAAATGAGATCGAGTGTCAAGTGAGGGTTTATGAGAGTCACCCATTTTATTTTATAACTTTATCACGCTGTTACAGCGCTTATAAAGTGCTTATCTTAATAGCCCCTAGGGTTGTTAGATTCACAAAGCTTAGAAACGTCACAGTATGTTCATTAATTTTAACGCTATTATATATTTACGAAAACGTTTTAAGTTCCTTTTAATGATATATTGTGATTTTGTTCACTCTACTTTCTTATTGGATTCTGATAAGCAATAATGTGTCAACCCACATACAGTAAAATTTGAAGATATTGATGTCTTCTAATAATGCGTTACATATTTAGCATTATTCAAAAAAGTTTCAAGTCATCTAAACTAAAAATAATAGGGAGAAAAGTTTTTTAATTTAATGTTTCTAATTTGGAAGTGTGTCCCGTATCTTATATATGCAATAATCTTATATTAAAAAAAAACTTTATAAAAATAATAAAAAATTATATTAAATTTATACATTTTATCAAAATAGAAAAAACAAGATATATACACCTTCAAACAAATTTATTATGAATATGTTTGACATTAAAAAAATGGTTTCTCAAAATTAAGTCAGTGCGGGTTGACATAGTATTGCTTATTAGCGTCCATATATGTATATATATTATAAAGCATCACAAACAAATTTTATAACAATATTAATGGTCAATTATACTACAGACACGGATTATTTTTCCTGTCACAATTATGTCATTTAGGATATCAATACAAACGACTACGTTTATGGGTTTTAATCGATAATGATTTGGAAAGTACAACATGGTATCCATCGTTACTTGGCCTTTGAACACAATACAAAATACCTCTATATAATTTTACGTCTGTAAGTTGACTTAAGTTATAGAATAAAGTTCCTTTCAATAGTAATAACAACAATATAAGCTGCTAGTTAAAGTTGATAAAATTGCGGTTGTGTTTTTAACCGTAGTGCTTAAAATATCTAAAGAGCTTTGAACTTAGAAGCCACAACCGCCAGCGGCAGAAAACCATAGAGCGATCGAGCTTAATTACAAGTAAACATAAATCCATTTGAAATATTTATACATACCTACCCACAAACTTTAGTTCGGTTATATGTACATCAATTGGGATCCATGAACTTTTGTTAGATTAGGTTAGGTTTGGGTTCATGAAGGTTAGGTTCAAGCTAGATCGGGTCCATAAACACTGGCTACTCTCTATCTAGATTAAGGTCCATAAATGTTGGTTACGTGCTTTCTAGTTTGGTGTCCATACACGTTGGTAACGTTTTATCTCGATTGAGGTTCATGAAAGTTGGTAACGTTTATCACTAGATTAGGGTCCATGAACATTGGTTACGTTCTACCTATATTGGGGTCCATAAACACTGGTTACGTTCTATCTAGATTAAGGGCCAAAAATTTTGGTTACATGTTATCTAGTTTTGGGGTTCATACGATGGTTACGTTCTATCTCGATTGAGGTCCATGAAATATGGTAACGTTTAACACTAGAATGGGGTTCATGGTTACGTTATATCTAGTTTTGGATACATGCACGTTAATTACGTTCTTCCTAAATTAGGATACCTGAAAGTTGATTATCTAGATTGAAGTTCATGAACGTTGGCTACTATCGTTGACAGATTGAGTTCTTTTATTACTTCACCTCTTATACGACTAGTAGAAGTACATATGGATCTTCCGAAACATTTCACACACTAACAACTGAACCTTACGGCAAAACGAGTTTACCGTTTTACGTACTTTTTTTATGAACAAGCGAAAGAACTTTGGTTTAGAGGATCGTAACCGACGCATCAGGCTTTTACGAGCGCCGACTAAGAATTCAAGGAGTATGTTCTGTTTGATGGAACAGTGAATAACGAGTTGAATAAACTCGTCAAACATTGATTATATTACGACTGTCTCTTCATCGTCCTTGAATCTTGAGATACAAAAGATGAAATCCTTATCATAAATACTTACATGGTAAATGTAATTGTATTCACAAAAGCAAATTGTTTTCTGAAATTGATATGATTTTTAAATATTAAATAATGGAATTAAATAATGTAATAAATATGTTATATTTCAAAAGCTAGGTTTTGTGAATGATATGGTAAAAAAATAATTTTATATCATATGACAAAATGATAAAACGAAGGTATGTCCCACCATCATAAGTAATTACATCATATATGTATGTTTATTTGAAACCGTTATTCAAGTAATTATTAACACAAAACCTATTCTATTTCAAAATGTGACGTTTATAACCCAAGCAATTTTTTGTTTGTCATTTATATGTGTATTTAATTAAGAATACAGTTTTGTAAAATATTTTAGGCTAAAATTAAAACTCCCAAAAACCCAAAGAAAGTTTTGCAAATATTACATAATAATAATAATAATATCATAAACAAATATCCATTATGTAACTTTCCATTGGTAAAAGAAGTTTCGAAATCGGATAATGGGTATTGGAGATCAGTAGTTTCCGCGTAAATCCCGTTTTCATGAAAATTCCAAAAAATAATGTCCCCTTTGTCACTCGCATGACTGAGACGAATGTAATGACAACTCATATGTTGTAAAACATCAAACGGTATAGGCTGCAGAGCGCGCCAAAAAAATATATGTACATTCATAACATACGCTCGAAAAACAACTTTCGATTGGCAATTAATAAAAACAGTCGGTGCTCGGTTTTCATAATACTTATCGATTATTATCAAAAGTAAATAAGCATCTTTTGTTACAGGAAAACGTCGCATTTCTCGTTCCATGGGTAGTCGGCTGCATGACGTTCATGGCTTTGGAGGCGATGGCGATGGTGTACTCCAACATTCTACGAGACCACGTTAACAAAGTAATTATATACAATCATATTTCATTTAAACTCAAACAAAACGATTATCAATTTATAACACATTTCAGTTTTGAAGCTTGACACTTTAATGTCTAAATCTAATAAGGTGTAAAATATACACATAACTTTTGCTCTCAAACTTTCTGCAAAATTTACGGAAATTATTTCGCATTGCTTGACATCTGAAAGGATTTACTGTAAGTGCCTTATTTTGTTATTCACAGTTTTACTACATACTATATCTGTTACTAGGTTACAGAGTTGTTTTAAATCGGTCTAAAGAGTAAATCTTCCAAACGTAATTCACGCCTAAAAACAAAGCATTACACACTATGATTTTTGGTAACGGTGACCATTTTAAAGTTAAACGAGGCTTCAATTGTCTATAATCACGTCGGATAATAATTAAGTTGATGATTTAAATCGGAAGATTTCATTATTATATATTACTTTTATTAAAAAAAAATAATCTCTGTGAAGTCATGACCGTCATCTAAAGTCGTCAGTAGGTTTTGAAATTCAAGTATTATTAAGTCGCAATAGTTACTTTCAATTGAAATAAATATGAAATTCTAATTATATTATGTAATTTGATTAGCCCCCATGTTAACTATGCGGCTTTATATGCTACGAGGGAATATAATAATTTACCATCGAAATACCATAAATTATTTGTATACGTTTGAATAGTTACTAATGCATAGAATATTTAATTATTAGGTATAATGTATAATAAGTACCTATATTAACTTCAATTAAAAAAAAATTCCACTAGTTTAAATAAATTCTCAGAGTATTATTTGAGCTATACAAAGCTTGATGAACATTTTAATCGTCACAAAGAAATATCGCTACATCAGCTAATTTATAATTTATTACTAGTAATTGTTTAATAAATTAAAATTCGATTAAACTGAAGAATTGCAATTTTTTTGTTGTCATTTTTTTTTGTATTATGTAAATCTGATTAATATAAACGTAATATAGAATATACCATTACTTACAATACCAGAACACCTACTTAAAATACGTAAAAAAATTCAACGGCTTTACTCAGACTAGTTGTCCTTCGAGGTTTCAATTGCGTATTTTATATACGAGTCGTAGCGTGATGACAAATAATGATGTCCTCAATAAATAAATGAATATATACAAATACTGGAAAATAATGTCGGAACACTGAGATGTCGCACTTAAAATGTTTGTTTTACGATACTTGATAATATATTTTATAACAAGTTAACAAGCGTCCCGTTTTTGTTTCCTAATAATTTCACAATTTTTTGTGTGTGTCCCAAAACAATTGATTGAATTGTGATAAACATTTGATAGAATGTTCTTGGGACAAATGTTTTCTGGCAAAAATCTATATATATGTATATGGCATTGCGACGCACGCCAGATATAGAAAGTTTAAATAAGACTGTTGAGCTTAAAAGGTTTTTACTTATTTTTAATAAACTAAATTGATCGTCATTAACATGAACGAAACCGAGGCCATGTGCTAATAAACAATAATAACGCACAGTCAAAGGCCCTTATTTGAATACCTTCCGTCCGGAAACACAACACGAACGCCCGCATGACCTATATAAATATTTATCTTAAGCAGAGGGCTTATTGTGTAAAACTATCGCTATCATAACATACCACATTTTGACAGTTAAAAGAAACATTCTTGTACAAAAATTTTGAAATCGGCTACAAGAATATAGTATATTTTTATAGAGTTAATTGAGATAATAAGGCCTCTGGATATAAATTACTAAAAGATAAAGATAAAAACGCATCACACTCAACGGCCCCCATTAAGATCTCATGACCTTGTGTCGGGGATCCGGAAACACTCACAACACTAACACAAACACCCAGACCACGACAAGCATCCGTATGGCCAATACAGACGTTTGCCGTGAGCGGGGATCGAACCCGCGACCCTTAGCGCTCTAGTCAGTTGCAGTGACCACAGCGCCAACGTGTCTATCACATAAAATCTAATCTAAAAATAACTAAAAATCTATTAAATCTTAAATCTAATAGTCTTATAGGACTTAGTATGTTATTTCCTAAGAGTATTGAGTATTTTATCATTCATCTTCTCCACAGGTTTGTAACTCTTATACGGAATTCCACTTTAAAAGATTAACTGTCTCTTAGTGGTCTTAGAATAGCGTTTCACTCGACAACACTCCACGAAAACCAATACACTCCACTTTTCACATTGTGTTAAATAATTAACAGACTGGTAATGGCTGACCCAAATACGAAGGTTATTATCTATAACTCATTTCGTCGTTTAATTAACATTCAATGTAGTGAAGATAAAAACATAACAGGAACACGCGAAACGTTAATAAAAATATTTTCTTTATTACGTTTGTTCGTACGGTAGGTACATTATACTAAAATATGCTTTATTACCGCGAAAATGGCGAAACGTAAATATTTATACAATCTTTATTTTTATAAATAATAAACGTGTACTATCGTGATAAACGTCGCTACGTTATACAATGATGTGATTTTTCGTTTTAAATCAAATAAAAAGCCACGATGCCACGATGCGTCGTGATTGAGGTCGCAAGTTAGGTTATTATATTACTGTACTCTTCGTAGGACCAGACGTAATTATGTTAAAGTAATTATGATAAAAAGAGGCGTTTTAGTACAAAATCTAGAAATTTAGACCCTTATCAAAAAGCTCTACAAAAAATTAGTTAGCATCTTATTTCACTTCGATTGTTACATGATGTGACGAAACATAACTTTCTCATTACCTAGTGTGCTAAATATCAAATAAATAGAAACAATAACGATCGAAAGCTAAATGCATCCATAATTTGAACGTATCGCTATCAATTCTATATCGATCGTTTAAAATTAACGATACCGGTAGTTTCCCCTAAAAGTACCCCCTAATTCACGATTTAGTCTTGAAACATCTATAATCAAAGTCCGATGTATTTGGCTCGTAAATAATTTATAACATTATAAAAATATTGTAATATTTTTTGAATGGAAAGGTTCAGTGACATTTTTTCAACGCAAACGTCATTGAACTTTTCGATTTAAATATTAAGTACCATAGCTCTTATCATTGATAAAGACGATAATGTTATCAAGACAGGAAAATAGGAAGCAATGAGACAATGCGGGTGCGTCCATGTTAATAGCAATAAAAAGCGATGGAGAGTATTACGCTCTCTATCTTCATTTCATTAATGATCAAGAAAAATTCTTCCAATACTGTCGAATGGATTAGACTACATTTGTAATGATTTTGATGAAAATCACAACAAAAATGCAAAAATGTTTTTTTACCAGACTGCCCGACAGGATCCCGTTTTTCACGTGTGTTTTGGGTGTATTTGTGGGATTTCTCATACCCTCAAAGCATCCGAACGGTTGAATGGATTTTAATCAATGGTGTGACTATCGATTCATCTAAAGCGTACTATGGCGGCCGTAATTTACTCTCAGTTCAAATTCAGTTTTGAGGGACGTGATGTTTTGATTTAAAGCTAGTAAGTTTCATGCTGGGTTCTACTAAAAATGTCACTTAGAAAAATGCTCTTTGCATTTTTCTCTCATTTATTTGAACGAACCAAATAAATAATAATAAACAAATAAAGATACGGAACCCTACAAACAAATACAACAAGCTAAATAAAAACATTTAAAAACCCGAAAAAGAATAGAAATCTAAGAACATACTTAAATTAAAAATCGGTCAAGCCATTTCAGCTATTAGACGCCACAATGAAACCGACATACATACAGACATAAGCGCCAAGAATATACTCTCCTTCTGGGTCAGCTGGCTAAAAAATTCCTAACAATACTACAACTTTTGTTCATTACCCTCTCAATGTCAATGGCTGAAATAATAATAAATCGTTAACACGATACGTCCTCACTATATTGATCAAAAACTCCCTCGGCCTTCATACAATTCCACCATCACGTGTGTAATTATTACTTCTATACATCTTTCAATAGATGTTTTAGAAATGATATCAACATTTATAACGATTGGACTATCATTTACATTCATAAGCCGTAACCACGTGACCACGATGTCACTGGCAGAACATGTCATGAAACAATTAAGGATAATATTATCTACACCAATATTTTGAGGAAATATTTGATTGTTTGTTTAGGCAAATGTTTATTCAATGGAATTTTTTTTTGGGTTAGTATATATATTGAAGAAGTTTATAGGCTATATTACATCACGCTACGACTCTCAGTAGGAAAGCAGCGCATAAACGCGACTGAAACCGCGATGGGCAATTAGTAATTTAAATGGAAAATACTTTTAAAGATTAAATACTTAAAAAAAATAACTTTTAAAAGTATTCCCTAGAGAAAATTGCCCGGCAAAATAAAGTATTTGTATTAATAATATCGTCATGCCTGTCATAATTAGTCTGCAGTTCATACTTCCTAATCTATACTTATAAAATTGCTTGCCCTGATTCATCAACGCAGAGCTTAAGCCGCTGACGCTACAAACTTGAAATTTTGGCAGTTGATACCTTTTATGTTGTAAGCATCCATTAGAAAGGGATTTTTAAGACGGAAAATTACTCCTAAGAAGGCAAAATAACTGATGATTGTTGTATGGAAGATCTACTTCTGATTAGAAATAATTGCATATGTACATGGGTGTTTGTAAATATTATACCCCTAACAGAGTAAAGGGGTTGCAAATCTATATGTTACCCGGTAAACCAATTCTGGCTGCTAGTTAGTTTTATATATGACGGAGGAGGCGCCTCCAAAGTGTTTTTAAAATGTGTTACGTCAGTAATGCTGACGTTACAATTGTCGTCTTCAAGATGATTACTCAAATTTGGTTCTTCCTAATAAAAATTCCACATGTTTTGTTGTAAATCTCGTATATTATAGACTTCTTTGAAAGGTCTGCACTGTACGAGCGTTTGAACACGAATGACCAATCGCCGACAGTGCAGCCGTATTTATAGTCAAGGCACAAACACGTTTTTATAAAATTTTAGTTTTTTAAATACTATGAATGACAGATTGTTTAACGTTGAATCTACATTACAATGAACTCAAACGCTCAATTGACGTAGCTTAACAATAAGGTCACTTGTTATATTCGCGCCGATATATATATTTATTACTGATCAGGAGTGCAGTTTAAAACTAGCGCGTTAAATACATGTTAATGATATAATAACATCCAATTTAACTTCCATTCTGTCACCACGTTGCCATACTGATATTTCATTAGCTAATGAGTGACCAACTTTTATGAACGCAAAAGCAATGGGTGTAACCTAGTGGTAATTACTTAAGCTCGAAACAGATGGTTCGTACACAGATAATAAAATGTTTTTATAGTGACAGTTATCGTTTATAATTATAGAGCTATTATCCTTAGGCGAGAATTACACTTATAAGTTTTATTCTCGGACTTTCATAAAGATCAACTTCACTGTCAGTACCTCATTTTTATCGGTCACCGTTTTTGTAACTACTTATGACGTATCTATTACTAGGTTATAGAGTTATTTTATATCGCTCTCGATAATAATTCTCGCGTTAATATGAAAATTACAACAGACCTCAGAAAGGTGTGTAGTAATCACTTTTTTGTTGCATTACGAATTGTTTTTGTTATATTGTATTCGTTAGAATCATCAACATCGAACTGAACCGGTGATCGCGGGTTCAAAGCCCAGCTAACAATTTTCAAGACCTAAAGTGAAAATTATCTAAATTCATCGAGTGCGCAATGGCAATAAGAAAAATTGTAATGAAACCTGCATGTGCTGGGAGATATTCTGACGCATCTTTATCCTTCAATCCGTAGTGGAGGAGCTTGGCGGATTAAACCCTTTAACTATCTCAATAAGTGAGAAGATGGCCTTTGGTGGCCTCTGCCCAGTAATGGCATATTTAAATACATTCTAAGGCACACTTAACCCTTATATCGATTTATTATTGATATATAAGGCCAAATGACAGCTATTACACTCGTATTATACATAAACGCGTATGCTTATGCGCACCGAAATACGCCCAGTGAGTTATACCAGTGTGTACTGTCGGTTTAAATGTTTCAAATATATTTTCTTCATCTCTTGTACTACTTAAACCCAAGTGCTAATTGCTGTTATTTTTGCTTTAATTTTTTGTTTCTATTTACTTTTTTAACTATCGAAAATATAGGTATATTTTAACAAAATTGATGCAGTAATTTAGTTTGGAAAATAAGTGTAATAAGCATGTGATCCTTGTTAACGAAATTGCGTTTTTTTTTCTTTTTAAATCGGTTCCTTTTTTTAATGTCTTAATTTGTTTGATTTCTCTATACGATACCATTTATAACAATTTTTTGTGCGTATTTAGAAACACTTACCGATATAGCTCATACGCAGCTACGTTTTGAGCGGTGAGTGAGAGAGCCGGAAGCCCAGTCCCACCTCCATCCCTTACTTCCTATTCCTGTTCATCAATCATTCCTATATGAGCTGGCAACAAATTTGTAGCTATGACTAGGAGTCACACAAACACACTAATAAATAGCTATCACAGATGTAACATAAATATTAAACTTCAATATTAAAAAACTCACACAACAATACCAATTTTATTTCTAAACGAAAACGCTTTCGAAATAATGAGCTCATTATATTTAATGAGTCCTCAGAGACGACGCAATGAAAAATCGACAGATATGTAATCATTTGTGAAGGATTTGGAGCTTAATCAAACTTCGTTCCAACGGCGTTAGCTTTATTAAAAGCTTTGCTTTGCAATGTACATACGTATGTATGTATGTATGTACATATGTATGTATGTATGTAACTATGTTTGTTTGGGTGGAATCTTGCAACTCAAGTTTGAAGCAGTTATCTACAACCGATTGAGCTGAAATTTTGTATACTCAAAATGCTCAAAATGGTGGATTTGTTATTTTTAATGTATTGCTACAATATGGGCATCATGTGAAAGGTCTTACTAAGAATAACTCGAATAATAAAGTGACGTCACTCTAAATTCAATATTGCGAACTTCTAAATATGGCTGACTAAGTTTTTTATGTTTTCCTACAATATGGGTATCAAATAAAATGACTTGCTGAGAATGCGAATGCGAACTAACAATTAAGTAAGTTGATGATTATAATGATAGATAGTAAAACCTTGTAAAGAAAAAGTTTTGTTTATACTTTTTAGCGCGTTTAAACGCTTATTTTTAAAAATGTTTTTTTTTACTTTTTTTGGTATATTTTTTTCCGATTCATCAGGTTTTATTTTCTTCTTTCTTATATCTTATAGAGTAGGTACTTATAATAAAATATAATTAACTAGGACGACAAATGGAGCTCTTGAAACGTAGTAATTGTTTTCATAGAGAAATATAACCGACGTTAAACAGAACTAGTGTTGTATACATAGACCAACAATCGCAGCAAATGCTGGTCATTTACTGGTAGTTATTAAAAAGTTTCACGATTTATCCCCAAATATCTTCATCAAATCCAACATATTAATACCTGATTTTGGGTAAAACCTTTCCTGAAAAATATGCATTTAAATACTAAAAACCTTATGCAAATCGGATCACGAATTATTGAGAAAATCGTGGTCATATAAGTTACGTACATACATATACATCGAATGCACAGCCTCCTTTTTTAAAGTGGATTAAAAAGTACAATAAATTTTTTTGTCATTTCTTTTTCTACGATTTTAACCGCTTAATTGAAATTTCGAGCTACAAAAGATGATACATTTTAACACCTAAAGTCACCTTAAGGCCGGGTTAACATATAATATTTTTATGCTTTGAGTCTTTTTATATACAAAGACTGGAGGATTAGTATATGGAGGCTATCGCTATCGCAACGCTTTACATTTTGACACTAGATTTTATCGCTTTAATACAAAAATCAAAAAACAAACTGTCAAAATATTTCTATTGTTGTGATAGGAATAGTTTAACGTAATTGCTCTGAAGTTAGTATTTCAAAGGAGCGGCTCAAACGTTCATTAAAAACGTAACATTATTATACTTACATCTATAAAACTTAAAATACTTCATCCTAGAAGTAAGAATATCCAACAGTTTCCACTTTTGTATACAAGAAAACTTTAATGGTTGAACAATGCACGTCTGAGAGAAGCAACAGCAAAATGAAATCATGTGTAAACCGAGATGTGCAATCAATAAAGACTTTGTAGACGCCTCATCGCACATTGTAGATGCGTAGCTTTCTATACGATTCCGCATCATGGTCGCTGTCTATTCGTTTGTGGCGCAATTTCAATCTTTCACACCAAACTAGCTCGCTGCGCAATTTCATGGAAAGAAAAATATCTAACGTATGTAATATCTATACTACTATACTGATATTATAAAATTTGTTTGTATGTTCGTAATTTTTAGGTTTGTATACAGGGAATAATCTCTGAAAGTACTGATGCGATTTGAAATTAATTTTGTTGTCGGATAGCCTGTTTATTCTGGAAGGTTATGACCATATGATGTCACGCTAAACCATGCGAGTGAAATCGCGAGGGGCAGCTAGTCCAATATTTTCCTATGTAATTATATGTAGATGTGTGGTGTTGTGTTGATCAATGACTTCGGCACCAAGAATGTTAGTATGATGATTTGATTTGGACGAAGTTGCCTAGCGACCATCTAGCGACATATGTAGCGCTTAAAGTATGACAGGCGAAAGTATCTTTGGGCCAAACTAATCGACGAATTTGTTAAAGTTGGGAATTGGTACAGATGTTTAACTTCAAATATTAAGAACGGAACATATCTATAGTCTTCAATTGGACGCCGATAAGCAATACTATGCATATAATCAAGCCACACGGACTCCATTTTGAGAAAATGGCGTCTAAAGATGTCAAACCTATTCTTAATAAATGTATTAGAACACGTGTATATCAATCTTGTCTTTTCTATTTTGATAAAAAGTATAATGAATTAATACCAGATTGATATAATAAAATTTTTATACAATATATATTTTTTAATAAATTCGATTATTATACTTCATATTCGAAACATTAAATTTCGAATGAAAAAAATTTAATAATGTTAAATACATTATGCATTATCAGAATACATCAATATCTCCGAATTGGACTTTTTGTGGGTTGACACAATATTGTTTATTAGCAACCAAATTATTATTGAGTATTTATTAGTTAATGACATAAGCTGCTATGATTCTGTGTTCATTCTAAATTCTATTCAAACCTATAATTGTTAAAGCGTAAAGGAAACAAAAGCAATAAATATTATGGAAACCAATACATACAGTTAATATCCAAAATATTTCATTAGTTAATTTTGTAATGAAATAATGTTGACAGCAAAAACACATACGCATCTATTCGATTTATGCGCTTAAGGCTCAGTGCACACTGATATTATGCGGCTTTTGTATGGAATTATTTTTCATTGTCTGTCTCCAGTAAAAACGTCGTAATTTCATAAAAAATAATATTTATTATAACCAATAGGTGGTATATAGGCACATATCACATGCGTGTTCGTTCCAAATATTTGAGATTTTTTTTTAATTAAAACGTTTTCTAGGGAAAAAACCGGCATAGACATACAAGGTTTTCATTGCAGGATGACGATGAAGGAGAATATATCATCTGCCTAGCATTTTCTCCAGAAATATCAGGGTCTGTTTATTATTCTAGTCTATATACTGACAAGTTCTTTTTACACTGAGCGGCTTCCATCTGACGCTGAAGACAAGTCAATAACCATTTAAACGAGAATAATCTCCCTATTAAGAGTAACGATCATTATCAGGTGATTTCATTGATAATCGAGACCGACAGCTTTATGTGCTCAACAAGACACGATGGGAAGATCTACGAGGACAAACACAAGAACAAATACTTTTACAAATATAAATACCTGCCTCGAGCGAAAATACGTACCTTTAGTACCACTACACCAGAGCGGTCAATATAGGATCATATACCTAACGCGAATATAATATTCCGTGCAGGGCCTCGCCAATTTCTAAAGACCTCGATACAGTCGATCTCTAAATGTGTAAAACTTTTTAGGCCAAATATATTCATTGTCAAATCATTAAAAAAATAAAAGTAAAAGTACGTAAAACCTGGTTGGTGCTTTTGTCATGATGCGATTCTCGAAACGATTTTCTATGTATGTCGATGTGATGTTTTTTTACAGAAAGCCACCGTTGTATCGGAATCCATTTACAATTTTTTTACTCATCCATCGTATATAAGTTTTGCAGTGCTGCAATATCCGTGCTAAAGATAAATTACTTTTTACTTTTGTTTCAGCAATTCGACGCGATGTGCAAAGCGGAAATATCGTTTTTAATACCGAGAATACTTCTGAACGTAAGTACTATTAAGCCGGCTCCGTTTTAAAGTAAGATAATTTTCATTCATTCACATTAATATTTGCAAACTTCAACGATTTTATTTGCATAATTTTCATCTTCGAGATACGTCAATTAATATTTGAATGGTGAAATTGAAGCTGGAAAATGAAATCTTGAAAGGGTTTTATAAAAAATGTAAAAGAGGAAGCGTTCGTTGGGGCATAACAGGAAATCCTCACGACCCTTGTAACAAAAAAGAGTCAAAACTCATGCTTTAAATAGAGTTCCGTAGCTGTATTGTCGCAGAAATGGCAAAATATTTATTAATATTAATACAAAGAATGTATTAATATTATAAAAATAACTGTAGTATAATAATTATTATTATGTAATAATAACGTTAAGAACCTTATATTACGAATAAAATGACTTGATTTTTATTGGTTCGCTACAAAAACTTTTAAATTTTACAAAAACTTTTGAAATTATATATATATTATTTATTATATATATTATTAGGTTAATGGTTTAATAAATAAAAAAAATCAATTCTTACTTTTTGATAAGTAGTAGACCAACCAGAATAACCAGTAGAATTAAGCAAAGAAATTTTTTGCTAAATAAGCATGTGCATTCAAAAAAAATTTTTCTTTCATAGTAATTATTATGTTTATGTTGTGTTAGTATTTATTATCATGCTTTAGATATAATTTATTAAAATCTGTTCAGACGCTTGAATTCCTCACCAAATTTCACCAGAAGTATCGCGTTTAAGCTGTCATTGATCATACGTCTGAATCTCAATAGATTATCGGGAGATTTATACAATTTTGAAATTTATATTATATCATTTTTTTTTTACTTACACGTGTACTTTTACATTATAATATACATTTTTATTATAGAAAGATAAAAATAGTCTTGATACAGCTATATCCCTGGTGATTTCACTGTAACACGGAATATAACTCAATCAAAAAGTTCTAGCTACTGCCAGATCCAAGTGAGCCGAGGCGCGCACAACTTTTTTGTATAGGGAATACACATTTCAACTATATTTATAAATAAAACAAATTTCAGGCACTACTTGTTTCGAAAAAATATTTTTCATACTAAAATTACGTACTAAAATGATAAATGTGAAAGTAGCTCTCTTTGTTAGTATGCTTAAGCCGCTGAGTTAATTTTATTAAACATTTCGTGACAAAAATTACGGCACAGATACATCCAAATTTACTGCGATGCACATTTAGTGTTTATCATAAAATATGTTTATATGCTTCAACGGTATGCTAGCCACTAACGATTATAATCTAAATCTATTCCATGCTTTTAAAACTATCAAATTATGTTTTAAGCAATACAAAAAAAATACTGAGCCGATCGTGATGAATTCGTATTTTAAAAAACATAATAATTTTATAATACATATTATTTGAACGTTTTGATGGACCACTTTCGTAACGTAACTATTATTTTTAATTAATATTACATTATCTTTCAGTGTCTATGCATATGGTGCGTGCTGCGATTGTACCACCTGCTAAGAGCCGGGATCACGTGGAAAGGTTCAGCGGCCATTGAGCTGTGACTAATGCGACAGCCAGACGTCCAAACAGACTCACCCAGTCGCCCCCTTCCCTGTGAGACTAGTCTCCTTCTCGGAGGGGCGGAGAGCGACACAGACGCGAGTTTGCACTCACTATGACATGAATAATTGCGATGAGTTACGTTTAAATTATGCAGTGTCAATATGTAATATGCTTGTAATTATAAGTTATATTCTGGCTAACATTACAGGTTATTCAGTGATAGAAAGTGAAACTATAATTGTACAAATAATAATTAATAACTTTTTACATAAGGGTAAAAAAAACATAACCACTTTCCAACGCCCGAAAAACTTACGCCGTCACGTCGTGAATGTCTTTTGCAACGTTAAAATCAGCACGCGACGTCGCTGCGTGGTACTGCTACATAATTTTTTATTTTATTTTTAAATTTAAAAAATTACAATGCCATGATAGGTGCGTCGTGATTTTTTACAATATCTGTAGTAGATCTGAAAGACTCGATGTCGTTATTTTTTACAATGTCCGTCGGAATGAGCCACGACGCACATTGCATTTGGTCGGATGATTCCGTTTAGCCACCCCAAAGTATTCACCCTACGGGGGATAATCCGAATCGCGTGTCCAAACGGACACCAAACGGTCCCCCCAGCAAGGAGGATAAACGGAATTTCATTTTACGGATGATTCCGTTTAATTCCACCCTAAGGTACAGTGAAGTATTAAAAATGTTTTATTTAAATGATTATGTTATTGATGTTATAATTTCGTTAAACATAACCAACCATTTTTTTGTAACGAGCTTAAACTAAATTCATATTACATAAATTAATATAAAATTAAATTAATCGAGTTATTTCAACTCTTCCACATTTGTGACTCTTTTCCAAATTCTTTGATACAGTAGATGTGTCAAAAAAAATTATGAGTTACTTGTTCAACAATAATAAATTTATTTAATAAGTAAATACTTATTTCAGCTTTGACATTTCAGCTACATTTGTGATGATAAATGTATATATGACTGTACATAGTCAAGGGGGATAATTGAAGGAAAATTATACGAATTCCGTTTATCCTCCCCGGCCGGGGTGGCCCAACTTACACGCGATACCGATTATCCCCCTTAAGGTGGGGTTAGCTTTGAGGTGGCTAAACGGAATTATCCATTTGGTCAACGCTTTAGTAAATTTCGCTACTGCGCGACGCGACGTCGTAAAGTGGTTATGTACTTTTAGTAAAATATATGTGTTGTAAAAAAATTACGAAACAGAATAAGCATATTTGTCATTTAACGCGATGCGCGTGAAGTGTCTATGAAATAATATTTGTTTCACATCTGTCGTATTTTAAACCTATAATGCGATGTTTATTTATTTTTACTTTGAAATGTAACTGGTGATGTTACTGTCAATATGATTTGTAATATGAAATGGTAATGTTCAAATAAATTCTCATAGTGTAAAATCTAAATAAATCATCAAAAGGACGCAAAGTGAGATGTGGATACGTTGTTTATTATAAGTACATAAAATAATGTAAATATAAGTTAATTAAAATATTTGTGTACATAAATTAGACTATGATATCGTGACATGACAATGTTATTATAATGAAGACTTATTTTACCTTTATTTTGTGATGAAAGATATATTTTATTATATTATATAATACTTTCTAATAATAGACTTTCTTGAATATCATGCATATTGTAAAACTGTTCCTTGAATGTAAGATGTAAAATAAAAAAAATATCACGGTCAAAAGTCCGATTTTAATCATAATAAATTATTATTGAATGTTGATGATTTTGTTTTCTTGTTTCCTTGATCTAAAATTTGTATGTAAAAATATTTAAAAAAAAACACCTACAGCCGAACATAGAACCTCTTCCTTTTTCGAAGTCGATTAAAAACGTTTTTGTTTCTCTTAAAACGCAAAGTGTGCATTTTCATAAAATAACTGGTCGATTAGTTTAACGCTTGATCGACTCGAACGCTTCACGGTCTAAAGAAAAGCGCTTATTATTCTTACTGAAATTTCCCCAGAGGGTGATAAATTATTCAGACCAATTTTAATAACGTTTTAGCGGCAAAATGGGTTATCACAAAAGAAGTGTCATCTAAAAGTAAAATCAAAAAATGTTATTGCAATACTTTTATTTTCTACTGGCTGTGCCCCGCGGTTTTCCCGCGTTAATTTGAGGAAAAATTATATAAATATAATGTTTACCATCGCTGCTTGAATCAGACATTGTTCAAAAATACATTGGTTTTAATTATATTTTCTCGTATATTTTTTTATTTATTAATAAAAATAAAAGAAGCCTAAATTACTACTTATAACATTATCTGCGAGTGAAAGTCCCATCGAAATCGGCCCAGCCGTTTCAGAAAATAGCCGAAATAAACAGACAGACAGACAAAAATTTTAAAAATGCATTTAGTGAAAACCTGTTAATTTGATATTACAAAGAGATTTTTTATAGATTACAATTTTATTAATTTGTATAGATATTCTATACATTTTTGAAAAGTGATGTTTTAATTTGAACCTGACCTTAGCTAATCGGAAGTCAAAGCTTCAAATTGTGGAACCTTCTCGTTACATTTGTCGTTTCAAGCATCACTGCGTTCTGAATTTGGCGTTTGATCCAAAAGCCAAGCGAGTAGCAAATGTTCATTAAAATCTCTACCTATTATAGACCATTGATTGAGACGACAAAAGATTTAACGCCCATTGAGCTGATATTCCACAAAGAGATCAAAATGGCAAACAAGGTATACTTAATATTTTTAATTAGTTATTCTTAATTAGTTTCCTTAGACGTTAATATAATTGTATTATGTCGTTACTGCTTTTTTTATTATGAAAATAAAGACTCGAAATATACTAAAATATCGTGGTTTGTCGTACGTGAGGGTTTAACTTCGTACATACATTTAGTGCAAACGTGATACTCGATATGATAATGTATATCTAACCATTTTTTTTTCTTATTTATTAAGGTTTTTTCTATTAAAAAATGATCACCCTTATAGTGCTACAATTCATTTTCCTCTTAAAGATATTTATGATCTAATTACAAAATAAACACGTTATCTGCGCTGTGTAACTTTTTGAAACAATTTTATATAGCTATATAAAATTGTATTGTATTGTAATTAAGTATTTAATGCATTCAACTTACATCTGAGTTACAACCGACACGCCACGTTAATGTATTTCTAGCAAAATATATAGTGTTTTTGATGTTTATTTTCAATGTCTATTCAGTGAACAAAGCATCACCTCTTTATGCACAACAATTTATGTTATTCTAACTTTTCTTTACAAGTATCATCTATAAAAATTTTAAACTCAGGATCACACTGATAAACCGTTTTTCACTAATGTGTAAGCGATTCTCGAAGTTACAATAAAGAAATAAAAAAAATCGATATAAAGAATTAGTATAAAATATATCCACCCAAAAGAATGCGACATACGAGTAAATAGCAGTATAGCAGGACTCACACAGATATTTTTAGTTTAACACATTTCCTGCCTTCGTACAGGTAAGCTCGATGATTCCGCAGATAAAGGCCGTAGGTAATCGCAAGCATCAAAAGGCTTCAAAGGCTGGACGAAGGCTAGTGCTATTAAGGAATCTCGGACTCCTTTGTCGTTACCAATTGGGATTGTAAATCCGTCTATCTCGGATCACGCTACACGATTCGCTGATTTAGATCGGCTTTATACGAGATTGTGAGTTCTATTGTACAGGACGTGTGAGATATTAGAGTATAAAAGGATATATGGACACTGATAAGCAATACTATGTCATCAAATTTCAATTATATGAGATAATTGGATATTGTAAAATATGGAACAATCTTAAATATTCGAAAAATTAGAAAACTTTCCGTACTTATTTAGTTTAGATGTCTTAATTTTTTTTTTAAATAATGTTAAATACGCGACGCAAGATTAGAATGCATCAATGTCTCTGAATTTGACTTTTTTTGAGTTGACCCATTGTTGCTAATCAGAACCTTTATATTTTACACTTCAATTTCTTAACCGGTCAATAATAAATAAATAAAACGCATCACTCTCAACGCCCCCATTAAGATCATATGGCCTTTTGTCCGGAGTCCAGAAACATACGTAACACTAACACAAACACCCAGATCACGACAAACAACCGTATGGCCAATAAAGACGTTTGCCGTGAGCAGGGATCGAACCCGCGACCGTTAGCGCTTCAGTCAATTAACAAGACCTAAGTATAATAAGACTACTTCTTCAAGAGACACAAACGAAGTGACACTTTATTTCTTAATAAGTACAAGGCAATATTGTACGAAAGGTTTTATATATAATACATATTTTGATATAAACTAACACTAAGTAATATAAAGAATTTAAATCCGACTGCCCAAAGAAAGCCGCTTTCCATTGGTAAAAGAACTTTTGAAATCGGATAAGTAGTATTGGAGATCAGTATTTAAAATCCCGAGAAATAATATACACAATATCACTCCCACAATTGAGGCGAATTTAATTACATGAATTTAAACATCTCATATGTTTAAAATCGTCAACGTGTCAAATAAAGATATATATATACACACACATATATACCGTACCAGTATATATACCAGAAAAATATAACCATCCTAGGACAGTCGAGTAAAAAGCATCTTTGTAACTCAATAAACTTTCAGTCCGACTTCTTTACAGTTGAATTGTTATTGAGGTCATTTAAATTACAATCGCAATTCTTAACGCAAAACTTCACAATTTGCAATAAAGAAATTCTTTATAGCCAGGCAGCCTTAAATATGCAAAATTATTAATCTCATCATTCGGAAGCCAGTTAGTGATTTCTTTTTTTCTGAAAGTGTAATCGCACGATGCTTTTTACTACAATTCTTTTAACTGACTTTAAGAAAGATTTTAAGATTATTAAAATCTGATGACGTAACTTCTTTTTTTCAGTGTCGATATAATTATTTACATAAAAAAACTATTTTCAATGTTTTAGTCTCTAATATATCGTTATATTGTATACAAATATATTGCAAAAAAAAATTGTAACTTATGCACGATTAAATCATTTTTCTTATTTCAATCTTATGGTACAAAAATATTGGATGTATCACGTCAGGGTCACCAATTTATCACGTCGGCGTCCCCAATTTTTATACCTTACTTAGGGTAATAAATTCAACTGCAGATCAGAATAATGCGTCTATTTGCCGGCAGTGCTGCCGAACATTTCATTCTAAGACTATTTAAACATAATGTTACAGTATGTATTCCAAATGAGTGCAAATTACATAAAGATATGTGCACGCGGCGCAGATGGATTGGTTTTTTACACGTTTGTAACAAGTGCAAACTCTAAAAAAATGTTTATATATATTTTTTCTATTTCTTTTTTTTTGCATTTTTTAAATATTGTATTCTATTATATACATGTGGTACAATTGCTAGAATATGCAGTCAAGAGTTTATGAGACTCCCCATGTTCGCGTGAGCAAATTCTGGTCATCAAATTAATTACTCAATTGATAACACATTACTTAAAATTAATAATTGAAAATAAAAATAATAATGTGTAAGAACTATGTAAATATTATTCAACAACTAATATATTATTTATTGATATAGCAATTTTATCACATATGTAGATGTATCGAGGAAAATCCCTTGAATCCCCTGACGGAGCAGCTGCTCATAAGATTTCAACCTAATTAATTACATACGAGATGCTAAGAAGGGAATGTTTTGTCTCTATTAAAAGGTTTCTCAGAAGTTATACATCATTCTCATATAAACCCGACACAATAACTGTTTTTTCAACAAAATTCTGTCATTAAAAATCATACGAAATCTTATTCATGATTTCTGACATACAAAGCAATGTCATTTACCGATTTCCAAAAATGGAGGAAGTTCTCAATTCGTCGGAGACGTTTCTATGTATGTTCCTCAATTACTCATAAACGGTTTAACAGATTTAGCTAATTATTTTTTTGTATATACATATATAGGGTATAAAATTGCTGTTGGTCCTATAGAATTCCTATTGGTCCTCATTAAAGCCGTTTGAGTAGCTTGGTTTTAAAATCAAAATAACAGGAATAAATATGTCAACGAAGTAAACGAAATAACACATTTTGCTTTTGAAGTCGGATTCATTTAAAAAAAAGTCTTATTTTCGTTATAATTTTAAATATACTAATGAACTACGCTGAGTTGAGCGGCAACTTCATATTCATATTATTCTGCAATTCTGCATAACGAAAGTTATTTGTGTGAGCGCTGTCCGTCCCCACATCAAAGCGGCTGGGCACGTTTGGGTGTGTATACCTATGTACTTCGTTACTCGAGAACCTCAGTTGGATGATTCAAGACAATGTTTTTTGTAATAGCATATAGATTATCGTCAGGATTATTTGTTTATATTTATGAAGATAAATGAAACTTAATGATTAAAAAAGGCGTTTCTCAATTCGTAGCGTGATTTTTTAAATGTTTATTACCACAGAACTCGGACATTTCTAAACTGATTTTAAAAATTCTATTTTTATCGCAATGGTAAACTTTAGGATTAGTAACATTTTATCAAAATTGGTTCAGGTGTTCAGTTTAATCCAAAAAAATTGAAATTAGTATGCCCTTTAAATAATTAGAATTGCGGATTTTGCTTTAAAAGTTAGTTTTATTAGTCGTCTTATTTACGGTATACTATACTTATCTAAAATTTATATTTAAATGTTGTTTGTTTAAACTCATTAATCTTAAGATTCTGTCAGATTTTGAAATTAGTTTTCGTTTATGTAGCCCGTTTATTATAATGTTTATTGTCAATTGCGTTCATTTCTAAAAAAATTGGAATGATCATTGATCAAAATCTCTAATACCTATCGCACTACAAATTGTCCGAAAATCTGACAAGTACAAGGAACTTGATCCCATGTAACAACGTTCTCAACTATTTTGCATAAGATTTGAGGTTTTCCTCGCCGAGAATATAGTACATACACGGCTGCCAAACTCGGAAGGTACTTCTGAATTTTGGTGAACTCATTATGCACATAGCATCTTACTCGAATATATTATAGTTTCCTAGAAAACTTAGAAATCGCTGAAGTTTGCTGTTGACTTTGTTTAATAATCTAAAATTAAAAACCTTAAAAGGTCCCGACAATCTGTTCATTGAGATCATTTTTACGAGCTACAGCACGACACTTTTGCTGCTAGTAGGTGAGGAGTTCTGTATTCTGCTGATTCTAGATTATTGAAATAAACGGATCGACCCGTGACCATGAACGCTGTAAAGTGCTCGAAACGTCGGGATGATAAAAATAATCAATATAGCGATTAAAGCGATTTAAATCCGCTTAAAATAGTTTTATTTCAATTAGTAGCAATCGCGAAAATGTAAGACAACGTTATGATTCTAGATAATATAGCAGCATCAGGGCAAGTTTACGTAACTATGATATTTTAATATCATTGAAGTCACAGTATAGTAAACTTCGATTCGACCAGACTAGTTGAAGTTGCTCAGACTCCTTCAACAACCATAAAAGTGCTAATAGCCTTGAAACGTTTAAACAAATTATCATGAAGCTTAAAACCACCCCAATTACATCAGCTTTCGACCAAAAAATATCGCATCAAAATCTGTCCATTCGTAAGAGAGCTATGATGTCACAGACAGACACACAGTTGCACATGTCAAACTTACAACACCCCCTTTTTTAGTCGGGATTTAAAAAAAGAAAAGAAAAAAGAGTATATTATTTTTACTACGAATAGAATAAAGTACCTTTCGTTTCATTGTTACGAATGAGGTTCATATTTGCTTTAGTTCAGATTTCAATTTGAATTGAACAAATAATATTCGATAACTCTGATATTGTTTTAAATGCTGGATGAATAAAACTGTTAATAATAATATTTGAACAGACAATATCAATGGGCTTATTCTAAAGTATATTATAGTTGGTACGACTAGCAAACCTTTGTGATATGGTCTAATGTTGGTAAAACCAATACTTTATTTTTAATTTTTTTTATTTCGCTGGCCTTTCTGAATAATGTTTCTAACAGTATGAATTCAAAGCAAAAACAAAGTTGGACGACAAGGCAGATAAAAATATGATTTTCGCAAAGTAAACAGTACGGTCGGTGAGATATGAGATATTAAATGTCGTTTCGAAAACAGCGAAATCAAATATCCATTATATTGGTTTGGATAAAAAACAAAAAATTTAATGAAAATCGAAAAAATACATTTTCGTACTTACTATACCCGACCGTATGGTATATTGAAAACACATATTAAAATACTTTAAAACAAAAGTAATTTAAGAATCGATTAAATCTAACATATTTAGAAATTAATTGATTAATCTACACTCACAATTAAAACAAAAACCTTATTTTTAAAGCAAAAAAAAATTTAAACGTCACATTTATATTTCGTTAGTAAAAATAGTATCTGGATATGTATTTTAGTTACCATTGTCATTCTATTCAAAAAGGACTACGGTTTTACTCTTATGGGAAACGAAAGATATACATATATAGCCTCTGAAAATTCCCCTGTGAACCCTTTACTTTTCAGGATAAAAAGTGTCCTATCTCTTGACTCAGAATATAAATAATCTCTATAGTAACAGCCCATAAATATCCCACAGCTCTGGGGAAAACCCCAATTTCCTATTAATGGGGACGATGAAGGGCTTAACCAACCAAGCTCCTTTACTGCCGGTTGTTGGCCGTAAATGTCGATACATTTATGTTTTCTTACCAAACGAATGATTGAAATAAATTATTATTTATTAACTTCATGACGATTAATTAAATTTTATGAAATATATCAGGACTTCATAATGAGTAATGTTTGTCTGGTTTATAATTATCAAACTTCGATTAAAAATATATTTCTCACAAATGAAACCTTATCCCTCTTAGCTCAATTATTATAACGTATAAATCCTATTTTTTGTATAACGCATGACAATACAAAAAAAAAACTACCAAAAAATATTTTAATACAAATAACCTCAAATTTATTTAGCTAAGTAATTTTTATTTTATAGTTTTTCTCTTTTTTATTTTCTATTTTATATAATATAATTAGTGAGCAAACGAGCAGGCGGAACATGTGATGTTACGTGATCACCACCGCATATAGTCATTTGTTTGACAATAGTAACAACAGATAAACCACAAAGGCGTTACCACCATTAAAAGATGTAAGGGATGAAAGAGAGTACACAATAAGAAAAATAATCTATAATTTAGGCTTCTAGCTCTCTCACTCACTGCACGAAACGTACCTATAATAAAGAGAGTGAAGTTCTCCCCCGCTAGAACCCGCCCATATACGAACTGAAGTCAATGAGCTGCAGATAAGCTTTATCTCAGTAAAAGGATGACTAAAACCATACCCATATTAAAAATTTTGGCAGATGTTTCTGTATCAAACTTACAAGCTACTTACGTACATTTGTACAAGCTATAGAAATACATTCTCTACCTGTTCATGAAACACAGACAGAATTTTTGTAACAAAAATCATATTACACAAACACGGACGCACGATTATAATTATCCCTCTTAGGGTGGATAAAAGAAATCATCCCGGAACACTAAAAATTAAAAAAAAAAAACATCTAAGCTTCAGAATTTAAGTTTTCATTTTGCGTTGTTTCAATAAAATACAACAGGGCAAATAATTTCTATGTTTTCGATCCCTTTATTTACATTATAATGAGTTATATTGTGCTTCTATTATAAATAAAGCCCTTGTTTCGAATGAATATTATAATGAAGAAACCATTAGTATTAAAATAAAAATATTTCCTTAAAAATTTTTTTTCGTGATTATTTTCTTTTTATATGGAGACATCTTTAACGGAAAGATGGAGAAGCTTATTGAAATTATGAAGAACTGCATTCAAAGATTTATAGACAAAATTCTACACGGTTTCAGAATCGTGATAAGTAATCTGGTAGTTTCAAAATAGAAAATAGAAATATAATAGAGTAAATTATAAGGATCAAATATATGGCATCTTCAATGTACAAGAATAAGAACTTATCAGTCGGAAACCGCCCGCATAATGCGGGCTGGCTCACCCATCTAGTCATTTAATATAAGATATTAATTCAACTAAAACTTCACTGAAGGTACAACCTTAGGTGTACTTCACTGAGAACAGCTTGTACATATATGTACAAGCTAGCTTGACCGTGGCAGTACCTTACTCTCACAGAAAATCAGCGTGAAGTAGCTAATATCGTTTCGTGCGATAAGTGAAAGAGCCGGAAGCCTTACCCCCTCCCTCCCCTATTCCTTTCCTAACAACCTATACTATTTTTTTTTTTTGATATACTAAAAGACCAACTTACAAATTAACGATTCAAAAGCGCTTCATAAGCCTATATGAATTAAGTATGTATATTCTAAATTTAAATTAAAATTCGTAAAATCTAGTATTTATAAACTTTTTCTTATAAAAGAACATCACAGAAAATTAGTTCTAAAAATGCTAAAAGGAAACAACGAGTTTATTAAGAAAGCCTATTAACGATTCTTGTTCTTGTTTGTTCATTTAACTTTTAAAACGAATTAACTGATGCAAAAGGAATATTCTTTGTGAGAAAATGCTAAAAAAAACAGTTTCCACCCTTTCAACAGTCATTAGTTAAATTAAACACTAAGATTAACTGCTAAAACTTTTCTCATTATCTTTATAAAACATGGAATATCAAGGATTAGGGTTTAATTCGGCTGTCAAAAATGAAAATAAAGGTAAAGAAATATGGGAAAGATTTTCACAAAAGAATTTTTATCTTAAACTTTTATTCGAATTTCAAAACAACAGGCTTATTATTATGCTCACGATCGTGCTTACATCAAAAGCGATTACGAAGTAGCGAGTCCGGCAAAAATTGCTTGGACTGGCGTACTATTAAAAACTAATTAATATCAGAGACTAAGAATGAATAAAGATGGAATATTAAGCGTAGCAAAAATATTAACTACACGTATTTAATCTCGAACTAAAATATAAAAAAAAGGTCATTCCGTTTTGATAAATGACAATTATTATAGTCGAAAGTTTACATAACGGGATATATCACAATATATTTAATTATGTTAAGTTTTAGCTGCAAATATCAAAATGATTTATTGTGTGATTAACAATTAGCTTGCCATTCATACAAATATCGGAAATATGAAATCGCAAAATCTGTGATTTATTAAATATACGGTTATGGGTCCGGTCTATGTGTATACTAATATTCATCAAAATATTTTTTCACATAAAATTTACATTCTCTTTTTGAACGTCAAGATAATTAACACGGTTTTAGCACGGTTTCGGAAAAGTTTAACCTAACCAGACCTAAGAACAAACCGCAAAATCAACTCAGCGGGACTTATTTTGTTATTTTTTAACAGCGTCAGGATTGATTACAAATTATATAATGTAATGAGACAGTTTTATAAAAATCCATGGCGTGGTTTAATAGATCTAAGCGTACAGATAGTATGATGCGTCTTTGTTTCATACTATGCAATAAAGATTATGCTAAACTACTAAACTAATTTTGTGTTACATAATTTCTATGTTCAAGAGCGCGGTAAAAGTAAGAAAATTCCAAAATTAAATTTTCTGTACAAGATTTTCAATTCACAATTATTTATAAGAAATAATTCCACATATTTGAAAGTCGTACAGGGTAAGATCCAAGAATTTTGCTCTTAAATCTTTAATATATGACCCACGATTTTATCTCTTACCACATTGGTCTCCCCTTTGATTTATTTTATAACGGGGATCCCTGAATTATTTGGTTTAAGGGTTGACTACTCAATATAATTAAAATTCCAGGCTAGCTTTAGAAAACATAGTGACAATATAACTATGGGATTAGGTTTTTGACAATACAACATCACTAATTAATTGCACAAATTAAAAAATGTTTTTTAATTTTGCATAAGTAGGTACAGTATAAATATTCCTATACATTTAATAAAAGGTTCTTATTTTGACATTACTAACAGACCCTTACTGCCTTACAACAAAAGATTTAAACAGACGTTAAACGCGCGTCTAAGACAGTTTTGAGTTAAACATGCTTTAGACATAGATTAATATACGTTTAAGTGAGTTTAATAGATGTTTAAAACCTATTTTTGCTGTAAAATGTAACGTATAACATTTTATCAATAAGTTTTTTTATGAGTTTATTCGCTGTTAAGCAATTTAGATAATATTTTAAGCAATGTTTAAATCTTAAACACTGTTTAGCTAGACAGGTGTTCAACGTGGTTTTAATGCGTCTTTTGTAGTATGACAGTTAAATTTTATTTATTTGTTTAGATTACAAAACATCGCTTCATATATCATAATATACTTTGTATGTTTTTCTTTTTTATTTTTTTACCGAAAAAATAAACCGTTTTATGTCAAAATCAACTCCATTCTTAACTTTACAAAAGGAAACTTAATTTGATCAGTTTCCAGACAAGGTTTTTATTGTAAAATTAAACAAAGCGACTCCGAGTATATAAAAGTTGTATTAATGTTTTTCTTAAACTATAACAATAATATTTATCCACGACATTTTCTAGACTACAATCTTTATGTAGTATAAGTAAATAGTTAAACATGCATATTTAACTATTAGTGGTTTATTTTTAACCAACCCTAAAAGGAGAAGATTATAAAAATAAAAACCCCTAATTTGTTTCATTTTTACCCATTTTTGATTTTCTTTGGGTTTTCGCTATTTTTAATTTCGATAAATTTTATAATTTCGAGTAAATTTACTGTTAAAACCGCTTCAATTATTTTGTAATTTCTCTCATTTCTTTCTTATTTGAATAAATTCAAAAATTAAAGATAAAAAAGAACTAATTATACTAAATGAATTTGTTATATACAACAAAAAAGTGACTTGCCAATTTTGCGTTAACAAATCTACAATGTAAAGATTTAACCTTGAACCCTTGATCACAAAACTCGTGTTAAAAAGTCGTGTCAAAAGAATATATTACTCGTCCTTATCAAAGAATTTAAATTAAATTTAAAACTTTATACTACTTTTTAAAACACAATTTCAAAGTGTAAACTCTTCGAAATGTTTCTGAATTCTTTATCATCTTTAACTGAAGAGTATAAACAGTATTCGGAGCTCGTAACAAACACGATTCGTTCGAACTATTCTCGATAAATGCTTAAAGAATTTTCACTCCACTTTAAAGTTAGAATAAGTCAATTTTTATAGAAGGATGTTTATTACGCTATATTAAATGGATGCTGATAAGCAATGATATGTCGACCCACAAAGTCAAATTCGGAGTTATTGTTGCATTTTATTAATAAGTCATCTATTTGACATTATTCAAAAAAATTTCAAGTCATCCGAATTAAATAGCACGTAAAAAATACTTAATTTAATGTTTTGAATTTTAATCTGCATTCCATATTTTGCAACTTAAAATAAGTATATATATATTTGAAAAACGTATTATTAGATAAAACAAAAGTTTTATATTTATAATTTATTGTTAGATAAAAACAGATGTGTGTAATATTTTTATTCATAATTACATTATTAATTACTACATATAATTCACTTTACTGTTTGTCAAAATAGAAAAGAAAGATGGATATATACATACTTCTTCAAACAAATAGATTAAGAATAGGTTTAACGTGTTTAGTCGAAAGTCGAAGTTCGTGTAGTTTGATATAGTATTGCTTATCAGTTTCCATATATGGATTATTAATTATTTTAAAGCCCTATCAGATGGTGCAATAATACAGACTGTGTTTTTATTTCAAAAGCAGCGATCGCTGGCTAGGAGAAAAAGGCCATCGACATCCATTAAAAAAATGGTATTTAAAATCTATTGAAATAAATAAAACTGAAGTATCTGTTTGTGATTAAATAAAAAACAGCTTTCAGTTAATACATATAAAAGCATATATGTATATGGTACTTACATCGAAACATCAAATTTTTAATTTTTTTAACGCGAACGAATGGCTAATTTTTTACGCGAAAACAGGGCAGTGGGCTTGACATAGGGGTAAAATAATAATAATAAATAAGGATAAATTCTTCAACTTCTTCACTTCAGTAACAATTCCACGGATTTAATTGAATAAAAATGAGATAGCTCATATTCTAGACAAACTTATATGCATATTTTTACCTCGCGAGTGAAATCGTGGAGCTCCGCTAGTAAGAAATGTAAGGACTTTGAGTGCATTAGTTCCGCTTCGTTTAGGCTGAAACATAGCTTGGCTACTCACTCACTTAATACACTCGATTAAACACTGACTTAGCATTTTTAAAATAATAAAAAGGAACGGTTGTTGAAAAAAAACAATACCGTGAAATAAAAGGCAAATCTAAACTTATATATCTATACCTGCTAATATAATAAACCACAAAATCGATCCAACATCAGCGGATAAATCCGTAAAATCAAACATAAAAAATACATACAGCCGAACATAGACCCTGCTTTTTCGAAGTCGGTTAAAAACAAATATTTCACTGTTTGCGATTTAATTACTTCAATATGACTGTTAAGCTGAATTTACGGTCGTAACAATGCATCCCACAAGTAGAGCTGACAGTGCAACTCCAGAAAAACTCAATAATTAACAACCCTGCATCGGGAAAAGCATTATTTAGCAAATTTTGACAGTTGAAATTAGGCTATTGTAACTCAGCTTTAGTCAAAAACTGATTTACTGTATTCATAACTTAAATATTAAAATAACCGATCACTCTCCTTCGTGTTTTCTCCATTCCACGTGACATTGGCGAAATAATATGTGCCTAACTGGCACAACTTAAAGCCATAAACCAAAGAATTGAATAAAAATATTAAAATAAAACTTTGGAAAAAGTGTTGTAGAAAGTATTTATTTTACTTTTTAGTTTATTTATTTCGTTTTCAAAGTCCGTTTATTTTTTTCCCAAAAAGTTTTTAAAGACATTCTGATACTATTTCAAAATTTATTACAGCTAATCATGGTCTACAATAGACGTTAATGTGAGCGAAGCCGCGAGCAAAATGAAGTCATAAAATAATTTGCCGTCGAAATAGTTTATATGAATAACTTTAAGCAAACGAAAAAATATAAAATCCTGGACTTATTACTCAACTGAATAGTCATTCCGAACTGTCATAGACACCGTGTCTGATCATGAAATATTTTTAAACCTTTATTTGATAGCGAATATAATTCGTATACATATACTAGCTGCTCTTTATGGTTTCACTCGCGTTTATGGTTACTGCTTCACTCGTTTCTCATTAAATAAACTATCAACAATAATAATTTAACACAAAAATAATTTATCAATTCGAACTAGTAGTTCCTGAAATTTGCGCGTTCAAACAAACAAATCAACTCTTCAGCTTTACCATATGATCGATCTAAGCCACTGGGTCTAGAAATTATACACAAACATTCCTTAAATATCATAAGTGTTTACTAAGACAGGATTTTCGAAAATAATCCTATATGGTTAAAAAGAGGGTAGAAAGTTTGTTATGTGTAAATTCTTAAGTATACGCAAGCGACGCGGCTGAGAACTACTAATCCACAAATAAAAATACAGTATTATTATTATTTTAAAATTACATATATTTAAGGGTTTTCAAACGTCGAAAGTATACACGTTTAAGCCTCCTTTTTCTAAAGGCCGACACCGCACGCGCAATTCCCCTGATTTCCCAGATGTCCACGCGACAGTAACCACTTAATATTAGATGCAACTGTCTCGCTTGCTCCCTATGCATGGTTATTTGTTGCCTAAAGTACATACATAAAATACTAATATTTTCAACGTCACTGTCTGTGCCTGTGGTAACGAAAAAAAAACTTATCTAATTTCTATAAAATGCCTGGTTGGCGTTAGGGATTCGTTTCATCTCCGGAAATGAAAGGGTGCTCGAGGGCTAATTTAAAAGTGTTCTCCTATCTTCAAAGTTAAGCGAGTCGTGATCGCAAAGTCGTAAATCAATAAGATATGTGTATTTTAACGTTTTCCGTCTGTTTGTTTCGTCTGTTTCTTTGTTCCTGCTAATATCTGAAATAGTTTGACCGAATTTGAGAGGCCTTTCACGCACACATAGCTAATGTGATAAGGAGTAACGTAGGGTATTTTTTTAGTTTATTTATTTAAATGAATAATTGAAATATTATATAGTGAAATAGTGAAAAATATTCCATTTATGTACCTACTTATACAATAATAAAAAATTATATTTATTCTTACCTAAGTAGTAACTTTGTATAAATATAATTTTTCCTCAAATTAACGCGAGGCACATAAACATAATATAATGTTATTCAGTAAGTCTACCAGTGTATATGTTTCTAAAAAATATGCCTTTGATGTATTTAGTCCAATACAATACTATACAATATACATTAATAATGCACAACAAACGCTGAAGTTTCACGCTTCACTTCACTGCCCGTCTGCCCTCACTGGTATCGCCTTAACTAATTCAGTGTGAACAAAATAGGAAACAATGTGATTCTTCTTTTTACTATTTTTTTACTATTCAACCTTAAGAGTTAAGTCTACTAAATGAAACATCAATCTAAAATACTTTGTTATCGGCATTTTAAATTAAGTTACCTAAACGTGGTCCTGAAACGTTCTATTTACTTAACGAAAGTTGCCTTTTATGCTCTTTGTAAAGGCACGGTTTGCGCGGATTACAATAACTTTAGAAACGTCACGAACGAATTCAATTGAAGGTTTTCAAATGAAAAGGTAAAAAGATTGCTATTTTCTCTGGTAAAATATATATAATCGCGTTATGTAACAATTCAGCAGTGTACTGTTGATAATATAATGTATTTTTGCTCTTACCAGAGGACTAATTGTTGGCTTTTGTTATTTAACAGTTAATTTTCAGAGGTAGGTAATTGCTTAAAACTGTCGCAGAAAAAATATATTACATTCGGATAGATGATTTTTGATTTTTATACTAAGACGACTTTAACAGTGAAAATGTGACATACATACTTTGTTACCGGTAGCTTTAAGAACGTACTAGACACTCAGCAGGCTAATTACGGTTTGCAAGTTTTTAATTTTTATTTATTACTAGCAGTTGCTCGAGGCTGCGCCCGCTTATATTTTGGAATTTCAGCTAAATAAATCTACCAGCGAAATTGTAACCTTTCCAGGATTTATTACCTCCTAGCGTGATCGTATGGGATGATTTTGAAATTCTGGGATACATATATTTAATTATTCTCCCTGGATAATGTTTGTGCTGAATTTAAGGATAATCGGTCAAAAAATACATTTTCTCCGTACAAACTTTACTACCCCCTTGCAGCCCAGTGTGGAATAATGTGTACTATTATATTTTTTGTATTTTTCGTTTTCTATTTTATATTTCATTACTATCATCCAGAAGTATGTGTATTAAGTTTTAAGTTAATACGACCACGGAATAAGATTTTGCGTACAAATGTTTTTACCCCTTTTCAGCCTATTAGGGGTGGAAGATCGAAAAACCCTTTCCTAGTGTATGCCTGCCTAACCTAACAGCCATATACTACCAAAATTTCAAGTTCGTAGCCCCAGCGGTTTAGGCTCTGTGTTGACGAATCGGTCAGGACAAGTGATTTTATATATATAGATTTAATTCGTAATAAGTTTGCAGTGATATGAAATTTTTTTGATCGTTCATTATCATAATAAAATAGGAACGTGTATACATTTTTAGCACATATAACTATGTTAAGCCAATCTTACTGTATTTAACATTAAGATCAAGTTTGACGCATAACTGTGGAAGACTACATAAAAAATACTCTTTATAATGTGGGTCACCGTATTATAAAGTCAATTTTAAAATTTAGCTCTTACTTTACTTCACGCCAGTTGCCAGCATCTTCGGGAGTTTGCGTTTCTTATTGACTTTAGGAACTTTGACAGTCCAATTAACCTCATTTGTAGACAATATTTTACATAAATATCACATCAAGCATAATTGATATTTATTTTATTAATAATAATTTATAAACAAGTAATTGTTATATTTCACATGAAACAATCATGTGATGCGTCTAAAAATAAGTAAATAACATGTTATAAAACTTTAGTTATATAACACATCCTTTGTTCACATATATAATAAGAATGTACCTTTAATAAAATATCACCGAAACTAGTGAAATATGGTAAATAACTTTGTTTTGTTACATGTTTTATTACATATTCTTGACGCCATTATATATTTTACTACCTCAATACATCATTAAAGCAAAATTACTTTTTCCCCTAATAACAAACAATAATCCCTACAGATTGAAAAGCTCTGGTGTCTGTAATAGCTTTGCATGTCTTTCTAAAGGTCAGGGATTGTAATAAGAATGACTCAACGTAAAGAATATTTTATTACCCCCTCACTTATATAAATTGCTTCCGAAGCATGTGCCGCGCCGGTATACCGAATTTTATATATTATGGTTGCCTTTTATATCCTTTAGTTTTTCCGGTATTTATAAAACTTTTAGTATTGTACTACAATAGCAAACTACGATAGTAAATGACGTTTTTTATGTATCAGCACGCAGCCCAGATTGCCGTGCGTAATTTTTCTATTAATTTTTTTAATAAAAGTTACATGAAATTCCAAAGTAAATCTACTATCACGTTTTCCATTAAGTTCGTAAATGAACAGATAGACGTGATAGGAACAAGTAAATTTACATACAAACAAATATCAACTTTTATAAATAATAATTAACTTAACAAAAACAAAAAAAAATATTTTAAAAAAAAAAGAAAGAGAATTCAAAAATAACTGTATTAAACCTAAGTAACTATCGATGTCACAGTGACGCAAGGTGCCCAAAACATTGGCAGCATTACCTCTTTGTATGATATGATAGATCTGCTTAGAATATATAGTGAAATAATTACAAAGAAATTGTAGTTCAAATGTTTAAAATTTTGTATGTTTACTTATTTACTTATTTACTTTTGTCCTTACGTCGACAATTCCCCAAAGCCTGAAGACCAAGGTCTTCGAGCAATGCGTCCTACCGGTGATGACATACGCTGCCGAGGAACCACCGTGGAACATAACATAACATAACATATGTATAAGCATATTGAATATTTATTATCTGTATATTGTAATGACTTTATGCTTTGTGCATCTACTGAGCGTTCTTCTTCAGGCTGTATAGCTGTGAAAATAAATAAAAAATATGTACGAGACAAACAATCTTGTTTTATTAAAGAGAAATATTTTACATTAATTTTACCATCACTTTCCACGAGTTAACACTATCACAACTCCCACATCTAATTACATTACCTTCTCCGTCAACATCCCTAACGTATGAAGCATATTGTGTAATTAAAGTTTAGTTAGGTATTTCAAGAGCCTACGTCTACACGTATGCATTAGTGATAATTGTGCCATGCTTTAATTGACTGCACGCGAAGCTGAAATAGGTCACGTAATAAGTTTGTATGTTGAGCAAACCAATTAATAAAAATGATACGATTAACCTGTAAATTACTTCGCTAAAAAATTTTAATACAATGTTACGACATTATCTATACGTATAAATAAAATTGAAATGTCTGTTTGTAATTTCGAATAGCTTTTAACTCAGACAGACGCGTTGGCGCAATGGTCACTGCAACTGACTAAAGTGCTCACGGTCGCGGGTTCGATCCCCGCTCACGGCAAACGTGTGTATTGGCCATACAGATGTTTGTCGTGGTCTGGGTGTTTGTGTTAGTGTTGTGAGTGTTTCCGGACCCCCGACACAAGGTCATGAGATCTTAATGGGGGCCGTTGAGTGTGATGCGTTATTTATATTTTAACTAAATGCATATGAAAGTACATATACATATATTAGACTTATATCAATCAACACCACTGTCTGTCGGTCTTTTTTTTCGGATAAACTCTGAAACGACTGGACCGATTTTGACGGGGCATTCATATATATACAAATACCTAATATTATAAGTAATAACTTAAGCTACTTATATTTAAAAATATATATATATATATATATATATATATATATATATATATATATATATATATATATATATATATTTATTTTAATTAAAAATGGCGGTTACACGAAAACGAAATTGAAACCAATGAAATAGTGAATAATATCAGACTGATCAATCAATGATGATCGTTGTATTAGTGTTGCTTTTCTTTTTAATATGATAAAAAAATATTATAAAACATTTGGAGCTTTTACAGACATATATTACGCTTGTAAGTTTTACTTACGTAACTGATATAAGGCACCTCTATAACCTAGTAACAGTTACTTAGGTAACCTTGCAACAGCTGTAAGTAACAAAAATAAGGCACTCAAATTACATTCATTAAGATGTAAAAGCAATGATAAATGTTTTATGTAAATCTTATAAAAAACTGTGAGCATTTTATGTAAATCTTATGAAAAGTTATAAGTGTGATTCTTGCCTAGCACATCAAAATACAAATTTATGCTCTATAATTATGTGTAAACCTATTTTCTTACATTTTGTGGCAGCGATCAAAAATGAGTGTAATAGTGAAAATGTATGAAAAATTAGTCAAAAAATACAGATCGGAAATATCACATTTCTATTTTAAAAGAGGCTATTAAAAAGTTATAATATAATTATACTATTATTTCACTTTTAATACTTCTACAGTACGTTGACTCAGTTTTGAGATTATCTTTATTTCCAGCAAAAGCCTCCAACGGCGCTTCCACAATGTCTTTTACTTTCGAGTTGTTCCTGCTACTTTTTTAATATCGCACTCCCGTCTTCAACGCTGTCTTCCCCTTTTTATTTTCTTTAGGACATCACTCTGTCACGTCCTTGACCTATTTATCTTTGCCGCTTTTTTAAAAGAAAAAAAAATCCTTTAAGAGTCTTTCCTTAGGCTTTCGGAATTACTACACTTCAATTTAAACTTTTTTGGCCAGATTTCAATTAAGCATATATACGGATATAATGGTTTATCATCTTTGACAACGGTTACTGAAACACGATCAAAACGTGCAAGCATTATTAAAATTTATGAAATAGAAAGAAAGGTATGGCACTCCCACACTTTTAACATAAGATTGTTCAATCGCAGATGCGCAAATATAATTTAACATAAGAAAATATATTATGTCATAAAATTTCTTTCGATACTTACAGGATTCCTCACAATACTTTTTCCTCACCGAGAGTCAAGTAGAGAGACAAAGTCATTAGCGCCTGCTAGTACTTGAACTCGCGACCGTTTCAGATTCAACTATTCCTTCGACTAGGCGTTATAATATAAACTATATTTAAAATTCAGAGAAGTGCAACCAATCCGTGTGGCACGTTCTGTCTAAAATATTAGACGTATGTTGTTTATCCGCAAACATACCAAGTGGGAACGAACTCCGATGAATAATTCACTCGCTCCGTCTCCTTGTGGCGCGTAATTCATTTAAACTAGAGAAGAGATAATGAAAGTCAAAATACGTAAATTTTACTGCATTGCTTGTTTACTCTTTGTGAATATATTAACAGTTTATTGCAACTGTATTTCTACGAAACGGAGCGATGTCACACGCGTTTAATAGAATTGTGTCTGGAGTTTTTATTTCGTAAATGAATTAGTTTATTTGTTTGACTATATGTTTGAACAGTTAATTAACGACTACCAGTCTTATTTGAAAAGTTCTTCGAGAAAAGCCGTAATTAAATGAATGTATGTTGAGCTAGTAACGATACAAAATCTTCAAACAAATGTTTCACATTAACATTTTATATAATATACTTTATTTTAAACATATTTCTTACTGCGACCCGCCCTGGCCTCGCACGAGTTCAATGAAGTTTTAAATCTTTAAAATTTTCTTCCTTTCTCTATTACGATATGTATCCATTGTACATACGAACCTTCCTCTTGAATCACTCTGTTTATTAATGAAAACGCATTAAAATCCATCGGAGAGTTAATAAGATATAATTGTAGAAACACCAGAAAACGTCTTTGTTTTATTCTATGTAAAGAACATAGTACGTTTTCCGTTTAAATTTTAGCTAGCTAAAAGCTACAAAGAAAAATTACTTAAAATCTGTTAAGGCGAATTAATTTTTACAAAGGAAAAGTCTGAGAAAGATGTTCAAATAACACTGATATTTTTATGTACCAAGGAAGCTGGGCCGGAGTCAAAAGAGTAATTGTCGCTACAAATAACCGGGAGCATTTCAAGGAAAAAATAATTTCATTGTCGCCCCCAAAACGGGACGACATCATACTTCGTAACAACTATAACGAGGTGGGAAATCTTTTCACTGAATACTTTTCTTTCCTTATCCTTATTTTTATAGGATGAAACCGAAAAGTTGTTACTGAGATGTGTAGATTGTGTTTACTTTATTCGAATTTATTTCCTCGCTTATCATGTATGGATACATACACAAGTGCTCATCTAACAATAACAGTGATACGTCCGCGCGAATAGACCATTAATAATACTTTGGTCACAGAACAAGGATTACTTTTATTTAAATAAAAAATATTCTTGGATTTTTTATGTATATACCGAAGTATATTTTTAATTTTCTTATGGTTTTTTTGTAGACTAAAGTTTATTGTGGTTATTAGACGATATTAAAATTGATACGAAAACTTTACAATCAGAGAAAGAATATTATTATTAATATAAATACACATAACTATATAAGTATGTTTACGAGTACATCTACGAGTCTGTATCACATGAACTCACCATTATATAACTTCATCTAGGTCCACAGAGTATTGTCAAAGAATCAGTATGACAAACGATTGCATTTTATTGCATTCATATTGCAAAGCAAGTTCTTACAAAATATGTCACAGATTGCCCCCAACAACGTCTAATTTTACTTATGAACCGCTGAACCAATTTCGATAGATTTTGATAAATATATAGATTACACCAAAGTCTACGTTTCCTTCTTTATAGCGAAGGGTATATGTTACTTTTTTTCGCGAAAATGAAACTTGAAGGGAGTGAAATAAGAGACGAAAGTTTCTAAGCAGACAATCGTAAGTGCCATCCCATTTATAATAAACTTCCTGTACCCGGCATGCATTACAATCAAACATATGCTTTATTCAAGTAGGCTTTTACAAGTACTCTTGTTTTCTTTTTTGTTCCTGTATTGACGATCAACGTCAGTACAGAAACAAAAAAAAAAAAAAAAAACTAATTAACTAACTTTCCACCGGTTCGGAATGTAGATTCTACCTAGAAGAACCGATAAGAAACTCAATAGTAAATGACACATAGATAACGATTTTTTTTTGGAACAGGATCACTCATAGACGTACAACAACCTACCAAAGTTTTATCACACTCCCATCAATAGTTTCAGGATACATACAGGACAAACGCTAAAACATTGTTTTTTATTTATATATATAAAAGTAAGATTTAAAATAAATTTATCACAAACAAACTTTAACTTATTATTCATTAATTTATACAAAATGAACAGTAGTACGTGAATAATATTTTAGGATATCCTAAAAGATATTCTCAGAAACAACATCGCAATCAAACTACATATTGCTACTCTATTAAGTCACGTGGACGTGTTATATAAATTACTTTGCTTAATGAAGCCTTATGTAATTTCTGTTTCCAAGATACGTAAAATCGATTAATCTATAACCTTAAACTGATATAAACCTCAACTCATTCGAGTTAAGTTGAGCTTCTTATGTGTATATTGTAGACTTTTTTGTAGTAATAATATGAAGAAATGTACTTCTGATGTACTTTGTTATCATAAATATTGTTTTTAATCACATGTTGTATTTACTTTTAAATAATGTTTACACTAATATAAGTAGTATATAACCCATAATTTAAAAATGTACATAATTATGTACATTTTTACGTATATAAAAAGATGGGCTAGTGAGCAAAGAGTTACACCTGATGTAAAGTGGTTACTATCGCCCATGGACATCTGCAACATCATACACCCATTGGGAGCGTTACAGATGCATTGCAAGCCTTATGTATGTATGTATGTATATGTGATTGTAAACAACTCAATAAATAAAAAATACATATGTATAAAAAACAAAACTTATAAAATATAGAAACTATGTACTTGGAGTATATTGCTATACAATATCCTACTTCAACTCAACTCTTTTTTTATTTTCAAAAATAATATTGTAAAATTTGATATTGCCTTGCTAGAAATGAACGGCCACAGCATATTTGTGGTTCTAAAGCCTGATCACCTAAAATATTCTCTAATATTGTTTGAAGAGCAAAGTAATATTTTAGCAACCCAAAAATTCCAATAAATGATTCTTTATGAACAAAAATCAATAGCGGAAAATTTGTATGCGCTTCACTTCAGAACCCCTACACCTATTTGGTTAATTTTTAGGGTTCCGTACCCAAACGGTGCCAACGAGATCATAGTACTAAGCCTCCGCTGTCCGTCTGTCCGTCCGTCCGTTCGCATAGAAAATAGATAGAGTGATGAAATTTTAACAAAATGTGTATTTCTATAGATATATTATCGGTTGTCTTATATGTTTATTTATATAGAACAACCAATATTAAAAACCAGTGAAGAGCGAACCATATTCACAAATGACGGTTATTTATGATGTATTGTTATAGAATACAGTTTAGGCTGTTAGTTGGTATATTTTATATTTGTTTTATTTTTTTAAATGTATTGTTACCTCAGCAATCCGACATTTCTTAACCGATTTGGATTTTTTTATACTTTCAGATGAATAAAAAAGAACCCTTTTAGGGTATACTTTCAGATGAGTACCATATAATTATTATCAAAATCAGTTCAGAGGTTTATTTTTAAAAACAAAATAACTGGTATCAATGTGACATCCACGAAAGCGAAATTGCGTATTTTACTTTTGAAATCAGTAGCTTTCAAGTATTTATCACACAAAATAATGTCCAAAGCTATGTTGCAAACTTTCATAGCGACAGCTTTTCACAGCCTCTAGAGAAACTGTTGGAATTTTTTGACACTACTTCACGTATTAATATTTATTTATTAAATGTCATTCTTCTTCTTTCGTGTATCGGTCGCGCGTTTTAAAAAACATAATCTATTTGATATAAGCTGTGGTACGAGGAACAGTTCAATACACAAATGCCCGCAGTCTCAATACGCCAAGTCCCAGACGCATTTCGATGCAGTTTCTGGGACAATTCTCTGAACAAAACTTACCAATTGTTAGCAATATCAAATACCTATCGGGCGTTATTTATTCGTACGGTACTTTATAATGTGTACTTGTTAAATTCGGGAATTATTATTTACTTCCTTCTACGTAGCTAAAGAAGATTTAAGATTAGAAAAAATATTATTATTACTGGTTTTACTTGCGTTTTTGTTAATTTTATTATACCAGAGAGTCTATTTTTTTTCCCTGTCACACGTGCGTCATTTACTAAAATTATTTGGCCTACATATATCTTCTAGCAAGTGTACACAATTGATTGACAAAGTTTTATCACAATATTAAATGAAAATTTAATACAATACTTAAATTTATATTATTAAAATTACAAACAGACGCCTCAATTTTGTTTTTTTGTGTATTAATTAACGAATATAATTTCGTGTATACTTTCATACACATTTAGTTAAAACACAAATTTCACAGACAATTTTCTTTACGTAGTTTTTGTTCGGGACTTCGCTCGCTTTATTTGAGACTTTGTTTGTAAAAAATACTTTTTAATTTTTAATATAAAATTGAAAATTCAAAAAACTCCTGAACTTCTATGTTTATTCAATTTTTGAATTTCATTGAGACCTTTTTAACAAGCCCCAACACCATACTTATGTTGTAAGCTGGTGTGGAGTTCGTAAATTTCGAGGCGATTAGACCATTAGAAGTTGCTTAGATTCTTTGGCCAACATAAACAAAAATAACTGGTCAAGTGCGAGTAGGACTCGCGCACCGAGGGTTCCGTACAAACTTATAGAAATCTACATAAGACTAACCCATCTACGCCATTTGTGGTCTTCATCATCAGTTCCAACATAAGTTACTATCAAAAATACCTAAATCGGTATACACTTGCCTATAATATTTGAGGAGTTCCCTCAATTTCTCCAGGATCCCATCATCTGATCCTGACATGAAGATAATGGGACCACCTTGGAAGTATACCTTTTCAAACAAAAAAAAAATTTTGAAAATCGGTACCCAAATGGCGGCGTAATCGGCGAACAAACATAAAAAAAATTAAATACAAGGTCGAATTGAAAACACTCCTTTTTAGAAGTCGCTTAAATATAATCAAATATTATGTAAATATGGATCACGTCCCAAAAACTATTTTGAAACTACTTAGGAGCACTTTAATTTAAAACACGATCATGGATGCAATCCATGGAAACACAAAATTTTATTTTAAGTACTAATACAGCTTATACTATCAAAAAAAAAAGTTATAGCGCGATTCAGGATACACCTAGCGCCATCTCTTGACAATTTCAATGAACTAACTTGTTGACTTTGACATTAACAACATAATTATATTATATTTTATTTTATTCTCGTTTTATTTTTATTTATATTCTACTACACTCCACTACCCCTGCACTACGTTCGTAAAATATTTAGATTTACATTATCAATCAAAATATCGAAATATATATTAGTGTTGCCAAGACGAAAATAATTAGTCCTTAATTCGAACAAAACTAATTGTTTATTTATAAATAACTAATTATATTACTAATAACCAGAAGTCTTATATGTGTAGATAAATAAGTAAATTAAATAACTCGATCTGTTTGAATTTAATTTTAAAATTTTCGTACTAAGTCAATACGAGTACTTAAATCAAATCGCGTGAAGCTCTTATATTGAATGTTAATTACGTAATGACGTTATAAATCGACGATAAAACTTTTAAATGAAAAGTTTATTTTATAATTTTTAGCGCGTTTAAATAATAATTAAAATAAAAATTTTTATTAATCGAGCAGAATTATATCACAGTTAATGTCATAATGTTGTAATAGATGGCATTAGCTGTACGCTGCATCGCGCTATCATTTTGTTAGCTGCGATATATAGATTGCATTGCGTTGTTTATAAAGGTTTGCTGCTTTTTAATGTTTTCGTATTGATACAAATTTCTTCTCAGTGTTTGTAAAATTGTTTTTATTGACCATGGTCAACTTCTATGTTAATTTGTTACAAGTACATATAATTTTAATTCTAAGATTAATATATTTTCCGCTTGATCAATTTACAACTTGATACATTTACGCGTTCCTGAGAAAAAGGTTGAAAGACAGACGTACAGACTGACAGACACACGAACAGAAATTTACAGTTTTCGGATTTTTTCCTTTATGTATACTAAAGGACCTTGCTCCTGGCCAAATTTCATAATGCTTGGTCAATGGGAAGTACCCTATAGGTTTTGATTCCCTTGCGAAAACGTTAAAAACGCTATCATACATAAAATATGTGATATAAATGACCGTATCTTTTGATTGCGTTAACTTAGAAGTTTGATTTTTTCACAGCTCTTAGTAATTACAACTCTAAGTACTTGACGTTGATAAATATTTGCTACCTTCACGCGTTTCTGAGAAAAATGTTGAAAGACAAACTTCCAAACAGACAAACATACATACAAAAATTTACAGTTTTCAGATTTTTTCCTTTATTTGTACTATAAGATCTTACTTCTTGCCAAATTTCATCGTGCTAGGTCAATGGGAAGTACCCTATAGGTTTTGATTCCCTTGCGAAAACGCTAAAATGGTCAAAATATACGACATATTTTCCATTATCTTTTGATTGTGTTGACTTAGAACTTTAATATTTTCACGGCCGCATGTCATCGTAGACTTGAGTATATGATATTAATTTCAACATGATACGTCTATGCATTTCTGAGAAAAAAGGGTTGACATCCCGACAGACAGACAGACAGACAGACAGACAGACAGACAGACAGACAGACAGACAGACAGACAGACAGACAGACAGACAGACGGACAACAAAGTGATCCTATAAGGGTTCCGTTTTTCCTTTTAAGGTACGGAACCCTAAAAAAGACAGATAAGAGCTGATAACCTTGAAACATACATAAATTATATTATTTTGTATAGATTTACAACTTCTTTTACATATACATGTATATCAGCACACACACATATATACATGCACATGAGGTTTTAAATCTATATTAAACACGGTCGAAGCCGCGAGGAACAACTAGTAATATATATCGGTTAAAACATGACAATCCACCCTAGGGACCTATTGTGTAAAATTAACCAATTTACGATAATCGAGCAATCATCGCACTGAGGATTCGCGATCATTGTCTGTGATTTGAAATAATCGTATCACTTACCATGAGTGATACGATTGTCGTTCAGCGATTGCCAAATAAAAAAAACTTTTGGCGTCGTAACTCGCTTGTAACTATTTGTTATGACTTAAGATTTGTTTATATACGATACACATTTACAATTTGATAGAAATTATTTTCGCTATCGTTTTTCTGCAAGATACGTAATAAACCGCTCTTTCCAATAGCCAATTAGGTTATATTATGTTTCTTATATTGTAATAAAATTAAAAAAAAACAATAACTATATGAGTAACTATTACCAGCGAGCTACTTGTCAAATTTAATATCAATGTCACATTTTCACAATTAAACGCAAGCACGCACGCCTGCACGCACGTACTCACGCATGCACGCGTGCACGCAAGCACGCACTCACGCATGCACGCATTCAAACCAACCACCAAATCTACTTTTTTGAATTCGGTTTAAAAAAAGATGTTTAAAGTCTTAGATTTATATAGTAAAAAATGATGCTAAATACTTTAAGACTTTCAATGCAAAACGAATCTGGTTATTATTTATGTTATCAATGAAGTGTGAAATATAATTATTAACAGGTTATTTATCACAATCAATCAATTTACGACACAGTTTTATATTTCACGGCTTTTAAGTTATTGTGTTGTTAGTTATTAGTTTTATAAATGTTATAACAACACACAAAAATTAACTTTGGACCAATACTATAGAGTTCAAATTAAGCAAGTCTTTTACTTTTACATCTCTCAGACCCATTCTATGAATAAGTAAAGCCAAATATTCAGTTAAAATTTAGTTAACTATGATATAAAGTCATTTAAGTTAATAAATATGTATCTTAAATGTATTTTTGTCACAATTTTTATTTATCATATAAAAATTATAGAACAAGTGAAATTACATAATGAAAGAACATATTATCGAGGAAAAGAATGCAGTTTCGACGCTGAGTTAACAGAAAGGATACTTTTGTACAAGCCTATAATAGACTACATTATGAATATTATTACTTCTAAGCCAATATCTGAAGAGTTTTATTCAAAGTAAGTACAATAATATACAGCAATACTTGTAATATAAAATAAATTTAAAGTATTTAAAAAGGAGCTACATTTTTATCTTAAAAGTTTTTTTTATATAACTATGTAAACAGAATCTCTCTTTTTTTTATTTTTATTTTTATTTTTTGTTTATGTTAAAAGAGAAAATATTTATTATGACAATCAAAATAATAAATAAAACTTAATCAAATATTAATTTAACGATTTCTCAATTTAACAAGTTAAATTAATTTTAATTTTTACTTACTTATTTCTGTTTTATTACTTACGTTATACAATACCTAACAATTAACGTAATTTTATCAAGGCATTCATAACTATAACTTACCTGTTAATTTTGTAATAGATACACAACATTCATCGACAAATTCGGAGCACGTCCTGCCGGAAGTATAAACTTGGAGGATGCGATAGATTACATGAAGGACCTTACATATAAAAGTGGAATTAGAGACGTAACCACTGAGAATGTTTTGGTATATTTACTTTTATTAAACTATTAATTAAAATATTCACAAATTAAATTAAATTAAAATTTTCCTCCTCAGTAAATGCCACTTACTCTATTAAGAGGAAAATATAAACCTAAATCCATCTCGCCATTTCTATATATGTAGATATGAATCTAATATACAAGTATATAAATTTTGGTCTTAGAATTTCTCCCGACGTTTCCTCCCAATTTTTCTTTTGTCACAGCGGATTACGAGATTAGACTAAGCACAAAAGCCTTGCCAGCCAGCCGATCGGTTAAGATCAACATTATGATTTTAATTGTTGTTGATTTAAATGTCTTAAATTGGTTACACGTAGCATATCTGTTTTAGGTACCCCATTGGCATCGTGGTTATGAATCGGTGACAATGATGCAACCACGTTCGAAGGATATTAAAGCAATTGGTCTCGGACTAAGTGTTAGCACACCACCTGAAGGTATAACTGCTGAAGTAATTGTTGTGAACAGCTTTGAGGAATTCGACGAAATCGACGATATTAAAATTATAGGAAAAATAGTGTTATTTAATGCTAAATTTACTTCATATTTGCAAAATGTAAAATATAGAACACACTCTGCTACAAAGGCTGCCGAAAAGGGTGCTGTTGCAATATTAATTAGAAGCATCACGCCTTTTTCTTTGTCTACTCCTCACACTGGTGCTTTAAAATACCAAAATGATGTTAAAAAGATACCAGCAGCCGCCATTACATTAGAAGATGCTGATCTCATTCAAAGGATATATGATCGAGGTGAAAAGATTGTAGTGAGAATTATTATGTTTAATAAATTAAGTTCAAAGATATCTCGAAATACTATTATTGATCTTAAAGGAGTCATAGATCCAGAAAAGATAGTTATAGTATCAGGACACATGGATAGTTGGGACGTAGGACAAGGAGCTATCGATGACGGTGGAGGAATGATGATAAGTTGGTTTGTACCTGTGATATTAAATTATTTAGAAGTAAAGCCTAGACGAACTATACGATCCATTCTGTGGACATCAGAGGAGCTTGGTTTAATAGGTGGACTTGCATACATAAAAAGACATTCTGATGAATTACATAACATCGATTTTATATTGGAATCTGATGAAGGAACCTTTAAGCCATTAGGGTTAGAGATAGCTGGTTCTAACTCAACAAAATGTTTAATAGAAAAAATTTTACAACTTTTTGCTCCAATTGACAAGGCTAAATTTGTAAATAGTACAGGATCGGAATTATCGCTTTTTATTGATAAAGGAATTCCTGGAGCTTCTTTGTTAAATCAAGATGATCGTTACTTTTGGTATCATCATACAGAAGCTGATACTTTAACCGCTCAAAGCATGGACCACGTTGTCCAGTGCGCTGCGTTTTGGGCAGCTATAGCATACGTCATTGCTGATTTACCAGTAGATATTTCACCATCATATACATAAAAATGTATTCGACGAATTGAGAACATTCGCCTGTTTTAGAAGCCGATTAAAATACAAAATCCACCACGTTAATAAACCTATAAATATTACAGGAATTTTCTTTAACAAGACATATCTGCCATAAAATAAAAGATAACGGCTACGTAACATGTACGTATTGGCAAACATAACCTCACTTTAGAGACTATTGCGTTGGGAATTAAAGTGAAATTGCTTTTCTTCAAAAACATGAAATGTGTATCTTGACAATGTTTATTTCACGCTAACTAATAGTCGCCTAGCCGCCAAAATTGAACCGCAGCTCATAATTTTTTGAATTTTAATAATGTTGATGGTTTATATCTGAAAAACATATTACATATATAAATTTTAGTTTTCCATACTTCTCTATATAGTCTTTTAATATGCCAAATCTCACACTCTTCCGTAAATACATTTACATATTAGTATACAAGGTGATTAATTCTGATGAATCAGTATCGAGAAATCTGAAACTATAAGAGCTAGAAAAAATTGTTGAAAGGAACCATATGATCGGATTTTCATGTTAAGATAAAACATTTAAAGATTTGCGAAAAAATTGCTCAGGAATCGAACCCCGTACTTTTCCAAAAAACAATTTTCTCAATTTGTTACTTTTTATTGCGAATATAAACAGAGCAGGTTATTAGAAACAAATATTATTACAAAATTTCATATCTAAAATTAAAGAAAGTTAATATTTACTTTAATTTTTTTTACAAGTTCTTTCATTCTCTCGAATACTCGAATCTATCCTTCTTGGAAATGACACAAATAGCTTAACATTAAATGGCTGACTTAAAACATTGACCGGATGCTTAAATATAACATATTATGTATAATCATTGGTAACAAACGTCTTTTGCAGATGTTTTAAATTACAAAAAACATTATCATACCACACTGTATAATTTATTCTACAAAGTCTCTTAGGCTTCTAAATGCTCATTACTCCGTCTGGTTATCCGACTGTATATACGACCAGTAGCTAAAAGACAATGGCGTCTGGTTACGGCAGTTTTCCCTGCAACAGGCTACTACGCTAACGAATGCATATTTGATACCATTTCACTATTTGCTGCTCTCCCGTTGCACTCGGGTATTTATTTAAAACTTATTTACTTTTTACATGGACATTTTTAAATGCAAATTTTTTGTTTTTTTCGTGCGATTTTTCAATCTTTTTTTCTATAGAAAACTTGTCCTGACAATGATAGAGACAACAATAAACGAATAAAATGCAGCCATTCTGAAGTGATATACTTACAATTCAGTAGTTTTTTATTAGTAAATGATTAAAATAGTTTTTTTTATCAAAGTGGTTCATAAATGTTTTCGCCTTCGCGACGCGTGGTATTCTATTATGGCATTTGAGAGTAACGCTTAATTATGTAATTAAAACTAAACCTTTATTAATGAAACATTTCATTATTTTCTGTGCTCGTTTTTTTAGGGAACCTCTTCTTTATATAATTCATAATCATTACTATTAGTATATAGTTGTTTTCTTTGTTCACTACAAAGAAGAGAAACTATATAAATATTCGTATAATACTAATCCTGTAATAAGCAGCTAACCAATAATGTAATAATGATCTTCAATACGAATAGCATCGTTCATCTCGGCAAGATTAGATTCTGAAGGGATACCGGATTAATTACCTCATTATGTAATGCAGACTCGTTGTTTATCGCGGTTTTACTTGCGTTGATTTTGTGCGCATCTTTACTGTGACGTTTATGGTTATTGCTTTGCTCATATGGATCGTTTCATGATTCCGTATATAAGCTTGCTCGATAAACAGATTGTGCAAACGATATGATATGATAACGGATATACGCAAAAAAAAATTAGTGCGTATTTTTGCATAAAATAGCGGGTGAACAAACGAGTCAGTTTAATGCTGTACTGTCGCCCACGGACATTTGTCTCATACAAGTAACACAAATGCGCTCCCAACTTAAAAAGAAATGAGATAGGAAAAGCAATAGAAAGTAAAGAAAGGAATAGGGCATGGAATTAAAAATATGATATCCATCAAATCATTACAAGGAACAGAACAAACTCACTATACCTCATATTCGACTATTTCAAGTTAAGATTTTACAACAAAATCTCAGAACACGTTCAAAATTCTTCTATAGCAAAGTTCAAAAAGATTGTAAAGAAACTTTTGTGTGCTAGAGGATACTGCAATATTAAAGATTTTGTAGATGATGACACCGTAGGAATAAGGCAATCGCTTCCAGCTTCAATAAACTTTAAAATTTGTAAAAATGTTGACGTTTTTAAAGAAAACTACAAAAAAAATAAGTACCGCTAAGTTTCTTTTACGGTTTCTTAGTCTGAAGTTTAACTTTTCCAAAACTGTGCTAGATAAACTTGCAAGACGTTCAAGAATGGGGATGGGAATGTAAATTCGTAATTTTAAATAAAAATAATTTTGATGAATACACAAACCAATAAACACTGTCTTTGAATATTAGTGTAGTCTTTAGATAAAGCGTCGAGCGTATGCAAAGAGAAGGGCTTATATCTTTTTATCCAAATTATGTATTAGAACCTATTCCATTAGTTTTTTGTTTATATGATTGTCTTGAATATATGTATGTACAGAATATAAAAAAATTCTAATAGACTTTTAAATTATATTTTTTGGAAAAAGGACGACCCGACTTCAAAAGCAAAGTACGTAATTTGGTTAATTTGAATGACTCACTGGTTTTGAAGTAAAATAAACTGGAATACAGTTTATTTTACTTCAAAACCAAACTACCTAACCGATTTTGATGATAATCGAGACCAATCTGATAGTTTACCCTTTCAAAAATAATTAACTAAATCGACTAATCACTGAACATACATAAAAATAGTCTCCGGCGAATTGAGAACCTTCTCTCTTTTGGAAATCAGTTAAAAAATGCATTAATCACGAGCGATTTGTCGTCCTCCGTAGTATTCAGGTCACCACCTCGACTGGTTTCCATCATATCTTAATTACAGAACTACCCTTCAAAAATTTTGAGTAGGTTAACTTTTTTGATACATTAAAATAAAAATGCGAAGATTTTGCGCGGCAAAAACGTATAGCACGCAATACAAAACTACATCATATATAGATTTCATGACGTTGCGTCCTAACGAGGGAATGCAATCTCGTTCTCGCGCGATCTCGGCCTTTCATTAGAGAATAATCTAGACCGAAAAATGGACAAAATCTCGTAAGTTTAACATGATTACACTCATCCATAAGATACAATATACAAAAAGCAGATGATTTATAGAAATTTTATACTATTAAGGAGCTACTTTCAAAATTATTCGTAATTCGCGTGTGCTGTGAACAAGGCTTTCATTTGATTGGTAAATTTTTTTAATTGATTTCTTATTACTAATAGATCTCTGAGAAGGTACAGTTTTCTTTAATTGATGATAATATCTTATTTTAGTAGTCAACTCAACTTAGTTAATGAGTTTCATATCTTATTTAATTATACGTATACATTACTTTACTACTCAAAAACTTATTAAAAAAGAATATAGATTTTTGTCAAACAATGTTAAACACATAAAAGTTTATTGAAAAAAAAAAAATAAATGTTTATTTCATAATACCTGTAATACTTATATTTTTTCCAAATTTATTCAAGTAGTTGCAAGAAATATGAAAGAATAAATCAGCCTAGTGCGTGTCGGGCCACGTACAATGTAGGGTTCCGTAGTTGTCAGAATTGTCAAGATCGGTCAAGCAATCTTCGAGTACCTATTTTCGTAAAAAAGTTTACGACGAACTGGGAATTTCCTTTTTTAAGTCAGTTTATACAATATACGTACTTACAATTTTAAACCTCTTATTATTATAAAATTATTTTTAATTTCTCTTTATATTTCGAGATTAAAATATTTTTAATGTAAAATGAATGCTTGAATGTGAATTATACTAACGATTTTGAACTTTACCTAACCTAACCTAACCTAAAACTTGTAAAATATACTTAGCGCCGATAATTTTCCTTCCTGATTAGCGCCTATGAAATCTATGGAGATTTGGTTGAAAACTTCATAAGCGCGATTCCGAATCACTCGCGACGTGTTTTATTGAGACATTGTTTTATACCTTATTTTATATTTCATTTTAATTTAAACTTATTAAGTATTTATTTATTTATTCATTTAAATTCATATATTAATTTAAAATTATTAATCTTTACATAATGTGATGCTTTAAAAAGTGAAATTTTTTTTTTTACTTAGATCATCTATATCTCGATAACCATAAGAACCCACATAGCCGTGATAATTTTCCTTTTAAATTCATTATATGTACCACTATCGTGAATTTTTTCAGATTTTTAGACGTAGCAGTTTAGTGGGTAGAGGCGGGGGACACTTGACTCTAAGAAAAATTGACACTTCAAAGCTTAATATTTCGGAAACAGTTCGTCGTTCGGAAAAATGGTTTTCCCACACCTATAACATTTTTAAAAGACCTATCTAACGATACCCCACAACATGGGATGAATGAGAAGAAAAAATTTTGGTCTCTCTTAACACATAGGGAAGACACCCTGAAAAAAAATATTTTTAAGATTTTATTGTACGACTTTCTCGGCGTAATTCATATGTATACTCATACCGAATTACAGCTTTCTGGTATTAAGGGTTTCGGAGCAAAGCCGCGGACACACAGACAGACAGACAGACAGACAGACGGACATGGCGAAACTATAAGGGTTCCGTTTTTTACTACGGAACCCTAAAAACACACACAAAACTACCAATTTCAAAGATCTAGAAATTGTTGAGATGTCGCGCTATTGTTATTCATAATCTATCGAGATCTCACCTGATCCATAGCTACCTGTACCTGTAATACAAGACGACGTCGCAATGTTTGTATGGGATATCGTATTACATAGACTACAAAAATGAGCCTAATTGAGTAGGTAACCACTTTTTCGAAAGTCTAAAGTCGAATATTGACCATATTTCCATTAAGCATTGAATCAAAAAATGGATGTACTATTTTTTAATACATTTTCAATGCGTTTGCCATGTCAATTGAATGTGGTGCAGATTTAAAATTTCAATTTGAGCCGCGGTATTGTTTTCGATTCAAATTCAATCTACTAGTACTCATTCGACCGTAGCCTGTATTCACCACAGTCATGTAATACAGGTGATTCATGAAGATGAGTCGGTAGAGAAAAATCGGAAACTATGAGAGCTTGGGAAATTTGTTAAAACGAATCAAGCCACCGATTTTGAAGTTAAAAAAAACTGCATTCAAAGTTTTGCTGAAGTATTCGTATAGCACATTTTGTGCCGCCAAAATTAATATGATATTGAAGTACAGCGTAGCTGTGGCCTAATGACTATAGCTCGTATACAGCCTAGTCTAACCAGGGAAGTACCTCACTTTTACAGAAGTTCATGAAGTAGCTCATCCATAGTTGCTTTTCGTACGGTGAGTGATAGAACCGGAAGCTTCAACTCCTCCCCCAATTCCTTTTCTTACTTCCTTTTCCCTTTTATCCCAAATTCCTCTTATAGCTGTCAACGCATTTGTGGCTTCTCTGGGTTGCATGTCCATGGCCGCCGATAAATAGTTAAAATCAGGTGTCCCGCCTGCTCGTTTGCAAACCAACATGTGTGTCGGTTTTGGCATTGAATGTGTTAAACGTCTCGCAAGTCCAACAATAAATTAACAACATTTTATTGCAATCCGTATGAAATGTCATAAGAACGTCACGTGTCACGAGCAAGTCACAAAACACGAACAAATAATCAACACAAGTTTTTCTACATTCGATTTTTCCAGCTAAATTCTCCATAATCCGTTTAATTTGAATATTTTAATTAGCGTACTGCTAAATACAAATATCTAAACAAAATAAACAAACATCTGCGAGGGAAACAAAAACAACACTGAATGATTTATGATGGAGCGCTAGTTCAAATAACTGAGCAATAAATCAATTCGATTGATTTATTGGTTATTTACTTATTTCAAATATTAACAATTCAAATATACGGCTTAGTTTATAACCTTTCATGCACGCTCGAATAAGCATTCTAGATATCGTAATGAAATAAATAATAGTTGTTCTTATTTTGTGTATTATTTATATATTATTTATTTTCAATATTAAAAACACTTTTGAAAAGTGTTTAAACAAGTTAACTCCGATGTATTTAATTTGATATCATATCTGAGGGGATAATTGAAATAAACTATCGCTATCAAAACGTGCCACATTTTGAGGATTAGAGAATATATTTTAGTACACAAATCTGAAATTAACTATTTGCATATGTTGTGGGCAATAGTGAACAATAGTTGAAATAACTCTGTATCTTAATTATATCATATCCTTTTTATAAAGCAATCACTAGGTTAGTTAAAATACATTCTATTTAATTTTTTCATAATTATATGATTCACATATTGCATTCATTACTAGGTAATAGGTATAAAGACAACGTTCATTTATATTTACATTTATGCCTTTACATTCACATAAAAGCAAAAAAAAAATACCTTATAATTGAACAAAAAGAGGTCAAAAATTTTCTGTATCTGAACGTGTGTACGTTTATATGTTCACGGCTCTTAAAAACTACTAATATGATTAAGATGAAGTTAAAAAAATCTTGACATATTTTTCAAAGAAGGTTTTAGATTACAATATTTAGGACCTGATGGATATCTTCGAAGATAAGCCTTTGTTTATTTAAAAGAAATCAAACGAATACTTTACGTATAATATATAATTGTTCCATCGCTAACCCAAATGACCTGCAATTGTTGTGATCGTTTCTCTACTTCTAAGTACAACAATAGTTCTATTTGAAGTGTTATATTTCTCTACGAAAACAATTACTTCATCTGTCTATATTTTATTTAAATTCTATAACGAAACAACAAATTCTTCACTTTCGAAATCGAATTCAAAACGTTGGAATAATTTATTTTCATCGACGAATGTTTCAAAAATAAACCCATCCTTTTCCCAAAATTTCAAGGGTCCTGAAGGTAGCCGATAAAAGCAAAGGTTCCATAACGAGGTTTCGTCCCCAGATCTATTTCAATTTTCGTACAGATTGAAACCCATCCCATGCGTCCCTTATTATGGTTCTCGTTTCAGAATGATATACCGACCATTAGTTCCTTTTAAAACATCGTATTTTACACAGCATCCTATGTTTGCGAATGCGATACGACGCGGAGCGGCGCAATAATAACAAACAGTTGTCACCTATTGAAATGATCAATGCGGTGCGGTGCGAAAAATAGCGAACGCGGTTAGTTGGCTTGATATTTTCGCACGAACGCGGTGCTGCTTTTTTCATTTGACATGACAGTGACAATGCAGGATGATTGGCGCGCAGTAGATACGCTGCCGTGTCGTGCCGTTTGAATTCGCCTGTCATCGCTTTGCAATCGGGTTCGCTTTGAATAACCTACGTAAGACGTCCTGTAGTGACCTATCAACCGACTGAAGCTAAGCCCAAAAGCAAAGTTATCTGTACGATCTATATGTATATGTGTATGTCAGTTCCTATGTCTACTCGCATCTACTCAACGGCTCACCGATTGTGATAAATGATTGATTGACGTGATTTGATTCGCCTTAATGGTGAGAGAGTTATTAGGTAGGTACATACAATTCTTATAGAATCAAAATAGAGAGATAGAGGCAGATACGACACTCTTTAAATATGTGCCAAACATAAAATCTTACTTGATCTTATAAATAATGTATCCATCATTGCAGCTGAAAAAAAAACATGAAGAAAATAACCATGAAGATTTTAAATGACTAAAAGCAAAAGCATTTAAGACTACTTTCATTTTATTGAGACCAGATTACCTGTAAATGTAATTACAAAATATATTTATAATTAATAAATCTGTTTAAAGATTAATTATTCTAATCTCATTAGCTCCAGAATTACAATATCTAAAGTAAATAAAAGTTGTACATAGGTACTCTACCTTTGTAGAATTTAAAAGTCTCTCATAATTGACAAACAAAATTAAAAAAAAAAAACTTTTTATACGTTATTATTGCCAGCTCACCACGACGAATGCAACTGCGTCGAAACGTCGGGCAATAAAAAAAGTATTACTACCATTAGTTATCGCGTTAAGACGCGTTATATTAAATATGAATAGTATAAATCACGAAAGTTTAAAATATATAACTAAATCATATGTTGTAAATTTTAAACGAAATATTATTATATTGAAAAGGAAACAGCCATTTATATGAACGATACGCAACTTTATAAAGAAGAAGAAGACTTAGAAGCTATATTTAGAAGAAATTCTATGGCACTCTCCTAAATTGCTCGGATACATTTTAAGCGGTGTTTATTTCCCACAACAAAATAGCAAGGTTCTGATTCTCGCTCAAAGCTGGAAATACCTTTGAAGAAAATATTCCATTTCTTAAAATTATTTCAATAGCTTCAAACAAACAGTTTGAAGGAGTGTTAATTTGAATGTTATTAAATTATATAAATTAGAGTTAACTTCAAAGAGTTGCTGTACTTTGTAATCATTTTGCCTTTATAGGAATATAAATATATATATTTAAAATTTATTTTTTTTTCTTCATAATTTTATATAAAAAAATATAACCGACTTTAATTAGAAGTATTTTGTTAATTAAAGCTTTATCCTTATGTCTTTAATTTTCTTTTACTTAGAATATAGTGATTTTTTTTATTTTAATGAGATCAAGCTTGAGTACCTATAATCAATTTAATTAAAAAATATATATAAAACCTGTTTACAAGTGACAAACATATCGTGTATCATATATGACACAAAAAAAATAATAATAGAACTAATATCGAAGTCGGTTAGAAAAAACAATATGTCACTAATGTTGTACTAAAACGAAGCAAATAGTATTGTTTATTTTCAATTAATACAAATATCGATTATTAAAAGCAATTCCATTAAACAGTATCGAAAGTTTCATATGACGCATTTTCATATGACGTTCATGAAGCATTTTAGTAAACAAATTTAACGGTACGCCGATGTAACGACCACTTAAAAGTTTACAGCGGTTTAAATGCGCTTAAAAAAGTCGTTAAAACTTGTACAATGAAAATAAATGGAAGCGCTATTAGTGATGTTTAAAGTAATGCATTTTTGTTTTAATTTTATATCACAATCATAATTGAATGTTTCAGTCAAACTGATTCTAAAGTTTTTAAAAGTAATCATATTTATGTGGAACGATTTTACTTGCCATAGCTTGTAGCAAGCCATTCCCTACTACATAATAAAATATATCGAAAATAATAATTGTACCATTTTTTAAAAGAATAAAGCTTCTTTAGTATAACTTTATTTTGATAGAGCCTACCTGTAGCGTTCTATATACAACTATATATTGGCTCCATCGGGGCAGTACCGCACTCTTACAGAAAATCTTCATAAAAATAGCTAGCTAGCTAGAGTTGCACCTGTGTTGCGTATAGTAATATAAAGAGCCGGAAACCTAACTTTTACCGTCCTTCCATTTCTGTTACACCCTTCGCATTTGTGGATACTCTGGTGCTGGACGTATCATTTATCAAAAATCGGTGAAAACGTTTAATGGTTATGAGCGGGCACAGAAAACTGACATACATACATTTGTCAGACACGTTGGGGCAGTGTTGATGTGCGGCGTTGATCACTAAACAACAGCAAATCACCTACTTGTATATTTGCTATTATCAAAGAAAAATATCGAATTATATACGGTCAATTGATTCATTTTTTCTTTCAAAAAATTTCGCCTTATTAAATCTATATATTTTTTTTCTAATATAACAAATGAATTAAACAAACTTTTTCCTATACTCATTACACACCCCAATAGGCCATCGAGTTATGCAAATGAGTTTAATAAAATACATAAAAGTCCGTAAGTAATTCAAACTTAGGCACTCGTGTTCAGGTGTTGCAAACATCGAATCGGAACACTTCGGATAAATATTCATCAGGTAAATGCTTTCGATCAAACAGCGCTTTCTAAACTTTCTAGACATTAATGTATTTCATAAATCAACACTGTCTTTATTATCTAATAATTGTATACAAATATCATCTATAAATATAAAAATCGATTTTTTATATATAATTTTATTTCTTAGGAACTCTAAAACAGCTGTATCCATTTTGAAGATGTATTAGATATTATATATTATATTACTATATTATTAGTATGAACTTTAAAAAATCATGTATGTGTATTATAAAAAAGCCAATATTTTAGTTATACGTATGTAAAAAAGAAAGTAAGACAAGAACATATAACATTGCACTTATATACAAACATAGATTATACCTCTACGTTAAAGAAATAGTCAAAAGGTATTTATTTGTAAGTGCAGCACTAATCCATTTTATAATACAAAGATCAACTACTCTTAAAAACTCCAGAAGAAAATATATAAGTACCGAGAAACATGCATTAAAATTCTCACATAAGCAAGATCTAATTGTAATTTCGTAACATTACAATAAGCTCTTAGGCGATTTATTTCAAATAATATATATAAATTAGTAGTTAGTATTTGTTTTTTTTTTATTGCTATAAAACTTTGTAAAATTATCACTAGTACTTACGAGGAGCAGAGAATTACATTTGTAAATTTTATTTTCTTAAGCAATGTAAATCAAGCCTGTAACCCGATAACAGTTACCTAAGCAATATTACAAAAGCGGCAGTTGCTTTGAAAAATAAACGCACTAAAAGTAATTTCTTTTCAAGTGTAAAGCAATGACTAACAACTTATATAAGACTTTATGAAAGTCTGATAGCAAGTTATAAGATAATTTTCGCATCACTATTAAGTTCCGGTAAATGGAGCGCGTTTTATTCCGGCTAAACCGAAAAATAATTTTAACGGTTATCCAGAGTATCAAAATCGATATTAACACGAGCGAATAAAGGCTAGTACGAAATAAAAATCTATACTTATAATAAATCTGTGGAGAGGTCAATTCTGTACATGAAATATATTTTCAAAATAACTATCAGGGGGTGATTAGTGATCGATACTGATGCCAAAAATGCAATCAGTAAAATTTTTGTCTGTCTGTCTGTCTGTCTGTCTGTCTGTCTGTCTGTCTGTATGTATGTTCCTTATAGAAACAAAAACTACTCGATGGATTTTAACGAAACTTGGTACAATTATTCTTCATACTCCTGGGCAGGTTATAGTATACTTTTCATCACGTAACAATCAATAGGAGCAGAGTAGTGAAGGGAAACTTTGGGAAAACGGGAGACGTTACTCCAATTTATAAGCTTCCGTCACGTATGCAGCCTTAATGGTTAAAGTTACATTGAAATCATGTATGACTGAAATATTCTACATAAAATTTTCTAAAAAATATCCCGCAACAGTATATGTCTATCTTTTATGGTTGACTCACAATAACACGTGTAACTCCTGTTAGCTTAGCAGTTCGGAGCATTCTGATTATATTTGTTTATTCTTACGTTTATAATACTCTCTTTATCCCTAATTAAAAAAAATTAACATTATTACCTATTCAATAAAAAAAATCATAGAAATCACGTATTGTGGACTGACATATTATATTTCCCTACCGAAATACGATCTGTGTCATATCAAAACTCCTGAACCCTGAGGAAGGACATACGCTACCTTTTTACGAAAAACGACGAAAACGCGGACGAAGACGCAGGCAAAAGCTAGTATATTAATATGTCTAACTATGACCCACTTGAACATGGCTGTAAAGTTTTATTTTATGAATAAGACTGGACCATTTCCGTAAGGTAAAAGTCGCTCATAAATATATCAACTCAATGGCTCCTAAAACGTTTACTTCGTAATCCTACTTTCGGAAACGTCCCTAGTGGGAATTAAAGTTCCGTGTAAGAACAGAAGCCATCTGAGAGATATTTGTGGAACTGTCGCCAGGGATTGGCTCATTGTACCTAGAAATTGAACGTTGAAATAATTGTCTTCCTTCATACTAAGGGGCATTTTGAAGATAAACCATAGTTGTTTACAAATAGTTTTTTAATATCTAATCTATCTTTAATCTAATTCTCTAATCTGAGAATTACATTTGTACCTATACGTGCAAGAAGTTTGTAGATAATTTTTAATTTCATCAGACGTAAAACTGGGAAACTTTCCTTAAAAGTTATATCAGTATTAACACAGACAAAATACCTAATGAAAAGAAGAGCTCAATTTTTCTTGAACATAACTTATTTTTTAAGGTTATTTTTAAAATATTATTCAAATGTTAATGCTATCAAAGAAAAGATCGAAAAAGTTCAAGTTTTTCTATTATTATATTGACTATCTGCCACCAAACAAAACACCCGAAAACAAAAACATAATTTTTAATAAACTGAGTCTAGGTTAGATAAATAAATTTATCGGTGAACAATTAAAAAAAATAAAAAATACATACAACCGAACATAGAACATCCTCCTATTTCGAAGTGGGTAAAAATACTGAAACATTAATTAAAATAACTCGTGTCTAATATGACTTTCACGTGAACGAAGTCGGACGTCCCTTCGCCCTTGATGTAAATGAATAGCCAACTAATATTAAAGGAAATATCAAGTAAGTTTTTAATATAGTTAAATTAGTTTGTCCAAGTTTGCTACATGAGTCTCGGGAGGTCACGGCGCGTGTCTCAAAGTCGTCCAATTAAAGTTAGTTCCAGTACCGGCGAACCGTTATCGATAAGTATCACGAGGGTCCAGTGCTGATAGTCTTCAGTTATGAAATATAGCTAGTTCCTGCAACGGCGAAGTTTAAAAGTATAGTATGTTTTATTTTCACATGTCCTGCCCCTCATAACGTCCAAATATTTTAAATGGAACTGTGCAAAATTGTTTTTTTTTTTATTAGAAATAGTTGAAAAGTCTATTTTTCTTTACTTATTTAATAACAATACTCGCAATGAATATTACGAATATTCAAAGATTATTTTTCGTTTTCATTTTTCATCATAAAAATGATTCAGTTCAAATAATTCGATCGATAATTTCTTATGTGTGGTTAGAAGTACGCTACATTTGTCTATAATTCAAAGCTATAGTTCTTTAAAAAAAGCATTCCAAGTTTAAACTTCCACTTTCTACTTTAAAATGTTACAATAATTCTTCCATAATGGGCCCATTCAGTACACAAATCTTTTTCTGACCAAGTTTTATAGTCCTTGCAATCGTAGGTTTTCATATTCTGTCAATGCGAGTGCGATTCCAATTATGATACTCATATAAAGATTAAAATGAATACAAATTTTCACCCAAAATTAAATTTGCTCAAATTAAATTTTCTCAAGGCGACATAATCCTAACAATCTGTCGTAGAAAGGTGTTAAACGGGGCACATTTATCATGTCGAGTGCGCCCATTAACTTGTGGTGTATAACGGCCGACCATCCACTGAAAACGTTAAGCCAAATGTATTTTTTTATAGGAAATAGCTGGCAAACATGCAGACAGGTAACCTGAAGTCAAGTGATCACCGCAGCCCATGGAAATTTGCAGACCAGAGGTGCTCGAAATGCATTGCTAGCTTACACAGCTTAAAAAGGAGTAAGATATAAAAAGGAATAGGAAGTAACGAAAGGAATGGTGAAAATAGTTTTTCTCTTTTACTCATCTTACGAAACGCAGTAATGCTACTTCAAGCTGATCTTCTGTTAGACTGAGGTACTGCCTGGTTGAGCTAGCTCGTATACGAGTTGTAATCAGGGTACAGCTACGCTCTACTTGAATCTATGTAACGAATTCATATATTATAAAAGTTAACTGCCGTGAGCAAATCTCGTAGAATCGAAAATTACTTGACTTGAAAAATTATGACCGCATTCATTTGAAAAATAAATTATTTTAGATGGTTATATGTTATGTATTATATTAAAATGTAATCAACATTAAAAGCAACGCTAATTACTTTAATGAAAATACCCCTTACACAGGTTGATATCATCGTTCAGAAGTGTCAGAGAGGAGAAATCTAACACTATGAGAGCTAGAGGAATTTTGTTGAAATAAACCATGTTATTGATTTTTAAAATTAAAAAAATTACATTGAAAGATTTGCAGAAAAACTTAACAATGAAAGAAATGGTTGGTACGTTTAATAATGATTGAAAGAAAATGAAACGTGTAATTTTTTTATAAATAAGAATAAATGAATAATATACGTGTATTGCTGTGCTGTGTTGGAACGGAAGGGTAACAGAGAACGCCGTCTCAACTCATATTAACATTCAGGTGCGACCGCAGAATCGTTTTAATAATGGATCTTATGACTTTCTACTTGTATTATACGAACATATCATATACTAGCTTCCACTTACGGCTTCACCCGCGTGATATACTGTTAAAATATGGCCTTTGTATTTTTCTAATATATAAGCCATATTATTGTAAAGTTTCATTAAAATCTGCTCAGTAGTTTTTGGGTGAAAAGCAATTATTGCGATATTGCTATCGCAACATGTTATATTTTTAACAGTTGATTTCTGATTTTTGTATTAAAATGAAAGAAATCGACTTTCAAAATATATCTCAGTGCGCTAGCGGTAGCTCACTGTAACAACCAGGTTAAGACTCATAAAAATGCTTTAAAAATCGAAGAAATAGATGCATGTCTGAGTAATAGGGTTAGCAAAAACATATTTACTGTCTCAAAAATTCTATGAGACTTTTGAATATCTCAAAGTTACAGCAAGCCTTTGTTTTGTGACCTATAATTTTTTTTATTTTGAAAGTTCCGGATCAATGATATTATTTTCAAAGAAGTTGATAAGAAACCAGATCAAACGATACGTGCCCTTTGTGTTACTCGAAAAAGTAAAATAACAATAACTTCAGGCCTTTGTCTCGCCTTTTTTTTTTCAATTTTTATACATGTGTGAATAAATTTCGTTCTTTACAAATGACACGAGTGGTTCCGCCATGGTAATTTACTCGTATTATGAAAATTGCCTTCACGCTAAAATGCTTACGTCTTGAATCTTGATCTTGCATAAACCAACCTATAGTCTGGTTTTCTTTACTTGTTATTTATTATTATTTGGTAACATAATCCGGAACGAAATCACAAATTTTCACATTTTTATTTTATTTTTTTTTTATAATATATTATTATAAAAAAAGATTCAGTTGAATTATTCTATCGATAATTTCTCACCTCTTCTTATGTGATTAGAAAATCCACCATCTTTGTCTGCTAAATGGGACAAGTAAAGAAAAATAGACTATATGTCGAATTGACAAAAAAAATAATAAGAATTAAGTAAATAAATAAATAAATAATAAATAACGCATCACACTCAACGGCCCCCATTAAGATCTCATAACCTTGTGTCGGGGGTCCGGAGACACTCACAACACTAACACAAACACCCAGACCACGACAAACATCTGTATGGCCAATACACACGTTTGCCGTGAGCGGGGATCGAACCCGCGACCGTTAGCGCTTTAGTCAGTTGTAGTGACCATTGCGCCAACGCGTCTGTCAATTAAGTAAGTATCCAAATCTGAAATTAAATAATATAATTGATATATTGCCAATCATTTACTTCATTAATAAAGTACTTACTTATAAGAAAACACAGAACACATAAAATTCGTAAACATCCTTTTAACTTAATAATTACTTAATCAAATCTGTTTTATATTAGGGGGTGTTAAAGATTAATATTCTTTGCAACAAACATTGCCATCTTAATTTGGCAACTATTCTGCGTAAATCAGTTAAAACTATTAGACTAGAATAATTTATCCGCCAAACATAATAATCGCATCACGTGCTGATAACAACTGGGACTGACAGTTTCACGTGCTTTCGTGGGTGTAAATATATATACGTTGCAAGTTTTTGTACAGATAAAATGTCTGTTTCTGAATGAGACACAACTCATAATCCAGTATGTAAAATTGTTTTTCATATTTCTATAACATGTCTTGTCTTAATAATTTAATATCAAATGAACATTTTGCGACATTGTTTTATGACATAAGTAAGACATTGAATTAAAATTTAATTACTTATTTATTTCACTAATATTCCGTGTAACAGGTAATAATCTACTTGCAATTACGGGCCGTAGAGTATAATTACAAATTTGATGTATGTTAACTTTCATTAGCAGTAGGCATTAGCGGAAATTACACTTATAAGTTTTGCTCTCAGATTTTCATAAAGATTTACATAAGTCATTGCTTTACACCTGAAATAATTTACTGTCAATGTCAGTCAACCAAGGCATGGTTTTGATAGGCACTGCTTACGTTTAACCTAGGTAACTGTTACCAGGTTACAGAGTTGTTTTATATCAATTACGAGAGTAATACTCATAAATGTAAATCTCGCGGTAGACCTACACCTGACCAACTGAATTAGCCCTTTGGTTATACATTCATATTTTTAATCAATGTTACTTTTTAAATATCAAGAACTAACAATCCGCTTTGCGCGATATAATGTAGTTTTTTACGACATTACATTAACAATTTTAAAAATTCTCGGCTTTTCTCTATTATATATATCTAAAGCATTAAAATCTTTTACATAGTTTAATAGATCTAAGCGTACATACGCCATGAACCAACTATGTTTTAAGCTGTGTAAAGATTTGAAATTAACAGTAATAACTATATAATTTATGAGGAGACTCCTAAAACCTTCTCTCAATAATCATATCCCGACCTGTTTAAATTACTTTTTATTCCTATTTCAACTTTATTATCACTGTATTTGGGTCGTGAATGGGTTAAATATTCCGAGACTAATACAGATAAAATTAAAGCATACGCATGAAGGTTTCCATTAAGGCATCATCACGTCGAGAGATGGAATCCCAACTATTCGAGCGAGGTTAAATACAGAGGCAGGTCGACTTAATAAAGCCGCCAACCTTCCATTACCGCGTTTATGTGTAAATCGTTAGGTTTTACGATTTTACGCTCTTACTTTACGGCTGTGGAACCCCTGTGTACTCTCAAATGACCTCGCTCAAGTAAACTACTTATATAATTATGTGTAATAAATATAAGTAAACTGGATTTTAGTGTTTTGACGTACTTTTTAAGTCCTGATTAATTTTCATTTACCGACTTCGAAAAAGGAGGAGATTCTATGTTCGGCTGTATGTATTTTTTTTTTCATATTAGTTATGTCCTTTTTATATAAGAATAGCGGGCCAGCGAACTTGCGGATCATCTGATGTTAAGTGTTCACCACCGCCCGTGGACATTTGCATCATCATAGGAACTATAAATGCGTTGTCAGCTATAGCAGAAGCCCTTGATAATAATAAAGAGATACACGCTATTTACACTGATTTTAAAAAAGCGTTTGACCTAGTTAACCATGACTTACTTATTTCTAAACTCAACAACATGGGAATTCACGGCTCTTTATTAAGATGGTGCGAGTCGTACTTAAAAAATCGATCGCAGTTAGTGTCGCTATTTGGAGTTAAGTCTGATATTCTTCACATCCCATGTGGGGTTCCACAAGGTTCCCACTTGGGGCCTTTATTTTTCTTAATATTTATAAACGATCTCAGCTATGTTATTAATTCTAAATTCAAATTTTACGCTGATGACCTAAAGGTGTATCGTGTAATTAATGATGACAAAGATCCGTTGATATTACAAAAAGATATCGAAAATATTGAACTATGGTGTAAAAACAATTTAATGGCGTTAAACACTGACAAATGTGTTTTTATCAGATTCTCAAGGAAAAAAAAATTAATTGATAAAACTTATTACATCAATGAATTTCCACTTAAACAAGTATATGTTATCAAAGATTTAGGTGTATTATTTGATCATACCCTATCTTTTCGTGATCATATTGACAGCATAATCAAAAGAGCTTCTAAACTATCAGGTTTCATAAATCGCCAAATGAAACTTTTTAACGATCCTCATCTAATTATTACGGTACATAACTCTTTGGTTCGAAGCATCATAGAATATTGCAGCACTGTGTGGAATCCAAGCTATAATATTCATTCAATGAGATTAGAATCTGTGCAAAGGCGTTTTCTGTATCATTTAGCATATACGGGTCATAGGTGTCAGACTTTGGATTCATATGAGTCTCGATTACAATTTTATCACATGAAGTCTCTGAGTGACCGTCGAAAATTTATTGACATATTATTTTTATATAAAATTATTCATAATTATATTGAGTCACCGGATCTGCTTGAGCGCCTCAAATTTAATGTACACCGTCCCAGTTGTAGGCTACATAACAGAACAACCTTTAGTTTACCCACGTGTCGAACGAATATATTCCAACACGCGCCCTTGTATCGCATTTGTTCAACAATAAATACCCACTTAAATGAGTGTGACATATTCTGTGGTTCTTTAGCCTCTTTTAAAAAACAAATTCTTACATTGTAAATATTTAGCTAAGTAGTTTTTTCTCTCTAATTTCATTATAGCAGTTGTATTATTATTTTTAGTTATATATGTTTATATAAATGTCTAGTTTCGCGTTAGTTATTTAAAATTTTGATTGTACACCACATGATATATATACCTACGCATGCCGTGTTCATATCCAGAAGGTTTCAATCTATGTTCATGTTTATATTAAGTCCATGTTTATATTTTATTTTAATGATTGTAACCAGTTTTATGAACCAATAAAAAAAAAAAAATAAAAAAAAAAAAAAAAAAAAAAAAAAAAAAGAAAAAAATAGGAATAATATGTTATGAGTTAAGGGGTCGAACTTCCAGCTCTCTCAATTATTGTACGAAACGTAACCACAGTTACTACTTAACGCCTATTTTCTGTGAGAGTGTACTGGCCCCGTCAAGCCAGCTCGCGTGGAGCTGTATTTAACGGGCTACAGCTAGGCTTTACTACAGTGATCTTTTACTTTAATTTAAAGTAACTATTTTATGTGTGCATGTATTTTGTTAGAAATGCGATTTTTTGTTTAATTTTAAATTAAAATGATGTCATCGTATCACAAAGCGATGTTGCGTCGCGATTTCTTGCGACACGCGTCGGCGTTGTAGACTTCCACCAAATGCCGCGCCGTCCCAGAGTTTTAACTGCCCCTAAGTTTCAATTTGAGAAAAAATGATATTTATATAAGGTATACATTACCTGCCCTCCTTGAATTAGTGTTATTATATTAAATTAATATTGTTCACTATTTCATTGGTTTTCACGTATCCTTTAACCTCTTTTTATTTATCAATGAATATATATATATTTTTTATTAGTTACTTGAAACTAACTGTGCCCCTAAGTTTCAATTTGAGAAAAAATGATATTTATATAAGGTATACATTACCTGCCCTCCTTGAATTAGTGTTATTATATTAAATTAATATTGTTCACTATTTCATTGGTTTTCACGTATCCTTTAACCTCTTTTTATTTATCAATGAATATATATATTTTTTTTTATAAAATATAGCCTAAATTACTCCTTATAACATTAGCTATCAGCTAGTGAAAGTCCCGTCAAAATCGGTCAAGTCGTTTAGAGATAAGCCGGAACATACAGACGGACAGACAAAGATTTAATTTTATTTATTCAATTTTCATTTATTTGTATAGATAGTCGAATTAAGGACGCTATCTTTTTAGGAATTGGTTAAACGTTTAGCGTTGAAATGGTTCTTCCGTATTACGCGCCCCTCGTCATGGCGACAGTTCAGTTATTGTTGCAAAAGTATTTTAAATCGAAAAAGTTATAAATGCGGCTCGTTATAATAAATGGAGAGATATATTTTAGCGACTTACTTGAAAAAAAAATATACATACTTAGAATAATAATTTTACGCAAAATAAAAAAGTCATTTAAAGTGGTACACAATAAAAGGAAACCCAGGGCGAACTTTAATGATACAAAATTAATTTACAAATGTATGTAGGTATTTCTAAATGTTTCGTCCTGAATCAATTTGATCAGCCATTCCAGTACCCAATTACAACCAACCCCCTACAGCTTAAATAAGGAATGATTTTGAAATTCTTTGATATTTGTTCCATGTTCTTTGATTATTTGTAAGATGTAATTATTATCTCCTGCTCTTGCCATAAAGACAGAATGATTTTTATACAGGGATATTATTGACCTAAACAACAATTTCTTGACAGCAAACCAGACACACTTAAGTAAGTATACTAATGCGTCATTATTATTATTATTTTTAGTTGTCTTTTCATAAAAACCTTTCACATTAAATTCTATCTAAATTTATATTTAAAATTTTAAGAGAATACTGCAATACGCAAAATAAAAAATTAAGACGACGGTATTTAGAGCCTAGGCTAATACAATTGAAGCAAACAAAGGTATGTAAAATTTACTTTGCTTTATGATGCAGTTCTAAAAAATTCCACGTATTTTATTACTGTCGAATAGCGTACAAGACGCAATCATATTTAGTGCGAACGAAATTTACATGATGAAGGAAAATTTGACACAGTAAATAGGGAAGCGTGTAATTTAAATCGTAATTTCGCCAAAATTTCGCGCATAATTTTAATCATATTTTTATGTCACCGTTACATTATTACTTTTATAAATCTTCCGCGAATGACGTAGTCATTTTCCTAAAGCTGAAAACGTCATGAACTTCATATAAGAAAAATTAACTATTTCTGTATTTTAACTGTCAAAACAAGGTATTGTACGCGGCAGATAATATTACATACCGAACGCTAGAAAGCGATACTTAAAAAAATATATATATAATGTTTACCTTCCCTGATTGACATTCAACATTGTTCAATATTCCATTGGTTTCAATTTTGTTTTCGCATATATATTTTTTTAATAAATAAAATTTTTAAAATAAGAGTAACCTAACTATTCTTCATAACATCAGCTACCTGTGAGTGAAAGTCCCGTCAAAATCAGTCTTGCCATTTTAGAGATTAGCTGAAACAAACAAACAGACAGATAGACAGACATAATAGTTTTTAAAATTGTGTTTTGATGTAAGTATTATATACTATAAACTTTCATATGCATTTAGTTAAAAGCTATTAAATTGTTATTATTGTTTGAATTTGTTTGTTCATTTCAATTTATATATTACAATAATTGAAGGAGCACACACTTTGTGCCAAGTGACATTGTTCATTTTTTATTTTTTTATGTGATCCTAAAATAAAATAAAATAAAAAAATTAACAAGTAAATAATTCCAATTTGCTGAAAACAAATAAAACATGCAATTTCTTTTCTACGAATCAAGTTTATGTCATCTCGTTGACACACTTTACTACTTTCCTCTATCTATCTTTGAGATAAAACTTGAGAGATAGTGAAAGCCCATGTGCTTAGCAAAGCCTTAAATCCGGGAAAATTTGCATTTTTATGATTTTCTACCGCTATCCCGTTTAAGTTATACCTATTGCAAGGTAGAGATAAATCTATACTGATATTATAAATTATATATTTTAAACTTTCGCGATTTATACTATTCATATTAAATAGGTCTTATCGCGATAACTAATGGTAGTAATACCGTGTTTATTGCCACCTCGACGAATGCAACTTCGTCGAAACGTCGGGCAATAAAAAGATATTACTAGCATTAGTTATTGCGATAAGATTACATTAAATATGAATAATATTATAAAGTTGAAGAGTTTTTTTTGTGATAGATAGTTTATTTATTGAGGAAGGCTATAGGCTATATTACATCAGATTACGACTCATAGAAGCGTAGCAGTAACCATAAACGTGAGTGAGGCCGCAAGGGACATCTAGTTTAATTCTAAAATTACTATGAAAATTCGTATTACTTTTTATATTTTGAAACTACTGATAATATTTGTACCAAAAATATGTACAATGAAATAGTATAATTGGCTCAATTTTACACAAAATTTACGCTATCCCTTTAAACTTTCGTTATGTGAATTTCACGCTAGTTATAGTACCTATTCTCGGGAAACAGTGTTTAGTAATGGTTTAATTAGTCCGGCGGGACGCTAATATGCTCTAAAGAGATTCTCACCCTTTCCATCACAGTTTGATCTCTTGGTAATAGATTTATACCAGGATCTCTATTTTCATATTGTTTTTTTGCATGTATGTGTAATGTTTATGTATTTAAAAAAAAAAAACCTAAAAGCTAAGGCATTTCAGGTTTGGATAACATATTACGACATCCTTTATTAATTTAAATATTCACGGTGACGATTTTCAACCGCCTTCAAAAAAGGAAGAAGTTCTCAATTTATAGTGTTTTTATATGTTCGTTGCCTCAAATTTTTTCATTTTATAATCGATTATAAATTTAAAATCGGTTCAGTAGTTTATTTTTAAAATAAAAACAAATAAAATAAGCGTGTCATTCAAGAAAAGGAACATAATCGAATAACACGCAGAAATTGCAAAGAAATTGTTATAAGTTCTTAAAATGGAAACTATGTTTTATAAGCAAATTAAATTGTCTATTCATTTGGGGTAAATTCGTCGTGACCTAGACTTGACAGACTGCCAACGTTAAAAGCTTTGTCATGACTCAGTGAGCACAGCTCTTAGCTTAAAACTTAAGTATAATATTTTGCCTTAAATATACATTATAATATATTGGTATTTCATATACCTGTAACTCTTAAATAATTAACAATTTGAAATAAATTTCATTGAAAATTCCGGGAACTTTATCCATAACGTCGCTCTGTCACAAACAATGAACTTTTTAATACGTATATTCAACAATTAATACTGCACGTGTATATAATGCGACGAATATCTATGTACATTTAAAAATATTTAATTAAAATTAATACTATTGTTATAAATGTGAAAGTAACTCTGTATTTGTCTTTCTGTTTGTATTACTTTTTCATTTTTCTTTTTATTTGTTTTTATATAATATTTAATAGTTTTTTATTCATAATTGTATAGAAAGACCATCATATCTCAAACAAATAGACTATTCAAAGTATTTATCCTACGAAGTAAACGTCACGGGAAGCAACTAGTTCATAAACCTATTGCGCTGTTTCAGATGACTATATGAATTTATCTCCGTACATTTATATATGCTATAGTATGCTAAAACTCTATCTCTTTATCTAATATAATTTTTTGTCGTGAGATCTCATCTAATTAACTATACTCTTATTTACCCACTTTCTCTATATAGTAACTCAGGGTTTGTCCAAGTGAAATATTATCTTATATTCGGTTGCGTAAACATTTGTTCAGGGCAGATGTAATTTTATGTTATAAACTATTTTAATATACAAGTCGTTAGACTTTTAATTAAAGTTCTTCACATATATATAAATTTAACACATAAGATTTCACTGAAAAAAAAACAATTATTTTTTTCATTTACTTCTAAAATATTTAATATATTAACCACTATTATATATTAACCACGGTGCTCGACGCACAAGTTTGGTTAAATCTTTTCTCGTAATAAATTAAAACAAACCTACAAAAGCAAATACTTTCTAGTGAACATATGAACAAAGAGCACAATTTCGCGCGAAAGATAAGTAAACTAAAAAAAAATGTAACTTTTGATGCCAAATGTTAGACCGAAATAATCCCCCAGTTCTCATTGGACGTTAATAAATAATATTATGTCAACCCATAAAAAGTCAAATTCGGTGATATTGATGTATTCTGATAACGTGTGACGCATTTAACACTATTTAAAAAAATATGAAATCATCTAAACTAAATAAGTACGAAAAAAGGTGTCTTAATTTAAAGTTAAATGTAGAATATTAATGTGTGTACTTAACATATATGTGTATTTTGCAATATGCAATAATCTCATAGTTTTGAAACACTTATTATTAAATAAAAAGTTTTATTATACCAATTGGCTTTTAATTTATTATAACTTTCATCAAAATAGAAAAAAGAAGATGGATGTATACTTCTTCCAAAAATTTATTAAGAATAGGTTTGACGTCTTTAGGCGCCATTTTCTCAAAATGAAATCCATGTTTCACGACACACGTAGTATTGCTTATCAGCGTCCAATTAAAAATCGAACGCTCTATATAAGTTTGTAAAATCAATACTGCCACTTTAGCTATCAACACCAAATGGTTTTGAAAAAGAATTTGGGTTGACATGACAAGGACGTAAAAAGGGCGGTTTGTGCCAATACAAAGGATAAATCAAGTGTGAGTCAACTGAAATGTTGATGAGAATTGGACGCTGATAAGCAATACAATGTCAAGTCACACGGACTCCATTTTGAGAAAATGGCGTCTAAAGACATCAAGCGTATTCTTAACAAATTAGTTTGAATACATATATATGCATTTCTCTTTACTATATTGATAAAATGTATAATGAAATGGTATAATAAAAAGTTTCATCTAATAATAAGTTTCTTAAATATATTAGATTATTGTACTTTGCAAAATATTGAGCACACTTCAATATTCGAAACATTACATTAAGAAACTTTTTTCTCTACTTAAATAGTTTAGATGACTTACATTGATTGACTTATTACATTTTTTTAATAATGTTAAATACATGACGCATTATAAGAATACAACAGCATCTCCGTAGTCTACTTTTTGTAGATTGACACATTATTGCTTATCACTATCCAATTGTAAAAGTAACGGAGATATTTAATATACAAGAAAATGATGAAAATTTTAATGAAATGTAGTACTGCAGGAGAACTGACTATTTATTTAATCATCAGTATGAATGATCTTTTCTAATACTTATAAAAGATAAAACAAAAAATAATACTAGCTGCGTCACATGACTTTCAAGATATTTTTTTTTGTGATTTCATTAAAATCCGTTTAACCGTTGCAAATATAAAGAAGCAACAAACACACTATTAACGATAATCCTTTTTAATAATAAAAAAATATTAACATTAATACGAAGTAGGGATTTGTGTGATAAAAAAAATATACAAAAACTAAACATATAATACATAGTTAGTAGATAATGTTCTCTAAATAGAAATGTCACGCGGCAATATCTTGGCGACATTATTTGACATTTATTTAGGTTTGAGGTGTGTCAGCACTCAGCGCGTCTGGCATCAATGAGAGCTTTAATTAAAACGGCTTGCGGTCGTGCCTTTGTTACCTAACAATTTTAATATGCAGGAGGTGTGGAAAATATTATCCTACCTCACCTAGTGTTAATGAGAGAACTCAGTCTTTGGCGAGAATTACGTTTATAACTTTTACTCTCATAATTTATATAAAACAAACCTATAACCGAGTAACAGTCACCTATGTTATAGACGAAAAATCTTAATGTCACTTACATTTAAGATGTAAAGCAGTAATAGATAAAAAACAACGAACAGCTTTGGAACACTCCCAAGTCATATCCTCCGAGATAACTAAAACGATGCCACCTTTAAACTCAGATTGAAGCACTTTCTTTCATTACCTTCATTAATTATTATATTTAGTATATTAAAGTATTTTACTATAATTATTATTTTAGTATTGTATTGTACTTATATGTGGATTAGTTTTTTTTTTCTTGACCTTAATTACTTCTTAGTCTTTTGTGCCCAAATCTGTAATATTGTTTTCCTATCCTCGAGAGTTTCTGGAAGAGATAAGAGATAAGATGCTCTTTGTACACATACTCTCATATATACTTTTGTAATTCGTTTTAAGGAAATAAATAATTAATGAATAAATAAAATAAACAACATATTTTGTAAATGTTTATGAAAGTCTGAGTGTAAAATTTACAAGTGCGATTCCCGCCTTATAAACTTCCTACCTTTTATGCCATTGCGTAACATTAAATATATTAAGTAAATATCTGGGTAACTAATAAAGTAAAAAGGTACATAAGTACAAGTAAATATGAATAATAACTGTTTGTCGAAAGCTCTCGCTCGGTTATTTCCCACGCTTTTTTAAAACAAATATAAGTCTGTTAATCTCCCTATTCCTATTTTGAACTACTAAAAATATTTTTTAAACTGAAGACTGAAGTAAACGCTTTTATAGAATATACAAACGTTTTTTTTTTTTCATTTTTTTAAACTATTGTTTCTTTAAAATAGCTTTACAATTATGATTTACTAGCTGTTGCTCGTAACTTCGTGTGTGATGCCTTCGTCATAGTAGCTTTATGCATGCAAAATCTCAGCCCGATCGGTTCAAAATTCACAAAGTTTCATATAAATTTTCATTCCCTATTTCATCTTCTTGGGGGTAGAATGAATTAAAATCTTTTTCTTAGTGGATGCCTGCGTCATAGCATCTGCCTGCATGCCAAATTACAGCCCGATCCGTCCAGTGGTTTGTGCTGTGCGTTGATAGATCACCATGTCAGACAGTCAGTCAGTCAGTCACCTTTGAGTTATATATATTTATATATGGAAGAAAGGTGTAAAAAGAGCTTAAAATCTAACTTGGTAAAATTTATATTTTAAAACGTTTAATGAGTAAATGTTTTACAGGCTTAAGAATTAGGTTAACCAGCCCTCGCCGTTAGTCCGCTGTTTTATTTCGTTTAACATAAATTAATCCTCAAAAGTGACTAAACGTTGAAGAGTGGTAGTTAATTAATTTAAAATCTTGCTTGGCAAATTAAAGTAACGTTTTAGTAGAATTTTGCATTTTACACAGCCTTTAACCGCTGCATTGTACTAACGATCAGCGTTTTTTTTCTTGGGTTACGGGCAAAGTGATCAATTTGGTCATTATTCATAATGCCCGGGCAATATGATAAGTTCCATTTTTATTATAGTACATAAAATACTACGATTACTATGTACTTTGCCCATAAGATATACATACATAAAACAAGTCTGATTATTGAGCCATATATGATAATTCAACGGATGAATCGATTTTTATGACATTTCATTTAATGGATTTGTCTCCGTTCCAAATAGCAGAAAAACTATTAAAACATAGAAAAATGTCACAATTGTATTTATATATTAACACTGTATATTTTTATTTGTTTGTTGCTTTAGTTTTTATTGTTTCAGTTGTGGTAGAATATAATATATATTCTACTCAAATCTTGATCGCAGATTCCGATTTAATCATGTTAACGATTTATCAGATCCTTCTTACAGACCGAAAACATTATGAATAAAATTGAATTCGGAGATCTAAGGTCGGGTTTTAAATTGCTTGTTTTCATTTAATATCGCTAATATTTATATAACGTTAAGACCCTTGATTTAATCTTCTCAATCACTTTCGTAATCAGATTAAAACAAAATTCAATTCTATCTAATAACATTTTCAGGTTAACCATTTCAATTTGGGGGTTAGAAAATAAATTAATAAATTTTCCTCAAAATCAGCACCTAATATTAATATTGTTTTAGGCAACTAAGATTTTTTTACTGACATTTATGTAGCTACCAGCGGCCCTTATTCAGCCGCTCAAGTAAAGTAAAAAAAAACGCCAATATATACGTGCATTTATTTCTAACCAGAATTAAATGCACGTAAAAAATTAGTAAACATATTCAATTTATTTTTCACTTTAAAAATGACGGACTTTCGTACACCTGTTTCCTTATACCCTTTTAGGGTTGAAATTTTCAAAAATCCTTTCTTAGTGGATGCTTACAACATAAAAGGTATCAAGTACCAAAAATTCAAATTTGTAGATTCTAAAACATAATTTTAGCTTTAGTTCTTACATTAATTATTCAGTCAATTGAAATACACTATTTAGTGTATTTTAATTCAAAATTCTCGTAAGCTTTGTAAAGGGCCTTTGTAAAGTGTTATTAAAGGAATATTTACTATTCAAAGAAACAGAAATCGAGAGAGATTCCACGCAATTGTCTTGACGAACGGAGAAATAATGGAGCAGAGGTAAACAAATTAAAGCTTTTTGGAGAAAAAGGCGATAGACCTACCTTTTAAATCTATTTTATTCTATTTGTTTGTTTCCTTGTCACATCCCTCCGTCACTTTCAATGACCGATATTTCGGCTTTAACTTAAGTAATTAGTAGATAGATAACTTAATAACTTAAAATAATACGTAGATAAGTTCTTCTTCTAGTTTCAATTTTACAATAGTTATTAAATAAGTAGCATACCAAGAATGCCTTCACGAAACTTCAAAAATGTGTCAAATAAAATGCAGAAAATCATTAGGATCATTAATAGAAAAATATATTTATTCGTGCTAAAGATATACGTTACTTATTGTTTATGGTTCCTCTTATCCTTAGAGAAATGTATAAATAACATTATATCCAAACACTTCACTTTGAAATGAGTCAATTCCTCCGGGGTAGAGTCGCAAATCTCATTCAGGTAGCTCCTATCTTCATAGATGTTTCATCACGTCACCCCAGGGGTTTTTGAACGTGGGATTACGGAATAAACGTTTAGGAAGTCATTTAGATTCTCTATTTACTAGAGTCTTTAAGGTCTTTTATAACTCCCAGTTTGTTAATAATTTTAATAAAGGATTCTATTTGAATATCCCATTAAAGAAGAACATTCAACGGTAGCGGTTTACTCCTTTTTAGGGTCATTGCTCTTATTTCTTTATAAGCTATTTATTGGAAAACGAATTTTTCAAAACGGACTGGTACTGTTTGTGATTACCGAGTTGAAATAAATTATTCTAATTTATACGTATAGATGCAGAACCAGGGGGCTAATTTTCATAAACTGTCGTTATCAAACATTTTGTCAGTTGATTTCTGATTTTTGTACTAAAACGTCTCCTTTAACTGTCAAAATATGTATGTGTGCATGGCATGTTTTGATTATACATATGACAAAACTTGAAGCAACAAAATATATTATATTAGAATGATTATAGTTTCTTAAATGTTAAGTTATTCAGACTAGTTGTATTAAATAATAATGATTTTGGGATATAATGTTTCAATTATGAAACAAGTTTACACGCCTTAGCCTTAGCTTAGTGCCAAGAGTCCGTGAGCTGCATCCACTTATCAGTTGGCATGGTGTAGTATAACAGTTCTTAACAGAGGCTGGAAGAATACTAAAAGCTTTCAGAACTTTACAAATGGTGTGTTTGTAGATACTCTTATACGGTACATGCCATTTTTAGACGAAGAGCAACAGAATTTACTTTCTGTGACATATTTATTCACACTCAAAGCTTATGTAAATTTACCTATGTATCAAAATCAATCAAAATCAAAAAAATACTTTATTCTAGTAGGCTCTCACGAGCACTTTTGAATTCGTCATACATGAAAAAAACAAAAAAAATTACATCAATAATGAAGCTACCACCGGTTCGGAACGCAGATTCTACCGAGAAGAACCGGCAAAAAACTCGATAGTTACTCTTTTAAAATATTGTCAATTAAACACAGCTTATGATTACAAATTGATTATTTATCCTGTACGAAATTCAGCATATACTAAAACCACGCAGACTTGTTTTGTCAATTACAAGAGTAAGACTTATAACCGTAATTCTGTTAATAATGTGTCCTATGAATATAATAAACAGCACTGTCCCATCATTGAAACGCTATTTGTACAATTTCCGTGTAAAATACGTACATCATTAATAATCATATTTCATTCGAGTTTATGAAGCGCACTCGAATATTATGTTAAGTGGGTGTGACAATAGCGCTCCATCGACGTGTTGCGATAACGTTTAAAAAATATGAGAGATGAGTGTTTTTAAAGTACCGTTTAGTGTTACTCGTTTATTTTTCAACGTCATGAGCATTGACGTTAAGTATTCTCAATGAGGGATCATAAATTATATTTTTATAGAACAATCACGTAAAAATTGTTACGACGCTTTGTTAAAGTTACATATTGTAAGCAAAAAGCGATATTTAAACAATATTGATATTTTATTAATGAAGCTATCTTAAAAGTGCCAAATGATACAGTAACGATGATAAGAATTAATCAAGCATTAAATAAACAGGACGACAAATATTATAACTAAAAATTTCTACAAACGTGGATGCTATTTCGAAATTCCTTTGTATTATATCATGATCTAATTCCAACTATAATCAGCAAATGGTAGGTACTATTATGACACATGTAATAATACTAGCTGTGGTATTATTCTATTAAACCTAGTTAGGAACTGTACAATAAGAGCGTATTTCCCGTTTTTGATTCGGCTATTCGACAAACACAATCTTGTCGCTAATGGATTCTCGAGGACCTCCCGTAGGATCTGAGTGCATAAAAGTTAAAATTTACTATTATAGCAGATCGTATCTCAAGTTTAATGGACAAGGATGAAAATGAGATGAACATCGCTAATGTTAGTGGAAGCTTAATAGTGGTAATTAAATTTTTCTATAACAAATAAATTAAAATATGATTAACGAATCTGTACAAATAAATATTGAGTGTATATAAATATATGTATGAGTGACTTCAGAACAGCTGAACCTTTTTGTAATTGTAAGAACAGAAGCAGAAAGATTTGTATGAAAAGAAAATCTTTGAAAAATAGCACCGAAAAGTCAAACTTTTATAAGGTTATATTTTTATCATTAATTAGTACACTCGCACAAAGCCGAAGTAAGCAGCTTTTGATGTAATCCGCAATGGTTTTTCAAATATATTTTCCCCCATATAGACCCGGTGAACTTCGTATTCACCTATATATTTATATTTGTGGAAAATATTTTAAAAACTGAATGCATCATTTTTATCTACATTAAAAGCAACACACTTTTTTTATTTTTGAAACAGAAATGTTTTGTGTTTTCAAAAAAAAACAGACTAAAGAGATCGAACCTTATACCATGAAACAGATGAATTTTATATAAAAAATTATATGTATTGTATATTTCTCACCATTTAAACCTTCCCTGAACTTACAAAAATATTTGAAAATCAAAATTAGGCAAATCGGTCCAGCCATTCTCGAGTTTTAGGAAGACAAACGAACATTTTAAGATTTATTGAATTTGTAGGACAAACTAAGCTTGTGAAATTATGTTTAAATCATGCAGAAACAAAAGACATGAAAAAATACAAAAGGATTTATCCTATTGTTGTTTTTCTAGTCGATAGAATTACTTTATAAATTAGATTCAAAGTGTAATAACTCGACGTCAAAACACCACTCGTATATATATGATTCTTATTTACCAACACTTCGTATAATGTTAACTAAAGGCCATCTATCAAGACTATACGGGTCGTTATTTTAACGAAGGAAAACCGCAAACGGTAATTAAGACTGTCTAGTCCAATGGCAAGCAGTAGTTGAAGCCGTGCTTAAATTATGTTAAATTTCTTCCTTAAAGGGCTAAATAATAGCTGACTAAATAACAGTATATGATATTACTTATATTATATTAATTATAGTGAACAATTTACTGTAGTAAAGCCTAATTGTAGTTAATTGGTATATGGTCTCGCTTGACCAGGGCTGCCACACTCTCGAAGACAATCGGTGTAAAGTAACTATTATTCGTTTTGCATTTGTTTCTTACGTTTCTAACGATTAGTGAGAGTGCCGAAAGCCTAGCCTCTTTCATCTCTTCCCTTATCTCCTATCCTTCTTTATCCATTACTCGTGCTGGTAGAACATTTTTGGCTCTGGTAGCTGATAGTATCTGGCTATGGTGATCGTATAAAATAAAGATACACAAAATTAAAAATTCATCTATACTCACTTGATTTTTTTATTATATACTTACCATCGATAACTTATCACAGTAGAACAAAAAGCGACCAAAAGCCCAAAGAGACGGTTATAAAATAAAATAAAAGACACGTTTTATAATAGATCTCCAATATTGTTATTTAAAGTATTGTTTAATATTTAGTTCCCGTATAAATATTCCACGATGTTCTTTTATTTTGCGTAACGTAATAATACTTACGGATAAAATCCAGGCTCTACTCTACTCTTCAATTTTCTAATAGCATTATTCGATTGTATTCAAAAAATACATTTGCACTTGGATTCAGCTGATGTAATCCTCGATATATCCAGGGATTTTTCGAGATGAAGATAATCTTATAGGTTCTATTTGCAAGAGAAAAATCTTTCGAATGTATTTACATTATCTTGCAAAGTCGAGTATTGGAAGCGTATTTATTTATCAACTGAATCGTAATAAATGTTTCAATGAATTTATCGAGATATCTATCCGCGCTTTTTAAGTAACTTTGAAATATTTAGTGCCCATAAATTTTCGATAAAGTATACAATATTAATAACTTAAACCATACCTAAAGCTATTTTATATACAAGGTGATTTTTTAAAGTGTGACTAGAAAAATCATAAAATCGATTTTGTTAATTGTACTTTTAATTAATTTGGACAAAACGCTCCACGTTTTAAATATTTGCCATTTTAATAGCAGTGTCAAAGATATTATACGACAATATCTTTGAAAAGACATTTCCATTAGTTACAATACACAATTTGACTGAATTTTGGTTTTCTACAGTCGCTTGGGCTCTTCAAAGCGTTTCAATAATACGAAATTTAAAAGCAGCGAACCGCTTTTTAATAAGATTGTAAGAGGTTCCTTTCCTTGTGGTAAATTTGCCTACGGTTAAATAAATTGAGATTTCCTTTCTTGGCAATCTTAGTAACTGGATGCTGTTATTTAAGAAGCTGAATGGATGTACCGGTTATATTACATTTTGCTAGATCATTATTAAGATATTCATTTTAATACATTTTTATTTCTTTTTAATAAGACCTGTAGTGTCTATTTTTGTTATAAACACATTTCTTGTATGTGTCCAAATCTTAATTAACCTTTCGTTTGACAAAAGATAGACTTTGTTTTTCATACAATAAAAAATATTTCAATTGTTTTTTGTATTAATTTTAATACTGTGTGAAAAATGATCGTTTCAGCCGTCTTAATTAATCAAGTGTCTATCCATATGTCAAAGTTAAATTGTATCTTCGGAAAGTGAAATCTTAGTTACTCGCACAGCGAATCGTTGCACGTAGTTCGGCTATCCGAGAAAATGATTGATGAATTGTCGAACTTTGATTCGTTTGAACAATAAATATTTTAAAGTCTTTATTTATTTATAAAAAACGAGTACACTTTCACATATTGAAGTTTTGTTTTAAAAAATGTTCTCATTGAATTTGTTAATGGAAGTTACGAAATTGTAATTGACGACTTATGTATTGAGAATGGAATGAGAAATCGATAGCTCAGCTCTGTTTTTGCTTTTATTGGTAGAATTCCAATGTGGACTGGACGCCATTGATTGCAGAAAAATGTTTATGTAACAGATGCAATCGCTCTTAATCTCAATGCAAATGTTCCTTGCACAAAGCTTGTTTGTGCATGGCCACAGCGGGTATTTGCAATTTAAATCACACCTTCGCTCCCGGACAAAAGAGAAAAATGCGCTGAACCCGCAGTCACCGTTCCATCGAACAATCAGTTCTATAGTGTTCTGTATTCTGGTGCAATAGAAATCAAATCAGCATTTAATTTAAAATGCTAGTTTCATACAGATACGAACTGAATTGTGGCAGGAGATAAAATAATTGAATTCATGGAGGGAGCTAAGTAGAATTATTAGTTCTTCAGTGTCGCGCTTTGAATATTTTATCTTCTTATTTCTGGCAAAGAATGAAAATGACAATTGTTAAATTGTTTGACAAAAGAATGAAAATGATTTAAGTGATATGCAAGATATTTTTGGTTGTATATAAAATAGGGAGTGATCAAGGTCACCTGATGTAAAGTGATCATCACTACCCATTAATGTTTTGAATGCCAGAGGATTACAAATCCATTTACCAGTTTGAAGCGGAAGGGATGAAAGGGAAATAAGGAAAGGAATAGTGAAGGGTTTAGTCTTCCGGCTTTATCAATATCCGTACTCAATGCAGTTATAGTAGTCAAGAATTTATACTACCCTGTCGCTCGGTAAAATAAGCATATAATATAGATACGCGACAAATCATTTTCATGTTTATACCTATTTGTATGAGCGACAAGTTGAAGTCACCACATACTTGACGATTGTCTATGACATGTACAAGCTGTGGTCCGTTGGCTACAGCTAAACTCTACCTTAAGAAAGTTATGTTTAATACATAATATATTAAATAAATAACGTTAAAACATTTCGCGAGCGACAACAGACGCACAGATTTTTAATACTACTGAAAGCTATGTTCAATATCGGTAATGACATCGCGTGCGCCACCAGCCACCACTTCGGAAAGTGAACACGCCCTTGACATAGGAATTACGTCAATGTCAACATTAACTGGCGAATCAAGGGCGATTTGATTCAATTCGCCATATTGGTTGCGTGCTGGAAGTAGCTCTAGTTTTGTTAGACCTATTTTATTCAGATAGTTCATGGTTAAGAATGAAAAATTGCTAAAAGAAAGATATTTTCTGTAGAATGTTATTTTGTTATTGAAGTATTTAAACCGTATTATTTTTATTTTTTTTTATTTTTTTTTGTTTAAGCAAACAATTAAGATAAAGGTTTGTGCTGTAACGTACGGAAGACGTTTAAAACCTGTCAAATTGTTGTAAACTATAATAGATGTCCAAACCGTTTAACAGTTTTTGACAGTTAACGTTGGCCATATTGATTTTTTATTGACGTCATATAGCCTATGAAAAAACGGATTAGATTTACCATACGGTTTTGTCATTATCCCCTTCGATCACATTACTTATGTAATTATTACTAGTTTTATGTGCATATTAATTATTTATAATAATTTTTTATTGATCGTGCATCATATTTAGGAGGTACCTACTTACTATTTTTATTTCTATGAGTTAATGCCTGTGAAGTTATAAAAAAATATGTTGTTTAGGATAACGTAATAACATTAAAAATTATATTTTGTGTACTGAAGAATTTTCAACTTTCATATATAAATGTTTTCGCTGTCCAGTAACAATTTTTCTATAAACACGACGGCTTTCGGTGTTCGTCGGTGTTCACTTAGATCAAGTGATGAGGATTCGTCCCGACTACTCGCCTTAGGTTATTTTCCAGAAATTTCACCGCAAATCTTGTTACGCCAGCGATGCGCTGACGGGATATGTTTATATTTAATCACACTGCATCCTGCTGAAAATTATTTGAAGTTGCTTTATCGTTAAAAGTATTATAAAATGACTTAACATATTTGGTTGCTGGTAAGTAATATGTCAAACCATAAAAAGTCAAATTTGAAGATATTGATGTATTCTGATAATGCGTCATATTTGAAAAACTTATTACTAGATAAAACAGTTTTATTACCAATCTGCTTTTAATTAATTACACCTTTTATTAAAATAGCTACGAAAATATGGGTATATACTTATTGAATTTGGACACTGATAAGCAATAATGTGTCGAGCCACACGGACTTCATTTTGAGAAAATGGCGTCTAAACATGTCAAACCTATTCTTAATAAATTTTATTTAAAGACGTATATATCTATCTATTATTTTCTATTTTTGATAAAATGTATAATTAATTAAAAGCATATTGGTATAATGGAAAGTTTTATCAAAAAATAAGTTTTTCTAATACAGGAGATTATTTATGGATTAATATGGCACACACTTCAATGTTCAAAACATTTAAACAAAGAACTTTTTTCCGTATTTATTTACTTTAGATGACTTGATATATTTTTGAACATTTTAAAATATATCAATAACTCCGAATTCGACTTTTTGTAGGTTAACAAATGTTTGCTTATCAGCATCCATTTATTATAGCTCTCTAACGGACAAACCAATTTTGATGAAGTTTTTTTTTCTGAAAGTTGCTGTAATCGAAATTATTCTCAGCTAATTTATGAAGATCTCTTGATTTCAAGATTATCAGCTCTTTTCTAATTGTTGACAGGATCTGAGCAATTTGTACTGATTTAGTCTACTCGAAATTAGCTATATTGTAAATCAAAATCAAAATCAAAATCAAAATATTTTTATTCAAAATAGGAATTTACATTCTCTTTTTGAACGTCAAGAAAATGAATCTACCACGGTTTCGGAAAAGTATAACCTCAGGCCTGAGAAGAAAACGCGAAAGAAACTCAGCGGGACTTTTTTTTTGTTAGTTTTTTTTTTTAACAACGTTAAGATTGGTTACAGTATGTAAAATATATTGAGACAGCCTGGAAGCGATCGCATTATTCCCAAGGTGTGTCATCATCTATGAAATCTTTAATAATATAATAACCTCTAACACACAAACGTTTCTTTACAATTTTTTTGAACTTTGCTATAGAAGCATTTTGAACGTTTTCTGGGATCCTGTTGTAAAATCGTATACATCTCCCAACAAAAGAATTACTTACTCGACGTAGTCGAGTAGCAGGCACAATGAGTTTGTCCTTGTTCCTCGTATTGATATGATGGATATCACAATTTTTTTTAAATGAGTCAATGTTTCTATGTACATACATTACATTTTCAAGAATGAATTTAGAAGTAACAGTCAATATGTTAATTTCTTTAAATTTTTCTCTTAAAGATTCTTTATGGCCAAGGTTATAGATTGCGCGAACAGCTCTTTTCTGCAGATGATATTAGATGATATTAGAATAACATAGTTTCGTTACCTTAACCTGATGCTGCAACATCTTCTGTAATAAGCACGATGGAAAACTGAGTCTTGAACCTTCAGCAAAAGTACCATGTTGGGGCTCGTTGTATTGGTCTCGATGAGTAGATTGTCGGATGTTTTTTTTTTAATTTTCAATTTAATTATCGATATAGTGTATACCTACCAATTTTCTTGTAATTTTACTACAATTTTAACAAAGAAATTATCCATATTATTACTTATATTTTTAATATAATCAAGTAACTTTTTTCTATGTTATTAATGTTCGCGATAATAAATATCGTGAGTATAGCAGTTCGTTTGGAAAGAAATTATATTGAATAACCTAGTCTTTACAAGAAATATTACATCTAATAGTACTAAGAAAATGAGTATGTTGACCTAAACAACACACACACGTGTTAACACGTGTTTTTAGGGTTCCGTACCTGAAGGGTGCAAATGGAACTTTAAAAATAAGCCTCCGCTATTCGTCCGTGTGTCCATCCGACAGTTTATCTGTCAGTGGTCTGTATTCCATGAACCTTAATAGCTAAAAGAGTGAAATTGTATATATATTATAATGGTATATATGTATGTATATAGTGTATTTCTATTTCTTTTTCACTCTTAAAGAAGATCGGCGTAATGTACCAAGCTTAAATAGGTTTCGCACGGTGACAGAGCCTATCCGTCGGGTCGCTTATCAGCTATTTCTATAAGAAAAAAAAAGGTGCGAGCTGACATTTCCACGTGGTAAGTATTTACTGTCGCTCATTGTAGTTTGCAGCATTAGAAAAGTGAACCTATTGTAACTATAATAACAAATAATAAAAATCGGTCAAATGCGAGTCGGTTTTTAATTTTCTTAACAAACATGTAGCTATAATGCCTCTCGTTTCTTTTACAAAAGTATTTAAGAACTAGCTGTCCCCTATAGTTTCACTCGCGCTTAGGGTTACTGCTTCTCTCCAGTGACTCGTAGCGTGATGAAATAACGCTTAAAGCCTTCCTGAACAAACGGGCTATCTCACGCAAAAATAATTTTTCAAACACTATCAGTAGGTTTAGAGATTATCCCCTACATACAAACTGATAAACATACTAACAAATTTTATTTCTTTATAATATTGGTATAGATTAATTAATATTACATACTGTACTGTTACGGGACCCTTCGTGCGCGAGTTCGACTTGCACTGGATCTTTTTTGCTATTTCCCGACGTGAATGGAATTTTTACGAATCTTCTGTTTGAAGGTTTTTGAACATTCGCTGATTGAAAAGAACTGATTGCCTGATAAAACATATGAACATTTTATTTAATCTGACTTTTGTCGTGCTCTACTATCGTATGTCAGATTTTTTTGAATTTCTATATGGTAATCTAACTGTTTTCTTTAGTCAAAGGTTATTTGGACGCTAATAAGGAATTCTCAAAATGACGTCCGTGTGGCTTGACATACAAGCCACACGGACGTCATTTTGAGAAAATGGCGTCTAAAGACGTCAAACCAATTCTTAATACATCTTTTTTTAAAAAGTATACGTCTATCTTTTCCTTTAAACTTTGTCAAAAGATGAAACGATTTAAAATATTGGTACAGTAAACAGTTTTATCTAATAAAAAGTCTTTTAAATCCATGTGCTTATTGCATAATCTAAAATTTGGCACACAATTCAATATTCTAAACATTAGATTAAGAAACTTTTTTCTTTTACTTTAGACGACTTGAAAATTTTTGAATAATAGAAAAGGTCAACTATGAAAAGTAAAAATGAATAAACCTAGAAAAGTCAGAAACACGCATAACTCTTATCCGTATATCGGTTCAAAAGGAGACAAACAGCCAAACAGAACTGCCGGACAGATGGACAAACAACGCAGGCTTAGTAATAAGTTAGCAGCCTAAAAAAAGTCGTTATCGTATACCAAACAATTTCTTTATATTTCATTTGTGTAGAAATTTCATATTATATTTTCATTTATGTAACGTAATCCTGTATTAAGACGTTAAATAAGTATGGAAGTAAAAAATACGTATGAAACAGTTTTATGAGAAGGATATCCCATTTTACTTCTATTGTGGCTATTGAAACGAAAGAGTGTTATATTGTATTACATTTCTATTGTAGCCAGCGCACAAAAGGTTTGATATACCCACCGTGACGTAAGAGGAAATTTAGGAGACCTGAAATATTATTGGCATTAGAAAATTAGGTGTTACGTGGTCAAAATTGTATAAGAAAAACAGGACGAACATTTTATTATATAAAATATATTACTTTTATCAAAGAACTAAACGACCTGGTGAACTTCGTATCACCGCCATCTATTGAAAACAAACTATAGTGACAATTTCCATATAAAATTATCAATTTCAATGTTTTCTACATTCATACATTTCTTTAGTAATTATTTTAATTGATCTGATAACTATTAAGCAGAAAAATTTTGTTGGATATCGCAACACATTGTAATTTTTGCCTTTAATAAAATGTAAGTAATAAAAAAGAATTGACTTAAATTTTCATACAATTTATTTGTATAAATTTTATTTTTCTTATTTTAAAACTGGACGCTGATGAGCAATACTGTGTCAAGCCACACACACTTCATTTAGAAAAAATGGCGTCTAAAGATGTCAAATTTATTCTTAACAAATATATTTATATAAGTATATAAGTAAATATCCATCTTTTCTTTTTTATTTTGTTAAAAGGTATAATGAATTAAAGGCAGATTAATATATTATTTAAAAAAAAAATTAGTAATAACAAGTTTTTCAAATACTTGAAATTATTGTAAATTGCAAAATATGAAACGCACTTGAAAATCGAAACAATTAATTAAGAGACTTTTTCCGTACTCATTTAGTTTATATGACTTGAATTTTTTTAATAATGTTAAATAGATGATGCAGTATCTAAAAACATCAATGTCTCCGAATTTAACTTTTTGTGGGTTGACACATAATTGCTTATCAGCATCCAACTATAAAAAGGACTATGAAAATATCGATATCATTTTATACTTTACTTGTATGTTTGTGCTATCCATAAATCTTATGCGCGTCACTAATTCCAAGTTACGATTTCACTTTGAAACACCCATATCGTGTATTCAAGGCAGCATAATACGTGGCCAATTCGCGCTTGCTGTGCACACTTCAATGACTAAGCAAAGTCAGATCAAATCGATGAAGTTGAAGACTATTGCAATAATTCATGCTGACTAAATGTATATTAAGTACGTACGTACTACATAAAATTATATGCACAATGAACTTTGGAGCTAAATGTCGAAGTGTCGATGAACATGTCGGTGAACAGTCTGTGTAATTCTTTTTTGAATGAAATGCTGCTTTTAAGTGTCAAAATGTATATTTTGATAAACATAGTCTTTAACAATTAGACCGCTACCAGCTAAGATCTCTATCAGACGGACATACGTGTAGTTGACACTTTCAACTGCCTGCGATCGGGATTTAGACTGCATGCAGTCGTGACTTGATCGGCATGCAGTTTTATTTGTGTGGAGTTGGAGAAAGTAGCCTAAGTAATATTACGAAACCTATAAGTTTAATTAAATAGGTCACTCTCAAAAAGTTATTAAAGTTTATGTAATTTTTTTGTAAATATGTGAATAAAACTTACAAGTGTAAGTCTCGTCTTATACATAAGTATAATTAATTAATATATACAGAGAAATAATTCTCGTCATATAACATATTACAGTATATTTATTCGATTTTAGCATGTGCTCGCAGCATCGTTCGTGTATCGTGCATGTAAATTTAGTTAAAAAAATTATAGTATAGAGATAAAATATAACTTATGCCCATGTAGAATAATGAATCTTTAAAATGTTACCATAATTTTAAAAATAGGGGACAGTGGTTGCAGATTTTACTTCACCCCTACACAATCTACTATATCAGTATAAATGGTATAGGTTTTCTATAAAAGCTTATTTATCAATGCAGCTGTTATACCTTAATTATTTACAATTCAGATCAGAATACTGCAAAAACGAATAAAACTATCGCAGGCGGAGTTCTATTCATAAATCAATTGCTAATAAATCTTACCTCGCTACGATAGTGCTAAAATAAGCAATAAAAACATTGTATTTCGACTAAGAATTAATTCGTCGGTATTGGCTTATCAAATAATTGGATTCAAATACATTAAAGCGAATGTTTAATTAATGAATTATTCAATCATTGAAAAGGTAAAGGTTTTCTTACTTGTATAAAAGATTGTAGTTTAAAAAAAACTAATATAGACTATAAAAAATTACATATATGTATTGTACTCTGTACCAACTTTTCGGCTATATTTTTTTCATTATTTGGTCCATTTTTAACTTTTATTTAAAAATAAAAATCTATATTTCATTCTAATATAAGTTTACTTTCTAAATCAGTTTTGTTTATATAACACACTAAGGTACATGTACCCAAATTATTAAACAATTTCTACAGATTCTATCGAACTTTGTTAACAAAATTTCATTCCATAATGTGTTTGGGGCAATATATTTAAATAGTTGTCCGATCTGGCCTCGTGCAAACATCGTTGAAGCTATTGAGATTATAACCCGAGCGCAAGAACGTGTAAATGGCAGGCTATTTTAATATGGTTGTATGAAAATTCAATATCCCCTGTCACATCCCAGAACGGCTATAAGCTGATAAAGCGCATCGATGTACAAAGGAAAATGTCAACTATGATCGTTAGGTAATTCATAATGTTATTAAACAGATTTTTGTCCTTATATAACTTAACTAGCTGAGCCCGCAACTCGTTCGCGTGGATGAAAAGATGACATGTCTCATACAAAGCAAGACTTTCTGTGGTGCCTCTCAATAAAGGAGTATTTTACTCGCATTAATTAATAGCATTTTATAAAAAAATTATCCCTTTCTTTCAGTTTGCCGTATTACTTCCCAGAAGTTGATCATTATACATGACACTATTAAATAGTACAATATTACAGAATGCTATTTTTTTCTAAATTATCGGGTTCGATTCCCGGCAAGAAAAAAAAAATCCAATATAAAAATAGTCTAAGTTACTCCTTATAACATTATTGTGTTTGATTTATCCATAAAAATTTTAAATTCCTTTTTCATCCTTTTCAAGATTTAATTACGATCCACATGCTAACGTCTTCTACCTATAAACTACCAACCTTTTTCCTTCAGAGGTCAAATCATTTTCAACATTTCGTGTTTATTCAATGAATTAATGAGTAAGTAACCTTTTGTGAAGTTAATGAGTGAATGGCCTTTGTATTCTTATACATTTAGGAAAAAAAATTAAAAACAATCTCAGTTATTTTTCTAGTATCGATAATAGATTTTATCTTTTACATTCTAATCGACCATGCTGTCATCGATAATAGACCATTATTTAAATTCTTCTAGCATGCTTCTTTTTAATCAACTTCCAAAAAAGGAGTAGGTTCTCTATTTGTAAACGACTTCTTTTTTTATATAAATATGTTCACCAATTATTCAAACGACTTAACCGCTTGGTTAGTTCTTTTTTTATTTGTTTAAAAGCGTATAATTCCAGATTGATCTCATAGAATAGAATATTCGTCAAATATAGAATCAGTCATAGAAATTACAATTGTCCATAATAGAATTGTCTTCAAAATGCTACTGGAGTCAGTTGCTTTTATTTTAAAGGCTTTTTAGTATGTAACAATTTACGTATTTATTCATTTATATTCTTTTATTGAACACCACATACGATTAAAAAAATTACGTAATTGACTACATACGGAAAACATTCCTTAAAAATATACTATACAAGACTGCGAATATTTAATTTACATAAAAGTCTCAACCACAATTAAATCACGGACCTGCAATCTACGCTAATTGCGCTTACTGAGTGTTAATACTACGCATTTAACTAAGTTCCTTAAGACGGCTGTTTAAATAACTTCATAATTAAGCGTAGGCAAGAGTGCAGTATTCATTTGTGAAATATATGGGTTAAGATTTCTTTAAACAACGTTGACGAATTACATGTTATACTAAAGTTGTAGGCGGCAATAAGTCTTATATTTGCCATAATTTAGTATGTGTAATGTTTTAGTGCAAATATTACAATGAATAACACAAAATTATATTTGCTAGAATACTGAATAAGCTTACATAAATGTAAATAGCTTACTTAAGCTGTAAATTTTAATAATATAAAATTGTAAATTCAAAAAAACGACAATGTATGTATCAAGTAGGCCTTTTAAACGAGCTCTAGCACGAAACTTCTGTTGTAAGTGGTGTATTCTGCTGACTCCAGATGATGATGCAGCATCAGGTCAAGGTTACGTAACTATGTTATTTTATTATGATCTTCATAAATTATAGCTAAGATCCACCCGAATTGCATCGATTTCCCAATACATAATTATTTACTGAGGAGTGACGTCAATAAGATCATTATGACGCCATATTGTTCAAAATAGCGTTTTAACAGCTTTTATAAATAGTTTCTTTTATTTTATATTGCTGTTTTGAGAAATTTATATTGAATCGATAAAACTTTAAGAAATCTGAAATTGCTTCCAAAACTTTATCAATTTGCCTATTTATTTGAACTAATAATAAATCCATCAATCATATATAAATAAGTACTTGCAATACTACATTGCCGACTAAATATGGTAATAATAAGTTATCATCGTCCTAAACATGCTTTATGAGCTAAATCAAGAGAGATGTTCCCTAGAACATAAATCTCTAATGTAACCATATCAACGCCATTGAAGGGATCGTTTGGCATAATGGAGGCAATTTTTTCGTTTGCTTCGAGAAGTTTCTCTCATACATCTATTTGATTATTGGCAGTTTACCTTTTTGTCCGATTTCGGTGTAGTCAAAAAAGTTTGTGCTTTTGGGATATATGTTTGTACTTAAGATCAAAATCAAAATATACTTTATTCGAGTAGGCTTTCCAAAGCATTTTTTAATCGTCAAAACAAACAAAAAGTATTTAAATTAATGAAAAGCTATCATCGGTTTGGAATGTAGATTCTACAGAGAAGACAGCCAAAATTCTCGAAAGGTGCTCTTTTCAAATTTTTGTTAATAGGTACATACAAATTACAAATATATATCTATATTAAACAGCCTGTATGAAGTCCAGCTATACACGCACTCTACTCTAGAGTAGACTCTATTCGTTTGTGTATTAGTCATTAACATGCTGAACCTCATGGTTTTACCTTAAATTAATAAATGTTCACTGCCGTGACCCGATAATCATTCTCATATTTAAGGAGGGCCCAACCATATTTGCGTACATTCATAAACCGTGCGGGTCGTGCATGCTATATATATATATATATATATATATATATATATATATATATATATATATATATATATATATATATATATATATATATATATATATATATATATATATATATATATATATATATATATATATATATAAATAAAAAATAGCATGGACAACTATGGACACGTTTGCGATTCGTTCGCGAGCATTTCGCCTACAACTCATACTGTCCTCAAATAAACACACAAAAATACACTGGTAAATAATAACATTTATTGTTTTATTATTATATATAAGTATTGCAAATGATGGGCGGCTGTGATTTCTTAACACCAGGTCTCCCGCCTGCTCGTTTTCTAGCTCTCTTATAGAAAACATTGAGTTTTGTATCAAAATTGTTGGGTAGGCATACACACAGTAGCCTTTTTTACGCTTACGCTACATCTGTCCGTCTGCACGACCTTTAAAGGGCTTCTTTTTGCCCTTAATGGGTTTAAATTTTAACAAAATATGTATTAATATGGTGGTAGTAAAAAGTTCAAGCATGAATTGTATTTTACCACCTTATTATTGCTTCAACTAAATAGTGATATAATGGAGGAAAAGATTTATAAGCTTTTGCGAAACAGTATAGAATTTTAAGTTTTTTTAAGAAATTATTTACCAATTAAAGGTAAATTTATTAATTACTTTATTTGTTTTCTTATTTGTTTCTGTATTAATGATTCAAAAATGCTTGTAAAAGCCTACTTGAATAAAGCATATTTTTGATTAAATTTAATTAACTACATCTTTAAACAAAAAATAGTAGCAATTTTATTTCTTAAGTTTTTTTATTACCAAAAGTATTACTCTTTCACTACACACGAGGTGCTCTTACGTTTGACAGTTTTTAAAGAACCTACTCGGAAAGTTTTCTCGCTTGTAATATCCGTGAAATGGGGAGTTAAGGATTAGATTATTCTGATTACGTGATCAGCTTACTTATATGCCTAGTTAGACATGATTGTGTAGGCGACCTACTTGTAAAAGAATAATATAAGAACATCCATATAATATTTTAAGCATAATTTTTAACTTTTTCAAGTCATGAAAATGGAATTTACGTTTATTTTAGATTTTTTTTTTATTTTAAAGTGACTAATATTTCGATAATTTAAATTATTAATTTTTGCTCAAACTAAATTATAATTTTTCACTTACTCCTACATGATCAGACGAACTATCCCAAATTTTTAATAAAATTTAAAAGCAAAATTGTGTATTTAAAACTACTTTTGTAATATATTAATGTACATTTTTATATAAATGACATTGTGATGTTACGAATTAACATATTTCAATTTAGAGAATACATTTTATCACGGAAAATGGTTTTCACCGGGTAATGAAAAAACTGTATCGTATCAGCAATTCACCACAACTGAAAATACAACTGCAACTGCTGACACAGCTTGTAATTAAAGAGTCAATCAGTTGTCAGGTTTTTGTTCGCTGTAATATTTAGAAAGGTTTATTTGATATAGCAACAAAGTAATTGTTTATTATGAATTTACTTTTTATTTCTGTATAGGTTTGCCGTGTGAATAAAAATCTATCGACGAATGTATGAACATTTTAGAAAGGCTACGAATTTGGTTAATTTTGTATTTTTTATGTTTTGTCAGAACAAGATATATATGAAAGAAAATCTTTGAAAAGTTGTACAAAAAGTAAAAAATTTGGTTAAAACAAATCCTTCATTTCAAAATTAAGTAAGTCATCAGTCCCGTACGAAACCGTGGCCGGCGCTATTTTTTTAATATCTCCCTCGCGGCTTCAACCGCGTTATAGCTCCACTTTATATATTATTATATTTTTATTACATTCGATTTGATGTTTAAAGTTTAATATTATTTTCATAAATAATTTCAGAAACAATAATACCAAATAAAAATTTTAAAATAATATAATCAAACTTTCATTAAACTAAAAAATATAAATTATCGTAATAAACAGGATATTTTATGTAGTATAAATATATTTTATGATCCTCAGGTCACCACGTTCAACACTCAAACTTCAGCTGTAATTTGTAGCTATTTATTATTATAAATGAGATTCATGATGTCTTTAGTTAAGGCTGTGACGTCACCAGACATCTCATAATAATTATAAAACTGCGTATTCAGAGGTGTGCGAAGTAGCTAGGCGGATTGCGAGGAAAAAGTCCACCAGAATCACTTCATTGCCTACCCTAGCTGAGCGCAACTCTGGTGGAAAAGGGCTAGTGGAACTGGCTATATTTACACAAAAACGAAAAATGTACACGAACGATTTCAGCCAGAAATGTGCGCGAGGCAGTGTAGCGATTTTTTTTTACGTAGGGATCATAACCTAACTTCATCGTATTATGTGAAGATTTATACGCCCTAAAACGCCTGGGATGGTCTTACTCAGCACGAGAAAGGAAAGGCCGCTGGATCGCTTGCACATACGTATCCGCTGCCCCTCTCGTGTAGTCTTGGCCTCCACGCAACGTACTGCCGCTTACGGCAGCTTGAGGCCATCCCGGCTCCTGTCCTGCCCGGGGACTTATAGCAAGGTAGAGCGGTTGGACTATCAGTAAATAGACAAAATAAGTACGTTACGCATCCTCGCACCGTTTAACTACACACCGGTCGACAGCCTCACTGTGCCGTCTCGAACCAATCACCTTCCTCGCACATCTTCTTATTTGAAAAAGCTACATTTCAGAGCTCTACTGCACATTCTTCCTCACTCATTTTTGGTGGATACGCAGCCTTTTAGTTGCCGTGGCGTGAAATGAAAATTGTTATGAAAGAGCCGTTTGACATTGCTTGTTAAGTGTTGCATTGTTGTTTGAAGAATCGTATCCAACGATTTTGATATTCTTAAGCGTCGAAAAAAAATAATTTCAGTCTATTAGTTTTTTTTTGCGATGCGATATTTTATTCAAATAAAAGAAGGTGAAACAAATGAATAACTGTTTATTGAAACTTATTATTTACACAATATGTTTTAGTATTATTAATGTGGAATGTGATGTATAACATAAAATGTGCCATACTTATTATTTTTAATGTTGTATTAAAGTATCTTATTATAATTGTATAATATTTTTAAGAGTTTTTACGTCTGTAATATCTATATTATAACATCTATATTATAACCAAAAATGTTTTGAAAAAAATTATTTCTTAAAAATTAGACATACAAGATTATTATCATAAATATCACGTAATTTATATTTAAATTATAAAAATATATTTGCACTATTTGTAAATTTAATGAAATTAAATTTAATACAAATATATAAATAAAAAAAAATCCCAAAATTATTCTGCAATATTCCGCGAAATAATATACGTACAACTGTCTGGTATCATGTAGCACGCCGCCCGCCCTCCATGTGCAACTGAAATTTTCTTTGTGTCAGTGTAGTGTCCCGTGGTTTCGACGCTTACTTGCTTTTGTGTTATCATATGTGGGAGGGCGGGCGGTGCTTGCCTGCCTGTGCTGCATGAGCATATGCATATGTGGGTGGACGGGCTGTTTCATGCTGCATAATATTAAACAATTGTATGCTGTTTCGCCAATTATAACAAATAATCTTGTGATAATATATCATAACATTGCATAAAGTAATGCCTGATTGAACTGAATTTGAAACCGACTTTTTCGTACCTTAATACAATGGTTTTTTATTTCATTTCGACATAAAATCGTAAAGTACCTGTAGGTATTAAGAAGGTGTGCTCCAAAGTACAATCCAGCGTCCAGATCAGAACTAATGACATTTCAAATTGTTATTTTTATACTTTAACGAGACGTGAACTAGTGCGGTTCGGCGTCGCATTAAGGTGTCATTAAGACTGGCCACCATGACTACTCAATTTAACAGTACGTTACAACTTCAAAAAAATAAAACGGCTTCAAATATGAATTATACACAAGTAAACTATAAAGCAAAAAATAAATATGTTTTACAACATTTTGAAGTCGGTGCCAAGTGAAAATTTTAACGTATTATTTACTAGAACCAATTTCAAAACGTTTTGATTTATGATATTTGTACTATAACAAATCAACTGTTAAAATTATTAGCTCAGCATAATATATATATAACAACCTTTCAGCATACTATGTCATGTTTCGGAAGAAATTCAACTTAAGACATTAAATCAAAAATTGCAACACCGCGAGTTATAATCCATACTCTAGGAGAGTGCAAGGTGCTCTCCGTATGCAGGAAGATGCAACTTCAAATCCCACTGCGTTACAATTTTCGATTTGGTGTGTAAAGTTTAATATTTTTTCCTCACATATGGACACGAAACTTTGAATAAACAATTTCGGAACACACTAACCAAATTGTGATTAAATACACATTTAAAAATAGTATAATTAAACTTTTATTAAATTAAAGAATGTAATTTATCGTAATAACTTTATCATTTATTTTTATTTAATATCTTTAAACACAAAATTGAAAGGTCCAATTATGTAGTTGAGTGTACTTGGTTTGACCTTCAGCCCAGGTCCGAACCACTCCACGTGGAAATTCTCTATGACCTTAGAGAGAAATATTTCTATCTCTAATTCAGCAATTCGACGACCTGCAATATAATTATTACATACATATGTATAGTACGTGGCTGTTAAAATTTCTTCGTTTATAATAATATTTTAATGACATCACTTAAAAAATAATTATTAAAACCGACTGCGTAAAAATAATATAAATTTCATTTGTCTATAAACATCCATCAAGCTGTACCTGCCAATTTAGTGTCAAATGTCACATATATGCGAGTAACAAAGAAAACGCCGTACAAAAAACCAAAGCTAGCCGAATGCCTGAGGCTCGATGTATATTTTTTTGCGACGTGTTATACTTCTAGTGACAATTATTATTAAATTCATTATAATCCATTAACAGATATACAAATACAATAATAATAAAAAATATATTATGTTGTAAGGAATCAGCAGGATATTTATGATCAATATCATTTTTAATACAAAATAAAAACAAAACTATACGGGTAATGTCATACACATAGGCAATGTAGCATAAGTAACATTATTTTTATATAATTAATCAAAACGCATAAGAAAGGCACATTTATGAATTAAAACTTTCGAATTTACCAATACAACTGCGAACTCCAAATCCGAATGGGCTGAATGCAAATGGATGCGCGTTGCTGTGGTGCAACGGGTCAGTTTTTTCAGTAATCCATCGTTCAGGAATATATTCCTTTGATCTTGGGAATTGATCTTCCCTCATCGACAAAAATTGATGTGCAAATGTAACTAACATCTGAAATACAGACGTCGAATAAATACTAGAATTGATAGTACCGAATTTAATAGAGAAGCTAAGTCTTACATCTTTAGGTATTCTATATCCTAATATATCGTATTCCTTTGTTGTCTGTCTCAAGTTTCCCGACACGACTGGGAGCATCCTCATAGATTCTTTTATACACGCTTTTAAATATGGCCTCTTCTCGTTTTGAGACATAATTTCTTTTCTTAATTTGTTTTGCTTGTCAGGATTGTTAGCTAGTAAATATAACGTCGCTGTCATAGTATTTGCTGCCTTGAAAAAATATGTAGCTTAAATGAATGTATCTTTGGTAAAAATTATATATATAAATATTTATTTATTCATATTTTATATGAATAAATAAATATTTTTTTTATAATTTATTTATTATTTTTGACAGATATTATAGTTGGGATGATTTAGAAATATACAATCGGGAAAAAAGACCCAAAGAGTGGCGTGAACGGTAAGTGATTTAACATAAAAATAAAATTTTTAAAGAATGGCACCTCAAATGATTTTAATAAGACACAAGAGCGTATTGGCCTGTCTCGAGGAAAGCGTAAGAGAACACGCTCAGATCATATAGATAGATGTAGATATGTTAATTTCGGCAAAGTCGACGAATCAATGATAGGGAGCCAGTTTGACTGACGACGAACTTAAGAAATATGATGAAATTTGCGCAGTTCGTAAATAAAACATCATGCGCATTAATATAGCAAACATAAACAAATTGAGGTTGAAACGAAGAAGAGACTATTCCAGTAAAATTTTGGTTTGGAAAGAAAGTAAATTCCGCAAACATTTTAAAGAATGCTGTAAGAAATGAAAACGGTTACTATCTTCGTTAAACTGAGCTCTCTACGATAGGTTACAATATATGATTACTCCAAGAATCACAGCTAGCTCGCTGTATATAATTTGTTTACCAGCATTGACTATGCATAGTATATTATTTGAATCAATATTGCTATGTACCTGTTTGTTATCTATAATCATAGCTTTTAATTTTACAGGCTTAACAAGGAGTTTATAAAATTTGGCCCAGTTCTTAATGTTGTTTAAATTACAATTAACAGCATCCACGGTTGAGCCCAGATCTGATAAGGAAGTATGTCTATAAAGTTACAAATCGTCTGCACAAAGATAGTAGTGAATAGTGATAACTTTAGTGATTTCATTCATGAAAATTGAAAACAGAAGAGGAAATAGTACACCGCCTCGTAGTACGCTTGCAGAAAAATCAACTTCATCTGAGGGAGCCTCATCAGACTTGACCATCTGTCGACCCTAAGGATAAGACTGGAACCAGTCAATTACAGGAAGAGCAATGATAAATGAGAAAAGGATGCCAAGCAAAACATCAAAGTTCACTGAATATATGTTTAGAGAAAAATATAATTTAACAATTATTAACAGTTTAAAGTATACGAAAAATTATTGCTCTACAAATCATGAATCACACTTTTTATTTTCAAGTAACAGACATGCAATGGATGGCACCAGAGAAAGTCATTAAATGGTTTAGGGAATATTTAAGATATAACATATTATATTTTTAAATTCCGAAACTGTTGAATTACTCAATTATGAAAGAAGAAACATAAAACTTACTGTGTCAACACCAGCAAACAGCATATCGCTAGCCATAATAAGTGCAGTATTTTCATCAATTTCCAGTAATTTTTCCAGAACACCTTTTTCTTCAGACGAATTTTTATCTTTAGTTTGTAGTTGTTTTATAGCTTTATCGATAAAAAACTTACTTAATCTAAAGAATAAAAAATCCATAAATTAGATATTACTATTAGTGTGATTATAGGTAATTATGAATATACAATACACGGAATATATGAATACACACTGTATGAATTGTGCGTATATCAATAATAGACACTGAAAAAATCGGCAAATAAAAGTCTAATACGTACTCTACTTGATCATCATAAAATTTCATCGCTTTTTTAAAAGTTGGCGTTGAGTAATATCTCCAAAGACTCGGTTTAAAATCTATTTCATCCATAATTTTAAATATTCCATGTATCGTATGTATGAGCTTCTTAGCAGGAGAATTTTCCGATAGATTACGATCAAGACAATTGATACGACCCCCGAGTGCCACAACACCAATGGATTCCAACGCCCATAAGTTCATCTCCTCATCAAATTTTCCCTCCAACATATTTTTATTATTACGAATGAGTCTCATTCTGAAAAGTTAGATTTTAGAAATTAATTTTGAGATTTTATCATCATGTTGGTATTATTAAATGAAATACCTCTTAATCATATCTTCAGCTACATCATTTAGGCTGTCTCTGTATAGTTGAACAGTTTTTGGTTGCAACATTATAGGGTTTACCGTCGACCGGAACTTCTTCCATAATTCGCCTTGTCTAAAAGGGGAAATTATATCTTTACTAATTTTAATGAAGAATTAATTAGTTAGTTACTGATAACTTCGTGGGAATGGCCGAAAATATATATGTGAAAACGAACGTGACTTATGTCATGACTACTCAAAATCCTATAGATACGGGAAAACTATTAGCAGTAAGTCGCGGATGTACTTCCACACAGAACGTCCGACTTCTTGACGTTGAAGTTCGACGTCCAATAATATTTTATAAGTTTTTACAGTAATTAGATATTTGCTGTGCTACAGTCCACCTAATTGACTATAGCTCACATATGGTACCCCATATCGCTCTTAAAGCTAATATAAGAATTTCGTGAGAGTAAGAGAGCAGGGAACCTCCAAACCCCCCCCCCCCCTCATCTATTCCACATGAAAGAGGCCCATCTCTTCCCTTGCATCCAATTCTCCTTCTCCTTTCATTTCTCGCATTTGTGGCTCCCTTGGTAATGTAAATATACTTACTATACTTCCGAATACTACGGATAAATATTCGCAGATTAATTTTAGGTTTTAAATAAGCTTTTGAGACTTACTCTGTGATTAGACCCGACGATTCATTCACATCACTTTTTTTATATACTTTTCTGTAATAATCCAAACTTTGAAAACCAACGCGGATTGGCATCAAATTCTCATTTCTCAGTACCTGTAAATTTATATTTGAATTACATTTAATAATCTCTTGTGTTTTTTGTCTTAATAAAAATAGAGAGTGCTCGATTCGACTGCTCGTAAATTTCAATAATATGGAAGCCGATTTTAACGATTCCTTCTCTATTCCTTTGGTCTTTCTTCGAGGGTCCTATGTAAACCACTGTAAATAATTTTTAAATACAACTACATTTATTTTATATTTATTTTATATTTTTTATCTTATTATTATCTTACAAATTATTTTAAGTAAAAAAAATATTTTGCTAAATACCTATTTAAGACAATTACACTTGTAAAATTTACCCTTGTAATTTATATAAAACAACAATACAAGTTTTTTAACAGTTGCCAAAGTAACTTTAGGAAAGCTGTGAGTGTTAAAAAATAAGGCACTGACAGTAAATTCTTTCATGTATACATCAACGAAAAACAAGTTGTATAAATCTTTATGATAATCTTAGAGCAAAAGTTAGAAGTGTAATTCTAGCCTAAGGCGAAAATTATTTTTGCTTATTAGTTTTGCTCTTAGACTTTCATAAAGATTTACATAAGTTATTTCTCATTGCTTTACACCTGAAAGAATTTACTGTCATTGCCGGATTTATTGACATATACAACTTTCGTAACTACTTACGATTTATCTGTTACTAGGTTACGGAATTATTTTATGGCGCTTTCGAGATTAAAAATAAAATGTTAGCCTAACAACAATGTATTTACTTACAGTAGATGAAGCTTCAGCATCGAACAAAAAAATTAGAGTTGGTGAGCCAAATGAACCTTCAAATCTAACAATTGGTCCATATTTATCATATAACACGTCATGTATTGCTATTGAATCAGTTTTGTAAAGAGATCCTGAAAAAATGGTGTTAGTATTACCATACATATGTACATTAAGACTTTAAAAGAAGGCACCAATTTAAAATTATAAGTGTAATTCTCGCCTTATACGGAGAGAGCGAATTTTGCATGTGCGAACTCAAATCACTGAACATATTTTAAAAATTATGATACCCTTTTTATTCAAGATAATCATAGGCAATACTTAATGTTAATATACGTATTATTTTAATACAAAAGCTATATTAACAAGCGTTTTTTGACGACAAGCGTCATTGCGAGCGACGCGACGAGCAGAACCTATTACTATATAAAATACTGTTTCACTCTATGTCATCGTGACTTGAATTTTAAGTGTCAGAGATATATTATCAATAAGTACATACATAAACAACAATAATTTTAATTAAAACAAATAATATTCAAGCATTTTTACTAGAATTCGTGATGACGACTGACAAAAAAAATGACTGAGAAAGTGAAAAGTAAATTTTGATTTTCTGAATTCATAAGATCTTGTGTCTATTTATTTAACCTACCCTGATTTTAATTTCATAGGTGAGCCTAAAATTGATAAATTAATAAGGTGTCGCGTTGTTTAAAGTTGTAGCTCACTTATACGACTTTGCTCGCGCACGAAAAAAGTATAAAAAATAAATAAAAATTCAGCTTAAGATTCAACAGTAAGTCGACGTATTTAGGTACATTTTGTAATAATAACATACAATTACAAACAGCGGTTTTAGTAAGTTATCGTTGGAAAATGTACCTATTTGCTGCGTCTTAAAGCTTGTTTTTAAATGTCAATATTTTGTCTTGCGCGAGCGAACTCGTATAGGTGAGCTAAAGTTATGCTCATCAGTACTGTGTGTGTTTATACATATTTATCCCTTCACTGTTCATACCTCTGGGTCAAATCGTAATCTTATATAGAACCTACATAACTTACCTCAAAAATATGTCATTAAACAATGTTAAACGAAGTAAACTTAATGTTTTATAACAAAATTGTACATACGTAATATTTTATAACATCAAAGTTAATCTGAACACACCATAACACAAAAATAGTTTTTCAAATTGGACAAAAATCGAATAGACCCTTTGATCAGCGCGCTTGAGATTCCAAGTTCAAACAAATATTTCTACATTTATGTATTGTATTAGAATACAGATATATTTATTTTGAACTGACCTCCGGGCAGGAAATGAAGCAACTGTCCTATAATTGGCAGAGTAGAAGGACCAGGTATCTCTTTCCAGGACTTTAATTTCAGGGCTTCCTCGTTATTGTTTACCGCAGTGTTGTTAATAGCTACTGATCTGTTTAATAACATACATGTACAAAATCTTGCAAACACAAACAAATATAAACTTACTGTATAATAGAACGATAATAGAACATTGATTGACTTTAACAACAAAAACAAAATAATATACGTTTCTAGACATAAAAAAAATATAATATATTATAATAAACATAAAAATGCGTTTTGACGTTTAAGAAGAATTTTATTTGAAGTAGTAGTTTTTTTTTGCTTTTCGAAGAATTTTAAAGAATTCTATTTAAGTATATTATAACAAAACAATAGAAACTACTTATTGAGATGCAAAAAAAACTGGACTCACCTCACAAATTGCTTATTAATAACACCCAAAGTCAAGGTTGGTCTTCGTAAAGACTGCATATTTTCTCGCAGACGTTTAACGCTAGTGTTAATACAAAATAACTAAAACCACTCCACATACACTTTAAACGATCTACTTCCTCATACACCTCAAGTATAACAACAATAAATATTATAACAAAACAATACTTAGATAAAGACTTATCTTTTATCTTATAAATCAAGCAATAACAACGTTGATATGGACTGGTGTCTAACGTACGTTACAACGCGATGAGACTGTGTGATTATTATTGTTTTTTGACCTTGGTCTTGAACGGATACCGAAATAGTTTTTTATGTAGACTCTATTGGACGTAATTATTGTAATAAATTGTGACGTACAAATGTAAAACTGTTATGTGTGCGTTATGATATGATTATACTTTGCTTTATAAAAGACTTATTATCTAGCTATATTTTAGATAGTATTACAAACTACCTGCCCCTCGCGGTTTAACTCACGTTTATAATTACTGCTTTTCTCCTATGAATTGTAGCGTGTTGTAATATAGCCTATAGCGTTACTCAATAAATAAACTATCTAATACAAAAACAAATTTTCAATTCGAAGCAGTATTTCCTGTGATTAGCGCGTTGAAACAAACAAACAAACTCTTCATCTTTATAATATTAGTATAGATACCGTTCAATACTAAAAAAATCGGGAACAGGACTGCGTTGAAGTCTCGTTACAATATCAACAATAATGTTTATCATAATTATTATTTCATAAAAGGTTAAATTATATTTATTTTGAAATACGGACACGCAGAAACGGTAGGATTCGCCTAAAGAATCGGAAATACTATCATTCTTGCCAACATTACACGCGGATAATTTGTATTATATTTTTTGTAAATACTGTATTGTAATTATATTTTCAATAAATTTAGTAACGTATCTAAATACTTAGCAATATTAACTACTTTCCATATCTTCTTGACATCACCTGATTTACACTTATGTACATTCAGCCTAAACCAATATGCAGAAGATATCTAGAAGCAGAATTATGCATATTAAAATCCCAAAACTTAACCCTAGGCAGTGAATAAAAAAAAATTGCGTAAAATTTCGACATTTTTGTAATTTAAAAATAAAAATTATTTTCAAATCATAAATAATTGTGACAGACACATAATATGCTTGTGGTTAGCAGCATTATTGCTAATAAATTAATATGTAAATAATTGATAAAATCAAAAACCCGACCGGGTAACAGGTTCATTGAAAATCGTTACTAACCAACTTTAAATCGTTATAAATACTAAACGATAATTCTGATCGAAAAATTATGTAAGAAACCTAAAAATGATTTTTAATTACCTATTCAACAATACCTCACTTAACATACATAGTTCGTCGATTATCGAAAATTGTCGAAATTAAATTAGATTTTAAAACATAACATTTTCCATGCTATAGATTAATTAAATACCATTATGATAATCCAGATTTTTAAAATTAACAATTATAATTTATTGTAGTTAATTTGTCTGAAAACAAAAAAAATAAAGATTTCAATAGATCCTGCAGATTTTTTGGAAGTCGAATAATGGATAAAAATGATTAAGTGAAAAGCGACTATGCTACTTTTAAAAGTTTTAATCAATGCTAAATAGATGATGATTTACCAGTTTTCTATCATATTCAAAACTATAGGCGAGCGAAGCCGCAAGGAAATACTAGTTTTAAATAAAAAAAAATAAGTCCTAAAAATAATATATTTCTGTCGAGTAACATATGTTATATTAAATGTCCTTAAACACGAAGTTGAAGGGTTCCGAAACATAGTTCATGGTCTTGACGCGGATCTCCGGCGGCGGCCCGAACCTCTCCAGTTGGAAATTTTCGATGACGGTAGCAATGAATGTCTCTATTTTCAATTCGGCTATACGTCGACCTGTTGAATTTCGTGACTTTAATAAATTGCTTTCTTATTATTATTATGTCATTACTAGAGTTCTAGTCTCTAGTTTACTTGTTTAATTATTAATATATTTATAAGATCCAGGATGAGAGTAATGTATACTAAAGGAACGAGGGTGTGTAGTTCGCTACTCCTTATACTTTCAGATTTGGTTTAACATGTCCAGTTAAAAAACTCATTCTGTATATTAGTAATTAACTAATCAACGAGGTACTATAAACAAAATATTATATATAATTATTTTATGATATATTCCTAACATTTTATATGTTGGTGTGTAAAGGAAGTTTTGCAAAAATATTTGAAGTATATCAAAGCATATTCATTATTTGGCCATTTAATGAAACAACCTTGCCAAAAGCTAGTAACCAACGAAATAATAGAAAATAATTTATTAGTTGTTGCTATAAAACACCACAACAACAAAAGTAATTTTCATTTTCCACATATCAACATGGAACTTAAAAAATCTACCAAAAGAATTCTAGTGTTTTAGATGTAAATTAAAAAAAAAAAAGTTTAACCTATACAAGATCGGACGCCGAAGCCGAAGGGGCTGTAAGCGAAAGGATGCGCATTTCCATGATAAAGTGGATGACTCTTCTCGACGATCCATCTTTCAGGTATGAACTCCTTTGGACGTGGATAGTGTTCTTCCATCAGTGACAGAACTTGATGCCCAAATAATACAAACATCTGCAAATACATAATATAATATAATCAATGATCCATACTAATTTGTATTTTAATATATGTAACTTTTAAGTCAACTCGTGACCACGACGAATGCAACTTCGTCGAAACGTCGGACAGTAAAAAGTTTATCGCTATAAGACTCGTTATAAATATGAATAGTATAAATCGCGAAAGTTTAAAATATATGTATACTTTTAAAAATACATTTAAATAAACTAGAAATTTTAGATGTAACCTTAAGTAGAAAAAAATGAATACTCATTTACTTGTTTAGGTATTTTGTATCCAAAAATATTATATTCTTTACTGGTCAGTCTCATGTTTCCTGCGACCACTGGCATTAATCTCAGAGATTCTTTTATGCACGCTTTAAGATAGGGTTGTTTTTCTTCTTTGGATGTGATTTCTTCTCTTAACTTTTTTTGTTTGTCTGGGTGCTGGGCAAGTTGATAAAGTACTCCTAATACAGTGTTTGCAGTCTGAAAATTATAATTAATTCTTGTTTTCATTTGAATGTTTTTATTAATATGTCGAAAAAGCGTATTAATTTTTGATACAAATACTCATTAAATAAAAAGATAAATTAAAAAGATTATTTTTACGTTAAATTTTTAATTATTAAATTACAGTTTCACACTCAAAATGATACTATGACGGATCTTTATATTATATTAGTACTTATTATAAATTGGATAATCTAAATTTCCTAAATATCTATGATACACGGTATTTCAAGAACAGCTTTATGTTCCGTGCTGTATATTGAAATAAATTATGCAATAGAAATTTAACTAAAGATATCCTTAGCCATACTAGCTATCCCAAAAAGATTTCAAAGATCTGTTATTTGACTGCCCAGTATCATGTATGAGAAGAAGAAAAATATTTTAAAGATAATTATATTAATATAAGATTATATATATTATATATTAAGATAAGATTGGAATTGAAAGAGAAATGTACAATGTACGTAATTATTAATATGAACATCTAAAAATAATAGAATAAAATACTGAGACTGAGTAGAAATTAAATCATAAGCTCATAAATTATTTAGCCGACTTTTTCATTACCTTTATTGTTATTTTAAGATTCATTGTAAAATAACCATGGGAACACAAAAAAAACTTACCGTATCGACTCCAGCAAATAACATATCATTTGCCATGACTAGGGCGACGTTTTCGTCAATTTCTAGCAATTTTTCAAGAACTCCTTTTTCTTCATCCGATGATTTCTGCTTAGTTTTAAGTTTTATCATGGCTTCTTCAATGAAATGCTTATTTACCCTGAAACAGTTATATGGTGAGAACAATATTCAATACCTCATGTTGAAAGTTATCAATTCTTACAATACACGTCAAATATAGTTAATAATATATAAATAAGTTATTTATATTTTTTTAACTATATTTATTACTATTGCGTTCTGAAAAAAAATTAAAACAAAAATACTATAAAAAATTCTTCTCTTTAACTAATCTTATTTTACTAAAATTCAAAACATTTTCTCATAAATAAATCATAAATCATTTCGGTGTTTATTTATTTTATAAATCTACCAAAATTTGCGTTACATAAAAAACAAATCCCTTTTTCGATTTTATTATGATGCCTAGCTGTGCCCACGACTTCTTATCTTAAATTATTTTTATCTATCCAGTATATAATACTCAAAATAATAAAATTTTCAATCATTAAATTTCATTCAAAATAATAAAGTAAGGTGTTTTAAGAAAATTTAATCTTATATCACTACAAAACCCTGTTATTATTTTGATATAATCTAAAACTTTTTACCCCTGTGCAAGTAAATCTATTTATTATCAATTCCAAATAAGTTCGTTAATATGACGTTATTTCGTTTATAATATGACGTAATTTAAAGACAATGTAAAATTATGAAAATTGTCCAGTAATTTGGGAGATCAGTGCATTTGAACAAATGAGCATGCAGACAAAGAACCAAATTGTAAACACTGTATTCTATTATATTCCCTACAACGCAATTAGATTTTGGCTAATTTTTTCAATGCACAAATGCATCATTCTTTTGTTTTATTATCGTATAGAATTGATTAAAATTTTAAATTTCAAAGAAAACTTTACTTCATCAGTTCATCGTGACATTTCATCGCTCGCTTCAAAGTGGGTGTTGAAAAGTATCTCCATATGCTAGGTCCAAATTCCAGTTTGTCCAGTAATCGGAACATTTCATGAACGTTTTGTATTAATTTCTTTGCGGGAGAGTCAACTGGCAGGTTTTGATCGAAGCAGTTAAGACGTCCACCAAGCGCCACTACTCCGACAGACTCCAACGCCCACAAGTTAATCTCCACATCAAATTTACCTTCAAGCATGTTCTTATCGTTACGTATTCGTCTCATCCTATAAATAAAGAATAATTAAAATAATTTAGAAAGAAATATTAATATTGACAGACACGTTAATGCAATGATCAATGCTCTGATTGCTAACGGTCGCGGGTTCGATGCCCGCTCACGGCAAACGTCAATATTGGCCATACGGACGTTTATCGTGGTCGGGGTGTTTGCGTTTGCGTTGCGTGTTATCAGACTCCCGAGAATCATAAGATCCTAATGGGGCCGTTGAGTGTGATGTGTTTATTTATTTATATTTACTAAAAACCTATTATAGAAAACTCTCTAGTTAGGAAATATCAAATCAACGTTATTGCCATGTTGTCTATAATCAATTCGGCTCCGCAGTACTGGTGCTAATTACATTTATTAAATTACTATCTCATACGATTTCACTTGCGTTTATGGTTACTATTTTGCTCCTATGAGTCTTAGCGTGATGTAATATAGCGTATAACCTTCCTCTATAAGTAAACTATCTAACACAAACAGAATTTTTCAATTCTAACAAGTACTTTCTGAGCTTAGCGCGTTCAAACAAACAAACTTTTCAGCTTTGTAATAGTAGTATAGATGTATTTTAAAACAGCTGATTGTAAAGAAGCACCAAGCCAAAAGCAATTTTAAGGTTTAAAAATTCAGAGCCAAATAAAAAAAAATATTATAAGATACGTAATCGTAATGTATTGCACATTGTAGAGATGCACAACGACGCCATATTTATACATCAGTCGAAAACGGCGACCTCGCTAAAGTTTGGAAATTTATTGAATCGCTTGGGGTTGGCAAGCCATCTAATAATACTACTTCTAGTATTTTAGATATTGAACTCCTTAATAAACATTTTTTATCATCTAATTCAATAGATGACACTGAGAAAAATCTCACTCTAAACTTTCTTTCATCGTTGCCAATACCTGATTTTCAACCGTTTTCTTTCTGCCCATTCACAGAGTGTGATGTTAAAAAGAACATACTCTCAATCTCATCTCATGCAGTTGGTTCTGACAACATTAGCCGTAACATGATTTTACCTATCCTTCATATTATTTTACCCATATTAACCTACATCCTAAATGAATCCATTGTAACTGGCCAATTTCCTAAAGCATGGAAAAGTGCGCAAATAATCCCTATTCCTAAAAAACCTAATCCTACCAGTTTCTCTGACTATCGCCCAATTTTTATTCTTCCATTTCTCCCTGAAGTCCTAGAACAATTGGTCTATCACCAAATAAACACCTTCCTTATCAAACATTCCCTCCTTAATCCTTTTCAATCTGGCTTTCATCCTGGTCATAGTACGGTTAGTGCTTTAATTAAAGTCACCGATGATATTAGATGGGGTATGGATAACAAGCAACTAACTGTCCTTACTTTGCTTGATTTCAGCATGCTTTTAATGTTGTTAATCACGAGGTAGTACCTAAGTCTTTTGCGTTCTTTTAACATATCTCCATCTGTACTGGGCTGGTTTCAAAATTGCCTTGGAGGATGCCAGCAGAGGCTAAAAATTGACGATTCTTTCTCTTTTTGGTGTAATGTCCTGGCCGGCGTACCTCAGGGTGGCGTGTTGTCTCCTTTATTGTTCGCTATTTTTATAAACACTATATCTCAAAATATAACTTCTCTCTACCATATGTATGCTGACGATTTGCAAATTTATACCCAGTCAAGTCTCGATGATCATTCTTCAGCAGTATCTACCACTAATTATGACTTAGCGACTATATATAATTGGAGTAAATCCTTTGGTCTGACAGTAAATCCCATTAAGTCGCAAGCAATAATTATTGGAAGTCCTAACTTGATTTCGAGAATTGACTGGAGTAGTTTTCCTCCTTTATTATATAATAATATTGTTATACCTTACAGTACCTCGGTAAAAAATTTAGGCATCTACTTAGACTCCACTTTGACATGGACACATCACATTAAAGAACTTAGTAAAAAGACATTTGCGGCTATTAGCTCGTTGCGGCGCTTGCAGTCTTTGCTTCCCATCCCGACTAAAACTTTGTTAGCACAATCTCTACTTCTCTCTGTCCTTGATTATGCTGACACTAGCTATCCTAATCTAACTGAAGAGCAACTTAACAAATTTGAGCGACTTCAAAACATTGCTATTCGGTTCGTATTTGGGTTACGCGAATTCGACCATGTTTCAGAATTTCGTTCAAAACTCAAGTGGATGCCAATCCGCCTTCGTCGGAATCTACATATACTTTCTCTTCTGTACTGTGTGTTATTTAATCTCTACTCTATATTATATATATCATGAAATGGGTAACTGCAGCTATTTTGTATCTTACCGCTTTATCATATCTTCTGCCACTTCCCTCAAAGGTTTGTTGTAAAGTTTGATAGTTTTAGGTTGTAGCAAAACAGGATTGACCGTAGATCGCAATTTCTTCCATGCATCGTCATGGCTTCAATTAATTAAAAAAATATAATGTTTAGTAAACAATATTACAAACATAATGACGAGTTTCGTATAGTTTATGTCGGTTACTTAAAACCTGCAAGAAGAGTAAAGTAAAATGATTCACAGAAAACGAATATTTAATTGAATAAATCGAGTTGACTTTAAAAATCTGTCAAAATTATTATACACATATATACGAGTAAGATCTACTTTACCTTTTTTGTATACCTGGACGACACACTTATACTCGTATCAGTTATTTCGATTTTAAAACCAAACTACTGAGCCGATTTTAATAAAAATTCTATGACCAAGTTGAAAGTAAACCTTTTTAATTAAAAAAAAAGATTTTTTTAATCAGTTAAGAAATGACTGAGTTCCTTAGGTAACAAACATTAAAAACATACAGTACGAATTTGACGTTACTGACTGCATTAATAGTAAATACCACCCATTTAAAGCAAACGGATTTCCTGTTAGATTATTTTAAAATATAGATAGATTTTATTTTATTTTTTAAGATTTAAAATCTACATCAAATATATAGAGATAAAAGAAATATATAGATTTCATCATTTATTTGTTTTTAAACGCATTTCTGGCACCTACGGTGCTGCCAATACCCATGTAGATCACTTACCATCAGGTATCCTGTCTTATCATTTGCCCGGCAAGCCGGCTAATTAAAGAAAATACAATTTCACCACTTTGATGATAACTTAATTTCAAATACCACCTGTTCGTTCGCGAGTTATTTTTAATAAAGAAACTACATGTAAAATTTTTTACTCTGTGATTAAACCAGTCGGAGCATCAGGAGTGCCTTCTTTTTTATTTTCGTTCCTTCTGAGATATTCCAGCGCGTAAAATCCTGGCCGAACTGGGGACCAGTTCTCACCACGAAGTACCTAAAACAAAAATGAATAATTAACATTCAATCAATATAATGACAATTTATATTTACCTATTACTTCCAATTCTATTATTTGGCGATCGCTATAGTATAGTGGTACTCAATGTACGCTAACGCTGACAGTTGCGGGTTCAATTCTCGCTCGGGACAGATATTTATATATGTATACATATTTGTTTATAGGTCTGGGTGTTTGTCCTTGTGGCCCTTCCCACCGTGCCTCGAAGAGGACATAAAGCCCTAAAGACTTTCGGCTCCCGGTTGTTATCACAATGACCTGGTAATGATCGTTACTCTTTATAGAGAAATTATTATAATCTAATATATATATATATTACATATGTGTTATATTATTTTTATGTCTAAGAACGTGTTATGACGGAATAAGTTTTAAATTAGTAAGCAGACACCTCTTTCAAAACGATGAAATCTGGCTCCGAAGGACTATGGTAGAAATTGCATAACAACGTCACGATGATAATAATGTTATATTCTATAATTATTACTATATTATGGATAGTATATATGTAAATACTCACATGGGACGAAGCTTCTGCGTCATATAGTATGATTATTGGGGGAGATCCGAAGATACCTTCCAACCTGACTATTGGTCCATATTTTTTGTACAATAAATCGGTTATAAAATCATTGCGATTGGATAAAGTTCCTAAAAAAGATTAGAATAATAATTATTTTTTTTATCTATTATATCAATTGATAATTTGAATTATATTATGTTACTAGCTGTGACCGCGACTTCGTTTGCGTGGATAACAGAATGCTTGGCATGTCTCCTGAAAAGCAAAGTTATAATAGTCTGCGGTCAAGAAAAGAGCCTTTTACTTTGGATTTGGGAACTTTCTGGTTGTATTTATAAGCAGACACTAACTCAGATACGGTATTCCTCCACGGTTTTTACAATAAATGTTGAATAAAAGTGTTTTGTGCTAGTCTTTAAAATTTCAACTGTAAAACAGTATGTTCCCGCTAAGGTTCTCCTTATATATGTATATATGTATAAGGAGAATATATATTCTCCTTATATATATTCTCCTTATAAATACATCGGGTGACTTTTTTAACTGAGCTTGATAGGCCAAATCCAGAACTATAAGGAATCGCGAAAAATACTTAAAAGAGTCTCGTGTCCAATTTTGAGAAATCTAAAACTGCATCATAAGTTTTTTTTTATTTCATGATCTTGGTCAGGAATAGAACCCACTAATTTAAAAAAAAAACATATTTACCACCTAATAGTGTGATAGAATGTGCCATTTGTTTTGATCCCCGTCACCTACTCCGTTACCTAGGTAGGTTTAGATAATTCTTAATAAGATGAATTAATTTATTGAAAATCTACATTTCACTGGACTCGGCTATTGTACTCACCCGCTATTAGCGTTACAACATCCCGTTATGATTTTAAAATTTTACTTTTAGGTATGATCGTTTTTTTGATGAACTACTAAAGATTTAATTAATGTATGAATTTGATAGAATTTTGTAAAAAAATAGCCTTTTCTTTTTGTTGCAGTTAACTGTATACCATTACCTCCCCAAAGTTGATCCTTAAAATATGTCACTGTATCAGATAATGCAATAATACAGAATGTTAATTTTTGCAAAATCACCGTGTTCGTTTCTGGCTAGGAAAACTTATTTTTCAAAAAACTAATGATATAGTTTTAGTTTTTATCTAAATCGGCTCTGTGACTCCTTTAATTATTATTTTTCGCTATTGCTTTTAAGTTTCGGATTTGGTCTGTCATATCCAGTAAAAAACCAAACCAGTAAATATATTATTTTATTAAAATTATTATATTTATATAATATATATCTTCCCTATTTGAATCAGATGTTGTTCACTATTTCATTGGTTTCAATTTTGGTCCTTATTACATTGGCTTTCTGCTAGTAAAAGTTTCGTCAAAATCGGTCCAGCTGTTTCAGATATTAGCCGAAACAAACTGAGTGACAAATAGACAAAAATTTTAAAATTGGTAATTTTGTTGTCAGTACCGTGTATACTTCATATGCATTTATTAAAAAATTCAAACAGACACATCAATTTTATTTATTTGTATAGATGTATAAGGTATACATCTATACAAATCCTTCTTAAATCGTAAATTGTTCACTATTTTATTGGTTTCTACAATACTTTGTTATCGCGTAATTCTCTGTTTTACTTATTCATTGAAATAAATATATATTTTTCAATAAAAGTAGCCCAAGTTAATCTTTATAATATTAGCTGTCCATTAATCACGTAATGTTTTAAAGAACTTTTTAGACTTTGACATTTCGTGGTTTTTTTCTTCCATCCCCTCTTCCTCCTCTGGGCCTCATTAATATAGGGTAAAAATTTAAAATACGGGATTAATGGACATCCCCTAACTGCGAGTGAAAGTCCCATTAAATTTGATTCAGCTGTTTCAGAGATTAGTCGTAAGAAACAGACTGATAGACAAAAAATTTAAAAATGATTTTTTTTTTATGTAAGTAGTGTATATACTTTCATGCATTTCGTGAAAAGTCCAAAATAATGTTCGACGTTATTTATTTATGAACCGATTGAAATGAAATAAACACTAAATGTTAAGTGAAGCTTACTGCAATATATTAATGACCACACATTAAATCGGATAAGCCGTTTCTGAGATAACGCACAGATAAACAAACTGACAAAAATTGTAACAATTATTGTTTTGGGTTCTATTGCGTAGGTAAAGGCTCCCAATAATATTTTTTTATTTCATATATCTTTCATGTACAGACAGCGACCCGTTAGAATTTTTTTATATGTATAGATTAAAAAATATCTAAAATAGAAGTAAGCCTAAGTCACTCCGTATAACATTTGCTAACTGCAAGTAAAAGTACCATCAAAATCGGTTCAGTTGTTTCAGAGATTACTCGGAACAAACAGATAGACAGACAAAAAATTAAAAAAAATGTATTTTTTTATGTAAGTACTGTATATCCTTTCATGCATTTAGTGATAAGCACAAAAAAATGTTCAACGTGGTTCCTTAAATTGACATAACTTTTTAATTTATGGACCAATTGACATGAAACAAAGCCTAAATGTTAAGTGAAGCCTACTACAATATATTAGTGAAAACCGCATCTAAATCGCATAAGCCGTTTCTGAGATTAGCGTGCACAAACGCACAGATAAACAGACAAACAGACAAACAGATAAGAATTCTAAAAATCATTGTTTTGGCTTCTGTTGCGTTGATAAAGGCCCCCTATAATATTTTTTTTGTATATCTTCCATGTACAGACAGCGACCCGCTAGAATTTTATTATTAGTATAGATAGAAGAGTTTATCATGTATAGCTCTGAAGATTTAAAAATGTTGAATATTTAATATTAAAAAAAAAAGTTATTTAAGAAAATGCCTTATTATTTCTAATTTAACATCTTAAAAAAATTACCAGCATTGTTAATATTTATATAAAGAATATTCACATTATATTTTGATCATTAAAATTATAATTTGGTAGAAGCAAAACTAACATAATGAGACTTGGAAATATTCCACGGAACAATTATTATTATTCAAGTGTATATATAAATTGCAAAATCAGCAGTTTATTTTAATATATAATTTTAATAAATTATTCTTAATATTTTAGATTGTACTTTGACTCATATATATAGATACAGATAGTTCTACTGCGTATTGTATCTTATCATAGCTACTGTGTTTTGTTTAAGAATTATAGCAATAAAAAACACTTTATATTATTATAATATTTAATATTAGCTAAATATTTTTGTATCAAATTAGTTTGAATTGTGTGTATTTATTCCTCTTATGTTCCTTTATCTTGTTATTATTACAAATGCATAAAGATGAATGTGTTATTCGATCTGTGTTTTAGGTACCTGACCAATTTTCCTTATGTTGTTGCTTATCAGTTTTTAACGAGGCAATTTATAAGTCAAGGTCATGTGAATATAATTATCAAAAGGCTTGTATAAAATATGTAAATACAGTGAATAAAATAACAATAGTTTTGTTTGAATTACTGGAATAACGAAACATATCATGTCCATTTATAAAAGATTCTAAGATCTACATATATTAGGTATATGTATATAGAAAACAAAGTCGGGATAGTTACACCGAAAACGATTTTTATTGATTTGTTAATATGTCTCCATTCTATATAAAAGAATAGCAGAATAATTAAAACATCGGAAAATTTCACGAAATTAAGTTATGAAGAAAATTTATTTTCCATGGAATGTCTATTGAGTTAACATAATATTTATTGATTCTGAGGCAGTACGAAGTTAGCCAGGTCAATTTTAAGTTAAAGATCCATTTACAAATTTCCTTTATGCCCTTTTAATGTTAGAATGTATAGTTTTGTTTACAAGCGGATACAACGTCTATTTGTTATTCCGCGTTATTATAATCATAGGACACACTACCTCCAGGTAAGAAATGATGCAATTGTCCGATGACAGGTAGTGACGAGGGTCCAGGTATCTCATGCCATGACTTGAGATCTTCAGTCGTTTTCTCCTCCGCAATATTCAAAGACATTGACCTGGAATTGAGAGTTTTCATTTTTTTTGTGACTTTAATACGTTACTTGGTGTGTTGCCTAACACTTGGTGGTTGATATGAACCAAAAAATTTCGTTGTCTTAGATTTTCGCGATTATTAATCATTGAAATAAAACTATTTTAAACGGATTTAAATCGCGTATATTAACTTTTTTTATAATCCCGACATTTCGATCACTTTTCAGCGTTCGTTACACTCTAGACTCTACCCGTGACCACGAACGCTGCAAAGTGCTCTACCCGTGATAAACGGCTAAGTGTGTGTCGGGCCACGTGCACTGCAGGGTTCCGTAAGCGTTCGTCACAATAATCAAATATAAATAAATACTAAAGGAATAAAGTAAAGGAGTATATAGTTACTGTTTAGTATTACTTTTCGATGTACTATTAATTATAATTATATGACTAAATCTAAATCTTACATTAAATATATAATTTTATGGTTATATTAAAGTAATAAACTTTATTATTATTGTTATTTTGTTACATAATAAACATAATTGTTTTAATTATTAATAAAGATGATATGAGAAGATATTAACAAAAATAATGCGTGTTTTGTTTAATTTCATTTCATTCAATGGTTATTTGTACGTTATGAAAACCAAAAACTTTATTAATTTTTTTTTTACCTACTTTATGTTCTATCGTAAAAATTTCCATTATAGCAAATCTATAGTCTTTGCTTTTATTTGAAATTAAAAAAAATAATTGTCATGAAATGACAAATAACCATAGTGATTGTCAGATAAATGACAAAATGGGCTATAAAACTACTGCTATCGCTAATCCACTGAGCCACTACAAATTGGAAATCAACTGTCAATATGTATCGCGCTGCGAAAGCGATAGCTCTGGCATAATCACCCTACGTTATCATATAAAACCTGATGAACAATGATATCATATCTATCTGTCTATCAAATACTTTTAAACTAGCAATCGTATGTATGTGTACTCCGGTTACGGCTTCAACGATTTTCATTAAATTTAAAATGCAGGTGTTTCGGAGGCGATAAATTGATCTAGCTAGGTATCATTTTTAGAAAATGTCATTTTATATGTAATTAGGCAAAAGAACTGCTACAATATCATTAGAATCCGAAGGTTAATGATTTCCAAAAACCATGATTCACCAAGAACTGATTGCCTAATCAGTAATACGTTATTTATAATATGGTATTTGCAGTGATGATTATGCTAAGAGTTTTGTAACCCCCGAATAAAAATAAGGGTATTATAAGTTTGACGTGTGTATCTGTGTGTCTGTGTGTGTATATATATAATAGGTACTGCTTATTTGAACTGTATAGCAACTATACTAATTGCTTAATCAGTAATACGTATTTTTTTATTAGGTCTCTTCATATAATATGACTGGGTGCTCTTTTCTTATTGTTAAAAGCATATAAACAACTTCAAGCGGTCTTATCAACTCGAAATTTACTATGCTATGAATGATTTTCAAATAAAATAGTTTCGTAACCTTGACTTGACACTTCAGGATCATCTGGAATCAGCAGGATATACTGTTCCTAACCAACTTAGAAGTCTTCCTGGGGTATCCCAATCCTCTTCCCGGAATCCGAATCCATTTTCCGTGTCGTTATATTGTGTCATAGTGTATTTTTTTCTGTATAAACCAATAACTCTCAACTTTTAATGCTTAACGAATCGAGCTAAAGAATCATTTTTAGAACTTTTGGAGAGAAACGATTCCACAATACATTACTTTTGTGTGACGTTAACTTTTTACACAGCCGTCGTCGTGGAAGCTCTCAAGTGATAAGACTTCTTCGGACTTAGTTCATGAATCATTTTTTTTTATTTAACATATTTATATATGTACATAAATATAGTATAGCCTATCATTATCTGGAATAATGATACTATAATTTTTCATATAACTTCAGTGGTTACTGAGTTTACTTCCCAATTTGATAAAAACTTAAGAAAATAGCTTTATCTTACTTTCTTATTATATTAGTATCAATGATGTTTTGTAACTCTAAATATGTTACGTTCATACCAGAGGCTATACCATCTGAGACCCGAGGCAAATTCTTTGAATGGGGTCTTTCAGTGAAATTCGTCACGTTATAACATAATTTTGTTGAACCGCTTAAGTTAGTTAGATTCAAACTATTAATAACCTTGTGTGCCTATTAATTAAATATCTGATAAGTTTTATTATCAAGAGCATAGGTTAATAAATACATATTTATAATGAAATGACAATTTACTTATAATAAGATTTTCATTACTAAAATTATTTTAGAGCAGGGCCCTCAGGGCTTTTTGTCAGCCCTGCCTACCCTACCCTACCTACCTACCCTATATATGTATATAGTAATGCCCCTGGTTCATACTATTTGACGTTAAAAATCTGTACCCACTTCCAAATTTGACAAGCTCGTCAATTGACTTGTTGGCCCAAAGAACCTCTCAGTAATACTCAGTCGCTAGCTGATTGCAAACTTCGTCCAAAGTGACGACAATATTCTGTGTGCTAAAATCTATGACCTTATAACATATCTATTGTTATATAATATCATTTATTAGAATAGATTATACATTTTACAACTTTTATTTACAAAGAAAATAAGGAAACGATCTAATTTGATGAATGGCAAAATTTAAACAGAATTTATCAAAGATATATAAATAAAATTACGTCATTAAACACTAAAACAAAATAAAAAAAAAACATATTTTTTATAAATTAACTCACCTTGTAAATATTTTATTCACATTTGATAAATTAGAAACTGATCTACGTAAAGTCTGCATTTTTAAAAATAATATTATTTCATTCAAAATATTTACAAAACACAATTTTATCCGTCTTCGCGGAAACACTTTAGATCGATAAGTATGTTATAACTTATACGTCTACATAACACAGCCGCCACCTTGTATCGTTGACGGTCGAATATCTTAATGTACCTTTGATTAACATACAATTTGAAGATATAACCTTGGTATGTGATAAAATAAAATTTCGTAAGGGGAATATTTGCACGCCTTATATAAAATTACTATTGAAATTACAATACATTACCTCAGTACAGATTATACATATTTATACCAAAAAACAATTATGTGACATTTTTGATAAAAGAAAGTTATTTAGTAAATTAATTGTAAAAAATGTTCGTATAATTTATGTGAACACTTTATTTTTCTCAAATGAACAGTTTTAGTGAACGATCGCTACAAAGTCGATTCGACGCGATTCGTTTGTTCTATACAGCTCGACTGTTAATAAAGTTAGCTTCATCGAATAAATAAAAACTTTTTTACACGTTTGACATACCGTTTTAAAGAGTAATAACTTGAGCAGCTTTCAGCATTTGAAAATCTGTATTGATTACACGTCTGAGAGCATTTACTCTACAAAAATAAACTGTAAATTTTGTTACATCCAGTTTTTCACTTTATGAGCTCACAACTTAATTTTTGCTCATTTTCAGATTCTTATTTTACTATATTTGAGTTATCCATATTATACTGTCAAAATAGGATAAATTTGGGCTAACAGGAACTTATAAAATAAAAGTTATAACACCTATTTATGTCGCAGCTAACTTAAACCATTCAATTTTAATTAACAACCTAGCTCTTTACTATACGGCGCCGTTCAACAAGCGGCTTGAGTGATATGGAGCCCTATCGTCTTTTATAATATTTACTGGCTGGTTAATGCTTAAACTATTTATATCATGTGACAAAAAAAGATGAAATATCTGTCATTTTTACTCACTAAGACGGGATTTTGCAAAAAACGGGGACCGCTAATATCTATATAAAAAAAAATCAAAACTGACATATTCAGTAAGAGATCAACCAACGCTGAACTGATACCGCTGAGGCTAGAAACATTAAATTTTGCACAAACATTCCTTATATAACGTAAGTATACACAAGGAAAGGATTTTTGAAATTTTAAGGGATTCAAAAGATGGATGAAAATTTAAGCACACGCGGAAGAAGCTGCAGGGAACTGCTAGTATATTATAACAAAACACGCCACTCACTACCATTATAGTAATGTGGAAATCAGTTTTGTTATTTGTAAAAATTCGTGTTAACTCGATTTTGCGACGCTCCAACGCTTCATTTCTTTGATTTTTAAATGATAATAACCGGAATTTGTATGACATCCAAGCAAACGACATTGCGTAATTTGCTTTTGAATTCGGTTTATTATTTTTAAGTCTTAATCATTTATCTTTTGTAGATAGAAAATTGTAACCTCTATGACTATATCATCGTTAGGTGCGAATTACACTAAATTTTAATCTTGTGAATGCCATAAAACAATTGTGTACCCTGGTAACGTTACGGAAGCTATGAATTTTAATAAAAACTGACAGTAAGTTCTTCCAGGTATTAAGTGTTGATTAAATAATATAAATCTTATATAAGTCCTTAGTCAAATCTTACAATTGAATTTGCAATGATTATCAAGATAGATTCTGCATATGATTAGATAGCTACGATATCTAAATAAAATGCAAGTATTTGTTCAATGATTAGTATTATCGAATGCGGGTTCTACATATTATATATTTTTGTGGAGGACAAATCGACGATTATGTCCAACAATTTCGATATCAAAATATTAATTATGCTGATTATCAAAAGCGTTCTTTTAGTACAAAATAACAACATTTTATTTGCTAGAACATTGCACATTTAAATAACGGTACTTGTAATAATAGTCAGTGTTTTTTTTTATTATTTGCCTGCAAAAATACATTTCTAAGCAATACAAATTACTTTATATGTCCTTAAAAATAAAGTTGAAAGGTCCTGTAATGTAGTTGATAGTGCTGACGTGGATCTTCGGCGCTGGTCCGAACCACTCCAATTGAAAATTCTCTACAATCTTAGAAACAAATGTTTCTATCTCCAGCTCGGCTATTCGTCGACCTATTAAAATAAATCGTCAAGATATACATGGTATCCACCGTACTAAATAACATCTTATAAATAATCAATACTTTATATAGAAATATGACTTAACGCCTTCAACATATTTTGTATGCATATCCTTATAGAATTACATATTAATTAAATACATTACAGTTTTTTTTTTCTTAATGTATATTGCTGTTGGCCATAGTGGCCTTTAGAGCATCACCGACGAGTACATTAGAAGCGTTCATTTAAGATGTAAGAAAAGACTTTAGCTGTGAATATATCCCAACAGTTTTAGTCCCAAATTTAGTTGGAAAAATTAAAAAAGATTTAACCTATGCAAGTTCTAACTCCGAAACCGAACGGGCTGTAGGCGAATGGATGCGCATTTCCATAATAAAGTGGATGACTCTTCTCGACGATCCATCTTTCAGGTATGAACTCTTTTGAACGTGGAAAGTGTTGTTCCATCCCTGACAGAACTAGATGTCCAAATGTTATGTACATCTACAAATAAAGAAAAATTAAATTATTTTTTCTTTGTTAACTGACACCAGACAATTATTCTATTAATAAATGATCAGTTTTACCCATGATATTATAATATGTACGTACGTTGCCAGCTCAAAAGGAATAAATGTTGAAAGTAAAGATTAGACTAGACTAGAAAAGAACAGAAAGAAAGTAAGGAAAGAAGGCGTTAGACTTCCACCTTTCTCATTCACCGTACGAAAAGGAACTATTTTAATCATCACGCTGATCTTCTGTGCTGAAATACTGCCCCAGTCGCGTCAGTCTAGTACGAACTGTAGTCAGTAGGCTACAGCTAGGCTCTACCCCAACCATTGATATTTGCGCATGAATTTTAACACCAAAAAATGTTAATTGTCTTAGGTATGCTTTTTATGGGATATTTAGGTGCGTGATTGCCGCGTAAATCAGAACATCTAGATTCGAGAATCTACTATTCCGTCATATCCTTTAATGTTTGCATTTAATAATAAAAAAAAAAAAACGAAACACTACTTACATCTTTTGGTATTTTGTATCCAAGTATATTGTATTCTTTACTAGTCAGCCTCATATTGCCAACGACAACTGGCATTAGTCTTATGGACTCTTTTATGCATGCTTTAAGATAGGACTGGTTTTCTTCCTTAGATACAATCTCTTCTCTAAGCCTGTTTTGTTTGTCTGGATTACTGGCTAGATGATACAGAAGTGCTGTTACAGTATTAGCAGTCTAAAAATTAAAAATATTTTTTTTTGTTATTGATGACCTAATATAAAATAATATACATGTAAAATAAAGTATCAATATTGGTCTGCGCTGTGTTGTTTAGAGCAAACATTATATTTCTTATGTATTTCTTCTTTAAGATTTGTTTGTAGCGTGCAAAAAACTTACTGTATCTACTCCAGCAAATAGCAAATCGCTTGCCATTATTACTGCAACATGTTCATCAATTTCAAGCAATTTTTCAAGGACACCTTTTTCTTCATTAGAAGATTTCTGCTTTGTTTTAAATTCTTTTATAGATTTGGCAATGAAATATTTACTTATTCTGAAATAGTTATTATATAATTATAAAAGCTTTACTTGATATGATAGTAATAAAGTACAAATTACAAAACAAATAACCGATGCATTTTTATATTATTGTAGTATTATTTAAGAGCTTAATCATATTCATTACGACTGTACCTGTTTTATAATCGTTATAATATTTAGTCAAACTAATTTTAGCTTGGTGTATATTTTGATAGCTATAATTTTTTTCTGCACATTCCGGTGATTTACATGTTCATTGGGCAAAAAAAAATTAAAAAAAGATCTTTAAGTTTAAAATACTTATTCTAAATAAAATTACTTCATCTGCTCGTCGTAACATTTCATCGCTCGTTTGAAAGTTGGTGTTGAAAAGTATCTCCATAAACTTGGTTTAAAATCCAATTTGTCAGCTAACATGAACACATCGTGAACGAGGTTGATTAATTTCCTAGCGGGAGAGTCATCTGGTAGATTCTGATCGAAGCAATTGAGACGTCTACCAAGCGCCACTACTCCGATAGATTCAAGCGCCCACAGATTCATCTCCAAGTCAAAATTACCTTCAAGCATGTTCTTATCATTGCGTATTTGTCGCATCCTACAAAAATAAAATTTTAATAACAAAATACTTGAAAATTACTTTCAATTGTTTAAGTAGAACAATTTAGTTTAATTATTATCATTGTTTTGCGAATAAAATTGTTACCTACCGTTTAATCATATCTTCTGCTACTTCGTTTAATGTTTCGCGATACAGTCTAATAGTTTTGGGTTGTAGCAAAATAGGACTGACGGTTGATCGAAGCTTTTTCCAAACATCACCATGGCTACAATAGTTGTTTATTAATTATCACATTCTACAGGAAACATATATTTGACTAGCTTCCGCCCACGACTTCGTCCGCGTGAAATAGTTACTTTGGGCTATTAATGCATTATTTTAAAACAAATTTGATTAGCATAAAAAAGGTTATAGTGAGCTACCCTTAAAAGATAGACATATACAGTCGCGGACTTTTTTTTTAGAATTTTTAAAGGGAAACAATTCTGTCATACATTTTTGCGACACTTTGTTTTCGCAGCGCACGCAGCGTAAGCTCTCTCAATAGGAAAATATCCCCCGATTTTGAAATATTCTTCATTGGTGCTCCGCTCCTTTTGGTCTTAGCGTGATAATATATATCTTTATTACGCTAAGACCAAAAGGAGCGGAGCGCCTATAGTCTTCCTCGATAAATGGGCTATCTAACACTGAAAGAATTTTTCAAATCGGACCAGCAGTGCCTGAGATTCAAGCGCGTTCAAGCAAACAAACAAACAAACTCTTCAGCTTTATAATATTAGTATAGATGATATTGAGATGTAAATGTAAACAATTTAAAAACAAATTCAAAGTCATCAAATAAATTACAAATTTTTGAGAACTTTAATTTTACCAGTAAATTAAACAAACTCTACTGTTTTATGATATTAAGTATAGATTTTTGTATTGTCTAACTAAATATTTGTCAAAAACAGAAACTGAACGAAATAATAAGAAAGATTACGAAATAATATTTACTCTGTGATTAAACCAGTTGGGGCATCGGGAGGATCACTCTTCGTTTTGAATATATTCTTTCTGTAATATTCCACTGCGTAGAATCCGGGACGATATGGTAACCAATTTTCACCACGAAGTATCTAACAGAAAACGTTACTTATACAAAACTCTATAACTGTCCATATTCAACTCGTATTCTATCCAAGGATTTATTCGCGTCAAGTTTGATTTTTCCGTTCTATTTTGGATCCCCTTTTAACCCATTTAACGGTTGAAATTATCAACAAGCGTGTATGATTTTGTCATAATAATTATCTGAGTATCATTGGTAAAAGTTCAAATTGTCCAATCCAATTCGATTAGGGTTTCGAGTTGTATGTTAATATATCAGTCAGTCAATCAGTCATGGTTTCCTTTTTAACAGGTTTTAGAAATGAAGAATCTACAAGTCGTAGTGTATGTTATGAATTATTATTTCAGAACTCCGTCATTTCTTAACCCATTCCGAAAATTAAAGTATAGCTTTAAATTGGTCTTCAAAAATCGATTTAGTAGATTGATTTTAAAGTCAAAATAACTGGAATAAGTGTATCATTCAAATATACGAAATTACGTATGTTGGTTTTTTAGGTCAGTATAAAGTCATAATTATATCTTATAATATGTATTAGTCTAGTATTCGATTTAACGCTAAAATTTTAATATTATAACAATTTCAATAAGAATACTCACTTGAGACGCAGCTTCTGCGTCGTATAGTAAGATTATTGGAGGAGAACCGAAGAGTCCTTCCAACCTAATTATTGGTCCATATTTTTTGTACAAAAACTCGGTTATAAAAACATTACGATTAGACAAAGGACCTAAAAATAATGTAAAGTATTCTATATCAGTATATAAGTATATAGTCTATAAGTATTCTATATCAGTAAGGATTTCTTAATTAATTAGTACATATGTTACGCCTAATCATTTCTGGACCGAAGAATATGGTAAAAGAAAGAACCAGATGTGAGGAAAACAAAACGCTCTTTAAGATAGTGAGAACTAAGAAGATACAAATGAATGGCTTAGACAGTGCAAAGAAAATAGAAATGACGACGATGCCAAACAAATGGTCAATCCTTTAAAGCTTGGCACAAAACTAAGAAATAAGGTCAAATTTCTTTAATAAATCCAAGTTTTTAATCGTTCTAATTTATATAACAATTTTTTTATATTTAAAATTTTTTTTATAATTGATTCATTTATATTTAAAATATTTTATACAGTCAGTTAGTTTTTCTTTCCGTTCTGGTTATAAAACTTTACGACCAACTTACCTCCAGGTAAATAATGATGTAATTGTCCAATGAGAGGTAGTGACGATGGGCCAGGTATCTCGCGCCATGACTTGAAATCTTCGACTGTTTTTACCTCTTCACTATTTAGTGACACTGACCTACATTATATATTTGATGCTGTTAATTGTCCTTGATGATGCACTTTTCATTGATGTCAAAACACGCGCAGACTTAGCATTTATCCAAAAATTTGTCACAATCCGATCAATTTTCAGAATACACAAAGAACAAACATACAAACTTTGATATTTATTTATACAGATTTAACAGTGTCATCGTTAGACCGCCAAGCGTGCATCATGTATGGCTTTTACAAACCAGTAATTAAATCAATTTCCAACATAAAATTCATGACCAATCGCGCCACGTGTATTCAAGCCATTATCATAAAAAAACAATTACTGCGTTGACTCGCACTCGACACATGGTACTGTTTAATTTTGTATCGTTTTTTTATAGTAAAACACAAAAAAAAGTATTTAGCTAGTATCTAGAAAAAGTTGTAGGATTGTATTAAGCGCTATAAGTTGTTAAAAGTTAATTTGTAAGTCATTAAAAATTGCAAGTTCTTTAAAGAACTCACTTCGCTCTCTCAACTAAAAAACTATTTCCTCGTATTATTATTAAGATAATAATGTAGAAAAACTAGAATCCAATTCAGATGACTTACAAAATGGAAAAAAGAAATACCAATAAACGAATACGTAATAAAACACTTAAAATTGAATGTTTAGTAAATATTATAAAATAACTCACCTTATGAAATATTTATTAATATTCCTTAAACTAAAAGGAGTTCTGTATAAAGTCCGCATTTTAATATAAATAGTATTATATAAATAGATTAAATAATATTTTTTCAAGAAAACAGTCTCATGGAAAGTTTTGATAGATGTATTTCTTGTCTATGTCAGACAACCTTCGCCTTCTATCGTTAAAGAATTAATGTCCTAAAATCTTGATTAGATTATGTTCTCTGTATCTCACACAATTTAAATTAAAATCATTTATTTGGATTATTTTAAACATCTAAATAAAGTGTAATTGTTTTATATTAATCTAAACAGATGTAATTAAATAATTGATGTAATTTTTAAATTATTTTTAAAATTGAATTTGGCAGAAAAATCTAATTAATTTTTGTACAATTGCAAGGTTTTTTAAGCAAATACTCGTAAATTGAGGTTGACCTTAGGATCAAGTTAAAATCTTTTTTTTATTATTTTAACCTACCACAATCAACTAATTTTTGCCATGGATTGAAAAAATATATATAAAACGGAATCTTTACCATTCGCGGGTATTTAAAAGTGCAAAGAATAAATATTTATTTTATTATTTTCACACACAACACAACCATCATAATGTAGTTCAACGTATTGTTACGTATTTAATAAGTGTATTATACGATTAATGTTTCCAATTAAGTATAATCTGTTTCTATGATATGTAGGTAAGTCTTTTAAAGTATGTTTTATACTTATTTTTGTTCAATTAATAGATTTCAGTCTAAGATTTCAGTCATACATAATTATAAACTTATATACGTACTACATACATAGAAAAACTGTACCATTCTTCATACGGATCAGATATACATATAAGACAAAAGTATTTTATGCACCACTGAATCTTACTATACATCAAAATCTATATCTTACTAAAGCGACGTCTCATTTCGGAACCGATTTTTTCTCTTTCGTGCAAAGGTAACATTCCTCTAGTTTATTTTTCAGGCAAGATTTATCGCAAACGAATAAAAGAAGTAACTCATTACTTCAGCGTGCTACAGGCTCAGCGAATAAAGCTTTTGTATAAGAATTCTTTGCATTTTCTCAGATATCAAATGTATATGTATAGAAGCAGAAGTATAAAATATGATAAAGTTGTCCACCATCATGAATCATTTCCCTTTTTAGGGTTCCGTACCTTAAAAGGAAAAACGGAACCCTTATAGGATCACTTTGTTGTCCGTCTGTCTGTCTGTCTGTCTGTCTGTCTGTCTGTCTGTCTGTCTGTCTGTCTGTCTGTCTGTCTGTCGGGATGTCAACCCTTTTTTCTCAGAAATGCATAGACGTATCATGTTGAAATTAATATCATATACTCAAGTCTACGATGACATGCGGCCGTGAAAATATTAAAGTTCTAAGTCAACGCAATCAAAGGATAATGGAAAATATGTCGTATATTTTGACCATTTTAGCGTTTTCGCAAGGGAATCAAAACCTATAGGGTACTTCCCATTGACCTAGCACGATGAAATTTGGCAAGAAGTAAGATCTTATGGTACAAATAAAGGAAAAAATCTGAAAACTGTAAATTTTTGTATGTATGTTTGTCTGTTTGTAAGTTTGTCTTTCAACCTTTTTCTCAGAAACGCGTGAAGGTAACAAATTTTTATCAACGTCAAGTACTCAGAGTTGTAATTACTAAGAGCTGTGAAAAAATCAAACTTCTAAGTAAACGCAATCAAAAGATACGGTCATTTATATCACATATTTTAAGTATGATAGCGTTTTTAACGTTTTCGCAAGGGAATCAAAACCTATAGGGTACTTCCCATTGACCAAGCATTATGAAATTTGGCCAGGAGCAAGGTCCTTTAGTATACATAAAGGAAAAAATCCGAAAACTGTAAATTTCTGTTCGTGTGTCTGTCAGTCTGTACGTCTGTCTTTCAACCTTTTTCTCAGGAACGCGTAAATGTATCAAGTTGTAAATTGATCAAGCGGAAAATATATTAATCTTAGAATTAAAATTATATGTACTTGTAACAAATTAACATAGAAGTTGACCATGGTCAAAAAAACAATTTTACAAACACTGAGAAGAAATTTGTATCAATACGAAAACATTAAAAAGCAGCAAACCTTTATAAACAACGCAATGCAATCTATATATCGCAGCTAACAAAATGATAGCGCGATGCAGCGTACAGCTAATGCCATCTATTACAACATTATGACATTAACTGTGATATAATTCTGCTCGATTAATAAAAATTTTTATTTTAATTATTATTTAAACGCGCTAAAAATTATATAATAAACTTTTCATTTAAAAGTTTTATCGTCGATTTATAACATCATTACGTAATTAACATTCAAATAAGAGCTTCACGCGATTTGATTTAAGTACTCGTATTGACTTAGTACGAAAATTTTAAAATTAAATTCAAACAGATCGAGTTATTTAATTTACTTATTTATCTACACATATAAGTCTTCTGGTTATTAGTAATATAATTAGTTATTTATAAATTTACAATTAGTTTTGTTCGAATTAAGGACTAATTATTTTCGTCTTGGCAACACTAATATATATTTCGATATTTTGATTGATAATGTAAATCTAAATATTTTACGAACGCAGTGCAGGGGTAGTGGAGTGTAGTAGAATATAAAAAAAAATAAAACGAGAATAAAATACAATATAATTATGTTGTTAAGGTCAAAGTCAACAAGTTAGTTCATTGAAATTGTCAAGAGATGGCACTAGGTATAGCCTGAATCGCGCTATAACTTTTTTTTTTTGAAAGTATAACGTGTATTAGTACTTAAAATAAAATTTTGTGTTTCCATGGATTGCATCCATGATCGTGTTTTAAATTAAAGTGCTCCTAAGTAGTTTCAAAATAGTTTTTGGGACGTGATCCATATTTACATAATATTTGATTATATTTAAGCGACTTCTAAAAAGGAGTGTTTTCAATTCGACCTTGTATTTAATTTTTTTTTTTTATGTTTGTTCGCCGATTACGCCGCCATTTGTGTACCGATTTTCAAATTTTTTTTTTTGTTTGAAAAGGTATACTTCCAAGGTGGTCCCATTGTCTTCAGGTCAGGATCAGATGATGGGATCCTGGAGAAATTGAGGGAACTCCTCAAATATTATAGGCAAGCGTATACCGATTTAGGTATTTTTGATAGTAGCTTATGTTGGAACTGATGATGAAGACCACAAATGGCGTAGATGGGTTAGTCTTATATAGATTTCTATAAGTTTGTACGGAACCCTCGGTGCGCGAGTCCTACTCGCACTTGACCAGTTATTTTATTTTATAAGTATGGAAAATTAATTTGGTCGAAATTTAATTTTATCTTTCGAATGATACCCAAATTTATTTAATTTAATTGAAAATGTGGTACTTTGAAATTTGATCAAAATCTTTTTCCTAAAAACGGACGCTAATTTTCCGAGCAACCCAATATACAAAATGATTCATTCAGATGCGTCAGTGGGGAGAAACCTAAAACTATGAGTGTTAGAGAAATCTGTTGAACAATGTCACCGATTTTGAAATTAAGATAAACTGCACTCAAATATTTGCAGAAAAATTCCAACCAGATACTTTAGAAAAAGTCTTATTTTATATGTATGAATGTATGTATGTGGGTTTGTACCATAGTGACACTATTTAGAGTAAACGCGTGGGCCGATTTTGATAAATGACACTAATCTATAACGATTTAAAGTTGGTTAATAGTAAAGATTCTGACTCATAGGCTTTTAGACAAAACTGACATTGATACGGTACTACTGACTGCAGATGGTCTTGTTACGCAGTCGCCGATTTTCATTTTTTAAATTAATTACTTGTTATATGCTGCAAAAATAAATAGAGTACATTATGAGAAGTAAATGTTAGTAGCATAGTATATTTATATCTCACAACCTACTTACTCTATCGTACTGTGCGACAAAATGTAACAAATAAGATTTAAAAAAAAAACGTGCGATTCTTTTTTAGTGTTTCTGTAAGTCTTTAAATGCAAGTTTTCTTAACTTTAAATTTTATTAACTTTTTCTTTTAATCAGCGACAAAGTTCCTTTTAAAAAAAATCTCTTACTCTCATAATGTCAGATACCTCTGCCTAATGACCTATCTAAATAAATCACCTAGTATACGTTAATATCGCACGTGTAGTATTAAAGGATCGAATTCAAAATGATGAAATTGAAAATATGTGCAACATGAGTTAGCTAAGTTAGTAATTAAAATTCAGTTTAATATAATTGTGTGGTTCATAAGCTATGATTAAAAAAAATAAATAACAATTCTATCAACATTTGCGAATGTCGCAAATGTTGATAGAATTGTTATTTATTTTTTTTGCGACAAAATGTAACAAATAAGAATTAAAAAAAAACGTGCGACAAACGATTCTATCAACATTTGCGACATTAGTCTAAATGAACGGCTGAATTCCCAAGTGAAAACTTGTTTCGCGTTTAGTGGTAAAAATGTCAGTTGGTCGTCCTGTTTCGTGGGCATATATGGCATGGCATGACATAGGTATTTAGGTTGTGTAGCTAATCAAAATAAACACGACGTTCCGTGAAATATTTTACATTGTCCTCAAATATAATTTATATTCAAGTTTAATATTTCCAAGTAGGTTTTAAATATTATCTTTTTCGTAACATTGTGGGTTGTAAAAGGAAACGTGTAGTCCATTTTTTCTTTAAACATGGGTAACCTTTTCCTATGAAAAGTTATGGTACGATATTCAAAATAAATTGCCTCTTTTTTACAAGCTCACAAAATCTCTGTTATATCCAGTGATTCTGAGAACGGAATATAATCTAGTAGATTGAATTTACACGAGAAAATGGAAAATGATTCAAAAAATGTATTTTTTCTTAACCATCTTTATAAGAATAGAAGATCTCATTAATATAAAAAATTTATAATCATTATTACAAGGATTTTATAGTAATTAATTTTATACATATAATATAAGTAAATCCTAAAATTCTTAGAAAATATGCTTGATTCAGAGTTATATTTATTCTAACTATACTCGTAAATGTCGACTTTAAGGAAAATTACCTGTAAAAATGAGTGCTAATTTCGTTTCGCATTTTAAAAACGTAAATTTGTTAAAAGATTTCTTAAACAAAAGTCTTAAGTGTCTAAGTTTTGATACCTAATTCACAGAAAATGCTTTATAATTAGATTTGACTATAGAACAATAAGCACTATTTAAAATAAAATAAAAAATAAATAAAAAAGAAATGTTTATTTTCTATAAGTGCACTAAAAATGGATACATATATTTCGCAGGCAATTAAATAAGCCGTTCAATTCATAGCCTAGCCTCAACTAGCGGCCTAAAATTGTTTGCATATTGATGCAACCATACCGTATATACAGTATTTATGAAACTGGCTGGTTGATGCTTAGGCTATTCATAAAATAGGTCGATCATGTAACAAAAAGAACAAAAAAAGGACTGGTAACATTATACATTGTTAATTTAATTATTTAAAAAAATGGTATGTAATGTTACTTGGAAATTAACCGATTCAGGTAACCCGGACTACACCTGGTACTAATCTATTCTACCCCTAGAGTATTTTTCTAATTCCGGAGGCGCGGAGGGGAAGCAGCTGCCTGCTGTAACGAAGCACAGGCGTCCATGCAGCGCTTCTCGGCCTTGACATAACAAAATGCAGACATCCATGAAATAAGCGCTGGAGATATGAAAAAGCCTAATTGGTATTCAAATACTTTTATTAATTCTCGTCATCCTAACCTCAGAAACCTATGTTTAAATGGCTAGGCAATTAGTTAAGCGATGAATAGGGCAGGCAAGGAACTGTTATCTATCCAAGTTAGGCAACTTGCTAAGCAAAATAATTAAATGGATAAATATTATTCAGGCCGCTATCGCTAGTTGACTGGTGCCGTAAAGTAATAAGACTAGGCTGTTAATTGAATGGCCTATTAAGCTAGTTGCCTGCGACATATACATTATTATTTTAGTACGCATAAAAAATAAGTTTACTTTACATTTAATAACAGACAAAAATTCTAATAAAATTTGGAATATTGTAAAATCTATGTTAAACGAAAGTTAGCTTCGCTTGAATCGTTGATGATAAAATTATTAACATTCTCCTGAAACGACTTTTACCATGCATATTCAAAGTCTTAATCTCAATTTATACTCATTTGAATTTCAATCTCCGATTTGAATGATTACAGCAGGAATAACTTATTGTTTAATTAATTAGTACCTTTATGACGCCTCTACGCGCGGAATTCCATTTTCTAAGTTAGATTGTTGATGATATACCTAACTGCGATTTGTACTCATAGCCAATTGACTAAACCTAGGCTTGCTTGACTGCAAATACTACACTCTTAGAGAAAATCGTCACAAAGTTATAATATTTACTTCATACGGTGAGTGAGAGTGGAATTTTTGTTAGTTTTCTCACTCATCGTCGCGTCGCCGTTATTAGGCATATTGTAAATACTTTATTTCGAAGCAACAATTTAGACTACAGCACAACACTGTTTACAATTGGTAAGATAAGCAATTTATATTTAATTACAATTTACAAACCGTGACCGTTAAATTCTCGAAAAACCGTTTTGTGATCTTTGCACATATGTAAATCGATACAGAATTTTAGGATTTTATTCAGAATCACAAAAGGAAAATGTATAAAAAAATCAATATTTTTTTCTATACATAGGAAACATCTTTACTCGCCGAAATAATATGAAAAAATAATATTTTAAAGAATATATTAATACATCTGTACAACATGCGCATAAATAAAATACTAATAAAATGTAAAATGGAAATATTATTTTTACGTGTTAGAACAATGTTTTTGTGAAATAAAATCCATATAAAAAATGAGTAAATCTTAATTAGTAAACCAGTATCAAGCCAAAGCTTTTTGAATAGCTATCTGCATTTTTTATAATAGTAATTTAAAATGTTAAAACTTGAACCATACCAAATAATATTTATAATACTATTATATATCACAATTTAAAAAGGTAACAGTTTCGAATTTCTTTGATAGAATAAGAAGTATTTTTGTCTAATTAAGTACCTATTCTTTCCTTTTCTATGACCACTGTTAAACTTTTTAAATTTATAATTGAAAACAACTGCCCAGACTTTTAAATCAAATAATGAAACCTAAAAGTTGTAATTAACTTTAATAAATTCAGAACATCTGATGTTGTAAAATTAAAAATAATTTAAGTCTTAATTAAATTTTCCCAATCCGAATCCAGATAGCAATGGGTTGCTAATTTATGTTCAAGTAGGGTCCCACGGCTACAATTAGAAAGGGTTTTTTTTATTACTTGTGTTTTCTTCAAAATAACAGCTTAAAATGTCACTCTGCTGGGAAAATACTTCTCCTCCGTTTAAGAAGAAATCTCGAGAGCGGCTGAACCGATTTCGCTAATTCTTTTTTATAATATTCCTTGAAATACGAGGATGGTTTTTACGGTGAGAAAATTTTAAAAAATTGCCTATAAACAATACATTTCTATATTCCCATACAGAATATTCGTAATATTAATTAAAAGTCAATTTGAACTTTAATACCATACCATAAAGTTTAACTGTCATACTACAAAAGACGCATTAAAACCATGTTAAACACGTGTCTATCTAAACAGTGTTTAAAAATTAAACATTGCTTAAAATATTATCTAAATTGCTTAACAGCGAATTAACTCATAAAAAAACTTATTCATAAAATGTTATACGTTACATTTGAGAGCTGAAATAGGTTTTAAATATCTATTAAACTCACTTAAAGGTATGTTATTCTATATCTAAAGCAGCAACTCAAAACTGTCTTTAGACGCGGATTTGTAGTATGAATTTTTTTAAACACGCGTTTAACGTCTGTTTAAATCTTTTGTAGTAAGGCAGTAAGTGTTAGTAGAAGGGTCAATTCAATTCAATTCTTTGGTTTATGATTTGGTTTATGGTTTCTTTGGCTTTAATTGTGCTAAGTAGAAGGGTCCCGTGAAAGCAAAACAATTGACGTGTCGTTTAAATATTAATATCAATATTACATATCATTTATACTATTATAACAGTTCTCAAAAATAAATTTAGTTTCGGACAAGGCTTGTACAGTACTTTTCTCAAATAATGCGCGGAAATTAAACTAAGTAGCACAATTCAGAACTTTTATTTCAAAAAGTTTTTTAAAGCAATGACGAAGTTGACGAACAACTAATAACAATAGTTTTTTTTACGCCCCAAAGTATTTTTTTTTCACTAAACAGCTTTCTATGTGCAAGCCAGTTCGAAATTTAAATTAAACCTTTGATAAGTTACCTCTTTGGTCGCTATGTTGCGGAGTAGAAAATAGGACGTAGGGCGAAGTAGAAACCAGTATAGCAAGTTCAATTTATCTCGAAGAAGGTTGTCAAAATAATGCTCAAATTTTCAAGCATGTTTGAAAAGATATAATTTTTACTCGCGGGTGAAGCCACGGGGCAGCTAATTGTATATAAATATACCTTTAACACCGGTAGTTGCAGATTTCCACTACAAAGAAACAATATACAAATCTGTAGCTATAATAAAATTCTCAAAGACTGATTTTGAATAGTTTTTACATATGATTTGGAAGGTATATAAAATCAAATCCTTAAAAACTTTAATTAATAGTATATTAACAAATTCTATTCCATCTACGAGCACTTAACACTTTCAAATAAATTTGCAGTAAGTAATTACTTTAATCTCTATTTTACAAAATTATCTAAAAGGATTATTTGAAGTAAATTTTCATAATTATTTTAGAAGCTATTATTGTTTTAAGTATGATAACTCTATAATCTTCCGTTATATGAAAAATGTACACCGTAGAAATAGATTTTTTTATATGTGAAACAGGCTTTAATAAGTGATAATGAAAAATAATAAACATGTCGCGTAAAGTAGGCCCCACCTACTTTATTTCATAAGTAGGTACCGTTTACCAAGTCACGTTTCTCGCTGACAAGGGATGATAATAAGACGCCCTAGAGCTTATTATACCCTTGACATAACACAATGTTTTACATAATACCCACTCAAACTTACTTTGCAGTTAATAATAGAAAATTATTAAAATTAACTAGCGTAAATTAACACAGCCTCTGCAATAGCTGTATTTAGACAAGACATTGTAAATATACGATGTCTGAACTATAATACAATTAGAGAGCAAAGTAATGAATTTACTGCAAATTTTGCTATTTTAACTAACGAGTTGCGTTTATATTTTATCATTTTCCCTAGTATAAGTTTTATTTTCACGAAGAATAAACCATAGATACCTATTTACAACATTTTTTAATATTATGAAAAAATAAGAAGGTAAAAAGGAAAATAAATAAAGTATCTCGTAGGTACACTCATATTTCTACTAATTTTTTTTTTCATATTTTTTATTCAGGACCGGATATTACGTCTTATCGATACTCGTCCGTTAAATTAAACAAAAAAAATCGAACGTTTTATAATACGTTGGTTGAATTTTCAATTATAATAAAAGTAATAACCTGCCAGAACTACGACAAACTGAATATATTTTATTTTGACAGAATTTTAGATAGAGAGAGTTTTAATGAAAGTTACCCAAAGTTCATACAAGTTAAGCCGCGAGCTAAAGTTAACCAGAGATAAAATCGTGGGTAACTTGTCATAAATGAAATTATTTGTTCAAAGAAGATTGTACGACGGAAATTAAAATGTCTCTTTAAGATTGGAACAGCTTCTGCTTTTACATTTAGGAATGACAGTTGTTGTTCTAAAATGCTGAAATAATTTTAGTCATTTTTTTTTTCAAAATTATACATTCGTAAGTTATTCGCATTTTTTAAATTATAAAAATAGTACGAAAATTATGGTTTTATTAATATATATTATTCGACCAATACCAAAAACCAATTAAAATAAAAAATTAAATGAAGCTTTAAAAAAATGGTTATAACGTAGCCTTATCTAGCCTGGTGTGAGTATGACACAGATAAAGTAAAAATACTCATTATTTCTAATTGTTATGTTTAATTATATCGTAATTAAACCTACCTTAGGTTTTGAAATAAATAAAACATTTTTTCCATTTTTATTTTCGTAACCCTTTCTTTAAAATAGCAAATAACAAATAAACTCGTAACAAAACTCACTTAAGCTAAAGTTTGCAATATACCTAAATCAATGTAATTCGTAAAACAACAAATAAACTTTTGACTTAATTAATATTAGAGAGACTCATTTATTATATAAGCATTAAATTAAATTAAATAACAGCAACTCTATGTAAATATCTTTGGAGACCCGATAGCGTTTTTAGGGTTTGTTAGTAAAAAACGGAACCCTTATAGTTTCGCCATGTCCGTCTGTCTGTCTGTCTGTCCGTCTGTCTGTCTGTCTGTCTGTCTGTCCGCGGCTTTGCTCCGAAACCCTTAATACCAGAAAGCTGTAATTCGGTATGAGTATACACATGAATTACGCCGAGAAAGTCGTACAAAAAAATCTTAAAAATATTTTTTTTCAGTGTGTCTTCCCTATGTGTTAAGAGAGACCAAAAATTTTTTTTCTCATTTATCCCATGTTGTGGGGTATCGTTAGATAGGTCTTTTAAAAATATTATAAGTGTGGGAAAACCATTTTTCCGAACGACGAACTGTTTCCGAAATATTAAGCTTTGAAGTGTCAATTTTTCTTAGAGTCAAGTGTCCCACCCCTCTACCCACTAAACTGCTGCGTCTAAAAATATGAAAAAATTCACGATAGCGGTACATATAATGAATTTAAAAGGAAAACTATCACGGCTATGTTGGTTCTTATGGTTATCGAGTTATAGATGATCTAAGTAAAAATAAATATTTCACTTTTTAAAGCATCACATTATGTAAATATTAATAATTTTAAATTAATATATGAATTTAAATGAATAAATAAATAAATATTTAATAAGTTTAAATTAAAATAAAATATAAAATAAGGTATAAAACAATGTCTCAATAAAACATGTCGCGAGTGATTCTGAATCGCGCTTATGAAGTTTTCAACCAAATCACCATAGATTTCATAGGCGCTAATCAGGAAGGAAAATTATCGGCGCTAAGTATATTTTACAAGTGTTAGAATAATAAATAATCGACGAACATTTAATGTTCAAAATCGTTAGTATAATTCACATTCAAACATTTTTACGAAAATAGGTACTCGAAGATTGCTTGACCGATCTTGACAATTCTGACAACTACGGAACCCTACATTGTGCGTGGTCCGACACGTACTTGGCTGATTTATTATATTTAAGCCTTGCAAAGATTTTTAAAATCCATGATTTACTTACCCCTACAAAAGACCAACTAATTTATACTAACAGTGATCATTCTCCAAGAAATTTCCCCCTAAGAGAAATGTAGCAAGGCATAATTATTTCAGACGATAAATTTAAAGCACTCTGTTAAGTTCGTAAATTAGAGCAAGAATTTATGAAACACTTTGTTAGCTACGATCTGTCTGGTTTATTGAGTATCGCTGACTCTATACGCAACATGTAGATGGGAGTGTTTTCACTGATTTAGTTCATAACGGACCAAGTGCGGGTCGACAAAGCTATATCTACTACCTGTTTTACACAAATAATAACTTTAAGTAATTTTCAATGGAATTCATTATACGTTTTACAACTGTGAATTTATTTACATTTACAAAAGCTGTAACAAAAATTTGCATTTTAAAGTTTAATATCTCGCAAACGGATCCGTAAAATCGATATAAACGTTCTTACCTATTAGTATTTCTAAACAAGCTATCTAATATCATAACACCTCATACTATGGAATAGATGAGAATAAAACTTTTTGCCCATAAGTTTATTTAAATTTTATTGTAATAGAGCTTAGCTGTACCTCATTAACTGCAGCTCGTATACGACGTAAAGTAACTTACAATCAGATAAGCTAGGATGCGTTTTTTAAATGATCTTTTTAAAAACAAGAGAAACTTATTTATTATAAAAAAGATAAATCTTTTTATTGAAATATGATTTTGACTTTTGACTACACAATATTATTTTATAACTATAGATATGTAACGTTCATACTATTTCATGATAAAAATCGAGAAGCTGCTGAGAAGCCTGGACCCTAACACCTTGTGGAGAACAGCGCTACATCGGATGGCGTTATGGGTCCGGATGTCGATTTCTCCGGCTCGAATATTATGATCCGTAATAGTACAGACTAGATATTTTTTATTTTGGAACACATAAGTTTCATGCAGATCTTCTTTAGGGGCTAGGATATCTCTGTAGCGCTTCATATGAAAATATTCTGTCTTCTCGGTATTTATCCTTAAGCCCACCAAACGAGCTTCATTTTCCAGGATCACAACCGCCTCCCCCACTTCATTTCTTGTTTGTCCAAAAAGAGGCAGGTATATTAATATACCCTAATATAATAATCCGCATATCTTAAGATATTATGCTTTCTACCAAGTTCCAACCCAATGTTTAGTGTTAGGATCCTCAATCAATCAATTTCAATTTCCCTCGGACTCTAGCTTTTATCTTGCTCTCCTTTGTCACGACCTCTACCATGTTCACATGTTTCCTTGGTCTCTTAAAATTTCTTAATATGATAAAAAGAGCTTTTCAGGTGATATTGTCATACGCCATAGTGAAGTCAACAAATAAAGAATGGATGTTCTATGCATATTCCCACTTTTTCTCCATCAGCTGCTTTTACGTGAAGATCTGATCGCCAGTACTTCGATTCGGTTTGAAACCGCACTGTTTATTCTGCGTATGGTTCAAGTCTTTTTTTAAAGAGCACATACGAGAGAAGATTCTCTCATGACTTGAACAATTTTTTTTATTTTGTTATGTGAAATAGTAACAAAAAATTAATTAAAAATAAACATAATATTCTCTATTTTACAATTTTCTATTTCATATTTTATACATACATAGTTATTTTTGGACACTCTTTGATTCTCTTAAATTATTGAATACCTCGCGACCGTCAAGATTGCTGAAAATTTTATTCGTAGAATTGTGCGCGTTACGAGTCCAAATGCTAAATGGTCTATGATAATAAATAATCATTTTAGAAACTAAAAAGCACTTTTAAAATTCACATTCTGTCTTTGGCTCAAAATCGCTCGAGTCCAAAGCAAAAGAGTTAAAAAATTAAAAAAAAATCTGTCATTTTGAAATTTGAAGTTTCATAGCAAAACAAACCCATGTGGTGGAATTGAAATGTAAAACTTAATTATAGAAGTAGAATATTGAGTATAAAGAAAAATCTAAGAACGTTTTGTAATAAAAAAGCTTTTTTTATTTTAGTATCTATTGTAATAACAATGAAAATATCTGAGGTATATAAAATACGTGAGATTTAAAATTCTAGTTGTACAAAAAAATTAATGTCTTTTTAAAATAAATAAAAACATTGCAGCTTCCGGGAGATGAAGAGTCAGGGCTGACCTGCCGAACTTATGTTTTTCAAAATGAAAGTCATACACTAGGAAATGCCCTGAAGTGTATCATAAACCGCTAGTAAGTATATTGCTATATACAAATTGTGGACAAATTTTAACATTACAGCACAAAAGTAGATTATAAAAGTCATATAACTATAAAATATAAAGACTGCAACCCATTTCTAAGTAGTTTTTTGAAATCGAATGTCATGTAATCTGACAAATATCAAATTAAATCATCAGGCATAATACAACAAATACAAGCCTATGTAGCAATTGACAAATTTATTTGTAGAGAAGTTCTAATATCTAGAATCTACAAGGGGCACTGGATTAGACAGTGGCAATTGTACGTAAGTTCTACTATATACTAATACCAAAAGTTTAACAATAAATTTAATGTCATATTTATTTGTTTATAATATACTATTATAATTATACCAAAGAGATGTAGAGTATGCATTCTGAGAAAGTGTTGTATAAATTAACTTTTACAGTTAAATCTTTGTATCTAATTAGGCTTGGGTAGTTCGCGAACGACCTAGGTGGGAAGAGCGCTCCTTTAGGTGAACTATGCGAACTAGTTCATTGAAAATCCCGCTCTTAGTTCTTTTTATATTTCTTTTAGCGTCCACTTTACTAGACAGTGGCGCTATGTGACCAACCGAGTTATTTACTTTTTTTGTACGCGCCTTGATATTTCGATATCGATACTAAACAACTTCACATCCCCATGGTTGAAATTTTATCAAATAATATGAAATCATAACAATCGTCAACTGAAGTATTGCTGGCTAATTATTAAACAAAATACTAATACGATTTATGTCTCATTTTACGGTAAGTTTAATTAAAATTAAAAATTTTCTCTTTTATTTCCATTTATTGATACAAATAATTGATTATTATTATTATATATCGTGTTAATTAGCGATATATAACCTAAATAATCATAACTATATTTTTTTCTTTATTTATTGTTCTTATTAAATTATTTCAAAAAAAGAACTAATGAACTAATAGAGCGAACTAGTTCATCCTTGGATTATGAACTAAATTGAGCGCTCTCTGTGGTGACCGGTTAGGCCCAAGACTATATCTAATTTCTTTTTTTGTTTCAGTGAAGATGTCCAATTTTGTGGATACACAGTCCCACATCCAGCAGAAGCTAAAATGCATTTTAGGATTCAAACACATGAAACAGCTGCTCTTGATGTATTAAAACGAGGCCTCAAAGATTTACAGAAAGTATGCGATCACACTATAGACTTATTTGAGAATGAAGTAAAAGATTTTAATAAAACTTAATGTGATTTTTTATTTACTCAAAATATTCTTTTAAACCAACAATAGATTCAGCTGCACCTTGTTTTAGAAGCTATAAGAAATATATCTTAACCACTGATTCATATTTCAACTATTATTGTAAAACAAATATATTCTTCAATTTGAATTAAAGGTAGGTGAAACAGTCGTGTTTCTAAGATTGTAATTACATATATATTTTATTATAATAATTGGTCAGACTACATGACATTCTATTACGAAAAAAGCAGCAAGTAACCCTTCCATTGTATGAAAGGGTTACTTGCTGTCTTGTACTTGACCATAGAAATACACATATGCTAATGTTTCCCTCTATGGTTCCACCACCAAATCCGATCAGTATTATAAATTAGTTTGTGAAGATGGATGGATGTTGCTCTTTCACGTAAAAACTACTAATTAGGTTTTGATAAAACTACAGTACTTTCTATCAATATACCACACTGGCAGAGACGAGTAATACATCTAAACCTTTCCTCATTAATAGTTGTTAAGCATTTTTGTTATGTCTTTGTCACAACTAGAGTTGTTCATAAAATGTTTTTATCACAAATAATTTCCACAATTAATTATTTTATATCCTAAAATTAAAGTATTTAATTTCTATGAAAACCCAGCCACTCAAATGAACTACAGCAAAAATTCATATTTCTGTCAGTAATATATTGTATTTTTTTTTAATTTTCATAATTATTTTAAAATATCTAAATTTTACTGATACTTGTACATAATAAATTTTATAATTCACATATTACACATAGCTGTAACATATTATTCTAACTTATGTCAGATTTCTTTTTTCTGAGAAAAATCTGGTATATATTTTTTTGTTTGATTGAATCTATATAATATTGTAAAATATTCTTTGAAAACAATGTCAGAATAATATACAGAAAAACAACAGATTCTAGTTGTCAAAGTTATTTATTCATTTGTTTAGACTTTGAATTCAGAGTATGGCGATTTGGTCAATGGGATGTCCCTCCACAAATCGGGCGTCAGATAGGCATAGGTCTTGGCAATAGCAGCGTAGGTAGCCTTAGCAAAGTTGCCAAGAGTTCCAGTAGAACCACGAGCAGAAGTGTAACAATCTTGTACTCCAGCCATCTGAAGCAGTTTCTTGGGTACTGGAGCTGACACAATACCAGTACCGCGAGGCGCTGGGATCAGGCGCACAGTGACTGAACCACATTTGCCGGTAACCTAAAGAAAAGAATAAAAAAAATTAATACAAGTAAATAAAATGCAGCCGACTAGTTTAAATATTTAGATATTCAGACGCAACACAGCTTCACTGGCTAGGCCTCAAGAGGATACCACGAATGAAATGATTGTTACTTCTCATCATGAAAAATGTCAAAATTAAAATGTTATATCTTATACTTTTAATAATAATATTTACCTTGCAAGGGACAGTGTGGGGCTTGCCGATCTTGTTACCCCAGTAACCTCTTCGCACAGGCAAAACAGACAGCTTAGCCAAGATGATAGCCCCCCTGATAGCGGTAGCTACTTCCTTGCTGCACTTGACACCGAGCCCAATATGTCCATTGTTGTCACCTATCGCCACGAATGCCTTGAAACGAGTACGTTGACCGGCACGCGTCTGCTTCTGTACAGGCATGATTTTGAGAACTTCATCGTTCAACGAAGCGCCTAGGAAAAAGTCAATGATTTCGAATTCTTTGATGGGCAGAGAGAACAGGTAAATGCTCTCCAGCTTATCTATCTTTCCTTCTCTGACAAGGCGACCCAACTTTGTGACTGGGACCCATTCTTTTTGGTCTTCCTTGCCGCGTCCGCGACCACGACCGCGTCCACGACCACGGCCGCGTGGTCCACCACGTCCTCTATCGCCACCACGAGATCCAAATCCACCGCGAAAACCGCCACGTCCACCGGCTGGAGCTGCGTCCGCCATTCTGTAACAAATACGCACAAAAGTCTATTAACACAACAAAGTTTTACAATTAAATTAATCAATAATTATTAATAAAATCAGACGCGTTAAGGCCATCACTGTGTAAACACTATGGTAGATACCACGAATGAAATAGTTATTTTGTCTCATCATGAAAATATAACACACCACGTGTTATTAGGTTATTTCGAAATATAGTTTATAAACATAAATTTACTAACAAAATCTTTACAGGCTTATAGATTTAACCTTAAAATTGTACAAATATATTTATTCTAAAAATTGCAAAGTTTTTATATCTACAAAATCTATTAACTATTGTACTTACGTTGAACCGTGAGCTTGATGAGACGGTCAAATTCAAAATGGCCGAAGATGGCCGAATGTCGTAAGACGTCAATTAAATGAATGATTGAACGAAAGTCAATAGTTTCATTAAAAATTTCATTCGCCATGAATGAATGAAAATAGAGAATAGTATAAATGATTGATAACAAAATCTAAACTATGCATAAAAAAAAACCTTTTAAATTTTATACGTCGCCCAAAAAAGTTTTAGTTTTTGTAAGTATATAATTTTAAGACTATTTATGAATTATTTTTTAAAAAGACGAAAATACTTTATTTCGCGGCCTTTCTGTGGGCTATTTCAATTACAATATGCAAAAAAACGTTTGTTTTTAAGATTTTTTATTTATAAACAAAATCACTGGAATCCATAACATTACCGACTATTGCCCAATAAGTTCGATAATAATTCATGAAAATAGTCGCCGGTCTGGCGGTAGCCGTCGCGTTGGTCTTTCATTAGTTCCTTTGACATAACTGTAGATTGTAAAGATGCCACAGCTCACAAGCTGTTTAGTTTTTAGCGAAATTATAGGTAATAAAATTGTACTTATAACCAAAGTACTTTATTTGCACAAAAAAAAGTGGCAGCCCTAGTTGCATCGTCGGTTCGTTTTTTTAAATACAGGTTAAATATCTCATAAAGTACTAGTCGATATAACGTTTTTTTAAAGTACATTATTGATTTTGTTACACGAATTAACAAACTTCATCAATAATACATTTTTTTTATTTATTATATGGTATATAGAAATTCTGCATTTTTTCTGTACTCATCCTTATTCATTGTTTCAAGATTCCTCTGGTTTCCCACCCTTTAATACAGAAAGACCCTGGGTGTTTTGGAGGAAAAATTACATTAACATAGTAAAGATTTCAGATACTTATAACACATGCCACATACAGAGTGATAACTTAACACCTTAATATTTTATTTTTAACATCATGTCCATGTAAAGCTACCGTAAGTGCAGATGACTTCTGTTTACCTTCAAGATAAATATTTAAATGCCCCCACTCGGGTTTTTTGTTTTTATACTTGGAGCATGTGTAAAATTAAACATAGTATACTTAACAAAGATTTTAATTCAAAACAATATTTACATTTTTTTATAATCACTTATTGGAACTAAAATATAAATATTACAACATTGATTTTAATATATTTTTTGTTTTAGTGTAATGGCCATGAACAATTGACAGTTTCAATTTTATATTTATTCATTGTTATGTCTTGAACTACAAAGGGAAATGGTTCATCTCCCAATCCATGGCAGGCTGCCCCATACACTCCATCCATGCTCAAAGCAATCACTGCTCCCATAAAGTCAGGGTAATGTGTTGCCACTCTGTTTATGGCTGTCCGAGCAGCTTGCGTTGGGGTCGCACCGCGACGCATTTCTTCCACGGCAAGAAAACTAAACAAAAAAAATTTGTAATTAACATTTTATAAATTTCTGCTTTTATTATTAAACTAGCTTTTACCCGCAACTTCGCTCGTGCCTAGTTTGATTTGTACATACTTAACTAATAATAACTTTGAAGTCTAGTTTAAGAGTTGCAATTTCAAAAGTCTGTTTGTAGCAGATACATATATCATACTAAAAGTCTATGACAAATTGCAAAAAATATAAGATTTAAATAAATATATGATTTAAAAATTATCAACAACCAAACCCATATAGTAGTTAAAAATATTTAAATCATATTCTTATTTGAATATTTAATTTATAGGTACATATTTTTATATAAGTATAATTGAATTAACATGTAAACCACTAAATTTATCAGTTACGAAATAATTTAAATATTTTACAATATTTATTTTAAACAGTTCTTGCATACTATACCTGACTGTAAGTTGCATCTATGTTTCTAATCTAATTTTTATTTATTGTAATAAATATAGTATTACAATATATGTATATAGTAAAAAAAAATTGAAACGTAGATTTAATACCTAGGTAAAAACCTAAGCATAATATCTCCATCGCCTGTAGCAGTAGCCCCTCCTACAGAATTGTCTGCATAAGCACCTGCACCTGGTATCGGAGAATCACCAATACGCCTGAAAAACAGAAATATATATAATTACTAAAATATGTTTATTTCACACTTTGAACCTATAGCTGTTTTTGCACCATTGCCTGTGTAAGTTTTACTTTGCTAATAATATAAAAAGAATAAACTAAACTAACTATTTATCACTTTTTAAATTTATTTACAGGTTTTCAAAAATAAGGTTCATTGATTTTCAACCTAAAAAAAGGCAACTAAATTAAGACCTAAAGACCCATACAGATAATAGTTGTGTGTATTTAATAAATCAATTAGTATGTAAAGATTTTATTTTAATTTATCTTCTATGATAAATGTATGTGAGGATGTACATTGTACATAGATTCATTACTCTTTGATGGGAAAACTACTAAAAGATTTTGATGAAACTTTACTGTAATGTTGTTTAAACAACAGAATAACACATACTTAATTTTTCACATAATTTTTTTGTCCATATTGATCTAAAAAACATACCCAGGAATTTTAAATTTTGCACCATTTGTTGAAGTTCCCGCAGCAACATCTCCTTTTTTGTCTATAGCGACCATTCCAATGGTATCATGGTTGAATCTGTTTATCTTCATAGGAATCCAGTTGCTGGATTTATGTCCAAAGCTGTCAAGTTTGTTATACGGTCCGCAGAATTTTCCGGGATCAGGCATTACATTCTGTGATAAGATAAAACACTTGACCTCCTTGAAAAACATAACACTTGATACTTATCAGGATATGATTATTACATTATAAATTTGAAAATAATACTATTTATTTAATATAACATAAAATTTTATTGGTAATTTTTACTATTACTTATTACCGTCCAGAAATTTGGTTGGCAGTTGTTTCTGTAATACCATTGTAACCACAATCTTTTAGAATCTGGTGTAGTTAAAGATTCTTCATGAAAACCCATTTGTCCAGCAAACTGTGTCGCCAGCTCGCCGACAAGAATCGAATGCTTTGTGTGTTCTAACACATGTCTTGCTACAGATGCTGCACTCTTAACCCTACGTAGGGCACCAACTGCACCAACATTCATGGTCCTCCTGATAAAAAAAAAAAATCATATTTATTTTTTAAATTAAATATTATAAAAATGGAGAATGATTCCATTACTTTACCAATTATATTTTTTTAGTTACAAAAAGAACTTCCACTATACAAAAAATATTGGATAAGTTCACAATTTTTTTTATACAAATTCAACATACCCGTCCATTATTAGAGCGTCCAATGTAGTTTCACCGTCCTCGTCTGGACTTCCACCGAATCCTACGGTTCCATCGCACTGCTGCTCCTCGCATATTGAAGTACCTCTCTCTATTGCATCCAGAGAATAACCACCTTGCTTAAGAATATTCCACGCTAAAATGTCAAACTTATAATATTAACACAAGAATTAAATAATAAAAATGGGATCATTACTAATTAATTATTTACCGGTGATAGTGGAGTTGACGAAATTCCATGTTGTTACAACGATCGGTGTGTTTTGTTCACTATTCACAAGGATTACTAACATTAAAGCTATAAAAACACGAATTTTTGTCATATTTATTTTATTTAAGTTGATAATTTTATTATACTTTGTTTTATTTACGACTAGACTGTTTAAATATATATAACACAGGAGGTCGACACTTCTCACAAGAGCCTCGAAAATAGTGCGATTTAACGTAATTACACCCTTTTTACTTATGTGTTAAAGTTCAAATTCCATTAAAGAGTAAAATCAGCCACGGGGTGTAGATCATTGCCAACATTCCTTTATAAATATTTTATTCTAGATGTTGGTACTTACAGCCCCGAATCATCCAATGGCGTTAAAAAACGCCGCCATTTTTGTTTGTTTTGTTTTCGACTTATCGAATTTAACAAGCGAGCTTGTAAATTTGGTATTTCTCGAAGTTTTAATTGCAAAAAAGTGTGTTAAATTATTGTTATGGAGAATAGATGACATTACAATTGCAAGAATCGTGCTATTTGTGGTGTACGACAAGTGTTACGCAAGTCTAAAACTTTCTTAGCACGTATTCCTCTAAACAATGATTGGTAAGTCAAAAAACATAATTATTCACTTATGAATCATCATTCTTATTATTAAATTCATCATAATATCTAGCGTGACCATTACACAAGTTCACAATGCGAAAACTTAAGTACTTGGTCTACATCAGAAATCAAGATAACCTGTAAAGTGACTGCTTAAAATTTAAAGTACCTAACACCTAATTATCTTTTGGAAATTAACGTTTAAGTGCTATTTTCAGATGCCGATTATGGGTAAAAACAGCCGGTGATGAAGATCTAATTCATTTGCCAAGTTATTATGTGGCTCTCATTTTGGGCCTCAATGTATAAAAGCAAACAGGAATCGTTTGCTTATAACTGCAATATCAACTGAGAGGCTTACCACACCACTTTAGTCTGATTACTGTTTGACTGACTTTCCATTACAGGTTAAGTCTTTTTTTTTATATTACATGTTAAAGAAAATAAGCCAAGTATGTACATTACAGTTCAAACTATCCATTAGTTTTTTTTGTTTATTTTCATTGCACCAATAATTAAACCAAAATAATAATAATAGAAAAAAAAGTTAAGTATGTACGTGCATTTATTTAAATTATAGCAAACAAAGCTTTTTCTGTCTCTGTTTACTTTATTAATCAAATTAGAATGGAGTTAATAAAAATATTAATAATAAATATTAAATTAATTAATGGAAAGTTCTCCATTTTTAAAGTTTGATTTAAAAATTATCACCTGTAAACATAGCAGTGTTGTTTGGCGACAGAAATAATTATGGTGGTATGGTACCTCCCCATACTAGTGTGATGAGGTTAAATTGAAAAGATTTTCTAACAAACAAAGCATCTACTAGTATACAATATGAAGGTATCAATTAGACAACAGTTATTCTTTGTTTACAGTTGTACTTTAACATGTGTGTTAAATTTGCAGCTCGAGCACTAAGCAACAGGATGGCTATGGTTTTGAAGATGATGGTGTGGCAGAACTCCAATGCAGAAGAAAATAACAATACTGCATTTGTTATTGAAGAAATGGACCACCATCACTAGATAAATGATAATTATACTAATATTTGTTACCCTGTTCTGTCCTTGCGTGAAGAATTCAGAAATTGAATAATTTAAAGTTTGCTCAGTAGTTTTGAAGAACAACCAGTTACGTATGTTAATGGTACTTAGCTGTAAAAGTCTTAACTAAATATAATTGTGAATGTTGCAGTTTCTATTTAAAAGAAGTAAATTCAGATTTAACCAATCTTCTTTATAATTATATCTCATTGAGGAATTGGTGGCCAGGTAAAATACCACTTATCTATCCAAGAAAAGAATTGTGTAATCTAATAAATGAACTATGATTACAACTAAGAACACTCTGCAATATGACATGGTTTATATGTGAAGCTTATAATAAATATTTAATAGAATAATTATATAATTTAATAAGCAAACTCTTTATTAGAAGAACTTGTAAAATTATTAATTCCAATTTTTTTTTATCTAAATATAATGAGTAGGTAAATAAAGATATTTAAATTGTCAAAATCTCTTTTTATTTCTATAAATCTAATATATATAATAAAAAAAAATTAAAAAGCAGGGGCTATTTCATCGATAATATAATTACATCACTAATGCATCGATATCGATATTTTTTAGTAGACACTGCACCTCCCTAAAGTTGTCAAAAAGTCGTTAGGTTGGCAGTACTTCGCTAATTCTAGAGGTTGGTAATGATTTCCATACTAAATATTCTATGTGTGCGTGAGCTCGAGCTAATGTACTGGATTGCCACCTCTTAAAACGTAGTGATTATATACTCTTTGATATAACATAGATAATGCTATTTTGTGACAGTTGATACAGGCCGCCGTAAGTTGCACCCTAACAGATGTGAACTAATAACAGGCTAAAAATGTAACAGTGTGGAAGCGCTATTTTATCGTGGGAGAAAATATTGTTATTTTTGTTTTTTATTAGCCGTTCCATAAAAAAGTAGAAATATAGGTCTTGTAATTGCGTTATTGTGTTTTTCCTTTTTATATTGCTCAATATTTTGAAATATTCAAATATATTTACATTCGATTAACACTGTGAAAAGAAAAAAAGAATAAAAATATTAAAAGAAGAATTAAACAAAGAAAAATTAAACTATATAAAACCTTCAAATCTGTCGATGTCACTGCAGTGAGGCAAAGTGCCCAAAACACTGGAGGCATTGCCCCTTTGAATGGCCAAACTGATATGTTGGCCAAGGTAGGCGCCAGCTCTCCGGTTACTAGTAGACTCGACGAGGCGGGAAGATAATTCTTGGTAGAATCTTTTGGCTTCCTCGCCCAAGGACTCCATAGTTTCAACGGCAAAGGGCACAAATATGAAACTCTTTTGAATGTTTTCATATTTGCGCCGTTTGACATTTTCAGCGGTAGTAGCCGCCGCTTCCGTTGTTGCAAAAGTTTTTCCTTAACCTGTATATATTTCACTTTTTTCTTTGCCCAAATATATCACAGACGCAACAAACGTAAAAAATGTAACTTTTAACTCTTATAAAATCTTTATATGGAATACGATTTAATGAAAAATAACATAATTTAGCAAAATTTGTGTCTGTTTCAAATACCTATACATTAAAAATACTTATTTCATTACTTACTTTCCAATATCACCTTTGGAATATGTAGAAAACTAAATAACAAAACGGTAAAGTCAAAGAGTTGCGCTTTTCTAACAAAACAATGTTAATTATGACGTTTATTTTTATTTAAAGACGGAAAATTTCCCTATTTGAAAAAATAAGTTTTGTATTGCTTATTCTTTAAATAATAAAACTACTATTAAAAACAAAGCACCGTCACAGACGTACCATTAAATGGGACCATATTTTCATATTATTATTATTTCAAATTTTATGATTATTGAATGCTTTTTATAATTAGAAAAACAAGATCATAAACATATTCGTTTTAGTACAATAGAAAATACCTCCCTAATGTAATTACATAAAACAATAATATTTATCATTAACAACATTAGAAATAAAAACTATAGTAACTTACATGAAGCTAATTTAAAGATAGTACTACGTAAAGCTTGAAAGGGGTACACCTGTGTTCGGCCTTTAGTTGGAAAAATAATAACGCGCACAGGTAATAAAAATGTTATATAAAATGATAGTGATTTTTAATATCAACATTCTTTAACTAACTCAGAACATCTCTATAATAAGTTCAAATCCACATAAGAGATAAAGTTAGACGATTACAAAATATTCGAATTATTCATGGTATATAGTAAAATTACGCAAATTTCTTAAATATTTGTCTAATAATTGAATATTTATATATATATATCGATTGCGACCAAGCCACGATTTAAGTATTGAACGATTTTTTGTTCGATAGTTTATCGATAATTACATATCAAATGACACCACTAAACAGTTTATAAAAAATTTAAATTTTGAAGTCTCAAGCAAAATTGCCAAAAAGTGATTTATCAATTTTTATTATTAATAAGTAATTAACAAACTAAACAATGGATTTAGACACTTTTTGTCGTGAAATGCCCAAAGTTGTGAGTATTCATTGTGATTTTTTTCTACGCTATAACAAAAATGACATAAATGTAAAATTTTTAATGTTTGTATTAAATAAACACTTATTAATACAGGAATTACATGCTCATTTAAATGGTTCGTTAAGCCGTTCTACAATGCTTCACCTGCAGCGATATTTGGCCGATTTAGGTGTGAAAGATAAATCGAACGCTTTCTTAGACGAATTTCAAATGAGTGCTGGTGATTCTAAAAATTTATCAAAGTATGAATATTTCAGTACTTGAGCAATATAATGCACGTCAGAATTTATATAATTAACCAGGTATCTATATTACAGTGCATTTCCATTATTTGCGATAGCACATGAACTTACAAGTACCCCAGAATCACTTGCTATGGCAACAGAAATGACACTGCGGGAATTTGAAGACGATGGTTGCTGTTATATTGAGTTAAGAAGCACACCACGAGAGACTCCACACATGACTCATAAGCAATACATAGAAACTATTGTTCAAACCATGAAGTAAGTAACTACCCTTAACTCCAAAACAGTTATTAAATTTATTTCTTACAAATAAATATTTGTATTTATCAATTTTACAGAAACAACAACTCGTCCATTATACCCTGTCTAATTATATCCTTAAATAGAAGTAGTCCACAAAATGAAATAGAAATGATAGCAGAACTGGCTATAGAATATCACAAAATGTACCCGGATTTAGTAGTTGGTATTGAATTAAGTGGCAATCCAGCTGTGGGTAAATTCCAACACGTTCTACCAGCCTTGATGAGAGCAAGAGAAACGGGTTTAAAAGTAATCCTTTTATATTCTATAAATGTTCTTAATAGTGTATTTTAAAATTAGTAATTTAGTTATAATTAAAAAACATTTAATGTATATAATATTGGGATTATTGCTATTTATTCTAAAAGTAGTAAAAGTAAACTAACAGCCTGTAAATATCCCACTGCTGGGCAAAGGCCTCCTCTCCTATCAAGGAGGAGGATTATTCTATATAGTGTAAATTTATTAAAATTTATATCTTATATTAATATTGTTTTGTTATGCTTTTTAAATTATTAAATTTTTATTTTTGGAGTTTGCATTATTTTTAAATATACAATTATTCATGCAATATGAAGAAATTATATGATATGATGACAGCAAGCCTTTCTTCTTTTAGGTAACACTACATTGTGGTGAAATATGTAACCCTCAAGAGGTAATAGAAATGCTGAAGTTCAACCCGGACCGCATTGGTCATGGAGTCTGCATACACCCAAAATATGGAGGCAATGATGATACTTGGCAATTGTTATGCAAATCTCATATACCTGTTGGTTAGTAAATAGTGGATTTTTTTTATAATGATTGAAAAATGATATTTCCTTGAAAATATGTGTTAAGATTTGTTTATGTATATGGAGTGCAATTAACTCCATTTACAATTTTCTTCAAATATAAATTTAGTAATAGGGTTAAACTTTAAGAAATTGAAGTACTGTGCTTTTTCAAATTTTAAATTTATGCTTGCTTTAGTTTATAGAAATATGATCTAAATACCTCCTACTTAATATGCATATACCTTTAATGCAAAAGAAATAAGAAAGCTATGTGTCTGTGTTTGCAGTGGTCTAGAATAAATTATATTTCTAGAGGTAATTCAAATGTTTCAATATAATATAGTCGATTTATTCCAATTTAAATTTCCTTTCAGAGGTTTGCTTAACAAGCAATGTGTGTACAAAATCGACCACTAACTACAGTTCACATCACTTCAAAGAACTTTATGATGCAAATGTGCCCATTGTTATATGTGTAAGTGTCTAAATTTTCTCATAAACAACTTTATAATTTTTTTTTTATTATGTGTAGAAAGAAGAACTAATTAAAACACCATTCCCTACGCAAATTCATTTTTAGGAACTACACACCAAAAAGTATCCATACACTTGCTATAAGACAAAAACAAAGACACAAAGGAGAAAAAGAGAGGGAAAATGTGTATATAGCACCTTGAAGCAACTGCTCCTTTAGATTAAAAGATGTCCTATCTTATAGATTGTTTGTTGACTTGTTTGTTGCAATATATAGTGAAAGAAGCTTTGTTCCTACTGAGCCCAGGATACATCTCGTTTTTTAAGCTAGTGAGCAACTAAACAAGTATTTTAACCATTTCATGTTGTATTTTATAGACGGACGACAAAGGAATATTTGCAACCTCGCTGTCACAGGAGTATCGTATATGTGCTGAAACATTTGGAATAGCGCCATCAAAACTTGTAAGATTAAGCCTGCGTGCATGTGACTTCATATTTTCTGAGGATAAAAAAAAGACTCTGTGTGACAAATTACTTAATTTCATAAATAAAAATGAATTGTAGTTTTAGTATATATGTAATTATGGATATATGTCTTATTCTTTTTATAAAAGAAATTATGAATAAATAAACAAATAATTTATGTCTTTTGTGTCTTATTATATTTTTAAAATAAAGTAAAATTAATGTTGCTGGGTCCTTAGTTTTTACGTCATCATTAATTACGAGCAACTATTATTATCAACAGTATTGTTATGGTTGTGTTGTATATGTATAAATCAACAAAAATGCGGTCTTGACGCCTTATAAAACTAATTTTAGGTATTATAAATACCATTTTTAAACCATGTATTTAAACAAGTCAATGAAATTAATATAGATATGCTATAAACTCATGGATATTAGTACCTAGAATACTGACTACTTTCGACAACATTACCTAGCAACCAAGTAGCGACTGGGTATGACAGGCGAAATTATACTGTATAATTTACGTTTGAAAATACATCACTATTGATAAAAAAAAACAAATGTCATTTCTGACCGAAAGTGACAGATAATTACGGATCACCTAGGTTTTTGAAGTCTTTATTTCTAACCTATATAATCTTTAGCCATTAACTAAAGAAGTGAATTGAACCTTTAATCTTTCCTAGCTTTCAGCAATAAAAAGAATAAAATAAAACTACATATTAAAAAGAAAATAACTGTAAAAAATGAGTGATTTGTCGGACTTTTCAAGCGGCAAGGGAGATTCAGAACTTCAAGATTTTCTCATGGTAGAAAAGCAGAAGGCTCAGTTCCATGCCCAAGTACTTTTATTTATTATTTAATTAATGAAGTGAAAATAAAATTGTTATAAATTGACGTGAAAAAAATCGCTGTAAGCCCAAGATCTTGCAACTATAATCATACAATCGTATTGCAAACTCTGTAACATGTGACATTTAAATGAGTATTATGAAATATTTTTATAAAAAAATTTAATAGCAACCATACTTAAATTGAAAATACACTACTAGTATATTTGAAACACTCTAAAAATGTATATTAAATATAAAAAATGTGTAGTTTAAAAACTTTTTTCTTTAATTAAATTAGACTTTAAAGTGAAATAATTGTATTTTTATATTTACAAAAATAATATATGTAGGTGATACGAAGTTTACCAGGTCATCTAGTTTTAAAATAAATTCAAGTTTTGGTAATGGTCATGTATCTGAAATTCTGATTAAAGACTTATATATTCTAAATTTTAATCATATTTTTCAAAATCTTTGAAAGTGTATACTGACTGCTTATATTCATTAATAATTATTTTTCTAGATTCATGAATTCAACGACTTTTGCTGGGAGAAGTGTGTAGACAAGCCTGGATCAAAGCTGGACTCCAGGACAGAAACATGCCTGACTAACTGTGTTGAAAGATTTATTGATGTGTCTCTACTCATAACAAATAGATTTGCTCAAATGCTTGAGAAAGGGGGTGGCATGCATTGATTATAAGTGTGAATGAATACAAATTATTTGTAACATAGTTTTATGTATGTTGATGAAGTTGTAGATGAATGTAGTCTATTTGGTTATAAAGCATAGTTATAATGTGAATTTTTTAAGATTCATATCCATTAAAGAGGTTACTCAAACTTTGTTATTGTTAGTATTTTCAAAGAAAATGTTTCACTGTCGGAATGTATTAAAAGCAATACATAATTATCGTTGTACTTGTCATCACTAATTATGTCAACAGGAACACTAATATAGGGATTGTGACAGTGCATTTTTTTTTTGATATTGTTAAGACAAGCAAGAAATAAAACTTTAATATAATTAAATAATTTATTTACTTTAAAAAACAGATATACTATGATAAAGTACAGGTAATGGTGGCCAGTAAAGACAAATAAAATTACACAAAGTAAATACATATTCACCAATATCACACAGTTAATTTTTTGATTTTAGATTTATAGTAATAAAAAGCATAATTGTTTTTATTATTTATATTAGATGCAAAAATCAAAATCATTATTTACTTTTCAAATACAAGAGATTACAAAAATGTTATAATTATCTTCCGACTCTGCCCAAAGTAGTATCTGTTCGGGGATCAGCCGTAACTGTTTGTACAGCTACTAAGGCCTCATTAATTTTTGTTTGCAATTCCCTAAGATCTTGTATAAATAAAAGCTTCAATACATCAGCTGGTTGCTGTACCATGTTCACTTCATTCCTTGGGAAATCAGGATGAGGGGTGGTTTTTAAAATCTTGGCAACTGCAGCCAAACGGATCTTTGGATCTGGATGGGGTCCCACTCCAGTTAGTGCACAAATCCTTTCAACACCAGCCTTAAATGCAGGGCTATCAACTGAAATCCAAATAATAAATGTTTATGAATATTGAAATAACATGACTTGGCTAACATTATCTTTTTTAAATAAAAGTCATGCATAGTTTATATTGATTTTTTCATAAGCAGCACTTTTGATAAAAACTACCCTTTCCTTTTCTGTATTCCAGACAATGCCTATTCAAACTTTTATGATTGCTTGAATAGTTAAGGTGTACATAACAAATAAAGTTGCATTTGCATTTATAATATATTTAAGGTAGATTGAAAATTAGTTACAGGTGCTGATATTTCTAATACTTTAGTTTTATAATTCGGTACAGACTTGTTTAAATGGTATCCACTTACTAGTTACACCATCAACATGTTGTTGCCAGTTAAACATTACAAAATTTTATGACAATAGTCTGCATCATTTAACTTCAAACAGTATTTATTTTTAATAAAGTGTTTGTTAAAACTTTATTAAATCATTGAAATGTTAAAAAAAAAAAACATTTGTCAGAGTGATCACTAACAATCAGGCCATTGCTTGAATGTCTAAAATATTGTGTTTCAAAAAAATTACACCTTTTATAATTTGTATCTATAGATTTTTAATGGCTTAGGGGCTATATTTTTTAACAAAACATTGTTTATAAATTCAATAGTTAAATACTTACAGTCCAAATTGTCCAATGGGTTAGAAGATACCACATTTGGTGTTGACTTCTTCGGTTGTTCCACCTTCACATCTTTATATTTTGTAACTAAAATATGAATAAAAAAATATGTACTTTATTGTGATGTAATATTGCTTCATTAACACAAACATGCTTACCATTATCAGCATATTCTAATCTCACTGCATATGACAATAACCAATTTAACTGCTCATTGAGGGTTCCTTCCACAACTGGACTGACTAAGTCCTTTTGATAAATGTTGTAGGCTTCGTTCCATTTATCAGACTCAATATTTCGTAAACCTTCCCTCTCCTCAATTTTGTAATGTCTGATTTTTTGATCTTCAAGCCACAAAACAACGCTTCTATATTCTTTTTCGTCTAAAATTAATGTTTTCAATGTTACATTATAAACTTATTCATAAATTATCTAAATATGTCGTTAAATTTGGTTAGAATATACATACCATCTGAATTAAAACCTGTCGGATTTGGATGGCCGAGCGCATTTAGCTTAAGTTTAAAAATGTTACTCATTTTAGATTATTAAATATGTTAGTTTTTTGTACTTCTTTAATAACACCTTGGGAAAATATATTGATTATATCCCACCGGTTTGACAATTAAGAATTTTGAGATTTCCAATTTTCAGTGTTGATAGACTAAAACGCTATGTCAGATACATATCGATAGTTTAACGTATCGATACAAAACAATTTGGTATTGATATCGATATAAGTTCATATGATATACAATTATACAATCTCGTTAACTTACAGTCAACGAATAGCTTCCCTGACAGATCACGTCGGTGTGATACGCACGAAAATAGACCTCGCAACTGTTCTTGTGCCTCGGAGTGAAAATTAAGATGTTAGTACTGGTTGTCATTTGTGATGTGCCGTGTGTGGTGTGGTTCAGTAAGAAAGTTAAGATCCATATCCAGGGATCTTAACTTTCTTCAACTTGACAGCAAAAATCCGTATTCGGATTCGTAATGATCGTTTCTCTTAATAGACAATATTATAATATTCTAATCTAAATAGTTACTGGCTGCACTGCAGTGCAAAAGGTGAGTGAAGGACAGTGACCTGTCAAAAGCTGGATGAGAATAAATAAGCAAATCGTCATATAACCGAAAAAATACCAGGTAGAAATGTATTTATAATTAAATGGTATCAATATAATATCGAGCAAGCATAAAATGATTGCATCGATTATAGACGTGTATCGCATTATTTTTTACCGATACATAAAACTCGCTATGCAACAGACATCGACTATGTTATCAGTTTGACATAAAAATCTGACTCGTGATTTGCGTGGAATGTCATTTATTTTTTGACAAATTACCGTTATCAACAATTTTTACAATGACATTTTTACTTAGTTTAAGTAATAATAGTGGCGTGTATTTTAAATTAATTAATATTAAATTATAACAATTATTTATTAAAAATTTACAAAAATAAAGTAATCTGGCTTTATTCACATCACCTGATTAGCCTGAGTAACGAGAAAGAAATAGAAATTTTTGGATCCGCTTGTGCAAGTAAGATTATAGGTAGTTTTCATACATATATATTTTTTAATTTATTATAATAATTTTCCTGAAAACATTGATTACTTACTGTTACTATGGTTATCTCAATAATATTTTTAAATACCGATTTTTACCTTAAATATCACCGCATTACATATTTTTGGGGATTTTTAAGCATATGTATAAAAAGTATAATAGTAAGAAGTTTGGGAGCTTTAATTTTATTGTAGCAATGTAAAAAAATGTGGAATTACAATTTTTCATCAATAAAAAAAAATTGCCTTAAGTGGGTAGTAATATTTCATACTTTTAAGAATGGGCCCTAATTCTGAACAAGACGTTTTCTCTAACACGATTTTATGTTTTCTGGCTAGCCATGACGTGGTCTAAAACCTTCTTTAATTTTAATTCAAATTAAATTTAAGGATGTATATCCTTACTAAAGTTTTCAATAAAGCTCCCCATTTTTAAATGTTGTTTACTATAAAGGTAACATGTCTTTGTAAATACAAGATCATTGTTTCTATTCAACTAATAATAAATTACTTGACATTTCATTAATATTCTAGTTTCAAACAAATACAATTCAATAATATTAAAAACCAACTGTTCAAATTATTTTTAGATAAACAATGACGACATGGGTAAAAGAAAATTGCACATCATTTTTACAACTTCTCTGTATTAAAGTTCTAAAGACTGGCCGAATACCACAGCATGTAGCATTTATAATGGATGGCAACCGTCGATTTGCAAAGAAACAAAATGTAGCCACTGCTGATGGTCACACTAAGGGGTTTGAGAAACTTTCAGAAGTTCTAAAGGTATGCTTTCATATTATAAAATGTTTTTAGTTTTTATTAGAAATTTTCTGATAATAGGTACTAGCAGTATTCAGTGAAAATTCAACCTAGATCAAAAGATACAGTCCTGTTATGGTAAGGGACAGACGGATGAGTATAGCCTAGGGTTATAACTTCCCATTCCTGAAGTATAAAATAATATGAGTCTGAATGAGAGTGTTGTAAATAATCCTTAATATTTTTTCAGTGGTGTCTAGACCTTGGTATACCTGAAGTAACAGCTTATGCATTTAGCATTGAAAATTTCAAGAGAAGTAAGGAAGAAGTTGATTCTTTAATGGATCTTGCTCGTGAAAAATTTGAGCGATTTATAGAAGAAGTGTATGTTTATCATTATTAATACTTTATCTCAATGACCCAATAATTATGTCCTAGTGGCCAATGAAAGTAAATTGTACGTTAACATGATGTGTAATAATATACATGTTCTTATACACAGCGAAAGTATAAATGAATGGGGAGTGAGGATGCATGTTGCAGGGCGCATGTCTCTTTTACCAGAAGAGTTGCGAGTCACATTGGCTAAAGCAGTTTTGGCTACTAGAAAAAATAATAAACTACATCTAAATATTGCCTATGCTTATACAGGTATATTATTCACATATATCGTTTTTACTTTGTCAAAGAAAAAATATAATAATTAAAATGGGTTCAATGGTTTGACTATAAAATGTGACAGACAAAAAGATGAAGTTTCACACTATGATATCTTTAGACATAATAAATAAATTTCATTAAATTATGAAAGTTACCCCTGTGCCAATAATTTGAAATGTGTTCTACTATATGCTTGATTAAATCACTTTTATTCAGAAACTTTAAAATAATAAAATTTAGAATCTAGATAACCTTCTAAGAACATTTTTCTATAGATCGCTATTAGAGATTAAGATAAACTTACTACTGATATTCAAGTTTTCGCCCTTTATAATATTAATAATTTTTTAGGTCGTGATGAAATAAGCAGAGCTGCTTCACATATTGTAGACGGTGTTCGGAACAATGAAATTTCACCTGATGATATAGATGAAGAACTTGTATCACAGTCAATGGACTTTGGGGAACCTGAACTGTTAATTAGAACATCTGGCGAAGTTAGGCTTTCTGATTTTATGCTGTGGCAGGTAAAATATAATATTTCTGTAGTATAAAACTTTATAATTTACTTATATAAGTAATAACCTAATTTGTAAATTATTATTTAGGTATTATAATTGATAAGATATGGTATGATTTCTTAGGGACTCCCAGTTTAATATTAAATGTTTTGTAGGTATCAAACACAGTACTATACTTCAGTGAAGTTTTATGGCCTGAATTTACACTATGGAACTTCTTGGCTGCCATCATACATTTCCAAAAGCACGCCCCCCCAGTAGCGGAAGAAAAAGAGAAAACTCCGATACAACTACAATTTTTAAAAAGTTTAGAAAACAAGAAAACGCAAGAGTGGGAAAACATTCTCGGTTATTAAAACAATATTATGTAACATAAATGTTAATATATCAAAATTTTCGTTATTTCTCTGTTTAGTCTATTTTACATGATAAAGTGTAAGAACACTTCATGTAAAATAGACTAAACAGTTTCCTTTAAAATATTATTTTAAAATAAATTATTTATGTTCATATTTTATATATCTGTATGTTGTAAAAAAAGTAATTTATATGCAAGCATAAAAATCTTTGACATTCTTATTTTGTTTTATTTTTTTTAAAGTAGGTTTTTCACTTTCTAGGATATATCACATCCGTCATTAATAAATTGTGTTAAATGTACTGTTTTATACAATTTTATTATTTTATTTTAAAGTATTTTATTTGATAACAATTATTATCATTTTATATAAGAATGAAATATTTTAAGTAATGTTATATATCATATAATTTGCTAAAACATCATGTAGTAAAATGAATAGTCCTGAGTGTAAGTTTTTTTTTCGTTTTTACAAAACCGTATACATTTTTTTATATTAAATTAATTGTAAACTCATATAATTGTCCCTTTTTTATATATATATAATAGGGGGGCAAACGAGCAGATAGTACCACCTGATGTTAAGTGGTCACTATCGCCCATGGACATCTGCAACAACAGGGATGTTGCGGGTGCGTTGCCGGCCTTTAGTGAAAAGGTGTCTATACACTCGACGCTTGAAAACCCCCAAATTATAGCGCTCAGGGAAAACCTCAAAAGGGAAGATCATTCCACAGCTTGCAAGTACGCGGGAAAAGGACCGTGAAGCCCGCACTGTGGAAGATGACCATGCATCCAGGTGGTGTGGATGATATCGAGTCCTGAGGCGAAGGGTGCGATGGTAAAGGCGAGACGGTGGCACCATGTCAAAGAGTTCGTCAGAATACTCCCCGTTGTACAGACGGTAGAAAACACTCAGAGAGCCAACGTCTCTCCGTACATTTAAAGTTTCTAAACCGTCTGTGAGATTGGGATCGTCGACAATGCGAACTGCCCGGCGTTGGATGGAGTCAAGTGGTTGGAGCTGGTATTGGGGGGCACCTGCCCAAAGGTGGGAACAGTACTCCATATGAGGACGGACCTGAGCTTTGTAAAGCAGAAGTCGATGTCCTGATGTGAAGTACCGCCTCGCCCTGTTAAGAACCCCAAGTTTTTTTGCAGCCAGTTTGGCTTTGCTCTCCAAGTGACCCCGAAATTGGACCTCATTCGTTATGTCGACCCAAAGGATCCCAATACTCTTACTGATGTTTAGATTCGTGTTCTGAAAACTCGGCGCTATGTTAAAGGGGGTTTTCTTAAGCGGTAAACGCGCAGACTTGTGTTTTCAAGGGGTCCTATTTCCTATAAGTTGATATATTAATAAAACAAAGCTGAACAGTTTATTTTATTGTGTGTTTGTTTAAACGCGCTAATCTTTAGATTCCCCAATAGGATTCGACAAATTAAATGATAGCCAGGTTCATGAAAGATAGTGTAGGCTATCATTCATTATGCATCTGCCTTAAATATAAATTGTTGTGAATTATTCCATTTAGCCATCCCAAAGTATCCACCCAAAGGGGAAGAATCGTATATAATTCGTATATTCATTATCTTTCGATTATCCCCCCGATTATGTATGAGTTTTGTTAAAGATCGTTACTAAAAATAATTTGGTTTCATAAATTTAACGAAATCCTAAAAAATGTATTTAATATCTCAGTATACCGTGAGGTGGATGAACGGAAGATCAATCAGAATGAAATTTCGTTTAGCCTCCCAGGACAGGGTGGCCAAACGGACAAGCGATTCCGGAAACGGAGTCATCCATTTTTGTTAACCAAGTTTCAAGAAAACGTGTTGGAACAGAAAACCAATCTAATTAGGCGGAATTATAGGCTTATTTGCAATATTAATGAGAAAAGGTGCTGTTAAGAATATACCTATAATATTGCTATGATAAATTTATCATTAAAAAAAAACTTCAGTTTGTAACGTCTACCGCTACTTCGTCAATCAATCAATATATGTCTTCATTTTTCGCAGAAAGTCCCAAAAAGAACTCCAGTGATGACAAGATAATAATCGTCCAACTGTCATTGAAAGTCGCTGATCCATAACCAGGAATAACTTTGAAAGGAATTACGAAACTATCTGTATTTGAATGACTTTATGAAGGTTATAGGTCGAAATAAGTTAGAATAATCCTTGGAGTTGTCACTCGCGTACTAATTCAATTGTCCCAATTTTATTACGACTACGGTTAATTTCGGTTCAAAAGGGAACCGTTACAGGTAGTGATTTGACATTTTCATAAAATGTGTTCTAATGCTGCTATAACAAAAAATGATAAAAGATGGTTTAATGCGAGTTGAACTCGCACACAAAAGGGTATATATTATATATCGCTATAGAGCCTATCTGGTTTGATTTACATGCGTAATTATTTAAGATATCAATATCTTGTACAATGTTCAGAACCCGCACATAGAGTCTAGCTCACACTTGACCGGTTGTTTTATAGGACTATAGGTTGTAATTTTTATAAGTTCAATCAACGTCTAACAGATGGCGTCCTAAGTTAATTTATTAAGATAACACTGGAACATTTTTTGTTATCTTAATTACTATTAAACACAGCAACGATTAGCTGAGAAAAATATATTTCATAAATTTGAATTTAATTTAATACACGATTGTGCGTTTTTTTTATTGTATTGTCAGATTTCGTTAGTTGACTTTTATTTATTCTTTTTACCTATTTTAAATACGCACACACACACACACACACACACACATACACATATACATACATACATATATAGATATATAACTAAAGCAACATGTTGATTCTCAATAATGTTATTCGATAATAATCTTAACGCAAAGAAAATGTTCACTATGAAAAACAAATACAATTTTATCTGGTTACAGAGTAAAATAAAATGTATTTAAATTTGCACAATAGTAAGTAGTTGAAACTGACATGTGACTTCAATGTTATTATTCATTATTTTACATAATAGACATAAATTACTTACACGGACACAAAAAATTTAAGTAAATAATTTATCGCCTTTTTATCCATACATAAAACAGTTGATGAAAAGTAAAAAACAATTTCATATCTCCCATTAGAATCGAATATTAATGTCAAGTAATCTGATTATTATAAACAACATCGTGATTATATACTCTTTGATAAATAAAAAGTACATAAACCACAGTTATTTATTTTTAAGGGCGCCGTCAAACATGTCCCTTTTCAAAAATTCTGGTGGATGGCAAAAAAGTTTAAGAGCCGCTAGTGAAATGTAACTGTATTTAACATTTAATTTTAATAAATAAAAAAAATCATTGAGGCAAATAAGAATAAATATACAGAATAAAATATGCAAAACTTAAGAACAACAAGCTAAAATTCATCAGGAGATAACATTCAGGGTATTCTAATGTCGTATATGTTTTGATAGCGCTGAGTTCTCACAACTGTGAACTCAGTTGCAGGGCGACGTCTACTAGCTGCGTCAAAAGGCTTAGACACAAAATTGCGATGCGGGGTCGTATCGCAAAAATCTAGGAGCTCGAACAACGCATCGCAAGAACTTACGAATTGACTCGCAACAGATGGACCCTAAATCTTCTTAGTTTTTTTTTCTACCGCCTAGAGAATTAACACACGCACTTGTCCCATGAAATTGGTCTATAATCGTTGATTAGACAGTTTCTTTATCATATATTTGCGCTTTATCGGCCTAAGGTTTATGGGTTGTCAAATGCTATTGTGACTCTTAATATGTAGCATTAGAATTCAGATCCGGTTCTTAGCTCTTTTTTCACTACATGCCTCTGAAGCCTAAACACATTAAATGACCTACATTTTGGATCCGGAAAATCATCGTCTGTTTACCAACATCAAAACAGAAATCGCATCGCAGCAATTCGTGTCGCTGTGTTTTGCGTTGCAACTTCGCATCGCGTCAATTCACAGTTTTGTGTTTGAGACCAAAGTCAGCGCGGATGTGCGTTTACTATGTATGTATGTAACGACTTAGTGTCGCTATGCAGGCGGCGATCGGCTGCAAGTTTGAATATTTACTAGCATCCTTCGATTTTGACAAAAAATGTCTGATTCTCTTAGATTTGTCAGCCGCTGGCAATAATGTAATTTATCTTTCTTGTCTTTCATAAGTCATTGAGTACACACACACAGGCATTTTTACTAACAACTTATACAAGTTAACTGCAAATTGAATACTGATCGATAGCTATTATGTGGTGCTGAAAATCGCCAGCGAGTCGCTGTTGGTCAGTCTCTGCGTGTATACCTAGCATAAGGTGACATTTTCTTCCGAATATGGTAATTAATGTGTATTTTTTACTTTAATTACAAATAAATTAAAATAATTATTAAACTAGCTGGTCCTCGTGACTTCTTCAGCATATAAATTTTCCTGTATTTCTCTTCCTTCATGTTTTATTTATGTGACACAAAGAAGCATACGTCCTTTTCAAAAATTATGTATCTCTATACAAAAATTTATTCATATAAGTTCCATGGTTTAAACGTGAAAACGCAACTAACAGACAGAGGGACAGAGTCACTTTCGCATTTATTATATGAGTATGGATTTGCTAAGGTTAACTTTGTGTTATTTAAGTTAGTCTTCATGTAACTTGTATTTACAAACTATAAGCACTAGCGTAGAGGACTTAACTAGACGCAAAAATTTATTATACAGAAAATATTATTCGGGTAAGATTATAGACTTCGTTTTTCTGTACTTTTTATTATTTAAAATTTCTTTTATGAATATATTTTTACAAAAATTAAAGAAAACAGACTTAAAAACTAATTTTATTAAAAGTAATCAAAAAGAAATATAAATATATATTCTTCATTTTGAGGTCGGTGCCAAGTAAAACAATTAAAGTCGGCGCCAAATAAAACCTTTTACTTGTTATTTACGGGCACTAATTTGATATCGTTTATTTTTTAAAGTTTGAATTATACACTGTTATGTTACAAATAAAGTAAGGCAGTAGGGGACAATTTACCTTAGTTACGATAGTCCAATGTCAATTGATAATCACCATTTTTACAAAATATTACTTTTCGCGATGTAAAGTTTGATTAATGAAGAGTTTTCCTGGCGTAGCGCTATCAGTTCCACTTTACCATATGCATTGTGACGTGCATAAATTGCTTAGCAATCGCAAATACTTGTTATTAAGTAGTTCCAGGGGCCATCGATGGTCTTTATCATCAGTTCCGCTGCACAAAATTTAATTTTGTTTTTCGAGAGCAAAGTTACAATTAATGATAGCTGAATCAGTATCGATGTGCATATAATATTTAAAGAGTTGCCTCGATTTCTCCAGGATCCCAACCTCTGATCCTGACCTGATGACAATGGGGCCAACTTACCTTTTGAAATAAAAAAAAATCTCAAAACCTTCATATTATTACTAATTTTGAAGTCGGTTAAAAATAAGATTTAATTGGCGCCTATTTTACTGTCCAGAAGATGAACTATATAAAGAACACTATCAAATGATGCGATGGATGTTTTTTTATCGCTGTTTTCTGACTAGAAAGATTAATTAAAAATAATAATGTTTTAATTGTACTCAAAATTAGCCGCTAGAGTCTTTGAAGTATTTTTCGCTATTCCTTATAGTTTTAGGTTTGGCCATCCACGCTTAGTTAAAAATGTTAACCGATATACATATATTTATATCGTTTAAGAAAAATAATATAATAATAATAAGGTAATTATAATAATTGCATTGTAATTGACTAAATCGATTTGCGATTCGAAGATTCGGGAGATCAACTAAGTGTGACATTGTGTGACAAAAGGTAGGATTGAGTCACACGGGTCGGCGCACAAATTTGCAAAATTCGGAGAGGCGACGTTCAGAATGTCCTTCACCGGCCGAAGTTGACTGAAGTACATATCTCTATCTGCCTACTCAGTCTTGTGAGTTTATTTTTAAATAAATTAGGTACTAATCAATTTAATTATTACATCATATAAACTTTTTTTTAGGTAAAATTTAAATTATTTCGCATTTTGCATTGTGACAAAAATTAATGATATTTAAAATCTTGTTTCAAATAAATTAAATTAATCAATTTTTAAATTAAATTGTTGTAATTTTTTTAGATAAACAATGACGACGTGGGTAAAAGAAAATTGCACGTCATTTTTACAACTTTTCTGTATTAAAGTTCTAAAGACTGGCCGAATACCACAACATGTAGCGTTTATAATGGACGGCAACCGTCGATTTGCAAAGGAACGAAATATAGCTACTGGTGACGGTCATGCTAAAGGATTCGAAAAACTTTCAGAAGTTTTGAGGGTATATGTTCCGTAATAAACTAAAAAAAACCCTTATAGTTGCGCCGAGTTCGTCTGCTGTCTGGCCGCGGCTTTACTCAGATATTGTTAATGTCATAAAGCTGTAATTTAACTTGATATACATATTATTCATACTGATAAAATCTTGAAAAAAAAATTTTTTGGGGTACCCTTCCTATATGTAAAGTGGGTGTTCTTTTCTCGATTATCCCATATTGTCGAGTATCGTTAGATAGGCTGTTAGAAATTATTAATTTGTTTATTTGTCTGCCTGGTAACGTAATAATCCTATCATTGTATTTTCAGTGGTGTCTAGACCTAGGTATTTCTGAAGTGACAGCGTATGCATTTAGCATTGAAAATTTCAAGAGAAGTAAGGAAGAAGTTAATTTTTTAATGGAACTAGCTCGTGAGAAATTTGAGCGGCTAATAGAAGAAGAAACGTATGTTTTAACGTTTACACTAATGTACCATCAAAAAATAAAAAGTACACAAAATAACGATGTACAATGTTTTTACCTACAGAACAAGTAATAGGGGAGTGAGGATACGTATTGCGGGACGCATGTCTCTCTTGCCAGAAGCGATACGAGTTACGTTGGCTAAAGCAGTTTTGGCTACAAGAAAAAATAAGAAACTCTATCTAAATATTGCTTTTGCTTATACAGGTAGCTTTGTCTAAATAATGTGAAATCATTAAAGTGGCTTCAGTGGTTTGACTTTTAAAATGTAAGAAAAAGCAATAAGAAAGTACATTTGCATTATAATATTCGTATATATAAAGTCATTAAATTAAAAAAAATCTATAGCTATAGAAAAACGATATCTTACTTACTTTTGCCTCTAAAATTTTGCGTTAGGTCGTGACGAAATAAGCAGAACTGCTTCACATATAGTGGACGGTGTTCGGAATAATGAAATTTCACCTGATGATATAGATGAGGAACTTGTATCACAGTCAATGGACTTTGGGGAACCTGAACTGCTAATTAGAACATCTGGCGAAGTTAGGCTTTCTGATTTTATGTTGTGGCAGGTAAAATATAAAATTTCCCTCCCTCTCTCTAGGATAGATTGCTCGTCTTTACTCTCAGAAATATATTCATAATTACAAATAAACTAGTGATAAGAACCCTGGAGATAACTTAACAATAAGGTAAAATTGCAAGAAAACGGAATTTGATTCGTATTTTCATACTTTCTTTTCTATTTTGCAGATGTCAAACACAGTACTGTATTTCAGTGAGGTGTTATGGCCTGAATTTACTCTATGGAACTTCTTGGTTATTATCATACATTTTCAAAAGCATTCGCCACCATTAGCGGAGGAAAAACCAAAGTCTGCGATACAGCTACAATTTTTGAAAAGCTTAGAAAACAAGAAAATGCGAGAATGGGAAAAAATCGTCTGTTGTTAAAGTCATATTATAGTTTATTATATGAATATGATAACACATTTTTTTTTGGATTATTGTCTCACAATTTAGCGTGGATTATTAATAAAATCGAAAATTAAAAAAAAAAAACCGACAATCTACTCATTGAGACCATTTCGACGAGCCACAACACGATACGTCTGCTGTAAGGTGATAAGAAGTTGTACTATATCCTACTGATTCCAGATGATGCTGCAGTATTAAGGGATATTTTTAGAGAAGTAGGTATTCTTACTGTTGCGTCACAGTACATTTATAACAATATAGTTTACATTCACAAAAATATTCATTATTTTGAAAGAAATAGAGATAAACATAATATTAACACGAGACAGAAAGATAAACTTACAACACCTTGTTTTCGACTTCACAAAGTTAATGTTTCCTTTCTGGGGCAAGGTATTCGTTTTTATAATAAAATCCCCCAGAAATATGTGCAGTTTTCAATGAATAGATTTAAATCATATGTTAAAAAGTCACTAATAGCTAAAGCATATTTATTACTCTATACAAGATTACGTTGACGATAAGGATGCGTGGGCTTAGTATATGCTGAATTTCGTACAGGATAAATAATTAAATTGTAATCATAAACTGTGTTGTATTTACAATATTTTAAAAGAGTAACTATCGAGTTTCTTGCCGGTTCTTCTCGGTAGAATCTGCGTTCCGAACCGGTGGTAGCTTCATTATTTATGTACTTTTTTTTTTTTGTTATTTTCATGTATAACGATTCAAAAGTGCTCGTAAGAGCCTACTTGATTAAAGTATTTTTTGATTTTGATGTTTGAATGTTACGCAACTACGTTATTTTAATTTAATTAACAGTATAATGTATTTTGAGTCGATTAAACCAGTAGAAGTTGCTCAGATCTTTTCCACAATTAGAAACCTTTAAACATCTGAACAGATATCCAAAAATTATGACAAAGGACATTTTGATCACGTCAGCTTTCAAACAAAAAAAACGCATACAGAATTAGTCCATTTGATGGGGAACTACGATGCTATTGACGACCACATAGATACACACGTCATACTTATAATACCCATATAAACAATAGAACTATACCTTGTGATCTACTTGGAATCTTTATTAATAGTGCCTTTATGATAAGTAATCTTAGAAAAATTACTGTTTACTAATTCATATACCGTATGAATTATTAACCTAATATATTTTTTTGCACTATTTAAGCGTATTAGATTAATAAATAGGATGTCATAAAAAATAGTATACCACCCCTATCTTTTTCTTGTCTACTACTAAACTTTTTATGTTAAACGCTTGCTTTGTTGACATTCTACACAGAAAATATATACTTACATATTTTCTAATAACTTTTTTATAATCATGTTTTATAGATTTATTTCGAAACAAGGCATTTTTGAGATTACCTAGATATCCAGTAGAGAAATAAGTGGTCAAGTGCGAGTAGGACTCGCGCACCGAGGGTTCCGTACAAACTTATAGAAATCTATATAAGACTAACCCATCTACGCCATTTGTGGTCTTCATCATCAGTTCCAACATAAGTTACTATCAAAAATACCTAAATCAGTATAGGCTTGCCTATAATATTTGAGGAGTTCCCTCAATTTCTCCAGGATCCCATCATCTGATCCTGACCTGAAGACAATGGGACCACCTTGGAAGTATACCTTTTCAAATAAAAAAAAAAAATTGAAAATCGGTACCCAAATGGCGGCGTAATCGGCGAACAAACGTAAAAAAAAAATTAAATACAAGGTCGAATTGAAAACACTCCTTTTTAGAAGTCGCTTAAATATAATCAAATATTATGTAAATATGGATCACGTCCCAAAAACTATTTTGAAACTACTTAGGAGCACTTTCATTTAAAACACGATCATGGATGCAATCCATGGAAACACAAAATTTTATTTTAAGTACTAATACACCTTATACTTTCAAAAAAAAAAGTTATAGCGCGATTCAGGATACACCTAGCGCCATCTCTTGACAATTTCAATGAACTAACTTTTTGACTTTGACATTAACAACATAATTATATTATATTTTATTCTCGTTTTATTTTTATTTATAGTCTACTACACTCCACTACCCCTGCACTACGTTCGTTAATATATTTGCCGCTTGATCAATTTACAACTTGATACATTTACGCGTTCCTGAGAAAAAGGTTGAAAGACAGACGTACAGACTGACAGACACACGAACAGAAATTTACAGTTTTCGGATTTTTTCCTTTATGTATACTAAAGGACCTTGCTCCTGGCCAAATTTCATAATGCTTGGTCAATGGAAAGTACCCTATAGGTTTTGATTCCCTTGCGAAAACGTTAAAAACGCTATCATACTTAAAATATGTGATATAAATGACCGTATCTTTTGATTGCGTTAACTTAGAAGTTTGATTTTTTCACAGCTCTTAGTAATTGCAACTCTGAGTACTTGACGTTGATAAAAAATTGTTACCTTCACGCGTTTCTGAGAAAAAGGTTGAAAGACAAACTTACAAACAGACAAACATACATACAAAAATTTACAGTTTTCAGATTTTTTCCTTTATTTGTACCATAAGATCTTACTTCTTGCCAAATTTCATCGTGCTAGGTCAATGGGAAGTACCCTATAGGTTTTGATTCCTTTGCGAAAACGCTAAAATGGTCAAAATATACGACATATTTTCCATTATCTTTTGATTGCGTTGACTTAGAACTTTAATATTTTCACGGCCGCATGTCATCGTAGACTTGAGTATATGATATTAATTTCAACATGATACGTCGATGCATTTCTGAGAAAAAAGGGTTGACATCCCGACAGACAAACAGACAGACAGACAGACAGACAGACAGACAGACAGACAGACAGACAGACAGACAGACAGACAGACAGACGGACAACAAAGTGATCCTATAAGGGTTCCGTTTTTCCTTTTAAGGTACGGAACCCTAAAAAATATTGAGATCAGCAGATCAGACAAGACACAGTAAAAGTCAAGACCTTCTTAAAAACAATTTCAAATATATAGCGGCCAGAAATCCTTTATGTCTCCCTTCAGCGCAAATTTATTAGTTTTAGTTTTATGCGAGAATTATAAATCATAATGAATATGAAAATACTCTGTAACTAGGTAACAGGAATATGAAATGCACTTAATATTCGAAACATTAAATTAAGAAAATATTTACGAAACTACTTATTTAGTTTATGTGACTATTTTTTTTAAACAATGGTAAATAAGTGACGCATCATCAGACGTATTCTGATATCTCTTGACATTTTGTGGATTGACACATTATTGCTTATATAAAAATCAAAACTGATTGGCTGTCATATTCACTGACTGATGGATCAACGCAGAGCTAAAACCACTCGGTCTAGAAACATGAAATTTTGCACAAACGTTTCTTACACAACGTAAGTGTGCAGTAAGAAAAGATTTTTGAAAAAGTATCTAAGGGCTTAAAAGAGGGTTGAAAGTACCAAATACCTAAGTATACTCGGGGGAAGCTGCAGGGAACTCTTGTTCAGGTTAGTTCTTAATAAATTCGTTTGAAGAAGTATATGTATATCCATTTTTTCGTTTCTGTTTTGATAAATGTTATAATGAATAAAAAGGTCTATATAATAAACAGTTTTACCTAATAATATTTTTTCAAATATTTTAGATTATTGCATATTGCAAAATTTGGAATACACTTCAACATTCGAAACATATATTGTATTAATAATTTATAGTACATTATTTTTGTGGATGATGTTAAACATTGTACGCATTATCAGAATACATCAATCTCCGAATTGCGCCTTTTCGTGGGTTGACATCTATTTATTGCTTATGAGCAACCACATCAAAATGTTAAAACTATGACAACAAAGTTAGCTTTACGAGTTAACGAGAAATACTCGACTAACTCATTATTAGTATTCGAAGAAGTCAAAAGGAAAATTCCGTACAAATTCCATTGAATATCTTATTTAACAAAAGATTGAAATAATATATTCATAGTAGGGTGAGTGGGGGAAAGATCGAACGGTTTTTGAAGAGATAGGTAGTGTTGAGTTTGAAACCTTGTAGATTTTTTTTTATTCTATTTTTTTTTACAATGTTGATAATATCTTGTTAAATATGTTTTAAAGCAGAAAAAAAAGTGAAATGTTGAGTCGATGAGAAAAACACGGGGAAAAGTCTTACAAGTTGTTGAAGGTCACTAAGCTCTAACTTATAGTACCCGTTTAAATTAGACATGACTTTAGTGTTCCAATACCTTCTATCTTACCCCACCGGGGAAAGAAGAAAGGAGAGCTTCTCAAACTTTTGACCAGAAAATAAAATTGAATTAAAAATTCCTCAAGTAAAAATATAACATCACATTCAATTAAGTTTAATTTCTATTGTAAGGCTCTGTCAAGGGGGCTAACGCAGGCTGTCGGATTTAAGCGTCTATTCGCAATTTACAGCTACAGATGGATTTGATTTTCATAGCGCTCTTTTATACCTACCATATGTACCTACTATTTAATCAAAGATACAGGACAAGTGTAAAATGAAAGGTAAGTAACTTGCGAAAAAGTTACATCGACAAACATTTGCGTATTCTATACAACCACATGCTCGAAGCGGCTATTGGTAATTGAGTTAGTGGACGAAAGAAAATGGCGGTCATAACATGAAATATGCTTTTTTTAGGGCAAATTTTTAATAATGTAAACATAATGAATAAAATCAGAAAATCGTACTAAATAATTTTGTCCAGCTAGCATGTACTAAACGACTCACTGTGAGTCGCCCGCACCCAATACCTTCGAATAAATTATTGTAATTACTAATTTATATTTATATATATTAACTTGTTTAGTTTAAGACCATCTATATATACAAGCTGATTTGGTCAAGTAACGAGAACGAGGATTAAAATTACAAGAAAATATTGTCTAGGTAAGATTGTAAGCATTTATCGTATATACCGTTTCTTTTTATTTTTTAGATTATTTTTCCAAATACGTTGAGTATTTAACGTTATTTATCGTAGTTTATTACAGCAGCAAAGTTTAGTTTAGTTTTTTTTTTTGATAAATAGTGTCTTTGAAACAAATAGTTTGGCTTTAAAGTGACCGCACTATATCGAGTCGAAGATTTTATAAAAACGTGTAAGATTTGGTGTTCGGAATTTTAATTTACTTGACAACTATTAGTTATCTACACTAATATTATGAAGAGAAAAGATTTGATTGATTGTTTTTTTGCATTGAATACGCTCCGAAACTACTAAACCTATTTGAAAAAAAAAATTGCGTTAGATAGCCCGTTTATTCAGGAAGGTTAAAGGCACATGACGCTACGGCTTATAGGACCGAAGTAGTAACCATAAACGGGAGAGAAAGGTAGGGACGGGTAGAATATTATTTACGTAATCAAGTTAATATACAGTAAAAATATAGGATTAATCCTTAAATTTATGTAAACTTCGAATCTAAGTAAGATTTTAAGTTTACATAAATCATTTTACTGTTATGCTATTTTGGCCTTATAAACATTTAAATATTTGTTTGCAATTTTATATCTTATTCTTAAATGTGCAAAATATTTTTTTTTGCGCAAAAGTGTACTGAGACTATTTGCCAATATTTTATTTATCGCCATCGATAAAATATAAATACATATTTTTATACAAAGTAAAATATTACACTTAATTATACGCGCTGAGTCTTAAATGTGATATATGAAGTATAAAATCGATTTGGAATTCATTAATGGCCTGGTGTATCAAAAACAAACGGTTTCTTAAAGTATGCGTCATAAAGTAGAATCGAAACCACCGATAAAACATTTTAAGGAAACAAGTAATTATTTGAAAAATCAAAAACCCGACTGTGTGACAAGGCTATCGAGAATCGTTACTAACCAACTTTAAAACGTTATAGATTTTAAATGCTTAACTGATTGAAAAATAATGTAAGAAAACTAAAAATGATTTTAAATACCTATTCAACGATATCCCACTTAGCACAGTTCGTCGATTTTCATTTGACTCTTTTTTAAATTATGCATTATGTTATTGGTCTAAATAGTACAAACTCATATTACATTACTTTGCGTTGCGCAGTCGGGTAAAAAAGGGATGTCGTCTCTATGAAAAATCACCCGTCAAATTTATATACCTACTTACTTAGTGTATCTTAGTAATGATTCATGTAAGTTGACGTATTTGATCTATTAATGTGCATATTATTTACTAGTGCCAATGTTTTCTTTTCAAGTGTGTTCGTAATAATTTAAAATTATTTTAGAGTCAATGTAGTCAACCTCAACTCACCCTCGTCAAATTGGCTGATTTGTACGTATAATTGTATATGAATGCAACACATACTTACTTATATAAAAACAATTGTCTACAATTATTTTGTTAATCATTAAATAAAGCCACGAAGCGAGATAAGCCTATTTGCAAAATTATAATTATGTTTTTATATAAAAAATAAAATATTTGGATATTTTTCGATGAAACCAGTGGAGTGCAAGGAGGGAAGAATATATCTGCTTACTCTTATGAAGTTACTTTGAATTAAATATTAGTAATCAATTTAATAAATTAGATCATATTAACTATTTTTTAGATAACAATGACGACTTGGGTAAAAGAAAATTGCAGATCATTTTTACAACACCTAAGTATTAAAATTCTACAGACTGGCCGAATACCACGACATGTAGCATTTATAATGGATGGCAACCGTCGATTTGCAAAGAAACAAAATGTAGCTACTGCTGACGGTCATGCTAAAGGATATGAAAAACTTTTAGAAGTTTTGAAGGTATGTTTTTATAAAATAAACAAGTTAAATGCAATAAGGCCTCGCGCGCTGAAAGTTCCATACTACAGATAACTGTCGTATTGCTTAGTTTTGACGGTTCCGTAGAAAACGAAACAAAAAACTCTTATTGTTTCGGTATTTCCCTCTGTGACAGACAGAGTGCGGCTCAGCTTTGAAATGCTTATTACTAAGCTGTAAATTGGCTTGGGTATAAATTCCAACGATTTCATTGAATTTTTTCGTTTTATTACAATTTAGTATTAAACATTAACTAGACTGCGACATCAAAGAGAGCATTGTTTACTTCGTCATGTGTTAAAAGGTTTTATATGCCATAGGACCTCCTATTGGCACCATCTGGATACCACATCTAAAAATGAATAAAATGGCTATTTGTCTGACTGAAAAACTAATAATCCTTTCATTTTAATTTCAGTGGTGTCAAGACCTTGGTATTTCTGAATTGACAGCGTACGCATTTAGCATTGAAAATTTTAAAAGAAGTAAGGAAGAAGTTGATTCTTTAATGGAACTAACTCGTGACAAATTGGAGAAGTTCATAGAAGAAGAAATGTACGTTTTTACCTTTGCTATAGTGTAAGGCAACAAAATATAAAATGTATAGAAAATGCGTGTAATGTACAATGTCCTTACTTACAGGAAAAGTAATAGAGGAGTGAGGATACATATTGCGGGACGCGTGTCTCTCTTGCCAGAAGCGTTACAGCTTACGTTGGCTAAAGCAGTCTTGGCTACAAGACAAAATAATAAAATTCATCTAAATATTGCTTTTGCTTATACAGGTATATTGTTTATATGTTTAGCTTCGCTTTATTTAAAAAAAAGGAAAATGATTAAAATCGCTTCAGTTGTGTGACTTTTAAAATATAACAAACCGAAATAAGAAGTTTAACATTAGATATGATATTTGCATATAACATAGTAGGGGAGGAGGAGTGAGGAATATTAGAGATGGCCGAGTAATTATTTTAATGCATTCCCACGATATGGTTATTAAATGAAAGGGTTTGCTGAAAATAATTCGAAAAATAAAGTGATGACATCTTGAATTCAATATGGCGAATTTCTAAAAATGGCGGAAAGTTTTCTATGCTTTTCTAGAATATAGGTATCAAATTGCAGAGAATGAAAGTTTAATATCAACTATACGTCATCGCACAACTTATCTGATATAAAAGCTTGATGCGAGATAGATAAAAAAAAGAAAATTTTTAATTTATAAGTAAAAACTAAAAACGCTATTACGCATACACAAATTTCAGGTCGAACAGTATATTACCTAAATTATGTTTATATAGTCGGTTCAGTGGTTTGGCTTAAAATGTATCAAATAAAATTAAGAAGGTGCTTTTGCATTATAATATGCGTATACAAACAATCATTAAACTAAAATGTATTTATTATACATATAGAAAAACGATTTTTTTTTTCGGAAGTTCAGGTAAACTTACTACTAATCTCTAAAAATTTCGCTTTTTTTGTAGGTCGTGATGAAATAAGCAGAGCTGCTTCACATATTGTAGACGGTGTTCGGAATAATGAAATTTCGCCTGATGATATTGACGAAGAACTTGTTTCGGAGTCAATGGACATTGGGGAACCCGATCTGTTGATTAGAACGTCTGGTGAAGTTAGACTTTCTGATTTTATGCTGTGGCAGGTAAAATATAAAATACTCTGGGGCTTTAATTTAAGCATAGTATATTTACTTTATTTTACATTGTTCATATTTGATAAAAAAAAAATGGTTTATCATAAATGTATTTTTAAAACCTTGCTACTTACTCAAAAATGGATTTACTCAAAAAGAGGCCCGGTCTTACGAAAACCGTTCATTATACGTTGATACATTTACGAAGAAAATTTTCAGTATATCTGACAGATTGCGAGGTAGTCAATACATTGATATTATTGCACACATGCTCAAAATTGGATGCTGATAAGCAATACTGTGTCAAGCCACACGGACTTCATTTAGAGATTTTAGAGAAAATGGCGTCTAAAGATGTCAAACTTATTCTTAATAAATATGGTTGAAGAAGTATATATCCATCTTTTCTGTTATTTATTGATAAAAGTTATAATGAATTAAAAGCAGATTGACATATTCAATATATTATCCAAAAAAAAGTTTTTTCAAATATTTGAGAATATTGTTTAAAATTGCAAAATATGGAACGCACTTGAAATTCGAAACAATTAATTAGAATACTTTTTTACGTACTTATTTAGTCTATATGGCTTTATTTTATTTTAATAATGTTAAATAGGTGATGCAGTATCAAAATACATCAATATCTCCGAATTTGACATTTTGTGGGTTGACACACTATTGCTTATCAGCATCCAATTATTTTACAACATTACGGACACAAGCGAAAAGAAAACATTAACACTTGTAAATAATGTACACACTAATATGTCAAATACGTTATGCATACAAGACTTGTATACTACAAACATAAAAACAAAAGCTTTTGTTTAATAAGAATGAGACTATTTTTGTTTCTCAAAATATGTTTTCGATATCGATATTACATTATATAATTTTATACAAGAATTTATCGATATTTCAGGGGATTTGGTGGGAAACTTTTTACATAATAAAATAATAATCTTATTTGGTACGAAATATTTATTAAAGAGTATCTAAGAGTATTCAAGAATGTACGTATGCATAAAATATGATATGAAACCTGTATATTTTTAATAAATTTCTATTACTATTTCATGTGCCAAGAATAAAACAATAAAAAAGTGTCCAAGTCATGACTGCACACAGAGAAGAAATTTTTTAGATCCTCTGTTCAAAGTAGAACACGTGGTAAGGGTCTAAAAAAATTTAAACAAAGGCAAATTAGCACAGGCTTTAGTTTTACAAGTGATTTATAAACTAAAATACAATGGATCTTAAAGATACTTACAAGAACCGGAATTATTTTCTTTACTAATAAAATAAAATAAAATATTGTTTATTAAAAACGCTTTTTTACTCTTATAAAAAAAATATATATATTTTCATCGATACCTATTTGCATTCAACATTATGACAGCACTATCCAAAAGAATACTGTCGATAGATTTGTGGAAAATCAACATTTAAATATTTTTTTACTTTGTTAGTTAAATAATAAAGTCTTAAATTGCGAAAACCGACAGTGTCATAACAAATAAAATTGCATGAAAATATATCACCACCGATCTGATTATTTTGAACTCAAACAATTTATTTGTCATGTTCAAGAACATTATTTACGAGAATATTTTATGGTGATTTCAATAGTAAAATTAAATAAATTGTGTCAAAAATAATTACATATTAAATGTAACTTCCTCTTTTTGAAGATTACATGTGATTAATCTCTTTTCGCAATGCCTAACTGCACAGATTGGTTTTTTTACGGAGCTCCGTTCAAAATAATAACGATTTTAATATTGTTGAAAATCGATTCCTTAGTATATTTTATAAACGCGTGAGATCGTTTCTTGAATAGTTTTTATAATCTCGTTGCATTTGATGATTTTGAATGGGGCAAAATTACGTCTTACGACGATCTAGCCCCATTCAAAATTGACTGAATTTGGCATTACACATTTTTATTTTATTAATTTATAACGCGGAAAAGTTAATATTAATCAGTTAACTTGTAAAATATTACAAAAATAAATACTAAAATATAAATAACATATGCACCTGTCTAAAAAAATAATACAAATAGTGAGGGGCTCTAATTCCGTCTATTAGTTATATAATAAGATTTTAAGTCAACCTACATCTTATGCCTTACAGTATGATTATGGTACTTACGTATATCATTATCGCTAAGACGCTGCAAGTGATCTCTTGGAGACTCCCAATTTAATAGTTACCTTCACCTACTTATAATAAACGCAAGATTCGACAAGAATCAAGATATTTTTTTTGTATTAAGTAGGTAATGGAAATGACAATAAATAGGAATTTTATTCTGAATTTTTCATATCTGTTCTTTTGGTTTCAAAGGTTTCGAAAACAGTAATTTACTTCAGTGAAGATTTATGGCCTGAATTTACACTGTGGAACTTCTTGGATATCATCTTATACTATCGAAAGCATGCTCCACCAGTAGCAGAAGAAAAAGAAAGAACTCCGATCAAACTACAATTTTTGAAAAGTTTAGAAAATAAGAGAATGCTAGAATGGGAAAAAATTCTCTGTTATTAAATTATTTAATTCAGTTACAATATTCTTTGCCCTTATATGATATCTACATAATAATATTCAATTTTTTTACATAAAGAAATGTCTAAACAAATGTTCCAGTTTTTAATTTTGTGTTCTACGCATTGTTCAGACCAGTAGATTTAGTTGAAACGACATATACTTTATATTAGAGAGTTTTCAAAATAAAAAAATATTTGAAGAAATTAATTTAATAAAATTAAACCTTAATTTATAAATAAAGCTAAGACAATATGAAACATTTTCAGCACATACTATTAGTGCAGTCATTTGGTATTTTTTATATATGGTTGCTATTTTTTCAATATGGCGGCGCCTCCGGAAGAGACAAGAAAAAACTTGGAACTTGGAAGGCAAAGTAAAAACTTGGAATGAATGAATGAATGAATCATCACTTTTCAAAACTTCCGGAAAACTATCCAGATAACACCTACTGTTTGAGCACCAAATGACTGTACTATATGTTATAAAATTGTTCCTGTTCTTAATGACATTTTACAAAATATTTGTATTATTTGTAATTTATTTTCCTTTGACAGTATATTTGGAATATGTTTTTGTTGGATCATAAGGTTCCCACCTCGATGCCGGAAAGATGTGTTTATTCCTTTCATACCAGGACCTGTAATAATTTAAAATATATGTATAAATAATATATATATATATAGTACAGTCTTTTATTATAATTATATTTTAAGGCCTCCTGACCCTAGCACCATCAACGTTTGTGAGCCTGCAAATTGTTATCAACTTATAATATTTTACCAATAAAATAGGGAAATTTCTGGAGGCAAGTTGAATGGTGTTTTTAATATTTTGTTTTATATGGGTGATCCTTAATATATTTTAACCGTTGTATTGTAAAAAATATTCACGAGTTAAATTTACTTTTGACAGTTTAACACAATAAAAATTTACACTATTATTTTATTAATGTCACATTATATAAAAAACTAATTTACACACCTTAAAAGTACCTTCCCTGCATGTGAATCTTGTTTTTCTTGGGTGGCATCATTTACTAATCTCACATCATCTGATGCATCAAACTGAAAAAGGGGACCACTCTTACCCCTCGCCTGAAAATTTTACACACATTAATTAATTTTACATTTATAATGAAAAATAAAAAAATCACATGTAGGTAAATGAAATGATGATGATATTAATAAATAAATAGTATTCATTTATTTTGATTTTGTGGTACGTCAAGAAATATTAAAATTGTTATGCTTACAAAATTACAATTATTTTATTACCTTGGTAACTATGAAATCATAAAATGTGTAATGATGTGGCAAAATCAAGTCCTCCTTCACATACATAAGTTGATCAGCCGAAACTGTTTTCAGTTCACTGAACTCAGGTCTGAGAGTGTCCAAGCATCTTTGAAGAAATTGATATATGGAGTTACCTATAGAAATATAATACATAAATTTTATTTATGAATAAGTGTTTATATTGAGTCTTTTCTATTTAAAACAAAATTAACGTAAGTTTATATTAAATGTTCTTCTTTCATTTATATATTGTTATTGGTTAGTAAGATATTTGTTTTCCAAACAAGATAAAGAAAGTTGCAAGATTTCTCAACGTAGTTACATATTTAGATACATTATATGTATATAGAATTTTAATTAATAATATTTTTACCAAAAAATGAAAATGTTCTTTTAATACCTTTTTTTAATGTGACATTTCGCCTGTGGCCTGACCCATCCCAATAGCTGAAGGTAACTGTAATAGGCTCATCCTTGAGGCTCGCTTGAGTCATCACCCATTCTAATCTAAGCTCCTCTCGCAATTTCAAATCTGCCTCCTCCCGTTCTCTGTCAGGTAAAAATGATGTGTCTACATCTGGATTTTTTTTTATTTTTTTACATACCTGTAAATTATGTTATGTTGCAAATATTTTTTACCAGTTATGAATATTTAGAGGTTTTATTTAGTACTAATAATCCTAATTACAATATCTTGTTTTAAAAACGCTTATAAATTGACATACCGTTTCATCCTTGTCTCTCCAAGTTGTTTCTGGTTTATTGTCATCTTCAACGTCTTCCTCTTCATCTTCATTTAAATCAAAAGATAAAGCTTGAATCTAAAATAAAAAATGTAGTAACATATAGGTACCCATTACCTAAGAAATATTTTTTAATACCATAAAGTTAAAAGTAAACGTTAAACATAAAGTTTCAAAATAATTCTATTTACCTGTCTTTTTTGTTTATTTTTTTGGGCTTGCTTAGCTTCTATTTCTTTCTGACGTTCTTTTTCTTTTTCAGCTTTTTTTTGGGCTAATTTTTTTTCTCTTTCCCGAACTATATGTTCCTGTTTCGCTTTCATTTCGTCAAGCGTTACTAAACCAATGGTTGAGCTCTTCAATTGTTGTTCTACTGCATCGTAATGTGTTGCGAATTTATTCTCAATGTTATCTATCTTGAGATCTTCTTCTATTTTCTTTTTTCGAAGTTCTATTTCTTGCTGTGCTTTTTCTCGTTTCTTCATCAGATGCATGGCTCTGCCAGCCTCTGAAGCTGCTCCTTTGTAGTGCGCCATATTTTCAAGGTCTTTTTTTTGATAAATAAATGTAATAAGTGTAATATTTAATAATTGCTCAATTCAATTCAATTATTTCTCGAATAATTAGCAAAACAAGATCACCTAAATTGTGGTGGAGTCCTATGTCAATGTCAAATGTGCATTTTATATTTTATCTTTGGCGAAGGCTAGTAGTAGGTGTACCTGTCTCAATTTTTTTTCTAAAACAAAGCCTTATGGTATTCCTAATACTTTTTATATTATATGTTTTAATTTTATAAGTATTTATTATTGTAGAAAAATTAATAAATTAGGTTTTACTTTGCTTTTACTTCAGTTTTATTCAAAAGAGAAATGGTACTACCCTATTTTTGAGTTTATATTACTTGTCAAATATATGGTATTTGTTGTAACGTTACAGCAATTTAAACAAATAGTTTCCTTTTTTCACACATGTTAGTGTTTGCTTCTCTAAAAGTAGTCATAAGGTGAGAAAAACATTTATAAGTGTTACTATCAATTTAAAATTTTGTTAAAATTATGTTGGTTCTTCTTAAATTTCGTCATTTAATTTTCAGCATATTCCAAAGCCGAAATGCCAAGTAAGTAATAAAATGAGTGTTTTTAAGGTATTTGATGTAGACATAAATTTTGCTAAATAAAATTGTTTCTCATTAAATCGCAAGTATCGGCCTCGATGATTTATACTCCATTTCATGAGGTTCTGGTATAGTGTACCCTAACGGATGTAAACTTGCAAATGACTTAAAATGGAACAATCAAAATCAATATAATGGATAGGCCATGTCAGTATATTTATATATATATATAAAAGTTTTTTTAATATTTATTTACGGGCCTGGGTTCAAAACTTTTTTAGTTTATTCGTTAAGAACAAGGTTCAGTGCTGCAATCGCGAAGACAGACGCTTATAATTCGCATGAACATTGCTGTCATTGGCATGGATAATAATTGTCTGTATTATATATTGTCGTTATAATGTCAATTTGACAGGTAATAATTCGAATTAACGTGACTTTTGGCATTGGCACTCCAGTATTGTTCATTGTTTCCATATACCGGCGTAATGGAATCTAAACAATTTAAAAGGAATATGGATGAAACGATAATATTCCCGTCTCCTAACTGGTTTCAAGTTTCTGGATTAGCAGTTTCTAAAGATGGTTGGTTAGTTTATGGCGGTCCTACTAAAAGTTTATGCGTCTTAAAACCCTTAGATCCGACATCTGATGGAATATTTCAGAAGAACCAATCTTTTCAAGCTCACTTCATTTCTAAAGCTCATAAAGAGAAGTAAGTTGAATTATTGTTGCATTTTTATATCATTATATTTATACCATTATATTTTCTTAAAATATTAAATATAGTAAATTTATTTATTTATTCTTTTTAAATTTGTTTCAGGATTGTTAGTGTGGATTTGTCAAGAGATTGGCCCGAAAGAAAGTTAATATTAACTGGAAGTGCTGACGGGGCTGTTAAACAGTGGAATGTAGATATATTGGATAATAATGGCAAAATTAAATCAACTCACCATCATGTTATTCATCAAACTGAAAAAGAGGTTTTACTTTATTCTGACATAAACCGTATCTTCGTAATACAGATTTTTAGAAATAATAATATAAAAATTCTTTTATTAAATAACTAAATAAATAACTAAATGCATCACACTCAACGGCACTCATTAAGATCTTGTGACCTTGTGTTGGGGGTCCGGAAACATACACAACACTAACACAAACACCCAGACCACACAAACATCCGTATGGCCAATACAGACATTTGCCGTGAGCGGGGATCGAACCTGCGACTGTTAGCGCTACAGTCAGTTACAGTGACCACTGCACCAACGTATCTGTCAATATAGAAGTTAGTTTGTAATACAAAATTCTTTGTTTTCCTTTGTATTCTTTTATTATCCTATGATTTACAATATTAGACTGTTGTCTACCAGTTAATGAACAGTCTAAACTGTAATGTCTTAAATTTTAGGTGACTGACTTAGAAAAGGATATGTGTACGAGTTTTCGGTGATATGAAATATAGAAGTTGATAGTTAGGTTTTCAAACAACTGCAGATGTAAAATTCCATTAGACCCACTTCTATATTTTTATATCTCAGTTTTACTATATGTACATATCTGTAGTGAAAATGAGAAAATGATTTAATTAATTGTATTTGTTTTAGGAAGTAATAGGTGTTGAATACAGCAGCGAGCCATTTGCAGTAACAGTAGGGTGTTTCGGGAATATAGTGAAATGGGATCTCAATTCAAATATAGCCAAAAATTACAATAGCTTTCTTAAAAATTTCAGACCAAATTGTATTGCATGTTCCCACCATATTCCATTGAATGTGGCTATTGGTACTAAACAAGGAGTAATCTTTGTTTTGGATTTAAACCGTAAGTTATTTTTATTTTATTTTTTTATAACCTTTTTTTAATTAACTAGCCATATCTAGCATGTGCTTGCAATGCTACCTGAAGTTATAGATTTTTTTGGGCCAAGAACCCTCATTGGAATGCCCAGAAAATTTACTAGATTCATAACAATTCAATCAATGTTTTCAAAAAGTATAAAGGATAAACATACAAACATTGATTTCTATTTATATTGATTAGATTCAAAGGTATAATTACTGATATTTCTTATCACTTATTAATATTGATAGTGAGAATATAGAATAATCATAACAATACCTATATTTATGCAAGGTTATTTAAATAAAATTGTCCACTTAATGACAATGCTTCATTTTAATTATAAAAATATGGCTATAAGTTTAGAATATACATTAAACTCACCATATTGGTAATAATTTGTCATTGCTACTATAATAAGTTTAGTGATAATTTTTTTTTCAAAAAACTTAACCAACTTCAAAAATGAACCTAAGGCATAAAATAAATGTTTTTTACAACATTATGAAGACCTTTTTCGTGTTATTTACTGGCACATTTATACTTTTGAGTTACAAATATAGTAAGATTAGGCAATGTAACAATAACCTAATGCCAACTGTTCTTCAAGATCAACAAAATATAAGCTTTTCCCGATGCAGGGCAGTTATTTATTGAGGAGTTCTCCATGTGTTGCATCATCAGCTCCACTTCACCATATGCATTGTGATGAATGTAAATTGTTTTGCATTTTTATCAAAATAATCAAATTGTTATTGAGTAGTTCCGGTGGCCATCTGTGGTCTTCATCATCAGTTCCACTTCACCATAAGTGACTTTCTGTTGGTAAATACATAAGTCACTATTAAAAATACCTAAATCGTTATAGGTGTTTCTATTATATTTGAGGAGTTCCCTTGATTTCTCCAGGATGGTGATGATGATAGGAATCATTAGATCCTGACCTGTAGACAATGAGACCACCTTAGAAGTGTACCCTTTCAAACATTTTATATATTTTTCTACCCTTTTAATTTTATAATGATGATTTTTAGACCAAGGAAAAATAGTATATAAAATAAGAGGACAAGACGACGAGATTGTCAATGTGTCATGGTGTCCACAATATAAAATAACACTCAGAAAATCTTTCAACGAATCTCATAAAAAATCAGTCGCTATTGAGAGGTTAGAAAAGGTTAAGTCAAATGTCGAAGATTCAGATCTGAATAATTCAGCCATTGCAAAGAATCTACCCGAAGATAGTTTTGATGAGTCCATTGTTCAAGAAGATGACATGTTTGATATCTACAAAGATCATGAGGCAGATGAATTTGGTCACAAAAAGTTTCAACCGAAAGACATTATAGTGAAAATTAAAGAAGAAAAAGATAATAATGACTTTCTAGCTGAATGTTTAAAATTAAAAGAGGATATATTGAAAAAGAAAAATGAACCAGAACCAACTATAGCTAACCTTGTTGATGCTTTAGACAAAACACATGTTGATAGTGACAATTCAGATGAACAAGAGGATAGTAATGAATCTCCCACATGCGAAGAGAAAGAAATTCGATCAAAAGATTTAGGTGACTCTAGCATACATACACACAGACACCTTTTAGCGACGATTGGAAAATGTGGGTTAGTGAAAAAATATATTAATATAATTTTTACCTTCGTTCCTTGAATCAGATTTTGTCCAATATTTTATTGGTTTCAATTTTGTTTGCCATGCAATGGTTAAATTTTTTTTTTAATGAAATGTAGACTAAGTTATTCCTTACAATACTAGTAATAATAATAGCTATCTGTGAAAAAGTTCCGTCAAAATTGGTCCAACCGTTTCAGTATATACAAAAATTTTAAAATTGTGTATTTGATCTAAGTAAACTTGATATTACAAACAGACACTTCAGATTTATTTATTTGTATACATAATTTTCTCTTTCAGTGGTGTCAGGATATGGTCTAAAACTGGTAAACTTGTTGGAAGCTGTGTTGTTCCTAATTCACAAAACAAATGTCAAAAAAATAAGAGACCAAGTCCAAACTCAAATTCTCTTTTGTGGTACAAGCCTGACGTTCTTCTTATAGCCGATGGAAAGAGTCAACTGCTGGAATGTAACCCATTAAAAATTGATTGGTAAAATTTTGATTTTGATAGATTTTAACAAAATAAAATTATTCACTGTGTTTTATATCGACAAGATTTTGCTAGTCATAAACAATGAATTAAGTAAATAAAGGATGTTCAAGAATCTGTAAAGTAGATAAAGGTGGAATATTTTATTATTGTTTAACATTGAGAATAATCAAATAATAAAAAAAAAACAAATTATTGAAATCGGTTCACAATTGGCGAAACATAATTCTCTACCGCCTCTTTTCAATGTATCATTCTGTATATGTAATTTTGCAGTAAAAATAAACTTGAGTGGAGTATAGTTCACTCATTGCACAAACGTGGCTTATATGGAATAGCAACAAATGCACCACGTGTACAATCCCCAGACCAGTCCAACGACAAGTCGTCAGATCAGTCGAGCGACCAGTCGACAGTTAACTGGAAAGTATGGACAGTGGCACAGGATCGAAATATAGTTTGCTATTCTGTGGAGAAACGAAAAAAAATTGCCATTTACAATACGTGTGGAGGATTCATTTATACTATGCAACATTGTCCGTATGATGCTAAACGGTGAGATAAATTTAATTTGAATGTATTTAATTAAAAAAGAAGAATAGTGGAAAAAGTATAGTTTTTCTTTTTTAGGGTTCGATACCCGAAGTTGAACCTCCACAGTCCGTCGGTCTGTCCGTCTGTCCGTCCATACCCTCGTCGGTCTGTCCGTCTGTCTGTCATGAACCGTACTAGGTAGAGGTAGAAAGTAGAAATTTTCAAGTGTGTTACTGCTAATAGCAAGTAATAAAAATCGGTTAAGTGCGAGTTGAATTTTACAAATTCTTACAATCGTTATAGTGCCTCACTCGTTTCTTTCATAAAAGCGTTTTAAAAGTCTATAATGTTATATTTTGTACGATTGTGCGGAATCTTTCGTGTGCGAGTCCGACGGGCACTTGACGGGGTTTTAGTGTTATACAGAGTGGTAAATTCGCCATCTCGATATAATGAAAGTAAGTGATGAACACTTTTATGAAATTTTTTGATATTATATGGGTAAATCAATATTTACAGCAAATGCACTGCATATCTTATATAGAGATTTTTTTAATCAAATAGAAATTATTTTTAAAAATTTTAAATAACATTAAAAATGCAAATATATGTTTTAAGCTTTCATGCCTAATTTATTCAACCGTTTGTTGTAAAATTTTACATACAAATAGGGGCACAGATAAGGATTTAGGTTGTCTTTTATCCAGGACAAGTTTGCTCTTAGGCACAACTTCTGAAGAAACATATAACAGAAGTTTTTGCACTGGGCATCGATGAGATGGACTCAATTAATAGATTATCGTTTTTTTTTAATTTGTAGTTCTATCTTATAATTTTTTTTTATCAGGTTAGCATTGAGTGTGGGCGATGGCACAGTACGAGTGTGGGAGTCAGATATTAGTGATGAAGATCCGAACAAACTTGCAATGGGAAGTGTTATGTCATTCTGGCAGAATGTTCAGGGAAAAGTTTTAACTGTATCGTGGCATCCAACCAGGGAGAATTTATTAGCATTTGCGACAGCCGAATCAAGGGTAATTTAATTTATTTTTTTGTTTCATGTTTTAAATGACACAGAGCAATAATTTATATTATTTTATTACATGTTATTTTAATATAGAACTTACCAGTAATTTTCTATGATAAAATATTTTATGTACTACTGGGTGTATTTTAAAGTTCTAAATTCAGTTTATTATAAAGACTAGCATCAGTTTAATGAGTTTGAGAAATTGTAAACAGGCGCCCAAGCATAAAATGCAAAGATATTTATCATATAAAATTTGATCAAAATCGTTACAGGTATTCCCGACAAACACGAAATATATTTAAATAAATATATACAGGGTAATTTTTTTTACTGGGCATGGTAACAATACAGAATGTATTTTTTTTTAAACTAAATGGATACAAATCTTGGCTTGAAAAATAATTTTCCAAAAAACGAATCCTGCAGTTTTAGTTTTCCATAAAATTGGACTCGACATTCCTATTCCTAAGTATTTTCCCTAATCACTATAGTTTCGGATTTAGATATTCACATCCAGTAAAAAATTCACACTATATACAAGAACTTCTCTTTTAAAATTATTAAAATTATTGTATTCCAAGAGCTTTAAACGTATTGTAATTTTTTTTTATCTCATTTCCAGATTGGTATAATAGATGCGAGTAAATCTGAACGTCCAGCTAAAACTCTGACTCCGTCTCTCAGAGGAGGAATTTACACTCTCTGTTGGGGGCATAAGTTTCAACTGTACGCTTGCGGTGGAGGTGATATAGTGATGTACGATACCAGTAAACCAGAACAAGGTATGATTGTAAAAAATAAAAATAAAATTAATTCTCATTCTCTTTTTTAATGTAAAGCAAATGAATCAACCACGGTTTCGGAAGGTGAGAATTACATTTAGAAGTTTTACTCTTAAGAGCGATATAAAATAACTCTGTAACCTAGTAACAGATACTGTAAGTAGTTATGAAAGCTGTGAATAACAAAAATTAAGGCATTGACAGTCGATTGTTTTAAGTGTAAAGCAATGAGAAATATCTTTTGTAAATCTTTATTAAGTCTAAGAACAAAACTTATAAGTGTAATTCTTGTCCCAGATTTTCATAAAAATTTACATAAGTTGTTCGACAGTGTTTTAATCCTGAAAGAATTTACGATCTGTTTTTTTTATTTTTGATAGCAAAATCTTTAATAATGTTGCTTAGATGACTGCTACCAAGTTTTTACTACTTTTATTTTACCATTACCAGAATTGTTGTAGGTCTTGGTAGTACTTTTTTGTTGATTTTCTTTCAAAATGTAATTTGTATTGAGAAAGCCTGGAAGCGATCACCTTATTCTCGCTATGTCATTATCATTTCTCCATACTAATTACCAACCGTGATTTCGTCTGTGTAGAATAGTTATTTTGTAGCCTCTAGCCTATTTCTTCGAGATATTATAAAATTTTCAATACGTTTTTAAAAATATAAAACTCGTCTTCTTATCTTTTTTCTTTTATTTGCGTCTTTACTAGGGTGGTTAAAAAAACCAACTGAAAACCCAAAGGAACAACCGAAAATCTAAAAAACTAAATTTTAGGCCGTACAAAGTTTACTCAGTCATCTAGTATATAAAACTTTTAACAGTAAAATGTAACATTTTATCAATATTTACAGCTCCAGTTACGATAAATGTGGAATTTGAAGGCAAGAAATGGGATCTTAGTTCTGTGGTGTGGTATCCGAGAGGCTTGATGTGTGGCAGCAACAATGGAGCGATTGCAGTTTTAAACACCGTTACTAACGAGCTTGTTACTGCATCATTTGTTTTTAAGTAAGTGGCTATGTATATATGGATGCTGATAAGCAATAACGTGTCAAGCCACAAAGACTAAATTTTGGAGATATTGATGTTTTCCGATAATGCGTCACGTATTTAACATTAATCAAAAGTTTTTCAAGCTTGAACTAAATAAGTACGAAAAAAAATCGAATATTGAATTGTGGTCGATATATTGTAATACAAAAGAATCGATGGATATATACTTCTTTGATGGATATATACTACTAAACAAATTTATTAAGAATATGTTTGACATCTTTAGATGCCATTTTCTCAAAATGAACTCTGTGTGGCTTGACATTGTATTAATATGGACAATATTAAGTATGACACTTTGTTAGCGCCTAGTTGGTCACTCAACCGGGTCAGTACCTCACTCCCACAGAAGATTGGTGTGAAGTAACTATATACAGCTTCGTTTTGTACGGTGAGTGAGAGAATCGAAAGTCTACCACCATCGCACATGCCTGTCTTTTATTTCGTTTTCCTTTTTAAGCTGGTAACGCATTTTTAGCTCCTCTGGTAATATGTATATAGCAAATTTTTTTTATTCCAGTAAAATGATACATAACATCGAGTGGCACCCTCAACAGACATCAGATTCCAGTGAAGAGTCTAAGTACAAAGATTTGATAGCTGTCTCGGCGTTAGACAGACAATCTGTTATTGTCATCTTGGAGTATGCCGATAAAGGAGGTAGGATATAGTATTGTTAGAAATAAGATGTAGGTAGACTTAAAAAAAGATTATAAAACAAAAGTGAACATTTAATTTTATGAGTTAACGAATTTACAACCAAAATACGTTCTAGACTAATTTTAATTACAAAAATAATGAAGCAAAATGAAAGCCAGGCAGAGCTTCCGCGCAGTCTGAAGTTCAACAGCAAAGTGCTGCTCGAATGGCTGACGTCTTCCTTTTATAGCGATAGCAAGCTACCGTCATAAAAATTTCTTCTGTCTGCTAAAAGTATAGTAATTTATTCCTATCTAACTTATAGGGGACAAAATTTAGATACACGAAATATATTAATTTATATAATATATAATAGTATGAATGTAACATATCTACAGTTGGACGTTGATAACTAATCAAAGGTCAAGCTACACCGACTTCATTTTGAGAAAATGGCGTCTAAAAAGGTCAAACCTAATCTTAACAAAATTTATTTGAAGACGTATATCCATGCATCTTCCCTTTTATATTTTAATAAAAATTTGTAAATTTTTTTTGGATGTTAAATACATGACCCATTATCAAAATACATCAATAACTTCTTAGACCTTTTGACTTTATGTGGGTTGAGACATTATTGCTTATCAGCATCCAGCTATAAATTATACGAAATAATCGTTACATTACAGATGGTCCCAAATTACATCCATGGAAAACACTAAACGGTCACGTGGAGCCCGTGTGTCAGATGAGTTGGAACCCGCACAAGGATGGACTACTTGTATCCACTTCGTACGACAGTACAGTTCGAGTAAGTTTATTTAAAAAATAAACCCCGACAACCTACTCACTGAAACCTCACCACAATACTTCTGCTGGAAGTTGGCGACGAGTTTTGTATCTAGCTGATTCCAAATGATCCTGCAGCATTCGGTCAATATTACTCAACTATGTTATTTTGATATTCTTTTTGATTCTGCAACTGACTCAAGCGCTAAAGGTCGATTCCCCCTCACGGCAAACTTCTGTATTGGCCATATGGATGTTTGTCGTGGTCTGGTGTTTGTGTTAGTGTTGTGAGTGTTTCCGGACCCTCGACACAAGGTCACGCGATCATATTGGGGGCCGTTGAGTGTGATGCGTTTATTATTATTATTATATTATTATATCATTCACGGTATAGTAACTTTCGAGTCGATTAGCCCACTAAAAGTTGCTCAGATCCTTTCAGCAACTAGAAAAGAGCTGACAACCTTGAAACGTCTGACAGATCTTCATAAATTATACCTAAGAACCGTCTTGATAAAACCAACTTTCAAATAAACAAAACCGCATCAAAATTGGTTCACTCGTTATGGAGCTACGATGCTACAAACAGATATATCTAACATACGTCAAAGTTAATATACATAACAGCCCTCAATTTGGGTCGGGAGTAATTACTAGTTTTTCTTTTCTTGCCTTGCCTAATAATTTATCGCGCAGTATTCTAATATTTTTATTTTAAATAAAAGTAGTCTTAATTTATTTCTCATGGGATTAGCCAGCACAGTCAAAATCCAATACAAATTATTTTTATTTAAAAATAGGAATTTATGTTCTCTTTCTAAACTTCAAGCAAATGAATCTACTTCCAGTAAATTTTAACCTCAGCTTGAGAAGAAACCATGAAAGACTAAATTTAGCCTTGAGTTGGTCTAATATAAAAGAAAAGTTCTTTAAAATCTGTTTAGCTGTTTCGTTTTTAAATCAAAATAACTGAAATAAGTATTCAAGTAAACAATAATTGCTCGTTAGTTTTTTTATCTTAATAAGTGGTGTATGTTTACAACAGGTATGGGATGTGTCTGAAGCTAAATGTATTGCTATTTTCGATGGTCACTTTCAAGCAACATTCTCGGCTTCATGGAGTCCCTTTCCACAACTTTCTTCTACTATAATGTCCGGAGGTGCGGATTGTTGTTTGAGACTTTGGAAGTATGAGGACTATCCAGCTGACGCTTATTCAGGTCAGTCTTAGAAAATATTTTTTTTTTTTTGTATTAATTAATATTATATAATTTTATGAGTATGGAGTAATTATAGAAGTTCAGTTATTTTAAATTTAAGAAATAATTTATCTATATTTTTTATCTAATTCCGTGAGTCATGCTCTCAACTATTCATTCCTTTATAGAAAATAAAACTGAAGTGGTATCAAAGAAGGAAAAGAAAAAGAAAGAGAAAAAAGAAGATAACAAAGCGGAAGAAAATAAAACACAAGAACTTAATGTTTCAAAAACAGCGACAGACGGGCAAGTGGCTACGAAAGTCGATGTTAATGCTAAAATAAAGGTGCCAAAACGATTTCTCTTACCGACTATACAGCGGCAAATATCCCCTTGTTCTATACAGAGTGTTCGGAAGATGTCACAGAAATATATACATCCGGAGAAAGTTCAATCAAATGGTAAAGAGTCACCAGTTGAACCAAAAGATGATTTGAATGAAGTTGAAGAGGATAAAAGTGAGCAAATAGATTTCTTAAAGATGTTTGGTAACACAAATGATATCAATGAATTATTGGATTTGGAAAGTGAGTAATTTTCATATAATGTAAATATGCATCTGTTATATACTTTCAGTCTAATTTAGCTATAAATATTTAAAAATTAGAAAACTATTATTTTTTGTAATGAATACGTATATTTTTTCATGATTTTTTTTTTGTCAAAAATGTGCTTTTTAGTAACGAGGTTGTTACTGTATAGGACTGTATTATTCAAAATGGATCAGTAGTTTCAGAGATTACGTATGTAGGGGACATAAAAACTAAATATATATTAAACTTAACTTTCATGGTTTAATATTATTGTTCGATTTTCAGTGAAGAATCACATCGAGAACGAAAGATATGAATCTTCTATTATGCTATCCATATTCCGCGGCCACATCGACTCGATGATCCAGTTCGCTAGTCAGAAAGATGCCTTATGTCCTTTCCTAGTCAGCTTGACTCCATGTGTTTCATTTAAGTAAGTATAGTCAAAAAGTTATATATTTGGCGAGAATTACACTTATAAGTTATGCTCTCAGTCTTTGATGAACTCTTTTACACAGTGTATAAAAATCTGCGAGAAACAGTTACAAGTGTAATTATCGCCTTACGGATGCTTATACAGTACTTTATTATTAATTTTTCTGTTCTTTGATTTTTGACTTATAAAGTTCTATTATACAATTCTACGTAATCTTTATAAAGTATTCCGCGTTTATGTCTATCTGCTAACTCGTCCTAAAACACAACATATTAAAGGATTATTTGTAAATATGAACAATTAAGGAATGAAATAAAATAAATTAATAAAAATAAATTATTTCACAAGATGTTTCTTAACTTTGCAATAAATTTCAATGTGTTTTATTTATATTCAGATTTTGGAAAACTGTAACGCAGCTCTATTTGGCTCAAATCGAGAGGCTGGTCGCTAAAGCGGAACAACGAAAAATATGGGGTGAGTGAAAAAACGTTCAAACTGTTTATATTAATTAATTATAGAAAAAAAATACGAAAGGGAAAAAAATATAGCTTTATAATTTGTGTTTTTTTAATAAAAAAAAAGTCTTAAATTAAGTAAGGAAAAATTACTAAGCGTAATATATTAATTTTTTTATTATAATTTTTTTTTTACTAAAAAAAACTAATTTTAGAATGCAGGCATTACGGCGGTCAAATTTACCGCAAAGTAGCGCTTTTGCTCAGCGTGCATGACGTAAAGGCTGCCGTCACCGCGCTCACGGATGCTAAACTGTATAAGGAAGCCTACATACTGTCTAAATCTAGGTATTTATTATAATGAGTAATTACAAGTTCGATATTTCCGTACAAACTTTAAACTCTATCACCCCTTTAGAGATTTATTTTAATTTTTTTTTTGAGTTTTACATTTATAAGTTTTATTCTCGTAATTGACATAAAACAACTTTGTTACTCGGTAACCGTTAACTAGGAAAATTTTTGAAAGATGATGAATATGGCTGTCAAAAATAAAGGCACTGACAGTAAATTTTTTTAGGCATAAAACAATGACGAATAAATTTTCATCAAATCTTTATGAGAGTCTGTGGGCAAAACTTATAAGTGCAATTCTCGCCTTATTCATATTAATCTTGTATGGCATTATAATACATTATTTTATAATATATTTCAGGCACATGGATAGTATAGCCGAGGAAACATTGAAAACATGGGCGATAGAAATGATGTTTACAGGATGTACAAATATGGCTAGCATTTGGTAATAATAATATACAAAATTTAAAATAATACTTATACTAAATAAAAAAAAAAAAAAACTATTTTAACGCAACAAACATAAAACTAATATTTTATTATGACGATTAAATGATATAAAAGAATACAATTTACTTAAAATAATTAATAAATATTTTTTTTGTTCTTGTCTTTACAAATCTGTACCCATTTTCAACTTTAACAAACTCATTTGACTTGTCGGCCCAAACATACTTTAGCCTGTCATACTCAGTCGCTAGCTGGTTGCGAGGCAACGTCGTCCAAAATGATCGGCATTTGGGGAACCGAAATCTATAAGCTTATGACATATCTATATTTATGGTTAAATATTTATACTAACTTTTAAAAAAGAATATATAATTATTATATCAATGTCTCAATTTCCAGCTACCTTGCCTTAGGGGACGTTTACAATGCAGCAATATCTTTAGCAAAGTCGAACGACCAAGAATGTCTAAGTTTAGCCGCAGAGCTAGCAAAGGTCGCGGGGCAACCGACATTCGCTAATCACATCGAAGATAAGAGAACACAAATACAAAGCGAATCGCCGCAGAATGAAACTGAGGATTTGAAGCCATTGCCTTCAAAAGTCGATGTGTTGTTGAAAGACATCGAAACGACAAAGGAAAACGATGAGACCAATGATGAGTAATTTTTGGGCTTTTCATTTAGTGTATGTGTACAGTGTCAAAATTTAATATGTCAAAATGTGAAAATTAACAGGAGTTTTAGTTAGTACGATCTAATTTTGAAATGATAGTATATAGGAGGACATTGTCATATTTTAGTGAAATAAATCGTTTTACCTGTTAACTTTGCTGTTAATTGTCTGTAAGTCGTTTAGTGAAATGTGATATTACTCGTATGTGAACGCTTATTTCGTTGTTTAACCGACTCCAAAAAGTGAGGTTTACAACTTCATTAAATGTTCCTTTTAAGTAACTAAGATATCGCTAACTCTTTTCCACGATGTAATTTTAACCAGTCCCTTGTTGTTAATTGTATTTTAAACTATTTTTTTTCTAAATAAAACGTTAAATTATCTTATTTTTGTTTTATTTCGAGATATCTTCATAATCAACCGACAATTGTATCTAATAAACTCCCACTTTCACAAAATACGTAATATTAAATATTATAATCAAAAATATTTCAAAATGATTAGATAATTTAATATATACTTTTTATAACATTAATCTTTGCTTTGTTATCTAAATTGAAGTTCACTATTCCAGGTCAAGATTTAAAAAAGCCCTTCTATTGAATAATTTATATAAACAGGATTATAAATTAAAACATCAAATTCTAGTTTATAGTCAATCATTCAGTTTAATCAATCAGTGCAGGCACCATTCATTTAAACACAAATTATAATAATACAAATTGTCAAAGGAAAAATATACATGTTCTTTATCTTATTTTGGCATAGCTTTGTGCACGATTACAATAAAATACCTAAATAGTATAATCATTGTTTCCGAACTGTAAAATTATTTTATAATTTAAATTAATAAAATAATAAAATCTTACACGTCAATCAAAAACGTCGAAAGAAAAATAATTTAAGTTCGGAATCGATTTAATATAATTAGTTATCTTATTACAAACTAAATTTGGACATTAAGCTTTGAAAGCTAAAAATTTACAAATAAACCAAGTATGATACAATTCCAAAAGCTAATAATAATTAACATTAATTAGGCACCTGTTTGAAGTAAGTACGTATTATATTATACATGAAAAAGCAGTACAAATGGCACCAAAGTCATACAAACGGAGTTACATTTTAATCCAGTCATTAATTTTTAAAACGTTATAGACGAATATGTAAAACTAATACGTTAATATTTTTAATGAATTACATTATTTTATAATAATTTAAAAATTGTACTGAATTTCTAAAAGAAATACTCAACAGTTATTTTTTTACAGAGTCATTGAAGACAACTTCTAGTAATTAAAAATACGTCAACATTGAGATAATGCATTTACTCTATTTAAGTAAGGTTCTATATTATACTTATCAATAGCGACCTTATTGTATTAGTAATAAATGCATATGGAATGTCGTTATAGTATTCAGTCTATATATTGAGAAATGTATATATCATATAAATTTATACATATTTAATGCTAAGTTAAAAAATGTAATGGAATTGTAAAACAAAATGATCATTTTGAGAAATAAAAAAAATAAAAACAAAAATACCTGCTTCTTGTTATTATAAAGTTTAAGAATTAAAGTAAATTGAGTATTAAATAATATCAAATGTTCAATTGTTCATGGGATCTTCGTTTTCTCTGTTCGAGTCGATCATCGATTTGCCGCGTTTCTTACAAATGGTCACTAATTTCGCGTTCATCTTCTTTAACTTTTGATTCTCTTTCATAACGTCCGTTAATTGTTGGTTCTGAAATTAACAAATAATATTTTTAACGCCATTTTTCAAAGCGGTGTTAAATTTGAATTAGAAAAAAAATATTTGTAAATTGACAATTCGAAAGTGCAGGGCGAGAAAAAAGGTTGCATATTTTGATTTGGTTCCCATTTTTGCGCATAAATTCTTTCAGTTTTTATATTGTTTGGTATAAGTATTATCAAACAGATTGAAAATTGCTTTACCTACTAATGGTTTAATTTTGACATTATTTGTCAGAATTCTATCGCTAACACGATAAACCAAAGGTATTAAAACTGATCGTATGTACACGACAGTGACGTCACCTAGCATCAAGACCCACACAATTCACAATTTATTAGTAGTCTTTTTAAATGACTAAGCAAGTGACAAAGAAACGATCTACGTTATTCGTTCTCGAATTTATATCAGTGATTAATTTTAGTCATAAATAGATTAATTCATATTAAAGTTCACCTGAATTATGGCACTTCCTGTTGCCACATACAAGGGGTTGGCAGACGCCGCTAGTAGTTGATGTTCTAATGTTGCCTTCTGTTGGGACAGCTTTTCCAAAGCCTGATATAAAATAACAAGTTAATTTAAGGCTAAAATTACACTTTTAAGTTTTGCTCTCAAACCTAGATAAAGGTTTACAAAAGTTATTTTTCATTGTCATGTCATCATCTATATACCTTAAAATATTTATTGTCAGCGCATATTTTTGACATGCGCACCTTTCGTTACCTAGGTAACTGTTACCAGGTTACAGAGTTGTTTTATAGCAATTGCGAGAATAAAACTGACAAATGTAATTCTCGCCTAGTAATATATATAAATAAAATAAAGTAACTTAAATTCATAGTAAAACACAGCTAATATAAAGTTACTTAATATAACAACAAAGATATTTTTTGTATTTACCGTTTTGAGGCGTTTCATTTCTTTAGCGTGCGTGTCGTCTAGCGTTCGTAGTGAATTGTCGTCTTTTTCAACTTGGTAGCTAAGGAAATCTGAAAATAATGTATATTAAACAATTTTGACAAATTTATATTGAAATCGATATTATAATAAATTAGAAGCATAAACCATACAAAATGAAATTAAGTATTAAATTTTTGAGACACTAGTAATTTTATTACTGTGTCATACTTAATAATATATAAAAAGGAAAATATGAGTTACTTTGTTTCTTTTTTACACTTTCACGTCTCAACTTGAACGATCATCATGTGATTGTGCGTAAACATCAGGGGTACAGAAATAGACACTTACTTATAATACAAAATAGTATTACACAATTCACTTAAACATACATTGAATTCGTAACTACAAGGCTCAGGTTACCTTACGAACCGACATACATACAAAAGCTGATAAACACTACCCTCGGGTAAAAAATTTTTGTGCCGATTATCCGGTATAACAAAATCTAAATATCATTACCGTCATTGGTCTCTGTGGAAGCATCAGTCAGCGTGGTAGGGGAACAGCGGTTCTTGTCGTGAAGAGTTTGCCTCTTCTTACGGACAGACTGTGTAATGTTACTCAAGTCCTGATACTCTTGTAGTTTTGCCTGTGAAATTAAATCGTAATTCGATAAATCGAATAATTGGGTATAGGTAATTTGTGTTTGTAGTTGTTATATAAATTATATATGCATTTGTTATATGGTCACTTAGATCATATGAGCACACCGGAAGAAAATTTATGGAGTAATTTTAATTGAGTGATCCCCACCATATATACTGTTCGACTATAATAGTTACTAAGTAAGCATATACACTGATGTATAAATTTTGCGATTTTAAGCAATATGTTCCTACTGAAATACGAACTTATTATTAGTGAATCTAAACAACAATACTTTGTAATATTGGACTTTCCTGTGGAATATTTTATTGATGTATACCTTTTATTGATATAAATTTTAAGTAGAGTTGAGACAACCTGGTTGAGTAGATAAAACATCTACCTTTATTTATGGTCGCACATTTACATTCGGATTAGCAATATTGAATTTTCAAATGCTACATACATACAGGATAAGACAGTTTTACCCACTACGAGGAAATGTTGTTAGAATTAGGTAAGCTCACCTCCAATACAGCTTTCGCCTCCTTCAACTTCCGGCACTGTTCGTCTCTCTCCCGCAAGTATTCGGCACAAGTCTCACACTCTTCATCAAGTTCTTTATACTTTTCCTTCAATTCTTCTAATTCTTGTTTACAAGCTGACAGCTCAGCTTTCGTGGCCTCCAATTCCTTGCTGTTATGAAATGATAATATAATTTATTTAAAATGTACAAAATCTGTTTACGTTGTCTATTTAATAAACATGAGTTAAAATTTAAAAAGTAAAAAAAAGGTTGGTTTAGTAAAACAATTCTTGATATACTCAAGAAATAGAATTCATGAACTGTTTAATTAAAAAACTAATCATTTGAATTTTGCATTGAAATTACACGAAAAGTATCACATAATTTCTTGCCATACATACCTGTCTTTAACCGTATTCTTCTCTAAAGCCTTCTGCATCTTAGCAATAGTCTTCTTCAAGTCTAGCTTCTTGAAACGTAGTTCTTCAACGGTTTTCATCAATTTCTTATTCTTCTCAACCTCCGCGTCGTAAGACATTCTATCCACGACTACAGAATGCAGATTTGTCCAATCTGAAACAATAAAATTCATTCAGATGAACCCTTAAAAATAAATGATTGAAATGAAGAACCAACGATAATTTTATCTTACCTTCATCAGTATTAACGGAGGCATTTACAAGATTAATTTTCGTGTTTGATATACTACTGTAGTTTGGATTGCTATTCTTCAATTTTTCTTTCAAATCGGCAACTGTATTCTAAAACAAAACGAAGGGGACACGTTATGATTCCATTCTTGTAAATGTATGCACAGACGAGAAAACAATCTTAGGGTACATCTTAACGCACACAAAATCCTAACTATAGCGTTACATTTAATTCGATCATCCGTTCTATTGTTTAGTTATTTATATTATAAAGAAGTAAAATTTGTTTGTAAGTTTGCATGTAGAGAATCTATGAAACTATTAATCTATTTAGAAAAAATATTTTTGCTTTGGATGGTCCATTAAATGAGGCTTCCTTATTAATGTGTTTTTGTGTTTTTTTGTGTGTACGATTTAAAAGTGCTTCTGAGGGCCTACTCGAGTAAAGTATATTGAGATTTTGATTTTGTAGGCTATTTTACATCACGCTATGACTAAAAATGTTACCTCCAGAGTAAGTTTATCCTTCTTCAACCGTAGACATTGTTCGTCTCTTTCCTTCAAATATTCAGCGCAAGTTTCACACTCCTCGTCCAGTTCTTTGTACTTCTCCTTCAATTCTTCCAACTCTTGTTGGCAGCTCGAGAGCTGCTTCTTCATTTGTGTTACTTCACTAAAAGTATATTATAATTATATTATAAAGTATATTAATATTATAAAGTATATTGGTCATGAGTCGGCTCGTTAAATATGTATCCGAATACGAATATTTGGGGTTAAGATCCGCAGATATGGATAGGGATTTTAACTTTCCTACTTTAAAATTTACTACTAACTTAGCTTTGTTACTTGAACCGTCAGTTGACGCTACTTGAGACTTTACGTGATAGGCAAAACATGTTACGACTTGCATTGCGTGGATCTTTCAGTTGTTTTTTTTACTAATTTAGTATGTCACTGAGAATAAATATAAATAGAATGTAATATATTTATTGAAAATTATTAAGGTAAATAATCCGCCAAAAAGTAAACGATACGAATCTTTCTTCTCCGTCGAATATCCGCGGACACGGATACGGATATCCGGCACATCACTAATTATTATGTGATTAACTGTACATCATGCTGTATTGTTTCATCGTGGTTCACAATCGTTATATAATAACAATTATATAACTTAATTCTTTAAACAGTTTATTTATGAGATTTTAAAGGTTTGATTACATAATTAAATACAAACCTCTCAATACTGTTGTTTTGCGAAGATTCCCGAGAGTGATCTGAAATATAAAAATAAAAAAATCAACCACGGCTAACATAGTGGAATTGTAAAGTAGAGGGTAAAGCGTTTTTAAAAGTTTCTGTTTTTCACAAATGTGACAAATTGAGAATCTCCTTATTCGAAGTCGGTAACATGTCTCGTGTGTCGCGCTCACCGGTGACGCTGCGGCGCAGGTCGTGCACGCTCTGGCGGCGGCGCCGGCTGCGCGCTGCTGCGCCCGCGCCCTGCCGGCACACGACACGATGTATATCATTTATTCTATATATATATATATATATAATATATATATATATATATATATATATATATATATATATATATATATATATATATATATACTCATTATTGTACACAACATGCGAAGAACAAGAAATGATACACGACTATTTCAAAATTACTGAAAATAAATTATTTGTACAATAGGCGGTCTTATCGCTAAAGAGTGATCTCTTCCAGACAACCTTATACAGTAGGACATGATGAAATGGAATCGGTAAGAGTGTACAGAGTTAGTAGATTATAAATATATATGATATACATATAACACATTAGTACCTACATCAATAAACATACGTACAAATATACCTGTAATATAAATATAGAATTATACGTACAGCACAATACATATGGATGCTGATAAGCAATAATGTGTCAACCCACAAAAAGTCAAATTCGGAGATTTTGATGTATTTTGATACTTGGTTAACTATAAAACATTATTAAAAAAAAAAATTAAGTCATCTAGACTACATAAGTATGAAAAAAGTTTCTTAATTTATAGCAGAGAGTTTCGAGTGCGTTCCAATATTTTGCAATTTATGGAATAATCTTATATGTTTGAAAAACTTATTTTTAGATAAAACTTTTCATTACACCAATCAGCTTCAATTAATTATACATTTTATCAAAAAAGAAAAGGTGGATATATACGTCTTCAAACACATTTATTAAGAATAGCTTTGACATCTTTAGACGCTATTTTCTCAAAATGAAGTCTGTGTGGGTTGACACAGTATTGCTTATCAGCGTCCATATATCTTACTTACATATAATACATAATAATATGTAACACATTAATAATGGATGTAGATGCGCAATAACGCAGGCACTAATATTGGTCCATTAAAAATGAAAGAGGTTAGAACTTTTTTTTATTAATAAGACGAGTTAATTAGAATTGAGATAGATTAATTAATGAATATATTATCATGAAAAGCACAAAAAAAACTAAAGTTAATGGATTCAATAGATTGAGTTATGAAATATTTTAATGATGCTTCTTAATTTAAGAAATTTTGAGGGGTTTCGATGTAAGGAGGATAAATCTTAGTTAATTAATTTTTAAACCAATTTAACATCCTAATGAGGAATTTGAGAAAATAGAAACGGATTTTCTTAAAAAATACAAAAAAATATTTTGTTTTAGTTCATTATAGCTACTTTTTTACATATAAAAAGAGGAGCAATCGAGCAAACAGTACAACCTGACGTTAAATGGTTATTATCGTCCCTGGACATCTGCATCGCCAGGATCGGCCTTTGACGAAAACGTCTCTATACTGTCAACGCAAGAAAACCCCTAAATTATAGCACTCTGGGAAACCTCAAGATTATTCCATAGCCTGAACGTACGCGGTAAAAAAGCTCGTAAAGCTCGCAGTCGATGTTGACTATGCATGCAAAATTTAAGCTGTCATGGTAATCGAATATTTTTTTAATATAACACCTTGTAGCGTCTTTATTGTTTTAATTACTTTTAAAATCTACGTGTCAATCCAGCCTAAATAGAAGTAGGTAATGAATTAATAAATAGTATTTAAAAAAAAATAGACGTACCTCATGATCATCCTTCGATAATAGGCTGTCACGTCTAAAACAGAAAAGAAAAAATAATTTTATTATAACAACATACATATTTAAATTTTGAATAATCGTATAGAAACAATTTGAGTTGAAATGCAGTTTAATTTCTAAAATTCAATTATTTTTAGGCGAGCAATTCACTTGCACGTTTTATCATGGCAATTGATATAAAACAACTCTGTAACATGTGAATGTCAAAAATACAATAACTAATCTAAATCTTTTTTTAAATTGCGAAAAAAAATTAATCATGTCTTACCCTGTACTAAGTCGAAGAGGTGTGCTTCTGTTAGAATTGCTTTCATCGACATCCATAAACAAGTCGTCAACTTTTGTGTGAGATTTGAAAACTGCTTCCATTTTCATGTGCTCTAAAAATTAATTTCAAAAATCAATTTTCCAAATTAATTTAGAAAAAAAAATACATGGATTTTTATAGCAAACAATTAACAAACACTATAATAGTTTTATGAAAATGTCACTGATAATAACTACAGACATGTTACGTCCATAAAGCTCTTATATGATTCGCTAGTACGAAGCAAATTGGAAACCAGCTCTTGTATCTGGAATCCATACGAAAGTACCTATGCTCTCCTATTAGAAAAGGTCCAAAAAGCTTTTCTTAGGTACTTATACAAGCGCCTTCATGGATATTACCCTTATCTCTACCCAACTAATTTTTTGCTAGGTCACTTAGGATTCAATTCCCTGGAAACACGACGAGCTTTTGGCCAGCTCGTTACTATTTGTAAGGTTCTCACTGGTAGAATAGATTGCATTGAGCTAGATAACAAGTTGTGTTGTTTATTTGCGCCTAATAATTTTAGTCTACGGCAATGTCGCCGCCGTAAGCTCTTCTTTATCCCCTCTTGCCGCACAGTATCCCGTGCTCGATCTCCCTTACCGCGCACACTGTCTGCATTGAACACCCTTCTGACAGAGACCCCTCACTGTGACATATTTGCAGATCATTGGAACATTGTTGTCAATCAATGTTTGCAGTTTTGTGAACGATATAATTGTACTATGTTTTTAAATTGACACTCTAAAAATCAAGTGCGCTATATATTTATTATTAGTTTCATTCTGCTTTGTATTTAGTGTATGTAATTAGTGTTTTGTTTGTGCATTTATATAATTTTCTTAATTTAATAATTAATAATTAGTGTAATTGGATATTGTCCGTTCTAATTATTTCAATAAATAAATAAATTCAATAAATAAATAATATTTGACGGTAAAAATCAGTACTAATTTTCAACTTTGACAAGTACTCTCGCCTGTCATACTAAATCACAAGCCAGTGGCGAGGCAACTTGTATATGAAGTTGTGTGTTGGTGTTCCGGATACCACAATCCATGAGCTTATAACATATCCATAGGTCTATAATATCATTAGAAAATGAACAATCAATGTACACAAAAGGTTATGAACGTTTTTCTTGCTGAGAAACAAAAGTATTTGTTTTCGTTTGTATATTCGAACTATACTGTTATCATAAGCAGAAGTGGTCCTTAAATTTTAGGTATTCTGAAATGTGTTCCAAAATACAACAATAATAAATAAAATTCATCAAAACTAATGAATCAACTAATGTTCCAATTTCACTCACCTTCGACATCATCGGAGAACATTCGTTTGGAATCGTGGATGCTCTGTCGTCTTCGTCTTGTACTATCCGCTATAGTATCGATGGACAAGCGTGGCTTCACATCTGATTCCAATTCGGCAATTCGCGTCTAAAACAAAATAATAAAGATTTGTATCTGAAATGTTACCTTATGATGCTACTATCTGTATATATTGTTTACGAAAATTGCGCGGACGGAGGAGTGAAAAATTTCACAAACTCATCTATACTAATATTATAAAGCTGAAGAGTTTGCTTGAACGCGCTAATCTCAGGAACTACTGGTCATTGGTGTTAGATAGCTCATTTATTTAAGACCAAAAGGAGCGGAGCACCAATGAAGAATGTTTCATCGGATGATATTTTCCTATTGAGAGCTAAAGCTGCGTGCGCTGCGTAAACGGTTAAAGTTTGCAAAAATCATGTATGACAGAATTGTTCCTCTTTAAAAGTCCTAAAAAAAAAGTCAGCGACAGCATATGTCTATCTTTTAAAGTTAGCTCACTATAACCTTTTTTATGCTAACCAAATTTCTTCTAAAATAATGGATTATTAGCCCAATATTAGTAGTTTATATAGAAAGAGAGAGGAATTATATTTTATACAAATTATGCATAATACATAAAATCAAGAAATTAAACATTACACACACTACCATGTATTTGACACACAGACGCATATTCTTAAAATCGGTTGAAAACGGAACTTAAACGTTAAACTACGGTCGAATTCCGTTCCACTAGCAATTTTCATTTCCAAACAAAAATTAATTGTATATTTACTCGTATTATATATAAGAATTGATGATAAAATTAATTCAAAAAACATTTATAACAATAACATATTTTTCGAACAACTATTTTACAATATTATACTTATATCTAAAATACACATAAAAGATAAAGAAATAATATTCCATAGATTAAAAGTTAAAAAAAATTTACCTCTAAGTGATTTTTGCACTTTATCAATTCATCTATTTTTTCTTTAGTGGATTCTAGCTCGATAGTCAACCCTTCACTTTGAGCCTCCATTATTTTACGTACTTGGGTCAGTTCCTCGATTTTATTGTCTTTTTCGAGACATAATTTTTCATCTTCTTGTTTCTGTTTTTTAAGTCTGAAAGCAAATATTAAAGTCTATATACATTTATTATCGTCCTGCTTCGGTTTCGCACGGGTAGAATGTCGTGTTTTACAACATCACATTACAAATCTTTCAAATTCTCAGCTTTTCTCTACTATGTGAAAACCGTATTCAAATTCGTTGCGTACTTTAAAAGATCTAAGCATATGGACGGTGGAAACGACTTTGTTTAATACTATCTAAAGATATACTAATGGATTTATGCTATTAGTATCTGTTTAATTTATTGATTTCGACGATTGTTTTTTTACATGATAGAAACGAGATGCAAATATATTTTACATTTAAATGACTACTTGAATTGTACGTTTTAAATGAAAAACTTTAAAAATTTGTACTTTACAAAAATTTTAGATGGATTGTAATAAGGGAAATTTTAATAAATATAACACTTAGAACTCTTACCTTATTATAATCCCGCTTTGTATTTCCGCGGTTTTTTCGTGTTTCTTTATATTGTCTTCCATACGAGAGTATTCTCTACATTTTTCTTGTAAATGAGTTTGTAATAATGAATTTTCTTCTAACAATCTTTTCGATTCTAATCTCAAATTTTCAGTAACATTTGCGTTTTCCTTTACTGTTTCTTTAAGTACCAAAATATCGGATGTCAATTTCTCGAAATCGATTTTATTCTGTTTAATAACTGCATTCGCTTTTTCTAATTCATTTACGTACGTTTCCTTTTCTTTAAGAATTATTTCGTTAATAGATTTCAAGTGATCTATTTCACTCTGCAAGCTTGCAGAGGATTGAAGAAGTTCCGTTACTTTGACTTGATTTTCTATGTTACTATTAATTGTACTCAGTTTGTTCTCTAAAGATATAATTATAGCGTTTTTATTTGAAATATCTGCCTTTAAAGAAACCAGCTCTTCGGTTAATTTCTTTATTGCGCTTACGTTAGCGTTGTTTTCTTCTACTTTATTGTTGTACATTTTGTCTAAATCTTCATGTAAGGACTTTTGTTCTTGTAGTTTGTGCTCTTTTGCTGTTAAATCTAAGGTTATATTGTTATTTTGTTGTTGCATTTCCTCAAATTTATTTTTTAACATCTGTAATTCTTTCTCCTTAAAATTTAAAACTTTCTTTAATTCGTCTACCTCTAAAAGGAGATAACTTTTTTCTTTTTCTAATTCTTCATTGTTATTGATTTTATTACACGCTTTGAAAACATTTTCAAGGAGTAACTTAATAATATCCATAGTAGGCAATGTAATGTCTATGTCTTGGTGTAAAATTTTATTTTCTATAAGCCTATTGTAATTCCCGATCACTTGATCCCTTAATTCCTTTTCTTTTTTAATAATATCCAGAGTCACAGCCGTATTAATTTCATGTATTTTTTCTTTTTGCCTTTGCAATAAATTGAATTCGCTTTCTTTTTCAGTAAGTTGCAATTTTAAAGAGGTCAAACTTTCTTTTAAAGACTCGATTTCTTTATTATTTACTTGTACAGTCTTGACTAGTTGTTCATTTTCTGTCGTTATTCTTTCAAGTTCGATTTTATGTTTGTCATTTATTTGTTGTATTACGAATTCAAAAATTTCAGTACTAGTAAAACCAAATTCTTTGTCTACTTTCATTAAAAATTTATTACTAAAAGTAGTTACAATATCTTGAAAGTCAGTGCTTTTTATAACATCAATATTATTACGTATTTGAGAAACTATATTGGCTAATGTTTCAAGATAAGTATCTTTTTTTTTTAATTCATTGACAATTCTTGTTTGTTCTACATTCAATTTATTTAATTGCATTTCAATTTCTGTTTTCGACATTTCGAAATTTCTCAGTTTATTATTTAAATTTTCAATCTCGTTTGCATGTTTATTTTCTATATATTCATAGAGCATTTTCATGACATCTAATATCTTAATATCGCAATTGAGGCTCTCTTTATCGGCAGAAGTTTTTTCAATATAGTAATTAAAACAATCAATTTTATCTATTGTATGGTTATCTAGAGAACGTTCTTCTGGAATATCAGGCATACTGTATTTGTTATCATCTGATTTAACATTGTCAAAATCTTGATTAAATGAACACATATGAGAATCACTCATGCTATCGTCTAAATCCATAGCATGACCCATAGATAGATCACTACGTTCTAAATGATTTTTAATAGTTGTTACTTGCTCTTTCAATTCTATGCAGTCTTTTTTGCCAGCATGTAATTCATTTTGTAACGTACATATTTTATTATACCTTGATGAACTATCAGAATCGCTATAGCTTCTGTCTAATTTTTGATGGGAATTAGTGGCATTGCTCTTTAATGTGTTGATAACTTCATCTTTAAGTGTACATTCCGTACACGTTGTTTGCTTTTCCGATGTATTTTCACACTTTAAGCGTTCTATTTCTCTCTCTAATTGAGAAAACTTGTCTGATAATTTATTATTTATTTCTTTTAATGTGTCATGTTCCTTCTTAAGGTCATCTACTTCAGATATACTTTCAATTACTTGGTTCGATAAAAGATCGTTTTCATCTTGCAAAGTTTTAAGTTCTTCGCACTTTTTATTTAAGGAACTATTTAGCTTATCAATTTCATTTTGTTTTATGCAATTATCTTTTTCTAATGTACCTAGTTTCCGTACTAACATTTCCGTTGAAGGAACTTCTAAGGCAAGATTTTGGTATTTAAGTTCAATATCAACTTTTTGAGATTGAAGATCTGTTAATTTTTTGGTCATATTCTCTATTTCTTTCTTATATGTTTCTTCTTGAATTCTCATTTTTTCTTCATGTTTACAATTTGTACACGATTCTGTAGTTTCATTATTATTTATGTGCAATTTGTCATTAAAATCAATGGATATTTTAATGGGACTACTTTGAGTGTCTACAACACATTTCGCTTTTTTATTTCTTGAATATTCATCAACAACTTCGCGTAACTTTCCATTTTCAATCTTTAGGGATTCTAACGTTTGTAGTATTTTACTTTCATCTGGCGTTTGTGTTTTTATCTGAGGATATGACAAGTTACATTTAGAGATTTCGGTAATGTTAGTTTGGCAAGCTACCTCATTAAATGTACAGATCTGAGTTACATCAAAACATGTTTGATCATGAGATATTAGAGTATTGTCACATGTAGTTAACGTTATATTGGTATCTAGCATTAAAAGATCACCATCAATAGTAGACTCATTTTTAAATGATGAACATAACGAAACCGACTCTAACGCATTTGGAAGTGAATAGCGTTTTATGCTCTCATTTAGTTTGCCTAAATTCTCCGATTTTAATAAAATTAGCAGTTCCTGTAATTGCTTTTTAAAATCTGGTATATCTCTTTGGCATACAATATGGAACCTATTGTGATGGTGTTGCAAGAACTTTACTTTGGAACTTAATGACTTGTTTTCAGCGTACGTAGTTGCCGTTAACGTGGATAAATTAGTTCGGTGGTTGAGTAATCTTTTCTGTAATTCGTACGTATTTTCTATAAGCAACTGTACCTCTTTATGTACTTCCTCTTGTTCGCTTAGAAGATTTGCGTTTTCATTTTCTAGTTCTTCAATCTTCGTTTTTAATTTACTATTGCTAGTTTTTAGAACATTTAAATCGGCTTCAAGATCTTTACATTGGCAATGTTTCATAACACAAGGGATATTTTTAGTGTCATCGGTAACAGAACTTCTGGAACTAATTGTTTTATCGTCTTCATTGGAAGAGATGGCATCAATAATACTATCGCAACAAATTTTTAAAAGACTGGGTGGTGAGTTGTTGTCAATTACATTTAGTTTCTTTATACACTCTTTATGTTCAACATTACTATTTTGTTGCTTATCTTGTAATTCTAATTCTGAACATTTAGATTTTAACTCTAAATTTTCGATTTCTAGCATATTTATCTGTTCCTTCATTAAAACTTCAAGATTTTTGAATTTATCTTTCCATTCCAAGGCTTTCATTTCTATATTTTCGATGTCATTGCTCTTTGTTGCTAAATTCTGTTGCAACTGATTCAATAAATTATTACTGTCTTGTAAATCTTTTGTCAAAGTTTTACTAACTTCCTGGATTGTCTTGATTTCATCCGTCAGTGTATTGTTACTGCTCTCTAAACATGAGATATCTTGTATTAATTTAATGTTTTCTTCCGTAAGTTGTTTGATTTCATTTTTAGCATCAGTCAATATGCTTTCGATATTGTCATTTCCTGTCTCTCGTTCAGATTTTAATATGGATATATGGTTATTAATTTTTTCCAGTGTAAGAATAATTTGTTCATATACGTTTTCGGGATTGCTATTAAACTGACATGAAATACTGTTTTCGATGTTACATTCAGATGTTAATTCAGTTGTTCTTTCTAAAATATTTTGTAACAATTTATCTCGTTTTTCCGTTAAATCTTTAATTTGTTGCATACATTTTGTAACTTTAGTAGATTCTCTTTCTAATTCTGTTTGTTGACTATCATACTTTAAGTTTAATTCATTTACTTCCTTTTCTCTATCATGTAACGTTTGATTAAGAAGAATTTGCGTTGACTTTATAACGGCAATGAGATTCATTATTTTGTATTTTAAATTCTCACATCCACTTGAAGGTTTATTTTCTTCCTTCGTGTCGTTATCAATTTTTTCTTTCTTGTTATCAACTTGCGCTAAACTTTGGTATTCCTTATAAAAACTGTCGACAGCATCGCTAAGGTCACAAATGTGTGACTTAAGAAGTTTTGTCTCTGTTTCTTTTTGTTCTAATAAAGCAACCACCTGTTTCTTTTCTTCAATAGTATCTGATGCAAGGGTCTCTAAAGATGTTAAATTATCATCTAAAATACCGAGGGCTGACACTATATCATTAATTTTTTCTGGCACTTCTAATATGTTGCCAGCAAATAAGGCCATTATTTTGTTAAACTTGTATATATTTGATTGAACCCTATCCAAATGTTCTTGCGTTTCATTTTCGATCTTTCGTAAAGATGCGATAATTTCATCTTTTGTTTTAATGTTTTCCTCTAAGTGTGTAATTTTTTTAGACATATTTCTGATTTCCCCTTTATGTACTTCTTTAGTGGACAAAATTTCTCGTTCTTTTTCTTCCAAATCAGCATTCAATTTTTCTATACAGTGCTTTAAATCTGTAATTTCAATATTTTGTTGACCGATCGTTTCGTTCAATAAGTCTTTTTCCTTCTGAATTTCAGTTAACTGTATTTGCAGCTGTTGTTCCATATGTAGTAAGTTATTTTTTTCTTTAAGTAATTTATCTACAACATTGACATTTTCATTTGATTCAATTTTAAGGCGTTCAACTTCTTCCATGAGACTAGTAATTTCCTTTTTCTTGTTGTTAAATTCCTCTTCCATAATTATTTCCGCTGCTTTTCCTTTATCAAGAGAAGATTTTAAATGTTTAATCTCTTCATTTCTTGAATTTAGAGCAGCTTTTAGAGACTGTATAATATTTTTCATATTTTCGTTATTTGCAATAAACATTTCTTCATTTGTTATCATCGCTTCTAATTCAAAGTCACCTATATTTTGAGGGATTTTCTCTTTTTTCGCTAATTTTATTTGCAACTCCTGGATTACACTATTGTAAGAATCGACATCGGCGTTAATGTTCTCTATTAATGTTTTTTGGTTTTCAATTGTGTTGTTTAAATTATCTATTGTAGATTTATGTAAGGAATTCTCATGTTCTATGTAAGAAAGTTTGTCTTTATAGCTAGATATCATATCCTGCATTTCTTTATTTATTCTTTCTAAACTTTCTATTTTTAATTTTTGTGATTCAATATCGGATTTAAGTTCTAAGATTGTTTGGTCTTTTAAAGACATTTCACCTTCCATATTATTCTTGTAAGACGGTACTTCAAATAACTGTTTTTCTTCTATATTAATAATACTGTTTTCATTATCACTACTGACTAAAGAGATGTCCCGGGACAGTTCCATGAAGTTTGTTAACTCTCTTTCTATGGATTTCGATGCTATTTTACCTGTTTGATAAATTAATTAATTATATTTTTTTAATATTTGCAAATAAAACTAATTGCATTCTTACATTTCTTTAAATAAAGAATTGTTTTTGTGTCGAGACACATTTAATTTTATTAGAATATTTAAATTTTATATTAATCATTAAAATAAAAAATTTTACTCAAAATAAAAATCAAAGAGATGGATATAATTATTATTGAAATTTAAAGACGTTATTTAATAAAAAGTTATCGCAAAATAAAAATATTAAATTATACCGATATTCTCGTGTTTTTTCTTAGTTTCGTGTTCCTGTAGAAGAGAAAGGAGTTCCTCTTCTCTGCTTTTGGCCTTTTTCTTCAATGTTTCATAGCTAACTTCCCAATCTGTTAATTTCGTGCTGTAGTCCTTACACGCTGCTTCCAACTCATCCTAAAATAAATATGTTCCTATTTATAAAATGTATGTAATTTTTAGGGTTCCGTACCTTAAAAGGAAAAACGGAACCCTTATAGGATCACTTTGTTGTCCGTCTGTCTGTCTGTCTGTCTGTCTGTCTGTCTGTCTGTCTGTCTGTCTGTCTGTCTGTCTGTCTGTCGGGATGTCAACCCTTTTTTCTCAGAAATGCATAGACGTATCATGTTGAAATTAATATCATATACTCAAGTCTACGATGACATACGGCCGTGAAAATATTAAAGTTCTAAGTCAACGCAATCAAAAGATAATGGAAAATATGTCGTATATTTTGACCATTTTAGCGTTTTCGCAAGGGAATCAAAACCTATAGGGTACTTCCCATTGACCTAGCACGATGAAATTTGGCAAGAAGTAAGATCTTATGGTACAAATAAAGGAAAAAATCTGAAAACTGTAAATTTTTGTATGTATGTTTGTCTGTTTGTAAGTTTGTCTTTCAACCTTTTTCTCAGAAACGCGTGAAGGTAACAAATTGTTATCAACGTCAAGTACTCAGAGTTGTAATTACTAAGAGCTGTGAAAAAATCAAACTTCCAAGTTAACGCAATCAAAAGATACGGTCATTTATATCACATATTTTAAGTATGATAGCGTTTTTAACGTTTTCGCAAGGGAATCAAAACCTATAGGGTACTTCCCATTGACCAAGCATTATGAAATTTGGCCAGGAGCAAGGTCCTTTAGTATACATAAAGGAAAAAATCCGAAAACTGTAAATTTCTGTTCGTGTGTCTGTCAGTCTGTACGTCTGTCTTTCAACCTTTTTCTCAGGAACGCGTAAATGTATCAAGTTGTAAATTGATCAAGCGGAAAATATATTAATCTTAGAATTAAAATTATATGTACTTGTAACAAATTAACATAGAAGTTGACCATGGTCAAAAAAACAATTTTACAAACACTGAGAAGAAATTTGTATCAATACGAAAACATTAAAAAGCAGCAAACCTTTATAAACAACGCAATGCAATCTATATATCGCAGCTAACAAAATGATAGCGCGATGCAGCGTACAGCTAATGCCATCTATTACAACATTATGACATTAACTGTGATATAATTCTGCTCGATTAATAAAAATTTTTATTTTAATTATTATTTAAACGCGCTAAAAATAATAAAATAAACTTTTCATTTAAAAGTTTTATCGTCGATTTATAACGTCATTACGTAATTAACATTCAATATAAGAGCTTCACGCGATTTGATTTAAGTACTCGTATTGACTTAGTACGAAAATTTTAAAATTAAATTCAAACAGATCGAGTTATTTAATTTACTTATTTATCTACACATATAAGTCTTCTGGTTATTAGTAATATAATTAGTTATTTATAAATAAACAATTAGTTTTGTTCGAATTAAGGACTAATTATTTTCGTCTTGGCAATTCTAATATATAATTCGATATTTTGATTGATAATGTAAATCTAAATATTTTACGAACGTAGTGCAGGGGTAGTGGAGTGTAGTAGAATATAAATAAAAATAAAACGAGAATAAAATATAATATAATTATGTTGTTAATGTAAAAGTCAACAAGTTAGTTCATTGAAATTGCCAAGAGATGGCGCTGGGTGTATCCTGAGTCGCGCTATAACTTTGCTTTTTTGAAAGTATAAGGTGTATTAGTACTTAAAATAAAATTTTGTGTTTCCATGGATTGCATTCATGATTGTGTTTTAAATTAAAGTGCTCCTAAGTAGTTTCAAAATAGTTTTTGGAACGTGATGTACATAATATTTGATTATATTTAAGCGACTTCTAAAAAAGGAGTGTTTTCAATTCGACCTTGTATTTAATTTTTTTGTTTGTTCGCCGATTATGCCGCCATTTGTGTACCGATTTTCAAAAATTTTTTTTTGTTTGAAAAGGTTTACTTCCAAGGTGGTCCCATTGTCTTCAGGTCAGGATCAGATGATGGGATCCTGGAGAAATTGAGGGAACTCCTCAAATATTATAGGCAAACGTATACCGATTTAGGTATTTTTGATAGTAACTTATGTTGGAACTTATGATGACGACCACAAATGGCGTAGATGGGTTAGTCTTATATAGATTTCTATAAGTTTGTACGGAACCCTCGGTGCGCGAGTCCTACTCGCACTTGACCAGTTATTATATACCAAACAAATCACACTAAACAATTTGAAGAGTTTTTACTATACTTTCTTTAAACACAGCATTTAAAACGGTTAACATACTGAACATTAATTAGACATTGAACCTATGACCATAAAATTGTTGATTGCTACCGCAGCATATGTAACAGTTTGTATCAATTTCTAAGGATTAAGTTGGTCTATACATTTTTTTCCTATAACACTTTTCCAGTAAACGCACGAAGTTAAAATTATAATTTTTACAATGAAAGTTGACATGACTATAATTTACCTTAGCTGAACTTATGCTTTTAATTTCATCTTCTAATTTATCCACAAGCCTTTCCATTTCTAAATCCTTCTTACTAAGTTTGTTAAGTGTGTCCTCCAACTTTGCTATTGTGGTTGACTTGCTTTCCAACTTTTCCATTAGTTCAACCTTAAAATGAATTTCATAACAGGTATTATATTTATTTAATTATGAACGGACTATACAGAGTATATTAAGTGCATTATATAGGTATCTCAGAATTGTTACAGTGGCTGCAAAATAATTTTATTAGAATTTAATGAAACTATTTGAGGTAAAAATTTGACTGAGCGAAATCAATCAAGGCAGTTTCCATAAATAGTACACGTTTTAACAGTCATCGAAGGTTCGATTTTATTCAGTTACATTGGAAGTAAGATAGGCATATAAAATTCAAATATAAATCTTTATTGCACCATGTAATCATTTATACTAATATTGTCTAGATAATGAAAAAAAAATTATAATAGTATACTATACTCAATATCTAAAATCAAACAGACTTACAACATTGGGCGTGTATATCTTTTCTATTTCAGTCAACTCAACAATGTCTTTCAAATTTTTCTCTGCTTGTTTAGCATTCTTTCTTAAAACACACGGCGGAGTTTTGGATGATTCTGAAATATTTTTAAGGTTTCAAGCACATATTGAAACGGTGCTAATATTATTTCTTTGATTGTATGAACTTAAGTCGCCAATATCAATTACAGAGATTCAAAAGCAAAGACATATTATATAAAGCAGTAAATGTTCATGTAGGTGATTTAAATAACGATTTTGATAAAATATTTACAAAATTTTCTAAATGAATAATGATATAAAGGAAAAGAATGATGATATGAACTACTATGACCTGCGTAGATTAGGCGGACCTTTTGTTTGCAGAAAACCTAACTCCCAGCACCATTGAATGTTCTTTTTTTCTTGGGAGACTTTTTGTACCTGGTACTTTTAGTTCCTCGGGTGTACAATATGAGTAATATCACACAAAAGAACGAAATAACTAACATAACATGGTATGAACATGCACTTTTATATAAAAGCAACAATGAAAATGAAAATACTTACGATAACATTTGTGATACGGTGAACAAGTTTGTACGTCTGTCGTGTTTTCATCGTCGCTATCTAAATACCAATGAAACTTACATTTAATCAACAAAAAAAAAAATCAAAACTCTACAAACTAAGAACTAAACTGTCAACGTTATTAAATATGTAATTTTTTTTATAAAAACAGCTGTCAACATCAGCAGTCGCAAATGCGTTATCACCCAAATAATGAATAAAGCATGACAAGGAAAAAGAAAGTAAGGGCAGAAAAGGAAAATGGGGTTAAACTTCCAGCTCGCTCGCTCACTCACCGTAAAAAATGCAGCTATATGAGTTACTTCAGACCGAACATCTGCGAGAGTGTGGTACTGCCCCGGTCGAGCCAGCCCGTTTACGAGCTGTAGTCAGGCTACAGCTATGCTCAACCTCAGTAATGAAAAAAAAACTTACCCAATTCAATAATTTCGCCGCTTAAATTGACTTTCCTTTCAGTAGGTGGAGGCGTGACGAGGCGTAACTCTTCAGGTACACTCGATAAGCTTGAAGCGTTCTGAATAGGTACGAAGTCTGAAACGCTCGCTATTGACATAGGACTGAAAAAATAATATAGTTTAAGTTATATAAATCTCCTTTCACATAAGTGTGTTGGTCTGAGCATGAGGCGAGTCCGAATTCGCGCATGGTACAGTCGAGTAAACAAGACTTAAAACATTGAATATAATATATGATATTAATGTATATTGTTATTGAATATTTTTAGACGTTATATGACATTTATAATTTATGACTTATTTGGTTAATAAACACATTCCGAAACGAAAATAACGAATCTCCGAATAATTACATTTGTTCAGTATTAATATTTACAACTATTTGACAATTCAACACATTCAGTATAAATTAAACTAAAAACTGCTAAAAACTATTAAATAATGATTTTAACACATGTATTTGACATATATAATTATATATGTATTATTTATTAATTAAAATTAAAGATATATCTAAACGACTGTCCTGGTGCCTAATTTAGTGTTTTGCCACATGCGTATAGTTCAGAATTTAGGTAGAATTTGGGATCGCAATCCGAAAATTCGGATCTGTTATGTTAAAATTTGACGTCACTGAACGTTTATCGGATCGGATATTAATACACCGGATCCGATATTCCGGATTGTAATCATTATATGATGTACTAGCTGGTGCTCGTGACTTCATCTGCGCATGATTAGTATTTCTAGTAGTTCTATTAATTAAAATAAATACAATTTTTAAATAAAAAGTTTATTTTATATCCCATTAGCTATCAGTAAGTTCAAAGTCCTGTCAAAATCGGTTCAGCCGTTTCAGAGATTAGCCGGAATAAACAGAGAGAAAAAAAAATTGTAAAAATTGATTTTCTGATGCAAGTACCGTAAATTGGTGTTATCGGTACGTACGTAAGTTTGCCTTCATATCTAGAATTACACATTGTACTACATGTATATAGATTATTTTTCTTTAGTTGTCTTTATTTGGTAATAATACCCCAAACGGAAATCACGAATTTTCAATCAATTTTTTTTTTCATTATATTTTTGGATTAAAAAAAATGATTCAATTAAATCATTCAAACGATAATTTCACATCCGACTCTTATGTGCGGCTGGAAATACGCCACATTTGTCTGCTAAATAAGACAAGCAAATAAAAATAGATTATACTAAATAAGTAATTGGGATTTCAATTTAAAAAAAAAGTCGACTAACCGCGATTCGTTCACCGAGGCTTCCGTACTACTTACGATCGATTTACGCTTAACCACTTCTCACCGAATCATAAATTTGCAATTTTCGTATACAACTTTATATAATGTGTACCAATAAACAAGTATAAATGTCCATCGATATTGTCCATCGATGATATTTGTTAGCATAGCAAAATGTTCTTGGCCATTTTTTTCGAACATTTCGCTTCTAGTGACTAAGTGGTCGATTAAGGCCGTTTTGTGTGTTAAGCGTTGTTACATTTTATATTTAAAAAAATATCGATGTTTAACCGTGCAATGCTTACACAATCAATATGTTTTTTAACGATATTGAGAATGATGTAAAACAAAAACTAGCTATTTTTAATTTTAAATAATTTACTAAATATTACAGTATAATTTATATACGATACTTATAATGCACATACCTATTAATGAAGATTATAAGAAATTGCTATGTATTTTTCATAACTGTTGAAATACATATCTTGACAAATGACAATAATTTATATAAGTCAGAAGAACATTTTATTCATATAGAATATTAACGTTAACTCTAAAAAAAGTTTTTATACAATTATAGAGAAGAAAAAAAATTGTAAGCAAAATTTTTTAAATTAATAAATAAACTATTTTAAAAACATAGATATGCCTAAACAAACGCGCTATATTTTTTACTCATATACTATTTAATAATTTACAACAAAATTAACAGGACATTCTTAAAAAACGACTTTAAAAGCAAAATACGTTCCATTTAATTTTTTTTTGAAAACTAAACTACTAAGCCGATTTTGATGAAAATCCTATCAGACCAATAGGAGAATATACCCTTCCCCGATAAAAAAAAGTTTTTTCCCAATTAAATAAAGTAATAATTTTCTTAAAAATATCAATTTTCGTCAAATTGCTTCTGCTACAGACTGTGCGTCAGTCTTACGCCTAAATAATCGGAATTTTGATTTATAGGGGAAATTCAGCTAGATTTAATTGCTCGTTTAAAGGTATTTGACGTTAAATGTTCTAAACTTACTTGTATTTTAAGCTAGGAGTGCAAAACTTTGGTATCGCTGGAACAGAATCCTCTTGTATTGGATGTAATGTTGAGATTGTAACCCGTCTTGGTTGCTGAAATTTCCTTCTGACTCCGGTGAGATCTGTACTACTCCTTTGAGCGAATCCATTTAATATCACCCTTTGTAGAGCTCCTATTTGCTTTTGTAGATTGTAGTTATCTTGCTGTAAATTATTTGTTTCAATACATTCATATGTAAAAAAAAAAACTAATTGTATATTAAATTGTGGCACTAATAAAAAATGTTTTATTAAAATTACTTATTTACAATATGAAGAAACAATATTATAATTTAATCGTTTATTGTGATTTTAAAGAAATTTGGGAATATGCAGTTATCTGATTTGTGAATTAAGGCATCGATAGATGACAAATGACAAGAGTGAGTCTACTAAAGTTGTGCTCGATAAACAATGTGCAAAGTTAAATAGGGTTTTATATATAACGCCGATAAGTATTTCCGATGTTTTAATCGAATGCGTATTAAAAATTATCAATACATACAATAAGATATTCATATAACTATAATGAGAATTGATCCATAGATATGCTATATGATTACCAAAGAATCATCTATATATTTATAGTACATATTGACGAAAAAAAAACAAAAGCCACAAAATTAATTGACGCATATATAACAATATGTAACACTTAATTTAATAAGTACTAAAGAATTAGTTTAATAAGTACTAAAGAATTAGTTTTATAAGTGCTAAAGAAACGAACCTCAACATTCTTCTTGCTCTCGAGCTGAGTCTTAAGAGCTGAAAGCTGCTTCGTGAGTGTCTGGATCATCGTCACATTTGTGGCCACAGCATTCACCGCTGGGCTGTTCTTGATCGCTTTAGCTCGGTTTGCAAACCTGAAATATTTATTATTGATTATATTAAGCATTCACACTTACAAGTGACAATGATTAAGGCCACAATAAAAATTTAAATCCTACAATTATAAAATTAATTATTTTGGTAAATGCATGGTTATACATAAATGAGAGTAACAAGAACTCACTGTAACGTAGATATTGTTTCTTCAACAGCGGCGGGTGTCACTGCACAAATTATACTCGTCTTAGCATTACCTCCGAGGGAATTCTGCAGTATTCGTGTCAATTTACTGTCACGATAGTTTACATGCCTGAAATAAATTAATTAATATCACCAAAACGCTATCAAAGATTATTGATTAAATTAAATTGACCTAAAATAGTCCAATGATATGTCATAATTCAAATTATCTAATAATTGTTACATGTATTTAGCATAGATAGCTACTTGCAAGAGATAAGAAACCGGTATAGAAGCCTCTTTTTTAGGGTTCCGTACCTTAAAAGGAAAAACTGAACCCTTATAGGATCACTTTGTTGTCCGTCTGTCTGTCTATCTGGCTGTCAAGACTTTTTTTTCAGAAATGCTTGGACGTATCATGTTGAAATTAATATCATATACTCAAGTCTACAATGACTTGCGGCTGTGAAAAAATTAAAGTTCTAAGTCAACGCAATCAAATGATAATGGAAAATATGTCACATATTTTGACCATTTCAGCGTTTTCACAAGGGAATCAAAACCTATTCCCATTGACCTAGATCATAAAATTTGGCCAGAAGCAAGGTTTGTTAGTATAAATAAAGGAAAAAATCCGAAAACTGACAATTTCTGTTCGAGTGTTGTAAAATGATCAAGCGGAAAATATATTAATCTTAGAATTAAAATTTTATATAACTGAGGAGAAATTTGTATGTTTAACATACGGCCAGCGCCATCTCTTACAATATTATGACATTAATTATGATAAAATTCTATTACGTGTTATTTACTGGACACACCGACTTCAAAATGTGGTAGAATATATTAATTGTTACTTTTTAGTTTACTTGTTTCAGAAGTTTCAGTTTCGAAGTCGATTTGTTTTTTCAAAAAGTTTTTATTTATATACCAATTATTTTTAGCCGACACGGCTAGAAATAGCTACAAATGGTTTGAGTTTATAGAGGGCTGAGACGTCGCATCCGTTGGTGTGCCCTTTGATGACTAATTTTTTTTCGGAAATGTGCACTTTGGCTATAAGTAAGAACATTATTTACATAGTTATATTTTCGAAGCGTAGGTAGGTTGGTCTTGTAAATATTTTTACAAGTTTGTACGGAACCCTCGGTGCGCAAATCCTACTCAAACTTCCACAAATTATTTTTTGTTTTTTTTTTTTTTTTTTATTGAATTTTGTTTGTTAAAAGTAGGTTGTTAATAGTTATCATTCCTTAGAATTCATATAGTAAGTATTGTCTATTTTCACTATATGAATTTGTTTTTTTAGTGTCTTAATTCTTACTTCATGTTTTTTATATTATTGATCAGACTTTTATGTTATTAGATTAAAAGCTTTTTTCTTTATTATCAAACGATGTGCCTATTTTAGAATTTCGTGTCAATACACAAATAGGAATTATTTACATCATATTAAAACTTCCGCCTAAATGGGATTCAAATAAGCGATTATGACTGCACCAGAATGTAATATATTTTTTACACAATTAGTTTTCGTTTATGTCTTTATATTTTTCATTATAAAATTATATTCATGTAAGTAATGTATTTTGGATATCAATTCACTTATAGCTAATAATGTTAATCATTATGCGTCCGCTTCTGCTGCAAACGAATGTTATCACATTCTATTTAACCGTAGTAACTTTTTTATTTCATTTCAGATTTCGAAATTATTGGATTTAGCTAAATCTATTTTGAATTATGTATATTATTTATATACTCAGATTTAGTCCTAATTTATTGTCATTTTCAATCTTAGCTAAAGGCTAATAAATCGTCCGAGGGGAAATATGATAAGAAATGGGCTTTCCAATATTCACGTGACGTTTTTTAGCAACTTTTTAGACCCTGCACTGCTGATACGTGGTGAGGTTTTTATACTAAATACATTATATCTTAATAATTCCCCCCTTCCTTCGTTGGGCCTCACATGGACTAATGGACAGCTCTTAAACAAGATCAGTATTATAAAAAAAATATATATATTTTACTCACTTATTGGGATCATCAGATAATTGTTTAATCACTAAAGCCAATGCAGACAAGGATTTGTTGATGTGTGTGCCTTCTTTGAAACGTAATCCAGTCGCTCCCGTTTGACCAGAACGTTCCGAGCCAGCTAAATCCACTAGGTTCAATTGTGACACATTCACTGAACCAACTTCTTCTTCACCTTCGATGTGCTCACGGGATTCTATTGTCTAAAAATAGTTACATATATCGATTTTCATAAGCAATGATAAGCATTAACAAATAGTCAAATATGGATATTAAAATATGTTCCATATTTTGCATTATACAAAAATCTCATATTAAAAAAACTTATCCGTATAAATATTGAAATATTGAAGTGTTAGTTTGTGATTTCAAATTAACAGCTTTTCATTAAATAGATATGAAAGTATATATGATATTTACATTAAAAATCAATTTAAATTTTTTATCTATCTGTGTGTCTGTCTGTTTGTTTCGTTACGGCTGATGTCTGAAACAGCTGAACCGATTTTGACAGGATTTTTACTTGGATATAGCTAATGTTATAAAGAGTAACTTAGGTTTTTTTTTAAAGATTTTTTTTTATTGCAGACGAAGTCGCGGGCACCAGTTTATTTGTTATATTATTAGATAAAAAATTATTATACCAATCAGCGTTTAATCAATTAATTATAATTTTAATCAAAATAGAACAGAAGAGATGGATATATACTTCTTCAATAGTATTGCTTTTCAACATCAACATATATACTTGCTAACTTTTACCCATGGCTTTGCTTGTGGTAATGTTTATACTTATAGTGGACAACTTTATAATATTTATTTATTAATTGCCAGGATGTTGTCTGTTTAATTTCGAATTAATACATTATTATATAATATCATTATTATATAATTTCTTCACACAAATTTTGAACCTGTTTTAATGATTTGGGGGATGAAATTTCGAAAATTCGTTTTAGATTTTGATGTCATTATAATGATCTGTATGTCAAATTTCAACCCAATCCATTCAGTGGTTAGGCCGAGATGGCCTAGTGGTGGTGGTGGTGGTATGGTATATAAATTTTTTGTTTTCGTTTTTCATATAAATTATCATGATTTTTTTATTTTCTTTAAAATTTTAACTCGCAGATTAGTATTTAAAGTTTTAATAAATTGCTTTTCAAGCAACCTTTAAAAGAATAATATTAAAAATTAATTCGCATTTTTGTATTTAATTAATATTATAATATTATATTATTAATATTATAATTAAGAATACACCACAATATAAAAAAACCATTAAATGCCAAATACTACTAATATATTTATAATATAAATTAATTTTAAAGTAATTAAAAATTTACTACATTTTTTGCATATTTTTTGTGATATTAAAAAAAAATTGGCAGAGCTATAAAACTATAAAAATAATTATAGAAATGCGGGGGATCTTTAGCAATGTGGATCAATGATAATAACGTTTAGTTATTTACAAGAAATATTTACAAATTTTACATAAATTAATAAATTATTTTACAGAGTTAAAATAAAGAAAATTTTTATATGACAATTTGAAATTTACAATATATATAGTACCCCGAGGCGCGCGCTGTCAACACGACGCCCGCTTGCTTAACAACGCAATACAATGCTTGCGCCGCGTATTCGTCTTCAAATTATTGTCCGCCACAGAAATATTAATATTTCTATGTTGTAACAATTTTACATAATCCTACTAGCAATAAGCTTATCATACTCAAAATATACTTTATTCAAATTCATTTTAAAGAACTTTTAAATTGTTAAGTTACATGTCAATTTTTTAGATTTTTATAAGGCTACCTTAATAAGTATTGCTATGGCCTGATAAATTATTATTTATGTTCTGACTATATATCTATTTCTACCATATTAATTTCAAAAAGATTTGATGATTTACGTACAGATAGTGATTGATTTAATGAAAATTTTAAAAATTGTCTAAGTTATGGTAGGAATGCAAACACTTGTGATTTATTGTACACATTTACAAAGTATACAAATACTTTACTTACAATTTGGAAGATGGAGTGTGACCTGCTGCTTTCTTCATTCATATTTGTGGCCCCAGTTTGTCTATTAGCTTTGCCCTAAAATATATAAAGTTTGATTAATTCGACATACCAAGGTGGAATTGATGATGCGCATTGATCAAGGTCGAAACAGAGCTAATGGCGCAAGATGCATAAATTTACATATAAAACATTGCCATATGTGAGTAATACAAAATAATATTATCTATATATATCTAAAACATTGGTAATTAATTTAAATAATTTGAATTTCAAAATTAAAAAAAAAAACATAGATTGTGAAAATAGAATAGGCCAGGAAAAATGTTGTGTTGTGGTAAAGGAGTAAATAATTATTGTTCTAAAATATTTTAGCGTGATCATATATTGAAAATTATTAATATTTCTTTCAAAAGAAATTTAATATGAACCATAGAAAGACTGCTTCAATACTAAGAATTTATGTTAAAATAAATAAAGATTCATGCATACAGCAATTGTTTTAACTTATATTACACTTAATGGGAGAAAATTAAAACAAAAACTCGTTAATTAGCTTTGTTGTGTTATGAGAAAATTTGTGGTACTATGCCAAATAAGAAAGTTTATCACTTAATATTACTTGAAGTATGCTTCATATGATTCTATTTTAAATTTCTTTTAGTTAATAATACAGAAAAAGAGATTTTTTAATTCACCTCTCTCATGATTTCAAGCACTTCTTCTGGTGAAGTGGTAAGTTTTTCTGTGGCATCAACTTTCACTCCTTGAAATGTCTCACATATTTTGATATTTTTCTTTAAATCTAACAAGTCTGTCAAAGTTTCATTGTATATTTCGACATATGATACTCTGAAAGAAAATATTTTAAATTATTATATATTATTGAATTAATAAATAATTATAGTATCAAATTTACTTAATTTACGTAAAAAAATTACCTCACTAAAAAGTCTCTGTCTGGAATATTTTTTATAATATCAAAAAGATTTACAACAGCCAGCGGTATTATACCCGGTGCATCTTTAGTGCCTGTCATGGTATAGGTTTTTCCTGAAGACGTTTGACCATAGGCGAAAATGGTGCCATTGAACCCAGCAGTAGCAGCTTCAACAATTGGCTTTGCGATATCATTATACACGTCACTCGTTTTCGTGTCCTTATTATAAACTTTGTCTGAAATTGGAAACGCAACAAATCGTGACCTTCACTCTGACGTAAACTAGGTACATATTTGAGCATGGTATTGCTTAAGAAACAAACATTAGGCATTCTGCTGACGACCCGCTCTCTGTTATGATAACCCCTTCATACATACCGAAAGTATAACATGGTCCACAATCTCTTCCATTTTGATCTATTTGGTAGAGTGTATTATTGTTTACGCGCCATTGGTAGCCAAGCTTGTCTTCTATTTCACGAGGAATAAGAGGCCGGACTTTGACAACTACTTTAATATTATCACTCATTTTAAACTATTTATTAATTTCTTATTATCTATAACTATTAAAATACTTTTACTTCTTTATATGAAGATGTCAAAATAATACGATATAAGCATTTTCATACTGGTTTCGAGTTAAAATGTTTTACGCGAAATACTTATGACAGATCGTCACCAAAATAACCAACGGACAATTTCAATTTCATTTGCGCTCACAATTTATCAATAGACAAATCTTACTTTCGACCGTCACAGATTAAACAATGTTTACCATTATATAAATGATTAGATAGGTGAACGCTTCATAAAGCAAATACGAACCTTTTTTTAACTTTAAAACCTATATACTAAACGAAACCACTTAAAAATTTAGTTTTTATTTTAATTAATTAAAACGCCTACGTAAATGAAAAATTATTTATTTTTTACGGAAAAAACCGGTTCTTTTTTATCTTTCGTTTTTCAACCTGTTAAAGCGTAGACATTCCATTGTCTATGGGTTCCAATAATACCAATAATTAAAATCATATCAATGTCATTGTCAATTTTGTCACATAGAGCCCATGTGTATTTTTATGAACAGTTTTGTTTTCAAAAGTTGTTATAAACTTTAATTAATTTTAAAGTAAAGATGCAGCACGACGATGTAAGAATCACTATAATTATAATACTAACGCCAATTTAATTTTTTAATAATATAAACTTTTTTTTTAGGTTGTATGGGCCATAATAAACAAGACACATTGTTCACATAAAGTAACGTAAGTATAATATTTTAGTTATAACTGTTAGCTGTGCGTACGTATACGTTTTATTTGCGTAAATATATTTTTAATTACAGAACCAAAACACAACAATTTTGTCGGAATGAATATAACCTAACAGGTTTGTGCAGTCGGTCGTCCTGCCCTCTCGCGAACAGTAAATATGCTACTATCAGAGAAGAGAATGGTATTATATATTTATACATGAAGACTGCTGAAAGGTACGTTTTTTTCTATACTTATGCACTATGTTTACTTTTGTTCAGCTTATTTTAGTGCGTCATACTTTTTATTATTTTGCATTAGATTTTTATTTTATTTTAGGAGTAGGTGGAGTAACTCCAACTATTTCATATATTTGCATATTTTCAATTCTTTTTTTTAATATCTTCCAAGAATACAATATAAGTATTTGTAATTTTCAGGGTAATGTTTCCAGCAAAACAATGGGAGAAAGTAAAGCTATCGAGAAATTTCGAAAAGGCTATTTACCAGATAAACGAGAATCTACTCTATTGGCCGGCCTTCATAAAAGCAAAATGCAAACAAAGATTTGTGAAAATAACACAATATCTAATACGAATGAGGAAACTTAAATTAAGAAGAGTGTAAGTTTGATTCACATTTTACATTATAAAGCAGTTAAAAAGTTCAAAGCACATTGTACATTGGTACACTATAATCTTACTACTAATATACATGCAAAAGTTTGTGAAGATTGGTGGATGTATGGTTAGATGTATGTTTGTTGCTCTTTCACTCTAAAACTTTGGACGATTTTGATATATGAGTCATTTTCTTATTATCAAGATACCACGCGAGCGAATTGTGAGAAGCCTCTAGTGAATCATACATTTTTCTTGCGCTTTCAGCTGTGTTTATATTTATTTTGCTGAACCTTTTTTGAGCTTTTAACTTTCCTTACCATAACAGATTAATGCAAAAATAATGTTTAAAATTGTCTGGTAGATTCTAAGATTAGTGTTTATCATACGAATAATAAACAACATTTTTGGTACAGGTGTTAATAATAACTTATAATTATTTTTCAGGAAGGAGTTGGTTCCAATACAGCGTAAAATAGAAAGACGTGAGAGAAGAAGAGAGGAGAAAGCACTTGTTGCTGCTAGAATAGACAATGCTATAGAGAAACAATTGTTAGATAGGTTAAAGAAAGGAACTGTAAGTATATTAGTACTTTAACATTTAACTCAATGTGGGTACAATATAAGCTTAGTTACAATTATATCGATATCTCCCACGTAAGTTGTTGTAACCCCAATATTACAATTTTACAGTAGAGCACTTTTAATCCGTTTTAGTTTGAAAATTACAACAAAATACGCCTTTTTTCAGGCTTATTTTGTTGTAACTTTCCTTGAAAAAAAAAAGATTTTTGGTATTTTTTCACTTTGAATGCATTAAGCAATGCAAATTCAGTAAAAACGCTAACGGCAATTTTGTGGCTTACAATAACTTACGTGGGAGGTATCGATATCTTGCCTATATGTCATTTAAATATATGTTACTTTATTTGATTATCACTATTATGAGAATTACATTTGTAAATTTAGTTTTGTAATTGATGTAAACAAATCTGTTACCATTACAAAGGTGACCATACAAAAGTTAAAGTTGTCAAAAATAAAGGTACTGACAGTGAGTTCTTTCAACATTTTTGTAAATATTTATGAAAGTCCTAGAACAAAACTTTTAAATTCTAATACTCTCCTTAAGTTAAATCTTACAAATTCAAGTATTAAATACTTTTGCATAAGTCAATAATATATGTTTATAAAAGAATTTAATTCTTACCATATAAACAGTCAATTAATTTTATTATTAATTGACCAAAATTGTTTAATTTCAGTACAATGACATCTACAACTTCCCACAAATGGCGTTTGATGCAGCTCTTAAAGCTGAGGAAGTTTCTGGAGAAAGTGAGAGTGAGAAATCAGACGAAGAAGAAGTGGAGAGGGAGATGGAACCGGAACTTGAGAAGGAATTGGAGAGAAATATTGAGCAAGTCGATGAATTTGTGGAAGCTGACAGTGATATGGAGAGTGATGTGGTATGTTTATTTAGTTATTATATTATTTCTTGTGAATTGCATTTGCTTTCTGCAATTATTCACAAATGACAATGGATTTTATGTGATACTAAAACATAGTCTTATCAAATTCAGATATGAAATATACATATTTGTGATCAAAGATAAACATCAAATTTTTATTATTATCCCTTAATGGTTGAATAAAAAAAATTTAGTATACTTTTTGTATTAGGATTTTTGGCATAAATGCTTTTAGATCCTAATTTAAGTTATGAAATTTATGTTAATCAGATGTTACAAGTTTATTGAGAATATAACAATATTCTTGTTTAAAAAATATATGTATTATTTGATAAGCAAACTATCCTAATCCTGATTATGTTTTATTTCGTTATAGGACAGTGAATCCGGTAGAAAAGAAAGTGCGGATGTCGGAAGTGACTTCGAATCAGAGACATCTGATATTGAGGTAATGGTTAAATTTAATTTTTATCGTTTAACTTTAAGTAAATTGACTTTTTACAGTAGTTGAAGTAGTTTTCTCAATACTAAATTTTTTCAAATTTTTCAAACTGACATACAGAGACATTATCATTTTATGTCATTGTATTGTCTCCAGTTTTGTTCCAATGTAAACTATTGAGGCTAGAATTACATTTGTAGCTTTTACCCTCGTAATTGATATAAAACCTATGAGGCTAGAATTACATTTGTAGCTTTTACCCTCGTAATTGATATAATGTACAATTCTGTAACCTGGTAACAGATACCTTACGAAAGCTGTGAATGAGAAACAATTTTTGTAATTTTGTAAGAAAGTCTGAAAATAAACTAATAAGTGTATTTCTTGCTTTAGAATTACAAAAAAACATACTTTCTTTTTGGTTTTATTGTCATTAATATATATTTTATAATTTCTTGCAGGAAATATCTGCTAAGATGCCGGTTAGCAAGAAGCCTCGTGTGGAAATCGAGTACGAAACTGAACCAGTAGCCAGTGTATCCAGAAAGAAAATAAAACATTGATTATTTTAAAATGTGTTTTTATGAAATACCTATCCTTTCAATTTTTAATTTGGTATGAAAAATCGTAAATGACTCATCAATTAAATTCATTCTAATTTAATTAATTTTGTTATTTTAGGCGGCAAAATTTAACGGACTAAATTAATTTGCGCTTTAAATTGGAACCTTAATAAATATGTTTGCAATTAGAAATTTGAAATAGTGTAGGTTTTAATAAATAAATATTAATTTCGTAATTGTATGTGTAACTAAAACCAACTGTTTAATTATTTTTTAAAAGACTTACTGCTCCTTGCGATTTTCTTGTCTTTTAAGTTACTACTTTGATTCTATGAACCATATCGTGATGTAATTTAGCCCATAATGTTTCTCAATAAACGGGCTATCTAATATAATTTGTTTTTACATAATACACATATATACATACAATATCTTCTTCTTCTACCTAGCATTTTTCTTGGTTTTTACCAAAGTCCGCTTTCTATTCTAGTCCAGTTATTGACGAGTAACTGATTTTTACACAGAGCGACTGCCATCTGACCTCTGCAACCTCTGAAGGCAAGCCAGTAACCATTTAGACTAGAATAATTTCCCTACTACGAGTAACGATCATTATCAGGTGATTGTGATAACAACCGGGACCGATAGCTTTACGTGCTCTCCGAGGCACGGTGGGGAGAACCACAAACACAAACATCCAGACCTAGGAACAAATATTTATACAAATATAAATATCTGCCCTGAGCGGGGATCGAACTCGCAGCCATCGGCGTTAGAGGTACATTCAGCACCACTACACCAGAGCGGTCGGTATATATATTTACAATATCATAATTTATAGTCGTCTAGAATAATGTAGCTTCCAAATAGTATATAATCATCAAAATGGGTTCATTTTTTCCGGAATGACTTCGCACATAACTCGTTCTCTCGTTATTACATTAAAATAGATAGGGATCGCTAGTGATGGTAAACTATAACTATTTTGAAAACATGATAGGAAACAAAATTTAGGCCTGTCAGGAGGGAAAACGATAAAAACACCAGGTAGTTTGCTTTAATCCAGGACATACGCAGTTTCCATTCCTTTAAATCCTTTGAGCTGTTACAGCGTAAAGAAGTAACAGCAACAGAAAATTTGCATTTGTAGTGTCGAGTCCAAATTAACTAATATTTTAAAAAAATAAAAAAGGGGTCTTGCAAGTTTGAAGTTTGACGTGTGTATTTGTGTGTCTGTTTATGGCATCGTAGCTCCCTAAGGAATGAACCGATTTTGATGCGGTTTTTTGTGTTTAAAAGCTAATGTAGTCGGGAGGTTCTTAGCTAAATATATAATTTATAAACATCTGTTAAGACGTTTGATGGTTATCGGCTGTTTTCTAGTTGTGGTAAGGATCTGAGTAATTTTTATTGGTCTTATGGATTCGAAATGAATGATATTAAAATACACATGATATTAAAATAACTGCAGTATCATCTGGAATCACGAGGATGAAAAGGTTTCAATGAAGATTGTCGGGAGTTTCTTAAAATTTACAATTATATATTTCGGCGAACAAGGACTTTATTATTAAGCTGATTGTTAATTTAAAAAGGGTTCATAAAACGTCAAATCATCATTTTGATTTAATTGTACTGTAGAGTCAACGTTAAACAATGTGCCATTTTTATTATTATTTAAAATTTTGACACGTGATTGTGCGTTTACTATTAATACGGCTGCACTGTTGGCCATAGACAATATAGATTACTATACTAGAAACTGTCGGCGATTGGTCATTCGTGTTCGAACGCTCGTAAAGTGCAGACCTCTCAAAAAAGTCGTTACGCTGAATATACGAGATTTACAAAACACTTGTGGAAATTTATTTGGAAGATCCTAATATGAGTGATTATCATGAATACTTCAATTGTGACGTCAGCAATGCTGATGATACACATTAAAAAAACATTTCGAAAGAACCCCCTCTGTCATATATATTAATCGCATAATTCATCCACATTAACAAAACATGTTAAATAACTGATATAGTCTGGACGCATAATATTGGTGATATAATTAAACAAAATTGATTTGTTTCTTTACATATTTTTGAACAGAAAACCACTTTTGCTTGGAAGTTATTCAGGGGCGTTACCTTGTTCGCGACTCAATTACACTCAATCGTTAATTAAGAAAGTTTGGTTCAAATCGATGCCCCTAATTTACACAATAATTAGGTAGATGTGATGTATTCAAATAAATTTTGGTGACTTGTGTCCTTAGAACAAATGCTTAATAGTCTAAGCTCGAGTCAAATTTTGGAATTTTAGTTACTTCACTTATTACCATATCTTCTCACAGTACAGTATAGTAAGTATATACAGTACTTAAATTCGAAGGTCTAAGTTTCTCGACTGTAGACGGCAAGAAGACAACATTTTAAATTTAATTTCTCGTAAATGACTCATTAATTCAATTAACTCTAATTTAATAAATGCTTTTACTTTAAGCGACAAAATTTAACTGACTAAAATAAATTGCGCATTAAAGTGGAAAGTTAATAATTATGTTTGCAAGTAGACATTTGAATCAATATCGGTTTTAATTATTAAATTTAAATGATAAAATATTAATTTAGTTATTTTATGAATAACTATGATTTAACAGTAACGATACACGAATACCACGAATTTAATAAATAACTAAATGTTACTTAAAATAATGGTTTTTAAATTTATGATACATGGAAATACAATTTTATTACGTAGGTAAATAACTTGAGCATCAATTCACCATTTATGTAACTACAGTTCAAGATAAAACATACATTTTTATTGCTACCACAAGATGCGTTTAAATACAGCGTTTGTTTGTTACACGGGAACATAAAGCATTCTGAATCGGTGTGCGGTCCTCCGGGGAGACATTAGAACGGAACCTGTACGTGAAAGCAATGTATAATTACACACTCGGTATTTATTTTTGTTACAGGTAAAAAGAATACACGATAACTTGAAAAATATTTTCTTAATACATATAGTTTATTATATAAAATATATTTTTACATTTTGATCAGTCACAAATTGACGTGGTAAAGTATCTTGTGTAGCTGCGTTCCGCACAGTGAGAGAGTCGGGAGACTCCTTTAAGATTAATTGTAATTAAGATTCCAGGGCAATTTTAAGTGAGCTCTGCATTTTAGGCTTCTCTGGTGTTGCATGTGTCTATGGACGTTGGTGATATTTCAATATCATGTGACCGATCTCCTCTCTCGCTCGTTTTTCTTTTCTAAAAAAAAAACAATTAACTCGGTACAAATTTAATAATCTTCTTTTTTTGTTGGTAGAATAAAGGCTAAGTATTTGACTGATTAACAGTTTCAAGGTTTCTTGCATAAATTCTAAATGACCATACAGTCTATAAATTCAAATATGTAAAAAAATCTCGTCTTTAAAACTTAGTTTAAGTTCAAGTGTTGACACGAGTAGAACATAACCTAAAGTATTTTCTAAATCAGGTTACAAATTAAATTAATTGCATCGCATCGTGAAGCTAAGAAATGAAATGCAAACACGAATGAAATTAAAGTCTCTAATGATATGTCGAGTAATCCTTATTCGATTTTGTGATCCTGTTTGGAATATCCGAGTATATGATAGTAAATTTGATATTACTAGAATCATAATCATTACTTTTTTAAAAGATGGTTTTGGATTGTAATATAATGAAAATAAATCTCTTAGTGATTTTTAATGTAACCATGTAAAGAAATTTAAGCTTTCACTTTACTTAATAATACAATTATAAATTTTCCGCTTAGGGAAATATATGAAAATATTTATATTATCAATAAGGAAAAATATAGTAGATCCGTAGATTCCTTTGAGCGCTGCGTCGTTTATTTATTGGTGTTATATCCAAATATTTTTTTTTATATCTTTCTAATAAAGCAAAATGTAATGTGCTATTCAAAGATCTATAAATATATTTTTAAATTTTCTATACCTATATATCATTTATAAAATTAGATAGTTCCTGAGTGTAAGCTTGGTGATCGGTAAATATGAAATACTTTTTATTCTAGGAAAAACTTAAGTGGAATAAAAAAAAAACTATATATTCAAATGGCCGGCTAACATTCATCCAGAGCTGAAATGAGAAAAAATAAACAGCAATCAAAATACATTAGATTACATAGTCGTATACTTGTTGCGTTAGATATTACTCTTTTTCTTTGTATTATACTCTCATTCTTGGGAAACCGCTGCCCTTAAACATTTGCCACACCAGAAGAGCCACATAGCGTTGCCGGCTTAAAGAGGAATAAGGGATAAAAAGAAAAATAAAGAAATGGCAAGTAAGGAAAGGAATGAGGGAGGGTTGGGCTTTCGGTTCTCTCACTCACCATACGAAACGCACTTATTTTACCTACTTCACGCCGATCGTCTGTGAGAGTAAGGTGCTGCCCCGGTTGAGCCAGCCTTTATACGAGCTGCAACATCAGTAAATCTTAACTTAATCAGAACATTTTAAGTAGGTAACTAATACTTCAGAAAATATTTGCCGAAAATCGTCCCACAGCTTACTTTACCATTATAAGACACATTTATTTATTTAATTTATTTAAATACTTTATTGCACAAAAATATAATTGTACAAAAGGCGGGCTTAACGCTACTGCGCTCTCTACCAGCCAACCTTAAGACGTACAAGAAAGATGTTTTTTATCGGTAGATGTGCAAAAATAGAGAGAGTGAATGAAATTTTAAACTTTATAATAATTTGATATCATATAAATTAATAATAATCGAGAATGTACCTACATAAAATAAAAATATAATATAAAAAATACGTAATATATAAATAAATATATATTCGTACTATATCTAATTACAAATCTACATACATATACATATATACATACATAAACATATACACATACATATATTTATATACAAGCTACATATACATAAATAAATACCAAGGGTAAAAAAAAAAATAACCAAAGCCTTTATTTTAAATTCCTAATAAGCTTCTATACTGGAAATCGAAGTCGTATGTTTTAAGTGCCTGTGATTGTACTGTCCCACACAAATAAAGACCAAAACTAGTAATCACGTTCTAACGTTGTGTCTTGGCAAGTTACGTCGTCGTCAAACGATGCGATATCGCATCGCGTCGTGAAACTATATAAAGTGCAGAACGTGAAGAACCAAAGGGCATTTCATGATAACGATTACTTAATGTAATTATCTTGCTGTTCAATTTACAAATATATTTTATTCATCGCCATATTTGTAATATACATTTACTAAGATTAACACCTAAAGATCCGGAAAGGTTTTTTTCCGTAAACGCTGAAGCCGTAAAGTAACACGCTTATGATAATACATCAACCCCTGACAGTGTCCGAAGGAAACGCCGACGTGGCCATCGGAAATTACACTTTTAATCTGCCAGTCCCCGACACATGTTACAGCTCTTATAAATTAAGCTTAGCGAGAAAAATTCGCTGCCATTAGACGATATTGCCCGTTCTTGTTTGTTTTTATTTTGTCATGTTTACCTATTTTATCAGATTCGAATTTGTTGATAACAAAAAAATTAAAAAATGAAAACTGTTCTGATTTTATAAAATATTATCAGCGGTGGTAAATAAAAATAAAAATTTTAGTACACTTTCTATATAAAGGCCTATAGATACACCGATATTAATTTGTTGAGTCTGCGTGAATTTAAGTATTTCATTTTAAAGTGGTTTTATAAAAACGCGTAGTTTGAAGATACAAACACCTAACTATAGATAGTTTTGTACTAAACATGTCTTGCGGTTTTACTTGCGTTTTTTGGTCATATTTACCAGATTGGTCGAGGTTTATGTCTCCTACTTTCCGCTTACGGGTTATTCAATAATTTAAATTACTCTGTTTGGGTTAAAATTAAGATAATAATTTATTAATCAAACTAATCTTTTCTGATACATGCGCGATGAAATAAATAAGGGTAATTCTACAAACTAAGGAATTTTAGTGCCTTATCCAAAAAAATTACAAAAAAGTTGTTAATAATTTTTTTTTTTGATGAAATACTATTAATTACGATTGTTTCTAGATGGTCACTAAGAATTAGACACAATATACGTAGATGTATAAAAAGTAAATCTACATTATTTTTATGCCCTGGGTGATTGGCTGCTTGTAATTTCAAAAAATAGTCAAAAATAATTGGTCGTTTCAATTATATTGTCGTTGTTAAGTCGAGAAAAAATTAGACTCGAATTCTTACTTAGTTTGTAGAACTGCCAATAACTATTCAGTTATAATATAGAAAAGATAAACATAGAAAATAGGAAACAATAAAATTGAAACTTTAAGATAATATATGCTTGTATTAATATAGAATAACATATAACATTCTATTCGTATCAGTCTGAATTAAAATATAGTGTATTACGAGAGCCGTTCCTCAGAGACACAAGCGCGTGGCGTGATAACGGCCGCATTAAGCCCGGAACAGCGTAAATCAATGGCTTATATTAATCTTAAGTTACTGCTGCTCAATTGTAACTTAGAACAAAAATATATAATATGAAGTAGGGTAATCCCTATTTCAATGACTTTAGATTTTTTGTGCTGCTGTAAAATTTTTCTTTTGGGGTTTTGAAATGATAGAGGTGTTTTTGTTAATTTTGAAATTAAGAGCGGACGGGTGAAATCGGTTCGTCAACAACTGTTTTTTATGAGAAGTAGTTAAAGCGTTAGTAGCATGGTAGATTTTTGAAAAAAAAGTTCAACTACAGCGCATATTTTTTAAAATACGTATTTTTTATTTCTATTTTTTGCGTTTTGGAACATTTATTTTCATTAAAAAAAAATTTCATCTTATACTATAGGTACTTATTCCAATTAATTTCTTTCGTTAACTTACTGAAAACCGAATTGAATACGAAATTCCGTCTAATTGATAATGAATAGCCAATCAAATATTTATTCAGAAAATAATTCTACGTACGAAACTTATTTAAAACACTTAATTTGTAACACTGTGGAGAAAAATGTTCTTTGCGAGTTTTTGATATTTTAATCTATATTTAGTCAGCTAACAATTCCTATATGAAGAGATGTGTCAAAATTGTGTTTATACTAATATAACAATTTTTTTATAATATAAGTGAGTATGAAGTAAACAATACCATGGTTAAACCGTGTTCTTAAATTGTTTATGATTCAATCAATAGAGTACAATAAATTACATATAAAGTATTATGGGACACTTAACAAATCATTTGAAAATATAAAAAAAAAAAAACTATTTAAGCACTTGTTATTATGGCTCAAAATGGCTACTACTAAGTAAGTATATTGTCGCGTTTTTGAGTTCTTTATAATTATGATTTTAGAATAAAGACATCAATAATAAAGGTGTTTTTTTGTCAAATTTAGCTTCTTTAATGCAACAATTCTCTTGGTTTCTTCATTCTGCGCTAATAAGATTATCTTCACCGTCAGGCTTGTCATTTCTGAAATTTGATAAAACGGGAAAAAATATGTAATAGCGGGAAAATTAGATTCAGTTGAGAGTGGCGTTCAGAAGTGTCTCAGATTAAGAAATTTGTTTACAGAAAATGTAATAGATTCTTCAACTTCTATATTATAAAATCGGTTTTATTTGTTTTGCGAATTAATAATATACTATATGCATCTTTATTTCTTAGGCAAGAATTACATTTGTAAGTTTTTCTATCGAAAGCGATATAAAACAACTCTGTAACCTAGTAACAGATATGTCGTAAGTAGTTACGAAAGTTGTGAATGTTAAAAACAAGGCCCTGACAGTATATTCTTACAGACGTAAAGCAACGAGAAATAACTTATGTAAATCTTTATGAAAGTCTGAGAGTAAAACTCATAAATGTAATTCTCGCTACAAAAAAAGTCAAAATGAAACATATACTACTACTTACAAAAATGAATGTGAATATTCGTGTTAAGAACTAAAAATAATTGTGGGTATAGAATGTAGAAAGACGATTTAAAGGTTTAAGTGTAGTGTAAAAAAATATTATTTTACCTCTACCGAAATTAAAAAATATTTTTTTAATTTGTTTTCAGAATGTCAAACTATTGTAAGAATTGTAAGCTTTCATTTTTCAATTTATTACTGTTAGAAATGTATAGCACAGCGTCTATATTTTCTGTATGTATCAACCTGTGTATGACTGTACGGAAATTGTAATGAAAAAAAAAATAAAACGTTCTATCATTTGTTTACTAAAGAAGAAAAATAGATGAATAATAAAAATTGGACTTTTATTTATCACTTCGAAGTCAGCGTTGTAAAAACACATAAAAGCAAAGACGGTAAATAAATACACGTACTCGTACAATACATCGTATCTCATTCGTTGGAGTAACAAGAAACTGTAGTGGAGCATTGACAGTGCTGGATTAATGAGGTTGTCACCTGCAGGCGTTTCACCGAAGTGTAGGCGAACTCGCGTGTCTTTTGTTTTGTATTTCTGTCGCGTGCAATACCGCGTATTTGTGTTAAATTACGTCTTAATTTGAATCGTTTTCAAAATTGTCGCTACGCCGTAATAGGGTTGTGATATCGTCTAAGACACATACGATGCACATCTTCACAACAATATTTATAAAAATAGCATGTCCATATAATCGTTGTTCCTAGCGGCCCCTCCCGGTTTCACTCGCGCTAACGTACTACTTTCATATAAACATCCAACCCCCGTTTTACCTCCTTAGAGTTCGAATTTTGCTTCCTGTCTTACTGAGAATTTTAAATACGTCTTAAAAAGAACCTCCATGCAAAATTTGGAACTCCTAGCACTTGCACGTGAGATTTAGTGATGAGTGAGTTAGTGACATTTCGCTTTTATATATATAATAGTACTGCACATATAGAATAATACAATAAAAATACTTAAAATTAATATACTTACTGATACAGCCTCCAAAAGATGGCGTTACCTGAAAGAGACGACAAATAGTGATTTCTTCCTCATTACTCATTATCATCACATCCATCACCAAAGCGACAATTTAAGGCTTCATAAAGATAATATAGATGACTGTCCATGAATTCTAATATTTATTAGAACGTAGTCGCACTGTAAGGCTTTCCTTGTGATGTTTACCATATCAAAAATATTTCGACCCATAATCCAGTAAATATTATCATTAAAAACTATGAAAAACACTACTTAAGGTAAGGTATCTGATATAATATTTTAGCGTAATATCCGAGTATATACAAACTGATACGCCATTGGATAAAACGGTCAATCCTCAATGGAACGATCATCTAAATTGTTTTTATACGTAGATCTTGATAGTAACTATCACGTTGGTACGGCAAATGAAGTTTAACTAGCACATATCACGTCATCTCCATAATAAAGCGGCGCTCAGATCTCAGGTGGCGTTATTTACCACCCTGAACCTCAGTAAGGGCCTCGTAAAGCGTGCGTGAACTAGCTAATGAGTAATGCGAGATGTACATTATTTACCTCGTATGTGAGAGAGGATAGTGATACAAGATTTCAAAGGATGTATATTTCATCGTTGAACTTACTACTGAATGTTACAATGTTGTATAAATTTATTTAAAAAAAAATCTTGAACATTTGATAGCAGAAACTTAATTGTGATTGGTCACTTCTATATCAAACTAATATTTTAATTACATTTCTCGTAATCATTGGTGGATGAAATGGTTCGAACTTATTACGTACTGGTTAAGAACATTGAACCTGGCTTCAACAGATGAGGGTCGATGGGTCGTCTGTTATCAATTACAACTCGTACAAACACGGGCTGTCCCTGAATATTTGTTTTCCATTACATTAAATTAATGTAGCGGCCCACGATTGATGAAGTGGATTTATTCGAAGTGATTCAGAAGGGATGCCTGTTAACGGGCTCCTCTGACTAAGATAAATAAAAGGAAGTACGATTTAACGATAGCGATTAAGCGATGATCCACGTTTAATTTGAATTGATTTAGTTTCTTGATTTAGGGTAGCTGATATTTGTGCTGAGTGACAATTTTGATGAAACGAGTAACACGTCTCTTAATAACCAGTTCAAATTTTAGATTAAAAGTAAGCTTGTTACGCTATACCTATTATATATTTTATTCAAATAAGTTTATAAGGATCTTCAATTTACAAATTAATTTTTTAAATCTATACGCAGCTACCACGGAATCAGAAAGCATTTTTATTTTTATTCCATGAAAAATGAAACGTTGAAATTTCGGCTTGCGACGTATATTTGTAATACGAATATTAGTGTCAAACTTGGCTATGTGGGTAACCTTATTATGAATATTAAGCTAACTATAGCCCAGTTATAATGAAGTAGCGTTACTTAATATAATTTAAACCTAATGAAATGTTAGTAGTTCGCTTATAATCTTCCGAAAGTATGAACGCTCTGAACGATAAAGTTTCTGCATTAAAATTATAGCCAGACTTTATTTACTGCAAAAAAAAAATAACACCCAGGTAAATGTTATACCAGTGTTAAAATAATAAAAATTATACAATATTAAGTGTTAGTTACTACTGTAAGACAAGAATTACACGTATAAGTTTTGCTCTGAGACTTTAATAAAGATTAACATTTATTTCTTATTGCTTTAAACCTGAAAGGATTTAGTGTCAGTGCCTTATTTTTGACATTTACAGCTTTCGTAACTACTTATAACGTACCTATTACTATGTTACATAATTGTTTTATATCGCTTTCGAAAGTTAAACTTACAAATATAATTCTTGCCTTATGTTTAAGGGTATGATCTTATTTATAGTTTATTGTACATGATTATACGTAATATTACGTACTGATTGTCAGTATCATAGATATAATATGTTTTATATTGTATTTCATGATATATTCTTAAAAACTGCGAGTATGTTGCATTATTTTTCAAAATAATAAAATAAAATAAGGTACACTTTAAATAGTCGTTCAAATAAGTGAAGTTAAATTGGGGCATGGGAGTGACATCGTAGGGTTCCGTAACGTTACCTGAGCAATTAAGGGCGGTATCGAACAGTGGAACTATTGAGCGAATGCCGCTGCGTCGGTATTCCGATATTGCGCGATCCCTATCGTTCAAGTGATACGGAAATTTACGGAATATTCGGCATAGCTTACGCGTCACTGCCTTCGCGTATTTTCCTTGTCTATTCATTAATACGGTGATTAATCTTTGACCTATAGAAGGTATTAGATAAATGGGACGTTAATACGATTCATGATCTGTTTTGTCATTAAATAATGTATTTTATAAAAAGTACTGCTATGTATGTGACGTAGTTGTGAATTGTTTATCGTGAAGACTTTTTACCTGGCTGCGGGGAAGAACAAAGGATGGTTATGTTTTTGACCTGTATATGTACGTTTGTTGATTTCTATGTCGTAGCTACTTCACGGCTTAACCGATTTTGATAAACGAAACGTTATTAGATTTGTCTTGATAAGGTGTTCCGTTATATGACCTGAGCGACTAAAGGCGGTATCGAATCAGTTAAATGCATACAATTGTACTTTTAATTTTTTAATTATTATATTACAAAACATTGTTGATAATATTATTGACAGGTTTTTAAATTTTTTGCAAGAATTAGAAAATTGTTCAAAAATTATGTTTTATTGTATTATTTTACTTAATTTAAATTTGGCATACTTACAGTTAGCTGAGTTTTTATGTGTATAAACCTGTCTTTTGTTGCCTTTATAAGAAAAGTAATATATGAAGCAAAAAATTAAATTAATCTAAATGTTCACTGGACATGTTGGACATTTTACCGGCTTTACCAGAATCGATATTTAAAAGAAAAAGAACTGAATTAAATTTTTTAAGAATTAATTTTCATAAGTGATGCCAATTCTGTACAAATAAAAAATAATTGAGACTTTGTATCTTCAAGATACAAAGTATCTATTATTTTTTATTTGTTGACGTCCTGTATTAAATAAAAGTCAATGTTTATATGTTTGTCTTCGATGCATTCCAAAACCATTGATTGGATTGTGATGAAACTTTGGTAGGATATTCTAGGGACGCCGGGCATTGCAAAAATTGCCGCGTACAGCTAATGTGTAAATATTTTTTGAGTTATGTAGTGTGCTAAGGAATGTTCAAATTCAATTTTATCGACAGAAAATATTTGAATATTAAAAATGTGAGTTGGACTCGCTCGAAACGTTGTTTTTTATTATTTGTTGTTCTAGCAGCAATAGAAATACATTTTCTGTGAAAATTTCAACTCTTTGCCTATTACGGTTCATGAAATACAGCCCGTTGACAGATGGACAGTCAGACAGACGAACAGCGGCGGATGCAATGGGGTATAGAACTCTAAAAAGTAATCTCTGTTAAAATCTAAGTAGTCGATTTATGACTTTCTTTAGGAGGTTTAATTAATGTACTTTTTTTTTAAATCATAGAGCAAGGAATGAGGTTATGGGGTTAAAATCGTAATGGCGACCAAGTTGTAATTTTTTACCTACTTTTTTGCTATGAAACTAAATGAATATAATTTCTGTTTTCAATTAAGAATTTGTTGACGGTTAGAATTGTAGTGGGCTTACCGTTATCTATGATGTACTGAAATAGTATTTTTATTTATCCAATACATCAAACTTTAATCTATATCAATATAATTTCATTTTGTAAAGCGTAACTCAATTAAGTATTCAATTTGCAGTTTCGTATTCAACATATATTTGGTTATTCGTATAAGCTTTTAAACTCGTTAAAATCCCTTTCAGTGTTAAAAGGAAGTTTAATTTTACTCAATTTTATTGCTATAAAAAGGTTGATCTAATTACTTAAATTAATATGATATATCAAATAAACATAAGTGGCATTAAATGCCAACGTTGTGAACATGGTAGTCTAGATTTTAGGTTGCGAGTTGGAAGTAGGTTCACCACGGGTTCAATTTGTTGACTAAGTCGTTTTCCAAGAACACGAATCGATTTTAATTATTAGGTGAAACGTTCGAATGTATTGTTTCCTTAGTAATTAGTTATGCAACCATTTTAAATTGTAATATTTCAATGAAAACATTAGAATTGCGATATTCACTTCAATTTCGTCATTAGAGCGAAAATAAGAAAAAGACGAATTTTGAAGATCATCAAAATGGCGTATTGAATATTAATTTACATGTAAAATGAAAGGAAAGATTTCATATCGATTAAACACAATTAAGAAATATATGATATGGATTGTAATGTGCAACTAGAACGTAAAAAGACATTTTCGAACAGATATTAATTCCCAGTTTGTAGTTTATTACTTAATAGATGCAGCTATATTAATTAAGGATAAGTAGCAATCTTGTATAGTCTGGGGAATATACAAGTGTTGTACAAATGTATAAAATGATATAGAAAAAACCAATAATGTGAAACAATTTTTTTTTCGTGACATTATTACTTAAATAACATTAAATATAATTTAATACGTTTTAACTCGTGTGATTATCATAGACTAGCTGCCCCTCGCGGTTTCACACGTGTTTATGGTTACTGCTTTGCTTCCGTGAGTCTTAGCGTGATGTAATATAGGCTATATTACATCACGCTAAGACTCACGGAACCTTCATTAATTAACGGGCAATCGAACGCAAAGGATTTTTTAAATCAGGCCAGTGGTTTAAGAGATAATGCTCTACATATAAACATACTAAATTTTTCCTGTTTCTAATGTTACTGTAGATAAACATCATATCACAAAGTTGCAGTATCACGTCTAAATAATAATTAGGACGATCCGTAGCTTTATTCACGTTTGGTAAACTTACTTAGAACTCATCTCACGGCGCGTCGCGTCACGGCAAATTAATTATTTCGCTCGTTAATTGCGACACGAACGAAATATATAGAAACAAACGATAATGTTTCTGAAACATTTCTAAAGCCCGGATTATTTCGTAGTCATGTTGTGTTAAGCTAATCTCTCTTAACAACAATACATGTTTCCCTTTATAAATGTACTAGCGGCCCGCCCCGGCTTCGCACGGGTACATACAGACACACATACACCCTTTTTTGCGTCGGGTTTCAAAAAAAAGTAAAATTATTAAGGAAGTTTGAATTTTTTTTTAATGATTTTTTTATTCATAGTTTTTATTAATGTACTCGCGGCACTTTATTTTATTACATTGACACTCCCCCCCGTACCCCAGTGACGCTTACATGGAGCCTACATTTCTGCTGGCTAGCTGAGCGCGGTGAGCGGCAACCACGCGACTTTTTTCTAATACTTGCATTTTTAAACTCGTGATATCTTCCGAATGAAATGTCCGAATTGAATAATTCAAAAAGTTATAAAAAGGTATTGTAGCCGTCCTGAATATAATTAATTTATTTTGATAAGGATTAATACCAAGGTACAAATAAAGAGCCTTTTCAAGCGGCGGCATATAAATTAAATCTTTAGAACAAAAAACCGCTTACTGTGACATAACTATAATATTTAGGCATATGCTGTCGCGACACTTTTTGTAGATAATGATGAGTTCTGCAAAGTCGTAGTAAATGATTTTGTTCTATCATCAATAGTTTTCGCAGCGCACGCGACGTAAGGAATTTTTCAGGTCATTTTTTTACAACTTGGGTTACATTATTAGAGTTTTAGTAAGGATCCCTAATTTTTTTTAAATATAATATAGCCTATGTTACTCAGGGATAATGTAGCTTGCCACAGGTGAAAGAATTTTTGAAATCGATCCAATAGTTTCGGAGCCTATTCATTACAAACAAACAAATCTTTCCTCTTTATAATATTAGTATAGATATAGATATAGATATAGATATAGATATAGATATAGATATAGATATAGATATAGATATAGATATAGATATAGATATAGATATAGATATAGATATAGATATAGATATAGATATAGATATAGATATAGATATAGATATAGATATAGATATCATTCCCATTGAAATCAGATATTGTTCACTGTTCCATTGGTTTTAATTTTGTTTTGGCGTAACGCTTTTTTTATTTATTTATAAAAAAAAACTAAAATAAAAGTAAGTCTAAGTTAATCCTTATAACATTAGCTAACTTTGAGTATCATTAAAATCGGTTCAGCCGTTTTAGAGAATAGTCGGAACAAACAGACTGACAGAAAAAAAAATTAAAAATGGATTTTTTGATGTAAGTACCATATATACTTTAATGCATTTAGTGAAAAGCACAAAAAAGTGTTCGACGTGGTTCCTTAAATTGACATAACTTTTTTATTTATAAACCGATTGACATGAAACAAACACTAAATGTTAAGTGAAGCTTACTACAATATATTAGTGAAAATCGCATATAAATCGGATAAGCCGTTTCTGAGATTAGCGTGCACAAACGCACAGATAAACAGACAAACAGATAAGAATTCTAAAAATCATTGTTTTGGCTTCTGTTGCGTTGGTAAAGGTCCCCAATACTATTTTTTTTTTCATATATCTTCCATGTACAGACAGCGACCCGCTAGAATTTTATTATTAGTATAGATTGATAAAATATCAATCTATACTAATAATAAAATTCTAGCAAGAGAACCTCGCAAGAGAGCTCCGACAAACGCGTGCGATCGCAGCAAATCATGATGTGCTATAGGGCGAAGCGCGGCCATCGACGCGCTATTTATAAGACGCGCCGCCCGACCCCGGCCGGCCGCGGGTCGGTACCGCCGCGGCGCCGCAATTACTACGTCCCTGCATTTTAAATTTGTAATATCTTCGGAAATATTCACTTAAATTACATGCTGTAAAAAGCATATTGATCTATAATAAATGCACATTTTATTTAAGGTACTTAATTGGATAAGGATTAATGCTGTATTGTTTAAAATCACTTCGTAAATAACCATTTTTTAGTAAAGGATAAAAAATGGTTATGGTGGGTTATCCCTAAGAGATAGACATATACCATCGCGGACTTTTTTGTTGAACTTTTTAAGGTGGACAATACTGTAGTACATTATTTTGGTCTATCTCGTAGGGTTCAGCCAGCGTTTGCAATATAAGCGTAAAAAAACGTGCTTATTTACGACATCACATTAGAAACCTCTAAATTTATCAGCGTTTCTCCACTATTTTATGCATGTATTATACATATAAACCTTCCTTAAGAATTACTCTATCTATTAAAAAAAATCGCATCAAAATCCGTTGCGTAGTTTTAAAGATCTAAGCATACATAGGGACAGACAGACGGCGGATAGCGACTTTGTTTTATACTATGTAGTGATGATGTAGTGATATCGAATTGAGACTCTATACTCCAAAATATATATAAATTGTTTTGTACATATTCTTGTTGGCGGAAGATTGAGTAGGCATGTGAGCTATCCTCAGTTTCCGCGTATGTACAAAAAAATAACCAATTGCAGCTTTACATATTATATATAACATTAGCCGAACCGACACAACACAACACGATACAAGCACAACGTCGACCTGCCCATTACCACCTACCGAATCTAATTGTAAAACAAAATAATTTAGGGATCCACTCAAACATAAGTATATAAAATTTCATCAAAATCAGTCGAGTCGTTGAGGAGGAATTCAGTTACATACACACGGACATAAGAAATATTTAATAAAGTTTTTCTAATTGCAATATTTCTAAACTTTGTCTGTGAATAAAAAAAATTATAAGATTATTATGGTATTTCATTATCATTGGGTACTCTACTACTCAATTTTCTGTAATAAAATTATAAATACGATGCTAAAAGTATTCAAGGAATGAATGAAAAAAAATCTAATTTTAAGTAAATTTGTTACGACAGATACATGTCTGCAAATTAATTTTGGGGATGTCCCTTAGGAAATCCAATTAAATGAACGTCTCATTTGCTTCGATTCATTAAGGGAATTCTGTGACGCGACTTCGGTGCACGTACTAGAATTCAAATTGAAGATTTTCAATATTAAACCAGAAGTCATTATGTTCAGTATAATAATGTACATTCGTATAAATATGGTTTCGTTTTGTACAATTATAAAAATGTATAATTTTACTCCCTAATGTAAAGTGGGGACGATGTTTATTTCTTTCATCTATCCTACGTTGTAGGGTGTCGTTTGAAATTTTTGTGGGTATATGAGGATCACTGTGTCGATTAAGGGCTTCATTTACGGAACATTAGACTTTAAAGTGATTATTTTTGTCAAATATACTCTCTCCTCTTTATAACTAAACCTTAATTCAGTGAAAGATTCACGGTAGTAGTACATAATTATAATGAAATTAATAGGAAAACTACAGCTACATAAGTAGTCTTTTTCTAATTTACGGGTTATTTGGTGGAGTAATAATTTGTACTGATTTATGAAGCATTTAAGGTTATGGAAATCTGTATATTAAGATGGGCACCTAAGGAACCTTATACAGCGTGTGGTCCGACACGCACTTGGTCGATCATTTACATTCTACATTAATCAATCAAAATATTCTTTGCTATAATCTGCGAAACCTTCTAAAGCTGTCTGGAGTCATGCAGTATGAGCACCAGACTCAGGAGTAACCGACTGTTGTAGAGGCTAGATCTCCTGAGGATGCTTCGGTGTCGGAGTGAAACGTGCGTAGAGTGCCTGTGTGGTGTCGACGCTTGCCTGCATGTACGTTTGCATATGTGGGGAGGTGTGCGGTGCTTGCCTTCTTGTGCTGCATGTGCGTATGCATATGTGAGAGTGTGGGCGGTGCTTGCTTGCTTGTGCAGCATGTGCGTGTACATATGTGAGAGGGTGGGCGGTGCTTGTTTGCTTGTGCTGCATATGCGTGTGCGTATGTGGGAGGGCGGGTGGAGCTCATACTGCATGATACCAGACAGCTGTAGATGGTTTCGCGGATTGTAGCAAAGTAGTTTTGTGATTCATTATCATGGAATTCCGCTAAGTAACGCTTGATTGCATTAAATATATTCTACATTCTATGGAAGCGGGAAATGCACTTGTTTTAGATTTTATGTGGTTACATGGCAGTTCCAGGTTTTTGCTAAAGTCTCTAAACATACTCAGTAAAACAAAGAAATATTGTAATTAATCTGAATAAAAACTATTATTATTATTTTAAATATATCTTCAACTAAATATAAAAATATAGAAAATTCCACCGGTAGCAGAATGTGTTTCAAGCCATCAGTAGCTAGGTTGAGAAACCTCACTTTGCGTGTATACTCAAGCAACACTGCCTCGTGTAGGTTTATATGTACCTTTGAATCAAGGCATACACACCTACGTGTACATGTGTAAATTCCTTGTGAGAGTTTCTTAAGAGGTTGATCAAAAGTCTTCGCTAAGAGGCCTGTGACCGATAGAACTACAGGAACAATTATTATTGAGTTCAGATTCCACACGGCGGTAATCTCGTGGGCGAGAATCTGTATATTTACTTATTTTTTATATATGTTTAAACTGGATTGCCACAAGGAAATCGCTGTATCATGATATTTTCAGTTTTTTTGCGATGTTTTTGTGATGCACAAACAGACACGAAGCGCATTACGATCTACAGATTCGTGAGAAAAAACATACGTGAGAATTTGAGCTACTTCTTAAATAAAATTAGAATATTTTTTGTTCTTTACATTTTTTCATTAATATTTATCCCTATTAACAAGTTTGAGGATCAAATCAATTTTCTATGTATATTAAATACCGTAAAGATAACGAGTGTAAAAATATACTTTTAAACAAACAACGGACTAACAATAGAACGCGTATTTATTTTATTCGTAAAATAAAACAAAGCCTCGATTTCGAAAATTAATTTAATATTCGCGGAGATGTTCTTTTTCTGATGATATTTTTCTATAAATGTACAGTTTTCGTAATCATTTTATATTAAATGTAAGAAATACCTTTGAAAGAAATTCAATATATCTTTTTAAGTAAATAGAAATGTTACACAATTCTTTTGCATGAACTAATTTAACATGAACAAGGCAAATGCGATAGCAAATTATTCTTTTTATTCCTTGGCGATGTTGCGTTATCTCGTTCATTGAACTGGAAAATATCCTGCATAAGCTGCAAGTGGAAAACTAGAAGTGGCCTAGAAATAAAAACTGTTGTAGAAGTGGGATGTACTTTAATGGGATGGAACACTAAAATAAGCCCTTTAGATTCAAATATTTACTTTTTTGTTAAAAGTTTGTAAGTAACGCGAGATTGCCAAAGTAACAGCCTGTAAATATCCCGCTGCTGGGCAAAGACCTCCTCTCCTATTAAAGAGAAGGTTTAGAGCTTAATCCACCGCGCTTCTCCACGGTTTGGCAGATATACATGTGTCAGAACTTCTCCCGGCACATGCAGGTTTCCTCACGATGTTTTCCTTCGCCGCCGAGCTCGAGATGAATTTAAACACTAATTTAAACGCTAACAGCATTTAATATTTATAATTTTTTATAGCATTAAATCAGTGGTGCTAGCCGGAGTTTGAGCCCGCGATCATCGCTTGAGATCGAGGTGTTCTAACTGATTATTATTTTTTGTAAATTATTAATAGATTAATATTGCAAGTTGTATTGCCTTGAAATTAATATTTCGACTTTTTTACATAATTTACGTTTGTTTACAATCAGACTGATTCATATTATTGCGATATATATTTATGTACATTATTTTCAAGTTGTGTGCTGTTTGAAACTGTCGATGGAAACGTAAATCAAGCTCCACAAAATCACTAAAATGCAATGCTACCTTCCATGCTATTGTATTGAAATGCCAGTAACAATATCCCTCTAGTACTTACATGCACTTTAAATGTAAACTATTTGAAATACATTATTTACGTCAGTAAAGGTTTTACAAATATCACACCAGAATTTTCATCGCTAATAACAAAATATACGTCTCACAAAGGATTACTTAAACTTCGTTGTATAAGGAAATCTTTAGATCTATACCTCGGACAAGTTTTCTGGCGTCAATAAGTCAAAGTTAAATTTATTAAGACCCATCATTACGGAATCCGACAACTGCCAAACTGTCGAACTCTGTAGCGATTCTTTTATTAATTGAATGAGGTAACTTATCGAAAGCACTTAATTGGATTTCGATAAGTAGGTAATTGTACTGTCTTTTCAATGGCTCCGAGCTAAAAGTCGTTCTTTGTGTTTAACTCCATGAAGTATTGATGAGCTCCTGTCACGGAGCTATTTAAATTGAATACAGACGAATTAAATCTATGAAGTATATCGGACATTTTAGCATTGTAGTAACTGAAATCAAATTTTTATGAAACGAGTTCGCTAAATTAGTATATTGAAATTTAGTTTCATATAATTATTTTTGGGTTCATAGTCTATGATTTAAAAAAATATATAACTATTATTTTAACTCCCAAGTTAAAAACGTTTTTGCGTTTTGTGACCAAAAATGTGAATTTGTGAATTCAGCCACTGGAATAGTTATTACAAATGGAAAATATTATAAATTAAGAGTTCCTCTTGATATAACACAATCGTAAATAAGTGTGCGCTGACATCGTTGATGTCATAATATAGCCTGCATCAATAAATGAATTACAAATATTTAACGCAGTGAGACTTTTTAAAATTGATCAGGGAGTGCCCGAAATTACCGCGTAAACGAACAAACTGTTCAGCTGTATGTATATATTAGTACAGATAACAATAAATACTACTTAGTAAATAAGATCCCAAAGGTCAAACGGATAACTGTAACATTCCCGAGAAATATATAGACGTGTCCCTACAATCCAGATACAATGATAAAACATTTAAAGGAGTGGTCCGTCGTGAGTCGTAACTCGAAAATAAATAAATTGAATAAGAGATAAATAAAATATCAATAATATAAGTGTCTGCATCTATTTCTATTGTTATTCAAATATTTAAATCTAAGAATCATTGATATCGTATGACAAATGCACTATTTTTGTTCATCTATTTCTATTCTATTCATCTATATTAACATGTTCGAAAATAAGTTGTAAATCTTATCTTTTAAAATTGGCATAATTATGATAAAAAACTGCTCATACATGAATCAGACAGATTAAATACTCATGCTTTTTATTATGTTTTCGGAGTTTGGCTTAGTAATATATCTATATATGTAATTATTACTAAGCTATATATATAAATATAATATAATCATTTCTATTATTTATGTAAACCTTTAACAAACAAATGCGAGTAGATAGTTAAAGTACCGTTGGCAACGTTTTGGCAAGTGAAAGTCACAACTATAAAATTATTATAAATGCTGTTTATATAAACATCATCTACCTAGCATTTTTCCCGGTTATACCAGGGTCTGCTTTCTATTCTAGTCCAGATATTGACGAGTTACTGATTTTATGCAGAGCGATTGCCTTCTGACCTTCACAACCTCTGAAGACAAGCCAGTAACCATTTAGACCAGAATAATCTCCATACTAAGAGTAACATTCATTATCAGGTGATTGAGATAACAACCGGAACCGACAGTTTTACGTGCTCTCCGCGGCACGGTGGGGAGACCCACAAGGATAAACACCCAGACCTAGGAAACAATATTTATACAAATATAAATATCTTTCCCGAACGGGGATCGAACCCGCAACCGCGTTGGAGGTCAATTCAGCACCACTACACCGGAGCGGTCGTCGCTGTTTTCATATACAATCTCTTTAATTATTGACTAAGAATAAAGTCGGAATTTGAAATAAAATGATGAGACGTCGGATTTGTGTTGTAATAAGAATGTGGAAAGTTTCGCGGTAGAAACTTCTAGATTAAGGCGCGGAACAGTTGTAGATTATAATAATTTGGCCACGGTCTTGTTCCTCTCATGAAGGTTAGTTCTTCAGACTTAGTTAATTAACTTAGTTGTAAGTAGGTTTGAATTTGGGCCGCTAATTAAAACTTGCCCGAATTAATATGAGTCACGTACGCATGTTGAAACTGCTTTCTGATATGAAATGGTTTCGCTTGACATGTTTTGAATTTCACTTGAAATTTATGAATGGTTAGTGACGTGTTGAAAGTTTTGCAATACATTCTATAATTGTTTTTATAAATATATGCAGTGCCGTATCTCATACGATTAGATGATATGTAAAATATTGTTTTTCAGAGTTCTTCAGGTGTTTTTTGTTGGTAGTTCAGTCAGTGTTATAAGTTGTATGCGTGGCGCAAAGACAAACCGCTGACCAGGACACTCGCAGTAAAATTCAATTTCTCATATTAAGCAAAATTAAAAACCTTGCTTTCATGTTTGTATAATAAATGTTAGTATAGGAGCTATCCTATTTTTTTCTCATAATCGAATCTATTTATTTATGCAATATCAAGTAACATAAGATTTTTTTTTAACTATTAAGTGCGATTGCCGAGCTATTAACTTTTTCTGTAAATTTTTCGATGCAGTTTTTCTTAACTTCAAAATCGGTGATATGGTTACAACAACAAATTTTTCCAACTTATAAACTTTAAGATTTCTCTGTATATCTCGAAATAAATGTTTCCATAATTAAAGCTTAATATATTTAAGCCACCTAGTTGTACTATAGGTGTTACCTTAAGGGTAACCACAAACACAAATAAACTTTGAGGCTTCTAGTATAAGTAATATTGAATTGAAATCAATTATATATTGTCCAAAAGAACTTGAAATAAAGCCAAACAGCTGCATACTATCTTCTATTGCTTATTCGTTCCAAAACGATAGATTACATCGAACAGTCGGTGTAGGATAGCTTTTCCAATAGCAAGTGGCTAGAAATGAAAGCCTTTATGGGTCGTAAATAGAAAATTACAGTCTTGGCCGACTCAGGGTCATTTTCACCGGACGTTCACTGTTAATATTGAACGAAGTCAGTTTTCCTAGTGGTCGTTCTGTGTCGCAATTTTAGTGGGTCTTTTTATAAGATAAGAATTCCTACGTTGGTATGTTGTTGTTGATACATTTTTTATATAGTTTATTTCGAGCAACACTATGGGTATACTTATGTCACGAGGTGTACTCAGGTCGGTGTGTTTAAAATAACTTTATTTTTAAATTACTCTCTCTTTGTTTTGTTATGTGTTATGGAATAGGTATAGTATATAACAACATACAATTAAATAAACAATGAAGCATTATTTGTTATTTAAAAAATCTTAAAATTACTAAAAATTCTTATAATATTAAAGAATTTCGAGATTATGTCATATTATTAAAATAATACAATTATATACTTATGTGCAAATAATAATAATAATATTGGAAAATCTATACGTCTTTTAATTAGAAACACCAACAATCGTCGTTCCGACACATGCCTCCGATGTAGCCTTCGTCTGTGCAAATAATCTGGCAAGCAATTTCATCACAGGTACGGTACGGTACACCCTTCGCTGCGTTATTGGCTGAAAAAAAAGATGAATTCAATTGTTCATTTTATTATGAACCATTGAGGACTTTTTGTGATATATTTGTTTATTCGAAAATGGGTATATCTTGTTTCGCGTAAGTGTGTTGGTTGAACACGAGGCGAGTCCGAACTGGCGCATGGTACAGTCGCGTGAACAAGAATTAAAACATTAAATTTATACGAAGTTGTTAAAAACCTTTTAATTATTCTAAGCCGAAAATAATGAATTTTCGAATAACTACACTCATCGATGATGTATTGATGTTTTCAACTATTTGAGAAATACATCCGATATAAATTGGACTAAAAGTGTTATTAATTAAAGATCTAAAGACATAAATTTGACATATGTATATAATTATATGAGAAACATTAAATAATTAAAATTAATGAAATGTTTAAGCGACAGCTCTGGAGCTGCCAGAATTTAGTGTTCTGCGCAGCGTCAACGTGAAACTACCTCTAGATCGATTTAGTTAATTATTTTTTTTGTTTGAAAGAGTGTATGTTCCATTTGGGTTTCATAGAATTTTTATTAAAATTGTTACAGTAGTTTGGTTTTAAAATCGAAATAACTGGCATAAGTATATAATGTAGGTATATTATTTAAATTAAAGGTATTTTGCTTTTGAAGTCTGCTGCATTTTTGTTTTAATCTTGTTTCTTTACGAGTATTAGGAGATAAATAAATTTTCAAGTTTTAATACCGTATTTGATGTAAAATAATTTTGTAACCTGGTAAATTTTCAAAAAAAATGTATTATAATTTATTATTTTATCTGTGGAGCTATAACAAACAGCTTTTATAAATCTTTATGGAAGTCAGAGTACAATAGTAAGATGATTTCGCGTCGCGATTACACGGTGGAATAACTTGAATGATTATTCAATTATATTCAAATTTAGTTTTGATAGGTGATTTGAATGACATGAGTTGAAATTTCAATAAAATATTGCGTCAAATTAACGCTTGCAATACATGATTACATGGATTTAAACGCTATTAATTTATTATCGTTGCATTAATTTCGTAATGCAACTTCAATTTAACGATTCAATGGACTTGAGAGAAATTTGAAATGTATGAAATTAAATTTCTCTTTCACGACACTAAATTTGTAATGTAAAACCGGCTTAATATGCCTCTGCTGTCCATCCGTCCACCCGTCATGTTGTATTACAAGGTAGAAAGTAGATTTTTTACAGATTGTGTATTTCTATTGCAGCTATAATTACAAGTTTAAATAATAAAAAAAAATCAAAAACCGTTTGTGTTCTAAGACCATCTTCAGTCAGCAGTACTTTTAGCAGTATCAATATCAGTTCTCTCTAAAAGCCTATAAGTGAGAATCGTTACTAACCAATTTGAAATCGTTTAGATTATAAACAATAAATCTGATTGAAAAACGATATGAGAAACCTAAAAATGATGTATAAAGTTACGATAGCTACGACTGTGACTTCTAAGTCGTAGCCAGATAGCCTTTCACAGTAAACGAGCTGTCTAACGTAAAAAAAAATAATTAGATCAGTAGTTTTAGATACATACAAACTATCACTTAAAACATACAAATTTTATCTCGTTATTATATTAGTATAGACGTAATTAAGTGTGAACTAACGCCAATGTCACAAAGAGAAATATCTGAATTATTTTTTTTTTTAACCTCTGACCCAAAAAGAAAGGTGTTTTAAGTTTGACGTGCATATCTTTGTATCTGTGTATTTATTTGTCAACAAAGACACCAATTTTGATACGATTTTTTGTTTGAAAGCTAATGTAATCGAAATAGTTATAAGCTATAAATTATGAAGATCTGTACACATGTTTTAAGATTATCAGTACTTTTTTTGTTGTTAAATCCTTTTAAGGTTGGATGAAGGAAGGATCAGCAGGATACACAACTTCTTACTAACGTACAGCAGAAGCATCTTGTTGGGGCACGTTGAAAAGGTCGAAATAAATAAATTGACAAGGTTTTTTTTTAAATTTTCAATTTTATGTTATCTTTACATAACGTGTCGGATTGCACAAGCGTTTCTGTATGTTAACAAGTTCAGTTATCGGTTATCGATAGATAGTTGTAGTATCGAGAGAGTATCGATACACTATCGAAACTATTGTGATCTCGGAAAGTAATAACAATTGTTACAACCCTATCGGCAGTATCGACGATTCGACTCTGTTTCCCGATATCGTTTCGCTCCATTGCTGTTATTGATATTGTGATTTTTTCAAGGTCCACTATTACTAATAGAATATTCACAATTTTTTTTGGAATATGTAATAGATTATTAATAATTATATTAAGATATTTACTAAACTTTGTGTAAATCATTTATGTAACGTTTTTTGGTTTAGAAATAGCATTATAATAACTATCCATTGTAAAGAAAGTTGTTATGAATTTATAAATGTTCTATTAAGTATTAAATCAAGGCATTTAAGGGAAACCGCCTTCATAGGCAAACAAAATGCGTAATTTCGTTTTCATGAATGATATACATATTCCAGTTATTTTGATTTTAAAACCAAACTATTGATCCGATTTTGATGACAATCATATTGTACCAATTTGGTAGTATAATACCCTTTAAAACAAACAAAAACAAATAGAATTAATCATCTTTTTCTGAAAGGCGGGTTAAAAAAATAAGAATCCCAATTATTCTAATAATACAAAATAATATTCGAAAAAAATTAAAATATATATTTTAATACAAAAAAGTAATAAATAATAATATTACTTAGTACATTTATATATTATACATATTACATTGAAGAATTAAAGCTTAGTAACATTTGCACCATCCTAATCGACACATTCCTCCGATGTAGTGCATTCGGTGACACATGTTGTTGCAAGCCACGACGTCGCAATACTGCAATGACCTTGACATTTTGTTCACTAAAAATTGTGAGGAAATAAGGTTTCAATTAACATACAGGAGTAACTTTTTAATTTTTTTTGTTATTCAATAAGTCGCTAAGTTATTTCAGGATTAAGGTATTTTTCCCTTTGCTTAGAGCTGTTACAAACGTATTTTGGTGTTAGTCAAATCAATGATTAATGTTAGAAACATCTATAATTCTATTTATCTCTCTCAGTTAATACTACATCACAAATAAATTTTAATAAGCTTTTTTAAGATTAATTTTCGGTATAATAACGAAAATTAAGTAAATATCTTAAAATTAACGTTTTCATTCAAATGTTACAATTAAAAATAATTACAGAATTAATTATTAACGATGCGATGTATTTGCGCGGGGTACCTAATTTACTCTACATTAGGTACCCTGTGCAAATACATCGAGATGGCTTATTGATTAGAGTTCGGTGATTTTAACTGATGACAGCGGGTTCGAACCCCGTCTAGCAGCACTGAGTTTTGATAGCATTTCATTTTCAAATCATCAATTTGTGTTTAAATTCATCTCGAGCTCAGCGGTGAAGAAAAAAGTCAAGCAAGTCAAAGCAATTCTGACAAATGTATATCTGATATATGCAGAGCAGTGAAGCGGTGTGGTTAAACTCTTAAACCGTTTTTTTAACAAGGGGGAAAGCCTTGCCCAGCTGTGGGACATTCAGGGGCTTTATACTTACTTATAAAGGCTTTTATACTTTACCTAGTGTAAGTGACTATTTTTGATCAAGCATCAGTTTTACTAACACATTCATTGCCACTTTGTGTTCAAATTACTATATATAGACACGCCTAGCGTGTCGGCAGCAGAGACTGTGTTAATCAAGGTCATGGGCGTGTGTGATACCAGAATATTCGCGTAATCCCTGTCTTAGTAATGTATTATTCAGATTGATCATCTGCTGATAAGTGTTAAGTAAAAACAAAGATATTGCGACCTATTCGCTGTGTGTACTTTGATAAAATAATACAAGCTATGCGTAATATAGTACTTAAAAACGAAACATCGGGCGATTACGTTAAGCTATCTCTATCTCACTGACCTGACGGATCTGACAGGAGATTTCTGATCAAATAAATGTACATTTTTGTAATCAGCCTTCTGATCTCACATTATTACTATGGTCTCCACTTCACCCTTAGACTAAAAATAGTATTAATGTTTTCAATAGTGAATATACCATACCTTTTGGAGAGCATTTGCAGTTTCCGTTAACGCATGCTCCTCCAGGATAGCCAATGTCCAGACAGGCAACATCGCATGCATCTGCGTTGCAAATATGCACTTCTTCGTTGTTTATGTAATTATTGTTTATATCATTCTCGTTTTCGTTAACAGAATATGTTTCATCAACTGAAAATATTTTGTCAATTATAGGTATAAAGCTTTACAAGATCTTTTATATCATTTTTAACAAGGTTTGGTTTCAGTATGATCATGCCACCGCTATAGGAATGATAACGGTCGTACTCGCGTTTATGGCTACTGTTTATGCTGTTGCCGCTCTTATGAGTCGTAGCGTGATGTAATATAGCCTACAACCTTCCTCAATGAACGGGCTGAGCAAAGCAATAATACTTTTTCAGAGCCTATTTAATGTAAACAAACAAATAATCAAATCTCTCTTCTTTATAATATTAGTGTAGATTTATACAATATTTTTGGCTGTTCTGACGTAGGACAGGCAAGAATGTTATTAATGATTCCGGTATCAAGTAGATTTAAACTACTCAACTATATCTTATTATTGGAGCCTGGTGACTTCTTTACACCGTTGTTACTTGTAACTAGTTAACATTGCAATTATGCTATTTTAGATTTAATTTTACATTGCGAATTTTTTATTGAAAAATGAAGATGTTTTAAATACATTTAAGAGATAGAACGGAGTGTCAACCCACCACTACACTACTTCATTTAAATATATGTTATTATTTAATTTTAAACGAGATATTTAGTGTTTAAATATATTGTTTTATCATTATTTTTTGTTAGTAAAAGTGTTACTAATGTTTCGATTGCAATTTCAACTGTTTTGAATATATATTTTGATGGTTATTTTCTTTTTTTAGAAGAAATAGTTTTTAAGGGAGGTTAAATACATTTATTTACGTGATAAATAGTTTGTAGAAAGATTACTAGCTTCCGTTTACGGCTTTGCACGCGTTGTATGTTGATAACAAGTAACCTATGTTCAAGCTATATTATTTTAAAGTTTCATCAAAATCTAATCAGTAGCTTTTGCGTGCCTGAGGCAAAAATATCCATAGATTCATCAATCGTCATAGAAATTCGCATTTATAAGGCGGGAATTACACTTGTAAGTTTTAGTCTCATAATTGATATAAAACAACTCTGGTTACTAAGGTAACCTTATGAAAGCTGTAAATGAAAATAAATTAGTAAAGTCAAGACGCATTGTCAGAAAATCGTTTCAGGTATAAAATCAATGATAAATATTTTATGTTAAATCTGATGATAATCTGTGAGCAAAACGTTATGTTGATAATTCTCTCCTAATACTAGTAGGGCTATATTACCTCCAGCTCGTAGGAAGTTGTCGCACTGGCAGTGGTCGCCTACACACTCGCCGCGAGTGAAGCCCATCCTACGACAGAGCTGATCGCACGCCTGATAGTTGCATCCATGTAGACTTTGTTCTATATCGTTGCTTTCAAATTCTATATCATAAACAAGACGTTTTTAATAAAGGAAAAGAAAAAGAAAAAACGTTATTTCCTTTATTGTGATGATGTAGTTATTCCAGTTAACTAAATTAATATATAATAAAAGAATCAACTAAATCGGTTAATCCGTTTGCCGGTAATCGGGGAACTTATATAAAATAATGTTCCCTACCGAGCTATTCATTTATTTAATGCAATAAACTTGACAAACATGATTATTCAATTGACTGTGATTGTTATTTGTAATGTATCTATCTACTATATATGTATATGTGTACAATGTTTATATGTCAATCCTTACTTATATTAAAAATGCGAAAATAACTCTGTCTGTGTGTTATGCAATCATGCCTAAATTACTGAAACGATTTAAATGAAATTTGGTATAGAGATAGTCTAGAGCATGTAAAAGGACATATGCTACTATTTTTATTGCGAAAAAAAGGCTGTAAGGGTTTGAAATATATATAGTGTTGCTTACCATCATTTTGCATTATATCACACTTGCAACGGTCACCGACACACGCGCCTCCAGGGAACCCGATGCGACGACACAGCTGGTCACACTCGCGGGAGTTGCAACTTTTTACATTTTGTTCTTCGGTGGGCTCTACATCTGAAACAAAATATAAATGAAATATGGCAACATCCTGTAAATGTCCTACTGCTGAGAATAGGTTTCTGTTCTTGATAAGGAGAACAATGCAGAGTCTTATATATGAAGCTGCTCCATTGGTTCGCCAGGATGTAGTGGCTAGATAATTATTATAGAAAATATAATTTATTATTTTTACACATATAATATAAATAATAAAGGCACCAGATTAAAAAAATCCAACGAATTGAGAACGTAGTGCTTCTTTAAAGTCGGTTAAAAATATAAATGGAATCTAAATAAAAAAATCATGAAGTTCTCGGTATCAAGATGACAACGAAGCCTTATGTTGGAAGGAACAGAACTAAATAAATCATTAAACCAAAAGAGCGTTCTCTTTAAAATTATAATGTATTTGTCTACAAAATTATAGTTGTACAAAATACATACATATGTAGAATGTTGTAAATACCGACCATTATTTTGTATTATATCACACTTGCAACGGTCACCGACACACGCGCCTCCAGGGAACCCGATGCGACGACACAGCTGGTCACACTCGCGGAAGTTGCAACTTTTTAAATTCTGTGCCGAGTTGGGTTCTAAATCTGAAAAAAAAGAAAATAAATAGCACCCTGTAGATATCATATTGATGGGAACAGGCCTCTATTAGGGCCTCTATAGGGAGGTGGATAACATATTAGTCTAACAAGCTCCTTCACTGGATTGAGAATTTTTGGTATTGGTATAGTTACATTTCAACACATTTTTCTGGAAGCATACAATTTTACTCACGGCGCTTTACTTTATCACCGAGCAAGAGAACAATAAATTTTAAACACAAAAGCACCTGAAAACTTAATGCTAGTTCCAATCTTAATGCTTAATCCAGTGGGTCACATTGGCTCATAAATAGAAAGAAGTTGCACTATAAAAAAAGTTGTTAAGTTCAGTTTAAATTGTATGATATTATAAAAAAAATATTACAAATAAATGAAAAAAATCTGAATACAATTTTCATTTAAAAACGTTCGGATTACGAAATAAAAGAAACTTACCGTCATCATAAATATTAACAATAACCGACGCTTTCACCGCGCAGAGCACAGCTATAAACATAATCCCCTCTAAGTGAAACATTGTTAGAATTTCATACCTCCCTCGAATATTGAATAAAAACTAAATTGAGAATGTCCCGAGTCGTTTTATATGAGGACGGAGCTGGGACTTAACCGGGCGCGGTTGCGCTTATGAATCATGCATGTTCTTTGTTGATTGTTATATTATTTATAGAGTATTTTTAGACGTATTAGATTATCTAGTTTAGGTACAGCGTTGGTTAATGTTTCAAAATTTAAAGTCCCTTTTTAATCAGAGGTTCAAGTTAAAGTGATTTCTAATTAATATATTTCTAATCTATTTTTTCACGTTATTAATTGTCAAAACAATTTATTTTTTTTAATTGTATAATATTAATAAATTATTGTTCATATATTGTTATTATGTATGTTATGTACGCCACGCCGCGCCGCGCTGTCTCACATTGATAAATAATACACGTACCTACTTTATAGATGAGCGCCTTTTAAATATTTGTCCTTAGACTTAGAAATTGAAATAAACTTTCAATTTCTTAAAATATCCTTCAAACTAAATAGTATGAATAAGATAAATATCTTATTCATAAAATTATTAATAGAGTTAATAACAATCAGTCAACCTAGTTATTGATAATGTCATAGATATAATAGTGATCAAACAATATAGTAGTTCTGTTACGTTTAAAATTACGAACTTTCTTTCGACCACTTGGCGACTACTAGTTAGTATTGAATACTTTGAATATAGAAGAATAGATTCTAATAATTTTGAAGTAAATATATGGATATCTTCACTACAAGTGCATGTACGCGGCAAATATACCATATTCTAATTTATTTTTATCCTAATAAATAGATTAATATTTTTGTGCTACATTTTTTAAAATCATTATTGTTTAGTGTAAAAGTACTATTACGTTAGGAATTAAAGTTTGAATTCATAAATCTTTGCCACCAGATGGCGACAGAAATTAACAATAAAATTCATTTTAATTACGCTAAAAGACGAAAGTATTACGAGCTTGATTAATTATTACCCAGTAATTTTACCTGCAGTTTTGCATTTGAATATTATTTTATATGTATTTTAAAGCGAAAAATTTTATTTCAAGATAAAATAGACCTATTTCAATTACTATACCTTTTTACATTACTGTACGCATCGCATAAGTAAAGGTTTTTAAATTAATTTACGTTAGATATTGTAGACATACATACATATAATAGTTGGAGCATTGTGAGTGTTTGAGAATTTCTTGTTCTAAAATCCTGTCCTTACTGTCAGAATGTGGTATCTTTTTTTTCTTATAGTATGGCGTGCATCCGCGCTACTTATGCGTAAAATATTCTGCCAATGTCACGTATGTTGGAGAAGACACGAAGAAGTCCAAACAGTTATAATTGTGGTAAGTCTTTAATAATAGTTTTTGACAATAAGTCCCCAAAAAGAACTAGAGCTGTTTTTAATACGTATGTATAAGTTTGTCGACAAATTTAGGACGAATTATTTTGTATCTAAATGAACCTTTATTTCTGGGTTTTCATATTTTATTTATAGTGAGTATTTTTTTTTATGACAATTAGGTTCAGTGGTCGCTGCAAGTGACTGAAACGTAAATGGTTGATGTTTGTTGTGGTCTTGTATTTGTGTAGTGTGGTCATATGATTTTAACCCCTAATAGCCTAGAGTTTCAATTTAGATACCAATCTTTTAAACCAAATGTTCACATTACTATTAGTTTTAGCCTAGGTATATCTGATTTCTTTATGGCCTTAATGCCTGAAGTATCAAAATTGATACCTGTTTTTTTTCTGAATAAATATGTAAAATTAATATTGTGATTTTTGTTTTGTGAAAAAACGGAACCCTTATAGGATCACTTTGTTGTCCGTCTGTCTGTCTGTCTGTCTGTCTGTCTGTCTGTCTGTCGGGATGTCAACCCTTTTTTCTCAGAAATGCATACACGTATCATGTTGAAATTAATATCATATACTCAAGTCTACGATGACATGCGGCCGTGAAAATATTAAAGTTGTAAGTCAACGCAATCAAAAGATAATGGAAAATATGTCGTATATTTTGACCATTTTAGCGTTTTCGCAAGGGAATCAAAACCTATAGGGTACTTCCCATTGACCTAGCACGATGAAATTTGGCAAGAAGTAAGATCTTATGGTACAAATAAAGGAAAAAATCTGAAAACTGTAAATTTTTGTATGAATGGTTGTCTGTTTGTAAGTTTGTCTTTCAACCTTTTTCTCAGAAACGCGTGAAGATAACAAATTTTTATCAACGTCAAGTACTCAGAGTTGTTATTACTAAGAGCTGTGAAAAAATCAAACTTTTAAGTCCAAGGTGGTCCCATTGTCTTCAGGTCAGGATCAGATGATGGGATCCTGGAGAATTTGAGGGAACTCCTCAAATATCATAGGTAAGCGTATACCGATTTAGGCATTTTTGATAGTAACTTATGTTGGAACTGATGATGAAGACCACAAATGGCGTAGATGGGTTAGTCTTATATAGATTTCTATAAGTTTGTACGGAACCCTCGGTGCGCGAGTCCTACTCGCACTTGACCATTATTTAATTACTTTTATTTAATTACTTTTCCCGTTGCGTTACGTTATTTAATTACTTTTCCCTTCGTTTAGATCTTCAAGCAAACACAGTTATATTTAAAAATAAAACACTTCAGTAAATCAGGCTATTAAGGGTTAATGGGGATTGTTAAGCGTGAAGTGTTAATTATTTTTATTTTTTAGGGTTCCGTACCTTAAAAGAAAAAACGGAACCCTTATAGGATCACTTTGTTGTCCGTCTGTCTGTCTGTCTGTCTGTCTGTCTGTCTGTCTGTCTGTCTGTCTGTCGGGATGTCAACCCTTTTTTCTCAGAAATGCATACACGTATCATGTTGAAATTAATATCATATACTCAAGTCTACGATGACATGCGGCCGTGAAAATATTAAAGTTGTAAGTCAACGCAATCAAAAGATAATGGAAAATATGTCGTATATTTTGACCATTTTAGCGTTTTCGCAAGGGAATCAAAACCTATAGGGTACTTCCCATTGACCTAGCACGATGAAATTTGGCAAGAAGTAAGATCTTATGGTACAAATAAAGGAAAAAATCTGAAAACTGTAAATTTTTGTATGAATGGTTGTCTGTTTGTAAGTTCGTCTTTCAACCTTTTTCTCAGAAACGCGTGAAGATAACAAATTTTTATCAACGTCAAGTACTCAGAGTTGTAATTACTAAGAGCTGTGAAAAAATCAAACTTCTAAGTTAACGCAATCAAAAGATACGGTCATTTATATCACATATTTTAAGTATGATAGCGTTTTTAACGTTTTCGCAAGGGAATCAAAACCTATAGGGTACTTCCCATTGACCAAGCATTATGAAATTTGGCCAGGAGCAAGGTCCTTTAGTATACATAAAGGAAAAAATCCGAAAACTGTAAATTTCTGTTCGTGTGTGTCAGTCTGTACGTCTGTCTTTCAACCTTTTTCTCAGGAACGCCTAAATGTATCAAGTTGTAAATTGATCAAACGGAAAATATATTAATCTTAGAATTAAAATTATATGTACTTGTAACAAATTAACATAGAAGTTGACCATGGTCAAAAAAACAATTTTACAAACACTGAGAAGAAATTTGTATCAATACGAAAACATTAACAAGCAGCAAACCTTTATAAACAACGCAATGCAATCTATATTTTGCAGCTAACAAAATGATAGCGCGATGCAGCGTACAGCTAATGCCATCTATTACAACATTATGACATTAACTGTGATATAATTCTGCTCGATTAATAAAAATTTTTATTTTAATTATTATTTAAACGCGCTAAAAATTATAAAATAAACTTTTCATTTAAAAGTTTTATCGTCGATTTATAACGTCATTACGTAATTAACATTCAATATAAGAGCTTCACGCGATTTGATTTAAGTACTCGTATTGACTTAGTACGAAAATTTTAAAATTAAATTCAAACAGATCGAGTTATTTAATTTACTTATTTATCTACACATATAAGTCTTCTGGTTATTAGTAATATAATTAGTTATTTATAAATAAACAATTAGTTTTGTTCGAATTAAGGACTAATTATTTTCGTCTTGCCAACACTAATATATATTTTGATTGATAATGTAAATCTAAATATTTTACGAACGTAGTGCAGGGGTAGTGGAGTGTAGTAGAATATAAATAAAAATAAAACGAGAATAAAATATAATATGGTTATGTTGTTAATGTCAAATTCAACAAGTTAGTTCATTGAAATTGTCAAGAGATGGCGCTAGGTGTATCCTGAATCGCGCTATAACTATTTTTTTTGAAAGTATAAGGTGTATTAGTACTTAAAATAAAATTTTGTGTTTCCATGGATTGCATCCATGATCGTGTTTTAAATTAAAGTGCTCCTAAGAAGTTTCAAAATAGTTTTTGGGACGTGATCCATATTTACATAATATTTGATTATATTTAAGCGACTTCTAAAAAGGAGTGTTTTCAATTCGACCTTGTATTTAATTTTTTTTTATGTTTGTTCGCCGATTACGCCGCCATTTGGGTACCGATTTACAAAATTTTTTTTTTTGTTTGAAAAGGTATACTTCCAAGGTGGTCCCATTGTCTTCAGGTCAGGATCAGATGTTGGGATCCTGGAGAAATTGAGGGAACTCCTCAAATATTATAGGCAAGCGTATACCGATTTAGGTATTTTTGATAGTAACTTATGTTGGAACTGATGATGAAGACCACAAATGGCGTAGATGGGTTAGTCTTATATAGATTTCTATAAACCGTACAAACGTACGGAACCCTCGGAGCGCGAGTCCTACTCGCACTTGACCAGTTATTTATACTCGTAGATAAATAGCAAGTCCACGCAAAAATTATTTCACGCTAACAATTATACAATAATAGTTTTAATGTTTAATTTTCAATAAAACAATATAGATCGTCACGCAAATATCACGCATAATATTTCCCTAAGAACAAATTATTTATGAAGATATGTAAACTAATTTCGCTGTATTTATTTCAATGTAATATTTTCCTTATCGGCCAGTCGAGTGTCATTATTAACAAAAGGTGGTTGATAACGTTAACTAGAACCGTAAAGTGTGCTAACAAAATGAAATTATACTTTTTAAACGTTCTTATCGCGTTGTTAGTTGTTATAAACGTTGGATTTAAAGGTATGCTTTACTAGGATTTTGTGTTTTATTTATTAGTTTTACTATATTTTAAGAATTTTATTGGTATATTTATTTTTTTAATTGAAAGTGTTCTTCTTTTTATTAATAAAAGAAAAATGTTCGATATCATTACTGTTCAACTTTTATAAGTGGAATATCGACAGATATTTTTTTATAGAATAACAAAAAAAAAAAAAAACGTTTTGACTAAAGGTTTATGTTTATCAATAGATATGAAAGGAAAATACCAAACATTGACTCACTCGTTCATTCATCACTAAACCTCCCTGTAACTAAGTCCTATCTAAACATGTTTCTTTTTATACCGACTTCAAAAAAGAGAGAGGAGGGGAGGGTATTGTTTGTGACCCAATTAATTGAAGGCGGTTTGATCGATTTAATTAACTTCTATTATTTGAAACTTTTAGATTGTGTCGCATAGTATTCTCATAAAAATCGGTTCAGTAGTTTGATTTTAATATCACAGATAACTGGAATAAGTGTGTTATTACAGTAAAGGAAATTAGGTCTTTTACTTTGATTTATTTTTTTAAAGTCTTTTTCCTCTTGTGTTGATGTTACGCTTATGCGAATATTAAGTACTAATGGGTGTTACGGGAATTGGAAATGTATTTCGTACGAAATCAGAATCTTCTTTTAATATATTATATTATTTAAAATTGCAACAATTGACATCTGTCAATTGTGGCATCTGCCAGCAGGATTGTTGGTCTTAACATAAATAAGTCTAAGACAAAGCTAATGACAAATAGGGAAGAAACAAAAATTAAATTAGATAATGAAAATTTAGAATACGTAAGAAGCTACACATACTTAGGAAAACTAATATCACTTAATAACCAAAATAAAAACATGGAAATCGAAAGAAGAATTATCTGTGCATGGAAAAGATACTGGTCACTCAAGGAGATATTTAAAAGCAAAGAGTTCCTTATATTTCTGAAGAAAAAAGTGTTCAACTTGAGTGTTTTGCCATGTCTCTCATTCGGATGTCAAACCTGGGCACTGAATCAAAAACAGCTAAAATAAAATCAGCCAAGTGCGTGTCGGGCCACGCACAATGTAGGGTTCCGTAGTTGTCAGAATTGTCAAGATCGGTCAAGCAATCTTTGAGTACCTATTTTCGTAAAAAAGTTTACGACGAACTGGGGATTTCCTTTTTTAAGTCAGTTTATACAATATACGTACTTACAATTTTAAACCTTTTAGTATTATAAAATTATTTTTAATTTCTCTTTATATTTCGAGACTAAAATATTTTTAATGTAAAATGCATGTTTGAATGTGAATTATAGTAACGATTTTGAACTTTATATGTTCGTCGATTATCTATTATTCTAACACTTGTAAAATATACTTAGCGCCGATAATTTTCCTTCCTGATTAGCGCCTATGAAATTTATGGAGATTTGGTTGAAAACTTCATAAGCGCGATCCAGAATCACTCGCGACATGTTTTATTGAGACATTGTTTTATACCTTATTTTATATTTTATTTTAATTTAAACTTATTAAATATTTATTTATTTATTCATTTAAATTCATATATTAATTTAAAATTATTAATATTTACATAATGTGATGCTTTAAAAAGTGAAATATTTATTTTTACTTTGATCATCTATAACTCGATAACCATAAGAACCCACATAGCCGTGATAATTTTCCTTTTAAATTCATTATATGTACCACTATCGTGAATTTTTTCATATTTTTAGACGCAGCAGTTTAGTGGGTAGAGGGGGGGGGGAAAATGGTTTTACCACACCTAAAACATTTTTAAAAGACATATAGATATAGACATAGAAGGATAAATGAGAAAAAAATTCTTGGTCTCTCTTAACACTTAGGGAAGACACCCTGAAAAAAAAATATTTTTAAGATTTTATTGTACGACTTTCTCGGCGTAATTCATATGTATACTCATACCGAAATCAAAATCAAAATCAAAATATTTTTATTCAAAATAGGAATTTTCATTCTCTTTTTGAACGTCAAGAAAATGAATCTACCACGGTTTCGGAAAAGTATAACCTCAGGCCTGAGAAGAAACCGCGAAAGAAACTCAGCGGGCCTTTTTTTTTGTTAGTTTTTTTTTTTTTTTTTTAACAACGTCAAGATTGGTTACAGTATGTAAAATATATTGAGACAGCCTGGAAGCGATCGCATTATTCCCAAGGTGTGTCATCATCTATGAAATCTTTAATATTATAATAACCTCTAACACACAAACGTTTCTTTACAATTTTTTTGAACTTTGCTATAGAAGCATTTTGAACGTTTTCTGGGATCCTGTTGTAAAATCGTATACATCTCCCAACAAAAGAATTACTTACTCGACGTAGTCGAGTAGCAGGCACAATGAGTTTGTCCTTGTTCCTCGTATTGATATGATGGATATCACAATTTTTTTTAAATGAGTCAATGTTTCTATGTACATACATTACATTTTCAATTTTACCGAATTACAGCTTTCTGGTATAAAGGGTTTCGGAGCAAAGCCGCGGACAGACAGACAGACAGACAGACAGACAGACGGACATGGCGAAACTATAAGGGTTCCGTTTTTTACTACGGAACCCTAAAAATTAAGAACATGCCTGAGAGGAGTGGAAAGAAGCATGATAGGTGTTACAATAAAAGATCGCATGAGAGCAGATAATATACGATCCATAACTATGGTGAAAGATATAATATGAATAGTAAGACAGCTAAAATGGAAGTGGACAGGACACATGACAAGAGACAGCAAAACAAAATGGACAACACTAATAAGAGAATGGCAACCACGCGATGGCAAATGGAAAAAAGGCAAACAGGCGAAAAGATGGGTAGATGACATCAAGAAAATTGGAGATGTCACGTGGACGAGAAAAGCTAGAGACATGAAAGAATGGAGGCATCTGGAAGAGGCCTATGTGTCACAGGACACGCTGATCACTAAATGAACAAACTAGATGTGTTAATTAAGCAATTATTTTGTTTTGTTTTTTTCCTTTTTTATTCTTTGTATAGTTTAGTTACCTGCAATAAAGGCTTAATAATAATAATAATATTATTTAAATAATTTTAAATTATTACTTGACGATATATTCTTGAATAAAATCAATACTAAATATGTATGGGTCGTTAAAAAATTACGCATGCAAGTATGACACTTAATGCATTGTTTTTCTTTGTTGCTAACATGTATGGATCTTAAGGAAGGAAATTATTGTTATTATTTACAAATTAACTTATAAGTCTAACTGTTCAGCCATCAGAAGTATTGATATCACCGTTTCACTCGCGTTCATGGTTAATACTTCGCTCCTGTGAGTCGTAGAGTGATGTAATATAGCCCATAATCTTCCTCTATAAACAAGCTCTAACGCAAAGAAGATTTTTTTTACATCGAATGTAGTTTTAGAGATTACCTCCTACATTCAAAGTTACAAATAAATGTTACATCTTCATAATATTAGTATAGAAGAATCATGGTTAAATAATATTATATCACAATTGCCTAAATTTACCAACACTACATAGTTTTTAAAAAACCTTTAGAGCCAAAACACATAACCTCGATGCAACATCGCGTCGTGGTATATTACGATGTCGGGAAACGTTACGAAACCGCATTGTGAAAATTTACGACGTGCATTGTAAACAAGACTTGAAAAAATGGGAAACCATCTTCAAAAGCAAAATACATAAATTCGTATTCTTGCATGACATACTTGTTCCAATCATTTTTATTTTAAAACCAAACCTACTGAATCGATTTTGATGGGTGAGTTTTAAACAAAAAAAGAATTAACCAAATTTGTCGAGCCGTTTTCGAGTAATCGGTGAACACGCAAAAGTCTCTGATGAATTAGAATCTCCATCTTTTTTGGAAGTCGGTTAGAAATCACGACGCTACTACGCCAAGTGGTACAATGACACAGTTTTTCGTTTGAAATCAAATAAAATTGCATCATAGTGATTTTTTACAATGGACGTTGATTTTCAAGCTTGTTTATACAATGGAGATGTTTCACACTTTTTTATTACTTAATTAAAATCAAATTTTGTTTAAATATTAAGCAAATCTGAAAAGAATTGTCAAAAAAATAAGATAAGACTAAAAAAAGATAAATATTCTTTTATGGCTTCAAAAGTTTGTATATATATAATCTTTTAATTTACTTGTATCTATTAAACTCGTCAACTGCTTATCGCCATTTACAAAATATTGCTGCGGGCGGTTAAGCTAAGTTAAGGGCAGTTAATTGTTAAGGAGTTCTTCTAGTGTTGCACCATCAGCTCTACGATACCATATGCATGTGACGAGCATAAATTGCTAAGCAATCAAATTGAAGTAATCGAAGCGCAACCCTTGAAACACTTGTTATTGAGCAGTTCCTGTGATTATCTATCATTAGTTCCAGTTTACCAAATTTAGATTTTCGAGGGCAAGTGCAAGAGTTACTATCAAAAATACCTAAATCGATATGGGTGTTCCTATAATATTTGAAGACTTTCTTTGATTTCTCCACGATCCCATAATCAGCTCCTGCTTTCTAACAAAAAAAAAATTGAAAATCGGTCCACAAAATGGGTGAATACATACAGCCGAACATATAACCTCCTCCTATTTCGAAGACGGTTAATAAAAATAGTTGGGCATTTACATACCTATTATATTTGAGAGTTCCCTTGATTTCTCCAGGACCCCAGCTTTAGATCCTGACCTGATGAAAATGGGACCATCTTGATTGATAAAAAAAAAATCAAAATCAGTCTACAATTGGCGGACTAATCGCCGAACATCCATATAAAAAGTATCCGACGAATTAAGAACCTCCTCCTTTTTTGATGTCGGTAAAAATAGATTTAGTAGTGCCTGAATTGACACATACAAATTCGCTCATTCTTTGTTATATTACTTTAAATTTAAATTTAAAATAAGTTATTTGACGTGGCGACGCGCGACGCGACGGGTCGAAAGCCTCATTCGTTTTACGCTATTTGCTAACTTTAATATCTCACGTCTTTTATTTATTGACGGATTACATTTGTTTTTACCGATTTATTAGTCTTCACTTTCATTGTATTTTGAATAATGCGAAACTTCTACATATACGCCTGTTAGGAATATATCATAAAAGTAAATAACACTGTATTTTGTCTATGGTAGCTCGTTGATCAGTTTATATTATTATATATCGGCAATACGCACCCTCCCTTTCTTTAGGATAGATTGCTCGTCTTTACTCTCAGAAATATATGAATAATTAAAAGTAAACTAGTTTCTAGAACCCCAGAGATAACTTAACAACGCCATTTCTAACTAATATTCGAATTAAATGGATTACTTAAGAAAAACATTATCAGTTAATTTATTCCGACTAACATTCAATTTTTATTCGTATATTTTTAGTAATTTCAAACTAAAAATCCTATTTATTTCGGACCTATCACTTGCAGCGTCGTTAGTCATATTTTATGGAGTACCGATTGTGGACTAAGCACATTTCTAAATATGGTTTATGCGTTTCATAATAGCTGACTATTCTTAGCCTATTCGAACCTATTGAAGTACGCTAATAGGCTACATTACATCACGCTACCGCTCATAGAATCAGTAATCACAACACGGGGAGCAGCTAGTGTACCAGCATATTATATATATTTGTTATTAGTAATTGATTTAATAAACCAAATTACATAAAGATAATCGAATTTAATTACAATCTATATTCAGAACCAGTATTCGCTTTACTTTGGATTTTACTCTTGTGAAAATCAAAAGTGTTTGTAAATGCAATATTAGAATAAAATTATTGAAAATTTAAATTTGTGTTCAAATTTCTTGTTTAATTAATATTTATAAATTTTCTAAAGTAATATAGGTAGTTTTCATATATTTTTATTATATGAAAATTACATTGCTTTTTTACAAACAGTAATTCAAAATACATATTTATTGTAGAGTCGGTATTACCCTTTTTTACGATATTGTCTAATAAACTACATTTATTAATTAGTTTTTTATTCATCTTCGTCGGTGTATGAAAGGGAATTGTACTAATTTGATTGACACTTATCATTATAATAGGGCAAATTCATACAATTTATTCATAAAATAAATGGTTATTTCGATGTAAAAACTATATAGTGACTATAAGTTCTATCACGAAATGTTCAGTATTTTTTGCATGACAGAGGAACAAAGATCTACCCATCCATTCATCCTCACATACATTCGCCTTTATGATACAAGCATTATATATATATTATTGTTTACATTATAACAATACTGGCTTTAATTAATATGTGATACATATGTGTAACACAAGGAATAGCATAGTGCTTTGATTAGTTAATGCGCGTTAAATAACAATTAGCGACAATGATCTTGACATTGACAAGGAAACAGGAGGACGCTACGGTGCTAATTCTTGTGAACGTGTGACCTTTTTCCTCTACCTAAGATTAATTTAATTTAATTCCCCCGCCAGGTGAGGGGGGTCACCTAGTTGTTGTGAAGTCACAAGAAGTATTACTTCTATTTAAGTTTGAAATAATCGATACAGGTAAAAAGATATCACTTCTTCTACTTCGATGGGTACGTTTTTATGGACGTGGAGAAGTGCCAGCCCGGTTAAACGTTCTTCAATAATACAAATTAAATAAATATTAAAGGTACTTACATAAAACCTATATTGTGACCAAAAATATAAAAATCATGTTAATCATCATCATGTTTAACAATTATGATTAGTGCTTTACCTTTATTGTATCTTGGACCCAGCCCAGGGGGAGGGGGGTCATGACACAATGACCCTTCCCCTGGATCCGCCCTTACATGTATATAATATAATTTGCGACCCGTACATAAATTATTACCGTATATAAAGTATTGTAAGTTATTTCGGATAATTGTTGTTGATACTTTATGAGAACGATAAAGTACGCAAAAGTGGGATTTATTAGACTTACAGTCTACACAAAAACGTTGGCTCTAAGAATTTTTTCGTGAAACAGAATCACTGGAATCGATGACATTAACGATTGTTGTCGAAAAAGTTTGAAAATAATTGACGAAAATACCTTCTGGCGGTCGCCACTGGTCTTCATTATTTTTACTTAATTGTTGATTGTAAGGATGCTGTGAAACTGTTTTCCGGTAACAAAAGTAATGCGGTCGCTAAAAGTGATGAATAAATTGTTTTCACGCGAAATTATTGAATAAATCGTACTTAATTTTTTCACGAAGTACTTTATATTTCTACATTTTTAATATTAACCAATGTAAAGTACTTGGTACTTGAACAAAAAAGTAGTAGTAGTAGCATATATGTCTTAAGACCATAGATTTTGAAATCGAAAAGACGACGTTGCCTAGTAAGCAGCTATATTTGGAAGCTGATAAGCAATACTGTGTCAAGCCACACGGACTTCATTTTGAGAAAATGGCGTCTAAAGATGTCAAACCCATTTTTTAACAAATTTGTTTGAAGAAGTATATATCCATCTTTTCTTTTATTTTTTGATAAAAGGTATAATGAATTAAATTCAGACGAATATATTTAATATATTATCTAATAAAAACTTTTTCAAATATTTGAGATTATTGTATAAATTGGAAAATATGGAACGCACTTGAAATGCGTAACATTAAATTACGAGACTTGAAAAATTGTTGCATAATGTTAACTACGTGACGCATAAGAATACATCAATGTCTCCGAATTTGACTTTTTGTGAGTTGACACATTATTGCTTATTAGCATTCATGTATAGTTATAAAATATTATTACTCTCAGGTCATTATCACACAGATGTTATTTATGATGACAACTCTTGCGCAGCGAGATGGCTGTTCTGGCTTACTGATATGGCCGATACTGCGTATTTATAACGAGTGCATTCTATGGACTAACGTTTGCAGGTTAGATACTAAGGGAAGATATATATTAACACAAATATTTGTGTTTAAATCTCTAAGTCGTGCTTTGGAGGGCCTGTTATTAGTCCTCATTGTCCATATATCATAAGTAGTTTCTGACTTACCCTTTCGATCAAGCTATATAGTATAATCAATTTTAAACACTAAGATGAGAGACAGAGAGAATGAGAGATTATGGTAATTATTTTCGCAATATAAAGTGACAGTGCCTAAGAATTTAATTTAAGCTAAAATCACACGGAAAATAAATATACGCAAATTCCATGTGAGTGTTTTCGATTCGAGTACGATGGTAGTGCAAATATTTGTTTTGGTTTGGCTGTGGGAGTTTTAACTCAATACTTCGAAATGCACTTTACGCCATCGGTCTCTGCCGGTATCACAAAGATTAATTGATAACAAATACAACTGTTCGTCACTTACAATTCTGTCGGTGAATTTCAAAAGTGACTGTATCCAGGAAACTTAAACTTGGGGATATTAACCCATTTAGCGCCGTCGTACTCGTTTGGTTACAGTAAATTTTTGTAATTTAATTTTTACGTACGGACGATTCAGTACGTTTGTGACCGCTGTACTCGTGCGAGTACATCTTTCTAAAACTATCAATAATAGGAAATCATTTTTTTTCTTATGTATTTAAATATTTCAAAAATTAAGGATTTGGGTTTAAAATGTCTGCTAGCGTCATATTGGCGCTTAATGGGTTAAAAAAAAGAGTCTATAACAATAACTTGCTGGTGCTCGCGACTTAGTCAGCGAAGAATTAAGATAAATATAATTTCTAAAAAAATAACTTGAATTATTCTTTATAATATAAGCTATCTGCGTTTTACAGTCTCGTCCACATAGGTCCAGCCGTTTCGGAGATTAGCCGGAACAAACAGACGGACAGACAGACAGACAAAAATTTTAAAAGTGTGTTTTTGATGTAAGTACCGGATATACTTTCATGCATTTAGTTAAAAGCTGTTAATTTGAAATTTAAAAACAGACACTTATATTTTATTTATTTGTATAGATGTATGTGAACGTCGCAATTTGAAACGCAGTGACTGAATTCTTAAATGAGCTTGAAATTGATTGATTTAAATAGAGATTATTATCATACATCGTAATATATGTAGTTAAAAAAATACAAAAATGTTTAGAAAAAATTGTATTTTCTAATTATAAATCAGTATCGTTTTTAAAGAATTATTATATATAAATTATCTATTAGGTTTGGTACAGATATAAATTATCTGGAAATTTAAACATAAAATTATGTTAAATACCTTTTTTTTTGTGATGCCTTTTAATCTTTTTTCTTACAAAGAATGATTAATAAAATGTTTAAGTACCTACATATTGAAAGGAACAATTTTTATTATTAGTAAGGAGAAAATTATTATAAGAATTATTATAATGTTACCAGCACTATAACGAAGGCCGTCAAAGTTGCGTGGTTGTGGTTGTACTTTAATTTATGTTTGTCAATTGTTTTATGTTCCGTTGACCTCAAAAACTAATCGGAATTTTTTTCTTAATTCTAGTAGGTTTTTTAAAATATGCTTTATAGAAAACGAGATGGTAAATACGCCTTCGTAAACAGTTTCATTTCCTATTTCATCTTCTTTAAGTTTTATTTTTCCGAGAAAAAGTACCTAATGTCCATCTCCAAGGTCTGATCTATATCTACACTAAAATTTATCAAAATTTGTGGTTAAGGCGAGCGTGGAAATATGGATTATCAGCAAAGTGGTCATCTCTGTTTTAAAATTATTGTTATTTAAGAAATAGAATTACATATATTTAAGGCATATTAGTGAAATTAGTATAGAATCAACCGACATCAAAATCAAGATACGTAACTTATTTGGATGATATACTTACTCCAGTTATTTTGATAAAAAAAAAAACTTTACAACAACTTCTGAACTGATTTTGCTAAAAACTCTAACTAAAAGACTACTCTAAAAGTAATTATTTTTAATAAAAAAATAATTTTCAAAATCGGTTAAGAACGAGTTCTGATGTAACAAACATTAAAAGAAACAACTTATGAATTGAGAATCTCCTCTATTTTAAAAATTATCGATTAAAAATTGGCACAGACATAATTCTTTCTTTAAATAAGTAATTTTATGCTTGAATTGAATCAAATCGATATCATGGTTGATTAAAAAACAATACCAAATATAAACATATATTAAACTTGAAACCCAATTTCATAGTAAAGCACCTTTTTTTACATTTCTAACATTACTAAACATATGATTAAGTTTTAAGTAAATTGAATTTTGGATTAGAAAAATAAAAGTCTTTTTTTTAAGGTTTTATAACTTACGACTAGATCAGCGTTATCGACTTTTATATTCATGTCAAATTACAACTTTCAAGTACTAAGAATCTCTGACCTAAGTCGCGGACAGACAGACGAATATGTCGAAGCTACAAACAGACGAATATGTGTAATATAAGCCGTAAGGGTCATTGACTCCGAAACCGTGGTTACGGGTAAATTGAGCTAACATTTGTCTGTTATGAATTTGAAAAATTATTCAGTACTAGTTTCTTAGTTAATTTCTAAATAACGTTCACGATGTTCGCAGAAGGCAATATATAGGCAATAAATCCGTTTAAAATAATTTATTTCAATGTATAGGAATCGCGAAAATCCAAGAACATAACAAAAGTTGTCTTTTAAAAGTTTGATAACATTCGGCACAAATATATGTGTCTATATTCTCTTCGATCACGTTTGAATTAATAAGTATATATCATTAAAAAAAACAATCACAGTATTATTATAGCTTTTATGAATGTTGAAATAATAAATTAAGATGATGTTAAGGTTACCTACCATACCTACCATAAAACATACCATAAGACCTACCTACCATAGGACCTTTCACCCATAAAAAAGTACAGTTCCCGAAAGACTGAAACGAAATAAGTTTTAGGCGTCGTTTTGCATATTTACTCGACTAATTACACATCGATCAGCTAGTAAACCTAATTATGTAGTATTGTGATTCATAAATATTATACTAAACCCTTTATCAACCTATACCATTTATCTCGTGGACGTTAAAATTATGTCCTGTTTTAGTACCGTTATAGAATGCGACCTTCTGTAAGAATACACCCGATATATCCGCAACTCCTCATATAGGTATTATCTTACAAGTAGGCTAACAATTAATAGCTGTCTTAGCTTCACTCTTTTAATGTGGAGCTCATTCATTACCGAAATACTATTTAATATTTGTCGTTTAGTTATATTGCTACTTAAAATATATAGGAGTTGAAATGAAATCTTTTCAAATAAATAAAACTGAAGCGTCTATTTCTAATTTCAAATTAAAAGCTTTTAACTAAATGCATTTGAAAGTATACGGTATATCGTACTTACATTAAAACCACAATTTTAAAATGCTTGATTCTCTGTCCGTTTGTTCCGGCTAATTTTTGAAACGGCTGAACGATTGAACGACTTGAACGATTTTGACGGGACTTTCACTTAAAGCTAATGTTATAAGGAGTAGTAGTATATGATTTAATTTCATGTTAATTATTATATTTTCTTTGAAAAAAGATATTGTAAAACAAGATAAGTAATATCAACCTATTTATTAAAATAATATTTACGGATTCGCAAAAATAAAACTTACACTTCAAAAACGATAACGATCGGAAATTAAGTGCATCTATAATTTGGACGTATCGCTATAAATTCTATCGCGATCGTTTAAAATTAACGATAGCGGTAGTGTCCCGAAATTAGCCCCCAGATTCATATTCAAGTAGGAAAGGTGAACATTATATAAATATAATTTTCCTCAATTTAACGCGGACGAAACCGCGGGACAGCTGGTACCAGAAATAAGACTGTACAATATTGGCCGTTTAGTCATATTGCTACTAAAAAATTATAGGAGTTGAAAGGAAATAATATTATAAAGATAAGTAGAAGCATCTTCTTCTTAATAAGGTGAAAATTATGTCAGTTTCGTTATATCAGTGCTACTAAAATAGTTTTGCTTTTACTTTAAGTATTTTATTACAAATACAACTTTAAAAATTATCTATCTACATGTGTAAATTGTGCTTTCGCCCATTTTGAAGATTAAAGGATAGGATGACATGCGAATTATTGTTTAAACTTTTTTATTTAGTAAAGAAGTTATTTCAAATTACATTTATTCGTTTTAATTTTAGCTCTATACACAGATTTAATTTTTTTCAAATGAAAGTAGACTGTGCTCTTTTTGTTTAATGTTGCATACATCATGTTTAAAAATAATAATTTAATTAATTTAATTAGTCTATTATGATTAGTAAAAAAAAAAACAAATATTTAAATGAACTGAAACATCAAAACATTTACTTAGTTCAAAAGATAATCTACTAAAGTTCTTCAAAGAATAACCTCATTCCAAATTTTTATTTCAGATGTTACTGCGGCAAATTTAGAGAAGCATCCTTGCCGCTACAACTGTCAAATTTACTGTCAAAGCAGAGGAAAACCGGACGGTCGCTGCCACCAAAGAACGTGTTACTGTGTATCGAACATACGAATCGAATAGTTTATGTTCTTAACATCTCATGAACGTGTATAAATAATTTTAATTAAATATTTTTATTGTTTAATGATGTTTTAATACAGGCCTACAAACCATTGATAATTGTCACTAAATTCTAATAATTCGTCGAGTCTTTATTTTGACTTTACTGTCGTTATTCGTAAAAATATAGTCAGTATTTCTTCCATATTACAATATCCTCTTGAATCAAATAAAAGCCGGCTGCATTCCAGCCATATTCAAAATTAAGTTAAACTAATTTACTCAACATGTTACCAACCAAGAATTTCATATTAAAATATTATAATTTACATTTGATTCAATATGTCAATTACACAAATTAATGTTTATTGACGCTATGTAAACATAACCCTCGGTAACAACTTAGTGTAAATTAAATATTATTCATGTTTATAGTTGGCATTCTCTCAATTTAACTGATGATATGTATCACCTTAAAATTAACTCCTTGTTCACAAAATTAACTACATTTAAGCCTTTCGTGATATACAGTATTGATTTGTTACAAATATTATAATATAAAGTTTATTACAAAAATGTTTTTTTTTTTACTTTTAAATAACTAGATTTTCGTTTGAGTTTACATCTAAATCTTTCTTTAGAGATTATAGCCAATACATATTTATTAATTTTACTAATACAAGTAGCTTTTAAATCAACTTCAAAAGAGGAATGTTTTGTTTCTTAATAATTCGTGGTGTAGTATTTTTTTGATGTTGTCAGATTGTCGTCATATCTTAACCGATTTTGAAAATATTTTATTCGAAAGAGTATATTAGTCTCATACAATTTTCAAAATCGGTTTAGTTTTTGTTTAATAAACGAAAATAAATAAACGAAATTGTTTATTTTACTTTTGAAGTAATCTTATTTCTTATTAAAGTCTTACTTTAATTCTTTAAAAATAGTGTGATATATAACGAGCTCATTTGTAAACGCATTTTTATTTACTTTAGACATTATCAAAAACTGATTGCACAAAATTTAAATGTACAGAATATGCTAAAAAGCTGCGGTATTGTTTAATTACGACCTCATGATCAAATTTGTATGTTAAATATCATTACACATTGTTTACTAAGTAAATTACCCTTACTTTACTGCGCAAAAGTCAAATAGACACATGAAAAGTTCCATACCATTGCATTATGTATTTTTTAAATACTTATGTAAAAGAAACAAGATCGGTGCTATAACAATGTGCAATATATAAACTTCGTGTGCGTGAATCGCGCTTGACTGTTTTTTATTATATGGTATTCTAGCGGCTTTAGAAATACACATTTGTGAAAATTTCAACTCTCGACCTATCTTGTAAACTCTAATAAGTACAACGTACCGTTTATGATATTAAACGGTGATCCATGACGGCAGTTTGCTGAAGATAGACTAACGGACAACCATACATCGGAGGCATAATATTAGAGTCCTTTTGGTGGGTACCAATGGATGGTAGATGGTTCGAGTGCGGAATCCTAAAAAGAAAAAGTTTATGAAAGCTAATTCAACTTTAAGTTAAATCTAGTAAACGTGATACATAGTGCGAACAAAGGCAACTGTTAGCTGCGTGTAGCTTTTATTTTTCTCGCTGGGGAATTCGTTTATGCATCCTGTCCGATAATTGAGGTGACGGTTGGCATACGTGGGCCTTCTTCTAGAAAGTGATCCCGGGCACCAATAGGACTTTTACTCCCTGATGGTTTGTGGGAAATTGGACGTTTTCCACGTGGATTTCTCTATAGCGGAGGGAGAAGATGTGTATAACGTCGTCTTCTTCCCCCTGGACGTGGCTGATCAGGCCAGCGAGAGCGTCCACTTTTCCCTGCCCTTTCCGCAGCGTTCTTTAGCGACATGATTGATTCGCTAAATGAGACCATTGCCAACCAGCATCCCTCACAGCGAGCATGGCACGAATCACACTCAGTAGTGAGAGATCTTCGCCATCTATTGATCTGGGTCCTTCGGGCAAGAGTCCTGATCTTCACTTGGCCCACACCCGAACGCTTTACTCTCATCCCAAAGCTCGTCCGGCAGCGGTGCACTTTCGCAAGCACCTCCGCCTGGAGATCACAAGACGGAACACCCTCGACGACACTGTACGGTAGCACCGCTATGATTCTTTGTGGCCTTCTCTAGAGGATTTTGTCGTTCTAATAATAGACTGACGACATAGACATCTACTACGAAAATTATGCGGCATTGAATTCTCTGAATTCTAGTTATTAATATTTTTCATTGAATAAACATTTATCTACAATAGCTTTTGGCTTATATTTCAACAATGAGACTTGTCGTCGAGTGATTCAGAGATAACATAATAACAATCTTATAATACAGTTGCAACTACATATATATAGCTCCATTACCTTTTTAAGTATTTATAGCTAAAATTTCAATTTGAGTTATTACTATTGCAAGGAGAATCAGGATGAGGGGAAAACATTATTTATTTTTCATTATTTTCTTAGCCTTTCTTTTTTTAATAGTTAGAAGTGATTATTACGCGAATATTGGTAAGTTACAATTTTATTTTATTCACAAATAAATTATTATAAAATAATTATCAATATAAATTCATAATATTTCTTTGTAATTTAAATGTTTTTTTTGTTTCTGTTAATCAAAACTATTATACATCGCTTGTATTAAAACATAATTAATAGATTGTTTATGGAGAAAATAAAAGAAATATAATAGTAATAAACCTGACACAGCTGCTGAGCGCAGGCCTATATTCTTTTTAAAAATAGGTCAATTGACTCTTTAATAATTAATAGGGCTGTGCAAACCGAGTTTTAATACAGTGACTTTAAAAATGCATCCGCTATTTCAGACAAAATCCATTCTCCTTCGAACGAGACAAGTTTACGAGCTTACATGAGCGGTGTCCGTATGGGCATAATCAATGTTGAAAAATATCCGTTTACAGAATTTCTTAGACACGACCAAAATATCTTTAAAGATATTTATAAGAAATATGTCTCGTTGAATGAATCTTTGTCGTTTACTTACGAGGAATGGCTTATTATGAATAATTTTGGTATTTTACCTGATACCCAAGAGTCGTTATTCCAAGTAAAAGTTAGAAAACGCAGTACGGAAGATAATAAAAGACGGTTCGTAAATACAGTGAAGAAGGGTGATATACTTATAACAGGCCGCGGAGTCGGCGGCTTGGTTGGTCACGCAGCGATTATGACCTCAGATTATTGGGTGCTTGAAATGAAAGGTGGTCCTGGATGGGAAAACGGTATAAAGAGTAATAATCGTCAGATCAGCAAACACGCTTGGTTTGAAGAACACAAATCTGATTGGACAACAGTGTACCGTTGTAGAGACACGAACGTAGCGAGAGAAGCTGCAGCATGGGCCGATCGAACCTATTACAATCCAACGGGCGGTGCGACTAAAACCAAGCATATCACTTATAAAATAACGACAGATGTGTGGTCGACGAATCCAAGCTATTGTTCGAAGCTTGTAATACAAGCGTACTATTTTGGTACAGGGAAAAAGAAAGTTGTAAGAGATTTATCTATCGCTGGTCGGATTATTGTACCGACAACAATACCGACTTATTTCTTAAGTCCGTATACGTTAATCAATAAAGGAAAATATTGATTCTGTTGTTAGTTAATATAATAAATAATAAAGTTCATAATTATTAAGAACAATTTATTATTTAAAATCATGTGTAATGTAAATAAATTATGTACAAATTAAGTCGTAGTCTCATTTATTAGAAGTAATAATGTAATAATGAAAATTAAAAAAGTCATAAAGAATTCTATAAATGACATTGGTGAGTAATATTATTATTAGTAATACTGACATGTATTGTCTTTATGGCGAGAATTACACTTATAAGTTTTGCTCTTAGACGTTCATAATAGTAATATAAGTTGTTTCTTTTTGTTTTATGCCTGAAAGAATTTATCGACAGTGCCTTATTTTTAGCACTAACAGCTTTACAAAATCTTACCTAGTTAGGTAAGTGTTTCCATGTTACAGAGTTATTTTAGTAAAACCTACTTATCGTAGTATTTTACAGAAACGATGACATTCTACTAAGAACGTCATTAAGTTACATTTATTGGTCACGCGCAAACTATGACCTTTACGGGAACTGTCAAATTCTTTGCAGCCAATCGCTATCATGTTCTGACATTTTCGTGGTAATCAAAACTATGCAATATAAAGGGGATACCTAATCTGGAAAAGTAAGGAGAAACGCGCAATTCAGCATTACAGTGTGTAAAATCAAAATACACTTTATTCAATTAGGCTCTCACGAGCACTTTTTATTCGTCAATAGTAAAGTTTAAAAAAAAAGAAAAATATAAGTATTATGTATACATTAAAAGGAAGCTACCACCGGTTCGGAGCTAAGCTAATGTAAGCTACAGAGAAGAACCGACAAGAAACGCAATAGAAATTATACAGTTTGTAACATCTGTGTAACATAATATCAATGCGCACTTAACTATGACCGTTTCGTCTAACATTGTACCAATAATTGATTTGGCTGCTTGCGATGGCTCACATTTGAATTATTATATTACAGGCGAATAGCAGTAACGAGGCAGTATTGTAACGTCCAAAATCGAATCTTAGGTTGTTATATTACATTGTTAAATTCCTACTTTGAAACAATCAATATTTTAGTGTTAATAATATAAATAATATGGTTTCCTTAACGCTAAATGATGCCACTATCGTATAAAGTCTATATTAGCTGTCCTCACTACCTTGTTTCTAATCAACCCTGTACGTATAATTTCTAATTTCACGTTAATAGTTAATACAAATACGGTTTCAATTTACGTGTAAGCATTTCTATACATTAAATATTTAAAATTTGATCGTTGGATTGTATGAGGTTATAGTCGATATAGAAGTCAACAATAAAATATTTTTTTATCTCTTCTGGCTAGAGTACTTTTACGAAACTTAAGAAAAAGTGGGCTTAGATAAATAGCGGAACTTACTTCCACGGAATTGTTAAGATATGGCTCATTAAAATTTCACGCGAATAAATCCACGTGCTTGACAATATAGTTGACGATAAATTAGTTACAGTTCCATAAAGTCACACGGGCAATGGCCAGTTAATTTAACGTAAAAGCAAGACTGGATCGTGATTAGAGTAATTAAAAAATAACGTTTCGAGCTATGATTGAAAATTTCTTTTTTCGTATTTTATTGTACTTAGAAATTTTATTTGCGCATATTTTTGTTCGAAATAATTGTGAAGTACGAATAGGTAAATCATTTTCATATTTTTTAATATGATGAAAACGTAAAAAAAAATTATATAAACTCTTAAAAAAATTCAATCGAGAGGCTCAATTTGTGTTAAATGTGTTAAATATTTTTTTCGATGTGATAGTAATTAAAAAGGGCATGTTAAATTTTTACATTGAAGCTTTATGAATGCGTACGTTATTTCAGGCAAAATTTACTCTTTGTCGAATATGACAAGCTTTACAGCGTACATGAGGGGCGTTGACATGGGAATAATTAATATGGAAAAATACCCCTACAAAGCCTTTCGGAGAGACGAAGAAAATGTATTTAGAGGCCTTTATAAAGAGCATTCTGTTTTAAACGAGAGCATACCCCTTAACTACGAGGAATGGCTTATTATGAACAACTTTGGTCTCCTACCAGACTCGCAGGAATCAATATTCGCCGATAAAATTACTAAACGCAGTGATGCAGTAGCTAAACAAAACTTCGTCAATACAGTTAAAACTGGAGATATACTTGTTTCTGGTCGTGGTGTGGGTGGGTTAGTAGGACATGCTGCGATTATGATCACGGATTACTGGGTGCTGGAGATGAAGGGCGGTCCCGGGTGGCAGGATGGTATTCCGGACTGTAATCGTCGAGTCAGCAAGCACGCTTGGTTTGACGAGCATATTGCTGAATGGGTCACTGTCTATCGGTGTAAGGATGAAGTGGTAGCAAGAGAGGCTGCGACTTGGGCTGAACAGAATTACTACAACCCCAGTGGTGGCGACAAGAAGACGAAGCATGTGAATTACAAAATAACACCAGACATATGGTCTACGGATCCGAGCTATTGTTCGAAATTGGTGATACATTCCTACTTTTATGGAACAGGAAAGAAGAAAGTTGTAAAGGATATTTTGAACGTTGCAAGGATAATTGTCCCTACTACTTTACCTTCTTATTTCACAAAAGAATATCGACTTATAAAGAAAGGAAAATTTTAAAAGCTTAATATAATTATATACACTATTTACTAAAATTTGATAAAAAATAAGAAAAAGAATCACGATCAGCTTGTAAGTATATTATTTGTTCTATTAAAACTTTGTAAATATATTGAACTAAATAATTATAAAAAAAGTCATAACTTAATCACTAACAACATTGATAAATTAAAGAAATAGATCATTCATTTTTCTTTATCTTTTTATTTTGTGTTTCGCAAAATATATGTTAATACTTATTCATTCAATCTTAAAACATCTTATCATTGAATATTTATTTGACACAATATTTTACGCTTCTTTATCGTGTTAAGTAAATATTTAACTGGCTGTGACTTATGCTCTACGTCATCACGACCCGCAGAGCTGAATAATTCAAACCACACAGACTATGTAGTGGTTACATTATAAACAGACGGTAATGTATATTACACATGTTATGTATGTATTGTACAGACAGCACGATCAAAACAACAAGCATCAAGCTTATGTATTAAGAGTATATAGACGGAATATAATACACTGTGTTATAGGCTTCAAAAATTAATGCAGGTTCGTTTTTTTTATAAAAAGCTTTCATATTAAAAAATCATAACATAATGAGATTTAATTAATAAAACGTTGTCTTTGATTTTCGAGATTATTACTCATTAAATTAAAACTCGGGTAGACTTTACCCACGAACGCTGTAAAGTGTTCGAAACGTCGGGATAATAAAAATAGTTAATATACGCGATTTAAATCCGTTTTAAATAGTTTTATTTTAATTATTAAAAGTCAATTGTATTAGATTATTATAAACATTGTATTGTAACTTCTACAATTAGGACAAAACGAATTTATAAATTAACATCTAATTAACCTCTTAAGAAATGGAGCGTACCCAAAAATTATACATATATACATATGCTTTAAAATATCCGTCCTATTAACATTACAACGTGTATTATCTTTTACAATGAAGTTGAAATAAAAAAAATCATTATATTGTTTTTTGAAACTTGCTTCACAACAATATTATATACATTTTGCATACAGATACATAAGGACACGGACTATGACCTCTCAGAAGCTTCTTAAATGCCTATTACGTTTTAATTCACTTCAACAAAAGCGCAAAGCGAATTAACCGCGTCTAAGGAATTTCACTTTGATTTGACGATATTATCGCAAACATTGGCATCCATTGATGGTGCAGTATCCGCCACTTCTGTACCCTCGTTGTCTGCACGTGGCGATGCACTCGTAAAACACGCAACCGGGTGGGGGTTTTACGAAAATCGTGGTAGGTTTTACTATTTGTCTTTTCTGAACTTTGTGGACGCTATCTGAAAAAAAAAAATGTTTTAAAATTGTTCTTATATCGGATTAAGAAACTAAATGACAATTTAACATATTTGTGCATTTATATTATAATTTTAATGTTTATATAGAATCAAAAAATATATTGTTTTGCGTAATTATGTCAAAAAAGATTTTCAGAACGGGTGTTTTCTTTTTGTTAATTTTGCAGCTACGGTATTATGATATGTAAATAATTTTTAATTCATGGATTAAAAACTTTCCTAAAAATTGAATGTTACTATATTGAAAATTGAACGAAATATTCCGTTAAAAGATGTTTTATTTCTGAAGGATGCTGTGAGAAATAATAAATATACGAGTATAATATATGTATAGTAAGAAGTTTCAATAATTAATATAAAAAGTATAATTTATGTTTTTAAATAGCATAAAAGTGTTAATACTACTAACTATAAGTATCACCGTGCACGATAGCCACAACGGCTACTAACAAGATGGCTACAACTAAACACGTCTTCATGATTGAATCTCACAATTTTACTGTGAAGTGACTGCACTGAGAAAGTAATTTATACGTTCCTCATACCATGCATTGCCCTCATATTCATACTTTAACATACTTTAAGACTAAAACTTAATGATTTTATCGCTTTATATAAAATCCATTACCGAAAATCTTAGTGATAAAACCACTTGTACGCTGTATAGCCGAGCAATGGTTACCGTAATATTATTAGTTAGAATCGACGCATAGACAGCTGTAACGCTAGTAAATATTGGACGCAAAGGGAATACCCGGAGTCAATTTCCCTGGCACAGAATTGCAAGTGATAAATTTATACCCGTGTTATATAAATTGAGACCATAATATTCCGAGTGCAAAGCTGTGAGTCGTTTGTGAGCGTTCCGCTTTTGTTTTGTTTGAAATTTGTCTGAATTACTTCTCTGATAAGATTAAAGATGGTATTATTGTTTACCCGAGTTCCACTTTTGGAATCTTGAGTGTGTTCCATATTCAGGCAATCTACGACCATTTTGTTATTTGTGATATGTTTGTTGTTGAAAAGGGGTTAAGGATAGCAATTTGGATATAGATTTTATAGTTTAACTTCGACTTTGGAATAGTTTTTGTAAGGGCTATATAAAAAGTTAAAAATAGGTAATTATTAACATTGTATACTTGCAACATTTTTTCATCAATGCTCCGCTCCTATTGGGCATAGCGTGATGTATATAATATATATATACAACACTAAAAAAAATTCAATTTGAACCAGTAGTTCTTAAGATTAGCATGTTCAAATAAACAAACAAACTCTTCAGCTTTATAGTATTAGTATAGATGTACAAACAACAAGCAAACAATTTAATTAAATTTAAACAGTTTAACATTATTTATCCGAAACTAATTAACCGCAAAACAAAATAGCATTAAACAAAAAGTGTCTCTTATATTTAACGCCTCTATAAGTGTACACAATGTTGCAATTCCGTAAATATATATAATTACAAACACAGATTAAGCCTTTATGACTAATGTTTTTAGTACGAATTCTAACCTGCTTTTGCAGAAACCGGTCACAATGACCTTAGCGTTAATCGATCGTTGTTTTATGTTTTTATTAAATATTTTATTGGATCTTTCGTTATCTAAAAATTAATATCGAATCTCGCGCTATTTTTCCTTATTACGTCCCACTTAAAACATAGAGCGTAAACCTTAAAAGCTACTTAAAATTATATAGCGTTTGATGTATTTGCTCGCTGAAATGTTAAAAGTTTGAATATCGAAATTTGCATACCATAACATACCATAATACAAATGTAAGCTCCAATCATATATGCCTTTTAGTCTATGATGAGGTGAACGCTCGCCTTTACCGCAAGTCAATTAGTCGTTTGACCAATCAATATCATTTGGTCTTAGAATCTAGGTCTCGACCTGCTCGGATCTTGTGTGGGAGGAGAAAGGGATTCCCCGATCAGCGAATATAAATTAATGAGATGATTCACTTACGCATCGGATATGAGTATTTAAAAGTATAGGGGAGATACCTCGATGCATTATCATTATAATACCAGCTGTATTCTCAAACGAGTCCGCTTGGAGTCATTGACCGTAAGATGACTTTATAATGATTTTTATATAAAAAATAGCCGACAAAGGAGCAGGCGGGATACCTGATACTAAGCGATCAACATTGGCAGTACCAGAGGTGTTGCGTTACTCAAAAAGAAGTAATGGATGAGATATGAAGTAAGGAAATGGATTAAAGAATAATTTATTAATTATATTGACAGAGTTAATGAATATTTGAATATGATGATATAGTTGGAAAATTATCTGAAAACACTTTTATGTGCCGTTATATTTATAACTGAAAGAAGCTACTGTCAGAGTTTTTTTGTCAGGGACAGCATTCATAACGATTCAATTACGAGAAAAAACTTGTAAAATTCAGAACAAAAATGATCATAAAGAACTAGCTTTTGTTACGTGTCTTCCTTCGCGTAGATTGTTATACCGGGCAATCGTCTAAAACATATTTTCTGTTTGCCGTTACAACATACCTAATGTAAGTTTATTGTACTAAATCTACAATTTTTGAAGTGAGTCTCGGTAGAGACTACATTCCGAACCGGTAGTAGATTTATAAAAATCCAAAAAAAACGACATGTAACTTGACGATTCGAAAGTGTTTTAAAAGACCATTTGAATAAAGTATATTTTGAGATTCAGTTTGAGTTGAAAAAAGATTCATCGTAATCGGATGAACTGTATGGCATCAACAGGATACGAATAAACAAACCAATAGCAATACCATGAATAACATTAGATGGCTGAAAAGTCACACATACCCGCCTGAACTGTGATATGGATGCGTAAGTGAATTTGCCAGCAAAAAAAGGTACATTTATTGTATGCAAAATTTCGTATGAGTGTATCAGGTCTAAGAATAATTCGTGCACGAGTGTACCAGTAGTGGATATCTCCATCGAATTCCCACTTGGCTGCAACGGACAGCACTACTGTAAGTGCGTTGTGTAATTTGTCTCGATTGTCGACAATACATCTCTGGTTCCGGGCGCCATTGTTCAGTCTCCGTGTCTATACTAACTTATGTACTGTACCTGTTACTTTAACGTTAAACGTATGCTCTGTGTAAATTTTCATGTGTATTCTTCCATAATCTAATAAATATTATTATATCTATGCTGGAAAAGAAATTTATTCTCTTATCGCTTATGATTTTTTTTTCAACAAATGAATTTAATATATTTATAATTTATTTAATTTTTAGTTGAATGTATACTAACATTACAAAGAGGTAAAATTTGTTTTTAAGATTTTAAGTTTGTATGTAAGGGGTAATCTGATGGACTAATTAAAAAAGATATGTTTTTTTTTAATCGGATCAGTAAAAAACATTTAAAGTAACGAATTATACGTTGCGGTTTCATTCGCGTTTATGGTTATTACTTCGCTCCTATATTTCATAGTGTGATGTAATATAGCCTATACCTTACTCTAGAACCAGTAGTTCCTGAGATTAGCGTCTTCAAACAAATTAACAAACTCTTCAGCTTTATAATATTAGTACAGATTAAAAAATATAAAATTTTAACGAATTCGATTGTAAAAATTTAAATTAAATTAAATTCTTAGTTTAAAATAAAAGGTAATAAATGAAAAATAAAATGAAATAAATATATAAATATTTATTAATCACAATGTTATGAAATCATTTTAATAGGATTTGCGTTTATATAACATAAATTGATTTTGATTCTAACCATAACATTGTTTGAATTATGTACAAGTTGACGTAAATATATAAAAATGATTATGATGTAGATGATAACTACAAAACAAGTCAAACACTACTGACTGTTGTGTATAATACTGTGACTTAGTCCCACGATTTTGTTTCACTTATCAATAACACGAACATCCAGTGAAGGCACAATATCCTCCCTTGTAACCTCTTCTCCTGCAGTTAGAGGAGCACTCCCAAAGCTGACAACCGGCCAACCTCACTTGCCTCTTTTCTAAAACATGGACTGGTTCATCTGCAATTAAGTTTTTTTTTAATTTGTTATATTTATGTTTTCATTAGTTTATATTAAAAATAATTTTAAATTTTAATTATTTCATCAAGAAAGCGTTGTTTAGTTCAATCATATTCATCTTTATTTGTCAATTTTAGTTTTTTTTTTTTGTATTGTAATGGGAAATTTTTTTCTAGCTACGACGATTACGACGAACGAACAAATAATTATTACGATAACGATATTTAACAGTTCTTAACTAATTTATTTTAAACATAACATTAAAAGAAAACGATTATCATTACAAGCACCATTCAATAATTAGAAATATTTTGGGAAAAGACTTACTTTGTGCGATTTCTTCGCTTTGAGCAACTTCTTCGCTTTGGGCGAAAGCTGCAAACACCACCACCAAGGCAACAGCGAAAACAAAACACGCCTTCATGATTCTGCGATCTCGCAATATTGTGTGATGTTGTGGAATAGAGTCTCAACTTTATATATTCCTTTTATGCGCCGATAACGAAATTGCAAATACTTCCTTGCATCATTTACCGTTGTTTGATATGACATATCGCTATGTCACAACTACCTTGCTGCTAATGTACCGAATACCATTATTTCAATTCTATGAGAACGAGCAATGGATTAAGTTTGATTCTAACATTAAATTCGCAATGAAATAAATGTGAGGAAAGACCAGTTCGTTGCTGAGGGATTCCCTAATCCCCGAATCATTGGAAGTAATTAAAAAATATTAATGTTTTGCAATTATTGACATTAGTAACACAAGTGCAGGCTTTGTTTCCTATTGTGAGGAATGCATTACTTTAGCGATAAGATTTCTAATAATAATTACTCATTGTTATTTACTTGTGATTCGCTTTTCAGAAATCTTGAGTAGGCTCTTCATTTGGAATATAAGGTGTTTATTGGTACAATTTTCCTGTGATACTTGATTAGAAATTAGATTTATTAAGAGGATTTTGAGGTTTCAACCAAATTGATTCAGAAGGACGGTAATGGTTTTGGTGGTATGAATGTATGTATGTGGGTATCTTTGTATGTTCGTTTTGTAGCTCCTGTAGCATAAACAGCTTAACCGATTTTGAAGTGTAATGTATTGTTGGATTCTTTTTCTTCACAGGAGTTTCTTTGTGATAAATTATGGTGACGTCAGTAAAAGTAAAGATGGTGGATGTAAACTAGCAGTCACAACAGTGAACTTTTGTAGTATAGTTTGACCAATTTTAATATGCGAGGTGTTGTTCATATAGAATCGCGTTTTTATTTTTTTTAATTACTTTATAGTTTTAACGGATCAGACAAGGTTTCTTATTCGTGTTAACTTGGTAAAACGATATAAGATTTTATAATTAATTTTAATAATTACATATCCTAGAATAAATTGAGGTAAACTTAAACGGAGATAGAGATTTGTTGCATTTCAATGACTACAGTTTTTATGGGGCTGGCTCGACCCGGGTAGTACCTCACTCTCGCAGAAGATCGGTGTGAAGTAGCTAAAATAGCTATTCTTTGTACGGTGAGTGAGAGAGCCGGAAGCCTAAACCTTTTCCTCACTTCTTTCCTTACTTCCTATTTCCTTTAATCCATTACTATTTTTAAGCTGGCAAAGCATTTGTGGCTGCATATGTTGATGGACGGCGGCTATCTCCTTACATCTGGTGACCCGACTGTTCATTTGCCTGCTACATTTATAAAGAAAAAAGTTCTCCTAACGTCAGTGAACCTATTTAAATTTATCTCATCACCATTTTTATGGTAATCTGTGAAGCAAATAATAATATCCTCTATGATTGATTTTTTCAAATAAGTTAATACTGAAGAAATTATAGGTACTAGGTATAGGTTAATTGGATGCTGATAAGCAATAATGTGTCAACCTACAAAAAGTGAAATTCGGAGTTATTGATGTATTTTGATATTGCATCACCTATTTCAATAAAAAAATAAGGACATATAACCTAAATAAGTACGGAAAAAGTTTCTCAATTAATTGTTTCGAATTTTAAGGACTTTCCATATTTTATAATTTATACAATAATGTCATATATTTTAATAAACTTTTTATTAGATAATATATTAAATATATCAAACTGCTTTAAATTAATTATACCTTTTATCAAAAAATAAAAAAATATATATGGATAAATACTTATTCAAACAATTTTTTAAAGAATAGGTTTGGCATCTTTAGACGCCATTTCCTCAAAATGTAGCTCGTATGGCTTAACACAGTATTGCTTATCGGCAATCAGGATATGAATGTATAGTTGTCTGGTTTTCGGTTTGAATTTTTAATTACAGATTGTCGATTGATAAAATCGTGTATGATAATTAATGTTATGTTTTTATTTATTTTTTTACATACGCTAGTCACGTGATGACGTCTGAATTAATTATTAATATAAAAAAAATATATTTTGTTCATAGATGATTGAAATAGCTAAGAACCTGTAAATTATTTTATCAGAGTCAGTGAGGAGATATTTGTAAATATTCGGCTAAATTTACATTCCTAAGTTTTACTCGCGTAATTGTATTCTAACACAACTATTCAATCTAGTAACAGTTACCTAAGTAACCTTAAGCAGTTGCTACCAAAAATAAAGGCATTGATAGTAAATTAAATCAGGTATAAAGCAATGACAAATAACTTATGAAAGTCTGAGACCAAAACTTATAAGTGTCATTCTTGCCTTAGAGCTAGACATGTTTACAGAAAGTAATCATGACACCGATTTTAACGTTAAAATAAATATAAGATAATATATGTTTTGTGCATCCCGTTGAAAAACACAGATGCTTGTATCTGGAATCCACAAGGACACCGTAACTTTTTTACTTTTGATCAACATACCACGCGAGTGAAGCCGCGGGCGGGAGCTGGTACTTAAATAAAAATATAAAAAACGTTAGTATATCAATCCCCTTCATTTCTCTGGTTCATATGCTTACGTAGTAAAATTAATTATTTAATAAGTTAACAACTATTTATAATAGTGATATACATTTGAAATTGTCAATGCATATTTCGACTTCATGAGATATACCATTTGTTTTATTTTTAAAAAGCTTTTATTTGCTTCACTTGTAATTATATATGATAAATACTACTAGTTATAGTAGTAGCTCTTAGTATATTAGATACATACATATTTCGTTACAGGTGGAGCTAAACTAATCATAGAAGTCAATTTTAGCAGACATAACGTCTGTTAAAATTGACTCGATTTAAAATTTTGAAAATGCATATAATTTGTAATACTAAATATGAAATTTTTGACTTTTGACAAGCATCATAAAAAGTTTTTCTGTAAACTGCGCATTTTTTAGAAAAAATTGGCTCATAAGAACGTTGTGATGTAGCTAAAATGATTAAGGTAGCTGCCCTTACAGCCTCATCCAAAAATCCCCCTGGTAAATCTTAGGTAATTTTTTTTGAATAACCAGTGGATGTATATTTGAATATTGCAGATAACACTCTTTATGATAATGTACATTTTTATTATATTCCTTATTATTTTATTTTATTTAGAAAAATGATAAAATACAATAAAACGGTTTCGGAAGTAAAGGTTAAGAATTAAAAAAATAAATCAAGATATAAATATATATTTATTGTATTGCTTGTGTAAAATGTTTCCATACATTTTCGAAGAATTTACATTTAGCCCACAAAAATTGATTTTTAAAAATATTTTATCGTTTAATACATACTTATTATTTTGTAGGAAAAAAATACTTCAAATATAACTGTTTTATTAATAAGCTGGAAAATTAACGCATATAGAATAATCCATTTTTCATTTTCATCCCAAAAAATAACTAAATTGTTTCAAAATAAATGCATACGCTTTTCCTCCTCAATTTTGTCTTAATAATTAATAACATTGACATCCCGTGAAGGCACAGTATCCTCCTTTAAAACCTCTTCTGATACAGTTAGAGGAGCACTCCCATAGTTGACAACCTGGCAACCTCACTTGCCTCTTTTCTAAAACGTGGACTGGTTCATCTGAAAATAAGTTATTTTTAAATTTATTTATTGATGAAAACAATAAAGCTATTAGTAATAGTTCTAAGATTTAATAGCAAAATTATTAATTATATATTAAGGATGATTTAAGAAGATATACAAAGTAATAACGGTTTCAAATTAAACAAATGCACATAAAAAGGGACGATACAAAACTTGCATAGCAAATATTTATCGTCATATCTTTCAAAAATGTTACAAAAACTGTAATGCTATTTTATTAATTAATTAATTAATTTTTAAGGGAGAAAACTTACTTGGAGCGACTTGTTCGCTCGAAGCGACTTCCTCGCTTTGAGCGAAGGCAGCAAAAGCCACCACCAAGACTACAGCGAAAACAAAACACGCCTTCATGATTCTGAGTTGCAATATTGAATAATGTTGTGGGATGGAGTGACAACTTTATATATTCCTTTTATGCATCGATAACGGAATTGCGAACAATTCTCTCCAAGCGTTCAAGAGGTGTTTGAAATGACATTTCGCTTTGTCTCTACTACATTGCTGCTTATGTATTGAATAATACTTTTTAGGTTCCATGAGAACGAGCAATGGATTAAGTTGAATTGTGACTGTAAATTCACAATAAAATGAATCAAAGGAATGAACTGTTAGAAACTGAGGGATTCCCTGGTCCCGGAATCGTTAAAAGATATTAATTAATATCAATGTTTTGCAATTATTGATTTTAGTAACTCAAGTGCAAGTTTTGTTTTCTTTTCTTAGAAATGCATGTAAATAACTTCAGTGATAAGATTTCTATCAATAACTTACTCATTATTATTTACTCACGAGTCGCTTTTCATATATCTCGTGTACGTTCTTCGTTACAAAAGTAAGATCTTTATTGTTTACGTTTTCCTGTTAGCTATGATTAGAAACTAGATTTTTATTTAAAGAGGAATGGGAGGTTTTTATTCCAGGAACAGCGAGTGGTCTCTTGTTTGATTCGACTTGGTAAACCAATACAGTATTTTATAATTATCTTAGGGTCCAGATGCTTGTTCTCTTTGTAACACCTCTCAAAGAGACTTTGGGAATCAACTGGGGACCCTCAATCAAGTGCTGGCAGGTACCTCGGTCAAAGGATCAGCTTGGCCATTCAACGGGGTAATGCTGCCAATATTTTGGTAACTCTACCCAGATGCAGTGGCTTAGATGAGGTCTACAATCTTTTGTAATAAATTATCCTTTTATATATATATATATATATATATATATATATATATATATATATATATATATATATATATATATATATATATATATATATATATATAAATATATATATATATATATAAAAGGATAATTTATTTGTATTCATTGACTTTAGTTTATTAAAATGTTATTTTTTCTTATTAATAAAAGTAAACACTAATAAAACAACAATAAAATAAACTAAGTGTGACGTGTGTATCTGCGCCCTAACGAATACATCAATTTGGACGCGATTTTTTGTTTAAAAGCATAAAATATAATAGTGAGGGTTTTTAGCTATTATTACTTAGAGAAATCTGTTCTGCATTTTGAACGTCATCAGTCATTTTCTAGCTGCTGAAAGGAGCTGAGCAACTTCTACTGGTCTGATTGATTTGAAATTGACTATACTTGTATCTTGAATTATATTGAAATAACATATATATAGTTGAGTACTCTTGACCTGAAGCTGCAGCATTATCTCCAACCAGCAGATTATGCAACTCCTTCCTAACTTACAGCAGGAGTATCATGTTGAGGCTTGTTGAAGTGGTCTCAATGAGAATATAGGGGATTTTTAAAATTCGATAGAATTTGATCTTGAAGATCTTGTTGAATGCCAACGGCGGTCCATGACATTGCCTTGGTTTATTTTTCTAAAATAACGAATATATGCTAATAAATTTGGCGAATGAAACCTAGTTGTCCGATTTTAGATTACTCTTTTTTAATTTTATTTTTAATTTATTATAGGTTACTGACCGGTAAAATCAAGTAGTATAAAATGCCAAGTTTTTACTTATACATACATTTGTCACGTCTGTGTTGTGATTAGTTGTTCATTTTTAGTTCTTTATTAAGCTAGCTGTGCCCCGCAGTTTCATGGGAGTAATTTCTCAAATGCGGCTTAATAAATGTTTGTACAAAATAAGTATGCATAAGCGCTTAACACTTTGACTAACGCTGATTATTTGACTGTTCCTCAAAATAAATATGGTATAATAAATATTATAAGCAAATTAAAAATAAATTGACAGATACGTTGGCGCAGTGGTCACTGCGACTGACTCAAGCGCTAACGGTCGCAGGTTCGATCCCCGCTCACGGCAAATGTCTGTATTGGCCATACGGATGTTTGTCTTGGTCTGGGTGTTTGTGTTTGTGTTGTGTATGTTTCCGGACCCCCGACACAAGATCTCACGATCTTAATGGGGGCCGTTGAGTGTGATACGTTTATTTATTTATATATTTATTTAAATGGTATATAAAATGAGGTGACGTCATAAATGTTTCTTTTTCACTGTATATAAAAATATAAATCGATTTATTCTATTTGTAATATATCTTGTACATACAATCAGGGTCGATGGACCAATCTCCTTGATAGTCTTGTTCATGTGCTTAAGTACTAAAATTAAATCGTTGGACGCAAATCTTCTATGTGTTATTTCTTATTGTCACTCCATAATGGCCAGTCTTCCAGTAAGTGTTAAGCAATTTATTTCTATTGTCGACTATTTTTTGTATTATGGGTTTTGTCAAGTTACTTTTGTTTAGAAAATAAAATTATCACCAATAGCAGTATTTTGTAGAAATATAACTGTATTTTCGCTTTCAAACCGTTATAGTCGTTGTTGATATTACGACTCGATTCTATATTCAAAAATTAATTTTCAACAAATAATTTGTGATTATGACAAATTAACTAATACATTATATAATCTGTGTAACATTGATGTTTTAATACGATTGTCATATTAAGCCAAAAGTTTAAACATCTGCTCTTGTACCTTCCTAGTATTTGTAATAACATTCGTAGAATGTTAGATAAGTTTTGTTAAAAAAATTATTTTACAGAATGAGGACCGATCCTCACGAAGGAGGAATTAGTAAATGATAAATAAGGATAATTAATATTTTAATAGCATACAAGCTTGTCCATATCCTTGTATCCGATACAATCAAAACTCTTAACCGGTCAACAGTCCTTATAACTGGCAAAATCAGTTAAAACTACATTTGGCCGCAGACTTTCGACAACAGTACTTTGGAACCAAATAACAGTCAAAAGTACCATCTGTTTTTATACGGTCCCGAGGAGGACGACAATCGGGATGGCCTCGAACTGCCGTACGCACCAGCGAGTCAACGTCATCCTAGGAAACCGAAACATGCATGGGGTATCATAATTAAAAGCGTATAAAAATTTCGTATCTGTGCAAAATAGTCAACAACTATTGAGGAGTACCTTAGTCGGAAGCTAACCCTGAGTACAGTAGCCATGTCATGGTGAACTTAGAACATAGTCATTGAAACTGAACCAACATATATTTCAACTACATAGAATAGAGAAAGTGGAGTGAAGGAACGTTTAGCTTGCAATATTTGACATTCAACAAACATAGCATATTAAATAAGCTTGTAATGACCCTTAATTAAATAAATTAAACAGATGTCGTATTATTACGACATAATTTACTAGATATTTGTTGCTCTTAAATTGTTACTTTCAAAAACATGAATTATTTTAACAAACTAAATTGTGCATTTGTATTAAAATTTAATTATATACTTAATTTTATTTTAACACACACATACACATCTAGTGACAATACTGAATACAACAATGGGTGTGGATAACAGCGGTACAGTATAAGTTAATTTATCCCCTGCTTACAACCGAAGACGCTTACTCTCTACAATTTCAGTGGAGTTCTAGCTTAGTGTACTTAATGCGATACTTTTAATGAAATTTACTCAATGTTTAGATGACTTCAGAATATTTTTTAAATAATTTAATAGTTTTAAATAAGATGATTTATATTTTGTAGAACATCGTTTTGCGTTATCAGTAGGTTGTTGACATTTTTAGGGTATTACGATCAAATTAATAGTGCTAATTATTTCAATGATTATTTCAAAATATCTGTTTCAGAATATATAAACGGCATATAAAACGTAAAACACGAAATAGGTGTTGGACTTCGTACCTACAATATTCAATACGTTCTGATTTTAAAACTTCCTAATTTTCTAGTTTATAACTAGAAACAGAACTGCCAATAGAAATTTATGTTTTTCGAGCATTATATAATTATATGTATACATGTGTTATGATATGCCAGTGTATGTATGTGTGCTTAATTCTTTAATCCGTTCTACAGCCATGCACGTTGGAGGGATTTCAAGATATGGGGTGTCATTAAATTCGTCTCAGATTCGTGAGAATGATATAGGGAATATTATTTCCTCGAATTTTAATGGAACAGGAATTAGGTGGGAGGCATAAATTACTTTTTTGCCAATTAGTTACATAATAGGTGCATTATATTTTATAGGCAGTTTCGTTTTTAATTTTTTGTATGACTTAAGTCCTGTTACTCGTTAGGTTTTCTTATGTGGAAATTACTTTGTTTACATCTTATAAGTAGTGTGTTTATCAACGTGTCTATCCGTGTGCCAAAATCAGGACGTTTGGCGGGAGCGTTGATCCGTGAAAGCAGGACAAACAAACAAGTAAATGAACTCTCTTCATGTTTGTATAAGAAAATTCTAAGAAAGAGCAATTTAGGAATTGCTAGCTTTGGCTCGTGATTTTGTCTGCACAGGTTTTGGTTAATTCGGGAAGAGAATTTAGAAATGATAACTTATGTTTAAACTTGATTTTACTAGCCTACGTAAAGGACAGACTCAGGAGTCAAGCTCTTTAAAACAAAAATTTTACTAGTATTATTCACGTGTCAGACACAATTATTTGTAAAGTATTTGTAGTAATACCAATATTTTGTTATTCCGGACGCCCGTGCTTTTTATCTGTCTGGCCGGTACGATACTCGCGCTACCGAATGTTAATTCTGCTATGCTTATAACCCTTTCGTAAGTGCAAACAATCAACTGAGTTTTGTTGCAATCGGATGAACATTATAGCATATTATAGCAGCGTATAAGATACAAACAAAATAATATATTAATATGGGTAAATTTTAACTATAATTTTATAAAATGATAAAAATTTATGTCATTTTTTAAATGTTTTCGAAGAATTTCAAATGTTAATAAACGTTTCTGATGTAAACTTACTATTCAGATCTCTACCCGCAACGCAAATAGTCATTTCGGAAAACACAATTTAAGTTCGTCAACAGCCGGTTCGGACGATGCCCGACGGCTCCAGGCGTTCTGTTTATTCACTCGAGTGTTCATAGTGTACCGTATTCTGTGTTACGTGTAAGTTTATACACTTTAAAAACTTCACGTGTAAAATATTGAGGAGTAATGTGATGTCTGTCTGGTTACACGTTCAACGTAACTTTAGATCAGATTAAATTAAATGTTAGTATGTATTGTAAAGTGGTTTTTTTATTGAAATTAGTGGAATAATTGTTATTAAACAATGAAAAGCAATTATATCACCAAGAAAACAAAACAAAGCCCAAACGACATAGGTCTGTGAAAGAAATGTAATCAAAAAAATATTTCAACTGAATTGGTGACCATTCTTTTGCAACTCTTTTATAAACAATGCCATCATTTTTCGGCCTCTCCCAAAAAATATCAGTTTTGTTTTAATCAAATCGGCGTGACCTAAATCATTAATCCCAAATTGTATGAGCTTCGAATAAAAAAGCCACCTGACTCGTTTACTGCTTGGAATGAAAATAACTATAGCAAATGAAAATTTAAATGCTTTTGACACATAAACCGTCGTTTCCGAGCGCGATGTAATTTGTCACGAGTAATTCCGGTGCGGAGAGGCAGAGGGCGCTGTGACACCCGAAGAAATTTCCTGGAACATCGATTCCATAGCTTTTAGGTAGCCTTATCACGTTACAATTGCGACATGAAAGTGTTCATATCACTACGACATTTTCAGAAAACTTCTATTGGAATGCGTGAGTGAGGCAATGTTTGCTGTCTTTGAATAGAAGGAATATTGTAGCAAGTCTTTACATTTTACAGTTTTTTTTAGTTGTGTCAAAGCGTAACTGCGCAAAGCGACAAAAAGGCAATCGATCTCGTCTCTTCCACCTGGTTAGAGGCGGCAATCCGAATGTGTGATACGCGTTAACGTTCTGTATATCCACAGTATACTCCAGTCAATATGAATCCTATTAGCATATATATAGAGCAGATATTACCTTTGGTCAAACGAAATATGATATTTCTGTAGATTTCACCTGTCTGATTCTCTGCGTTTCTTTCAAGTAATGGTTTTTGCGATATTGGTATAATATTTCTCGTTGATAATGTTCATTACCGACATATAAAGGGATATTTTTCTTCTGTAAGTCTGCGATTTAAGGCATGTGAAAATTAAATTAAGGATTCAATTGTTAATATAAAATAAATGTGAGATGAAAAATTGAAGTAGTAAATAGTTAAATTACATACAACTAAATATTAATATATAGACAGAAGAGATTTGATTTTTTGTACATGTTTCTTTCTAAGATGGCCGCTTTGATGTGACGATACTGTATGTATCTCTAACGCCGAAGATTGCGGGTTCGATCCTCGCTCAGAGCAGATATTTGTAATTGTATAAATATTTCTTCATAGGTTTGTGTGTTTGTCATTATGGGTCTTCCCACTGTGCCTCAAAAGCACGTAAAGCTATCGGTCCCGGTTATTATGGCAGTCACCTAATAACGATCGTTATTCTTAATAAGGAGATTATTCTAGTCCAAATGGTTACTGGCTTGCTTTTAGTGATTGCGGAGGTCAAATAGCAATCGCTCTGTGTAATAACAACTTGTCAATATACGGAAATAGAAAACTAAAGCAGACCCTGGTATAACCATGAAAAAAGCAAGGCAGATGATGTTTGTTTTTAATGTATAACCTCAAAACTAACATATTCGATTTTTTAAATTCTTTAACTTATAGGAAGCTACATAATTAGAGTGCCGAGGGTTACTTTATTTAAGAAATAAAATAATTTCATCCCAAAATATTGATATTTGTAAAACTAGAAGAAAATCTGTTATCGTGTTGCTTTACTCCCATGCACTAACTTAATTGTTTGTTATTCGTATTTACTATGTACTACTCGTACATCGCTAATATTGATTTATCTAGATCTAAAAAAGATCTAAAAAATCTACCGAATTAATCAACAGCGTATCTCTTGTGTGTTATGGAATTGGCTGAGTAGGGAATTGAACACGGGCGGACGGGTATACCAAAATATCGCTTGACGTAATATAGATTTTGTAATAACAATTAAGTTTAAAAACCACGGTACCTTTGTATAACCCATGCGAAGCCGCGGATGGTTACTAGTAAATAAATAAAGTCAAGATGGATCTCGTCCGTTGGATTAATCAACTTCCTTCTTTTCATAAACCAAAACGAGTATAAATAAATCTACCCGCAGCTCATAGAGCCGAAACAATAACAAATGGTTCGCTGGATATGTGTATTATGATTTATTGTTGTGCCTGGAATACGTAGAATGAATGTAAAAAAAGAACATAAATAACTGTGGTTTATAGTGTAAATTTCAAGCTTGTTGTTTGTTTATTACCTTTAAAATTGGATGAATTGCAATAGTTATAATGAATTATAATAGTACGATAGGTTTTTTGTAGTTAAGATGGCGCTACGGTCGCGTAGCGTCGAAGTAAAACCCAATCACCGTTTCTGTAATCTATCTGTTTAGAACATTTAAAACGATATTAATAAAAAGGAAATGAAGTCTTATTCAATGCGCTAGTATCGCTAGAAATATATGATTCATCTTGAAGAAGGCTTTGCACATTTACCGTAGTGTTATGTTTCGCAAAGGTTGGGTGTCAGTGTTTTACTGCTTAGAGGATTGAAAAAGTTTTCTTGATAGCATTTATTTCAAAGGAAGATAGTTCAAGAATTTATAAAATTCCATTACTACTTACATCCAGAGTTAACCCTCTACTATGACGTAAACTATACCTCTCTGTGTTATAGAATTGATCAACTGCTGCAGTGTTGGTGTGACGCAATCATGACATTGAGTTTATCAAATTAAACGGCATTTAATGGTGCACACAATAATCTAAAATTTTATCGTTACACATACGGTTTGTTTCTAATAAACAGCTTCTGAAATTGACTCGCTCTTTTGTCCTTGTTGGAAGAATATATACGAAAATTACTGGTAAAGAGATGCTGTCCAGCTATCTGCCAAAGCCTCAAGATAAGCTAAACTGACCTTAAAAGACTGAAACTTAGAGGGGTTTTCAAACGTAATACCATATGTACGTAATCCTAAAATACTAAAGGACATTAGTCAGGTGGAGGACGAGTCTTCTAGTGTCTAATGTATTTGAACGCTCGCCTCTTGTTGTAAATCCAGTAGCGGAAAAGAGCTGTAGTTTAAACATATTTCTATCTGGTAAGAAGAAAATATCTTCGAAAACCTCTGCATAAACAATTTAAATGCCAAAAACATACTTAGAACTATTAGATTAAGACTTATTTTTCGAACTAAGATTTCTAAAAAGTCATATTTCTGTACGAAAATGTCATTACTTATGCTATTTTATCACTTCAAAAGTGTATGAAAAGATAGATTTTTCAAGGACAATGGTCTTACAGTTTTGATGACATAATAAAATGCTAAGACGAGCAAGCTCTATCATCTACATACTTATTTCATTTATTTCTCCAGCCCTTTCAATTTTGGACCAAAATGAATGTTGATCCTTTAACTTATTAATTTTTTATTTTTGTACCAAAACGCCTCTAAACTATCAGAATGTAGCAAATTTTGATAGCAATCGTTTTATACAATAAGTTTAGTTAATTAATAGGATAGCTACTTTCTGAGATTACTGCGTTCAAACAAACAAACTCATCTAGTATATTCGTATAGATAATATTATTGGGCACAACGACGCAGGGCTTTGAAGTGACGTTTCTCACTGCGACTGATCGTAGTTAATTGCGTGCATAGTTAATGCAATTATACTCACTCCATGTCGATAATCGGTTTATTGCCAGATATTTTTAATGATATGCAGGTATGTATATCCATGGCCGTGAATACCTTAATACAATTATATGTTGATGTAATTGGCTACTGTAGTATAAAAAGTATTCACCTTCATTTATGTTGATTAAGTTTGACATGTTTTGACTGTACGAAGAGACTTACATTTGTAAATTTTACTTTTGTAACCGTTAAAAATTAACCCTGCAACTAATAACAGATACGTCGTAAGTAGTCACGAAAGCTGTGAATGTAAAAAAGGCCCAGTGCCAGTAAATATCTTTAGGTGTAAAGCAATGACAAACATATTATGTAAATATTTATGAAAGTATGAGAGCAAAACTTATAAGTAATACTCGCCTACTTAAAATAAATCGGCCGTGATACAAAAAAAAAAAAAACTTTTTTTATCTAATATTGTCTCGATGATATCATCGATTGAAAAATATGTTATAATTGGCTTGGTTCAATAATTTCTGCATAGCTTCTGATTACGATATAGTATTATATTGTGAATAAAAATACATCGAAGTTAAAAATAAAAAAAAGCAAAAAATTGCCTTTTTTGCTAAAGGATTTTATGCAAAATTATAACATTGAAAAGCGTAAAATATAACTATTATTTATTATTTTGTTTTAAATATCTGAAAATCTTAATGTTTCTTATCTTTCCCGCATACAATTTAGAATTAATTACTTTATCTAATACTTATCATTTCATTCCTTGAAATACGTAAATAATATTTACGTTACAATAATACTCATTAAATATTGTTTTATAAATTCATAATATTATCACAGTAGAAAAAGTATTGTACATTTATTAATAGAATTCTAAAAGAAAATCGTCTTTAAAATTATCTTTAAATTAATATATTCACTTTATAGAATATGCTTCGGAAAATTTATATCATTTAAATATATAATAAGGTACTTGTAAAATATTTATTTCCATACATTGCCGTTTATAACTGGCGGTAAATGATATGTAAATGAGAAAACGAATAAAAAAAAAACAACATCTTGTTGAATTATGAAAATTACGTTGTCGCATGTGTTTTGCTAATGTTACAATTTTTTGGAAGGATAGTTACGATGATATTATTATATTATTTGTTTCATTTGTGTTGCCTATTAAGATGGTATTTTGTACATTGCAAACGAGAAATAGTAAGGCCAGGTATAAAATTTTTCAAATTTAAAAATTAGAACCTTCTTGTATTTTAAATATAAAATTTAACTAATAGTTTAATGCACATGATCATGAGGTAACCACGAAGGATGCAATTTCGTCGAAACGTCGGGCAAAAAAAAAGCCATTCATTACGCCTAGTTATCGCGATAAGACCCGTTATTTAAAATATGAATAAAATTATATATAAATAAAGTTTAAAATATAAAATATTATAAAACTCAAAAAAGAATACTCTTATTTACGATAATAAAAACCGGTGTAAAGGTAGTAGCTAAGTAAATCAAACAGGAAATAAAATAATAAAAAAAAATATCTAACTAAAAAATAAATAGTATCATGATCTCATCATTGGATAGTAATTCAAGGATTGAAAAAACCACACCAAAAGCGGGAATTACATTGCGAGTTTTACTCCCGGATTGTGAAATTCTCGCCAAAATCGACGTATCACTTATACTTGCAAATGTACTTATACATGAACGAACAGACAGGTTTATTTCTTAAGACGTAAACAGTTCTATATATAGACATTCTCTCCATCAATACTGGCCTATCATCCATCAGTTGATTGGGCCAAGGCTGATTTCATTACTCTGATTGACGCCTCTTATTGTTTGGCGTTACATTTCCGGATGGTACTAAAAATGTATTGTCTGTTATAATTAATGGTTAATATTTATTTACTTTTGCTATGGTTTAATTTTTAAATGTTTTTTTTTTAAGTATTATATCAGGTTTTTTATAATTTATTTCTTTATTTTGTTTATTATGAAGTTCGTTTTGTCTAAATGCGCATGATAGAGTTGAAAAATATATGCGTGAGAAAGGCGTATAACCATATAGTCTATAAACAAAGTAATACAAAACATAAGAGCGGCACATTAATTGCATACCTTGCCTAAAACATTACTTCCTCTTTCACTTCCTCATTTTTGGCTCAAGACTTGGTGGTTAATAATTATAACATATTAGTGACGTCTGGTTTTTATATGAAAATGGTAGGCAAACGAGCAAGTGTGCCATCTGTACTAATATAATAAATAATGAGTGAATTTTGTATGTGGAAAATAAAGTCCGAAACGACATGACTTATTTTAAAAATTATTGTAGTATTTGAAAAGTACATAATTCAGGATGGTAATACACTATATTTTAATGAAATATATACATAATTATTTCTAACACATTTTATATTAACGTGGGCGAAGCCACGAGTAAAAGCTAGTCTACATTTACATTATGAATAGGAAAGATTTGATTTTTGTATTGAAAAGATCTTTGGGTCTTTAGGAGAGGCCTATGTCCAGCAGTCCTACGGCTGAAATGATGATGATGATTGAAAAGGCTCCACAACCACTACACTGATTTGAAAAATTCTTTTAGCGTTACGTTAGCCAGTTTATTGAGAAAGGTCATAGGCTAAATTACATCACGTTACGATTCATAGCGGAGCAGTAAACGCGAGTGAAATCTCGAGGAGCTGCTAGTTCTCACTAATATTGTAAGTGTGAAAGTAACTCTGTCTGTGTGTTACGCAATCACACCTAAGCAACTGAACCGGTTTAAATGAAATTTGGTACAAAAATAGTTTAGAGCCTGAGAAAGGATATAGGCTACTTTTAATTTCGAAAAAATGCATGGTCCTTGTGACAATGCGATGTAAACGGTAGCGTGATATGAACCTGAATTCCACGCGGACGAAGTCACGGGCGGAATGCTAGTTACCAATTAAATTCTAAAAGCAGACTTAGCGTTACTACTTTATCCGACAGACACGTTGGTGCAGTGGTCACTGCAACTGACTAGAGCGCTAACGGTCGCGGGTTCGATCCCCGCTCACGGCAAGCGACTGTATTGACCATACGAATGTTTGTCGTGGTCTGGGTGTTTGTATTAGTGTTGTGTTTGTTTCCGGACCCCCGACACAAGGCCACGAGATCTTAATGGGAGGCGTTGAGTGTGATGCGTTGGTTTATTTTATTTATCCACTAGATAGAGTATTTAAGTTTTCGTAAAAAAATAACTAGACGAATTTTCTTTGATAATTTCAAAACTTCAAAGGGTTGTTAATAGCATTGAGATAATGGATGCAGGATAGAACCAAACCCACGCAAACGAAGCTGTAAGAGACAGTTAATTAATAATAAATTACACGAGCCATAAATAAGTCAAATCTTGAAGCCGAGGCCTGTTTGAAAGTTATGAGGACTAAACTATATTCTAAAAGGTTTTGTGCTTATTAATTTTCATCGTTAGGTTGAAATGCAATGAAAACAAATACGGGGTCTACCTGGCTAATGACGTATTTGGCGATCATTGTGTTTTTGACGATTATTTGTATACACTTAATATTTGTAGCGGCAATTTAGTTTTGTTCATGATCCAAAAGTAAAAATCTAGATAATTGTAGCGGAGCAATATACTTATTCAAAGTAAAAATTTTTTTATACAAATTTTAGACATGAAAATGTAACAAGCAGACAAATATAATTACTTTCGCGTTTATTTTCACTTATTATATTCATTGACTTTGGATATTAATGAAATATGGATTGGATATGATAAATACTATAGGTACAAGTAATCATAACATAAATGTTATTGCTCTAACGGACTTAATTGGCCAGTTGAGCTTATCTATATGAATTATAATGTTCATATAGATAAGCTCAACTGGCCAAAGAGGTAAAATTAGTAAGTTTGTATGTAGACCGTAATCTGTAAAACTATTTATCCTATTTAAAAAATTCTCCCTGCGTTGGATAGCTTATTTATTCAGGTTATAGTCTGTATTATATCACGCGAGTGTAACCGCAAGGAACAGCTAGTCTAATATAATTTCGCGTCTGTTAAAACACAGAGGTTCCATTAAAACACAATTTCCTGGTACTTTATATACTAATCAAATAATTTCGACGAGTAGCGAATTAGGAATGTTTAACATAAATTCGTCTAGACTTCCTGTTTAGTGTTTATTTCGCGCATTCAATTAATAATTTAATACACCCAATTATGTTACTGGGAAATAACCTCACATATGCTCTGTATGTGGAAATAATTATCGGTGTTTGTTAGGAATGTATAATACGATTAAATATTATTCGTTTCCTGGGATTTTTATTTTCCATGTCTGTATACATAATATTTCTTAGAATTAAAAATTTACGAACGATAAATGAATGAGATGGTATATTCCAAGAATAAATTACCTAGTGTCAGTGCTGTACGACTATCTAAAACTATGTTTATAGCAGGTGGGACATCTAATATTTAGTGATCACCGCCGCCCATGGATTTTATAGCACCGAAAGAACCACCAATGTGTTGTTAGTTTAAAAAAGACGAATCGTGGGGTATAGGAAGAATGGAAAGAAATGGAAAAGGGCTTCCGGCCTAATTTGCTGCGTTTTGTAACATACGAAGAAGGTGTATTAGTTTTTTTCCACACCAATTTTCTTTCACAGTGATTATTTTTATTTAACTTTTTAAAATGTTGCGTGTTCCCGGAAAACAAAAACATTTAATGTCGAATTTGATTAGGTACAAACTAACAGTATACATATAAAGATTTACTAATATCTATATAAAGATTTATCAGAGATACACAGACTGAGAGATACAATTTAAAAATATTTATTTTAAAATACATTCAAAACGAATTGTTATAGCATTATTATGCATGACTTGATACACTAACTACGATGAATGAACGAACTCGTCGCAAAGAAAAATATAAATAGTAAAAAGAAGAAAAAAATGTTAGCAGCGGTGATTGAACTAACGATTGGAGACGAGCTCTATGAAGAACTCTTGACGCCTCTTATCTATATCACTGCTTTATAAAGTATGTTTCAAAATTTATTACTATTTCTAATGTTTTCATCATTACTTTGATTCTTTTTTTAAAATACCGACTAAATTTACAATAATGAATATAATAGGTATGATATAGAATAAAAAAATATTATATAATATTAAGATGTATAACTTATTATAGTGATACTATGATCTGTTCATTAGCTACGTTTCGTATGGTGAGTGAAAGAGCCGGATGTCTACACCCGTCTCTTACTACTTGCCGTATTTTATATTACTTTAAATCCCTTATTCTTTTTGAAATTGGCAACGCATTTGTGGCTCCTCTGGTGCTAATGTGAACATTAGGTGTGTCACTTCCTTTCGCCTGCTCGTTTGTCAGCTATTTTATATAAAAAAAATCAAGATACTGAAAAGATAGCGCGCATAGTCTTAATTAAGATAGAACTCTCAGCATGATATGCAAAGTAAACTGAATGCAACTACACTAAAATATCTACAAAAAATCATATCATATCATACATACATAAAATCAGTAGTAAATTTTATTGTCCGCTTGTTTTTGGAGAATCATTGTTCTGACACAAAAGAACCTTTGTAGAGATATAATAGACTTGTAATATCACGATTGAAAAGCGCTTCACAAAAATCAAGTTACAAAAAATACTCCTTAAATTTTAATCAATTTCAAAGAATAATATCATGAAAAAATTATTTAAGTTATTCGAAATGCTACATTGACAAGAACGCTGCGTCTTCGAGTAGACTCCTAAGAACTTGATGGGTTCGTCAAAGAGATTGATCACGCTTCGTCGAGACCTCAAGAATGGAATCCGCAATCGTTCGTGTTTTTAGCGAACTTGAAACATCTACAATATAATCAATAGATTATATTTACGCTATTATGTAATTTTATATGCGTTTCACTCGCGTCTAATTTCAGTATTTGGCATATTTGACGTTTAAATCCAGCACAGACGAAGAACAATAGTAGGTGATTTTTTATCCGTGAAAATAGATCGTTTAGAACTGAATAGCAATCGCGCTGAACAGAACCGAGGAAGGACGGATGGAGGAGGAATATTTTCTTTGATATTCGTAGATTTAAGTCCGCAACAGACATGTAGTGTAATGTTTTATAGCCTATATCTATACCAGCTTTAGTAAACAGAACATCTGATCTAAAATTATTTTTATAAGCTAAATCGATGACTTGAACATGTTTTGAATAATGTGAAATTCGTAACGCATTACAAAAATACATCATTATCTCTTAATTAAACTTTTTGAGGATTGACATATTATTACTTATCAGCATCCAAATGTGAATATTACTCTTGTATAGTGAGTGAGTTCGCAGCCGTAGTGACTCCGCGTGGAATTCGGTTATATCGCGCTTCCGTTCACATCGTATTCCCACAGGGAATGTGCGAAATTTTCGGGATTAAAAGTCAAGATCAAAAGCCTATGTTCTTTCCTAGGCTTTAGCCTGTCTCTGTACCATATTTCAATGAAATCGGTTCAGTACTTTTGGCATGATTGCGTAACACACAGAGAGAGTTTCTGTCGTATTTGTAATAATAGAAAGGATTGCTAAAATTATTATCTAGATTACCATACATTTGACTTTGTTTGGCTCTAGGCGTTCTCTTTGTTATACTCTGCTATACTTTATATACTCAGTTGATCCGGAAACCATCCACTCCACCCGGAAGGGATTTCGAAGGTCGGACGGTAATCAAAAACTGTCAGCTCTGGATTAGGATGATAATAATTGGCAACTTACGGAAAATAGCTGAGGTGGGTAAGGTATTTCGTATATCTGGTCATTATTTCGTGATAACCCGCCCGTAGCGAACAAATTGGGAGTCTATTAACTCCTAGATAGTGCCTGCAACTTCGTTTGCGCAGGATCTTTTATTATTATGATTTTATCCCTATTTCAACCCCTTACAACCGTTTTTTTGCATTAAAAAGCCTATGTCCTTTTACATTTTCTAAATTATCTCAGTGCAAAATTTCATTTAAATCGGTTCAGTAGTTTAGGCATGATTGCGTAACACACAGAGAGAGTTGCATTTGCATTTATAATATTAGTAATGATATGCTTCAATTGGTTGAAGTAGACGTTTAAGACGTTTTCTTGCATGTTACACCTTCTAATCCAAGTTCTTGATTTGACTTTTTGGCATTTTTTAGAGATCTGAACAATAATACATAATATGTACTGCTGGTGGATATTTTACAAAAAAAAAAAAATTTAATCTCATGTGTACACACATGCTTTTCGATTTTTTTTGCTCTATCGTAAAAACAATAATAATTATAAGAAACAAACTTAGTGTGATCACAAAATGCAACATTCTGACAGTCGATTTTTAAGTTACCCATAGTAGAAAAATTAACAGAAATTAAACACGGCAAAGTATGATTAAATTCGTGCAATAAAGATTCCGTATCAATCACATCCTAATCATACTGGACTACAGGCTAATTACGCTAAGCTATCGCTATCGCAACACGATACATTTTTATATTTTTCAGTTTAGTACAAGTACAATTTAGAACAGTTCGTCTACTTATATACCAATGAACATAGTTTTTTTTATAACAGGTAGTAATCCGAAAGTAAGTTGTCCACCACCGTAACAATTTACATCTAACTTTATATTTAGTTACATAAAGCTACATGAAATATTGCACTAAAATTGCCACTGTTCGAGTTTAATAGTACTAAATAGAGTTCTCTTGTTCAGTTTCACTCGGTCTATGTGTGGTAAACTGGAGCTAATATATCTAAAATATTGTAATATAGTATTTAAATATTAACAGCTCTTGGTTGATGTAGTTTCTAAAGTATTAATTATAGTTCAGAAACTAGTAAACGTTTTATGTATAGACGAGCTTCTGGTCACGGTTCTGTGTTGGTTTCTATTTATTCAAGAAAACAGTCTCACGATTAAATACTTTGACGTGGCTTTAATTTAATTCGCCATTAGGTGTTAGACAGTTTATTAGGTTTTGCCTCAGAGTTTCATAAAGATTGAGATAAGTTATTTCTTATCGCTTTATTATTTCTTTAGATGAAAAGAATTTACTGTCAGGGCATTCTTTTTGACCTTTAGAGCTTTCCTAACTACTTACTCTAAACAGTTTATAAGAATTGCTTAAAAAATAGTAAAATAATTAAAAACTTATTAATAAAATGTCACACATAACATTTGACATTTAATATAGGTTTTAGACATCTGTTAAGCGTATGTTAAACTGCGTCTAAAGCACGTCAAACTCAAAACGGTCCCTAGACGTAGATTTGTAGTACGGAATTTTTAATCACGCGTTTAACCTTTGTTTAAATATTTTGTAGTTAGAAAGTAACTGTCATACTATAAAAGGCGCATTAAAACCATGTTGAACGCCTGTCTAGCTAAACAGTGTTTAAAAATTAAACATTGCTTAAAATATTATATAAATAGCTTAACAGCGAATAAACTCATATAATATAAAAACTTATTGATAAAATGTTATACATTACATTTGACAGTTAAAATAGGTTCTAAACATCTATTAAACTCACTTAAACGTATGTTAATCTATATCTAAAGCATGTTTAACCCAAAACTGTCAATTCAACAATTTGTAGTACGGATTTTTTTAAACACGCGTTGAACGTCTGTTTAAATATTTTGTAGTGAGGCAGTAAATGTCTAAGCTTTAAATATCAAATCAAAGTCAAAATGTATATTAAACCTTTGATTTGCTAGTTGAGCTGTGAGTTGCACTCGCAAATCAGTATACGCAGTATTCTTCACTGTCAAGGGCCCCATTAGCATCTCATGGTCTTGTGTCGGGGGTACGGAAACACACACAGCACAAACACAAAGCCAGACCACGAAAAACATTCGTATGGTTAATAGAGGTTTGCAGGTATTGAAACTACAACCATTAGCTGATTACAGCGACCACTGTGGCAACCTGTCGCCAAGAACTTCCTCATTACAATTTTCCATTTAATGTTGAGGGATTAATATTATTACCCACATGTGTTTAATTACGGAAATAACTATTAAACGATTTAAAGGCTATTTTAAAGGTAATAGCTATAAAGTAGTTTGAGTATTTCACGCCGCTTTAAAATTCAAATGATTAACATTACTGTTTTGGGATAATCTTCTTTAACACTTATTTACCTACATTTAACGGTATAATTCATAAAATAATGTTCATTTAACATCCATTTCTATAAAGACTAACATTACATACACGCAGTCCAATTCTCGAGGATATAAATTAAGTTTCCTTGATATAACACTGAAAAGGATTTTCAACAGTGTAACTTAAGTTCTACACGTGTAAGTTTTACGTTTTTGCCATTGACCGCTCGAGGGTAACTACGTGATCAATTACTGGCTCCCGTCCTTTGTTAGACGAAACAGTGCGCGTTAAACTATCCGCGTTGATCCGACGATCCTTTATACCTGTTTCGCCATGTTATACGAGGCTGGCTCATTGATTTTCACTGTGATGTAGTAAATTGTATGCATGCGTCGCTGTCTATACGTTTTTTCGGTGTTTGGATCTGGTCTGCGCATATGCGGGACTTTTGTTTGTGCAATTTTTGTACTTTGCAAAATAAAATCGTTGTTCAGGGTTTTTAGTTAGTGTGTATTATATGATACTGAAGGCTGATTACAGTGAGCTAACACTATCGCAACGCGATGTTATATATATAGATATTTTGGCAGTTGATTTCAGATTTTTGTATTAAAACGAATCAAATATACTGATAAAATGTATCGCGTTGCGATAACGATAGCTTCCAATACGATAGGTTTTACTTCGACGGATAGAATAGCACCCCGAAAATTTGCGTGGTCGGAAATGTGATATAAAATCGGCTTAAAAATTTAAAGTTTTTTTTTCAACGATTGATGATAAAGTCAATACTTTTTAAAATATATTTTAGGTTTATTTACTTTAACAAAGCAGTAGGAATATTAAGACGAATTACACATACCTGTAACTTACATAAAACAATGTCATTTGCAAACATGCAAGTACAAGCATAAGTGACTTGATTTATTGAAATAAAACTATTTTAAACGGATTTAAATCACGTATATTGACTATTTTTATCATTCCGACGTTTCGAGCACATTGCAGCGTTCGTGGTCACCTTAGTCTCAGTGACCCGTGAATGAGTAATAATCGCGAAAATCTATGAGTTGATTTAATTTTTGGCATGGTAGTGACGGAAGCAAGCTAATTGGTATACAGAAAAGCCACAGGCATGCCTGTAGGCGGCAAGACTATGTGCTATTTACTTGCACGCTATTGACCTGTTTTGTTAGCATGTGTATTTCGGGCTTTATATAAGCAGGAAAAGGTTCTTCTCAAGTATGTAACTGGATAATGGTTTGTCATATCTTTGAGTGTTCTCAGAAGTTTGCTCAAGATTTAGGAAGACCACTTTATGAAAAAGTAGGTCGTGTCTTCAACCTTCGTGATATAATTGAGGGCATATATAAATAACATTTTCGTTTACCGACGCTAAGAATATTCGTTTTAGATGAAAACGGAACAATGTTCACAATAATAAAGTCAGACGATTCACCCAGAATAGAAATAATAACAAAAGTTAAGCCAACAAATTAGATAGATTATATCAGTTCTAAGGAAAAAGAATTGTCTACCGTAAACAATTTATTGTGCTATTGAGGTACATTTCTAAAGACATTATACTGTCGCTAATCTAAATACATTCAGTAAATAAGAATACAAATCTATCTATGTTGTAGTTTATTCGAAATTAAACTAGGTAACAAATAATAATAGTTTTTTATTCGTCTATAATAACGCTATTACACATTTTTTCACAGATAAAAAACGATTCTATGGATAATGAAATTGAATTCCGGACATTCATTTTCAGAGAGACTTAAAAAAAAAAACTTTATAGCAACGTTGCATTGTCTGGATGTCTCGTAAAGTCAAGGATCGAGGTCGGATCGACTCCGCATATCGAAATAAATGAAGTGCCATTCCGTGTTACCGCACTGGCTGAAAGCTTCGTTACTATGTATTAACCTTTTCAATCCTTTGCTCTATTAGCAGATTTTATTGTTCCGTACGTTTGTATTGATACTGAAATAAGTTCTTCGTAAATGACGTATTTCTGGTTTCCGCTTTTGTTACTTGAACTAGTGATTTTACATAAATGAAACCGACTTTAAAAGAAAAATATACAATTTCGTTTACAACAACATATTTATAGCTTCTAGTTGTTTCGATTGATCTAGGAAATAAATTATATATAATAATATTATTTTTTTATGAAATCTTTTTAGACAAAAAATAAATTTTAAAATCAGGTAAGTAATGACGGAGTTACAACGTAATAAACTTTAAACAAAAATACTCTACAAATTGTGATCTCCTCATATTTTTAAGTTGATTAAAAAAATGTGTACCTGTTTTTGAATTTAAAAAGTATATTTAAAGTTTAAAACGAGTAGCAAAATACTTGATTGTTTGTTTAGTGTAAAGTGTAAGAGTATAATTCTAAGAAATAATTATTAAATAATAAATCATAATGTTGTAGATTTGTATTAAAATAAAGAAGAGAGTTATTTGATACTTTTTAAGAGCTCATAAATATTAAATTTAAATTTAATTACATCTTTTCTCTCGTTGTTTTTTTAATATTATTACGAAATAAACTCAATTTGCAACGTACTAGATATAAGAGCAAATATTACCGGTCTTACAATTTTGATATAATTTAGATCACTAGTAGCATCTTAAGTGAACGGAGATTCCGAGGCGTATCAATCGATACTATCAATCCTCAATTTGTCGGTGAGTCTATTAATCAGAGGTCTGATTTAGAATCTAATTGACACGTATAATAAATTGAAAACGAGTGTCTACGTGAAATACGGTCTTGAAAATAGAATTTCTGTTTACATATACATAGATATATGAATTATATGTTTTAAACTTTCGCGATACTATTCATATTATTACAACGGTCTTATCGCGATAACAAATGGTAGTAATGCCTTTTTATTGCCCGACGATTCGACGAAGTTGCATTCGTCGTGGTTACGAGCTGATAAGCTACGACTATATGACGAGCTTACTTACTTATATTAAATATCAATATAGATACATTAGCGAATGATAATAGTTTTGCTTTGAGATCGATTGGAGATACAATGGCTAATTGTTTAAAATTGTTGTTAATTAAGCAGATTTTTAACTAAAGTTATGTTTTTGTTTAATATAAACGCCTGCTTTAACTGTTAGAATGTTGTATTTAAATAGCGAGTGTTTATTAGCCTGCTGGTCCGAATATTTCCAAATTAAGGGATTTTTCTTTTTAATAGCATTTTGATAGTGTCTCTTTTAAGATACATAAGAGATCCAAATTTATGTTTTCTAATTTATAACGTGTGTGCGGGTTTTAAAAATATAAATCACATATATCTCATATTCTGCGGTGAACCAAAATATCATAATGATATATGGATGCTGATAAGCAATAATGTGTCAACCCACAAAAAGTCAAATTCGGAGATATTGATGTATTTTGATACTACATAACCTATTTAACATTACTAAAAAAAATTCAAGTCATATACACTAAATAAGTACGGAAAAAAGTTTCTTAATTAATTGTTTCGAATTTCGAATGCGTCCCATATTTTGCTATTTATACAATAATCTCAAATATTTAAAAAACTTTTTGTTAAGTAATATATTCAATATATCAATCTGCTTGTAATTCATTATACCCTTTCTCAAAAAAAGAAAGGAAAAGATGAATATATACGTCTTCAAACTGATTTATTAAGAATATATGACGATAATAGGTTTGTCATCTTTTGACGCCATTTTCTCAAAATGAAGTCTGTGTGGCTTGACATAGTATTGCTTATCAGCGTCCATATGTATTATGCGTTTAAGGAAATGCCATGGCGATAAAGGTCTAAGTTCTTCTTCTTAAAATTTGAAACTCTTGCGTGATTTTAATAGTGGTTAGTTAGAACCATAGACTTTACCTGTCATTTTTTTAGAATTTTTCTAATATTTTTAATAATTATTTCTTAATTGAATAATTTTCTGTGTTAAACTCATCATGTCCCATTTGGGCTCAGAATCTATAAATCACGTTGTTGGGACCGCCTTAATCGGATACCATTAAAGCGAATAATACTACTGTTCGTATATTGTATACTGTTGACAGACGATATCCATTGTATAGATTAGTTCACGAGGAACAGTTATTTAACTTTATCGATGACGATTATTGTAGGCTAAATAAAGTTCTACGTGGAACTAAAGTATAATATAGATATTTCATCTATGCTAATATTATAAAGCTGAAGAGTTTGTTTGTTTGAACGCGCTAATCTTAGACACTAGTGGTTCGAATTGAAGAATCCTTTTTTTATTAGGTAGTTTATTAATTGAGGAAGGATATAGGCATACATCACGATACGACTCAAAGTTAGTGTTAAGACACAAGGTCGCAAGACCTTAATGGGGGCCGTTGAGTGTGATACGTCTATTTATTATTATTATATATTAAAGGAGCGAAGCAGTAATCATAGACGCGAGTGAAATCGCAATGGAGTGTTAGAATATCTACGTATATTTTAGTAAAGAATATTTTAAATTTCTTTATCTATATTTATTTGTTCTTATTAAATACAATAACACATTATATGAAATTTAATTATTTACCGAAATAATTTAAGGTCGCATAGAAAATTTGTTACCAAAATATGCATTTTTTTCACTCAGATAAAACACAATAACATTCTGAGACACAAAGTGCAATGTAAATTGATCAAAAGACGGTTTTGTCATGAGTTATGGACGCTGTTTGTTTACGGTACGGTTCAAAGCCGTCGTGTTGGTACAAGGATGAAAACATTTGCAATTTCGCTCAACATGAATATTGCATTTTTAATTTGGTTACAAAAACTTATTCGCCTCCTTATATGCGTGAATTAAAACTTATAGATATGTTGTAAGTAACACTTTTGTGGTTACTTTTATAAAATAGGGAATACTTAATTCAACTTTTTTTTGTGTTACTTACGTGATATTTTCGTTGTTAGTGAACTGATTTCAATGTCTTTCAGGATTCTATACCCAAAGGGTTCGAATAGTTCTTTATTATTAAGCCTCTGCTGTTCGTCATTCCATCTGTCTGTCTTTTAGCGGGTATATATGAACCGTAATAGGTAGAGAGTTGATATATTTACAGACTGTGTATTTTTATTGCTGCTATAATGTCATGTTTCTTTACAAAATTAATGAAGAATATTTATATTGTTATATCTTGTTTCATGGTACGGAACCCTTGGAATGTGCGTTCGACTTGCACTTAATCGGTTTTATTTTACTGTTGTATAATTTAGTTTCGATGGAAACGACCGATTATAAAGTCGGTTATGTTCCTACGTAAAAACAAAGATGATTAATAATATTTTGGCCGTTAATAAAAGCTTGCAAAAGAAGAACGAGTTATATATATTGATAGTAAACTTACAATATGATATATATAAACAAAATAGAATTGAATTTAAACATTTTGAAATCATAGTACTTTCTGTACAAATCATATCCGCGAGGACTGGTGACAACAAGAATGCCAGTAGCAATTTCCTTTTGATTCGCAATTCTTTGAGCGAAAAACACGCCAAAAATGCTAAAGATGATTTGGGTGTTCACAGTATTATATAGGTACGGACAAAACCAAAACCCTTTTTTACGCACCGTCGTCACGAACAAAAAGTTAACTTAGGTTAAGTAAGAAAAGTACGAGTAAGAAAGAAATTCGGCAGTATAATTGAAGTGGCGTCCATTTAAGATACGACATCTATTAACAGCAGAGGGCGCTGCAAAGTTTTGAGGAGATCAACGTTGATACGATGCTAAACGAGAAATTTAAAAATGATAAAGTTAAGAAAAATGTTACAAATTAACCTGTTAAACTAATGAAATTGTAATATTTTGACATCTAATTTGACGAGCGTTAAAAATTTAACAACAAAGTTCGCAAAAATTAATTAATAATGTACGAATGCTTTTTATAAAACCAATAAATAATTAATAAAAATATAACGAGAATTTACAATTCGTGAAAATTTAAACGCCTTTAACACTATTCGTCAGTTTTGAACATGACATAATTTATCATAAATAATATTTAAATAGCGGCAGAGCGCGGCACTGAAGAAATATTCTCACTTCTGCAAGCTGTAAAGCGAAAGCAATATTGAAAAGGTTTTTTCCACCTGGTTAAGAGCATTCCTAGCTGAAAACTCGGAGAATGATTGTCGCTTTTGAAAGACTTAATTTTTATGTTTATCAAGATTTCGATTTGGAAAATATAGAATAAAAAGATACAGCTTGAAATATTATATGTTAAATATTTTTTGTTATATTATTACTGGTTCTAGTCTATAGTTTAAATGTAATTATGATTATATTAGTAAGAGCAAGGACAAGTAATCTATCCTAGAAAGAGGAAGGATGAGTACTGACGATATATATTACTAACAAACCTATCAACGAGATACCATAGATGAAATAGTATTTATTCACATTTATGACATATTCCTAAAAGTTTTATTGAAATATTGATTAGCGATCTATTAGTAATATTATTTTTCATAAGTGTTATATTGTTGGTATGAAAGCCTTTGGGACTTATAAATGTTGATCTATTTAGCAAGTACCGAAAAATCGCGAGTAAAACGGCGTGAAACAACTAATTATGTATATAACTAAGCTAAGTATTCAAAAATAAATTGACATTTCAAGTAATATAATTTTGTAAGACAATAGAGTGCCGAGGAGCACTTTCCTTTCAAAATAATTTCCATTATAATTTATTTCGCTACTCTTAAAAATTAATAATCCATCTTGTTAAAAAATTGATTTAAAAATTTAATCGTGAGCAAAAGTGAGCGCAGTGACGGCTCAACATCTCTTTTGCTGTTCAATAAATTGCTTTTCATTTAATTAATTTTATTTAATTGTTTTTAAAGCTATAAAAAGCAGTAAAATATGACTAATAAAAACATTCCCGAGTAATATGAGAACGAGAATGCAACCTAAATCAAATGATTTACAAATTTTTTACAATAAGTCCCAGACATATGTATAGTAAAATTATACGCGCGGAACTCAAACGAAAATCAGCACACTAATTACGGTGAGCTACCGCTATAGCGACGCGATACATTTTGACAGTTGATATTTGGTTTTTATACTAAAACGAAATAAATCCACTGTTAAAATGTATCACCTTATGATAGCAACAGCTACACATAATAACCTCCTGCTTTTTCCGTGAGCAACACAGACAAAAACAATGTCTGACACGATACGACAGATTTTACAGTCACATCCATTTGTCGTGACTGTAAGGTCTTTCTTTTAATTATAAAGTGTATAATTTATTATATATTATAGAAATAATTAAATAGTAATATTTATATATTTAAAAGTATCTATAAATATTTATAAATATTTTTTGCAATTAAAATCTCTCTATTAATAATATTCGCACATATATTTCGAATTGAAAACGAAATGACTAGCAGTTAATAATCAAGAAGAAAAAGTACGCAAAGAATATAATTCCATTATCCCATCCTACAAATGAACTGTATCACTAATTAAGTGCAGTAGCTTCATGGCTTTAGAAAAGACCAAAGATAATTGCTACAAAATCAATTGGTACTGACGTTATCTTTTTGTGAAAGGATTCGCATTGATCTAATTAGCTCCGACTCGTATTGTTTGCAACTACTTTAATTAAAATAGTTAGAGCTCTTTCAGTTAAGACGTCGGACGGCTGCCGCGCTGATGCACTGCGGCTGTCGTACGACGCATGGATGTGAGATAACTTTCTTAGAAATATATGTAACTAGCTGGTGCTCGCGACTTCGTCTGCGATGTCCGTGATGTCTACGTCATAGTAGCTATGTATATGCATGCAAAGTCTCAGCCCGATCGGTTTAAAATTGACAAAGTTTCATACAAACATTCATCCCTTATTTCTTCCCCTTGTGGGTAGAATTAATCAAAATCCTTTTGCCCGATTCGTCCAGTGGTTTGGGCTGTGCGTTGATAGACCACTACGTCAGTCAGTCACCTTTTAGTTATATATTTTTAGATGGACATGAGCACGTGCAATACAAGGATCGTTTCTTTCTCGACATGTAATTTGTATCCAATCAAAAATGTAAATGTGAATTGAGAGCCCAGTTTAATATTATGATAAATGCCTTGGCTGTTGACTTCAACGACAAAAGAAGTGAGATCTAAATGGTCAGTCCTGAAATTTATTTATAAGTAACAGTATAACATATAATATATTCTTATAGCATAAGATAATGTGTTGTAGCCTTAGGTCTGTCTTGGCTAGTTTTTATAAACCTACCAACGAATTTATAAAATAAGAACCGACAAATACTTGTACAATTTGCGAAGGCTACAATTCATATATCAAAAGTGGCTCCAATTGGTTCGTGTAATATTACACACGGTGCGGCACGCCAGTTCTGTTTCTTGAACTTGGCTTGACACGCTACCGCGTGTCTAGATCAGAAATATAACAAACATATGAACATTTATAAACTCCTTTTTCTTTCCCTTACGGTTTCACTCGCGTTTAGGGTTACTGCTTAGCTCCTAGGAATCGTAGCGTGATGTAATATAGCCTATAGCCTTTCTCAATAAGTAAACTATCTAACACATAAAGAATTTTTCAATTCGAACCAGTAATTCCTGAGTTTAGCGCATTCACACAAACAAACAGACTCTTCCGTTTTATAATATTAGTATAGATAATTTATTGGCGACCGGTCTGATATAGTGTATCATTACCATTTACGGTTGCGGTTTAAATCCCTGTCAGGGGTCGATATATGTTTATACAAATATTTTTTTCAAGGTCTGGTGTTTGTCTTTGTGGTCATTCCCGTTTTACCTCTTAGAACAAGAAAAGCAAACGGTTCCGATTCCTATCACCTGATATGATCGTCATTCTTAGTAGCGAACTTATTCCAGGAACCATTTATTTACTTGCTTGTCCTTGACAGTTGCTTAGGTAAGATAATAAACGATCTGTGTAAAAATCAATAACCTGTCAAACGCTAGACTAGAATAATAATTAGACCCCCGACATCAGTGCTGCTTTGGAAGGAGACTGACAAGATACGTTTATTCTGAAAGCGCCCTTAAGTTGTCTTTCATTCAAATAAGAAATATATTTAATTCCAAATAGCACGAATTGTGCGGATCTTTTGAAAGCTTTATTTGTTTAAGCTCAAACCACACTTGCGTTTTCTGCGGTTTTATTTTCTTTTTCCGCAGAAAATTCAGCGCGCTAAATGTTTACACAGACTCGTGCTTTTATATGAATTTCTATGTTTTGCTAAAACTATGTCTCATAAAGAAAAACGATGATGTTTTCTGTTTTTTTTTTTCAAGGAATATTTTTTTAAATTAAATTTTCCCACACAATTAACGGTTGCTAGAGAATTCTCTCACTCGGAAAAGTCCAGAATACAAATAAATAAAGTATGTAGTTAGATAAAAACTTGTACACTTGTATAGGCAAGAATTTTTTTTTTCGTGCGAATAAAACGAACATGCCGTTTTGACGACCGATAAGTATAATATTCTAGAATATATATAATACTGTAGAAGGCCTACTGGTCATACGTTTGGTACCTTATAGAATTATGTTTATGCGTGTTCGTAGTTATTCAACGGTAGCCAATCTTAATACAAATAGAGACCACATCAATTGCCGAATTTGAATTTGAAAACAAAATTGCCTTTAAAAAAAATCAAAAATAACAATTAGGCAAAAAATATTCGGGCATAATAAATGTCAAAAAATAAGCAGAAAAATCTTCTATATCCATATTTTAGCTTTAATACTTTGTTATATAACAGGTAGGACCCTCGTTTATCGGTGAATTGACTTTGAATATTTTAGTTAACGAAGTGCTCTTCCATGTCCCCGTGTCTCTGAAACGTAACTTTACCTAATTATTCTATACATTATAATCTAAAATTTTGCTGCTTTTCGATAAAATTCAATTTAAACATACAATGATAACTATGTAAAATTGAATTTGTCGGGTGCTATTTATATTTCGATTTTATCATATGTAAATAGAATATTGTAATATTCAATAAGTAAACAGATTTCTAAAATTATTGAATCTAAAATAATATCGTTTCGTTTATTTTATGCTAACATAACAAGTTTCACAAACATAATCCATACCCGTCACTAGAATGAAAATTCAAAATTTAATTCATTCAATTTATTCGGTAACAATGCTTTTCATGTTTTCACAAACAGAATTTTTCATGATACACGTACAAATTGACGCTGCCAATTACAAGAGCAACACAAAGAGTACGAAGTCTCTTTGACGCAATGTTCCTGGAGCCAGGATCGGTTTAATCATGCCAAGGCTGTTAGTAATTGATGTGTCTCCGATGGGCTAATAACGATTGCTTCGGGTGATAGAACTTAGTTATTGGAAAATTAGTCCTAGCTTGATTTCCTCATATGAGTTCTGGATAGTTAAATTATACCATTGATTGGGTTGGAAATGTTATTTCGTAGTGCGATTTAACTTCTTGTTATTGTCATTGTAAATAATATGTACATCGGATTACCTTTCATTTCTATTTATTTTTTAATTTTATTTGTTTTTGTAAATTTGAAAACACTATAAGGTTACGATTCAATTACAATATACAGGTACAATTTTTTTTTAAGAGAATTTCTCGGCCTTTTGTAAGTTTTATCAGCGTCTGTAAAACTGCAATACCTTTTACAAAAGCTAAGCGACATTTCTTCGCTAAGAAATAAACTGAACGGAGTGCACCGTTTTAGAATTTTACGACAGACCTCGTCACTGCAATGTAATATGTACAGGGGAGCGCCTATTGGGATTTACGTCCTGTGTCTTTCATCGGGTTTAAGTTTTATGCATTGCTCTATTTTATTTACTGTTTCTATTTAGAACGTATGGGCCTATGCATGTGTTAGTCTTTATACTGATACAGTCTCAGGATTCATTCCCTACATATGGTTATAGTATAACGAGCTGTCCGCGGGTTTGCTCACTTGAATTTTGCTTTGTCTACGTAGAGAAAGTGTACCAAGTAATGCAAAAATTAAACGTAACAATTATTAAATATTGATATATTAAGATAATCGTAATGACATTAGTTTGCGTTACTACCTTTACGCTTTAGTCAATTTTGCGGCTTCTTTGTCTGGTATAACTATTGCAATTGTTTTTACATACGTAGACATAGTAATTTAAGATTGACGAGGCGTAAATAATTAGTGGTTATAGGATCGGTAGCTTTATAAATGGATATTAAGTCGTTCACACTGTACATGTGAATAATGAAACTTCTTACACTAGCCAATATCCTAGGTCAATATGCCATTCCCGCAGGGAGGATAGGGTTTCCGGGATAGTCAACAGAAGTAACTATTTCATAATCAAAGTCAACATTAAAGGTATCGTTATCGCAGCCTATGAAATACATTCAATGTGAATATAATTGTTACAGCAGTTATTATATTTTTATTAAATCTGCGAGCGATATTATTTCGGAAAGTATAATATTATTTGTACTCGATTTTTATTTCAATTCAAATAAGAGAAAATTTATATCAATGAATTTATATAACATCTAAAGACTAGGAATATTGAAAGAAAACTGTATTAAAACTCGGCAAGGTGATAATTTAATTTTATTTAAAAGAAGAGAAATATTATTTCATACCCGCCACGCCGGTTTCATGAGTGTGTTTTTTTAAATATAATTAATATTAAAATTGAATTAGGATTCATTGGAATTTCATGTTCTTTATCAAGGAGATATTGAATATTCATTACTTTTCCTTAGTATTCCTCTTTTATAAGTGAAGTTTTTGCGAAAATTATTGAAACGTTATTAAATAAGATTTTATTACTAAGTTTGAACGATATATAAGTGATAATAAAATATAAGACCATATTCATAGTCAGCCAAGTTAATTTGATATTCTAACAAGAATCAAAGTGTCACTCATATTTTAGGAGGTTGTTGATGACTGGACTATAGTTATTTAAAGCTAAATACCCCCAGAGAAATAGCTGGCCATGCTTCCGTCGAGGTTACTTCAAAGTTGCATACCAAATAATAAACTCCCAAAAATTTCACAAACTATGCGCTAAAAATTGTTCAAAGTTCAATTTCAGATTAACGAACGCTTAAAAATGCGAGTCGGCGTTTATAGTGAGCAAGGCATTCCGGACCGCTCTTAAAAGTAGTATTAAGTTTTTACGCGCTATATTTACTTCAACAACGATTAATGCTTGAAAATATCTTTAGTTACTCAAGCTTAAGCCACTGAAATGGAGGAAGTTGTGAAGTACAGCTTAAATAGTAAATAGCGATCTCTCGGAAACTCTTTATATATATTTTACGATAAAATATTTTAACTTTTGTGAAACTTCGCGGAAATAGTAATTGTATTCAATATTTTTATAGGAATTTATTAAATGAAAAATGTGATGCAGATTTAAAATCTTTTATAAGAGACTAGCAGTTGCTTGCGGCTACGCCCGCGTATGTTTTGGATTTACAGCTAAATAAATCTACCAGCGAAATTGTTACCGTTCCAGGATTAATTACCCCCTAGCGTCATTTAAAGGGAAGATTTTGAAATTCTGGGATACATATATGTAATTATTCTGCCTAAGTAATGTTTGTGCTGAATTTAAGGATAATCGCCAAAAAATTATTTTTTCTTCATACAAACTTTACTACCCCCTAGTACGCCAGTGTGGAATAATAGTACCCAGTTTTCTATTTTATATTTCATTACTGTCACCCAGAAGTATGTGTATTAAGTTTTAAGTTAATACGACCACGGAATAAGATTTTGCATACAAATATTTTCACCCCTTTTTACCCTCTTAGGGGTAAATAATCAAAAAACACTTTCTTAGTGGATGCCTACAACCTAAAAGCCACCTCCTATCATGATTTCAAAGAAAATTTCAAGTTCGTAGCCCCAACAGTTAAGGCTCTGCGTTGATGAATCAGTCAGGACAAGTGATTTTATCTGTATAGATTCTGGCACGCTAAAAAAATATTCTAGCAATTTTCTTCTAAACCTCTTACCTATATATAGGCTGTAACAAAACGCGTTTATCCATTGACATGTCCATAAAAACAACAAAGTAGTCACCGAGACTAATTTATTAGAGTGTATTTTCGTATAGACCTTTTTGGTAATATAATTTTTCCATACGATACTTTCTTTATTTTTTAACAGTTTTATCAGCACTTCTTAGAAAAGCGTCTGGACTAACATTTGATAAAAACTCGTTGTTTTTACGATGTACATTATATCTTTTGTAATAAAATATCCTTTTTATGGTTTTATTATATTAATTGATTTTACTATATTGCTCAATTTGTTAAAAAAATCAATTTTGATTTATTCCAGTGTTTCACATGCAAAAGATCATATTAGATATTTGGGAGTTTTTTATCATTATATTTTTTATTTTTAACGGACTTCGAAAAAGGACGAGGTTCTATGTTCGGCTATATGTAATTTTTTTTTTAATGTTTGTTCATCGATTTTTCCGCCATTTGTGGACCGATTTTTAATTTTTTTTTGTTTTCAAGGGTATACTTTCATTTTGGTTCCATTTTCAGAATCTGATGATGGGATCCTGGACAAATCGAGGGAACTCTTCAAATATTATAAGCACACCTATATTGATTTTGGTATTTTTGACACACAGTAACTCGTGCATTTGCTCACGAAAAGCCACATTCGAAGAGGAGGTGCTGATGATGAAGATCACAGATGGGCACCGGAACTACTCAATAACGAGTATTTTACGGGTTGTGATTCGATTGCTTCAATATGATTGCTAAGCAATTTATGCTCGGCACATATATACGGTGAAGTGGAGCTGATGATGCGATACCAGGAGAACCCCTCAATAAATAACAGCTCGGCATCGAAAAACAATACTTTGTAAATTGTTACTTAGGTAAATCACAAACGGTCCCTTACTATATTCGTCACTTAAAAGTATAAAATAAAAACTTAAAAAAAAAAAAAAACAAACAGACTTCGAAACCAAAACCATTAAACTAAAAAGTAAATATCTTCTACCACATTTTGAAGAAGAAGTATATATGATTCAAATTGGCCCAAAGAATGATCCAATAAAGTTTAGTAATGAAATTAGCCTTTTTTTTGCCTTTTGACAAGTCCTCGAAGAACAAAAATCCTCTGAATAAAAAAGATGTTTTAAATAATTTTATCTTTGTTAGTGAATGAATTATTCTGATGATCATTTCGTTTTAAATAGAATTATATTTTTCTAGATTTGAAGAACGTATAAGCCACTACACACTCTGTCTTAAATAAATTTTATCGGCAGTCACGTTATCAGTTCAGATCTATTTAAAACACCCATATGATACCCCGTGCCCTCAACCGTCCTATATCACGGCCCACCCCATAACTTTCGCGTGGTCCTCGTTTGTTTTCTCCTAGTATATTTTACAGGGTATTGATGATCAGTTTTTTGCGAGGTGTGGGTCTTGGTATGTCCGCAATTTATTTTATTTTACGAGAGCTCCCGATAAGTGGCGTTCGACGTGATGTGAATGGACGATGTTTGAGTGAAACATGTGCTTTCCATTAATGTGGTCAGTATTTAGTTAGACGTAAGATATTATAAACTTGCACAGAAAATAAAAACTGAATTTTAAGTAATGTTAGCCCTTTAAGTATTTTTTGGTTAGCGGGTGGGTTAAGTTATATACTAGCGACACTTGCAGAAAAGACTATCAGTATTAAAATTTGTCTTTATGTACCTTTTGAAAGTAAATAAGGCTATTTATTACAGGCATTACTCAAAACTACTTGCTTCATTAATTAAAACCTTCTTCCTTCTGAAGTGCATCTGTGAAATTGGACTCTCAATTTCATGTCTTTTGAAGAAATGTTCATTTAACTAAATAAAGTTCGTCCATAGAAAAAGACGTACGTTTCGAAATGTATAATTTAATTTTGTTGAAAATTTTACACCAAATGCTGCAAGCTAGTAGGTATTTCATATTAAATATTTTTGTTTGAGAAAGTAAAAATCGTGCACAACTTTAAATTTTTATTTCCTACGGAAAGTTTTGGTATTAATTTATATTAAAAATGGGAGTTAAGGTGTCATTTCCTTCAGCGGCTTAATTTGTAAAAAGTTCTTAAGATAACGTTAAAAATGTTTAGATGTAACAAAAACTGATTGCTCGTGGGAGACGTTGAGATAAGAAATAGCATTTTGTTATCGCTCCAGAGGATTTGATGTTACTGTTATAGTACACTATATTTTAACCGCAACGTCATTTATGAGGATAGTTTCTTTTAGATATAGTTAATTTTATGTAAAAAAAAAAAAAAAAAACATTTTATCTTCGTTATTTTATGATGTCTAGGTGAACTTAAGAATATGAAAAATTATAATGATAATTATTAACCTTCACTTAAAAATATAACTAACCGGCTGGCCACCCGCCTTCGTCGATGTATGAGCAGCAATTTTTCCGACTCACTTGACCCTTATCGTTTTAATTTGGGCAAGTTACACGATACCTTTATAAATTGTAGCGTTAACAGATTAACACGTTCATTATTATGAGTAGAAATAATTCTATTTTTGATCAAAGAAATAAAAAGAAGACTTTAAAAAAAGGGAACTGATTTCAAAAGCAAAATACTCAATTCAATTAGTTGTGTCATTTGAGCACGGATTATTTCGCCAAAGTCACGTAGAATTGAGAATACACGAAGGAGATTGTTCGCTGCGGTTGAGATTAAAATAAAAATTAAACTATCTAATTTAGTTTACTCGAATGACATACTTATTCTAGTTATTTTGATTTTAAACCCAAAGTACTGAATCGAATTTGCTGGAAATTCTATTGAACAATTCTCTCAAGTATATCATTTCAAGCAAAAAAAAAAAATGATTAACTTAATCGATCAAGCCAGTTTATAAAGAAATTACCCCACCGAATTAAGAACCTTCCTTTTTTGTTTTCCTTCCTTTGAAGTTTCTAATTTCAATTTCCATTTTTGATTTTAGATTTTTTTAAACAACTGACTAGTGTAAAATTTATCTAATTATAGGAATATGTAATATAAAATAAGGCTTGGATTGTAGACAGTTTTTGAGCAAATCAGGAAATTTTGTAGTAAGACAGAAATCGCGAGAGACAGCAGTATTCTCAAGAAAAGCTACAAAAGTATCATTGTTAATACTTCTGACAGGCGTCAACCCTTTGTCGATAAACGCATTTCATTTACAAGCGACGCTGTATGATTCGTAGGGATAATAGTTTTTGCTCGAAATCGAGCGCGGTAGTATTCAATTCCGCTGGGAATGTCTGCGGTATAGCGTCGTTCGGAGCGATTAGGCTAAATGGAAAAAGTTGTCTTCTTACAAAATGGCACCGTTTTTTTATTTTTCGCGTGTAGGATGTTCGTTATGTGCAAGGGTGCCTTCGCAATAGCTTGTAACATGCTTATTTAATTTTTTACAATGTTCGTGTATGATAAGGGTTTATATAACTTTACGGTTTGTATAGCTGTGATTTGAGATATAAAGTAAAAAAATGTATTTTTGTGAATTAAAAATTATATACAGCTACGATTCGATTTTTGTAAATGATTTAATAAGAATAACGTTATGTACAAAAGTTATACTGAGGGACTTTAGGTGTGTCTCTTGTATCTTAATATTAACATACAAGGATTTAGAGTCCATTAATGACAGATCTTCTTTCTTTATAAAAGCTGAAACTTTCTCAGCGCATACTTTCAACATATAGGTAGGTATGACCACGTATGAAGATTGGGTCGGGGTAGCTTTGATATCAGGTAGGAAATGTTTATAAAAAGTAAGTTTACTTTCATCAAATTATAAAGCTGAAAGTTTCTCAGCGTATACTTTCAACATACACGTAGGGACGCTGACCACATATGAAGATTGGGTCGAGGTAGCTTTGATATCAGGTAGGAAATGTTTATAAAAAGTAAGTTTACTTTCATCAAATTATAAAGCTGAAAGTTTCTCAGCGCATACTTTCAACATACACGTAGGGACGATGACCACATATAAAGATTGGGTCGAGGTAGCTTTGATAGGAAATGTTTATAAAAAGTAAGTTTGGTAGGAAATGTGTATAAAAAGTAAGTTTACTTTCATCAAATTATAAAGCGTGATTTTCCTATTTTTTTCGGAATATTATTACAAATCATGTGATAATATTGTCAGACACTTATGATGTCTGTAACTGTACTTATATCATAATTAATTAGGTAGTTAGTAGAAAATGTCGTCGGACACTTTCAATGGTTTATACATAGATACATAGCCGGACAAACATACAAGGGAGCTGTGGGTGCAAGCGTGAGGAAATACACATACATACGTATACCTGATATCTGCCCAAGATACCTAAACTTATTAAACTTCATAATTGGCCATTGTCCATCGAATGGCACAATAATTTAAATGTAGATGATAAATGAAGAACTTAGAAAAAACACTACTCATAATCTGATTGAATATACCGATTATCTATTGTTAAAAATAACACGAATATTAGAATATCGATAAAATATTTCTATAAGCGATAGTCTGGATGAGGCCCTGTGGATCAATTCTTTATAAAGCAATAACGGACTTATTACTTTCTCTTCGTGCCGTAATAAACAAAGAGTCGTATCAACTGGATGTTTATATTTTTAACCCCCTACCCAAAAAAATGGGATGTTATAAGTTTGACGTATGTATCTGTGGCATCGTAGATCCCAAACGAATGGAGAAATGTTGATGAGTTATATTTTTGCAAGTTGAAGTAATTGAAATGGTTATAATCTATAATTCATGAACATCTGTTAAGCCGTTTCAAGGTTATATATATACATCTAATGGTGTAATCGACTCTAAATTGACTATACTGTGAATAATATCAAAATAACATAGTTGCATAACCTTGACTTGATGCTCATCATCATCTAGAATCAGTAGGATACACGACTCCTCACCAACTTACAACAATTGTCGTATTGCGGCTCGTTAAAATGGTCTCAACGAGTACCTTGTCGGGGATTATTATTTTTTTTATTTCATAAATTAAGCAATGAGGCCTTTAACCGTCAGAATATTTCAGAATAGAACAAAAGTTCGACAGTTACTTCACTGGGATATTTCTTCTAATCAGCTATTATTTTTTCAATACCAATCTAGTATCTTGTATATCCATATTGTTACGTCAGACACCCTTCATTGTCCCCTGTACTCAGGGCCTCATTACAAATTCAAGAGCTGTTTAGTCATTATCACGTAACACCTGTTGTCGCCTTTTGTCGCGTCTAAGGTCTCGACCACACGGGAACTTTGATTACACTTATCATTTACGACCATCACTGGTAAATGGAAATCGATTGCTAATGTATATTAGCAATTACCATCACATATTCGTGGTAAGAATAAGACGTTAAGACAGGTCTGTGTATTACACTATTAATCTAACTAAAGTGTCCAATTTGAACAAATTATATTAATTTAGAATTGTAAGTTTAGAATTTTCTCAGCTATGTGACAGTAACCTTGTCCAAGAAAGAAATGAAAATGACGTCATGAGATATATAGCGTATTAATTATAGAGCTCGAATTATAAAAACTAGGAGCTCTAAAACTAATTAACAATCAAAACAATGTAATTGCTAGCAATTGTATAAAACACCCACTTTATTACGACCTGTTGCCGCGACGCTGTCATAGGTTATAGGGCGGTTATTATACGTTAAGTCCTTTGAGACATTGCCTGTTGCGATATTACGTAAAAGAACGGTAGTCAGTAGCTAACTATATGCACATGTTAGTCAGACGTACATTCTTTTATGTCGATAAAAAATATTATAAAATATAATAGTATTCTAGTTTTAAAAGTGTAATCAGTGTCAAACAAAAGCTGAGAATTTCATAGCAGAAACTGTTATAGATATTTTTGCAATAATGGTAGCATTACTAAACTTTAATAAAAGCGTCTCCGAGATTTGTATAAAAAGTTCCTCTTTATGTAACATACATTCTTAGCACCTGCCTTGTTTGTTACATTGAACTTTTCCCCATCCGAGTGTTCGCGTCGAGGAATGGCAATTTGAAATGGGAATTGCTGATTTTTTCATATAACAAGGCATCTACAACCGTCTACAGGTGTTATAATGCGCCACTACACGGAAAACTCGCGCGGAATGGTGGATTAAACGCAAAAACCGCCACATACTTGTGAGGGAATCTACCCGTGTTTTTATAGGATTTTCAACTTTATTCCTTGAATGTAGTAAAAAATAATTTTACGCTCCCGCTTCGACGTAATGCGAGATTTTATCTGATCTTTCGTTTTACGAGGCCCTTCTCGGTACAGTTTAGGATCTTTAGTATTGTTTACAATATGTATCAATGAATAAAATTTTATTTAGAGTAATGAATATTACACATTTGGAGCGAAACGAAAAGTTTTTTTTATTCATCTCTGTGTAATTTAACGATCACATTTCATGATAGCGTACGAGAAAAACTTATATCATTTCTAAATCCAGTTGTCGGAATTTTTCATGTGCAAATAGAGTTCATAAGAGCGAGTATATATTATGCAAATGGCGACTACATCATTTCGGTCCCATAGCCGTATGTTAAATGCGTTTTGTGACGCTGTTCGCTGTTCTCTGAATATTCTATTCTATAGCATCCTCGCTACTATTGCGGTCGGGCTCGCACCGACTCGGTTTTCAACGTCAATCTTTTGAAACGAGATTCTGTTTGACTTAAAGTAAGGAGTTGCCGGTCTTTGTCGCGAGGTTACGGATAAATGCACGCCACGGATGAGAAATGAAATTATTTTAAAACAGACCTTTGAAAATTCTGCCCTGAATAAAGTTTTAAATATTATCTAGTTTTAAAAATGTGGCTTCTTCGGATAGTTTTTATTAATTTTTAAATGGAACATCCAATGTGTTTGATAGACATTGAATGTTCATTATAGAACATAGAATATATAATACATTATATATTTTCAAAAACGCGAATCGATAATTTTGTTTATTTGTTTAAATCGTCCAATTTGATTAGGAATTATTCGCCGAATGTATGAATTTAGTATCTTGTCTATTGTCTAACCTACATAGGTCGGTATACTCAATTATACTGCTTAAGAAACTTAGATAAGGAAGTTTAATGTAGCTTTAAAGAGCTTTGTTAGCATTAAAAATTTATGATCCGCTTCTTGATTGCCGAGGATAGGTTTTAAGCTTAAATTATCACAGTTTTTTGTTTTTAAATGAAACATATGTTAGACTGATATATTCAATACACATTAAAATAAAATTACAATATCTATACTAATATTATAAGGCTAAAGAGTTTGTTTGTTTGCTTGAACGCGCTAATCTCAGGAACTACTGGTTCGAATTGAAAAATTCTTTGTGTGTGTTTTTTTTATTGAGGAAAGCTATAGGCTATATTACGTCACGCTACAGCTCATATGAGTGAAGCAATAACCATAAACGCGAGTAAAACCGCGAGGGGCAGTAATACATATTATAATTGGTACTAAGCTAACTTTCACTACCATAAAAAATACTCACTCATAAATATTTGCAAAGTCCACACCAGGAAAGCATAAAAAGCAAAGAACGAATGGACGTTCGACGTGTCATTATCCAAGTTATCTTGTTAGTGTCTATAAACAAATGGTTTCCAACTAACAAGCTAGAATTTTTCACAGCAAGATACCACTTTATCCTGAAACATATTTTGATAAATTTATAACGGTTTATTATCTGTTGAACCAGTGGAGTGTACAGAGCGCTCGCGTGAAATGATTTGATATGCAGGCAAGTGGATATTTCACTATGTGGCTTCTTTATATTTTGTTTTCTATATTTATATAATTTTGTATTATAAGACGATAAAATTTGTTTGCTTAAAAGTTTGTATGCAGGGGGTAATCTATGGAACTATTGGTCTGATTTCAAAAAAAAATTGGCAACGGACAGTCCGATTATTAAGGAAGGTTATATTATATCTCCCTATGAATTATAGGAATGAAGCTATAATAAGCGTGAGTAAAATCGCTACTATATAAGGCGGTAAAAATTGTTTGCTTATAAGTTTGTATGTAGGGGTAAACACTGAAACTATTCATTCAATTTTCTTCTTTTTTCTTTAAATATCCCGCTTATTAAGGAAGGTTGTAGGCTATATCACAACACGTTACGACTTATTGGTGCGATGATATAACTATAAGTGTAAGAGAAAGCGTGAGAGGCAACTAGTCATTTATAAAATACTTGTTGGGCTTGTATTCTTACTATATCTGCACAAATTATGTAAATATATACTCATTATTTATATCACGTACGTTATGAGTATTACAAATAGATACTGAAAAAAAAATATTAAAGAATATATCAAATAAATTTACTTTTTTGAATAGATAATGATCTGAAAAATATTGTATAAAATATATTTTTATTATAATACCGCGTAGGAAGGTTTTATTTCGCTATGAAAAAAATAAAGTAACCTTGACGGTTACCTCCCGGGAATGAAACGATCGCCTCTAGGCACTTTCATTATTAATTCTGAAATTGTGCACTGAATCATTCGTAGCTTCTTATGCCAAAGTTCGTTTCAGAATTCGTGTTTGATTTTCAATCAATACGAAAATAAAATATATTGAATTTTTTGATTTCGAATTTAGAGCAGGACACCAATGGCGATTTATCTATACTATTGGTCGTCTAGCGGTCAGATTTGAACCATAATTCACTAAATTTTCAACCGATTTCAAGATTAACCACAGATAATATATTCTCAATTTGACCATAGACTTTAACAATAAACAAAATATATGGATGTGTTAAAAATACATCGTAGAGGGTGTAGTGTTTTTTATTATTAATTTATTTTTTATGCATGAATGCAATAAAATGAATATTGCTATTTTGTACCTCTATCAAAACTATAAGTGTGCAAAATTTCATACTCCTCCATCCGCGTAATTTTCGTAAAAAGGGGCACAGCCTTTGTTTCACGTATTAATATATATCTAATAAGCTTGTATGTTTCGATTTACTATATGTCTCGTGATATCTTTAATATTTCGTTTAATCTAAAAAGGATATAATTATTTGTGGTAGAGCTTAGTTGTAGTCAATAGACTACCACTGTAGTCTATTGACTACAACTCGTATACGGGCTGGCTCTACTGCGACAGTACTACAGTCTCATAGAGATTTGGCGTGAAGTAGGTAGTATATTTGCGTACGATCAGCGAGAGAGTCGGAAGCCTAATTTTTTTAAGCTGGCAACACATTTGTGGCTCCTTTGATGCTGTTACTACCATAGGCGGTGGTGATCACTTTACATCACGTGTCCCGCATGCTCGTTTGATAGCTATTATTATAAAAAAAAATCAAATGTGAGAAAGAATTATCTTAATACCGTAACAAAAAACATAACATACATAACAGTATTCAAAACCTAAAATGTTAAGATCCCTAAATAATATATCACGCAATAGAAACTTACGACGGGAGGCCATTACGAGTGAGCCTTTCAGTTTTTCTCGCCCTTGAACTTTGATGTTATCGATTTGAGTTTGGGTACGAATTTTCTTAATTACATTTACGTCTTCGACAGTTATATATGTTCACGTTTCGTTACATAATATGTAACAAATTAATTATTGTTACCGAGCGTTATTATATTTTTAAGCGATTTGTCACAGAAAAGTTATTTTGTAACTTCAGCTTTCATGATATTGAATTATTTTCTCAGGTCAATGATTTTTATGCCCGACTGGCCCAGCACGAAGGTAATGTTTTTCGCGCGTATATATAATGCACTAGGCACTCCTCGCGATTTCACGCGCGTTTACGTTTACTGTTCCGCTATTTCCGATATCTCGGTATTCCGGTATTTCTTAGACTACGTGACGTCAGCAAAGAATCAGTGGCGGTTGTGAGCTGTCAAAACTGCAAGCCTTTGTGACCTTTTGTAGCTTAAACAGCTTCACCAATTTTAAAGTTGGTTGTTATGAGACAGTCAATTTTTTAATTTTTTTTAATACTTAAGTATTGCTTCTATTACGATTTGAGTGCTTATAAGTTAAATAGAACGGAATTTAGTATAAGCTATACGAGTACATTAACGCGGTCGAAACCGCGAAGTACATGTTATATTATATATAAAAGATTTGATACGAAATAAATTTTAAATTGGGCTTAGGGCTCCGGAGATTTTGTGATGAGAAAGCGAATTGTATTTTTTTTAACATAAATAATGGGCGTGGATAGCAAAGACTGAAACTATAACGAAATTTCAAAGAAATGATCAAAACTTAAAATGTATTTAGAAATGTATCTAGTACTAAGATAGATTACGCATATTCAGAGGTATCGTCATAATATTCAATTAGGATTACGTAGACGAGTATAATATGATTAATAAAGTGTACTTCGATGTATAAAGAGCTAATCTTAATAAAGTACTATTAGTCACAAAAAAACCTAACGATTTTATATTAACTTACGATCGGGGTACATTAAATAAATTTGTTTGAATTTATATATTTATTTTGTTATTAAATTCTAAGTATTCTTTAATTTGGCGTAACTATCGCTGTTATTGTATTACAATAACATTGTGGATGTATCGATCTTTATCTACATACATAAAATACTTTGCCCTAAATGACTGACTGATTGATCAACGCTCAACCTAAACCGCTTATCGAGTAGACTTGAAATTTGGAGGACATATTCTTTATATGATGCAAGCCTCCGATATGAAGGGATTTTTTAAATTACTGTAAATAGTTAAAAAGGGGTAAAAAAATCTTAGTCCGTTTTTAATCATACTTCAAATTTTAAATTTTGAAATATAAAACTTATCAATATCAACCCCTATTAAGGTACAATGGGGTGGTAAAGTTTGTAAGGAGAAAAAGTATTTTTTTATCCGATTAACCTTAAATTTGGGATATATATTCCATATGATAAATAAATACATATCTGAATCAAAGAATTTTAAAATCATTCCTTATTCACGTGGTATAGACTTTTTCGTTCGTTTCGTTGTTTGAAATAACGAAGTTGCATGCGTCGTGGTCACGAGCAGAGTCAGATTAGAGTTAAACATCATTTTTTAAAATAGTATATCAAATATTAATTTTGATTCAGTATTAATAGAGATATTTAATACCAACAAAAAGAAAGAAAGAGAGAGAAATAATATTTATAAAATGGTCCCTTAGATAGGGTCGGAATACTTGATGTTCCGAAAATATCAGTTTTAATTCGTGTATATATATATATTTTAATTTCTAGTGATGCTAATGCGTTTAAAATTTAAGAAACATTATCAAACAAAATTGCACTAAAAGTTCAGACAATCTTAAGTTCTTAATAGTTTGTTAAAGCTAAATATCCTTCCTGCATTTTATAAATTCACTGTTTCCTTGAAGGTACTCATTATAAAGTTGCTTCTTAAGTATCCTTAAAACTTTCGAATTTCTACTTTCGCAAGTTTTTCTTTAAGGTAGTATTTAGAAAGTACTTTTAAAACATAAATTACTAAATAAGAGTCATATTACTATGTTGTATGAGAGTTAGGAAAAAGATTTCTTTTGCATAATCATTTTTTGTAGGTGATTACGGCCATTACAGGTAGATTCAGGGCATGCGTGATGTCACAAAATTATAGTGATTAGCGTTACCGTCGTAAGACATATATGTACGAGTATGTATGTACCTGCGATAGAGATTGATTGGTATTAATAAACGTTGCTTACGGTTAAATTATTAAATCATAAGAACCCTGCTTGTTGATATGTGACTTATTTATTAGACTTAATTAACTTTTCGCAGAAACAATAAATGTATAGAAAATTTAAGTAATAAGTAAATCGCTAGTACAAAAACATTTGTCTATGATCCTCAGCACCTATGATATAGTTCATTTATTTAACTACCTTAACACAGCAAAACAAACAATATCGAAAGCAAAAAATAAACATAAAACAATAAACATTTCGGCCAATTTAAGTGCAGCCTCAAATATAATTAAATTGTTGTAGCATTTAACAAATACTAGCAAATTGCAAGTGAAACAAACACCGCAAACGAGTGCTTAGTTGACTTTAATTCGATCATCTGCAGTTACGAGATTCAATTTCAAGTGAGGGGGTTTCTCTTGACCACAATTTTATTTTAAAGGCGACATATCGGGCAGTAAGAGGATTGTATGGACTTGGTTTGTTCCACTTCAGTGTCTCTGACATGTTAGTGGCTTTTAGAGGCTTCGGTAATTCTTGTTTACTCTGCGTTTACTGAAGCGCTTTCTTTAGTTTTATTTTTGAGCCACGTGAACATGTTATTAGCAGAATTATATATTGTTTGGTGTTTTCTATTATAACTTGTAATAATATTGAATTGTTTTCTGATTTTTTTTTAGGTATTTCTCGTAGTATTTTTTATGATATGATAAAATAACTGATTTATTTTATAATAATTTCATTCCTGATAACTATAAGTCACTTGATGATAAGCTCTTTAAGTCTGTCGATATTACGTTTAAGCAACGGTGCCTTTTAGTTGTAAGACCTTCACTCTACGTTCTTATGAAATTTATCTTACAATTTAGCAATTTTGAATATTAGGGTGGTAATAGCTGGTGAGTCTGTGGAGTCTGTTTATATTTATATGAATGAGCTCATGTTATATGTCACGATATGTCTTTTATCAATATATTCTAGAACCTGAGGCTCAGCCTAATTACAGCTGCATATTCCTTATTATTATACTGTCTCTTATTTGTGGCTCTGCTAGCGTTAATGTAGCGTTTTTAACATCAGGTGGTACTATTTGCTCGTTTACCCCTTTTTTATAATAAAAAAGAAAATATTTCGTTTAAAAACAATACGAATGTATAACATAATCTCGTCGCGTATATAACATTATACAAAAAAAGTTATCTAAACTAAATAAATGCGGAAAAAAGTCCCTCATTCATTATTCGAGTAATAAAATGTGTTAAATATTTGGAATATACAATAATCTTATATATGTATGTCAAAACTTATTACTAGATATTTTTACAGATTATAATACCAACCTGCTTTTAATTCATTAAACCTTATATCGAAATAGAAGAGAAAAGATAGATATTTACATACTTCGTGAACCAATGTATTAATAATACTTTTGAAATTTTTGACTCAATTTTTTCAAAATGGAGTCCGTGTGGTTTAATATAGTATGGCTTATCAGCGTCCAAATATCCTTAATGAAGTAAATATTAATAATAAATATTAATATTATTCAATGGAATTTACAGTAATTGCTTTGATCCTATTTTTTTAACAAATTCGTATTACGTTAATAAAAATCTGAAACCGGGAATAGTCTTGAATTATGAATCTAAACTTAGTACGGGTCTAAATAAAAGATTCATTTAGTGTGGTTTATAAAAACTTTCATTACATTTCCAGACCTGTTTTACGAGGACATGAATATTTTTGTTCCTTTCCTTTATGGAAATGGGCATAAAAATAATTTGCTTTGTGTGAAAAATGTTAGAGCCACTTTAAACATAATATAATATAAAAATGAACTTTAAAAAAATATTCTTAAATTTAAGTGACGTCTTTTTAACCACGGCCCAAAAAGAGGGGTGCTATATGTTGGACGTATGTATCTGTGTGTTTGTCTCTTGATTCGTAATTCCATAAGGAATGGACCAGTTTTCATACGGTTTTTGTATGAAAATTGATGTAATCGAAATGGTTCTTAGCTATAATTTATGAAGATCTATTTCAACGTTTGAAGGTTGTCTATTAAGCTCTTTACTAGTTGTTGAGCGACTTTTTGCTGTGTGATGCCGGCTTAGAATAGCATCACCCCATATCCTCCCGCGGGTGTCGTAAGAGGCGACTAAGGGAAATAAATCAGGGTATGGGCAGCAGCGTGACTCTGTCTATCAATAACATCTACTGCGGTCACCAACCCGCCTGCCAAGCGTGGTGACTATGGCAAAAATACCCCCCATGGTAATAGCGCCAAGGATACGGCCCTCAGTGCCCGGCAGCCCCGCTATTCCCGGCAAAGGGACATACGCAAGGTTGCCGGAGCGGGCTGGATGAGGGTTGCGGAGGATCGGGATGTTTGGCGCAAACTTGGGGAGGCCTATGTCCAGCAGTGGACTGCGATTGGCTGACGACGAGCGACTTTTACTAGTAAATTTGATATACTATAAATTGGTTTGAAATAACATAGTTGCTTTAACCGGATGCTGTAACGTTATTTGAAATTAGCAGAGTACACAATTTCTTACCAATTTACTGTACAGGTAACGTATTGAAGTTCGTTGAAGTGGTCTCAATGGGTTATCTGTGTTTTTTTTTTCAATTATAAATAATAAATTTTCATTTAGGGCGCACGTTATAGTATTTATTATATTGATTTACTAAAATATATAGTTCTTTTTGTTTTGGAAAAAAAATGTGACATGTCAACCTTTAGATATATTTATGGAGATATTTTTAGAGAAGTTTTAAATTTTAGACATGTCTTGCGTTTTGTATACTGTAACGTGTGGTTGTAAACATGCGTCTAGGATCTAACCCGGAGGATTAAGTGATTATATATGAAGTATTTGTCGGTATTACTATGTAAAGTTAAATATGAAGCTGAAGAATTGCTTTATTTCTTGAGCATTGTAATCTAAAGAACTGACTGATTTGAAGAAAAAATTGTGTTATAGAGTCTGTTTGTTTAGGAAAGTTATATCACGCTTTGACGAATAGGAGAACAAAACTGCGTTCGAGGTAGATACAGCTAGTAACTGACTTTTCTAGTGGCTTTGCTCGCCTTTCATGTCAATTTTGTTATATCGGGCGTGCGTCTAAAGTTTATTTCTCTGCCTGGCTGGTACGATGCGCGCACCTACTGTAAGTTAATGGCCAGCGCAGACTGCACGGCACGGCAGGGTATTAGTTCTTTATGGGTAAAATTTGTTTGTAAGCTTGTGTGTAGGAGGTTAATCTCTGAAATTATTGTTTTAAAAAATATTTTTGCGTAGCATTGCTCGTTTTTTCTCGAATAATATCAGTAAGCATACTTGCAAGGTAAACCGCGAGGGACAGCTAGTCCAACTTAAATTCGTACGTGACTAGAGGTAAGAAGTACGTATATGCAAGACATAATTGGATGCAGACAGAAAAATAATTCGTAGATATTGATGTATCCTGTATAATACATCACGTATTTAATAATATTCAAAGAAATTTAAAATCATCTAAACTAAATAAGTAAGAAAAGTTCCTTAATTTAATGTTTCGAATATTAAAGAGTGCTTCTTATTTTGCCATATAAAATAATCTCATGTATTAGAAAAATTTATTATTAAAAACTTTTCAGCCTGTAATTATACAATCTATAGCCTTACCGTAAGTGCAAACAGTACCAGTATAAGTTGACACAGGGTAATAGCAATCGTATTAACGGTATGAAAATGCTTAAAATATAACCAAATAAACTGTTTATTTTTAAATTTTGATGATTTTTAGGGTTCCGTACCTTAAAAGGAAAAACGGAACCCTTATAGGATCACTTTGTTGTCCGTCCGTCTGTCTGTCTGTCTGTCTGTCTGTCTGTCTGTCTGTCTGTCTGTCTGTCTGTCTGTCTGTCTGTCTGTCTGTCTGTCTGTCTGTCTGTCTGTCTGTCTGTCTGTCTGTCTGTCTGTCTGTCTGTCTGTCTGTCTGTCTGTCTGTCTGTCTGTCTGTCTGTCTGTCTGTCTGTCTGTCTGTCTGTCTGTCTGTCTGTCTGTCTGTCTGTCTGTCTGTCTGTCTGTCTGTCTGTCTGTCTGTCTGTCTGTCTGTCTGTCTGTCTGTCTGTCTGTCTGTCTGTCTGTCTGTCTGTCTGTCTGTCTGTCTGTCTGTCTGTCTGTCTGTCTGTCTGTCTGTCTGTCTGTCTGTCTGTCTGTCTGTCTGTCTGTCTGTCTGTCTGTCTGTCTGTCTGTCTGTCTGTCTGTCTGTCTGTCTGTCTGTCTGTCTGTCTGTCTGTCTGTCTGTCTGTCTGTCTGTCTGTCTGTCTGTCTGTCTGTCTGTCTGTCTGTCTGTCTGTCTGTCTGTCTGTCTGTCTGTCTGTCTGTCTGTCTGTCTGTCTGTCTGTCTGTCTGTCTGTCTGTCTGTCTGTCTGTCTGTCTGTCTGTCTGTCTGTCTGTCTGTCTGTCTGTCTGTCTGTCTGTCTGTCTGTCTGTCTGTCTGTCTGTCTGTCTGTCTGTCTGTCTGTCTGTCTGTCTGTCTGTCTGTCTGTCTGTCTGTCTGTCTGTCTGTCTGTCTGTCTGTCTGTCTGTCTGTCTGTCTGTCTGTCTGTCTGTCTGTCTGTCTGTCTGTCTGTCTGTCTGTCTGTCTGTCTGTCTGTCTGTCTGTCTGTCTGTCTGTCTGTCTGTCTGTCTGTCTGTCTGTCTGTCTGTCTGTCTGTCTGTCTGTCTGTCTGTCTGTCTGTCTGTCTGTCTGTCTGTCTGTCTGTCTGTCTGTCTGTCTGTCTGTCTGTCTGTCTGTCTGTCTGTCTGTCTGTCTGTCTGTCTGTCTGTCTGTCTGTCTGTCTGTCTGTCTGTCTGTCTGTCTGTCTGTCTGTCTGTCTGTCTGTCTGTCTGTCTGTCTGTCTGTCTGTCTGTCTGTCTGTCTGTCTGTCTGTCTGTCTGTCTGTCTGTCTGTCTGTCTGTCTGTCTGTCTGTCTGTCTGTCTGTCTGTCTGTCTGTCTGTCTGTCTGTCTGTCTGTCTGTCTGTCTGTCTGTCTGTCTGTCTGTCTGTCTGTCTGTCTGTCTGTCTGTCTGTCTGTCTGTCTGTCTGTCTGTCTGTCTGTCTGTCTGTCTGTCTGTCTGTCTGTCTGTCTGTCTGTCTGTCTGTCTGTCTGTCTGTCTGTCTGTCTGTCTGTCTGTCTGTCTGTCTGTCTGTCTGTCTGTCTGTCTGTCTGTCTGTCTGTCTGTCTGTCTGTCTGTCTGTCTGTCTGTCTGTCTGTCTGTCTGTCTGTCTGTCTGTCTGTCTGTCTGTCTGTCTGTCTGTCTGTCTGTCTGTCTGTCTGTCTGTCTGTCTGTCTGTCTGTCTGTCTGTCTGTCTGTCTGTCTGTCTGTCTGTCTGTCTGTCTGTCTGTCTGTCTGTCTGTCTGTCTGTCTGTCTGTCTGTCTGTCTGTCTGTCTGTCTGTCTGTCTGTCTGTCTGTCTGTCTGTCTGTCTGTCTGTCTGTCTGTCTGTCTGTCTGTCTGTCTGTCTGTCTGTCTGTCTGTCTGTCTGTCTGTCTGTCTGTCTGTCTGTCTGTCTGTCTGTCTGTCTGTCTGTCTGTCTGTCTGTCTGTCTGTCTGTCTGTCTGTCTGTCTGTCTGTCTGTCTGTCTGTCTGTCTGTCTGTCTGTCTGTCTGTCTGTCTGTCTGTCTGTCTGTCTGTCTGTCTGTCTGTCTGTCTGTCTGTCTGTCTGTCTGTCTGTCTGTCTGTCTGTCTGTCTGTCTGTCTGTCTGTCTGTCTGTCTGTCTGTCTGTCTGTCTGTCTGTCTGTCTGTCTGTCTGTCTGTCTGTCTGTCTGTCTGTCTGTCTGTCTGTCTGTCTGTCTGTCTGTCTGTCTGTCTGTCTGTCTGTCTGTCTGTCTGTCTGTCTGTCTGTCTGTCTGTCTGTCTGTCTGTCTGTCTGTCTGTCTGTCTGTCTGTCTGTCTGTCTGTCTGTCTGTCTGTCTGTCTGTCTGTCTGTCTGTCTGTCTGTCTGTCTGTCTGTCTGTCTGTCTGTCTGTCTGTCTGTCTGTCTGTCTGTCTGTCTGTCTGTCTGTCTGTCTGTCTGTCTGTCTGTCTGTCTGTCTGTCTGTCTGTCTGTCTGTCTGTCTGTCTGTCTGTCTGTCTGTCTGTCTGTCTGTCTGTCTGTCTGTCTGTCTGTCTGTCTGTCTGTCTGTCTGTCTGTCTGTCTGTCTGTCTGTCTGTCTGTCTGTCTGTCTGTCTGTCTGTCTGTCTGTCTGTCTGTCTGTCTGTCTGTCTGTCTGTCTGTCTGTCTGTCTGTCTGTCTGTCTGTCTGTCTGTCTGTCTGTCTGTCTGTCTGTCTGTCTGTCTGTCTGTCTGTCTGTCTGTCTGTCTGTCTGTCTGTCTGTCTGTCTGTCTGTCTGTCTGTCTGTCTGTCTGTCTGTCTGTCTGTCTGTCTGTCTGTCTGTCTGTCTGTCTGTCTGTCTGTCTGTCTGTCTGTCTGTCTGTCTGTCTGTCTGTCTGTCTGTCTGTCTGTCTGTCTGTCTGTCTGTCTGTCTGTCTGTCTGTCTGTCTGTCTGTCTGTCTGTCTGTCTGTCTGTCTGTCTGTCTGTCTGTCTGTCTGTCTGTCTGTCTGTCTGTCTGTCTGTCTGTCTGTCTGTCTGTCTGTCTGTCTGTCTGTCTGTCTGTCTGTCTGTCTGTCTGTCTGTCTGTCTGTCTGTCTGTCTGTCTGTCTGTCTGTCTGTCTGTCTGTCTGTCTGTCTGTCTGTCTGTCTGTCTGTCTGTCTGTCTGTCTGTCTGTCTGTCTGTCTGTCTGTCTGTCTGTCTGTCTGTCTGTCTGTCTGTCTGTCTGTCTGTCTGTCTGTCTGTCTGTCTGTCTGTCTGTCTGTCTGTCTGTCTGTCTGTCTGTCTGTCTGTCTGTCTGTCTGTCTGTCTGTCTGTCTGTCTGTCTGTCTGTCTGTCTGTCTGTCTGTCTGTCTGTCTGTCTGTCTGTCTGTCTGTCTGTCTGTCTGTCTGTCTGTCTGTCTGTCTGTCTGTCTGTCTGTCTGTCTGTCTGTCTGTCTGTCTGTCTGTCTGTCTGTCTGTCTGTCTGTCTGTCTGTCTGTCTGTCTGTCTGTCTGTCTGTCTGTCTGTCTGTCTGTCTGTCTGTCTGTCTGTCTGTCTGTCTGTCTGTCTGTCTGTCTGTCTGTCTGTCTGTCTGTCTGTCTGTCTGTCTGTCTGTCTGTCTGTCTGTCTGTCTGTCTGTCTGTCTGTCTGTCTGTCTGTCTGTCTGTCTGTCTGTCTGTCTGTCTGTCTGTCTGTCTGTCTGTCTGTCTGTCTGTCTGTCTGTCTGTCTGTCTGTCTGTCTGTCTGTCTGTCTGTCTGTCTGTCTGTCTGTCTGTCTGTCTGTCTGTCTGTCTGTCTGTCTGTCTGTCTGTCTGTCTGTCTGTCTGTCTGTCTGTCTGTCTGTCTGTCTGTCTGTCTGTCTGTCTGTCTGTCTGTCTGTCTGTCTGTCTGTCTGTCTGTCTGTCTGTCTGTCTGTCTGTCTGTCTGTCTGTCTGTCTGTCTGTCTGTCTGTCTGTCTGTCTGTCTGTCTGTCTGTCTGTCTGTCTGTCTGTCTGTCTGTCTGTCTGTCTGTCTGTCTGTCTGTCTGTCTGTCTGTCTGTCTGTCTGTCTGTCTGTCTGTCTGTCTGTCTGTCTGTCTGTCTGTCTGTCTGTCTGTCTGTCTGTCTGTCTGTCTGTCTGTCTGTCTGTCTGTCTGTCTGTCTGTCTGTCTGTCTGTCTGTCTGTCTGTCTGTCTGTCTGTCTGTCTGTCTGTCTGTCTGTCTGTCTGTCTGTCTGTCTGTCTGTCTGTCTGTCTGTCTGTCTGTCTGTCTGTCTGTCTGTCTGTCTGTCTGTCTGTCTGTCTGTCTGTCTGTCTGTCTGTCTGTCTGTCTGTCTGTCTGTCTGTCTGTCTGTCTGTCTGTCTGTCTGTCTGTCTGTCTGTCTGTCTGTCTGTCTGTCTGTCTGTCTGTCTGTCTGTCTGTCTGTCTGTCTGTCTGTCTGTCTGTCTGTCTGTCTGTCTGTCTGTCTGTCTGTCTGTCTGTCTGTCTGTCTGTCTGTCTGTCTGTCTGTCTGTCTGTCTGTCTGTCTGTCTGTCTGTCTGTCTGTCTGTCTGTCTGTCTGTCTGTCTGTCTGTCTGTCTGTCTGTCTGTCTGTCTGTCTGTCTGTCTGTCTGTCTGTCTGTCTGTCTGTCTGTCTGTCTGTCTGTCTGTCTGTCTGTCTGTCTGTCTGTCTGTCTGTCTGTCTGTCTGTCTGTCTGTCTGTCTGTCTGTCTGTCTGTCTGTCTGTCTGTCTGTCTGTCTGTCTGTCTGTCTGTCTGTCTGTCTGTCTGTCTGTCTGTCTGTCTGTCTGTCTGTCTGTCTGTCTGTCTGTCTGTCTGTCTGTCTGTCTGTCTGTCTGTCTGTCTGTCTGTCTGTCTGTCTGTCTGTCTGTCTGTCTGTCTGTCTGTCTGTCTGTCTGTCTGTCTGTCTGTCTGTCTGTCTGTCTGTCTGTCTGTCTGTCTGTCTGTCTGTCTGTCTGTCTGTCTGTCTGTCTGTCTGTCTGTCTGTCTGTCTGTCTGTCTGTCTGTCTGTCTGTCTGTCTGTCTGTCTGTCTGTCTGTCTGTCTGTCTGTCTGTCTGTCTGTCTGTCTGTCTGTCTGTCTGTCTGTCTGTCTGTCTGTCTGTCTGTCTGTCTGTCTGTCTGTCTGTCTGTCTGTCTGTCTGTCTGTCTGTCTGTCTGTCTGTCTGTCTGTCTGTCTGTCTGTCTGTCTGTCTGTCTGTCTGTCTGTCTGTCTGTCTGTCTGTCTGTCTGTCTGTCTGTCTGTCTGTCTGTCTGTCTGTCTGTCTGTCTGTCTGTCTGTCTGTCTGTCTGTCTGTCTGTCTGTCTGTCTGTCTGTCTGTCTGTCTGTCTGTCTGTCTGTCTGTCTGTCTGTCTGTCTGTCTGTCTGTCTGTCTGTCTGTCTGTCTGTCTGTCTGTCTGTCTGTCTGTCTGTCTGTCTGTCTGTCTGTCTGTCTGTCTGTCTGTCTGTCTGTCTGTCTGTCTGTCTGTCTGTCTGTCTGTCTGTCTGTCTGTCTGTCTGTCTGTCTGTCTGTCTGTCTGTCTGTCTGTCTGTCTGTCTGTCTGTCTGTCTGTCTGTCTGTCTGTCTGTCTGTCTGTCTGTCTGTCTGTCTGTCTGTCTGTCTGTCTGTCTGTCTGTCTGTCTGTCTGTCTGTCTGTCTGTCTGTCTGTCTGTCTGTCTGTCTGTCTGTCTGTCTGTCTGTCTGTCTGTCTGTCTGTCTGTCTGTCTGTCTGTCTGTCTGTCTGTCTGTCTGTCTGTCTGTCTGTCTGTCTGTCTGTCTGTCTGTCTGTCTGTCTGTCTGTCTGTCTGTCTGTCTGTCTGTCTGTCTGTCTGTCTGTCTGTCTGTCTGTCTGTCTGTCTGTCTGTCTGTCTGTCTGTCTGTCTGTCTGTCTGTCTGTCTGTCTGTCTGTCTGTCTGTCTGTCTGTCTGTCTGTCTGTCTGTCTGTCTGTCTGTCTGTCTGTCTGTCTGTCTGTCTGTCTGTCTGTCTGTCTGTCTGTCTGTCTGTCTGTCTGTCTGTCTGTCTGTCTGTCTGTCTGTCTGTCTGTCTGTCTGTCTGTCTGTCTGTCTGTCTGTCTGTCTGTCTGTCGGGATGTCAACCCTTTTTTCTCAGAAATGCATAGACGTATCATGTTGAAATTAATATCATATACTCAAGTCTACGATGACATGCGGCCGTGAAAATATTAAAGTTCTAAGTCAACGCAATCAAAAGATAATGGAAAATATGTCGTATATTTTGACCATTTTAGCGTTTTCGCAAGGGAATCAAAACCTATAGGGTACTTCCCATTGATCTAGCACGATGAAATTTGGCAAGAAGTAAGATCTTATGGTACAAATAAAGGAAAAAATCTGAAAACTGTAAATTTTTGTATGTATGTTTGTCTGTTTGTAAGTTTGTCTTTCAATCTTTTTCTCAGAAACGCGTGAAGGTAACAAATTTTTATCAACGTCAAGTACTCAGAGTTGTAATTACTAAGAGCTGTGAAAAAATCAAACTTCTAAGTTAACGCAATCAAAAGATACGGTCACATATATCACATATTTTAAGTATGATAGCGTTTTTAACGTTTTCGCAAGGGAATCAAAACCTATAGGGTACTTCCCTTTGACCAAGCATTATGAAATTTGGCCAGGAGCAAGGTCCTTTAGTATACATAAAGGAAAAAATCCGAAAACTGTAAATTTCTGTTCGTGTGTCTGTCAGTCTGTACGTCTGTCTTTCAACCTTTTTCTCAGGAACGCGTAAATGTATCAAGTTGTAAATTGATCAAGCGGAAAATATATTAATCTTAGAATTAAAATTATATGTACTTGTAACAAATTAACATAGAAGTTGATCGCAGCTAACAAAATGATAGCGCGCGATACAGCTAATGCCATCTTACAACATTATGACATTAACTGTGATATAATTCTGCTCGATTAATAATTTTTTTTATTTTAATTATTATTTAAACGCGCTAAAAATAATAAAATAAACTTTTCATTTAAAAGTTTTATCGTCGATTTATAACGTCATTACGTAATTAACATTCAATATAAAAGCTTCACGCGATTTGATTTAAGTACTCGTATTGACAGTACGAAAATTTTAAAATTAAATTCAAGCAGATCGAGTTATTTAATTTACTTATTTATTTACACATTTAAGTCTTCTGGTTATTAGTAATATAATTAGTTATTTATAAATAAACAATTAGTTTTGTTCGAATTAAGGACTAATTATTTTCGTCTTGGCAACACGAATATATATTTTGATATTTTGATTGATAATGTAAATCTAAATATTTTACGAACGTAGTGCAGGGGTAGTGGAGTGTAGTAGAATATAAATAAAAATAAAACGAGAATAAAATATAATATAATTATGTTGTTAATGTCAAAGTCAACAAGTTAGTTCATTGAAATTGTCAAGAGATGGCGCTGGATCCTGAATCGCGCTATAACTTTGCTTTTTTGAAAGTATAAGGTGTATTAATACTTAAAATAAAATTTTGTGTTTCCATGGATTGCATCCATAATTGTGTTTTAAATTAAAGTGCTCCTAAGTAGTTTCAAAATAGGTTTTGGGACGTGATCCATATTTACATAATATTTGATTATATTTAAGCGACTTCTAAAAAAGGAGTGTTTTCAATTCGACCTTGTATTTAATTTTTTTTTATGTTTGTTCGCCGATTACGCCGCCATTTGTGTACCGATTTTCAATTTTTTTTTTGTTTGAAAAGGTATACTTCCAAGGTGGTCCCATTGTCTTCAGGTCAGGATCAGATGATGGGATCCTGGAGAAATTGAGGGAACTCCTCAAATATTCTAGGCAAGCCTATACCGATTTAGATATTTTTGATAGTAACTTATGTAGGAACAGCTCATGAAGACCACAAATGGCGTAGATGGGTTAGTCTTATATAGATTTCTATAAGTTTGTACGGAACCCTCGGTGCGCGAGTCCTACTCGCACTTGACCAGTTATTAAATATTAGATAACTCTCTATTTGACCTGGATAAAATAAAATTTTGTTGTATTATACTTTCGCTAAACGATCTCTGGAAGTGTACTTGTGCTAGTGTTCGATTTGTGAAAGGGATTTGGCTTAGTCGATGTAAGTTAATTAATGTTCGTCATAAAACCAAGCGAATCACTTTGTTTTTGACTTAATTAAAGTGCCTAATTGGGAACAAGAGCAAATGTTACTAGCACAATATTATTCATTTAAGTGTTCAGATTGTGTATTGTTGAAGTATTTCACCCGCTATGAAGTAAATTATTTGTTTCGTAAATTATACAATGTACTAGATCTAAAGGTATTAACACAAGAGGATTTATGATATACCGAAGGATAGACAGAGTTAACATCGCAATATTGGTAATTTATTAGAGATTATATCTTTTTGGTTTAGCCATTTCTAGCCGAAACACTTGGAGCTTGAAAAAATACTCTAGAAAAATATAACTCCTCATACTACTGCCTCCGTTGACAACATTTCTCGCCCAGAGAATTCTCCCAGAGAAAGACTTGGAATTCAAAAGAGAAATGCTAGCATTCTTGCCACCAGTCTACAGACATGGTTTGAACAGAATAAGTTGTAAATATTAAATTTTTTTCTTTTTCTCTATTACTATATGATAGTCTTAAGAAGATTTATGCCGAGAAAGCAGATTCCGTTTTGACGTGTGACATAGTAAAGTTTTAAAGAAAATGCGCGCTTTTGTTAATTTTGTGCTGGAATATTAGAATTATTATTCTTGTTGCTTACTTTATTTTTGTGCATTAATTTGCGTGTTTTATTATTTATATATTACCTATGTATTTTTGACTTTACAAAAAATCTTCTGGCCGTAGAATAGTTTTGTTTTCAATAAACGCGTGTGTGTTCTAAATTAGTACTGATGATTACGGACGCGTCTTGTGTTATTATATAATAAAAATTTAAGTAAATGAGTCAACTAATGATAGTGAATATAAGTTGAGTTGAATTTAATTTAGCGTAGGCAGTTGAAACATTCATCATATTTCCCAGACATGTTTCAGAAGGACACGAATGAAGATATTATATTTTTGCTCCTTTGTCTCGCAGACGTTGCGTTTGAATAATTCTCTTTGTGTTGAAAACGTTGCGTCCACTTCAATTATCATATTAATTTGAATTTAAACAATGAAGTTATATTTCACGCTTTGAGTAATAAAATGTCTATGTTAAACATTTTTTTTTTAAACAAAAAAATGAATTGTTAAATTTGCGTCTATTTTTAACCGACTTCCAAAATAGGAGGAGGTTCTCAGTCGACTTGAAAATGTCGTGGAAAATATTTACTTTTGCTTTGAGTTTATATGGACCAATCAAATTCGATTTTGAATTTTCATATTCTATCCCTAATAGGGTGAAAAGTGGTAAAAATGTTAGTATAGAAAGTCTTTTCCGTGGTCGTATTAACTAAAATTTAATACACATATTTTTTATGATAGTGATGAAATGTCAAAAAATAGACCAATATCCGTATTGGCGTGCAAAAACGCTGTGAATTTTTGTAGATAAAATGTATTTTTTTGGATGATTATTCTCAAACTTAGCATAAATTACTAAGAGTGAAGAACTAAATATATGTATAAAAGAAATTCAAAATTATCCCTTATAGAGACAATAGGGGGTATTAAAATCTAGAACGGAAAAAATCGATGATCCATCTACTTACCTGATATTTTGGTTGCGTATTTCTATTACGACATAGGGATGAATTAAAAAAGATTTCGATATTCCAGTCCGAAATGGGTACAAAAGGTAATAAATTAAAAGTAAAAAAATATATATATTTCAACGCGCAAATAAAAAAATTATTTTCCTTTAAAAGTTTGATTATAAAGTTATAAAGTCATACAATTTACACGATACAAAAGCTTGATGCGAGATTTAAGTACTATAGTATTGACTTAGTTTGATAATTTTATTTTATTATATTAATTGTATTGCAATTATTACAATTTTCGATTTGGTACATTCTATTTATGTTTGTTTATTATTTTATATAAAAACAGCAACTAAATAATATATCTGTATATAAAAAAATTCAATCAATTTCTTAATAAATAAAAATCAGCAGATTTTAATGCAATTAAATTTATTATATTAATTCATTTCATTTAAAAAATAATTAATTACATTCAGTTTTAAACAGGAAAAAATACATGAATAAATATTAACATTATTTAACGCATTGAGCAAACGCAAACTTTGTTTCTATTGCAGCGGCCGAATCTGTAGTAAAGCGCTCGACACACGCGCCCGCACATAGCAGCGGTGCAGACGCGGCGGCTCCTGGCTGGGGAACTCAGCAACGCTTCGGCCGGGCTAATTATTGTTGGATTCGTATCCAGATTGTCGATGAAGAGAATGTCTGGAACATGCGTAAATGTTTATGATTCTATTATTATATTCGATAACCTTAATTAGTTTAACATATTATAAATTATAATAATAATAGTCTTAGAGTATGTTTATTAAATAAGGGCGCATCACGTGATGTCACGTGACTGTTATAGCTTACTAAATAAATAGATTGACAGTTACTGCTTCATTGTTCTGTTTGAATGCAACGGAATTTTATTAGGTATATTAGAATTATTATTTTAGTTGTTTTCGAATATTTTTTGGTTGTTCTGGAATTTCATGTGTTTACAATTCATTAAATACTTCTTATGTATTTTTTTCTCTAAAAAATTACATAACAGTAAAATAAAAATGTTACATAAGCGAAACACTTACCGGGTTTGTCATTTTCTTCGCACGAGACGGTTTGCGCTACCAGCAGAGCCACCAAGAGAGCGAGGAGGAAAGGGAAGATTTTGATTGCCATGGTGCTTCGATTGCGATTGTTTTTTAAATATATCTTTTGAATATTTTGCCTCGTATTTATATGAAAAAACAAGATAAGTGCAATTTAGTCATGCGCTTTAATTCCCTTATCACTTTCATTATATTATTATTTTGATAAAATAGGTTCTTTTTTGTAAATAGTCATATAAAAATAATTTACATGACTATAGCTCATACATCATAGTAAGAGAGCTGAAAGCCTAACTCCGTCAGTCAATTCTTTCTTTACTTTCTATAAAACTACCTCGCTTATTTTTTTTTAATCATTGCGTATTTCTGGCTCCTCAGGTGCCGCAAATATCCATCAGTAGCAGTGACTTCTTAAAATCGAGTAATTGCTATAAAAACGTCATATTTAACTTAAAACCAATTGTAAATATGTAATTTTAAATAGATCCGGATGAAGATGGTGATGGACGAGATGGTTCTTAGTTAAAATTTATTAAGATCTTTTCCGATATTTTAAGGTTATCATACTATTTTCTAGTCCTTGAAAGGATTTAAGCAACTTCTACTGGACAACTTGTCTCGAATTTACTATATTATGAATAAAATTAACATAAAAGAGTTACTTAACCTTGATCTGGTGCTGCAGCATCATGTAAATTCAGCAGGACATATCGATGAAATGATCTCAATAAGTAGATTATCGGGTGTTGTTTAAAATGTGCAATTTTATATATAAAAAATTGATTTGATATCGCATGTTATAGAATTATCAACAATAAGAAAAACGTATTTATATAATTGTTGTTGTTTTGACTCAATATTAATCTGGAAGAAATAACAATGAACAAAATAAAGCATAAATACACACCTTAAACTTATTACGCCCCTCCTTTTGGGTCGGGGGTTAAAAAAAACAGACAAATAAAAAAGCCAATATATAAATAGACTCATAAACCTACGCTACGACAGGCTACTCTATTCATAAAGGAATATTTTTGGAGATATTTACAGAGGAGTTTTCATTTTCAGAAACATCTTGCGCTTTTTTAGAACACTATATAAAAAAGAAAGCGCCTTGGGTCGATAATGGGTATTTAAATCTGACATTTTTTGTACTTTTTCACTCGCACGCGTCCAAAAAAGTAACGTTGGAAAAATACGCGTTACTTCTTTAAAGTAGGATCTAACTTAAACGATAAAGAGAGTACAAGTGACGGATTTTAATAAAGTTGAAACAAAAATGTTAGTTTTTATAGGATACATTTAGGCATACCATCGGTATTACCATGTAACTCGATTCATAATAGCGAACTATAGTGGAGGACAGTGAACGTAAATGTTAACCAATTTGGCAAGAAAGCAAAATGGCGGTTGCAGCAGCGAAACATAGCGAGTAACGTCATAACTAGCTTTTTCGTGGGTTTGCTCGCACATGTATATTTAGTTATGCCAGATGACCGTCTTAAATTAACTTCTCTGTCTGATTGGTACTTGGTTTATTAAAGTACTAAATTGGGGACAAAATAAATGTTACTAGGATGATATTATTGATTTAAGTGTAAATATTGTTTATTGTAGAACTATTACACCTGCTAAGTAGTTTATTATTTTTTAAGGTAAGGTTTAAGGTATCAATAACGGGTAATGTTGACACACTAATGGATAGACACAATTAACATCGGTATATTAGTCATTAATTTGAAATTATATCTTTTCGGTTTGGCCATTTGCAGCCGAGATATTTGAACATTGGAGTAGTACTATAAAAAATATTCTAAAAATATATAACAGCCTCCGTTGGTAACATGTCTTGCCTACAAAATAAAAGTTGCAATTCAAAAGAGAAACGCTAGCATTCTTGCCACCACTCCTCAGATATAATTATAACAGAAATTAATATGAGTTGTAAATATTAAAATTTCTTTCTTTTTCTCTTTTACTATGATAGTCTTAGAGGATTTATGCTGAGGAGTCAAAACATACTTAACATTTTAAAAAAAGCGCCTACTCGCGTTAATATAGTGCTTTTATGCGACGAACGTTCATCAGGAATATACGAGTTATTATTCTTGTCGTTTACTTTATTTTTGCGTATTTATCTTTGTGTTTAATTTTTTAAGGACCTTTTATGTATTTTTGACTTTAAAAAAGAGCTTCTGGATGGACGCTCTTGTGTTATAAGATAATAGAAAATAAACTAATTGTATTAAATAAGTTGAGTTGAATTTAATTTAGCGTGGGCAGTTGAAGCGTTCATCATATTTTCCAAAAATTTTTAGAAGGACTTTCATTCTAGTCTATGTTTGTTTCTTTATTTAGTCGAAGCATAGCGTATGCTTTAATTATAATATTAATTTGAATATAAATAACAAAAAAAATATGTATGACACTTTGAGTAGTATAATATGTTGAGCAGTTTTATTTTTTTCTGAAACAGAAAAATTATTTTGTTAAGTTGTGTCTATTTTTCAGTTTATAGATGTTATGTTAACTCAATGAAAATTATGTACTTATATTTTAGTTAATATAAAATGAAATCGAATGTAAATGTCTGTCAGTTTTTTTTATTAGTTTTATTACTATCTAGGCCTTTATGGTATCGATGAATTCATATTCTGTTAGTATATTCTACTTTAGCCCTTTTCTAAAATTTTCAAAGTAATTGGTCAGTTAATTACTTTCATTCAGATGGACCTATTCAATCACCAATTGATTTTCAACCAACTTAAAAAAACCTTATCCGGTTTCGATTCAGAACGATGTTTGAGTGTGTGTTTGAATAACTTTAATATTTTTTTCTATAGTGAAATATCTGTTCTCATTCGTATATTGGTCCATAGTTCGATAGAAAACTCCTTAACATTTGATAGCAAAATGTAACGTTTTGCGTTTTTAGCGATTAAACGTTATTTGTTAAAAGTTTCCAATTAAGTCCATTATGGTTTTTTATGAAACCATACTTTTCTGACCCACGTAACTACCATTTGAAGCTTGTGATCGTGTCACAGTTGTGTTATATAATCAGGGCAACAAATGATATTTGGTCATCCTTAGTTTAACTACATTAACCGAAAATTACCTAAGACTGGTTAACATGTATTTAATAACATAATATATAATATAAATAAGGACAAAAAAATCAGATATTAATTGTCGTGTCATTACTACAACTTTCGATTTGCTAGATTTTATTATTTTTTATTAAATATAATGTTTTGAGCTTGAAAATTTATAAAAATAACAACTAAATATCTCCATATAAAAAGAAATTGTTCTATTAATAAATAAAAATAAACAGATTTTATGCATTTAAATTTCTTTAAATAATTCATTTCATTTAATAATACATAAAATTATTATATTAAGTTTTAAACATGAAAAATTATATATATAATTATAAACATTATTTAACGCATTGAGCAAACGCAAACTTTGTTTCTGTTGCAGCGGCCAAATCTGTAGTAAAGCGCTCGACACACGCGCCCGCACATAGCAGCGGTGCAGACGCGGCGGCTCCTGGCTGGGGAACTCAGCAACGCTTCGGCCGGGCTGATTATTGTTGGATTCGTATCCGGATTCTCGATGAAGAGAATGTCTGAAACATGGGAAAATGTTTAGTATTAAATAAAGACAGCGTCGGTTTCTCCTTAATTTTTTTTATTTGGATTGCTCGTCGCTGTAGAATCATTATTTTTATTGCTTTATTTCAATATATTTTGGGTGTTCTGTAATTAAATACTTCATGTGTAATATTTGTCTAAAAAGTAGATACATTAATTACATAGTAGCTTAAAGTAGTAAAATAAAATATGTTTCATAAATGAAATACTTACCAGGTTTGTCATTTTCCTTGCACGAGACTGTCTGCGCTACCAGCAGAGCCACCAACAGAGCGAGGAGGAAAGGAAAGACTTTGATTGCCATGGTGCTTTGATTACGATTGTTTCTCAAATATGTCCTTTGAATATTATGCCTCGTATTTATACAAAAAATCACGATAAGTGAAATTTATTAATGCGCTTTTATCTCTTTATCACTGTTTATTAATTATTGTCGACTCTATTTATAGTTTTAGTGCCTTTTTGATAAAGTAGGTTCTTTTTTGAAATAGTCATCTAAAGTCGATTTACTTTCTGCTAAAGAATTTCAAGGGTATTGTTTTATTGTGAATGTCCAATCCATGCGTAGTTGACGCCTTGTATATTATTAAATTTGATTTAGACCGGAAGCTATAGAATTAAAAATTTACGAAATTAAAAACCATATTTATTTGATTATATTTGTATTGATTCACTATCAACCTGAAAGAAATATCAATTAACAAGATAAAATAAAATTACAAATGTCAAACTTATAACTTTTGTGGTGGGAGGTTATATCAATCAATCTGTCTGATGTTAAAATCTATATCTATAGACCCATCTAATTATGTATCTCACGACAAGCTTCTCCGTACATAAAGATTTTTTTTTCATATAAGATAGTTTTACAGGAGTTATTTATTTTTGATAGTTGTATATGCTTCGACTCATAGGACCGGTGTAGTAACCATAAATATTAATCAAATGGCACAAAAATAAAAATGCCGTGATAACCGCAAAACACAGCTAGTTATGAGTTACATTTAGTTTTTGCTCGCAGCTTTTCTCGCTTAATATGGATTTGTTATGTCAGACGATCGTGTAAAATTTATTTTTCTGCCTGGTTGGTGTGACACGCGCGTTACTTTTAGTTAATGGCCTGCGCAGACTGCACGCCATGGCCGTGTATATACATATTCCAACGATGTCCAACGAACGTTTAATGCCGTGTGATGCCCTAACTTAAAATACTTTGCTCTGTCGCCCCCAGTGGGTGCAAAAACAAAATCAAATTCAAAAAGTGCAGGCAATAAATATAATAAGTTGGCTAATTTTATTGCAATTGGATCAATTATGATTCGATGAAAAATGATTTTTAAACATTAGTGTATGGTCTGAAATAGGCCTTAGACGATATAATTAATGTTCGTCATAAAACCAAGCGAATCACTTTGTTTTTGACTTGATTAAAGTTCCAAATTAGGAACAAAAGCAAAGTGTACAGATTGTTTATTGTTGAAGTATTACACTCGCTTAGTAGTTCATAATTTATTACGTAAATTATACAATATACTAGACCTCTAAAGGTATCAATATAATCACTAGAGGATTTATAATAGGCACACCAATGTATAGACGGAGGTAAGATCACAATATTTGTCTTTTATTTGAAACTATATCTTTTCGGTTTCACTATTTGCAGCCGAAGCACTTGGACTTTGGAGTGATAGTGTTTTAACAGAAATTATTAGGTATTCTAAATATTAATATGTATGTCTTTTTTCTTATTTACTATACTTACTATAGGACTAGCAAGTCCTAGAAGATTTATGCCGAGAAGGCAGAGTCGGTTTTGAAATGCGACATAGTAAATGTAAAAAAAAAAATTGTGCTCGGATGCGACGGACGTGGATTAGGGATATTAGTATTTTTATTCTTTTAGCTTTATGTATTTTTGTGTATTAATTTGTGTTTTTTATTATTTAAATACTGAATGTAAATGAATGAATTTTTGATCTTTAAGAATAGTGTTATTTTCAATAAATGTCTTTGTTTAATATATTTTCTAGACACGTTGGCGCAGTGGTCACTGCAACTGACTCAAGCGCTAACGGCAGCAGGTACGATTCCCGCTCACGGCAAAATGTCTGTATTGGCCATACGGATGTTTGTCGTGGTCTGGGTGTTGATGTTGTGTGTGTTTCCGGACCCCCGACACAAGGTCACGCGATCTTAATGGGGGCCGTTGAGTGTGATGCGTTTATTTTATTTTATTCAATTTTATTGTAATACAATAAAAAAATTTGAACTACATGAATTCAACAAAGATTAGTTGATTTTAATTATGCGTGGGCAGTTGAAACAATCATCACTGTTTGCCGGACATATTTCAGAGGGATACGAATGAAGATATTATATTTTTGCTTCTATCTCTCGCAGACGTTGCGTTTGAATAATTTCCTTTGTGTGGAAACTTTGTCTCTACTTCATTTAAAACATTAATTTGAATCTCAATAATACAGTTATATTTCACGCTTTGAGTAATAAAATGTCAATATTTAGCAGGTTTTTTATCTCAAACAGAATATATGTGTTATTTATTAAGTTCCGTCTATTTTCATTTTATTGACTTGAAGAAAATTATCGATTTTGTCTAATATAAAAAGAAATCTAGAAACTTCTGCGTATATTACTTTAGGTCTTTATGGTATCAATAAATTTGTTTTCTATTAATATATTCTATTACGCCCCTTTTCTAACATTTTCACTGTAATTATAACGGTTAGTTTATTACTTTCATTCAGATTGACCTATTCAACCACGAATTAATTTTCAATTAAATTTAAAAAAGGAAAAGTTATTGACTAAAAATGTGTGACAGAAATTACATGTTATGTAATTAGTGCAAGGAATGATATTATGTTATACATACAATGTAATGTAATGCATTTACATTTACTGAAAACTCACTTAGACTAGTTAATATGTTTATGGTGTAATTAATACAACTTCCCATTTGATATATTCTATTAATTTTTATTTATTACTATATATTGAGACTTTTTAGATAGATATAAAATATAAAATTTAATACCTCCACTTATTAAATTCCTATCGTTCTTCAAATAAATAAAAATAAATAAAAATGAAACAGATTTTTTATGCATTTAAATTTATTATAGTAAAAAAATATTTAATGAGATATAATAATATTCAGTTTTAAATACGAAAAAGAATATTAAACATTATTAACATTATTTAACGCATTGAGCAAACGCAAACTTTGTTTCTGTTGCAGCGGCCAAATCTGTAGTAAAGCGCTCGACACACGCGCCCGCACATAGCAGCGGTGCAGACGCGGCGGCTCCTGGCTGGGGAACTCAGCAACGCTTGGGCCGGGCTGATTATTGTTGGATTCGTATCCGGATTCTCGATGAAAAGAATATCTGAAATATGGAAAAATGTTTAAGATTCTATTATTATATAGCCTTAATTATGAACAGAGTTATAATGTTAATAGTCTTTGAGTATATCTATTGAAAGCATCGTGTGATTTTTGTAACGGTTTTACTTATAATTTTTTGGCTATAATCTATATAAATAAATAAAACTGAAGTGTCTGTTTGTAATTTTAAAATAACAGCTTTTAATTAAATGCTTATCAAAGTATATGTATATGATATTTACATCAAAGTACAATTTATACAATTTTTGCTTATATGTCTGTTTGTTTCGGCTTATTTCTGAACCAGCTGGACTGCTTTTAAAGGGAGTTTAACTCACAGTTACAAGAGAGTTTATAAGGAACAACTTAGGCTACTTTTAATTAAAAAAAATATTTATTTGAATTAAAAAATAAAAATTAGGGTTACGTCGAAAGCAAAATAGAAACAAATTAACGCGGGTGAAATCGCGAGGCACACCTAGTAGTACATAAGCTTATGACAGAAAAATGCACAATGTTTCATAAACGAAATACATACCTGGTTTTTCATTTTCTTCGCACGAGACTGTCTGCGCTACCAGCAAAGCTACCAACAGAGCGAGGAGGAAAGGGAAGACTTTGATTGCCATGGTGCTTCGATTACGATTGTTTTTCAAATATGTTGTTCGGATATTATGTCTCGTATTTATACAAAAAAATCAAGATAAGCCAAACTTATTTATGCGCTTTAATCCCCTTATCACTTTTTTTAAAATTATTTTTGTCTCCATTTACATTTTGATAATGTAGGTTCTTTTTTGAAATAGTCTTTTAAATAGAAAAGACGTTATGTTAAAAACCTATCGATGTCAGTTCGTGTTAGAGCTCTACCATACACTCTCAGACAATCGGTGCAAAGTCACTAAAATAGCTCATCAACGTAGTAAAATTGCCGGAAGTCTAACTCTATCAGTAATTTCATTCTTTACTTAATATTACTTCATCGCTCATTTCTTTTTAAGCTGGTTATGAATTTCTGGCTCCTCTGACATCGCGTCGCCGCCAATGTTAAAATTAGGTAAATGCTATAAAATGTAGGCGAAGAAAATTCGCGCGCACTCGCCACTAGAGGGCGCGCGGTACACCAGTCAGCTCGTGACCACGACGGATGCAATTTCGTCGAAACGTCGGGCATTAAAAAAGGTATTAATACGTTTAGTTATCGTGATAAGACCAGTTATATTAAATATGAATGTTATATTTTACTTCAAAATTACTTGTAAATATGTAAGTTAAGTTTTAAAATTTTTTTAAGGTAAACTATCAAAGTCTAAAATGACTAACACCAAATAACACGCGACAATAGTTTATCCATAGACACACACACACACACACACACACATACACACCTCTATAATACGATAGTTACGAAAACAATTACACACTTGACTGTCAATATTGGTTAAAGTAATTGTTATAAAAATATACCAAAAGCAACCCAAACTTGAAAAAAAAATTGATTTTTTTATGTAAGTCACCATATTCTTATAATTCCATTCTGACAGCTTACTAATTTGTATAAAGATTGCCACCTGAACTTCATAGGCCGTTAATAGCAAATAATAAGATAAGTTGTATTCCGTGTAAAATCATTTTCTCAACATATCATTTTAAGAAAGGAGAACCGATTTCAATGGTAAAAAACGTATCTTCGCTTATTTATATGACATAATTTTACAGTAATTTTTTAATTCGTTTTTGTCAAACAACTAAAACCCAAAAAAAAATTACAACTAAATCAAGTTTTGTGAAAATTCTATAGGACTAATGGGACTTATTCGTTGAGGATCTGTATGTTCACCGATTACTCGAAAACGGCTGAATCGATTTGATTTATTATTTTATCGTTTGAATATATTTAGGTATACTCTCCAGTTGGTCCCTATTATTCTTGTTGATTTATCTCTCTTGTATATTAATTTTTGTACTCGTATGTTTTTTTGACTAAAAGAAAGGAAAATAACTTCTGGTCATTAAGAATCTTTTTGCGGACGCGTCTTGTGATATAAGATATTGAAATGATTAACTATATCTGCTAAACAAAGTTGAGATATATTTAATTCGTGACGGGTAGTTGACATGAATTCGATGAAAAATATCTTATTAAAATTAAGTTAATACAAAATCAAATCTAAAAGCTTCTGTGTATGTCAGTGTTCTTGTAGTTTTTCTTTTTTTAGTCGTTTTAGGTATATATTAATTGCTTGTTTTTTGCTATATTCTATTATAATTCGCCTCATTTTACATTTTCACAGTAATTACTACGGTTTATTAATTACTTTTATAAATATTAACTTATTTAATGAGTAGTTAATTTTCAACCAACTTCAAAAAAGAAGCTTTTAATTTAGAGTTTTTTTTTATATTTTACAAAATTTTAATGAATTTTCGATAATTAATAGGTAATCATTTCTTTTCGTCTGATAATTCGATGGAACTTTTCCAAATTTGAGACGGAACTTCGTAATACGTAATAGAAATTTATTTATTTAGACTGGTCAACAAGTAAACAACGGATAAAATGTTAAATGCTAACAAATTTGTAATTATTGTAACTAATTTTTGTTAATTATTATAAATTGAAAATATTTTTAAGATGAGTGATAATGATATAAAAATATCAACTAAATAAGTCCACATAGAAAATTGTTATTGTTAAAAATATAAATAAAAATCAACTGATCTTTTTTGTATTTACATTTATTATAATAATTAATATAATTTAATATAATAATAATTAACCAAATTAAGTTTTAAACATGAAAACAATATGAATAATTATTAACATTATTTAACGCATTGAGCAAACGCAAACTTTGTTTCTGTTGCAGCGGCCAAATCTGTAGTAAAGCGCTCGACACACGCGCCCGCACATGGCAGCGGTGCAGACGCGGCGGCTTCTGGCAGGGGAATCTAGCAACGCTTGGGCTGGGCTGATTATTGTTGGATTCGTATCCGGATTCTCGATGAAAAGAATGTCTGAAACATGGGAAAATATTTAGTATTAAATAAAGACAGCGTCGGTTACTCCTTAATTTTTTTTTATTTGGATTGCTCGTGCTGTAGAATCATTATTTTTATTGCTTTATTTAAATATGTTTTGGGTGGTCTGTAATTTAATACTTCATGTGTAATATTTGTCTAAAAAGTAGATACATAAGCTTAAAATAGTAAAATACAATACGTTTCATAAATGAAATACTTACCAGGTTTGTCATTTTCTTCGCACGAGACTGTCTGCGCTACCAGCAGAGCCACCAACAGAGCGAGGAGGAAAGGGAAGACTTTGATTGCCATGGTGCTTTGATTACGATTGTTTTTCAAATATGTCCTTTGAATATTATGCCTCGTATTCATACAAAAAATCACGATAAGTGAAATTTATTAATGCGCTTTTATCTCCTTATCACTGTTTATTAATTATTGTCGACTCCATTTATAGTTTTAGTGCCATTTTGATAAAGTAGGTTCTTTTTTGAAATAGTCATCTAAAGTCGATTTACTTTCTGCTAAAGAATTTCAAGGGTATTGTTTTATTGTGAATGTCCAATCCATGCGTAGTTGACGCCTTGTATATTATTAAACTTGATTTAGACCGGTCGTTATAGAATTAAAAATTTACGAAATGAAAACCATATTTATTTAATTATTTTTGTATTGATTCACTATCAACCTGAAAGAAATATCAATTAACAAGATAAAACACAATTACAAATGTCAAACATAACTTTTGTGGTTGGAGGTTGTAAGATAGATTGATGTTAAAATCTATATGTATGTATAGACTATGTATCTCACGACAAGCTTCTGCATACATAAAGATCTTTTTTTCATATAAGATACATTTACAGGAGTTATTTATTTTTGATAGTGGTATATGCTTTGACTCATAGTTAAAACTAGTTTTTGCTCGCAGCTTCTCTCGCGTAATATGGATTTGTTATGTCAGACGATCGTGCAAAATTTATGTTTCTGCCTGGTCGGTGTGACACGCGCGTTACTGTTAGTTAATGGTCTGCGCAGACTGCACGCCATGCCAGTGTATATACATATTCCAACGATGTCCAACGAACGTTTAATACCGTGTGATGCCCTAACTTAAAATACTTTGCTCTGTCGCCCCCAGTGGGTGCAAAAACAAAATCAAATTCAAAAAGTGCAGGCTATAAATATAATAAGTTGGCTAATTTTATTGCAATTGGATCAATTATGACTCGATGAAAAATGATTTTTAAACATTAGTGTATGGTCTGAAATAGGCCTTAGACGATATAATTAATGTTCGTCATAAAACCAAGCGAATCACTATGTTTTTGACATCATTAAAGTACCAAATTAGGAACAAAAACAAAGTGTACAGATTGTTTATTGTTGAAGTATTTCACTCGCTTAGTAGTTCATAATTTATTTCGTAACTTATACAATATACTAGACCTCTAAAGGTATCAATATAATCACTAGAGGATTTATAATAGGCACACCGATGTATAGACGGAGGTAAGATCACAATATTTGTCTTTTATTTGAAACTATATCGTTTCGGTTTCACTATTTGCAGCCGTAGCACTTGGACTTTGGAGTGATAATGTTTTAAAAAAAATTATTAGGTATTCTAAATATTAATATGTATGTCTTTTTTCTTTTTTACTATATGCTAGTCTTAGAAAATTTATGCCGAGAAGGCAGAGTCGGTTTTGAAATGCGACATAGTAAATGTAAAAAAAAAATTGTTCCCGGATGCGACGGACGTGGATTAGGGATATTAGAATTTTTATTCTTTTAGCTTTATGTATTTTTGTGTATTAATTTGTGTTTTTTATTATTTAAATACTTCTTATGAATTCTTGATCTTTAAGAATAGTGTTATTTTCAATAAATGTTTTTTTTTAATATATTTTCTAGACACGTTGGCGCAGTGGTCACTGCAACTGACTCAAGTGCTAACGGCAGCAGGTACGATTCCCGCTCACGGCAAAATGTCTGTATTGGCCATACGGATGTTTGTCGTGGTCTGGGTGTTTATGTTAGTGTTGTGAGTGTTTCCGGACTCCCGACACAAGGTCACGCGATCTTAATGGGGGCCGTCGAGTGTGATGCGTTTATTTTATTTTATTCATTTTTATTGTAATATAATAAAAAATAATGAACTACATGAATTCAACAAAGATTAGTTGATTTTAATTATGCGTGCGCAGTTGAAACAATCATCACTGTTTGCCGGACATGTTTCAGAGGGATACGAATGAAGATATTATATTTTTGCTTCTATCTCTCGCAGACGTTGCGTTTGAATAATTTCCTCTGTGTGGAAACGTTGTGTCTACTTCATTTAAAACATTAATTTGAATCTCAATAATACAATTATATTTCACGCTTTGAGTAATAAAATGTCAATATTTAGCAGTTTTTTTTATCTCAAACAGAATAAATGTGTTATTTATTAAGTTCCGTCTATGTTCATTTTATTGACTTGATGAAAATTATCGATTTTGTCTAATATAAAAAGAAATCTAGAAACTTCTGCGTATATCACTTTAGGTCTTTATGGTATCAATAAATTTGTTTTCTATTAATATATTCTATTACGCCCCTTTTCTAACAATTTCACTGTAATTATAACGGTTAGTTTATTACTTTCATTCAGATTGACCTATTCAATCACGAATTAATTTTCAATTAAATTTAAAAAAGGAAAAGTTATTGACTAAAAATGTGTGACAGAAATTACATGTTATGTAATTAGTGCAAGGAATGATATTATGTTATACATACAATGTAATTTAATGCATTTACATTTACTGAAAACTCACTTAGACTGGTTAATATGTTTATGTTGTAATTATTACAACTTCCCATTTGATATATTCTATTAATTTTTATTTATTACTATATATTGAGACTTTTTAGATAGATAAAAAATAAAAAATTAAATACCTCCACTTAATAAATTCCTATCGTTCTTCAAATAAATAAAAATAAATAAAAATGAAACAGATTTTTTATGCATTTAAATTTATTATAGTAAAAAAAAAAATTAATGAGATATAATAATATTCAGTTTTAAATACGAAAAAGAATATTAAACATTATTAACATTATTTAACGCATTGAGCAAACGCAAACTTTGTTTCTGTTGCAGCGGCCAAATCTGTAGTAAAGCGCTCGACACACGCGCCCGCACATGGCAGCGGTGCAGACGCGGCGGCTCCTGGCTGGGGAACTCAGCAACGCTTGGGCCGGGCTGATTATTGTTGGATTCGTATCCGGATTCTCGATGAAAAGAATATCTGAAATATGGAAAAATGTTTAAGATTCTATTAATTATGCCTTAATTATGAACAGAGTTATAATGTAAATAGTCTTTGAGTATATCTATTGAAAGCATCGTGTGATTTTTGTAACGGTTCTACTTATGATTTTTTTGGCTATAATCTACATATATAAATAAATAAAACTGAAGTGTCTGTTTGTAATTTTAAAATAACAGTTTTTAATTAAATGCTTATCAAAGTATATGTATATGATATTTACATCAAAGTACAATTTATACAATTTTTGCTTATATGTCTGTTTGTTTCGGCTTATTTCTGAACCAGCTGGACTGCTTTTAAAGGGAGTTTTACTCACAGTTACAAGAGAGTTTATAAGGAAGAACTTAGGCTACTTTTAATTAAAATAATATTTATTTGAATTAAAAAATAAAAATTAGGCTTACGCGAAAGCAAAATAGAAACAAATTAACGCGGGTGAAATCGCGTGGCACACCTAGTAGTACATAAGCTTACAATAGAAGAATGCACAATGTTTCATAAAAGAAATACTTACCAGGTTTTTCATTTTCTTCGCACGAGACTGTCTGCGCTACCAGCAGAGCCACCAACAGAGCGAGGAGGAAAGGGAAGACTTTGATTGCCATGGTGCTTCGATTACGATTGTTTTTCAAATATGTTGTTCGGATATTATGTCTCGTATTTATACCAAAAAATCAAGATAAGCCAAACTTATTTATGCGCTTTAATCCCCTTATCACTTTTTTAAAATTATTTTTGTCTCCATTTACATCTTGATAATCTAGGTTATTTTTTGAAATAGTCTTCTAAATAGAAAAGACGTTATGTTAAAGACCTATCGATGTCAGTTCGTGTTAGAGCTCTACCATACTCTCTCAGACAATCGGTGCAAAGTCACTAAAATAGCTCATCAACGTAGTAAAATTGCCGGAAATCTAACTCTATCAGTAATTTCATTCTTTACTTCATATTACTTCATCGTTCATTTCTTTTTAAGCTGGTTATGCATTTCTGGCTCCTCTGACACCGCGTCGCCACCAATGTTAAAGTTAGGTAAATGCTATAAAATGTAGGCGAAGAAAATTCGCGCGCACTCGCCACTAGAGGGCGCGCGGTACACCAGTCAGCTCGTGACCACGACCGATGCAACTTCGTCGAAACGTCGGGCAATAAAAAAGGTGTTAATACTTTTAGTTATCGCGATAACACCAGTTATATTAAATGTGAATGTTATATTTCACTTCAAAATTACTTGTAAATATGTAAGTTAAGTTTTAAAATTTATTTAAGGTAGACTATCAAAGTCTAAAATGACTAACACCAAATGACACGCGACAATAGTTTATCCATACACACACACCTCTATAATACGATAGTTACGAAAACAATTACACACTTGACTGTTAATATTGGTAAAAGTAATTGTTATAAAAATATACCAAAACCACACTAAAGTTGTAAAAAAAAATAGATTTTTTTATGTAAGTCACCATATTCTTGTAATTGCATTCTGACAGCTTACTAATTTGTATAAAGATTGCCACTTGAACTTCATAGGCCGTTAATAGCAAATAATAAGTAAGTTGTATTCTGTGTAAAATCATTTTCTCAAAAAATCGTTTTAAAAAAGGGGAACCGATTTCAATGGTAAAAACATAATTTTACAGTAATTTTTAATTCGTTTTTGTCAAACAACTAAAACCCAAAAAAAATTACAACTAAATCAAGTTTTGTAAAAATTCTATAGGACTAATGGGACTTATTCGTCGAGGATCTGTATGTTCACCGATTACTCGAAAACGGCTGAATCGATTTGATTTATTATATTATCGTTTGAATATATTTAGGTATACTCTCCAGTTGGTCCCTATTATTCTTGTTGATTTATCTCTTTTGTATATTAATTTTTGTACTCGTATGTTTTTTTGACTAAAAGAAAAGAAAATAGCTTCTGGTCATTAAGAATCTTTTTTTTCAAATAAATGCATTTATTTTATATTACTATTGACAATTGCGGACGCGTCTTGTGATATAAGATATTGAAATGATTAACTATATCTGCTAAACAAAGTTGAGATATATTTAATTCGTGACGGGTAGTTGACATGAATTCGATGAAAAATATCTTATTAGAATTAAGCTAATACAAAATCAAATCTAAAAGCTTCTGTGTATGTCAGTGTTCTTGTAGTTTTTCTTTTTTTAGTCCTTTTAGGTATATATTAATTGCTTGTTTTTTGCTATATTCTATTATAATTCGCCTCATTTTACATTTTCACAGTAATTACTACGGTTTATTAATTACTTTTATAAATATTACCCTATTTAATGAGGAGTTGATTTTCAACCAACTTCAAAAAAGAAGCTTTTAATTTAGAGTTTTTTTTATATTTTACAAAATTTTAATGAATTATCGATAATTAATAGGTAATCATTTCTTTTCGTCTGATAATTCGATGGAACTTTTCCAAATTTGAGACGGAACTTCGTAACACGTAATAGAAATTTATTTATTTAGACTGGTCAACAAGTAAACAACGGATAAAATGTTAAATGTTAACAAATTTGTAATTATGGTAACTATTTTTTATTATTTAATATAAATTTAAAATATTTTTTAAGAAATATGATAATGACATAAAAATATCAACTAAATTAGTCCACATAGAAAATTGCTATTATTCTTTTACAAAAATATAAATAAAAATCAACTGATCTTTTTTGTATTTACATTTATTATAATAATTAATATAATTTAATATAATAATAATTAACCAAATTAAGTTTTAAACATGAAAACAATATGAATAATTATTAACATTATTTAACGCATTGAGCAAACGCAAACTTTGTTTCTGTTGCAGCGGCCAAATTTGTAGTAAAGCGCTCGACACACGCGCCCGCACATAGCAGCGGTGCAGACGCGGCGGCTTCTGGCAGGGGAATCTAGCAACGCTTGGGCTGGGCTGATTATTGTTGGATTCGTATCCGGATTCTCGATGAAAAGAATGTCTGAAACATGGGAAAATATTTAGTATTAAATAAAGACAGCGTCGGTTACTCCTTAATTTTTTTTTATTTGGATTGCTCGTGCTGTAGAATCATTATTTTTATTGCTTTATTTAAATATGTTTTGGGTGGTCTGTAATTTAATACTTCATGTGTAATATTTGTCTAAAAAGTAGATACATAAGCTTAAAATAGTAAAATACAATACGTTTCATAAATGAAATACTTACCAGGTTTGTCATTTTCTTCGCACGAGACTGTCTGCGCTACCAGCAGAGCCACCAACAGAGCGAGGAGGAAAGGGAAGACTTTGATTGCCATGGTGCTTTGATTACGATTGTTTTTCAAATATGTCCTTTGAATATTATGCCTCGTATTTATACAAAAAATCACGATAAGTGAAATTTATTAATGCGCTTTTATCTCCTTATCACTGTTTATTAATTATTGTCGACTCCATTTATAGTTTTAGTGCCATTTTGATAAAGTAGGTTCTTTTTTGAAATAGTCATCTAAACCCGATTTACTTTCTGCTAAAGAATTTCAAGGGTATTGTTTTATTGTGAATGTCCAATCCATGCGTAGTTGACGCCTTGTATATTATTAAACTTGATTTAGACCGGTCGTTATAGAATTAAAAATTTACGAAATGAAAACCATATTTATTTAATTATTTTTGTATTGATTCACTATCAACCTGAAAGAAATATCAATTAACAAGATAAAACACAATTACAAATGTCAAACATAACTTTTGTGGTTGGAGGTTGTAAGATAGATTGATGTTAAAATCTATATGTATGTATAGACTATGTATCTCACGACAAGCTTCTGCATACATAAAGATCTTTTTTTCATATAAGATACATTTACAGGAGTTATTTATTTTTGATAGTGGTATATGCTTTGACTCATAGTTATGAGTTAAAACTAGTTTTTGCTCGCAGCTTCTCTCGCGTAATATGGATTTGTTATGTCAGACGATCGTGCAAAATTTATGTTTCTGCCTGGTCGGTGTGACACGCGCGTTACTGTTAGTTAATGGTCTGCGCAGACTGCACGCCATGCCAGTGTATATACATATTCCAACGATGTCCAACGAACGTTTAATACCGTGTGATGCCCTAACTTAAAATACTTTGCTCTGTCGCCCCCAGTGGGTGCAAAAACAAAATCAAATTCAAAAAGTGCAGGCTATAAATATAATAAGTTGGCTAATTTTATTGCAATTGGATCAATTATGACTCGATGAAAAATGATTTTTAAACATTAGTGTATGGTCTGAAATAGGCCTTAGACGATATAATTAATGTTCGTCATAAAACCAAGCGAATCACTATGTTTTTGACATCATTAAAGTACCAAATTAGAAACAAAAACAAAGTGTACAGATTGTTTATTGTTGAAGTATTTCACTCGCTTAGTAGTTCATAATTTATTTCGTAAATTATACAATATACTAGACCTCTAAAGGTATCAATATAATCACTAGAGGATTTATAATAGGCACACCGATGTATAGAAGGAGGTAAGATCACAATATTTGTCTTTTATTTGAAACTATATCTTTTCAGTTTCACTATTTGCAGCCGAAGCACTTCGACTTTGGAGTGATAGTGTTTTAACAGAAATTATTAGGTATTCTAAATATTAAAATTTATGTCTTTTTTTCTTTTTTACTATATGCTAGTCTTAGAAAATTTATGCCGAGAAGGCAGAGTCGGTTTTGAAATGCGACATAGTAAATGTTAAAAAAAAATTGTGCTCGGATGCGACGGACGTGGATTTGGGATATTAGAATTTTTATTCTTTTAGTTTTATGTATTTTTGTGTATTAATTTGTGTTTTTTATTATTTAAATACTTCTTATGAATTTTAGATCTTTAAGAATAGTGTTATTTTCAATAAATGTCTTTGTTTAATATATTTTCTAGACACGTTGGCGCAGTGGTCACTGCAACTGACTCAAGCGCTAACGGCAGCAGGTACGATTCCCGCTCACGGCAAAATGTCTGTATTGGCCATACGGATGTTTGTCGTGGTCTGAATATATAATATGAATAATTTCTTTTGTGTGGAAACGTTGTGTCTACTTCCTTTAAAACATTAATTTGAATCTGAATAATGCAGTTATATTTCACGCTTTGAGTAATAAAATGTCAATGTTTAGCTGTTTTTTTATCTCAAACAGAATAAATGTGTTATTTATTAAGTTCCGTCTATTTTCATTTTATTGACTTGATGAAAATTATCGACTTTGATTTTGTCTAATATATAAAGAAATCTAGAAATTTCTGCGTATATCACTTTAGGTCTTTATGGTATCAATAAATTTGTTTTCTATTAATATATTCTATTACGTCTCTTTTCTAACATTTTCACAGTAATTATAACGGTTAGTTTATTACTTTCATTCAGATTGACCTATTCAATCACGAATTAATTTTCAATCAAATTTAAAAAAGGACACATTTTTAGTCAATAACTTTTATTGACTAAAAATATGTGACAGAAATTACATGTTATGTAATAAGTGCAAGTAATGATATTATGTTATACATACAATGTAATGTAATGCATTACATTTACTGAAGACTGGTTAATATGTTTGTAATTAATACAACTTCCCAATTGATATATTCTATTAATTTTTATTTATTAATATATATTGAGAGACTTTTTAGATAGATAATAGCGCTATAAAATAAAAAATTAAATACCTCCATTTATAAAATTCCTATCGTTCTTTAAATAAATAAAAATGAAACAGATTTTTTATGCATTTAAATTTATTATAGTAAAAAAAAATATTTAATGAGATATAATAATATCCAGTTTTAAATACGAAAAAGAATATTAAACATTATTAACATTTTTAACGCATTGAGCAAACGCAAACTTTGTTTCTGTTGCAGCGGCCAAATCTGTAGTAAAGCGCTCGACACACGCGCCCGCACATAGCAGAGGTGCAGACGCGGCGGCTCCTGGCTGGGGAACTCAGCAACGCTTGGGCCGGGCTGATTATTGTTGGATTCGTATCCGGATTCTCGATGAAAAGAATATCTGAAATATGGAAAAATGTTTAAGATTCTATTATTATATAGCCTTAATTATGAACAGAGTTATAATGTTAATAGTCTTTGAGTATATCTGTTGAAAGCATCGTGTGATTTTTGTAACGGTTCTACTTATAATTTTTTGGCTATAATCTATATATATAAATAAAACTGAAGTGTCTGTTTGTAATTTTAAAATAACAGCTTTTAATTAAATGCTTATCAAAGTATATGTATATGATATTTACATCAAAGTACAATTTATACAATTTTTGCTTATATGTCTGTTTGTTTCGGCTTATTTCTGAACCAGCTGGACTGCTTTTAAAGGGAGTTTAACTCACAGTTACAAGAGAGTTTATAAGGAACAACTTAGGCTACTTTTAATTAAAAAAAATATTTATTTGAATTAAAAAATAAAAATTAGGGTTACGTCGAAAGCAAAATAGAAACAAATTAACGTGGGTGAAATCGCGAGGCACACCTAGTAGTACATAAGCTTATGACAGAAAAATGCACAATGTTTCATAAACGAAATACATACCTGGTTTTTCATTTTCTTCGCACGAGACTGTCTGCGCTACCAGCAGAGCCACCAACAGAGCGAGGAGGAAAGGGAAGACTTTGATTGCCATGGTGCTTCGATTACGATTGTTTTTCAAATATGTTGTTCGGATATTATGTCTCGTATTTATACAAAAAAATCAAGATAAGCCAAACTTATTTATTCGCTTGAATCCCCTTATCACTTTTATTAAATTATTTTTGTCTCCATTTACATGTTGATAATGTAGGTTCTTTTTTGAAATAGTCTTCTAAATAGAAAAGACGTTATGCTAAAGACCTATCGATGTCAGTTCGTGTTAGAGCTCTACCATACTCTCTCAGATAATCGGTGCAAAGTCACTAAAATAGTTCATCAATGTAGTAAAATTGCCGGAAGTCTAACTCTATCAGTAATTTCATTCTTTACTTTATATTACTTCATCGCTCATTTCTTTTTTAAGCTGGTTATGCATTTCTGGCTCCTCTGACACCGCGTCGTCGACAATGTTAAAATTAGGTAAATGCTATAAAATGTAGGCGCAGAAAATTCGCGCGCACTCGCCACTAGAGGGCTTGCGGTATACCAGTCAGCTCGTGACCACGACGGATGCAACTTCGTCGAAACGTCGGGCAATAAAAAATGTATTACTACCTTTAGTTTTCACGATAAGACCCGATATATTAAATACTAGCTTTTGCCCGCGACTTCGTCCGCGTTTTCGTCGTTTTTCGTAAAAAAGTAGCATATATCCTTCCTCAGGGTTCACTGGTTTTGATGTGACAGACAGATTAACTTTCGTATTATAGGTAGTAGGGCAAATATAATATGTTAATTCATAATACTTGATTTCTATGATCCTTTTTTTATTGAATAGGTAATAATGTTAACTTTTTTAAATTAGGGATGAGTGAGAGTATTATAAACGTAAGAGTAAACAAATATAATCAGAATGCTCCGATCTCCTAAGCTATCAGGAGTTACACGTGTTATTGTATGTCAACCATAAAAGATAGACATATGCTGTTGGGAGATATTTTTTAGAAAATTTTATGAAGAATGTTTCCGTCATACATGATTTCTTTATAACTTTAACCATTAAGGCTGCCCACGCGACGGAATCTTAAAAATGGAGTAACTCCTCCCGTTTTCCCAAAATTTTCCTTCACTACTCTGCTCCTCTTGATTGTAGCGTAAAGAAAAGTATACTATAACCTGCCCAGGAGTATGAAGAATAATTGTATCAAGTTTCGTTAAAATTCGTCGAGTAGTTTTTGTTTCTATAAGGAACATACATACAGACAGACAGACAGACAAAAATTTTACTGATTGCATTTTTGGCATCAGTATCGATCACTAATCACCCCCTGATAGTTATTTTGAAAATATATTTCATGTACAGAATTGACCTCTCTACAGATTTATTATAAGTATAGATAGAAGATGAATGTTACATTTCACTTAAAAATTACTTGTAAACATGTAAGTTAAGTTTTTAAATTTTTTTAAGGTAGACTATCAAAATCTAAAATGACTAACACCAAATGACACGTGACAATCGTTTATCCATACACAAACACCTCAATAATACGATAGCTACGAAAAAAATTACACACTTGACTGTCAACATTGGTTAAAGTAATTGTTATAAAAATATACCAAAAGCACCCCAAACTTGAAAAAAAAAATAGATATTTTTTTGTGAGTCACCATATTCTTATAATTCCATTCTGACAGCTTCCTAATTTGTATGAAGGTTGCCACCTCAACTTCATAGGCCGTTAATAGCAAATAATAAGATAAGTTTTATTCCGTGTAAAATCATTTCCTCAACATATCATTTTAAAAAAGGGGAACCGATTTCAAAGGTAAAATACGTATTTTCGCTTATTTATATGACATAATTTTACAGTAACTTTTAATTCGTTTTTGTCAAACAACTAAAACCCAAAAAAAATTACAACTAAATCAAGTTTTGTGAAAATTCTATAGGACTAATGGGACTTATTCGTTGAGGATCTGTATGTTCACCGATTACTCGAAAACGGCTGAATCGATTTGATTTATTATTTTATCGTTTGAATATATTTAGGTATACTATCCAGTTGGTCCCTATTATTCTTGTTGATTTATCTCTTTTGTATATTAATTTTTGTACTCGTATGTTTTTTTGACTAAAAGAAAGGAAAATAACTTCTGGTCATTAAGAAAATTTTTTTTTTTTAAATAAATGCATTTATTTTATATTACTATTGACAATTGCGGACGCGTCTTGTGATATAAGATATTGAAATGATTAACTATATCTGCTAAACAAAGTTGAGATATATTTAATTCGTGACGGGTAGTTGACATGAATTCGATGAAAAATATCTTATTAGAATTAAGCTAATACAAAATCAAATCTAAAAGCTTCTGTGTATGTCAGTGTTCTTGTAGTTTTTCTTTTTTTAGTCCTTTTAGGTATATATTAATTGCTTGTTTTTTGCTATATTCTATTATAATTCGCCTCATTTTACATTTTCACAGTAATTACTACGGTTTATTAATTACTTTTATAAATATTACCCTATTTAATGAGGAGTTGATTTTCAACCAACTTCAAAAAAGAAGCTTTTAATTTAGAGTTTTTTTTATATTTTACAAAATTTTAATGAATTATCGATAATTAATAGGTAATCATTTCTTTTCGTCTGATAATTCGATGGAACTTTTCCAAATTTGAGACGGAACTTCGTAACACGTAATAGAAATTTATTTATTTAGACTGGTCAACAAGTAAACAACGGATAAAATGTTAAATGTTAACAAATTTGTAATTATGGTAACTATTTTTTATTATTTAATATAAATTTAAAATATTTTTTAAGAAATATGATAATGACATAAAAATATCAACTAAATTAGTCCACATAGAAAATTGCTATTATTCTTTTACAAAAATATAAATAAAAATCAACTGATCTTTTTTGTATTTACATTTATTATAATAATTAATATAATTTAATATAATAATAATTAACCAAATTAAGTTTTAAACATGAAAACAATATGAATAATTATTAACATTATTTAACGCATTGAGCAAACGCAAACTTTGTTTCTGTTGCAGCGGCCAAATCTGTAGTAAAGCGCTCGACACACGCGCCCGCACATAGCAGCGGTGCAGACGCGGCGGCTCCTGGCAGGGGAACTCAGCAACGCTTCGGCCGGGCTGATTATTGTTGGATTCGTATCCAGATTGTCGATGAAGAGAATGTCTGGAACATGCGTAAATGATTCTATTATGTATTAGGTAACCTTAATTAGTTTAACATATTATAAATTATAATAATAATATTCTTAGAGTATGTGTGCATCGCGTGATTTTTGTGACGTAATAAAAAAAGACAGTGACGGTTACTCCTTCATTTTTGTGCTTGGATGCGGCGCACCTATATTAGGAATAGTAGGATTATTATTTTAATATTGCTTTATTAAAATATTTTTTGAACCCTCTAAAATTTTGTTTTTAGTTAAATAAATACTACTTATGATTTTATTATCTAAAATAGTTCATGAGCTTATAATAGAAAAATATAGAACGTTTAATGAACGAAATACTTACCAGGTTTGTCATTTTCTTCGCACGAGACTGTCTGCGCTACCAGCAGAGCCACCAACAGAGCGAGGAGGAAAGGGAAGACTTTGATTGCCATGGTGCTTCGATTACGATTGTGTCTGAAATATGTCATTTGAATATGATGCCTCGTATTTATGCGAATAATCAAGATAAGCGAAACTTCTTCATGCGCTTTTATCTCCTTATCACTTTTATTAAATTATTATCGACTTAATTTTATAATTTTTGTGCAATCTTAATAATATGGTTTCTTTTTTGAAAAAAGCATCTAAAAAGAAGTTACGTTATGCTAAAAAATTCCAGCGTTTCATTGTGTTAAAGTTAAGCTGCAACCCATTGAGTACAGTTCGTATTTGGGCTCTATGAAAAGAGAAAGAAATTACTTACTTTATTATGCTGTTAACGCATTTATGTCTCCTCTTGTATTGTAAATATCTATCGGCGGTCAATGGTCAATCTTAAAATCAAGGGAATGCTATGAAAATCGGATAAAAATCTTGAAGATAGACTACGAAATTCTTCAATAACAAATAGCAAACGAAACGCGATAGTCGTTTGTCTATGCATACACAATACAAAACAATACTATTATCAAGTATCTACATATAGTATATACATTTGCTAAAATTCTATTGAAAGAAGTAATTTTCGAAGTTGTAATGCCTTACAGCTACTTTTAATTGAAATAATACTATTTTAAACGGATTGAAATCGCGTATATTAATTATTTTTATCATCTCGACGCATCGAGCACTTTACTCCGTTCGTGGTCACGGGTAGACTACTTTTAAGTAAGTCATATTGCATTTAGAGTGACGTCACTTTATTCTCGTTTTGAGTCGTTTTCAACATGCCCTTTCATTTGGTACACATATGAGAATACATCAAAAATAACGCGTCTGCTATGTTGTGTTTTCCGCCATGTTAATTTCGGGATGACGTCATTTACCTAACTATGCATTGTCATCCAAACTAAACGTGTACACAAAACTTCAGCTCAATCGGTTGAAGATAACTGCTTCAAAATTGAGTTGCAAGATTCCACCCGAACAAACATAGTCACAACATACATTGCAAGTTAAATAACAGCTTTTAAAAAAGGAACAGATTTTCTTATTTGGATGATATATGTACTTATTCCAGTTACTTTGATTTTAAAACCAAACGACTGAACCGATTTTCTTGAAAATTCTATTGTACTCGTCAGAGAGTACAAATTTTCAAACAAAAAGAATTAACCAATTCTCGAGTAATTGGTGAACATGCAAAAAAGTTTTCAGAGAATTGAGAACCTTTTCCTTTTTGGAAGTTGGTTAAAACTTTTACTGCTCATAAAATTCACCTTTTACATTTTTTTAGGGTTGCATACCTTAAAAGGAAAAACGGAACTCATATAGGATCACTTTGTTGACCGTCTGTCTATCTGGCTGTCAGGACTTTTTTTATACACAAAAATAATTAAATACTTTTCTTTTAAAATTTTTATCATCAATTTATAACGTCATTACATAATTTAGATTTATTTAATATAAAAGCTTCACGCGATTTGATTTAAGTACTCGTATTAATTTATTTCGAAAATTTTAAAATTAAATTCAAACAGATAGAGTTATTTCATTTACTTCTTTATATACACATATAAGTCTTCTGGTTATTAGTCATATAAATAGTTATTTATATATAAACATTTAGTTTGTTCGAATTAAGGACTACTTATTTTTCTCTTGGCAACATTAATATATATTTTGATAATTTGTAATGTAAATCTAAATATTTTACTAACGTAGGGTAGTGGAAGTGTAGTAGTATAAAAATAAAACAAGAATAAAATATAAAATAATTATGTATATAATAATTGATTACTTTTAAGTGAAGTATTTGTCCCTTAAAAACAATATTATTATTTGTATTCCTGCATATATTTACGATTTCTATATTATTGTTTAAAAAATTAAATATTGCATAGAGCTTTCCTCAACAAAACAAGAAATAATACATTTGGGATTCTTTACGGAAACGAGTATCTTTCGAAGATTTCTCCTGTGAAAATAAAAAAAAGGATTGCGTAAATTAAAAAATGGAAAAATCTTTGAGATTTAATTACCGTAAATGACCAACTATTTTTATTAACCGAATTCGAAAAAGGAGGAGGTTATGTGTTCGGCTGGTATTTACCGATTTTTTCCGCCGTTTGTGGACCGATTTTCAATTTTTTTTGTTTGAAAGGGTACTTCCACTTAGATATCATTGTTAAAAAGTCAGGAGCTGATAGGATCGTGGAGAAATCGAAGGAACTCTGCAAATATTATAGGCACACCAATACAGATTTAGGTAATTTTTGATAGTAACGAAAAGCTATTTTTACTTATTTTATAAGCTTATTTATACTTATAAGCTTATTTTTTACTTTTTAATTTACTTGTATCGGTTACAAAGTCGGTTTGTTCTTTTTTTAAAAAGTTTTTATTTATATACCTACTATTTCTAGCTGACACGACTAGAAATAGCTACAAATGGTTTGAGTTTATGGAAGGCTGAGACGTCGCATCCGTTGGCGTGCCCTTTGATGACTAATTTTTCGCAAATGTGCATTTTGGCAATAAATAAGAACACCATTTACATACTTATATTTTCGTCGCGTAGGTGGGTTGGTCTTATAAATATTTCTACAACTTTGTAAGGAACCCTCGTTGCGCGAGTCCTACTCGCACTTGACCAGTTATTTAATTTTATGCACCTAGTGATACTCGCGCCATCAAGATTAATCTAATGACGTATCAATTTTGAAAAAAATCGGACATATTATATATACATACAAACTCACAACACTCTTTTTAGGCTTTGCTGCAGTCTGGTAACAATGTTGTATGTATAAACCAAATTTGAAATTGCTTAATATATAAAATATGACTGATAGGGGAGAATTACACTGATAAGTTTTGCTTTCAGACTTTCATAAAGATTTTTATAAGTTGTTTGTCATTGTTTTACACCTTACATCATTTTTGGCAGAATATTTTGCGCAAAACTAGTGTGGATGCACGCCATACTATATAAAAAAATACTGCCAGTGCCTTTATTTTTGACAGTAACATTTATTGTAAGATTACCTAGAGAACTAGTTGTTACTAGGTTACATACTATTTTCATGTTAATTAAAAGAGTAAAACTGCCTTATGTAATTCTCGCCTTATTTCATTAATAATAGTTAAGTTGAAACTGAAGTGGCGGAATTATTGACAAATTGCCATTACTTGTTATCTATAAATCGAAGATTTCTCAAAAATAAAATACAAAAGTTTGCAAATTAAGGGAACTTTTTGGAAACATCTATAATACAAATTAGTGGCGATAAGATATTAAAATAAGCTGATTTTAATTTTTTTATTGATTATGGTTTTATGATTGATTAGTGTAAAGTGACAATTGATAGACTTATTTCGACTTGGTGATAAGATTTGTTTAAAACTGATATTGCCACTAAAGCAAATAATTTATGAATATTATCAATTTATTTTTAAGGTTCTCAATTTGCCGGGGATTTTTTTGTATGTTCATTGATTACTCCGCCGAATGTGAGCCGATTTTGTATTATTATGATTAAAAAGGTATACCTCCAAGTTGATACCATTATCATCAGGTCAGGATCTGATGTTGGGATCCAGGAGAAATTGAGGGAACTCTTTAAATATTACAGCCATACCTATACTGATTTAGGTATTTTTCTGTTACTCGTACATTGGCTGTCATACACCAACATTTTGTGAAGTGAAACTGATGATGAAGAGCAGATGGCCAGCGGAACTACCCAATAACAAGTATTTCATGGTTGCGATTCGATTACTTCGATATGATTGCTAAACAATTTATGCTCGTCATAAAGCATATGGCAAAGTGGAGCTGATGGTGCAACACCAAGATAACTCCTCAAAAATTAAAAGTCCTTTATTTAGGAAAGCAATATTTTGTAAACTGTAAGAAGCAGTTTGCATTAGGCTATTCTAATTAAGGCAAATAATATAGCCTTACTATACTTATATTGGCAACTTAAGAGTGTTAAATAAAAAATTTTTACAGAAAAATACACCGTCTTCAAAAACTAATTTAATAAAAACAAATCAACTAAAAAGCAAAAATTAAATATTTTCTACAACAAGGTTTTACTTGGCACCGACTTCGAATGTTTTACTTGGCAAGTTCGTTTTTGAAGTTGGTTCATCTTTTTGTAAAAAATTTTTATAGTTATATGAATTCATAGAAAAAACTTTAGTAATATAAAATAATACTGTCTAATGACAACATCTTTCACTCTAAAATCGGTCAAGCCGCGGCCACAGATTACAAGGGAACAGACATATTTACATACCTACACACATAGTACATATACTGGGTGATTCATTCCGATGGGTCAGTAGGGATAAAACTGAAACTATGAGTTTGAAAACATTTTCGTCCTAACCTATTATATTATAATCTGCAACAAGAAGTACCAAAATAACAAAAATAAAATCAGGTTCGAATCCCGAGCCGTGTAGAGTTTTTCTGTAAATCTTTCAACGCTGTTTTTCTAAGGTTCAAAATCGTTGTCACGGTTTATTTCAACAAATATCTTTAACCCTTATAATTACAAATTTCTTCCTACTGATTCATTGAATGAATCGTTCTATATGTAACATTGACTTTCTTCTGGGTCTGTGGGGTGATAAAAACATTTAATAATCTTTCAACAGTTTTTTTGTTTGATAAAGATAAACTCGGTATTGATTTTAACCAATAATAATTGCTATAAGTCGACATATTGCACCATATCTATGCATCTAATCGATTGTGAAAAATTATCGCTTTATTATACATATATTTTCTTATCGGTGTATCAGCGAAAAATAAAAAAAAATATACTAAGAAATGTTTACATTGTAAATTTCACTTATCTGCTTTTAATGCAATGTTTTTTTTTACAATAAATTAAATATCATTTTGATATATGCGGGCTATTTACATTTTTAATTTATTATTTATTATTTTGTAACTACAACCCAATTATGTAAAAGCACATGGTAAATAATTAGGAAATCAGTATATCATATACATATTATCTTCTAAATAGTGAAAGCTTATGTTACAACATTCATGAGAGTATTATTCAATTTTAGTTTAAATCTTAGTTTGTGCGTTATTTGACATTCTCAGTATGAACCAAAACAACGAGTTATTTAAGTAATGTATATATAATACATAATTATTACGTATAACTTTTTCTCTCCGTATTCCTTATACATATAAAATTTAAATTTGTCAAATCTAAAACTCCTTAAAAAATCTTTGAAAATTAGTAAAGAGTTTTCTCTTCGTGTATTTTATATGGGTTATATAATTTTTTAAAATCTTCTCAAGCAAACACAGACTCTGTTGCCATTACATCGCCCTGTTCTGTAGTTGAGGGCTCGGCACGCACGTTGACAACTCCTGTTAGTGCAGCGTGTGTTGCGGTTAGATACAACTGGGTTTGGCTTATCAATGCCAAAATTGTCTACAGTTCCACTGTATATATCTGAAAGGTAATATTTCTTAGAGAATAACAAATAGTTACCAGATCTTTTTTTTTAAAGACCGATTTAAAAAAAGCGAAAAACATACTTTTGCTTACTTGTATAACTTATTCCTCTTATTAGAAATACTAAATTACGAAACCGATTTTGATGAAAATTTATTGGACTTTTCGGAAAGTATTCGAAAAGTACTTCGAAACAAATAGAATTAACCGAATTGGTCAAGCTGTTTCGAGTCATCGGGGAACATGTTTAAAAAATTCCTCTACGAATTAAGAATCTACTCCTTTTAAGACGGTTAGAAACGTTAAAACTATTCGAAGGCAAAGGTTTTTAATCATATAACTTAACTTGCAAGTCATTGAAAATAATGCCCTTAAATTCAAAGTTAATTAACGCCTAGCATTTATTTAATGACTTACTATTACTTGCACGTAAACGTTAAGTGATATCAGAATATGCATTTGCTCGAAGTTATAAGAGTATTTTTATATTTTAATGTATCCTATCCGCGTCCGCTCTGTGATAGTGGTACTGAATGTACCTCTAACACCAACTTTTTAGAGTTCAATCCCCGCTCTGCCCTGCTAATTATTCAAAATTTAGGACAATATAATAATGTATTTCCTTACCTTCTTTAAAATCCATTGCTTCACACAAAATTGTTGGAAAAAGACATAGAAATAAAATTATATATAAAATAAAAAACAGATATTTTTTTATTTTATAATTTTGATTGTTTATGTTCTTATTTATCACAAAAATTAATTTATAATTATTTTTACATATCTGTTTTTAAGGTTACAGCACGTCATGTTCGTTGCTTTTATACTCGTTAACAACTTACTTGCGAGAAAACTAAATTACTATTTCAAAACGTGTAATTGTGGAAAAACCTGCTCATAGGGTTTATTAGAGATCTAAGAGCAAGTATATATTTAATGCCTCATTTTTTACAGGCTTTTATTGATATATCTTCTTTATTACCTACAAAGAATATTGAAAATGATTGCATAATGGTGCCAGAAAAGGGTAGCGCTAATACGTAAGGTGGTTGACTCAGGTACCGGCAATGTCTTTTTAACGGCGGTTGCATCAGTAAAACCACTTTACTTTTGCTTATAATGGTATAATTCAATAATCCATCACAATGACTTAGCTTAAAGACAAACGACGCAAAAGGGAAATTCGTTCCTAATAGAAAGACGCGCTTCTTTTTCGACGCTCGGTGTTGCTGTTGCATGTGTTTCGCGCACATAAGGCATTTTAAAAAATATTGGAAACGAGAATTGGCTTAAAGTAGCTAATATAACACCCTTTCGTTTGATGAAATAGCCGAAAGTTTAATCCTACACGCCTTCCCTTACTGCCCTACCCACTTATTCCTTTAAGTAGGCGATGCATTTGTGTCTTCTTTGGTTTTGTAAATGTACATGGACGATGATTTTTTTGTTAATTTTCATAACAAGACTTTTTTGAAAACAGTGAACCGACTTTAAAGCAAAATACGTAATTTTGTTTACTTAAATGACAAACTTATTCCAATTTAACCGATTTCGATGAAAATTCTATGGGACTATTCAGAGAATATACAATTTAAAAAAAAGAAAGAATTAAACAAATCCGTCTCGCCGTTTTCGACTAATCAGTGAATATATATAAAAAAATGTCTCCAAAGAATTGAGAAACTCCTCCTTTTTCGAAATTGGTTAAAAAATAATCAAGAGATTTTAAGGTAGTTTAAAATTGTGTACTTTTTTAAAACTCGGCGAAATATTTTATCACTTACATATTATTAAAACAGGTGTTCGCAGGGGATGTCCTGGTGATAAGCCATTGTTGATAACAATTGATAAAAAAATAAACATTATGTTGCCATTTAAAATTTTTTATCAGGACTTAAATAGAATTTGCATTATCTGTTAATCTTGTAATTCTGTCATTATTACGAAAATGTTCCTAGCCATTGCAATCAATAATAGTAATTTGAAATATACAGTTAAATTGATATTAAAACTGATGATGAATGATTTTAGATCCATCTCGTTGGTACTCTTGCAATCAGTGGGCTAGTTCGTTTGATGTATATTTATGAAATTTGGGTCACATATGTATCTCGCAAGTCTCATATGAGCCAAATTTGACATGTTATGAGGGGGTTAAAAGTGGTTCTAAATGGTTCGTCTAAAATTACACACATTGCGGCTCGCCAGTTCTCTTAGCTTGAACTTGGCTGGACACGTTACCGCGTATCCTAGATCCATACTAATAAATAAAATTGAAATATCTGTTTGTAATTTCAAATGAACAGCTTTTCACTAAATACATATGAAAGTATATACGGTACCTACTTACATCAGATCACCAATTGTTAAATTTTTGTCTGTCTGTCTGTTTATTCCGGTTATTCTTTGAAGCGGTTGGACCGATTGTGAAAGGACTTTATTTTGCAGATAGTTAAAGTTATAAAGAGTAACTTCAGCTACTCTTATATTAGAAATTTAAATTATTTTAATTTGTCGAAGACAGTCGCGGGCTAGTCGTATAATTAGTCAATTGTGTTATATTTAAGTGTTTATCAATTTCTTAACACTTATTTACAAATCCCATCATATTAATGTATTTACCAATTAATTTAATACCTTATTACAAATCATAAAGATAAATAAAATTAACTTATCAGATATCACGAATTGTGAAGTTAATACTTATTCGGAAGACACGATCGTAAATATTGATATTGGGTACTTTTTTCGTTAAAAATTCCCCCTGTTATGCATTAATTGGTAAACATTTGAACGTATTAATTCATATCAATATCTTCATCAATAGATAAGCCTTTGTGATCTAACCGCTTCCTTCTGTTTAAAGTAACGTTTATTTTCTTTAACGTTAAACAATCTCAGAAACTAATTTTACGATTTTATATACTTATTTGGTTTTAGATAACCCGTCTTCGAAAATTTTATTATTAAAAAAAATAGCGCGCGAACCCATATTTTGTTTCCTTTGCATATGTAATTGTTAAAAAAGGACACAGTATTATACCTTGCACGATGGTACTGTCCCCCACGTGCAAGTTTGACTTGCATTTCACTCATTTTTCTTGTATTGTGTGATTTCAATTTGAAACCGAAGCTACGCGACGGCGGACTATGATTTTTGAATGAATTCTGTAGAGACTACAAGTGACCCGAAATCCGATTTGTATGTTTAAACGAGAGAGGTCAAACGTCATTTAATTTAGAATCACATGAAATATTTACTTTACCGCCTTTCATAATATTTGTACTATGTTCAAATTAAACATTTTTTAAATTAATAACATAATAAAATATAAAAAATCTGAATATTTAAAAAAATACGTTAGGAAATTAGTAATAATTATAATGATAATATTGTTTTTTTTTTTTAATATCTTATGCGCTGTCGTATCGTTCATCAGTTTTGGATAAAACTTTGTCAATTTATTGTCTGCATTCGAGAAGGTTATCGACATAGTACTATTAACTTTTAGTAGATGGCCCGTGTGAAAATAAGGTTTAAAAGCAGGCAGGCAAAAAAAAGTTTTCGAAGTTCAGCAAAACAGTTCAGTGTTAAGGTGAGCGTATTTAATTAAGTATAGCGAAATGTTGGAAAGTATATATTTGTACAAGGTATGATTTAAAATAATATAAGCAAATCTTTCAAAGAAATACGTCATTTATTAAAATAAAATATTAAGGGATTCTATATTTACAATCGCATATGCCATTACGGTTACATAGACCTATTCCATAGTTCATCGCTTTGCACATGCTGTTACACACTCGTGGCACGCAGACCCTTCTGCGACCCAATCCCATCGGATTTGGTTTCTTTGCCTCTAGTTGTAATATGTCGAATGATATGTTTTCTGAAAAAAAAAAATCATAGGTAACTAGTTTAATCTGCGACTACGTCTGCGTGACATCATAATTTTTAGAGCTTATTCCTTTGGAAAATTGTAGGCTCAACTATATATAGTCTATTTTTCTTTACATGTCTTTAATTGGTAACAATACCTCAAACAAAATCACGGATTTTCGAACAATTTTATTTTCATTATAATTTTGCTTCATAAAAAATGATTCAGTTCAATTGATTATTTCTTATCTAACTCTTATATGTGGTTAAAAATACGCCATATTTGTCGGCTAAATAAGACAAGTGAAAAAATATAGGCTATATGCATTGTAGTATATATAATTGAGGTCTGAGCCTAGTTGTAGCCCATTGACTACAGCTCATATATACATATGTTCGACCGGGACAGTACCTTACTCTCTCATACTCTCTTACGTTACTCTCATAGAAGATCGGTAAAAGTAACTAATAGAGTGATTTGAAGGGTGTGTGGGAGAGCTAGAAGCTCAACCCCCTCCGCAATTCCTTTTCTCAATTCTTATTCCCTTTATTCTGGTCGCACATTTGAGGCTCCGCTAGCGGTGAAAATGTCCATGGGCGGTGGTGATCACTTAACGTTATGTGTCCTGCCTGATCGTTTGCTAACATTTTTATAAAAAAAAATATATATATATATATGTTTAAGTACTTACCATTGGGTTCAAATTCTTCACACCACACGTTCTGCACTACAAGAAGAACAGAAAAGGCAAGAATAAAGAATTTCCCGGCCATATTTTAAGTTTTGCTCTCCTAGAAATTTTTGATACATTTTATCAAATTTTCAGCTTATATAGCAAAAAGTAGATCTGATAATGTAAGTCGTTTGGAAAGATAAAGAAAGGGGAAAACCTTGTAAATAATAATTTATTACAAAAGTAATGCTGAATGACTTTGAAATAGGTTATCAATTATTGAGGTACAAAATTAATTCACGGTATCTTTGTTTGTTTTACTAGATAAAAATCGTAGAATCTGCTAAAAACATGTTCAATACAGAGGTCGCGATTTTCCCAAAAACTACTGATTCGATTTAGATGGGATTTTCGCTATTTAAATGTATATTTTAAAAGACAGATTTTATATATATGTATATATATTCAAAAATGAAAGCCTTCAGATACAAACAAAGGAACTCTTCAATTACTACCTCATAAGCTGAAAATTTAAGAAACTTATACAAATAACTATATTTGAGTATAAATTTTTACCATAACTAGAAAAAAAATAGATGCCGATCAGCCGATTGCCAATATTATTACGATTTAATAGCTTTTTTCACCATTCGAAGTTATATTATTCAAAATGCTTTAGAAGAACAGAACAGAAGAGTGCAGAAAGTTAAAACTTACATATAATACTTCCTACAATTACATTAAGTAATAAAAAGCGTTAATTGTTTACATTATTTTATTAATACTAACAAACAACAACCCTATCTAGATTGTCACTAAAATAGCATATTTAAAGTGTGCTTATATTGATAATGACAAGAAGGGTTTAATTCAATTCTTTGGTTTATGGAGACAAGAAGGGTTATTACGGTAAGCTACCGCTATCACAATGCTATATATTTTGACACTTGATTTTTGTATTGAAACGGCACAAATCAACTGTAAAAATGTATCGTTTTTCGATAATTCTCCTTATATAATATAAAAAATAATACCCCTTATAAAAAATAATACCCCTGTAGATTACACTACTCATGAACTCGCTTCTATTAATATTAGCACCAGGTTAAGATTATGCTAAAATATTTGTTGCGATTGTCATGATTGTCCATTACATAGACTAGATAGAATTTCTTTTTATACTTTTTACTAGCGTGGTACAAGTGCTTAAACAAACTGCCATAATTATGTTAAAGACTAGCTGCCCCTCAGGGTTTCACTCACGTTTATGGCTACTGCTTCGCTCCTGTAAGTCGTAGCGTGATGTAATATAGCTTATACCTTTCTCAATAAACGGGCTATCTAAAGGAAAGTATTTTTTGAAATCGGATTGGTACTTTCAGATATGAAACTCTACATAAAAACTGACAAACAAATTTTACCTCTTCATAATATATTACTAGTATATATATTAAAAATTCTTATAAAAATAAAACAAAAAGCAAACCTTCATAAATAATTGTGACATTGATAACAGTTATAAACAAATGATATAGATTAAAATCTATTGCTTATATGTTTTACCAACCTCTTATGTGGTGTAAAAAGCGTGCTCTTCAAAGTATTTTATTCACGTGTTTTGAAATCACGGAAATCGACAATTAAAAGTCAACAACACACTTCAGACCACTAACCGATATCTCAATTATACAGTTTTACCTTTTCAATATTTATATAAATACCGTATCAAGAATTCAAAGGGCATAATTAACGGAAACTCCTTGACAAAACAATCATGAATAAAGTAATAGCATTTTTTGCTGCCATTTTGGTGGTTCTGTTTATAACGCAAACAATTTCATGCGAAGAAGATACAGGACCATTTCGTAATGGTAAGACTATATATTTTTTTATAATATTCTATAACAGGGAAAAGCACCATATTTACTTATGACGACAAATAAGAAACTAAATCAACTGTGTTACATCTCTGTGTTACATCTCTTAGAATGTCTCTCGGCTTATATAGGCTTCCTGATAATTTTTCATTTCAGTAACGAGCTCTAGATGCAACGATCATAACCGAACCAGATCCAAATCTTCTGATAGCTACAGAAATACTGGTTGTATTTTAGCGCGACGTAAAAAATATTACGTATTAAAGTAAAAAAAAATAAAAAAAGCGACAGCTTGAAATAGTCCTAATGCTTGTCAAAAGCATCTTATTCGGTTACGAAGACGAATAAGAAACTAAGTTGATTGTAATGCAAATTCTTAGGGACGTGTATACACCTCTAGTGTATATGTTCCATTGACTCTTGCAGGATTCCTCGTAATTTATTATTTCAATTATGAACTTTAGATGAAACGATCATAACCGGTCCAAGTCCACGTCTTCTATCATTATCAGAAATATTCTAATTCTGAAGAGCTATACTGGTTGTCTCTCAGCCTGACATCAAAAATATTAAGTACTTATTAATAATGATCTTGTTTCAGATGTGCTTTATATCCTGAATCTTGACACGATTCCGAGGATCCTGACGGACTTGAATAGCCCACTGGCGAGAAGTGACCGCAACAATCGGATTTGCATGCAATACACGTGTCAGCGCTTGTGTCGTGCGCTCAACTTCAGAAACGGTCGTTGTAGACCCGACAAAATCTGTGAGTGCTCTTAATCGTTTCTGTTATGATAAAACTTGCGGGATAATTGTCGAACACTATCTCTATCAAATTTCTTATTAATAGTGTAATATAATGTAATAGCGATTATTTCGATTTGTATTATAAACATTTATTATTTTCTTGAAATATTCCGATACTTACAAGGAGCTAAGTGAAAAAATTATTACTTTTGAAACATGAATAGATTAATTTAGCTATTACAATAGTGCATACTTTGAGAATGCTTGTTTTTGACAGCAAGTGTTTTTTTTTTAACTAAAGTGACTGAAATTTTTAAAAATTTAAATTATGATAGTGACAATTAGACTGCTTTGTGTGTTTATACTATCGCATACTAAAACCAAATTTTGTGTTGTAAAGATTTTTATGAAATAAAATAAACTATTTTATACACAAACAATATTTTATTGAACTGCACCCAATGTACCTACAGCTACCTCCTACTTTGAATTTGAATTCAAGGAGGCTATTTGTTGTCGGACTGAGAAATATTTATTAGTTGGTTTAATAATTACAGTGTATTATAATTTTTGTATTAAATGTTATCGAATGTTTTGTTAATAATTCTATTTACAATTACAAACAATGAAGTCATTAAAATATACATTTTTTAAACAAAAAAAAAATATCATTGCCAAATAAGGCCTGTGCGCCTATTACTCTAAAACTTCTGAACAATATAAATAGATATAAAAGAGAACCCAATCTAAGACCTTAAGATCCCACGTTGGGCGCCAAGAAATATAGAGCATGACAAATACATACTTATGCCCTAGTAATGAAGGTAGAGCCTAGCTGTAATCTTCCGATTAAAGCTCGAATAAAGGCTGGCTCGATCAAGGCAGAATCTCACTCTCGCAGAAGATCGTCGTAAAGTAGCTAATATAAAGAAGCTAATAGCTGGGTTTCGTACGGTGAATAAGAGAGCAGGAAGTCTAAGCACTCTCCTGCCTTGCCTGTGCCTTTCCTTAGGTCCTTTCATCACTCATTCTTTTTTAACTTCTTGTACTGCAAATGTGCTTCGGCGGCGGTGCAAATGTGTTTTCTAGCCGTTTTTATATAAAAATGGCGTATACCGTATACAGATGATTGTCATAAGAGGAGATCGACAAACAAACTTTTATATAAATGCTCTAAAAAGAGGAAAATAGACTTTGAATAATTATCTTCATTCTTTTCCATTATACAATTTTATATGTTAAAGAACTTGTAAGTTTTTTTCAAAAATCAAATTGTACCAAGATATATTCTCGGCTTTCGTCGTTGGAAGCCAACCCTGAAATCTGTCAGTCATGTCATGGTAGAATTTGTATTTAATTGCGTGAACAAAATTTCTGGTTTGGAGTGTTGATCATTGAGAAGTTCTCACGTCGGGAGTGAACCTAAAAACGGCAGATATTTCGATGCTATTTGAAACGGGCCCTCACAATTTAATGCTTATAGAAAATTTCATGTCTATAGTGTTAAACCATTGAGGAGTTTCCTTATCTGCAACCAATTATAGATGTTGTTTGATTTTACCATGAAAATAAATTGTCATCAGAATTGAACCAACATGTAAAACTTCAATTCTATGGAATAAAAGGAACTAACAACGCAGCAACAGTAACGTATGCGTGTCTCTTAAGGAAAAGAAAGTTGTATGACTCAATTTATTCAAATAACAATTATAACGTTTTTGTTGTACATACAGGATATTAAAAAATATATGTAATTTAAAATATTATCTGTTTATTTTTTGTATAAAAATGTTTATAACGCAAATCATATGGTTTGAATATAGTAATTAATAGCTTAATTTATATATATCATTTTAGCTATTACATTATATTACACTTATAATGTTAGTATGGATTTGGATAGCGGTAGTGGTCAAAAATTACCCCGCAAGTTTTATCATAACACTAATGATTAAAAGCACACACATATTTTGTCGGGTATACAACGACCGTCTCTGAAATTGAGCGCGCGACACACGCGCTGACACATAGATTGCGTGCAGATCAAATTGTTGCGGTCACTTCTCGCCAGTGGGCTGTTCAAGTCCGTCAGGATCCTCGGCATCGTGTCGAGATTCAAGATATAAAGCACGTTTGAAATAAGGTAATTTTGAATAGGTATTTAATATTTTTATATCTTCAGAGTTTGAACCTTACTGATACTGATAGAAGACGTGGACCTTGTCCGGTTATGTCGTGTCATCTAGAGTTTATTGTTGAAATAAAAAATCACAAAACCTGTATTAGCCAAGGGAGATCTTATACTTTGTCGTATATTCACTAGAGATGTACGCAGTCGATTTAGTTTCTTTTCGTCTTTATAACAGACTAACATGATATTGTCTAGTGTGGGGAATATTACAGGGTGTTGCTTTATTTTTTAGGGTTCCGTACCTTAAAAGGAAAAACGGAACCCTTATAGGATCACTTTGTTGTCCGTCTGTCTGTCTGTCTGTCTGTCTGTCTGTCTGTCTGTCTGTCTGTCTGTCTGTCTGTCTGTCTGTCTGTCGGGATGTCAACCCTTTTTTCTCAGAAATGCATAGACGTATCATGTTGAAATTAATATCATAAACTCAAGTCTACGATGACATGCGGCCGTGAAAATATTAAAGTTCTAAGTCAACGCAATCAAAAGATAATGGAAAATATGTCGTATATTTTGACCATTTTAGCGTTTTCGCAAGGGAATCAAAACCTATAGGGTACTTACCATTGACCTAGCACGATGAAATTTGGCAAGAAGTAAGATCTTATGGTACAAATAAAGGAAAAAATCTGAAAACTGTAAATTTTTGTATGTATGTTTGTCTGTTTGTAAGTTTGTCTTTCAACCTTTTTCTCAGAAACGCGTGAAGGTAACAAATTTTTATCAACGTCAAGTACTCAAAGTTGTAATTACTAAGAGCTGTGAAAAAATCAAACTTCTAAGTTAACGCAATCAAAAGATACGGTCATTTATATCACATATTTTAAGTATGATAGCGTTTTTAACGTTTTCGCAAGGGAATCAAAACCTATAGGGTACTTCCCATTGACCAAGCATTATGAAATTTGGCCAGGAGCAAGGTCCTTTAGTATACATAAAGGAAAAAATCCGAAAACTGTAAATTTCTGTTCGTGTGTCTGTCAGTCTGTACGTCTGTCTTTCAACCTTTTTCTCAGGAACGCGTAAATGTATCAAGTTGTAAATTGATCAAGCGGAAAATATATTAATCTTAGAATTAAAATTATATGTACTTGTAACAAATTAACATAGAAGTTGACCATGGTCAAAAAAACAATTTTACAAACACTGAGAAGAAATTTGTATCAATACGAAAACATTAAAAAGCAGCAAACTTTTATAAACAACGCAATGCAATCTATATATCGCAGCTAACAAAATGATAGCGCGATGCAGCGTACAGCTAATGCCATCTATTACAACATTATGACATTAACTGTGATATAATTCTGCTCGATTAATAAAAATTTTTATTTTAATTATTATTTAAACGCGCTTAAAAATATAAAATAAACTTTTCATTTAAAAGTTTTATCGTCGATTTATAACGTCATTACGTAATTAACATTCAATATAAGAGCTTCACGCGATTTGATTTAAGTACTCGTATTGACTTAGTACGAAAATTTTAAAATTAAATTTAAACAGATCGAGTTATTTAATTTACTTATTTATCTACACATATAAGTCTTCTGGTTATTAGTAATATAATTAGTTATTTATAAATAAACAATTAATTTTGTTCGAATAAAGGACTAATTATTTTCGTCTTGGCAACACTAATATATATTTCGATATTTTGATTGATAATGTAAATCTAAATATTTTACGAACGTAGTGCAGGGGTAGTGGAGTGTAGTAAAATATAAATAAAAATAAAACGAAAGAAAAAATAAAAAAAAAAGAGAATAAAATATAATATAATTATGTTGTTAATGTCAAAGTCAACAAGTTAGTTCATTGAAATTGTCAAGAGATGGCGCTAGGTGTATCCTGAATCGCGCTATAACTTTTTTTTTGAAAGTATAAGGTGTATTAGTACTTAAAATAAAATTTTGTATTTCCATGGATTGCATCCATGATCGTGTTTTAAATTAAAGTGCTCCTAAGTAGTTTCAAAATAGTTTTTGGGACGTGATCCATATTTACATAATATTTGATTATATTTAAGCGACTTCTAAAAAGGAGTGTTTTCAATTCGACCTTGTATTTAATTTTTTTTTTATGTTTGTTCGCCGATTACGCCGCCATTTGGGTACCGATTTTCAAATTTTTTTCTTTGTTTGAAAAGGTATACTTCCAAGGTGGTCCCATTGTTTTCAGGTCAGGATCAGATGATGGGATCCTGGAGAAATTGAGGGAACTCCTCAAATATTATAGACAAGCGTATACCGATTTAGGTATTTTTGATAGTAACTTATGTTGGAACTGATGATGAAGGCTACAAATGGCGTAGATGGGTTAGTCTTATATAGATTTCTATAAGTTTGTACGGAACCCTCGGTGCGCGAGTTCTACTCGCACTTGACCAGTTATTTGTACTTTAATAGAGATTGGTTATTACAAACCGTAATTATGAATTGAATGAAATAGCCACCACCTTTATAAGTAAAAAAAAATGTTTACTTGGACGATATACCTACTTATTTTAAATCGGAATAAATTTTAAAATAAAACTACTAAATCGATTTTGATAAAAAATTTACGGGATAAATATAAATTCCCTTTTAGAAATGACGCATTTCTAAGGTAACAAAAATGCATTACAAATTGATAACCTCCTCCATTTTTTAAGTACATACATATGTAGGTCAAAAAATTTTTTTTACCATTACGAAAAGGTCCTGTATCTTCTTCACATGAAATTGTTTGCGTTATAAACAGAACCACAAACACGGCAGCAAAGAATGAAATTATTTTATTCATGATTATATCGTGTAGGATACTCGTTTAATTATGCTCTTTGAATCCTTAATCTAGTATTTACATATATCAAGAGAGTTATAAGTACGAATGTGTAACTGAAATATCAGTTATTGTTTAGAAGTGTCTTGTTGACTTAATTATTTATAGATTTTCGAGATTTCAAATCAGCTGATTCATTCATATATTAATTTTCTATAAGTCTGTTGCGTTTTCAAGCTTAACCTGTTAAAACCCGATGAATTTGATATTTGGTATTAATATAGATTGGACCTTGGAGAGGAACGTAGATTATTTTTTGCATAAATAAAACTTAAAGGTTTTTTATTTTTCCCTTTAATAGGAAAAAAAATTATAGAGAACCAATCATTTTTAAAACAAAAACGCTATTCAAATAGTTATTCTACGCAGATGAAGTCGCTGAAACGTACTACTTTGCATGTATAAACTGTCTCATCTAGACTAAATCTACAAAACTACCCGAATAATATTTAAGACTGTTAGTTTGTAGGTAACCGTGTATCAATACCACTATAGATAAGACAATTATATTCTCAAATGTGATAAATTCAAGAATCGATGACTTACTGTGATCCACTTACCTAATTACGTATTAAATGTTACTACAAAATACATACTTATGATTTAAACGTAAGGAGATGTCCTCGAATATACAATTAAACACAAAAATATAATAATTTTGTGTATAGTAAATTCTATGCTTGGCAGGTGACGTACGAATTTAGTGTTCATAATCATGTGGTCAGAAAACGTGGACACTTTTTCCAACAACAAGATATGTATAAATATATACTACAAAACTGTCTGCCCTTCGCAGTTTCGATCGCGTTTATGTTTACTGTTTCGCTCCTATAATGCGTGATGTAATATACCTTTTTTAATTTAGGTCTAGGTCTAGCAGTTTTGAAGCCTATTCAATTTAAATAAATAATCGTATGTTTCCTCTATTATAATATTTGTGTAGATACAGAATGTTTGGCAGATGGTCTGTCATTAGAGGCAGATAACTGGGTGATCCTATTTCGAAGGTATTAGCTCAAAAACCTCCAATCCGAAAGCTCATCGTTATCGGAATTAGAGGATTTTGAGTTAATACCTTTAAAATAGGCTCACTTTTTGTTTAAGTGTACACTTTGTGCGACCGTCTCTTTAGGGAGCACTACTTTTTTCTTGATGAAAAATATCTTATGTCCTTTTATGTATCCCGACATGTATGCAACATTTTTGATGATCTGTTGAATAATTAAGACTCCACGTATCAATTATTCAACCACTATACCGATAGTGTATCAAATAAATGCACATTCTCATACTTCCTAACATTTTAAATATGAAAATAACTCTCTTTCTTTTTTGGTTATGTTTTACGCTGAAACCGCTGAATCAATTTTAATGAATTTGGACCTACATAGGGACCATAGTACGTAGAACAGAGACTACTTTTTTGTTGCGAAAATAACACTTAAAAAAATAGGAGATGAAAGTTTGTATGGTGAACCCATCAAGTGTGATTGAAATAGACTATTCAAAATAATTATTTTACGCAGACGAAGTCGCGAGTGTCAATCTATATATACATACTAATATTATAAAGCTGATATATACTAATATTATAAAACTGAAGAGTTTGTTTGTTTGAAAGCGCTAATCTCAACGCTCGCGGAACTACTAATTCGGATTGAAAAAATATTTTTGTGTTAGATACTTTATTTATTAAGGAGGACTATATTACATTACGCTCAACTAATAGGAGCCAAGCAGTAACCATAAACGCGAATAAAACCGCAAGGGACAGCTAGTAAGTTTATAATGTTAGTCAGGACCAGAAATTTACGATGAACAATAGCAATTTTTCGTCAATTTTTATTATGTAGGTACGCGAGCAACATTGAAACTGAAAATAAATAACGCTTACGTGTATCTAGGTCATATTGAAATTCCAAACAGCTTAAAAATAATATATGAAAGAATTTCATAACAATTTCCAAGGTGGAAATATAAGAAAACGGTGAAAGATTTACATGGGGCATTCGGATGTAGATGATAGTGGGGCAAATAAATAAATTAAGACTACCTCAACAGGCTATATGTATTTTGTTAAGGTATCGTGCATACAAGTAATACAATTTTATGCTCCAATTTTAATTTTGATTGCACGCTTAGTAGTTTTTCATAAAATTATTTTTATGTTTATGTATCAAAAGGAGACGAAAGATCGACAGTTTCATCTTTATTTTGAAAATGTGACGGACAGGCAATATATAACAATTATATATGTATAAGTATTTTGGGTATTCTTTTATATTCTATAGTAGAGTAACAGCCTGTAACTATTCCGCAGCTGTGCTAAGGTTTCATTTTGTATTAAAGAGATGGACAGTATTATGACATAATGAATATAACACGTTCAGAATTTCTGCCAAGCAAGTTTCCTCACGACGAATTTTTGAACACATATTTGTTTCTTAAAAACTCAGCCGTACTAGACGGAGTTTATTCCTGTATTCATCAGTTGAGATCACCTTGTAACTACTAGGACATCTAGGTTAGTTTATAAATCAAAAAAATTAAAATAATCTTTGCTTGAATGTATCTCGTAATTCTGCATGATTACTATTTATAGTTATGTACCTACGCAGTACTCTTAAGAAAAACCCGACAGAGTATATGTTTCTGTATAAAATATAAATTTGTGTTTTACCGGATTTTACATTGTGAGTAGATAGACATGGAATTACATAATTAGACAGAGATGATTCTATGAGTGTTCCATTATGTGAGTAATATAATAGTAAAATATATAAAAATAAAAACCTTATATATAAATATGAAATCATCTCTAATTAACTGAAAAACGTTTATTTCCACAACGGCTTGAATCATTGAGTTATATTTGTTCTGATCCCTGAATACGCTCCCGTTTAATTTAACGCCTAAATGAACACGAAGCTTCATACAAAGTTTGAAATGTTTATACCGTTTATGAATTTCGTATGAATTGACCAATTTTGTGTGTGCTTAAGCGATTATTGGCGATGTCTATGACTGAGTCGTTACCAAGTATTTGCGCGACTTTCATTATATACAGTTTAATATAGTTTCTTTTATAAGACTTAATGAATTTCAATGTAACACAGGAAGCATATAAAATACAATTCTACGACTCGTAGCACCGTGCACAGTGATCAAAATCCTCAACTAATATAATTGAATATGTCTTGTAATTAAACATGAATGAAATGCACGGAACGTCAAGGTAGACGTGCATGGAACGTCTTAAGAGACGTCAAAACCTGTGAATGTCTATAAAACGTGCGGTGGTCGTGCATGCTATGAGAGGACACACTGCTCAATAACCGATCGCGAACAAGTCCAGTGAACATCTCTACTACGTGTAAGAAACACTTAAGCTGCACGCAAACCGCACGTTATCTGAACGTGCGCTAGTTTGGACAGGCCTTAATATATAATTATGACTAATATTTCCATATCAGTTCAAAATCTCCATAAACATAATTTTGGAACTAATTGCAAAACTGTATCGATCACGAACATTTTACGTGGAAACTAACTATAACAGAAGCGGCCGATATCGCCACATGACGCATCGCTACGTTAATTTAAAAAGCGGGTTACGATAAATGCAAAAGATAAGCCTGTTTTCTCTTTCCTGCCGAAATTACTTAACTGACAGAGATTGATTGTGATTTATATACCGCATCGCGTTCCCGACCTAATTAACTTTACCTGCAGTTGAAACAATACTTATTTATCGTTAATGGAAATAATAAAAACCACAGATACACAATATACTTTCTGTACTGTTCGCAGCTCTTCGAGTTTATTGCTTAACGAAGCAAGTATGAACTTTTAAGATATGGGGCTCTCGCGCATCCGTTTTCATACGACCCTGAGGAGGAGGATACGACTGTATAGGATAGTATGCACCAGCGAGGGGTGCAGGGAAGGCAAGTTCATACTTTGCCTTCCCTACACGAATTTTACCAGCCACGAACGGAGCGACGCACGGGAGGGGTAGCGGATGCGCATACGCAAGCGATCTCGCGGCTTCTCCGTTCTCGTGCTGAGAAAGACGATTGCAGTGGTTTTCGTGAAAAAAAAATTAAGGAAATAAATGTGAGGTCTGAATTTGATAACTTTATGTATAGCACCTTCATAGGTAAAAACCTATTAAACCCATAATCATTACCATGTTAAAACGAAGCTTTCGAAAGGTAAATAATGCACGGTGTTGCTTTTAGATTATTTTATTGTACTTAAAGATCTACAACAAAAGATACACGCTATTCGTCTATAAATAAAAATAATGATTTATAATATTAGTAGGGATATTAATTATCTCGTAACAAAGTTGTTTTGAATTTATTTGTTTTAAATAACATTACTTTGAAAATTAAAAGGTCAAATTGTTTTATCATAATTTTAAATTAGTATAGTTATAAAGCACTTCAACATTGCTCTTCTAACAATATTTGCTGCAATCTTTTATCCAAATCTACTGCACGTTAAAATATCACTTTTCTAATAAAATCAACAAATAAAAAAGATTTTGTCCTAGTCCATATCTCCGCCATTTATTATTTTTATATAATTATTATTTATAAGACTAGTATATAAGTGAGTGCAATATTATTTTTATAAACTTTATACTTGCATCATAAATCAGTTTCATGTTTTAACCTATCTTTGCGAGCACCGAGATGGTGTGGTTCCTTAAGTCTCTTTTAAATGGGTACTTAGAAGAAGATATTGAAAATCAATGATCTGGATAAAAAATGAAAAACACACATATTAGCTATACAAACATATTAACTAGTGTAATCTTCAAATGTAATTTTTTATTTTATACTTGAAATATTCCGTTAGTTATATTTAAATTCGATTTGCAATGCAAATAGGAACTTCGACATCGATGAAAACACTTAATTTACCGGGAATCTATAAAAAGTAAATTCTATCAGAACCAGGCAACGTGCAGTATGCTCCGACTCTGAAATAACTTTGCGAATGCTCTATTTATCTAGCTCTCGAACCGCGACCCACTATAACTGAACTCCAATATAGACTAAAGGATGTGAAGAACTGATACTCCGCGCCTTATTACCTTAATTAATTATATAATAAGTGCTTGACGTTATATTAAACTTTTATCTTTCGTATTTAATGAAACATTTTAGGAATTATATTATTAGTAGCTATATAAATAGGTTTTCATATTATTAGATTATACATTTTTTCACTTTTTAGTATTCATCGAGTTTCATACAATATGTTACATGCATGCTCATTGAGACACAAATTTTAAGGTTATTTGGTCAAGTATTAAGAGTAATTTTTCTTTGCAGACAGTATGTTTTAGCTTATAAAATTTATATTCGAATAATTAATTATTATTTAAGTAATTTAAAATATCCAAGTTTTAGTTTAGAATAAATTAAAATATTTTTTTGTTCTCGCCCTCCATCGTGTATATATATATATATATATATATATATATATATATATATATATATATATATATATATATATATACATATATATATATATATATAATACTATATCCATATGAGTATTTAAAATATATATAATATATATATATATATTTTAGACTTTTTATCATTGCAAATATGTTTGCATTTCAAATTATTCAAAATCAGGGATATCATAGCAATTCAATTTATTTTATTCTTTGCTGCCAGCGATTTCTTTTACAAGAAAGTGCTTTAAAGCTGCAAATATGAAATTGGCTCATCCTTGCAACAGACATGTTTTGCTTATTTTATGTTGGTAGAAAAGTGCTGCATATTTTCTAGCTTAGAATTTAAGCGTAAGCTACTAATGCAAAGTTGTTTTCAGATATATTTTCTGATTATTTGTCCCTGTAAATTTATCGTCACTATTTTTCCATGCTTGTTTATCCGAACTTTGTTAAGAATAACCATACTTCTAAGTTTTTATATAAACTCGATGCATACTGGATCGATTTAAAAACATATTTTACTTATAAATATTACCCGAGTGCTTATGCATGAATAAATTTTAATGTCCTGTGTTTTTAGATTATTATTTATTTATTTAATTATAATATTGCTAACTAATTGGAGTGATCTGTTATAATTAATACTACGAATGTTTTTCATGATATCAATTTATAATTGTTATTTTTATAGTTGAATCAAATTTGGGTGACGAATAAAGATTTCAGCATCAGAGGATGGCTCCTCTATGGCCGAAATTCTTATGTATATTAAACACAATAAAAAGTTATTTATTGAGCAGTATATATGCAGTGAAAAGTTTTGTGTAACATTAATCTCGTACTATTTTAGCAATTTTCCGACACTGTATTTTTATGCTACATTAAAACAGAAACTGGTTTTTTATAAAAAAATATCTTAGTTAATATTTAAATTTAAAAAAATGTACAAATTAAAAAAAATATATAAAAAAATAAGTCTAGCTATTTAGCTAGTATTTTGAGTTCTCGTGAATTTTACAATTCAATAAGGACAAGTCAGAAACGACAATTAATTGTTAATGTTAACATCGAAAGTTAATATCTAACAGCGTCTGAATATTTCGATTTTTATGTCAATTTGAAAGGGCAATGCTTATTGAAATAATATTGAATCCATTCACAAAAGGTTTCCTGCGGTTTTCATTAACAACTTTCTCGAAATGTTTTCGTTTGCTAAGCTTCTTTGAACGGCTTGAGGCGTTTAACTTTTACAATTTTACGCGTTTTGCGGTGCTATCAAATATTTGATTCGGTTTATTTGATGAAAACTTGATTACACTGTGGCTTTGGTTTTTGTGTTTATGGCATATTTTATTTGTGCTTCCGTTTTCTTCCTCTTTTTTTATAATTTTTATCACAATTTTTTGTCAATGTCTGTTCATTTTGCTACATTTTGCAGATTACTGATTTTAAACATAACTATCTATTGTCATCTGTCTACGGATTCTTAGTCAAAGAGTTAGATTCACCAGTAAACAATTTTAGTAAGGAAAGAAAGTAAAACATTCGAAGTCGACGCCAAGTAAAACTTTTTACGTGTTGATTATTGGCACTGACTTCAAAATGTTGAAAAATATTAACTTTTGGCCTTTTAGTTTATTTCTATAAATTATATATAAAAAGTTTGCTTATAAAGTTCGCTTTTGAGGCCGGTTTATATTTAAAAAAAAAGTTTTTATATTACACTTTTATGTTAGCAATATTATTATATTAAGTTATTTACTTACAACAGCCTAATGCCAACTGCTCATCATCGTCTACTATATATTGCTTTTCTCGATGCAGGGTTGTTAATTATTGAGGCGCTCTCCCAGTGCTGCACCATCACTTTGTCATATGCATTATGATAAGCATAAATTGTATAGCGACTATATCGAAGTAATTATATCGCAACCCGTGAAATAACTATTATTAAGTAGTTCTAGTGACCAGCTAGGGTCTTCATCGTCAGTTCCTCTTCACCAAATATTGCTTTCCGAGAGCAAATTCACGATGTAAAGTCAAAATCTATCCAGAATCGACGGAGTAATCGGTGAATATACATAAAAAAAATCCCTGACGAATATTTCTATATCAACCTCATTCTTTTTTAGAGGTCGGTTATAATACGAAACTCTTCTTTTATTTGATTTGTTTGAAAAGCCTATAGAGCGTTATATCCACTTACTAGTCTAAACAAACAGAAGAGAGCTTATTTCGTGCGGAGGAAATAGCAGAAAAGACTTCGCAGTATGCGTAGTAATACAGTGTTTGTTACAATAAATTATTTCGACAAACTTATTCATAAGTGTCCCCAACGAAAGAAACAAGTTACGTTGGCAAAAAATCAATTAAAAAAATATATATTTTTTGTTTGTGTTAATACAATAAAAATGTGTGTTTAAATTCATCTCGTGAAGGAAACATCGTGAGGTAACCTGGAATATTCAATTTTTATTTAAAACTTCCTACTTAAATTGATGAGCCAAGATGGCCTAGTGGTATATAAAATACGTCGATTTAAACCTATGATCACGGATTCAAGCACCGGCTAGCACCGCTGTGTTTCAAGTTCTAAATTTGTGTTTATCGGTATAATTAAAAAAAAATCGTTACGACTTATCGGATCGTTAGGAGCACAGCAATAAACATAAACGTTAACCAATATAATATAATCGTAATACATAACTAGTCATATTATTTAAGTATAAATTATCACGTAAAAAGCACGGCTACGCGGATTCATATTTTTTTATATAAATATAACATGCGATATAACGAATATGTGGATGCTGATAAGCAATAATGTGTCAACCCACAAAAAGTCAAATTTTAAGATATTGATGTATATTGATACTACGTCCCCTATTTAACATTATCCAAACAAATTTCAAGTCATCTAAACTAAATAAGTTTGGAAAAAAGTTTCTTAACTCAATGTTTCGTATTTCAGGTGCGTTCCATATTTTGCAATTTATAAAATAATCTCAAATATTTAAAAACTTATTATTATATAACATATTAAATAAATCTATCTGCATTTGATTCAATATACATTTTATCAAAATAGAAAAAAAAGATGAATATATAGGTGTTCTAACTAATTTATTAAGAATAGGTTTGACATCTTTAGACGCCATTTTCTCAAAACGAAGTCCGTGTGGCTTGACACAGTATTGCTTATCAGCGTCCATGTATGTTTTACTTTTAAAATATTGACAGTGTCCGATTCAATCACGATTTACGCTTTCAATTTTGAAGGAAATATTGCACAGGAACCTCTTTTTCCTGTATCGTAGTTATGTCCCCGGGTTCAACTATTAGGTTGGTCAGATCCAACGAGGATTTATCTCCCGGGACTGTGGAGTTTCTCATTTGTTTCCGACCTAATCCTGCGGTTTGGAATGATGCGGCACCCCGTTTGGCTTAGTATGTACTAGATGATATTGCCTTGTTTTTACTTATATAAGTGAAGTCACGTAACTCAGTTCGTGGCTCGGTCATTAGTATAATAAATTTAATTAAGTTTTGGTTACGGTTTAACAATAGTAATTTACTAGCTTGCTTAGATCGGAAAATAATAATTTTTGGTAGGATATTTTTCGGTGCCTACGAACGTGAAAAATAAACATGAAATGTTAAAGATGTTTCACGTATATTTATTCTATTTATATCTATAATAATAAGAACTACTATAAATAATATATTAATGAAAGTCATATATATATATATTCGGGTCATTGTGTAGTTTATCTCAGGAAATTAAATAAAAGGGATCGTAGGGAAAGCAAAATAAACATCTACCATCGTTTTATATGCATCAAATAATATATGGATAGAGGATACGAATATAATATGTTAAAATAATATAATATATAAAAATATAAGGTATAAACAAATAATTTTATATAATTATTGATTATAGATATATTATAAGACATGGATTTTGTCACTCAGATTACTAACCATTTTGGACGACGTTGCCTAGCAACCAGCTAGACACTGAGTATGACAGGTGAGAATACATTTGGACCAACAAGTCAATTATGGGACAGATAGTTAAGATTAAAATTGCTTGAATTAACCGTATCTACAGTTATAAAATAAATATACAATTTTTCATCTACAAGAAAAGCGTATCTTACGTCAGTAAAATTTAATTTATTATATTTATTGTAGATCCTTTAAAATCATACAATCAAAAATCGCTTGTTTGTACTATTCAAATTTCCTCGGCGCTTAGTGAGCAGTACTAAAATTTATTCTAAGCCCCTCCAGCGTCTTGCTTTTGACACAGGTCTCAGCCTTTTGACATAGGTCAGAATATATTTGATTTCAGTCCGAGATATCCTTGATATTAAAATTCAAGAAAGTCGAGGTGGTAAGTTTGAACTGAGCTTAAGCAATGTAAATAATGTCGGTACGAGGATCAAAGGAATAGTAAGTTAGACAGAAATACAATTTTTTTTGTTCTATGTATACGTTTTAAAATTTTATGGTAGGATATAAACTAGAAATAACAATTTGTTTGGTTGTGAATAGTGTTTAGTTTGAATATAAAACACGGAACACTTATAATACTTTGATTTGTATATTTCTAACGAATAATAAACTTACACAGAACAACAACGTGTAACATTGTAACATCGCTTCGTGGCAAGTTACGACATTACAAAACGTAACGATTCGACATCGCGCCGTAAAAGTCTACTGCGTTGTAAAAAAATATGACGTGATATCGTATCGTGGTACGATGATTTTTCATTCATTTATTTTCAATCAAACAAAAAATCGTGCTACGACCCGATGTCGTAACGTGTGTGTATGTTTTCGTCGTATGGTTGCCAGCAACAACGTCTTACCGACTGTTTTTTGATTGATTGAAATTTGACACGATAATATTAATTACATCGTAAGATAAAAATATTAATAAAATTTGTATTAATTATGATATGTGAATATAGCGATAAATTGTTTTTGACGAATGCCTTTGACTAATGTGACCATTTCTCTATTAAAACTTGTTTTTGCATTTTAGAATAATTAAAATTAATTTCTAATTTCTATTATATTTTTAATATACAGGATATCATTTCCTTGAAGAGTTGACTACTTAAGGTTTTATTCATGTATGAGATTTATAGTATTTTGTAAAAAAAATGCCTTTTCCTAAAGTTTGCCGTGTACTATTACTTTGAATAAGTTGCTCCTTATGAGAAGCACTGTCGGATGGTGCAATCATATAGGGTGTGAAAATCAGCAGGTTCCTGGTTAAGAAAATGATTTTTTTTTTAATTTAGTTTTATCAGTTTTAGTTTTCATCAACATCAGTCCCCAGGATCTTTTAACTATTTTTCGCTACTCCTTATACTACTTACCTTCCTTCCTTCTTGATTTGGCCTACCACGCCCATTTAAAAAACTCACTCTGTATATTTAGTGAAATATGTATTGTAACTGTAATATCCCGTCAAAGCCTTCTCTTTTATTAGGGAGAAGATTAGGAGATAAATCCGCTATGCTGCTTCAATGCAAGTTGACAGATAAAACGTAGTTATTGTAGTTTTTCATACACGCCGAGAGCTTACAAAACTAACTATCAAAAGGCTTTTACGATGCAATTCCATTGCAGTACTTTCAATACAGCTATAAATCCAGAATTCGTGTTTCGAACAAACCATTTTGAATTCTTCTGCGGTTGTCAAACTATAACACGGGGGAATCGATCAAAGGGCGAGCGTTTGTTATGCGACGCATGTGATCGGATCCATAGATTTTGTTGCTTAAAACAATATACACAACTATGCGGCAATCCCATTCGATATTCGATATCAGAATATTGAATTTTTATTTAAAACTTCGTACTTAATTGGGTGAGCCGAGGTGGTCAAGTGGTTAGAACACGTCAATCTAAAACAATGATCGAGGATTCAAGCCCCGGCTAGACCCGTGTGTCTTCAAGTGCTAAATTTGTGTTTAAATTCGTTACGAGCTCGGCGTTGAGAAAACCTGCATGTGCCGGCACAAATTCTCACACATGTATATCCGCCAACTCGCTTAGGAGCAGCGTGGTGGATTAAGCTCTAAACCTTCTTCTCATTAAAAGAGAAGGCCTACGCCCGGTAGTGGGACATTTATTATTAACATGCTGTAACTTTACTACTTACCTTTACTAAATTAGATGTAATAGTGAATTTTTGCTTTTTGTTATTTATTAATAGCCATAAGGAATGATCGAAGTTTGTTGTTTGTACCTAACACGGTGCTTATATGTAGACAAGGTCCTAATCATATGTGGGTGCATAATACGCACTGTTAAATTTTGTTTCTGAAAATACAAATATGTACATGGATTTTTAATAATAGGTCCCGATTGTTGAAATCGATATATTCCCTAATAGAACGTTTTCTTTTTTAATGTTTCGATCACGGACCCATTTCAATGGTAGGTAGGTATACTTATTCAATAACATTCAATAACGAATGTCTCGACTACTGGACTTCCTAGCTATTTCAAACAAAGTTGAGTTTACTTTTTACACAGTCGTATATATTAATTTGTTTAATTAATTCATTTGCAAGTTTTTTGAAAATAATTAATTAAACTATAATTAAAAGTGTACACACTAAATCAATAAATATTAATCTATCTAGTTCTAATCTCTACTGCTATCCATATTCAAGGTCAATGGGAACACACCCTAAGCTGCGTTACAATTCAGTGCCGACCGGTACGAGTTTTATGGCAGGGGTATCTTTGAATAATGGAGTAGACGGCGCGTGAAGAGACGAACTACGAAATCCACCTATGGTGTAAGTTATAAGCGTCGAATATAATTATCTATATAGTAGTTCAATTAATTTCTCCCACTTTATAACAGACTAGAGTTCGACTAATCAAATGCGATACAATTTAAGCAACGTATCGTTTTTAGTAATCTAAAAATGTAATATGTTAATAGTACCTAGAATTTTATATCTTACGTATTTATGTATTAATGTAAGTATAAATGGACTACCTACATCTAAATGCTGAGGCTCAGTATCAGTATACTTTTATATATATAAAAAGGGGTGTCAAACGAGCAAATAGTACCACCTGATGTTAAGTGGTTACCATCGCCCATGGACATCTGCAACAGCAGGGGCGTTGCCGGCCTAAATACCTATTGATTTAGAGTGATGAAGGCTTTTTCAGTGCTAAATTAATATTTAAACTAATGATATGATAAATAAAGACGTCGTAAGGTAACAGCTAGTGAAAGAAATTCTGAAATATTTTTATTAGAGTCTGATGTTTTAAAACCTACACCCTTTATTATATAGAAGCCTTTGCCCAGCAGTGAAACATTACCTGTTAATGTCTAGGCTGTTACTGCACTGTTAATGTCTTAAACATTTACAGAAATCTGGTATAAGAATACACGTGGGAAAAGCCGTACAGTTTTGTCACAAACATGCCCTGGTTTCAAGGTGCAGGTCGTTTGAGTAAATCTATCAGTTGTGTGTGTGGTCACTATTCCAAACGAGGCAATTCCCGAGTTAATTACAGCGAATTCCGAGATAATCGGAAATGCAATTAGATTGCTGCGTGAAAGGACCTTACATTACCTTAAATTATTTTATTTTTCACTGACATTCAAAAGAGGAGAGGATTCTCAATGTCGGAAACTTTCTGTTATGTATGTTTAACTCGAAAACGGATTAAACAATTTTATTATTCTTTACTTGAGAAGGATAGAGTATATCCTAATTGGTCATCTTTACTTTTCATTAACATCAAGATCAGTTTTAATCAAATTGTTTCAATTAACTTTTAAATCATGATGATTGGATTAAGTAGCTATATCATTTGGATAAACGACATTACGTACATTGCTTTTAACGTCGGTTTCCTTTTTAAAAAATTTCGTTGATTCTTCAGTAGTTTCCAATTTTCGTCTCGCGTAATCTATATTTTAGATTAAATTTTTAATATTTTAGTTATATATGTTATATATTATTTAGATCAAAATTCGGAAAATGGAAAAGTAAAAAACTTAAATAATAAATCCTAATTGGTAGTACAAATAACACTATTAATTAGTGATTATATGTAACGTATTAGTAGATTATACTAATTAATGCCTAAGTACTAGTACATTTAAACATCCTTAACTAACGTGATATTTAAATTATAAAATTCCTCAGAAATAAACCAACAAAAAAAAAACATTTATAATATAAGTATGATAAGTTATAAAAGATTAAACAGCGCACATGGACAATCGTCGTCGCAAATGACCGTAATTAGACGAAGAAAAACCATCAGAACGTAGAAAAAAGGTAAATTTAAAAAGATTTGTCCAAATGAATCGGCTTTGTTACAGCAGACAAAAGTACGTTCGCAACGACGTGGGGCGATTTCCTTAAGAGCAATATAATGTTGAACGTTTCATTTGTTCTCTGGTTTCTTTATAACACGTTTCTTCTTATCATCTTGGTTAAATTATGCGTATATATTATGTAGGTTTGTTAATATTGTGGCAATACGTATTATGCTATATGTCAGTGACTACAATTCGTATATGGACACTACTGTGTCAAACCACACGGACTTCGTTTTGTGAAAATGGCATCTAAAGATGTCAAACCTATTCATTATAAATTTCTTTGAAAACGTATAATTCATCTTTTCTTTTCTATTTTGATAAAAATGTATTGAATCAAAAACAGATGGATTTATTTAATATGTTATTTAATAATAAGTTTTAAAATATTTGAGATTATTTTATAAATTGCAAAATATGAAACGCACCTGAAACATTGAGTTAAGAATCTTTTTTCCATACTTATTTAGTTTACATGACTTAAATTTTTTTTAATAATGTTAAATAGGTGACGTAGTATCCAAATACATCAATGTTTCCGAATTTTACTTTTGTGAGTTGACACATTATTGCTTATCAGCATCCATATTTGTTGTCTCGAAGGAAAAACTATGTACATACTCACAAAAAATTTTGTGCAAAGTACCTAATATTATTTTTAATTATATTGTTGCGTACGGTGAGTAACAGAGCTGAAAACTTTATCCTTTTTGAGGTAGTAACTATTATATTGACTGTTTAAAGAAGCGAAAAGAGCAGATCACAAAAAGCTTCATCGTCAAAACGCGATTTTGAGTGCACGAAAACGAGCATACATGTCTAAAAAGGCCCTTAGCGCTAAAACACGCCTGGTTTGTGAACGTCCTAACCGCAGTACCTAGTAAAGTTTTCCGTTTCTTTGCACCTATATTAATGATAAAATAATTACAATCTGTGCTCCTATTTGCTAGTTGCGTATAATATCTACACTAAGTATGTATTAAAAGTAAATATATCCTCGTTTTAAAAGCGTTGAGAATATTCTTAAAATTGTAAGTATAAAAGCAACTTAATAATAAGTTCGCTCATCGTAGATGTTTAAGTTGGTTTCGTTATTCCCAGAGCGAATATAATATTTAATTTATTTATAAGGTAACGAAAGAACAAGCTACCGTTTGTTTACTTTCTACACTAACGAGTATTTTCTCTTAGAACCTTATGTGTTGTATCCACTTTTGTTTGATATTTTCATTTCCTTCGAGTTTGCATTGTTGTTTCTTTTTAACTGACAAAAAAAATGAGGAGGTTATCAATTCGTCGTAAACTTTTTTATATACATATGTTCACACATTACTCAAAAACGGCTTGATCGATTGGTTATATTTTTTTTTATATATTATTATTACGTATTTTAACCGACTTCCAAAAAAGGAGGAAGTTCTTAATTCGTCGGGTACGTTTTTTTTTTTTATGGATGTTCACCGTTTACTCCGCCGTTTGTGGACCGATTTTCAAATTTTTTATATTTACTGGCATCGACTTCAAAATTATAGTAAGTTATAGAAAACATTTATTTTATGCCTTTTAGTTCATTTATATCTCTTAGGTTCGTTTTTGAAGTCAGTTTAATTTTTTGAAAAAAAAAAATGTATGCTTTTAAAGTCCGTTCGCAAGTCTTGTTTGTATAATATTTTAGGAAGTACTCTCGAAGTTCTTTTAATTTAATTGTTATCCTAGAACTAAAAAAAATGTTACAACTAAATGTACTTTTTTTGTATGTTTTTACGTATTTCTATCTGCATTGAAATAACTAATATATCATAAATCATAATTTCAATTTATTGATACATTAAAATCCCTGTGAATAAATTTAATCCTGTACACATATAATAATTATATATGGTGTGGCTTAGTTTTTAGTCTGTTTTATTATTTCGTTGTAATACATAGTAAAACAAAGGAAATAATATATTAATATGAAAAAATGTAACACAGTGGAATTCAAGCTCGCATTCACTTGTATTCATGGAGCATCATTATTTAGCTAGAATTACATGTATTGAATTCTAGATACGAATTATCGATTTGATCATTAACGATTATTATTTAATATTCAATTATAAAATAAGTCTTAACTAAAGTTAAAAAAAAAACAGTCCCACGGTCGGCAACAATTTATTTTTTACTAGGAGATAATTTCGGATTTTCACCTCTCTTTTTATTAATATTGGTGAAACTTTACCTTGGTCAACTCACTGGATATGATTGGAGATTACTGAATCGGCTCCGGACCCAAGTGGGCCGTTGCAAGGTAAATTTGACTTATGGAGGAGGTACGCGGTGCGAGTTCGGCTCTGACCCCTAAACATCTACTGTTGTGTTCATTGTGTGCAGATCCCTGCACAAGACCAGAATTCTGAGCATCCACAGATAAGGCTTTAAGTGTGGCTAAGTACTGGGCCCGTACCATATAATAAATTTGTCATCGACTCGAAGAAGAAGAATATAAAAATTCATTGACATCAAAAATTATGCTAAACTGTTACATTCTCGTTACCAGCTTCCTTCGTAAATTTTCGTAATGAATCATGTTTATATTCCCGTAGCGATACATTGATTTGGTATCAGCGAGCAAATTGATACAAATGATCATTTCGGCCGGCAAATAGCAGGAAATATTCGAGAGGGAAATAATAGTTTAGATATACCGTGGTTTGGCCGTGAGATAATAAATAGGCGCTCGGCCGCTTGCCCGTGCCAAACAGAACTACGAAAAAAAACGAGAGGACATTGTTTATGGACTATTTAGAAACCACACCTTGTGTTAGCGATTTATTTAAGCTTCTATTTATTTCGTACATTCTGTTCTGGATTTACATTTGTTTTTTCATCGTTTGAATATGTTCACTGTAATTAGGAAAACTTTATGGAAATATATTTTTTTATTATTTTTATATTTAACTGTGCCAGGACGGTGCAGGTACGGAGAACTGTATTATGAAATATTAAAAACTTAGTGAATTGATGTAACTATTATGATAGTGGAACGTATAATGTTCGCTGTATCAATTTCTTTATTTTCTGCTCTATTTCTATGTTTTATAGCAAATAATTATAATAGCATAATAATTGGCAAGCCACATAACTCGTGTTGAAAATATGAGTTTCAATGCTGGTATTCTGTGGCCGAAGCTGGATATTATGTGATCACCGCCTCCCATGACCATTTACAATATTACAAATTCGTTGCCAAAAATGGGGAAGAAGAGGGATAAGAAAGTCTCTGGTACCCTTATTCCCCTTACAAAACGTAGTTATATAATTTACGCCAATTTTCTGTGAGTGTCATACTGCTCCCGTATTTGCAGTCACATGGCTACAGTTTTACCGAAGGTTATATTTGATTTCGAAAATGGAGTGCTTATGTATCGTATGTATAATGGAGTTTGATTTATAGATTTCGTTGATTTAAAACTGAAGGGAGTGCTAAAATGGTATGAAAAAGTATTTTTACTACGATCACTATAATGCCAATCACTGGCGTATCAATAAGACTGAGACTTGTGATAGGCATTCAATTCGTTTTAAAGTACGAAATCTTATAATCATTTTTTAGAATTGTACTGGTAAATTTTCAATAAGTTTCATTAGCAAGGATATTTTTATTTGGAAAACAAAATCTGCTCTTTTTCGTTCAAACTGTCATACTTATAATTATACTCGACTTTGTCTGCGCAGGAATATTTATCTCTATTTATTATTATTGTATTTTTACCTCTTTTTCAACCCCTTACAGCCCTTTTTTTCGCATAAAAAAGTTTTCTGTCCTTTTACAAGCTCTAGACTATCTTTGCACCAAATTTCATTGAAATCGATTCAGTAGTTTATGCGTGATTGCGTACTACATAGATAGAGTTACTTTCGCATTTATAATATACTAGCTGTGCCCGCGACTTCGTTCGCGTGGATTACAGAATGCTTAGTATGTCTCATGCAAAGCAAGGCTGCAGTTTGCGGTGCTTCTCAAGAAAGGAGTTTTTTACTTTGGATTTGGGGACTTTCTGGTTGTAACTATAAGCAGACACTAAATGTAGTAGGGAATTCTTCCGCGGTTTTAACAATAAATAAAGAAGAAAAGTGCTTTGTGTCAGTCTTTTATATATGGACTGTAAAACTGCTTTTCCGCCGCCCTTCTCCTTGTATTATATAGAAGGTGAATTTTTAACATGGCTTGTAGGTAAAATATAAAATTATAAGAAAAAAACAAAGCATTTAGTGAAAAGCAAAAAAAATGTTCGACGTGATTCCTTAAAGTGACATAACTTTTTTATTTATGAACCGATTGACATGAAACAAACACTAAATGTTAAGTGAAGCTTACTACAATATATTAGTGAAAACCGCATCTAAATCGGATAAGCCGTTTCTGAGATTAGCTTGCACAAACGCACAGATAAACAGACAAACAGATAAACAGACAAACAGATAAACAGACAAACAGACAAACAGATAAGAATTCTAAAAATCATTGTTTTGGCTTCTGTTGCGTTGGTAAAGGTCCCCAATAATATTTTTTTACATATATCTTCCATGTACAGATTCGACAGATATTCGACTGACGCGTTGGCGCAATGGTCACCGCAATTGACTTAAGCGCTAACGGTCGCGGGTTCGATCCCCGCTCACGGCAAACGTGTGTATTGGCCATACAGATGTTTTTCGTGGTCTGGGTGTTTGTGTTAGTGTTGTGTGTGTTGGGGGGGGGGGGGGCGGTTACTGAGACTCGGCCTTGAAATTGGGAGCCCCTGTTGGGGCTCAGAATGGACACCCGTGTCTAAGGGTGTCTCCTAGTGAGAGGGCGAAGCGCGGCCATCGACGCGCTATTTATAGGACGCGCTGCCCGACTCCGGCCGGCCGCGGGTCGGTACCGCCGCGGCGCCGCAATAACTACGTCCCTGCATTTTAAATTTGTAATATCTTCGGAAATATTTACTTAAATTACATGCTGTAAAAAGCATATTGATCTATAATAAATGCACAATTTATTTAAGGTACTTAATTGGATATGGAATAATGCTGTATTGTTTAAAATCACTTCGTAAATAACCAATTTTTAGTAAAGGATAAAAAATGGTTATGGTGGGTTATCCCTAAGAGATAGATATATACCATCGCGGACTTTTTTGTTAAACTTTTTAAGGTGGACAATACTGTAGTACATTATTTTGATCTATCTCGTAGGGTTCAGCCAGCGTTTGCAATATAAACGTAAAAAAACGTGCTTATTTACGACATCATATTAGAAACCTCTAAATTTATCAGCGTTTCTCTACTATATTATGCATGTATCATACATATAAACATTCCTTAAGAATCACTCTATCTATTAAAAAAAAATTGCATCAAAATCCGTTGCGTAGTTTTAAAGATCTAAGCATACATAGGGACAGACAGAGCGCGGATAGCGACTTTGTTTTATACTATGTAGTGAAGTAAGGATTTTTTTGATATACATAATTTGTGTAAGATTAAAAGTTAAAATGGTGTTATTTTGAAAAATCAAGTTTCTTGTTATTATTGGATTTTATAAAATATATTACATGATATAAAAACTAAACAAGACTTTCACGCAAAAAGGTCAGAACTGCCAGACAAATGTATGGTTTAGATCCAACTCAGGATATATTTCTCACGATTCTTTCCCAGTGTTGTAAAACGTGCTATAAATTATAAAATACGTGCTATAATTCTTAGAAAATGTTCAAGTTTTGTAACAAAATGAAATTATGTTTCTAAGGTGAAGTAAAAACTGTAGAACAGATTAACGAAGTTTATCATTATATTAATTAATAATTTATTGCCACCCGCCAATAAATTATTAGTTGATATAAATAAAGACGTATCGTTGCCTTAGATTTTCGCGATTATTATTTATTGAAATAAAACTATTTTAAACGGATTTAAGTCACGTATATTAATTATTTTTATCATCGTTCGTGGTTACGGGTAGACTGTCTAACCGTGACCACGAACGCTGTAAAGTGCTCGAAACGTCGGGATGATAAAAATAATTAATATACGCGATTTAAATCCGTTTAAAATAGTTTTATTTCAATAAATAAAGACGTATTTAGATCTAATATAATTTGTAGCTTAATTGACAAGATATTTCGCTTTCGCAACACGGTATATTTTGACAGTTGATTTCTGATTTGTGTACCAAGCTCCTATTCAGCAGAAATTACTTTCTTATCGCTATCGCAATGCGATACATTTTAACCATTTTTTTTATTAAAACGAAGCACATCAATTATCAAAATGTATTGCGTTGCGATAGTGATAGCTCCGCGTATAAACCCTCTTAGTTGTGTTTAATAAGTAATTAATAGATATCAATTAAACATAATCGACAAACATTTATATTCATATATTATAACAAAATAAATCAAAGATTATTATCGCATTCCATTTGATAGTCTCGTAAAAATAAGTAAAACATTAACGAGGCGTTGAGAGGCTCGATTTCTTCAAAGAGCACCGAATTTAGACGTTTTTAATGGCGCGTCATAAAATATCAAAACGGTTTACATTTTCAATTTAAACACGCTGTCGAAGCAGAAAACTGAAACCCTTAAGAGTGTCCGTTCCGTCAAAACGAATGTCGCAATCTTGTTTTATCGTACGGAAACGAATTATCACGAAAACATAAACTGAAACGTTCGTCAGTCCCCGAAAGTTCCAATTTAGGTCGACGAATCCAACCCTATCTGATAGAGACGGATTATGGGACAAAGAATAGGCCTCGTCCATTTCTAAGAAAATCCAGCTGATTAATACTTTCTTTGTGAAAGTAAAAGTAACTGGCGATTTGCGTCTCACTACAGGACAAGCGCCTTCTACGTTAATGAAATGGCTCAGACAGGATTTTGTTTAATATTATTGATCAAAATATTTTTATATTAACTAGGTTTGTTTCGTGGTTTCACTTGTTTTATTATTATTAACAAAGTGCGGTCACGGATGGTTAGGAGTGCGAAAGCCACCTGTAGTTCACTTTTCCACCTCAAGAATAGGAAATACTAATTTTATATGGTATCCTAAATGAACTCATTTTACTCGTAGATAGTTTATAATTCCTAATTGGCGTTTCACTTCTACCCTCCTATAATACTAAATATGTATATGCGCTAACTCGCAGTGACGCGGTGTGGTGGATTATGCTCTAAATCTATACTTAATAGAAGAGGCCTTTATCACTATGGGACATTTACAGGTTGTAACTTACTTACTTACTAAATACATTTGTACCCGAGCTATGAGTTTTATGATTATTGCAACGCTTCAATTTGTCGTAACATAATTATAGTCTTAAACTTTTTATAGCTTAACTAGCGACCCGACCCGGCTTCGTACGGGTAGATATAGGTATTTAACAAAATATAAATTTGTATAACCTATTTTAATCAGGCATAACTTAGGATTTAACCGTTGAAAGAACTTTTCAAACGGGTCCTGTAGTATCGGGGCCTATTTTATATGAACAAACAAACAAACAATCAAATATTTCCTCTTTATAATATAATTGTAAATAAACTAGCTATCTAATGCAGATTTTTCAAATCGGATACGTTTTACGTTTTTTTTCTTCCTTATCTCTTAAACGAAATCTTTGAAAAGATACCCGATTCCTGGGGGGAGATCGGGTTATGTGGCGATTTATACCCATTAAAACCCCTGCGATGGCCTTTCTCAGCACGGAAATGGAGAGGCCTCGGGATCGCTTGCGCATGCGCATCCGCTGCCCCTCCCGTGCGACGCTCCGCTCGTGGCTGGCGGAGCTCATCTCAGGAGGGCAAAGTGTGGTATTTCCCTCCCCGCAACGTTACATATAAAAATAACGATTTTTCGTTCTTAGTTAATTGCTTTTAAAAACAATCAGTCTTATTGTCGAACATAGTCGCTATTTTATATATTCCCTTTTAAGGTTTATTTTATGATCTTTTAAAACCTAAATCTATTATATTTTTGTCATCTAAAACAATATATTTATCTTTTTATAATACATTGATATTAAAATTATTTATTTACATTTTTCAACCCAGATCATTGGGGTCATTTGGGATAAGACAAATTCTAGAGAACTTATCAAGTTACATATGTAGATAAGTATTAAGAAAGTCCTTTTTCGTATAAAAATAGATCAAATAACATTGAAAACATTTATTTAAAAAAAAATGGATTATCTTAACAAAATACTATCTTGTTGATGTGACAAACGCAGATTTTTCTTTAACTATTAAAATAAGAATTTTCTGTAAGTAAAAATCATTTTGTAAACTTTCTTTGCCATCTTCGTTTTAAAAGTTAGACCGTTAGGGAATATGGACAGAAGTTTGCAACTATTTTCAATGTAAGTCGCGTTGAAAATTGCCACTTTAACTCGATTTTATTGCGTTTTGATGTGGGCATAAGTTAAAGAATTGAAGCGAAATAGTTTTGCTTTTTTAAGTGAGAAACTGTTTGAAAGAAACAAAACTTTGACGTTTCTATAAATTAAAAGTAATAAGGGAACTTCTAATAATACGATACTGAAGACAATATCTTGTGTGTGGGTGGGTGTGTGCGTGTGTGTGTATGTGTGTCGTATAAATCACAATTAAAATAGGATTACTTCGATAACTGTTATAATGAGTCCTAGCAGATGCGACTTGTAATATTACCTTATAATACAAGTACATACATATACCTTTTGGCATTTAAATTACAATTGTGTATTGCCTATATACATTAATAAACGGACTTTCAAAAAAAAATATTTTTTCAAATTATGTCAGTAGATTCAGAGATACACATACAAACATACAAAAAATATAATAATAGTTTTATGATATTAACATAGATACAATTATAACCTAAACTCTTTTCAAACGATGTAAAATTTATCGGTTTAGTAGTTGAAGCTTGTAAGCGTAACAAACAAACATAATAGTTGACAATACTAATACAACCGACAAAATTGTAGCAACAATACTTGAACATCAAAATGAAACGCTCCGCAATCCGTCCTATTATCGAATCAAGTGTTTACCTCAGCGTTATAAAGAGGACCTATACTTCCTTTATGCGGTGCATGAATCAAACAATAGGATGGCGTCGAGGCAGATTGTTCGTGGAATTGGATTTCAAAGGCGGACTTCGTAATCCAAGGCGCTTGTTAAAAGCGAGTTTGTTCGTAACCCCCAATCAAGTCCATTCTTGTTTAGAACTGTACAGAAATACGTCGTAATGTTGGTATCTTATAACTTAAAGGTGCTGCATACTAAAAACCTTAGTAACCTTATATTATTTGGAGGTTTGTAATTACTGGTCCGATTAAAAATCAGTAAAAGAAAGATATTCTAGAAGCACATAAACAATTAGTACTATTGTACTAGAATTCGCTCGCGGCTGGTATGTTGGTTAAAAGTAAATGTGTTATTCTGATGCTTAATTGATATATAAAGTTTTATCAAAATCTGTTTAGTAGGTTTTATGTGAAAGAGGAATAAATATCCATCTGTCGAAACATCAAATCAATCCATCTATTTATAATAGTAGTAAGATAACACAGGCGAAGTTGCGAGTAGTATATGGTCCAAATGTTCTTGCTAAAAATTTTTTCTAATCACTATTACTTGTAAAAGGCGACCTTAAGGTTCAAATCAAAAGATAGAATGATGTTAAATTCTTGTATGAAATTGCGTAAGCTGCATTTCGAGAGTTTATTTAAATTGCAAATAAAATAAAAAATATTGCACCATACACCATACATTTTACAACATTTTTTTATTAACATATATGACTGACAAATGAGCAGCCGGGATACTCGATGTGAAGTGATCACCGCCGCCTATGAACATTTGCAACACCAGAGGAGCCACAAATGTGTTGCCAACCTAAAGATGAATAATGGATGAAAGGGAATAGGAAGTAAGGAAATGAATAGGGGAGAGGGTTGAGCTTTCAGCTCTCTCACTCATCGTACGAAACATAGCAATTTTTTTTATTATTATTAGTAGAGATGCCACGAATATTCGGCAACTATTCGGTATTCGGCCATATGGCCAATTTTTTTTTGCCATTTGGTATTCGGCCGAATATTGCAAATTATTCGGCAAAATCTTGAATAACAAATTATGAATAAAAAGAACTCAAATTATTACTCCCAAAGATAATTTTTAAGGTAATTAATTACATACAGTTTACTGCACTAACACCACAACATAATCATAAATGAAACAAAACTGCCCGCGCCTTATATTAAGTGTTGCCGAATATTTGGCGCTTCGGCCAAGAAGCTGGCCGAATATTTTATATTCGATATTCGTCCAAATAACTATTCGGGGCATCCTTTATTATCAGCTACTACGCGATGATCTTATGTGACTGGGAGGTACTACTTCGAACCTCCCTGTCACATAAGATCGGCCTGCGTTCAAGCTATAGTCAGTAGGTTGCACCTAGGCTCTACCTCAGATGAATATAAATTTTGGTTGTACATAATAATTATTTTATTCATTTTATGAAATGTATTAAATACTTTACAAGTATTATTTATATTACAATTAAAAATCATAAACCCGACTGCGTAACAAGACCATAGAGAATCGTTACTAACATATTTTAAATCGTTATAGATTCGAAACGATAATTTTGATGAAAAATTTATATAAGAAACTCAAAAATTATTTTTAAACAGCTATTCGACGCCACTTAACTTAGTTCGTTGATTTTAATTTTTTTCTTTTTCGCATTATGGCGTCCAAAAGCGGCCATTTTGATTTTTGCAAATTATTATACGCTCTATGACATTGGCGCCGCTATGATGAATCAAACGACGAGTCATTTATCAAAATCGGCCCACACGTTTAGTCTAAACAGTACCATAGATGTACAAGTTCACATACATATATACATACATAGACTAATAAACACATTATCCTTTCTTGCGTCGCGCAAAAAGGATTAATACGAAGGGTGGAACGGAAATAATCAATTAAAAAAACATTATAAGTAGAAAAATATATTACCGATTTACCAATAAATTAATAACAGAACTGTGAACATTTGCGAAAATTTCAACAAACTTACAAAATACGTAAGTACCAATTTCCAATAAGCTATTTATCTTGTAAACGGCTAACGTAAAATATGATCTTCCATAAAAATAAATCCATATTCATAAGAATGATTTAGTCTGTAAGTTCGGAGTTGCTTTTCCGATATTACGTAACTAGTTGAGTGCGGATCGAAGGTCGTCACAGCAATGAAGAGTAACTGCTGTTAGAACACTCTTATAAGAATATATAGCTTATGTCGTCTTCGCAACTTTAACCTCTGCGGTGCTATTCATTGACGTCACAGTGCAATGTGTAAATGCAATATTTTATGGAAAGACGGTTTATAGTTTCTCGAGTAGGAACGAAGGCAGTGTTTCGTAGATTTTTATTTACTATGCCCTACGGTTTCACTCGTGTTAATTGAAGGAAAAATTATATTTATATAATTTTTATGTTTTTTTACTTAAATCTTATATTGTTCACTATTTCATTAGTTTCAATTTTATTTATTATTGCGTAACCCTCTTTTGTATATTTAATAATTCAAATAAAAAAAATAAAATATAATATAATATATAAAAAAATAAAATATAATAAAATATAATATAAATAAATAAATGAAAGTCCCGTCAAAATCGGTCCAGCTGTTTCGGAGATAAGCAGAAACAAACATACAAACAGACAGACAAAATTTTAGAAACTTTCATATGCATTAGGTAAAAGCTGTTAATTTGAAATTACAAACAGACCCTTCAATTTTATTTATTTGTAATAGATGTTCATGACAAATTTTGAATTTTTTAGATTTGTGAAATAATTATAAAGTAGATTAGTTTGAAAAGCCATCAATTATACATATATATTAAAAATATATGAATTTATTATCATTTCAAACATAATCCTTTAATTTTTTGTTCCTTTTAAAGTAACAGAGATATTTAAAACCTTTTAAATTGAGTAATGTTTCAAAATTTGTGTGTTATATATGGATGCTGATAAACAATAATGTGTCAACCCACAAAATGTCGAATTTGGAGATATCGATGTATTCTAATAGTGCATCATGTATTTAACATTATTCAAAAAATATTTAAGTCATCTAAAGTAAATAAATACGGGAAAAAAAATTATTTAATGAAACATTAGAATATTGAAGTTTAAGCCATATTTTGCAATATAAAATAATCTCCTGTATTCGAAGAATGTATTATTTGATAAAAATTTTCATTGTACCAATCTGCTTTTAGTTCACTAAAGATTTCATCGAAATAGACAAGAAAAGATGGATTTAAACGTCTTCAAACAAATTTGTTAACAATTGGTTTGACATCTTTAGACGCCATTTTCTCAAAATGAACTCAGTGTGGCTTGAGACATTATTGCTTATCAGCGTCCATATTAACTTCTTTTTTATATCGTAGACAGTTTAAGCAATGAATGCAATTGTTTTGCTAACAGACTTTAATAAAATTTACATTAATTATTTATAAGTTTTAAAACCAGAAAGAATTTACTGGTAGTGGTTTATTTATCGACACTAACAGTTTATGTAATGTTGTATCTAAGGTTATATAGAACCTAGGTATAGACTATTTTTCTTTTCTTGTATTATTTAGTACACAAATATGGCTTATTTCTAGCCACACATCAGAGTTATATAAGGAATTATCGATTGAATGATTGAACTGAATCACTTTTTATAATGCAAAATTATAATGATAAATAATTGCTCGAAAATTTGTGATTTTCGTTCGGGTTATTGTTACTAAATAAAGACATAACTGTTACCAGATTTCAGAGTAAGTAAAACATTATATAACTTGATTCCCACGTACGAAGTAAAAGTACTAATTAAGATATTTAAGGAATTTTCATATAAATGGAAACCGTAATTGGAATCTATGTTTGATGTCAACATAAGTCGACAAAGTTATTAAGTTATGAATAAACAAGCAAAGTTTTGCATTTGCTTTGCTTTTATTCCACGTACGTCACGAGGACGAGCCTCGTAGCTAGTGAGAACTTACTTTAACTACTAAGTAACCTCTGAGAAAACAATTAGATATGCATAAGTATTATTTTTACTCGACTGCATCAAACGGTGGATAATGTTCTTCGAGTTTCTTTCTTTGGCATGCTCAGTAATGGGTTTTAATATAATATAAGGTATCGTTACATTTGTTTTAACTTTGGGAGTGACATGGCTAATAATGATTATATATTTACGAATTTATAAAGCCGAGATTATTTGCTTGAATGCGTCAATGTCCTGGAGGGTTATTACGCGAAGTTATCGCAACGCGAAACATTTTGATAGTTGATTTGTTTCGTTTTATTCAAAGAATCAGAAATCAATTGTCAAAATGTATCGCGTTGCAGTGGCGGTAGCTCATGTTGATGTGGTTTTATATCTCGTATTGTACTAGATTTGAAAAAAAATTGAAGTTCTTTTATTTAGAATGCTTACTTGGTAACTATTCTGACAGTTGATTCCTGAGATTTATACTGAAAAGCTTTCTTTACGTGACAACTTATGGCATTTTTTTGATAACGATACTTTATCATAACTAGCCTACTGTTTAAAAATATAACATTTTTTTGTGCAATCGCTACAAAACGTTACAGGACTACCTGCCGGGATAATCTGAAAAATGCCTCAAATTACATCTGTAAAATATTCGATACGTCAGGGTGAAAAAAATTATAATAAATATACCTACGCGTTTAAAATCGTTTTAAAAGATTTTTATTTTAAATTAAAACAACATAATAGGACTAACAATAAAATTCACACTATATTAGGATGTTTTCAAAATTTAGTTAAGATTGTATTCTCCACCCCGTCGATCAATATCCACCGTGTTTCCTCGATTCTACGTAACATTGGCGAAATAACATAACTAAAAGCCATTAACCGAAGAATTGAATGAATTGAATTACTTATATGAAATATAAGTTCAACTTTGAATCATACTCTTTTACATATATAGTTATATGATAGTTGGCATCACAATAAGATCGGTATTCGTACAAGAATCACCACTTTTTCAGAGTTACAACAAAAACATTGCTTTGATGTCGCTAGAATAGAAAAACAACATTGCGATATGTTATTCCTGATATACGCGAAAGATTCTCAGACAAATTGCCCTCAGGGGATATCGTCGGTAAATAAATACATTTACCTATCTGCGTCGCGTGATATATGTACGGGTTCGACCAGTCCTTATCTCTGTTTATGAAACTCGATGTCTGTCGTCTTTATGGAAATCGTTTAGATTTCTGAAATCACTCGAGAAAATTTCATTCCTTTTCCTATTTAAATATTTTTGGATTATTTTATTGTTTGTTTGTAATTGTGTTCGTGTGGGTGTTGGTTTTTACAAAATAATGTTTGTGTTTATGCGTTTTAATGAATAAACCTTAAACATTCTGTGGGTTTGAATGTTTTAAAATTCATTGAACTCTGTGTAGCAGATTGTAAATTTTTGATTCTTATACGTTTGTAGGTACTTTCATTTCTTCGCCCGGAAAAAACCCGGCAGGTTTCTTCCACGCGGACATGATTTATACAATAATAAATTAAGTGTTAATTTTTATTTTTGTCTACAGATCTTTCAATAAAGATGTATATAATTTTGTTTTTAATATAATTTTACATTAACATATGGATCAACTTTGATAATTTTACAAATAACTCATTTACCTTGAAATTAGAATATAGCACAGTTTATATATGATCGCAAAGTTGTGAAACACATGAGGAACTTTACGTAAGATAATATTTAGTGGAAGCTCGCTTTTGATGTCATATTCCTCTTATATGGTCACTTAGAATATAATATGGCGAATAATTGCTAGTTCTGAATTATAAACATAGAAATTTTGAAAATGTATCTTACAACATATTTTTATTGTCTTCTTTTTTCTTATTTAATACATTTTAAAAAACCATTTTGTATACATAATATAAATAAAATATTTAAAAATATAAAAAAATAGTGATCCATCGGTGGCAGAGTGTGAGCCAGGCCACCTGCAGCTAGGGTTCCAGGCACAGAAACCTCCTCACTATACGTGCCGTCTCAAGCAATACTGCCTTCTGTATTCGGCAACATAACATAACATACTTATTATTATATACTATTGATTTGTGTATAAAAGGTTAAATTAAATATTAAAAGATAGAGGTAAGATAATCCAATAGCCATATCGCCCGTTAAAGAAAAATAATCTGTCAAATTTGGATAAAGTTAAGATTATTTAATACAAAGTGATCCCTAATTGATTGTTGAGTTTTATTTTATAATGAGGTTTAGTTTCATTAGTGTTAATGTAGCTTTTGTTAATTAATTTATCAAAGTGCTAAATGCTACATTCTAATAATTGATTTATATTTAGTACAACTAAAACTTAAATTGTAAAAATATTTCATGTATTAAGCAAACTATAGCTGGTTGGTCACAATTGGATGCTGATAAGCAATAATGTGTCAACCCACAAAAAGTCAAATTTGGAGATATTGACGTATTCTGATACTACGTCACCTATTTAACATTATTAAAAAAAAAAAAAAAAAAAAACAAAATAATCTAAACTAAATAAGTATAAAAAAAGTTTCTTAACTCAATGTTTCGAGTTACAGGTGCGTTCCATATTTTGAGATTTATAAAATAATCTCAAATATTTTAAAACTTATTATTAGATAACGTATTAAAGTAATCTATCTGCTCTTTATTCATTATACATTTTATCAAAATAGAAAAGGAAAGATAAGAATATGTACGTCTTCAAACAAATTTATTAAGAATAGGTTTGACATCTTTAGACGCCATTTTCTCAAAACGAAGTCCGTGTGGCTTGACACAGTATTGCTTATCAGCGGCCATTTAGCCCCAGTTTGGAACAGTAGGCCGAGTTTTTATGTGGGACTATCGTCTCAAAGTTAATTTTCTATCCCGAGGAAACAGTATTTTTGTTTGGATAAAATTTCTTTTAATGTACCCCTGACAATTTGTATGCAAAATATGACGATCGATTGAGTATCTAGTTGAGGCGTAAAAGTGGTACAAACATGAACATGTTTGCCTTTACAATGTAAAAAAAAACTTATTTTTATTTGAAATTACAAAATTCAAACCTTATTTCGTAGATTCGTAGATTTCGAAAGGAATTTTTCGAACTCCTTCTAAGGACGTAGTAATGTTTAAAGATGGCTTATTACTATACTTGGGTAAGATGCTCTTATATAAACTTTTCAATATTTTGAAAAAAATATATATATATTGGAAAAGATATATGATATAAAAATATATGTATGATAGTATTTTTAATTTCGGATTAAATATTTGTAAATGTGATTTTAATAAGCAATATTTTTATATAAAATAGCTGGCCAACAAACTTGAATAAAAACTGATGTTAACTGATCGCCGCCGTCCATTTCCAGCACCAGGGGAGACACAAATGCGTTGCTAGCTCAAAAAGGGATAAGCGATGAAAAAGAAAAATGGAGTTTAAAAAAAGGCGGGAAGAGGAAGCTTCTGGCTCAGTCACACACCGTTCGAAACGAAGCTATATTAAATACTTCACGTCCATATTCGATGAGAGTGAGGTACTGCCTTGGTCGTGTCACCCCGTATGCGAGCTGCAGTCAGTGGGCTATAGTTAAGCTCTACCTCAATTTAATTATTTAAAATTTTTTTTTTTTAGTTTTACTGAAAAATATTTATTTAGTTACTGTTTTGATTATAATGTACTATTTATATGCTTAAAATAATAATTGCAATTTAATTTTACCAAAGTGTCCAATTAACATGTGTAACTATCTTAATGTGTCATAAAATATATCATACTATGTAACTAGGTAATTTTTGCTTCTACTTAGTATATACCTGTAAAATGCGTCAGTCATAAAAATATACAACTAATATTTATTTGATGATTAATGGCACGGTTCTGATAATTTTACTTCAAATCATATTACGGTGTGTAGTTGATGTTGGTAAATTTTATAGATTTTTTGCATATATGGGTGTTTTAATGTCATAATTACGAATTTTAAGCATTACAGACCACTTCTAAGTTGTTGAACTATTTGGCACGCCTCATTGATTGAAAACTTAGAATTTCAAATACCTATAATAACTAAACAAACACATTAATGAAGTTTGTAAAAAAAAAACTATACGATGTATAAGATGAAACACTTTGTTGACTTTACAGAAACTTAAATTATAAAGTCAGGCGAGAATTGCATTTATAAGTTTTGCTCTTAGACTTTCATAAAGATTTACATAAGCTGTTTGTCATTTGCTTTGCTTTACACTTGAAAGAATTTACCATCAGTGCCTTATTTTCGACGTTCACAGCTTTCGTAAGGACTTACTAGGTATCTTTTGCTTAGATACAGAGTTATTTTATATCAATAACGAAGGTAAAACTTACAAGAGTTTCTCGCTTTGTGTTGATTCCGTCGGCTACATAAATTGAATCAAATTTCTGAGATACGCAGACGTTCAATTATTATTATCACTGATATACTAAAATTAATAATTATTTTAAAATTCAGTCAAAGGTTTAATTATGCATTAAATAACCAATCTATGTTATATGGAACAACAAGTGCCCATCCAAGGAGGCGACGAACAAAACCCTGTCATGAAATGAAGCGTAAAATAGAGTTCCTTCCAAAGATTAGTCCTTTTATCGCGCGTCCCGGACAGGGGAAATCATGAGGAAATTGCTTAGCACTTGTAGTAGGCGAGCTGTAGGAATCTTAGAAATGAACGCTTTTAATATCTTGCGTTAATGCAACTTAAAGGCAATTTCAATATTTCAATATGTAAGTATTTTTAACCCCTGACTAAAAGGAGTGTCTTAAGTTTGACGTGTTTATCTGTCTGTGGCTCTCTTACGAATGAAACGATTTGTTTTTGTTTGAAAGCTGATGTGATCGGGATGGTTTTTTGTATTCTGGTTTATATATATGTGATCATTAGTCATTTTCTAATTGTTGACGGGATCTGAGTAACTTCTATCGGCCTGATTGATTTGAATTTTGAAATACGGTTACATAACGTCACCTGGGACCAGCAGAACACATAACTCCTCACTCATTTACAGCAGAAGTATCATGTTGGGACTCGTTGAAATGGTTTAACTGAGTGACGGCCTGTTATAATTATTTAAATTTCATACTATATTTGTGTAACCAACATGGCACACATTTGAGCAAGATTGGAAAAAAAATTATAACCTATCTATATGCGATTAGAATAAAAATAAAGTTTTATGTAACCGCTAATAATTATAATTGTTGAATGACTTTTTTCGATATTCTTCAAAGATTATTTCATTGCGAAAAATCTTTTGGGAAACAACAAATTTAACACCAATGTCATGAGAAGTACATTGTTATTTTATTTCGGATATTATTTATGAATATAATGTTATGTATATTTCTTATCATTTAATCATTCATTCTTCAAAGAACAAAACTCGATTCGACCTTTACAAATTTACTTTTACTTCATTCCTGAAAATTTATACAAAGTCAATTTGTCTGGAGTCAAAGCTAGACAAATAAACGTAAAAAAACCTGATTCTCTTAATCATGTTGGTTTAGGTCAACGTAAGAGAAATGAAGGTCTGAGGGTTAACCGTAAAAAGGTTGAAACATTTAACTTTGGTAAATTGTTCTTTAATTAATTATTAAAGTATTGTCTTCGGCATCGGAAATATGTTATTATTTTTATTTCATTTAAATTTTGTCTTTGGAAAAGATTATTCAAATAATCAACTCACTGATAATGAATTTTATCTTTGTTCCTATTAAACGTATAAGAGACATCATTCACGTTTCGTATATTTTAGATCTTACGAAAACATCTTGATCCGACTTCTGGGTCAGTCGTTAGGGCACCGGTTCCCACTCCAGCACGACATTCGGCTAACTGGTTTTTTTGGTGGCAGTAGGACAACTTCCTAAGTCGGAACGAGAGAAGCAGTGAATCGGATCTCTCTGAACCTCACTGTTAAGTTATCTCCGGGGTTCTAGTTACTAGTTTATTCGTTATTATGAATATATTTCTAAGAGTAAAGACGAGCAATCTATCCTAGGGAGGGTGCGTACTGCCGATATATAATAATAACTAACTGATCAACGAGCTACCATAGACAAAATACAGTATTATTTACTTTTATGATATATTCCTAACACTCACGACAAAAACCTCAAGATTTCCAAGAAGTCATATTATGGCAGAAAATTGCTTTCAAAAATGTATGAGAAACTACAAAAATGTCATATTAATAAAAAATATAAAAATATGAATATTAAATCAAAACATCATCCGAGTTTCGACACGTTTCTCCTAATATTAAAACATTTGTCCAACTCAAAACACAATGGAGCTTAGCGAAAACTGACTGTTGAGTCAGTTGTGCCATTTAAACTCGCGAAATGCAACTTTTCGTTTGACGTCAGTTAGCGAATGCCCATTCCAGCGGTTGGTTACAAATTATCAGTATTGCCCAACTTTGTTTCTGTTTTTAAATGCGCGATTTTTATTGTTCCTATTCTCTTTTTTTCGTGTTATCATTTTTTAAAATGGAGTTGTTATTTTTTTTAATTTGTTGCTTCATTTACGGTTAACGGTTGAACATTATACGGCTATGTTTTTTTATTACTTGTTGAGTATGTTTTATTCTTGTTTTTTTATTAGGTACAATAATTTTTCGATTGAAATTAATAAAGAGAAGGTTCTCAATTTTTTAAATGCCTGTTATCTTAAAACTCCGTTATATTGTTAATTCTTACCATCATCTTGTGATTTAATATTTATTATTTTATGGTTGAAAGAATATGATTTCAGATTGGTCCAAATTGGTACGAATTTCATCAAAATTAGTTCATTCATTTTATTTCATAATCTAATTAACCAGTAGAAGTTTGTCGTCCAAGTGTGTCGTATGAATAACTAAATTAGATATGAAATAAATATCAAAGTTACCGGTATAAAAATCTATTTTATTACATAACATAACCCAACAAATCTTAATCTACAATATATCACAAGGTTGCAAAATTTATCTAAAACCTATTGCTCCTTCTTGTCTTGAACGTCTTCCTCTTCGTATTTGGTCGGTGTTTCTCCAGGCTTCAGAAGTTTACCAACGATGTCGTATTTCTCTGTAAATGTAAAAAAAAATATATGAAAAATTATAATAAACAATGACTAGTAGATATTTTTCGTGATGTGATGTGTTTGAACTTGTAATTTGTTTTTATTAGGCTAGAATTACATTTGTAAGTTTTACTTTCGTAATTGACACTGGCAGAAAATTCTTTCAGACGTAAAGCAATGACAAACAACTTTTGTCATTGCTTTACGTACAACTAATCTTTATGAAAGCTTGAGAGCAAAATTTTAAAGGGTAGTTTTCGTTGTAGGATTAAAACAGAAACATTTAAATTTGTTTTTTTTTTTTAGTTAAAATGCGACGGCGATGGGTTCATATTTTGAAAATTCATCTAACAAAATTTTCAATTGCCTATAGAAAAAAGTGGCTAATCGTAATACGTTATTGTAATTTCTTTTTCTATCGAACGAAATGAAGCGAACGAGAGCTAATAAAATATATATGTATATTAAAATTAAAATATAGAGAGAGAATTGTTAAAATCTGTCGCTATCAAAACATGCAACGTTCTTATAGCCTGAATCGTTTCTTTGTATCAAAACACCACTTTTAACTTACAAAATATTGTACATTTATATAGAGGCATTTTCCACAATTAGCCTGAACGTAAATGTATTTATAGCGAATTTGTGTTTTTATTATGTAACAATTAATTTGAAATACGCCGTAACTCGTAAATTCTACATAAAAATGTCAAATTTTGTCAAAACTGCTGCATTCGTCGGCAACATTCTAAAATAAATAATCACAGTCTTATGAATAGCAACATTTTAAATTCAGTATGTGATATGTAATTAATACTATAGATAACACAAGTCACTGAACTTTAACAGTAGCGTTATCATGGTTGATATCATAATATTAATAGTATGTATTATGATTTATTAAATACAATAATTATAATTTGCGGTACTAAAATAAATGAAATTGACAACACTTCGAGACGTAAGAGACGTTAGCCTTTACTTAAATAGAAGACCATACCCACACATTTTAATAGAAAGTAAAGCTTTGCTTAACTAAATTGAGGTTGTTTATCATTTAGCGACCGCTTTATGCCTTCAGATCACTCAAACTTTTACTATGGAAATAGTATGGCACGGTTTCCTAGAAAGCGTATTTCGTACGCCGTAAGTCAAAAAGTTTTTTACTCGTAGATATCCATTATATTGCTCGCATAATTTGACGGCCTGCAATTATATATAATCAAAACATGATCCGATTGTGATATTTTTATTAATTAGCTGGTGCCTGTGCCTTCGTCTGCGATGAAATTAAATTAAATATTTATTTGTTACGTTTTATAACATTGGCTTTCGGCGAGTGAATATCTTGTCAAAATCGGTGCAGCCGTTTTAGAGTATGATAATCAAAATCGTATCTCGGATAAGCAGACGGATAGACAGACGAACACAATTTTTTTCAAAATTATATTTGATATAAGTGCCGTATATATTTTCATATCCATTTAGTGAAAAGCTGTTAATTTGAAATTACAAACAGACAATTTTATTTATTACTATAAATAATAAAAGGATTTTTTTTAACTTCGAGAAGAAAATAATCAACTTATGTTATGAAAATTCAAGAACAATAGAACAATAAATACAGCATTATTTGCATTCGAATTGCGAGTAACTTGTTAATAAGATAATTAAGGAACTCGAAAATTATACATTGAAAATTTGAAATCCAATTTACAAGTGAAACTTCGTTCAGAAGCAACTCTTGATAAGGAAATATCGCGTATTGTTTAGAACATTAAAACATGAATTGCAATGAGCATTTCGAAATAGACGTGGTGGGTATAGGGAACAGGGCAATGGAGATTCCCCTTGAAGATTACCATAAATTATATGGTATACTTCCAAGGTCGTCCCATTGTCTTCAGGTCAGGATCTGATGATGGAATCTTGGAGAAATTGAGGGAACTCCTCAAATATTATAGGCACACCTATACCGATTTAGGTATTTTTGATAGTAACTTAACTTATGTATTTACCTTCAGAAAATTACTTTTGGTGAAGTGGAACTGATGATGAAGACCACAGATGGCCACCAAAACTACTCAATAACAAGTATTTCACGGCTTGCGATTCGATTATTTCGATAAAAATGCTAAAAAATTTACGCTCGTCACAATGCATAATGGCACCGACTTCATAATGTTGTAGAAAACATTTATTTTATGCCTTTTAGTTTATTTGTATCTCTTAAGTTAGTTTTTGAAGTCGGTTTAATTTTTTGAAAAAAAAAAAATTCTTTAAGTCTTGTTGAATGTAACGAAAAATTATCGCTACTAGAACACAGCCGGCCTTTAATAAAATCATGTATCCGGGCTTGTCTCGAATACACAGAAAATGTATTATAATTTATTCTTAAGATGAATAAATATTCAATGGATTCCAGTGAATTTGATCGAAGGGAAATTAAAACTTTTCCCTTAAATTCGATTCAGGGAATTCTCTTATTATGTTGATCACGACTTAATCAATCAAGTATCTATTGTTTGAATGGCGATGAATCGTCAGACTTTCTTTGATGTATTTAAATTATACTTCAGAAGAATTTGTATTTGTCTTGGTACGTATTGCTACTGTCATTTACTTTTTTATTACAAGATTGCTTCAAAAGGACGGTAATGATTTTTAGTGAATTATGTTTATTTGAGTGTTTGAACGCTACACGGAGTATGTAGTGCTTTGGAATGGGTGGGAAATTTAAGAAGATAAAAAAAGGTTTAAAAATAAACATTAAATATTACCTACGAAAAATCAATGAAGTAAGAAAACATTTTCTAAAATTCATCCCTTAAATGGTTAAAAAGAAGGTTGAAAGTTTGTGACGAGCACTGTGTGCAAGGCACTGCTAGTAAAGAACAATCCCAAAATATAATTCGAATAATATGAAAATGTTACAGTTCCAGAGTTAATCAATACATGCATAATAAAACTTGACACAGCGTTGACTAATGAGGTAACGCTGTTGCGATATGACCCTCACCTCGCTTCGTTGAGAAAATTAAGCAATTACTCATATAGCTACTGTCACAGATAAACTAGCTCGTTGAATATAACAAGTTTTGCTCGCAGCTTGGCTCGCTTTAATGTTGATTCTGTTACGTCACACGACCGGCTAAAAGCTATTTTACGATCCTTCGGGTATAGGCCTTTTTTATGAATTAAATGCATGAATAATTTCATAACGATCACTAGCTTAATTATATATTTAGGCCTGAGAGCGTAATAAACAAATAAACGCACTTTAGAATTTAACATACTAATAAGTATTATAACATAATAAGATATATATCATTATTTAATATTGTTATTAAAAAAAAAAACACATACATTATTTGAAGCTCATTTGTGTTATTTTTTTTAATGATATTATAAAGATTACCGTCGAATGATTACTATTCTGCCTTAAAATAATATTTTATTACGTAACGAGTGTTCTCATGTGGTAATTTAAATAAATGTGAACGCAATGTTTCATTAATGCAGCTAAACTAAACGGCATGGTATAAAGGAACTAAACACTCAAAGCAATGAATCAATTCGCATATAAAGCTATGCGTACATATTCGATAGTTAGATTGGTTTTATTAAAATTATATCCTCGCATAGTAGTAGCACATTATTCCTATGTCAAATATCGTTAAATTTTTTACGACGTAAACATTCTTTTATGTTGAGATCGGTATGCGAGTTGACGCTTTTGAAATTATATTTTTGTACTAAAACGGAACAATTCAACTATCAAAATGTTTCGCGGAGCTATAGCTAGCTCCACGTGATGATGTTCAAAATTATTGTTTTTAAGCATATACATTTTCCGTCAATATTTTCTTATATTAACAAAGCAAAATAAATTATTTTCTAAGATTATCGCGATATCGCGATAGACATGTAGAAATTACACATGTGCCCATGAGTAAATAGCCCGTGATACAGATTGTTGGAAAGTATTCGAAACGTCGCCGTCGGAATATAAAAATAATGAAGTATACGCGATTTAAATCCGTTTAAAATTTGTTTTATTTCAAAGATGGCAAATTAACAAAGTTACATAATAACCTAACAGTTTAAATAATAGCATATTTAGATGATTTGGTATATTTTAGTAGGATGTGTACGTTGTTATGTACTAAAGTTGTAAATGGCTGTAATGATGTATCATACTATACCGAGTTTTATTTTCTTGTTTTTCTCGTATCTTAGTAAGCCGATGGTGATTCATAGATCAATAAATAAAGAGATGAAACATGTTAGAATATCAATCCATAATGAAAATATTATCAAGATGAATATATTTATTTTCATATTATAATATTTTTGGAAGAAGTTAAACACGCTAGACGACTGTATGAATTTCGTAACACCGCCATCTATGAAAGAAATCCGGAGTGACAAGTCATTTTCGAGTTTTTAAGAGACTAACATGTACATATGTATTGACTTATCTATACTAATATTATAAATTCAATTATTCTTTGGTTTATGGATTTTAGTTGTACCAATTAGACACATGTTATTTCGCCAATGTCACGTGGTGAAAACACGATGGAGATTGATCGGTGGGGTAATATTGTAAAGAAATAAAGTTTGTATGTAGGAGTTAATCTCTGAAACCACCGATCTGATTTGAAAGATTCTTTTTGTGTTATATATCCTGTTTATTGAGTAGGTTATAGGCTATATTACATCACGCTAAGACTCGCACGAGTGAAGCAGTAACTATAAACGCGAGTGAAACCGCAAAAGGTAGCTATTATGGTATATAGACGATTAAGCACAAGCAATCATATAACTATGTTCGTATATCTTACCTTTGAACTGTTCCTCCCATTCTTTAGCTGACGCAACTTCATCAGGGCTGAGGTCACTGACATCATCGTATTCCTTATCGGATGCGGCGACTTGTCCTGTTGCTAGGCCTCGAGTTGCGTCCTTGCCAGCAAACGCAGCGTATGGACCTCCTATAACATTGCAAATGAGCGAATTAATATTTGATGTTTGTACATAACGGCTTTATTGTTACAATGTTACAATATGCAGGAGTTTGAAAACAACGTCAGTAGTAATCGAAATACATATCGATATATGAAGATATGAAAATTGTAAGAGAGTTCTGTTTTTTACTTGAGGAAAGGATGAATTAAATTAAACTTACAAAACAATTGAGAAAGTATTTCTCTGTTCAATTTTTGTTTTATTTTTCTATACAATTTAATCATGTTAAATTAATAAATGAAATTTTGCAAGGTAATATCTTTGATAATAAAACCAAGTAAACCAAGTTAGATGTACTTGTAGATTAGTTTAATTTATATAATAGTATAAATATAAATAACAAAAAATATATGAAAACTAAAAACAATGTAAAATAATAATTAACATCGAGTCTTATATTTCGGTTAGTTGTAAATAAATTCTCACCAGTTATAAAAATATTACGTAATTTTCATTATTGAAACTTAATTTAACTTTATTAAAAAATGTATTTCTATATATTGTATTAGTTCTTTAATTAGAAGGATCATTTCAAAATCTAACATTATATACGACACACCTACGAGTATGCTCGCTTTCACGCGCACACTCACTAAATACACACAGTCATACAAATAAACATTGATATATACACAACCACTTAACCTATACGTGTAGACCGTCAACGTTTCGCGATAAGTAACAAAATGTACGAATCATAAACGAAAATGTATAATGAATTTATTCATAGCAACAGTGCCGTGTCTGAAACTCGGTTAATAATCACTCCCGCTGACCACCGCAATAACATAATGGCTTCTAAATCATGATTAGGTCAGCTTGATTGTGGTTTGGCTGCACATTTGTGTGAGCATAATATTCAAGCATGGTTTACACTGTTCGTTATTGGATATTATGAGGTAGCTACTGCATGGGCTTATGTTGGAACTTATAATTTTAAAACCATATTTAAATTTATGACTTGAAGTGACTGATTTAATAATTTAGCTGTATAATTTTTGTATTTGATGTACGATCTCAAAGAGAATATAATATATGTAGAAAAAAAATTCTTTTTGTGATGTTTGTGTATTTTAACGATACTTTACATAAAGTAATAAAGTGCACGCCACGTGAGTTTCTTTCTCAAAGTATTAAATCCACGATACTTCTATTTTTCTCGCTTAGTAGCAATAAAGTAGTATAACTATTTGTAGATATGACAATATATAATTAAAAGTTAAAAAACCCTGACAATTTATTTATTGAGACAATTTCAACGAGCCCTAACAAGACGCTTCTGATGTAAGTTGGTGAGGAGGTATGTATTCTGTTGATTTCAGTTTATGCTGCTGCATCAGATCGAGGTTATACAAATATCATTCACAGTATAATAAATTTCAATTCGATTGAATCAGTAGTATGTAATAGTTGCTCAGATCCTTTTAATAAATAACATAGTTGACATTCAAGATTCACCAGATTTCAAACAAAAAATACATCAAATTGGGTTTAGTCGTTAGAGAGCTACGATGCCACAAACAAATACACACGTCAAAATTATAACACCCCTCTTTTTAGGTAGGTAGCTAAAAATGAAAATTTGCAATTAAAATAACTTTGTCATGCCAAGTTGTATTAAATGTAATAAAATCTAAACTCAATATTTTAGCTTATCATAAAATAAATCAAATTTTTTACAACGGTTTCCATTATCTTCATAGTTGTCTGCCATAAAGATTAAAAATACAATGAAAATAATGGATCTTTTGAACGAAATACTACATTTTACGATCAAAGCATTTGAATAAATTTTTAATGCAACACAAAAGCAGTCGATGCAAATACAGATATTAAAAAAAAATCTTAAAACATTTTGTTTGTTTTATGATATAAATTAATAATTTCATTTAATTTTATACCATTATTCAGTACAATACCGATATGAAAAAGATATTTTATTGTTATAGTATTTTTTTTACTTACAAAAAATCATCAAATTATTGCATTTTTTTTAAATACTGCCAGTATTACTAGTCGTTGGCTGATGTACCAGCCAGCTTTTAATACCTCACTTGCTTTTCAAAGTGTTGTGTTATGTTAAGTACGTTAAGTTTACTATATGTACATATTATAAAGAAACATTTTGATATAAACGAAATTAATAAATTACAATGTAATGTGCTTCTAAAAGAATTATAGTTTAATAATTTAATACAAACAGGGTTTTAACGAAATATAAAAGGCTTAAAAAACTCTGTGAGTGTTTTTAACAAATAACGTCTGAAATATTAATGTGCCCTTGAGAATAGCAAAATTGAATATAATTATTTTATAACAAATAAATGATTTTAAATTTATAAAAAAAACATTTTTGAATTTTACATACAAGATAAATAATAAAATCACTCCATCAAAGTTAAAAAATAAATAAATAATTAGTTAAACATTATATTTAATATAAATAAGAGTTTGTTATTAATTACTTGAGATTAAGAATAATGTCTATGGGATCATGATTTTAATACAATTGTTTACCTTACTTTTATTTAAGGTAAACATTAAACAATTCTATAATCAATACAAAAACTCTACCTATTAAAAAAAGGTCGACAAATATTAATATTATAAACTTCAATTTCACTCTAATTTTTTACTCAAACTGAATTAAAACAGAATAAGCATGAATATTTTGTAGTAAAAAAGTTACGACACAAGACGCAACGCCAGTTTAAGGTCTGGTGAGTAAAAAATGAGTGCCAAGGCCAATATGTTTAAATTGCCTTAGTCATCTTGGCTCGTATTTTGTTTATCATACGTTGTTTTATACAAGTCATTCTGATTATGATTTCTTTAATCAATGGAATAATTGTTGAACACTATCGCTATCAAAAGTAACATTCTCATTCGAAGTAGTTATTTTGATTATAATGATTAAAATGTGTGAATGCCGTGAACCAATGGGGCTTTATTGTTGAGAACTTTTGCTATCATAACGTGCAAAATTTTGTCATTTTGATTCATTTTTTGTAGCAAATTTATCCGTTCATATTTATGTGCAGGGGCAGCGATGGTGTTTGAAATCTACCCCACATATTCTACAATCTAATGACCTCTGTAAAATTATCGCTCTTAAGTCATATAATTATCATAACGGTAGAGTTCTATATTTTTATATAAAATGACTCTCTTAACTGTCAAAAATCAGAAATTAAATGTCAGTGGATTTCTATATAATTAGCTGCTGAGGAACTTTGCAGTTTTTTTTTTATTACATAAATGAATCTTATGTCTCACTTAAATAACTATTTAATATATTTCAAGTTATGTCTTGAAACATAGTAACGCCAGTTGGGCATAACGTTACTTAGTAATAATTAAGTTGGGTATAATATCATTATTTTATAATATTATATTTTTTTGTTATTTCGTTATAAAGTCGGTAATAAAGTTTACGTTTTCGTCTTTAATGAATTTAAACAAAAATCATATAGTGTCATTTGATATATTTGATGTAACTATTTCAAAATATGAGAATGTTAAAATTGTTATTTAAATATTCTTTAAAATTCAACACGCATTTACGTTAGTTTCTAAATAATTTTATTCTCTTTAAAGTGTTGATTATTATTTGAAATCAAAGCTTTGAATCGTTGGAAACTCACTTAGATTAGTTATTTAGATCAATGTCGTTCAACAAATGAAGATGCTTGAATTGAGTACAAACTAAACAGTTTCATAGAATTGTTATTTCATGATAAAATTAATTTTGTATTTCGAATAACGTTTACTATTTAAACAAAGCGTGCCTTTAGGGGAGATAAGTAAATTATTATTTAATGTTAAATATAATAACAGACAAAATAGTAGTACAATTGACTTGTAAAATTGAGAGTATCAATGTTTTGTCTCTTTCTTGCTTAGAACCGACCTCCAAGGTTGGATAGGAATAGACTATGCCCAATAAACAGCGTATAACAGTTTGTTTTCTTTTGAAAACCCGTTAATTTCGATAAATCATGCTTCGTTTAGATTCATAATGACACTTGTTCTTTTGTCACATATTAAATAGTATAATGTTTAAGAAAAAGGAAAACGTTGCTAGCATTCTTGTCACCATTCCGCGCGGACAAGAGTTGTACAGAAATGATAATAAATTGTAAATATTGTACTAATAACTTATTATTGTATATATACCTACTAGAAAATATTGTAATTTTATTTTATTATACATACGAGGCACATTACATACGAACAAGAGAGACGTCGTAATGTTTCGCGTCACGTCGCCGTTATATGTCTTGGCCGGAATTTGGCGTTGATACTTACATAGAACTTATTTATTACGCTATGCTATCATCGCTTTCATACTTTAATTAGATACCTATTGTCATTATTATTGTACAATAGGTAGGTACTACATTGTGTACTCAATGTCACACATTAATTGAATCCACTTTACATATTATATATACATACGTATCATTTTTAACTATACATTTTGTTCTGTCTTTGCGTGGTATTTGACATGTCTTAGTTTGTATATAACATTGATTATATTGTATTAAATCTGCTTATTACTTTGGATAAATAGCACCAGAGGTAATATCCGTATTTCCTCTACAAATATTATTTCAAGCGGATTGATAATGATATATAGATAGTAATATCGTTTGATAGTGTTGAGATAAGCTGTGACTTAAACATGACTTGAAATCGATTCGATAAATTCAGAAGATTTTTGCTTTACTTAGTTTTTATAAAAATTATTACTAATTAACACTTATTACCTTTTTAATATCAAGAATTGAATAAACCCAACCGAATAAAATATAATTACAAATTATAATTGAAATAGTCTTCACTCTTTATGTACCGCGGACGCCATTTAGTTTAAAAAACTACTGCGTGTTAGAATTCAAGGTGTGTTGCCGCGACCTTAGATATCAGCTTTTTATTGAAGCAATATGATCTTTATTTTCTTAGCTTTTAGGAACATAATCCAGGTAACTTGACAACGTTATTAATCTTATCGTCAGCATGAAAAAAATACTTAAGTTGTGGTTTTAATTATCATGTAAATGATGCGTTTCGTATTAAACAAGTTTGTATATACATATTTTATTTAAAGTAATTTAATAACATCTTTATAAAAGAGAAGAGTAGGAATTGTTATCAACTTACCCGGACCATAAAATCTCTTTCCTCTAGTTACGTCGAATATAATGCCATTAACAGCTAGCAATACTCTTCCTTCTGCATCAGTGCCATCGTATTTCTTCAATTCGGAAACAGTCATATCCTTTCTAAGTTTGGGCATCGGCGGCGGAGGAGGTGCCACCGGTCCCGACGTTTCGAAATGCGACTTTACGATCTTATACAGAAGGTACAAAATAAAAAACACCAATATCAAATTGATGGGACTCGTCAATTCATCCCAAAATGTGGGCGACGTTTCGTTTTCCGTCATATTAAAACGCGTCTTTATACCGCGAGTTGTTCAAATGGACTGACTATTATCAACTATCGAGTACGTCATACAAGGTCAACGTGTACCGTTCCAGTAGTTTATCGATGCGAGTACGATTATCAACGAGACAGTGTATAAAAAACATTTCGAATGTGGGTAAGCTAATGGTGAAATATAAATGAAGTTTTGTAAATTGTAATGTGAATACGTATTCGTGGGGTCGCAGAGATCATTCGCATGAATGATAAATTATTGACGTCCGTTTTCAGAAATTAAAATAATCGATTTTATAAAATCGATTTTGTAATATATCTCGATTCACATATTGTCATTGATAGTTCTATTTGATAATTATTTATAGTGTTTAGTATCTTATAGATTTTGACATGTTCTTTCCGAATTTTTACTCTGTAACCTCGTATATTTTCGGTACCAAACTACTTATCCGATTTTGATGGTGTTTTCGTTAGGTTAACGTTTGACTAAATAGTACATTAAGATATTATTAAGATCTAAGGAGATAAACAAAATGAAATTCTTGAATAAGTGACATCAAATGACTCACGATTTCTGGAGATGTTTGAAGTTAGTAATGTTTGTGTTTAAAATCCTATAGTTATAATGACATTATAACTATATTATAGTATGTAACTATATGTATATGTTTAATAACTATATTATGGGTATAATGTCATGTTATAACATAAAATACTGGAAAGCATAAACATTACAGGAGAGTTATTACACGGATCTATTGCTATCGCAACGCCATCCATTTTGATCGTCGATTTGTTACGTTTTAGTATACAAAATCAGAAATCAACTGTCAAAATGAATGGCATTGCGATAGCGGTAGTGCACCGTAATTAGCCTGCTCAATTGATTACGGTTGAAATCGTGAGTGGTACTTTTAGTTATTTGGAACAATTTATTTGTACTTTGTCGAGTGAACTAAATTAGACTCATGGTTCTTTTAAATATACAATTTAACATGACGAGTACTTGACCTATTTTTATTATTGTGAGTAAAATTGTAGAGAGTGCTCATTGAATTACTTTTCGATTTAAAATATTATGTTTAAAAAAATCATTGCACGAAATAAATTTGTTTCATGACCGCAATTATTTTATGACTAATTGGCAGAAAAAAAGAATGAAATTGGCGAACCGAGAGATTTAAATCGGTCCATCGAATGAATAATAAATAGTTTGTAAGTGAATGTGTAATTATAATTAAATTAACTTAATTAAAATTAAAATTTATGTGATAGAGAGAATCAAGAGGTGGATAGCAAAGTTCGACAATGTGAATCTGGATTCATTGTGTTTGTTTAATGGTTATAATATTAGTATACACGATTACTCTAACAGCTAAGGTACTCTACCTTTTGAGATTAGTCCATAATGTATCGCTTTGTAAGAGTAATTCTTGTACAGGACTTTAGTGATGCCGATTATCTTCAACATCACTAAAGCCCTACACAAGAATTACTTTCCAATTTCACTGTTTCTTAGAGAGCGTTTTATAATATTAAAAATTCAAAGAGTATTTTAGACGCTCATAATATTGCATCCGCAATTTAATGGATCGCAATTCTAGAAAATCAAAGCATTAGAGAGCGTTCTTTATCGACTTCAAAAAAAGTGGGTTCCTTATTCGACTCGTTATGTATATAAGTTTGTATGTTCGCGATTTTCTCAAAAACTACTCATCCGATTTAGATGGGGTTTTTACTAATTAGATGCATTTTTTCCATAAAAGGTTTAGAATATACCATATATGGACGCTGATAAGCAATACTGTGTCAAGCCACACGGACTTCATTTTGAGAAAATGGCGTCTAAAGATGTCAAACCTATTCTTAACACATATTTTCTAGAAGTATATATCAATTTTATCTTTTATTTTTTGATAAAAGGTATAATGAATTAAAATGAGAGAGATATATGTAATATATTATCTAATAAAAAGTTCTTCAAATGTTTGAGGTTATTGTATAAATTGCAAAATATATGACGCACTTGAATTTCGAACCAATTTATCAAGAAACTTTTTCCGAACTTATTTAGTTTATATGACTTTATTGTTTATTGAATAATGTTAAATATGTGATGCAGTATCAAAATACACCAATATCTCTGAATTTGACTTTTTGTGGGTTGACACATTATTGCTTATCAGCATCCATATATTAAGATCTTATGATTATCTTCAGAGATAAACAAAGAAACTCTCTAATTACGTACAACAACAGTTCTGTTTGAAGTCGATTATATTTTTTCTACGAAATCAATTATTATTGACCGTAAATCCATAAAAATGTACCGTAAATCGAATATAATCACTAGATCGTATTACTTAAATGTATGCTATTATGTATAGTAAAAATATTGTCACTTCTGTCATATTTAAACGTGTTTAGTTAAAAGTAATTTTGTATAATTAAAAAATCGTTACCGTTAATTGCGTTGTTATCTACTATTTGGGAACGCCATAAAAATTCGTATATTTTCTTGAAAATATTTGGAGGTAACTAACTACATTTTTTTAAATCTGTCTTTTGCTCGCGGCTTCATTCGCGTTAATGTAGATTTTGGTATTTTTGGCGACCGTCTATGACTTACATTTCTGTCTGTCCGGTACGACACGAGCATTAACTACAACACTTTCTGCATATGTTAAACGCGTGTCTATAAAACCTGTACTACAAATCCGTGTCTAAAGACAATTTCGTTTTTAACATATGCTTAAAACCTATTTTTGCTGTCAAATGTGACGTGTGATATTTTATTTCTTTATAGTTTTACACGCAGTGTAGCAATTTTGACAACATTTTAAACAATGCTTAATTTTTAAACACTGTTTAGCTAGACACGTGATGAACATGGTTTTATTTCATCTTTTGTAGTAAAGCAGTAGATGTTTATATCACTAGCCGTGCCCACGGGTTCACCCGCGTTAATTTGAGGAAAAATTATATTTATATAATGCTTATCTTCCCTACTTGAATTAGACTTTGCTCACTATTTTATTTTTTACATTTTATTTTAGCGTAACCCTCCATTTTATTAATTAAAATAAATAAAGTTTTTAAAAATAAATGTAGCCTAAGTTACTTCTTATTAGCTATCTGTGAGTCAAAATCGGTCCAGCTGTTTTAGAGATTAGTCGGAAAAAACGGACAGACTGACGTAGAGACAGTAAGAGTGAATCGAACTTGGTAGTTTGTTTTTTTAAAAAAGTAATGATTATTTTTGACTCCGACTAGTGTTCATTTATTTAAAAGTCTTTTGTGGTCTGACTTTTTAAGTCTGCCCAGTTTTTTCCGGACCCCTGACATAGGAGTTCTTACCGGGAGCCGTGAGTATGATGGGTTTTATATTAATATTTATAGAATTTGAAAATACTTATTATTTGATATATATGTATAAGCCAATGTATATATTAAATTGATTTGTAAAATTAAAGTATATGATCAATTTTGATGAAAATTATATGGAAATAATGAGTGAATATCCTTTCAAATTAACCAAATTTTACGCGTTCTTGAGTAATCGGTGAACGTAAATTTAAAAAAGTCTTCAACAATTGAAAACCTCCTCGTTTTTGGAAGTCAGTTTAAAAACAGTTATTAAAGTATTAAGTTACGAAATTGAAAAAGACTATTTCGTTCTCGTCGCCATTTTAAAATCGTCGGTAATTGGCCGTTAATTTGAAGGCAAAGACGTCCAAGCTATTATTAGTGAGGGGAGTATTTTCATTGTATTTTCTGACTTTATCCTTTAAAGTACGTAATTGAAGTTAGTTCTGCTTCTTGAGATTGGGCAGTTTGTTGTAAGTTTCATGCTCCGTTTAAAATATCTTATTCCTGACATTAGATACTTTTCTTAAAAGTTTTTATTGTTTCTCACGACTAAAATAAAAGTTAAAACAGACACGTTGGTGCAATGGTCACTGCTACTGACTAAAGCGCTAACGGTCGCGGGTTCGATCCCCGCTCACGGCAAACGTGTGTATTGGCCATACAGATGTTTTTCGTGGTCTGGGTGTTTGTGTTAGTGTTGTGAGTGTTTCCGGACCCCCGACACAAGGTCATGAGATCTTAATGGGGACCGTGGAGTGTGATGCGTTTATTTATTTATTTATTTAAAATGTGTCCTTAATTTCATACTTATATCAATAAAAATACTAAATGATTTTTTTACTGTTTCAGGGCGTTAATCTTTCTGCGACAAACAGAAATATCTTTTAAGGCCACTATCTATGATGTTTGTCAAAATCTTAGTTTAATACAGTATTAGGATCTCAATTTACTGGGGACCATTTCTTATAAAAAGTAAAGTAAAGAAACAGACTATGTAAATGTTCCTCTACTGGACAACAGGCTCCTCTCCCATTAAGGAAAAGATTTAGAGCTTTATCCACTATGCTGGTTAGATGGTTGATAGATATAAAAAATGTTTACGGTCATTATTATTTCACTCATTATTTACCAAGCATGAATAGTAATTATTTTATTTCATTGATTAGTATATTTGTCTCTATTGTTTTATTTATGTTTTCTTTCATGACTTATATTATTTAATTTACGCTTATTTAATTTTAATTTAATTCACTATAATTTTATTTTATTTTATTCTGTCAATTTGTTCTTATTAAATTTCGTTGATATGGTAAATGTAGTGTTACCTATAATTAAGGCGCCTTTTTATAAATATGTTATGCTGTCTTGTTTTTATCCATGTAACGATCGTGTGTCTTGTTGGTAACCCTTTATAAATAAATAAATAAATAAATAAATATTCATGTGTTCTTCCGGCACATGCAGGTTTCCTCATGATGTTTTTGTTCACAGGCGAGCTCGAGAAGAATTCAAACACAAATCTAGCATCATCGGTTGAGATCGATGTGTTCTAACTTCTAGGCCATCTCAGCTGTTTACTAGTTGCACTTTTTATTGTTTAAATTAACCAATATATAATTTTATTTAAATCCACCAGTCTTTCATTAAATTTACCTAGCAAAATGTACATATAGAATTTCCGTCACAAAAATTTCGATATATTGATTCCGAAACGTAAAACTAAATCCCGTACTGGACAAGGTTTTTCAATACAGCTATCACTAACCTTTACGATAAGCCTCGAAGCTTTTAGGCATGCTATTAGTGAAATTAAAATGCCTTGAACGAAATGTAATATGGTGTAATATATGTAGGTAGATTTTAGATTTTTTATGAGCCCTCCTTCCCTCTCTCACCGGGAATAACAATAAGAATGTAATGCAACAATCAAAAATGGAAGCATTACATTACAATATTATCTCACTTACTGACCAGTATTTATCTATAATGCAATATATAAATTCGATTTGCAGCGTTACATTACAATAGGGCCTCACTTACTGACCAGTATTCATCTATAATGTAATAATGCAAATATAATAGTACCTCATTTACTGACAAGTATTCATCTATAATGTAACAATCTAAATTAGATTTGAAGCGATACGTTACAATACTGCTACATCTAATTATATTCGCCTGTAATAAGTGGTAGGTTTTCCTCAATTTAAGTACTTTATATTTTGACGATTCAAAAGTGCTTTTAAAAGCCTACTTGAATAAAGTATATTTAGATTTTGATTTATTGAATGAAAGAATTCAAATTCAATTTTGAGCATTCGTTTAAAGTCGAAGTTATATTCAGATGTATGACTCATTAATGCAATGCTTGAATTTGAACTATTACATTACAGGCGGTGAGGTAGCGCATTTTGTTCAGTTAATGAACGAGTGTGTTTATTTGTTAACCGAAGTTTTCACGATATAATGATTCAATACATTTGGGTAAAATTTGGAATGAAGATTGTTTTTATTTATGTATGTTTGATAACCATAAAAATACTTCGAAAACTACGTAAATAAAAGGCGCAATAGATATATATAAATTAAAGGCAATTTACGTACATTTCCATATCATTTATTTTACATATTTATAGATTACTGCTTGTTTCAACCGGCATGCGTTGCAATGCCTCCTAAAATATATAGTTTTTTGGCCAGGAATTAATTAATAATTTCATAATAATTTTTAAACTAATTTAAAATTGTTGCTAGCATTCACAAAGTATAAGAGTAAACTAATCACACGCTCTATTGAATTGAGTATCTACCAATTGATTGACAATCTTTATTTAAATTGAATTCTCAAACGCGCACTCACTAATTATAATTTCCTTATCACCGAGATGGCGTTGATCCAATCCTATAAAGTACTGAGATTACGGTACCAGAAATGAATAGTTAAAAAATCTCTCAGTAAGCACACAGACCACGACAAAAATTCCCACACGCGAACTAGCGACTATTAGTGTTAGTATCTAACTTTTGCATAGTAATAGTAAAAGCATAAAAATGTTGATACTTTACGATGATCAATTTGGTCACAGAATGGTCTTCAGAGCACTATTAAAATTAAATACTATTATGTAGATATAAATTAAATTCAAGCATACCAGCTGCTCCAAGTGTTTCCACTTGCGCTTATTAGTTTACTTATAATGAATCGTAACGAGATGATACAGCGTATAAGGCATATCTCAATAAACGGTTATCTAACCCGAAAATAATGATTCTAATCGGACCAGAAGAGTCAGATTTAGATTCACACTACCCCTACATACAAAAAAAAATTAGCTCTATATAATATTAATATAAATTATTCCAACTATACAAAAACAAATTCAATATTGAGTTATATATTGCATAGCAATCTATTTCAAGAATAAAACATTTTCAGTGCCGCTAAAGTTCAACATCACTTTAAAATATTCCGCGGTGCCGTACTCCTGAAACCTGGATTAAATTTAAATAATATGAATTCTAAATCGTATCAAAATATAGATGGTTAGAGTGAGCACTGGCTCGCGGCGTCTGCTTGTACGAATCAAATTACAGTGGTGTTTAATTTGATCTTTTTACCTTACTGCGCGATGCAAAGAAGGGTAATGTGTTTATCAGCATATGTGGGTTTATACTTTTGTGGCACTAATTAGATCAACCGCGTAGGCAGATTTGATAATAATACGTTGTTTGATTTATGATCACAGCGCAAATGTTATTGAAAACATAAAAATTTTGAAAAATCAAACCGGCCGATTATTGACGTTAAAATGTGGAAAAGAAAATAAATTATATTCGACGAACTACATATACCAAGTGGGGTGTCGTTGAGTAGGTATTTAAAAATCATTATTAGGTTTCTTATATTGTTTTTCAATCAGAATTATCATTTAAGATTTATAACGATTTAAAGTTGGTTAGTTGGTTCTCACATATACGTTATAAGTGAAAACGAACTAACCAAATTTAAACTTTATTTTAATATTAAAAAAAAAATAATTTACCTTTTTAACCGATTAAAAAAGAGAAAGACTGGGTGGATTTCTTTATGTTGCGCAAATCGATTGTGAATCGATTGTAATGATCGTTTTTAGGGTTCCATACCCGAATAATGCCAACAGAAGCCTATTACTTAGTCTTCTCTGCGCTGCCCGTTCTTCTGTCTCTCAGTGTGTTACATTTTGTGAACCCTATGTACTCAGAGTTCAATTTTTACGGAGTGTGTAGAGTATGTATTTGCACTTAACAGGTTTCCCTTATGTACCTTTCGGATAAATTTTACGAATTTTTCATTTTATTTAATTATATCTTTAAAAGATTATAGACTTGTTACTCCAATAATGTAATAATAGGTCTATATTGTTTATATTAAAAAAAACCTTTTTCAATTTATTTTAAAAGTTTGTAAATAAGTTTTCAAAGAAGAATAAAAATTAAATGAAAATTATATGTAAATTTTAACAAAATATATTTTCGTTTTGTATATCGCTTTTTGAAAACAAAATAAATAAAGAATGTATTCAAATTTTGCGTGTACCTATCGGGTCAGCTGAATCACAAAGTGTGTTATATATTCACAGAGTAATAAAGAGGAATTCTACTGTATACAATTTATTTCCTCTCGAAATAAAACTGCGATTTATTTTCCGTAGTCGGTAGTCAGTATCCAGATTATGAAACGTGATAGGATATAAATTGAAAATTAAATTGATTTTAAAATATTTACAGAGCTTTAATTTGAAAATCGAAAAATTAAATCGTCGTATTGAGCGATGGTTAAAGTCTCGTGTAGACGAGAGACATTTGTCCGCGTTTCTCCATAGAAATATAACGTTTATATAACTCTATCCCATAACACCCACATGGACCTACAAATACCATATAAAAATCCTTGTATTTAATGCCCCTCAAACTGAAGTACCTCAAAACATGAAATAAGTTTAATACAGACTTTTGTTGTATCTAAAATTGTGTAGATATATGTTCCTAGATGCCCTTGTCCCCTTTTTTAACACCTGATGTTCAGTAATCACCGCCGCGTAATTGCAGCTTCAGAGGAGATATTAATACAAGCGAAGGAAAGATTTAAGGGAAGAAAGGGAATAGGACGTAAGGAAAGGAATGAAGAAGGGTGTTGGACTCACTCACCGTACCAAACGCAACTAAATTAGCTTAGTTACATTCGTCGATCTTGTCTTGAGAGTGAGGTACTGCCTCAGTCGAGCCAGACCGTGTACGAGCTGTAGCTAGTTGGCTACAGCTAGACTTTACTTCTACGTAAAATGGATCTCGTATTAAGAGGTCAGAGTAATGTAAATTCATTTGACGAATAGAAAATCTACTTCTATTTTGGTTTATTTGGTGCAGTTTTCAATGAATAAGTTTATATTGTATATTAAAAAGTCTTTGATAGCTCAAGCATAGTATTCTGTACAAGATTATATAGATGATAATAATGCATGGATTTAGTATAGCTGGATTTCATACAGAATGTTAAATATATACATTTGTAATTTTTAAAACTATTTAGTAACACAATTTTTAAAGAATATCTATCGAGTTTCTTGCCGGTTCTTCTCGTAGAATCTACATTTCGAACCGGTGGTAGCTGTTCCTTAATTTAAGTACTTTTTGTTTGTTTTGACGATTCAAAATTCGTTTAAAAGCCCACTTGAATAAAGTATTTTTTTATTTTGATTTTTTACTCGCTGCCAACAATGAACGATTTGTTTATCCATTACAAGACTTTTTTTAAAAATGGTATTGACATCAAAAGCAACAAAATACGTTGTTTCGTTTACTTCTATGACATACTTATGGCAGTTAATTTAAAAATCTATGGAAAATATACCTGTCCTTTAAAACAAAAAAAAATAACCAAATCGGGTTAAGGCATTTTTATGTAATCGTTCCCCGATAAAAAATATCTCCGACTAATTGAAAACCACCTCCGTTTTTGGTAGTCTATTTAAAAAATGTTTTACAACTATATAACTGAAACTGAACTAGCTTTCAAAACGCATACTCGTACATAAAAATAACAGGAAAAAAATATACAAACAAAAAAATTTCTACCAGTCAAAACGAACGGATCTGAAATGTAATAAAAAAATATTGTAAATATTTCAAAAATCAATTCACAATTTCAATTTAACTCCCTGCGAATATCTGTAAGTTATTTTGTTTGTGTACAAAGCGAGTGTGGCTTGGATTTAATTCGTATCTCAATAGATACAGTACAACACATAGTTACGAATATAAGTTACAATATAACCTTTATGTTTAGGTCATAAGAGCTACAGAATGTGTTGGGTTTACTGTACCAATAGTATCCGTAGTCTGTGCCAGTACAGAAGTTAGACCAAGTTTCGGTTCCGTAATGTTTTAATGCACCCGCCTAGCGAGTGGTTTAATAAGAAACTAGTTCCATTTGCAAGATATATTTTTATATTTATATTATATCACTTTTAATTTCCCAGCTACTGAATTCCTAACCATAGTACATATATATTATGGTGCTGGTGACACTTTAAAATAAAATCATTCTTTGACATAATTTTTAGCGAGAGCTATACTTGTATGGTTTTGCTCTCCGATTTTTATAACGATTTACATACATCGGAAAGAATTTACTGTCAGTACCTTTTTTTTGTAATGAGAGTTATGTTAAATATTTTTATGGATTAATTAATGAAATTTCATCACAAAAGCGGACGGTGAACGACTGTCACTACATTTACCTCAAGATTATTTTGGTTGAAAGGTTTATACGCTTAAATAAATTATTTAACAATGATATGTATTCTTAAGGCAAATTTTAATATGAGGGGTCAAGGGATCGCAGTGATCCACCCAAGGGCAGACAATATTTGTTAAAAGTAATAAGCCCTGTTTCAATAAAGGAAAATTTAATTTGAAATATTACCATCATTTCAATATTTAATATTAAGTTTTAAATGTTATGTAAATACAATATTACGATTTATTACGACGACGTAATTTAGATTAATATTTTTAATATACATTATTTATCGTAACATTATTTAGTATTGTATTAATAAATATGATACTATCTGTTGCGGCAAACTAAGTATTGCCTTAGAATCAAAATGTGTTAACTTATTAGCTGTTTAATACAATATATTTGAGAAAATGTATTTTCTTCATATTTTTTTCATTAACACTTAAGACGTTTGAATAGTTATTCTTCTATTTCGGTTAGATCCAAATTCGAAAAATTAAAGATCATTAAAATCGGTCCAGCTGTTCCTGGGTATATAAATTATGTAATTAAGCTTATTTTATTTTCGTTATATGATTAAAGTTCAATGTGAAAGTAAAAATATGAATTAAAATAATTCGAGTGCAATGAAAACGTTCATCAGTAGAAATACGTTGGCGGGTAATCGAGCAACTTTGAAGACTTGGCTGTATGCATCCGAGATAGCTGGCTTTGAGACGTTATGACTGCTTCTCCTCGTGTGTTATGTTATCCTGGTACATTATACATAATTATTTTGCATTTGCATAATCATAATTTCTCTAAATGAATATATAATATCTCTTTATAAATGAAATCCGAATATATAAGTAAGTCCATAATTTTAGTAACTATTGCTTGCATTTATATGGCGAATTCTTTTTTGTTGTTTATGTCATCAGGATAATGTTTGCATGGCAAACAAACAAGACATGTTAAAAAAGTCCTATATGAAAGTGAAAATTTTGTGTAAATAATTAACATATTAAAAATTAAGTTTAAACTAATATACCCGTGTAAAGCCGGGGCCAGTAGTTAGTAAATAATAATATGACTAAATATTTCTATTGTTTTTTTCTAGCCACGCGTCGAACCAAGCTGATTTTGAAAAAAAAATCACTAACTATATTATTGCACCACCTGATAGTGTGACTTATAACGATTAACTTTTAGCAAATAATATTATACGAAAATTAAAGGAAAAGGCTTATTTTATTTCCAAATGCTATTAAATTCATATATTAAACATTAAATATCAATTCTTCAAAGAAATTATTAAGGTAGTTTTTATTCCATTATTGTCTGTATTATTGCATGCCTCATAATAAAAATATTAATAATAACTTCTTGGTTTTTTAGTGAAAAAAAAAAAGTTTCTTTCCTGTTAAGAGTTTATTCAAACTAAACATCACGCAAGTTCGCGCAAATTTCAATCGCCTCTTACCTAACTTAGAAACTCTTTCGAGGTATTCTACGATGCTTATGTTTAGCATTTAAAAAAAGTACCGCTATAAAATAAATTTATTTAACCATTTTAAGATTTATAAATTCTTACTAGGATGGATTTTGGGTTTCTTAAAATGCTAGTCTGTGTCCAATTGAAATTAATAAGACACAAAGCTTTTATAATTTGTAACAACGATTCAATAAAATCATACCAATTTCTAGCTTAAAATAATATAAATTTTATAAAGTTTTTAAATTTAACAAACACAATCGTGGTTTTACCAACCTTTTCAATCTAAATATTAAATATAATAGATAAATATTATAAAACAGCAATAAAGGTTTATATTTTCATTTTACTTCATTATTTATTACATTTTTAAATATATATACAAATAAAATATAAAAACATTTGAAAATATAAAAAATAGAAATCGACTGGCAGCAGAGTAAGTCCCGGGCCGCCAGCAGCTAGGGCTCCAGGCTGAGAAACCTCCTCACGATGCGTGCTGTCTCGAGCAACACTGCCTTCTGTATCCGACTCTTGATTCAACTGCCTAGTGAGAGTTACTTCAGATGTTATTATATTATCATAGTTATACCTAAGCATTTAACAGGCATTTTGAATCGATTTATTAGACCCATTTTTGAGTCTAAACAAAATTGTTGCGGTCACTTTGATACTTGATTTTCGATTGGACTATTGTATTTAGGCGTATTTGTAGTGATAAAATATAGCACAAATTTTAAGAGCTTAATAGTTACAAAATTATGTGTAACGAAAACGTTTTCATTCACAATGCGTTGGTAAAGCTATCGTGCAAGTTTGAAGATTGTTTGTTATTTGCATTTTAGACTAGGAGCTAGTGAGCCCTTCGACTAACGAACGTATAATATTTTTTAGTAAGTAATTAGTTATAGCATACGAAATAAGGCAACCAGAACGTAGCAGACGTGTTCACTAACCGATCGATCAACGCTGAACCCGAATCACTAGGTCTAGAAGTACGAAATTTTGAACAAACGTTCCTTAAATGTTGTAAGTGTGCACTAAATAAGAATTTTTGAAAATCAATCTTTTTAGGGGTTGAAAAAGAGTTGAGAGTTTGTTAGTTATCAAATTCCTAAGCATACGAAGGCGAAGCGGCGGGGAACTGCTAGTTTTATACAAATTTTCATAAATATAGCGGGTGATGATGTACAAGACTGAAAGCTAGGTCATAATAAAAAAGTCTAAAGCAAACCGTTTGTAATAGGGTTTACTAGCTCTTGGCCCATCTAAGACATCACGCTTGTAGGTGCTATGATGCTTTGCGTCGTCTGTTCGGTACTCTGCTTTGCAAACATTATTACGATCCAAATACATCTCAGACTATGAGGTTATTTAGATCTCACAAGCTCGAGTATTGAAGCAACAAATCCCATGGATTTCATTAAAGTACGTTGTTTAAAATTATTTCGGTTATAATATGATTGGTACTTTATAAGTATTTTGATGAATTGATGATGTATGCAAATTTAAATATATTCGTTTATATTAATTTTTGTGTTTGCTTCTACCCAACTGACTTGGGTTTGTTAGTATGTTCGTTGCATTGTGATCCTCTGTAGCTTAAATGATTTGTCTGATTTTATAGTGTATCTTATAGTATCTTTCTATTCTGTATTTTTACTGGAGTGGTATAACTATGTGACGTCAGCAAAAATCAGTATGTAATATGTGGATGTAATCTATAAAAATCGACGAATTATCCTGACGTCTAAAAAATGACTACTTTTAAGGAATGCAGAATTGTTATACCGTAGTCGGATTTTGATTTTTTAAATTACTTAATCTTCCAATATTATCCTTACTTATATTATAAATACGAAAATAATTTGTCTGTGCGTTACGAGGTCCAAACTATTAACCCTTTACCCTTTTTCATTTAAATGATTTTTTTTATGAATATGACATAAGCCAAATTTTAATATGAAAAAAGGCTTCAAGGGGTGGACATAGAGGATGAAAGTTTGTGTGCAAAGATGGTAGAAGCTTGACGGTTATTTTTATTTTATTATATTGTTAGGTATTTTATTAGATATACGTAAATACGACATTTTACTCTAAAGGCGAGAAATCAATAAAACGCCGCGAGCAATTGCTAGTATTTATACGGGATCCGTTAGACGTGTTCCTTACAAAATATCAATTAGTCTAGAGTTAATCGTTGCTGAACCAATTCTGCATTTCACCTTTAAATGAAGCACGTTTAATTAAAAAGTCGAAAGGAAACCACGAAGTCCCGAAGTAACACTCAACGGAGTTAATTAACTGTATAAAATGAAGTGGAGGAAAATCAACTATATGGAAAATTCGAATCGACAAATTCGCTGAAATATATGTTTTATATATACATACGTCTATTTGTTTTTTTAACCCCCGAAGCCCGGACCCAAGAAATTGGTTTTATAAGTTTGACGTGTGTATGTGTGTTTTTCTGTGACATCATAACTCCTTAACGAATTTAATTTTTTTTTGTTTCAAGTTGATGTAATCGGGACGGATCTTAGCTATAATTTTTGAAGATCTGGTCACATGTTTCTAGGTTATTATCCCTTTTCTAGTTGTTGAAATAATTTAAGTAACTTCTACCGGTCTCATCGACTCAAAATTTATAATATTTTAATGCTGCATTATCATATGGAATCAACTGGATACACAAATTATCACTAACTTACAATAGAAGCATCCTGTTGAGGTTCCTTGAAATGGCCTCAATGAGTAGATAGTCCGGAGTTTTTTTAAGTTTTAATTTTTTTAATGCTATTTTTGCATATGCGAAAGTTTTTTATCACGTTATTCATATTTAAGATGTTTATTGTAAGATCTTTGCATCTGAATAAAAAAAAAATATTATGTCACACATGTTTAGTCTGTTTAAGTAAGGCTTGTTGATGATGCCTCAGATATTAAATAAGATCTTAATATAAAAAATAAGAAATGTAACTTTATAATAAAAACCTGCAAGCCAAAAACATATTGTTTTCCATCACTGCCACAATAAAAAAAGATGATTGTTTAGATATGAACCTACGACCATCTATACCCATATAGGTTGTGGGTCTTGTGTGCGTATACATGACCGTCTCGGTGCACCTAAATCTACATTTTTGACCATCTTGACTATTTATGCAATCTTCTATTATAATGTGACAGAAAACAACGGTACTATAGTTTGAAAATTTCCATTTCATTAATTCCGTAATAAGCAGAATAGAATTAGGTATACCTCATTCAAACTACAGCTAAATTATAATTAGATGCGCTGATATGCAAAATTAATTAAGTGTAAATGCAAATTGGGTTGTAAAGAGCGAACGATCAAGAATAATAGTGTAATTAACGTTTCATTAGTAATCGTATTGGACTAGGGTTATTGTTTTTGAAATTAGTATTCTATTCTAATTTCAGTGTTTTAGTTTTTAGTGAATTGTTTTTTTTCTTTCTATTATTAAAATTGGCAAATAAGCTGGTGGGATCTCGATGTTAAGTAATCACCGCCGCCTTTGCAGCACCAGATGAGCCACAAATGTGTTGCCAGCTTAAAAAGGAATAAGGAATGGAAGTGAATTAGACGTCTGTAAAAGAACGATCTGGCTCTCACTCACTGTACAAAAAATGGCATTGTTAGCTTCTTCATGTTGATATTTGACAGACGCGTTGGCGCAATGGTCACTGCAACTGACTAAAGCGCTAACGGTCGCGGGTTCGATCCCCGCTCACGGCAAACATGTGTATTGGCCATACAAATGTTTGTCGTGGTATGGGTGTTTGTGTTAGTGTTATGAGTGTTTCCGGACCCCCAACACAAGGTCGTGAGATCTTAATGGGGGCCGTTGAGTGTGATGCGTTATTTATTATTTATTTATTTATTATTCTTTGCGAGTAAGGCACTTCCGCAGTCTAGACAGTCTATATACCAGCCGTCATCACTACGCTATTGCCAAAGTGTACTTCATATACATTTTAATTATACTTGTATTTATAAGATTATATCATTATTTTTTACGATGCGCGTTGTAAATTTTCACGATGCGACATCGCATCGTTTAACAATGTCGTTGTAACGTACCACCACTATTGTACGTTTGGCCATACCACGATGTGATAATATATTAAATATATCAATTTCTGCTTTTAATTCATTATACTTTTTATCAAAAAATAACAGAAACAGAAAAGGTTGATATATACTTCTTCAAACATATTTAATAAGAATAGTTTTGACATCTTTATACGCCATTTTCTCAAAATGAAGACCGTGTGGCTTGACACAGTATTGCTTATCAGGGTCCAATTAAAAGATTATTGAATTGCATTATTATAACTAAAAGTCGCATATACAGTAAACATCTGTGTGATAGCAGAACCTACTGCTATAGTGACAAACTCTATCGTTCATATCACGTGACACGATATTACTAATACAACTATGATGTAACTTATCCACGTGTATTCAAGATTGTTAATACTTTGTTTGAAACCTTAACTTTATATAGCAGTGGTTCCTTTTATAATAAACCTTATATTTTATTCATAATTATTCATGGCTTTTACCTAAAATTTCGCACATGTGAATCTTGTAATTATTTCATGTAAAAGAGGTTGATTACGTCAAACGATCGCCATTCAAATATAATTTATATATAATAAAATTGTGACAGTTCATTATCATTTTTTGTTCTAAAACATTTCCTTTACCGCCAAAATGTAACATTGCATGTTTTAATAACGACAATTTAACGCACAAAAACCCCACGAGTTTTATAATGTGTGCCACTGCTATTCGATACGCGTAGATTTATATGTTTCAAACTTTCGCGGTTTTAAATTTCGCGATATCTTTTGTGGTCACGAGCTGACAATGGAGGCAAATTTGTTAACACGTCGGGAAATAAAAAAAGGTATTATTACGATTAGTTATCGCGATAAGACCCGTCATTAAAAATAAAAATACGTTGGTTTGTTTCTCTTTATTACAAAAATCAGAAATCAACCGTCAAAATGTATCGCGTTGCGATAGTGATAGCGCGCTCGTAGTCGCCGTGCTGGATATTAAAAATAATATTCATCGTTGTTAAGATCAAATTTGTGCAGAGCGATTTCAACACGAGCCGCTTTATCGTGTATTTCAATATCATCACATTTCATTAATGTAACATATAACGGGTATAACATATTTGAAAACTTCGATAAAATACGATTTGTCGAATTAAATTTATGAAGAATAAATCGCGGTAAAGATAAAGAATTTTTAATAAAGAAGTGTTAATTATACTTAGTAATATCGTAAGATTTAGTGATATTATTTAAGAATTGAACTTAATGGTCTAGAAGCGAATAAAAATTATAAATATACTTTTAAAGAATCCAGAATTGAATTATTATAAGACATTAGATATAGTCAACATATTCATTTTTCAACTCTTGTAATAATATATCCCCATTCTCATTCTTGAAATCAACAGCCCGTTGCTAGATTGCTACAAGTCACAGGTACATAAACATGAACAATACTAAAATTAATAAAAGGATCAAATTTAGTTAAAATCTAATAACACTAAATACAAAACCTAAATACATCCCGCGTCTCATTTTATTTCGCTTTTTGAATAACGCGAACAGAAAAAAAAGTCAAAAACATGTTTTCACTCGTAGGTGAAAACAGGCAGGAATAATTCACCCACGCGCCGAAAAGCTCTTTACGAAAATTCAATTATCCAAGTCTTTTTGTCTCAACGTAGGTTTCAACTCTTTGAAAAGAAAGAAATAAAACATTAAATACGCGTACATTTTAAGTACACACAGGATGAGAACTAAAACGTGATGAAATATTAATGTTGGCAGAGGATATGGAATTTAGGAGTACGAATCTTAGAATCTGCTGTTACCTAAAATAGTGGTTTCGTCCGTCCAATCCTTAGAGGCATGTAGCAGTATTACTTAAAGACGTATAATTTCCATACATTTATATTAGGTTAAAAAATCAGTAACTTGTCAATACTTAGACTAGACGAATAATTAGACCTTGGTATAACCGGATTAAAATGTAGATAGATAAATTTATAATGGTTAGTTAAAGTATTATTTAAATCATATTTAAAATTATTATTAAAATTCAAGAACATCATAGTCGAGCTAATTTAGTAATAATTTGAAACTTTAAGCTTATTTAAGTTACGACGGTCATTTAACATCAATGATCAAATCAGTATTAATTTAACTTTAAAAAAACAATAGTTTTTTTTTTCAAAAAAAGCCTTTTCTATAATGTACCTCCTTAGTTAGTATTACTGTCAGTGGAGTACAATAAAAAGAGGGTGGAGCAAAAAAAATTCAGGAACTCGACTGAAAACTCTAAAGTTAAATGTTTCCGAGCTTGCTAGACGTTTTATCGCAATGAGATGTTTCGTTTTAAAACTTTTTTCTGGTTTACACCCTCGATGGCGGTTGACAAAGATGTTTTTATTGACAAAGTCTCGCAATCCTAAATGAAAATTGCTCTTAAAAATCTTCTTTTTATACTGTACTGATGTGTTCTCAAACTTCGGTTGGAGTATTTGTTTTTTGTAGTGAAATAATCTGAATAAGCATTTGTCTTGTACTTTAAAGCCAGTGATTTTCAAATATTAATGTAACATATCACATTCAGTCGTTCAAATTTTTTTCGTTTGGTAACTATAATGTATGTGTAACGTTCTATTAGTTTCGCTTATTTATAGATGTTTAAAAGAAACCCTTCGACACAAGCGCAGTTGCCTAATTTCTTTCCAAACACTATCCCTAATAAATTAAGGCGGGATGAAAAAGTTACCCGAAACGTGGTAGGAATTCAAACTAGATACGAATTTTTTTACTAAACGCCTTTATAGCATACAGAATAAGGTCCATTATCGCACATTAATGTAATTTTTGTGCTAAATGTAGTTGCAAGGTGAAACTAATTAGCCTAATTAAATTTCTCTAGCGCTTCTACACCGTGCCTCGAATCTATCTAAAACTGTTAGCATTCAACTTCCAAACTAACGCCTTCACTTGGACTGCTGTAACTACATCTTTCACTTGAGGTGGTTGGAAATGAGTTTTATAGTTTACGTAGTTTACTTTTAGTATACGGTTGGGGTAAATAATGTTAAAATACACGCAAATTAAAATAATTTGTCGTCATAAAATTAATTTACAATTAAATATAATAATGAAGACTAAAAAAGCAAGCGACTACAAGACCAGAATCTGTATATTATTTCTTTGTTTTCATTTTCAATCAACCTTTATTTTCAAATAACATGCTTATTCCAATTGTTTTGATTTTAATATCATACTATTTAACCACCTCTTATAAATAATCTATGGCATCAACCTGATAGCATACACTACCGAATAAGAAAATAATTTTAAAATAAGTTAAGAAATGACGGAGTTCTGAAGAAAAAACTTAAAAAAAATACACTACGAATCGAGACCCTTCTCCTTTTGGTTAATAATAACAATAAGTTACGATCTGTATTGGTGTCTTTGGTGATGGTAAATGAAAAAAACAGAGATATATATGTATAAAATGTGTGTAAAAATTGAAAAAAATCTTCAGTTTTCAATTAGATAGACAAAATTAAGCCACTACTCTTAATTTCCTTAATGACTATCCTCATGTACACATAGATGTAATAAATGTTCGTAAAAATAGAGATGAATCTTTAGTTTTCAATTGGATCGATAAAATGAACTACTAATCTTAATGTCCTTAATAACTGGATGCTGATAAACAATATTGTGTCAACCCACAAAATGTTAAATTTAGAGATATTAATATATTCTGATTGTTCAACTATTCTGAGCGTTCAACTATCCTCATATCTACACATTTATTAAATGTTTGTAAAAATATAAATGGATCTTTAGTCGCATACCATTTCGAATTCCATCAAGTACGAGTAACACAGTTTTTCCACACAGTCTTTATTTATAAATCTTGCATACTGAAATAATTTGTTATATTATTGTGATATTTATATAAGCATGTGGTAAAATAGCTTTATACTACAATGACTTGTAAAGGCCTCGAGGGCTTAGGTGTGTGTGGTATCTCCATAATCCTTACATTACACCGGGCGACAGGGGACAGGTTAAATCTAGGCAGACCTGTTTTTTTTAAATTACATGATAGTTTTTAAAAGTGTTATTATACTAGTGTACAATAATATTATATCTGTTATTGTTTTACTATGTGACAGTGCGTAAGTAAACATAGAATTAAATTTTTTCGATGAATATAGCATATAAGTAACCTGATGTCCATGAAGATTTGCAGCACCAGAGAATACAAATTGTTCTCAGCATATACAAGGTAATTGAATTAAGGAAAGGGGATTGAAAGTAAGGAGCGTACCCTACGAAACGCAGTTACTTTACAGCGGTTTTTTATGAGAATGTGGTACAGCCCCGGTTAAACCAGGACATATATGAACTGTAGTCAGTTAGTTGCAGCTAGACTTTCCAAGATCAACTAACTTTTAGTAATTATGTTGTGTAGTTCAAGTGTTCATTGTTATCATTCCTTCGTAATTAATTAAAATGATTAAACCAGTGTCACGTCTAACTTTATAAAAAATAAATTTATATAATGTTACAAATTGTGTTAATAATTTGCTAGTGTAACGCACCAGAGATGTCATAAATTTTAAAATTTATAACTGAATTTTATCTATAGGACTCGTGAGAGAGACAAATTTAATTTTCTTAGTGATATTTCGGCTAGTGTATTTTCCTCGAATTAACTTAAATGTATTATTAATTTAATAAAGAAAGTTTCTATTGTTTTTAGTTCAAACATTTGTTTTATAAGTCGTATCTTGAATGTAAATATTTTTATGATTAAATAAAAAATAATGACTCGTTCCAAATGTAACAAAACTTAAAAAAAAATCATTCAAATAAAATATTGCTACTAAAATAATAACAGGTTAAAATAAAAGTATTTTAAACGGATTTAAATCGCGTATATTAATTATTTTTATCATCTCGACGTTTCGAGCACTTTGCAGCGTTCGTGGTCACGGGGAGACCACGACCACTCACTGACTATCACTGACACTGACTGTCTGATTCATCAACACTGGCTATCTGGGTCACTGACTATCTGATTCATCAACATATAGTCTAAACCGCTGTGGCTAAAACCTTAGAATTTTTGTTGATACTTTTTATGTCGTAATCATCAGCTAAGAAAGGATGTTTGAAAATTTCATCCCTATGTGTATAAAATAAGGGATGAATGTTTGTATGAAAGTGTGTCATTCACAAAGTAAGAAACTGAAATTCAATGTCGTTACTTTTGGTTATTCAAATTCAAAATATACTTCATTCAAGTAAGCTTTTAAAGCGCTTTTAAATCGATAATTTACAAGTTAGCATTTTAGTATATCTAAAAAAAATTACCACCGGTTCGGAATGCAGATTGTTGATTTGGTTAGAAATACATATGTATACATGAACATTTTTTTTTTTATAAATCTATGTGTAACATAAGAGAAGCCGATGCGGACCGCTAGTATTTAATAAAAGAAATATAACCCACAGGTTTTTATAAAAAGTAAGATGTTATAAAAAGATGTTCGAACGCTTTCGTTTCTTTGTACCATTCAAATGTGACTGTTTAAAGCGAGAATAAAAAGTTGAAAAAGGAGTACGCCTTTCATTTATCTCTTATAAAGAATGGAGTGAAGACCTCCAGCTGCGGCCAATTGTTACCCACTGCTTGGATTTGTATGCACTACTTGATAATATATTCTCCTTTGTTAGCGATAGGGCAGCCGGAAGTGATGTTGTCTGTCTGTTATATAAGTAGAAGATTTTATGTATATATATTCAGGTTCATTCTAGAAAGTTCTCTGCTTTTCTTGTGCTTTAATTTAACTATTTCAATTGTGTGACATTGGGATAAACACTGTAGTCTTTACTTCACTTTTAAATAAATATATTGATAAGATGTTTTGGAAATTTAATTAAATACACTTAATATTATTGTTTTTTCGAGTAAAAAAGCCGTATAGATTTTGTGGGATGAATTTTTTAGCCCACAAGTATAGTAAAATGGTAGTTATGGAATTCAAAATGTTTTTATGCGGCTGTTACATGATGGTGATTTATTTAGCAATTGCAGATAAAGTGTTATACTTTAATATTAAAATGTGTATAAAGTACTTTTTATTTTTAATGTCACAATTATGATGTATTAGCTGGTGCTCGCGACTTCGTCTGCGCATGAATGGCAAGAATTTAAAATTGACATGGTTTTATACAAATTTTTCTCCCCTACTTTATCCCCTTGTGGGTAGAATTAATTAAAATCATATCATCTACCTGCGTGCCAAATTTCTGCCCGATCCGTCCAGTGGTTTGGGCTGTGCGTTGATAGATCACTGTGTCAGTCAGTCACCTTTGAGTTATATATATTTAGATTAGATAGATTCGTCACGAATTAAGGAAATGTTAAAAATGAAATATCTCATTACGATAAAATCAAGCAAGCTCGGAAATATATAACTTTGGAATTTCCAACAGAGTTAGCTAATTTTTTGCTCCTCCTAGTTTTCACTCAGCTTCGCTGACTATAATGCAGTCGAGTTTAAGTTTTTTGCCAACTCGAAAGAATTAACGATGTATGGTAAGGAACTTTTCGAGTTTCACAACTTGAATTATGAATTTTTCGCCTTTAATTGTCTCCTTCTTTGTAGATTCAGTGTATTTAAAATTGGTCTTTCCTGCTAATTCAAGGTAACTCTTTAGTAAGCTGAAGAAAAAATTCCATTTTTAATACAGAAAAATGAAGTAGAAGAAATTCATAGAAAACTTTATCTCGATAAGTAAATTTTTATTTTAGTCATGACTAAGATTTGTATATATTTTATGACATTTTTAACATATCACTATTAATAAGAAAAAATATTTAAAAAAATTGTAATAAAGATATAAACACTATGTCTCATGACTATGAAATGATAAGACATTTGAGATGCAATTAAAAATTTCGATTAAGATTTAACGAAAATATAGCTAAAAAATTTCATAGATAAATATAAGCTATCAGTCTTAATGTACGTTTTAACTTAATTATTAAACAATAAAACAATAACAGATATTCTAATATTATACTAACTTCTATATACTTATACATAAATATGTTGGGCTAGGTCCGTTATCTTCATTGGTGACAAGGCTAGGCTCGGAATGCGACCCGAAAGTGACGTTCGAGATAAAGTGCCTCGGCTTAACTCTTTCACTTTGTAACATACGAGTCTTTAACGTGTGTTTACATTTTTTATTTATTTCTTTCAGTTGTTTGTTTGTTTTTTTTTTCTTTTTATATAACCAAACTAGATGATGATGCTAAGGGAACACTCAACGAATGACAGCGATTGGTTTGCAATACTCGTACATTTTACAGGATCAACTAAAAGTTTTTTTGAAGTCGGTTATAATGTTTGTTGTCACGCTAATACGTTTTGCTCACGGACTTTAAAAAAATCAAAATATACTTTATTCAAGTAGGTTTTCACACCCATTTTGTAATCATCAAAACAAACAAAAACAATTAAAGTATTTAAATTAATGGGACGACACCATTTTTAAATAATTCACTATCAGTAACTTATTTATTGAAATTTACAGCTTATGTTAAGTTACCTAGATGACCATTACCGCGTTACAGAGCTTATGTGATATGAAATATGAGAGTAAAACTAACAAATATGATTCTTCTTATATATAAACATTATAGCCGACCTCAAATTAACTATTAAGTTTTTCTTATGAAAAGCTGTCGTCCGTTCAGTAACCTGGCACGGATTTTTAAAAAAAATAGTAATTATTTTATTTCAAGGTTATCATCATAGTCTCTTTATATTATGTAAGAGAAAAATTACTACACGTCAAGACCTTAATTGTCACTAAAGAAAATTATATATTTATTTTAAAAATACGATGCCGTTAAAAACTGGACATGGCAGGTACGTCCAGCACGATAACACGAGCAATTTATACTGCCGTTATGTAAGAAGTAAATATATGAAGTGTAGAGAAGAAAAGACACTTAGCTCTTTTGAAAAATATTCTTATGCTACGACACCCAAAGCTCTCCTTAAAATGGAACATGGACGATATTTTTATCTGTTCTTAATGTGTGAAAATATCTTACGTTTTTTTTTTGGGTTTGAATAATGATTTATTGAAATTTTATGTTTTAACGTATTACTAAATTAGGTGTTTAAGATTCGATTTATTCGGTATTTTAAAAAATAAATGATATTGTTTATGTTTAAACATCTCATTGTAAGTTAAAATAAATAAATTAGACTGTATACTGTTAACAAATGTTGTTAAATAATTAAAAATATTTTTATTAAAAATAGTTTAATACATGCTTTTATGTACAATTATATAAATAAAGGTATAGCGAAGACGTATTATATAAATAATAAAATTCGTCTTGTTTTATTTTCTCAAACTATTTATATTTTACAAGTTCAACATTATCAATACAAAGTGAGATAAAAAGAAACATATTCTGGAATATATTGTAACAATAAAAGATTATGGTATTATCGGATATAAATAACAACCGAGACCTCCTTAGTCTTCAAAACTTTAGGTCACATAACCCTCCATACTATATTATCGTTCAAACAACTTCGGTCTGAGTTAGTTGATCGTTATAATTTTCTTGGGGCAAATTACAGGGGAGTTTCCGACCTACAAACTAAAGTTAACACATGTTGAATTTACTCGAACAGTTACATGGGAACAACTAACTGAGCCGGAAGATTTATATTGGTTCGGCACCAACTTTTTGATATGCATATCTAAGATTGTAGGTCGGTTTGTAGAAAGTTTGGTTAACTCTTCTCCGTGTGTCGGATATCACGTCAGCTGACATTTGCCAGCTATGTCTCATTGTATTTATTTGTAAACTGTTTGGAACCGTCTGATATAGAATCCTTTGATATTCTAGTAGGACTACATATAATGTACGTTAGTCTTATATAAAATACTTTAACACGTTCATTGCTATAGACACAACGCGTGTGTCCTTAAAGAAGTAATTGCTAGTGCTACCGACGCAATATCTGATTTTTCAATACGTATTTTCTGTGATTATAAATCAAAATTAATTTATTCAAGTAGGCTCTCAAAAGCACTTTTGAATCGTCAATAAAAAAATTACATCAATAATTAAGCTTACACCGGTTCGGATACTCTTTTAAAATATTGTCAATACAACACAGTTTGTGATTACAAATTGATTATATATCCTGTACGAAATTCAGCATATACTAAGTCCACGAATCTTTATCGTCAACGCAACCTTGTATAGTGTAATAATATGCTTTAACTATAACAGACTTTTTAACATACGATTTAAATCTAATAATCGTAAACTGCAAACATTTCTGGGGGATTTTATTATAAAATCTAATAAATAATGATGAATACATTGCCCCAGAAAGGAAACATTTACTTTGTGAAGTCGAAAACAAGGTGCTATAAGTTTAACTTTCTTTCTCGTGTTAATATTATGTTTACGACTATTTCTTTCAAAAGAGTGAATATTTTTTTATGTTTAATACAATAACAATACCGTGAACACCAATCCTGTGTCGTGAAAAAAAAATCTGAAAAAAGTGAACTCGTAGGGTAAATTACAATGAATAATAGCGAAGGTATTCAGTTATAAAAAAAAATGTGCGGAATGTGTTATGTTACACATATAGAACTTATCATTTGAAGGACCTTGATTAAAAGTTGAAATAATATTTAGGTTATTGTTGTACCAAAAAAGTACGTGAAAATACTATAACATTGTGTGTTTTATTTATATTGTATTTAAATTACTAAAAATTAAAATAAACAATCGCATTAGTATTAATGTAACCGTTACGTTTTTTTTTTTTTTTAAATAAAATCATAGCAATGGACGAAACAAAACAATAACACTTGTTATTGTTTGACGTAAAATAATAATTTGTTTCAGATTTCGCAGAGATAAGCGAAACTTTACTCGTTGAAGTGGATACGAACGTGACGTAGGGTGGATCTTGAGACGCACTGGATACCAAAATTATGATTTCAACGCAAGTTGCCTTTCGTAAGATTTATATATTTGATTTTAGATTTTAAGTGTTTTTATTTATTTATCGTTCGAGTTTAATACGGTTCAAAGAAGAAAAAATTAAAAATGTATTTATTTATATTTTTTTTTATTATTATTACCATTTTAACGAGACCCAGAACGATACTTCTGCTGTATGTTGGGGCGAAAAATATGAATAGGACCCTTGGGGCTGATTTTGATGAAAACTAAAACTACATCTGTATTTATATAAACAGTTTTTTTATGTTTTTAATAAACAGCCAGTGTGTGTGTGTGTGTGTTAGTAAAATGTGTCACATGGAAGATAAGTTATCAGACCGTTTTAATTGATTTTTAAAACTTTTGGAAATACTCAAAAGTGCAGTACGCTAATTATGACGAGCTATCGCAATGCGATTGATTTTAACAGTTGACTTCTGATTTTTGTACTAAAACGAAACGATTTATCAGGTAAAATCACATTCGGATAGCGATAGCTCCGCATAATAACAGATTTTAACTATGCAGTATAATAATTTTATGTAAAATTGATATTTAAATTGTATAACATTACCAAGTAACTGTGTACATTTTGTTTACAAGTCAAATTTTTTTTAACATTATAAGTTTCAATGGTATCTACAAAATATTATTGAGACCGACAAAGTTTCTTCATTTTAAGTGGACTTCCTTAAGTAAATAAACGTATTATTTGATACAAGTCCTCGTTAACTTTCTCCTGAAACATTAATCTATACAAAATAAGAAGGAAATGGAAAAGTTTGCCGGAACGTGATTGGCACCTTAATCAAGGCTCCAAGACTTACGAATATTGATTATGTTATTATATTAACTTAATATTTATGCGTATAACGTTGTCGTCAGCTAAAATTTATAATTAATGATATCCCAAGATATGATACTTTAGGTACAGATATTTAAGTACCATTAAGGTGCGTGATTGAATTATGTTAATAATATGATATAAAATTATAATTCTTTAAAAAAATACATAAAAGTGTAGTATGAAATAATCAATAACGAGCCAATCTAAATCATCATCATTATCATCTACCTAGCATTTTTCCCGGGTATACCAGGCTCTGTTTTCTATTCTAGTCATAGTACAACGATTGCCATCTGACATCCGCATCCTCTGATGACAAGCCAGTAACTATTAACACTAGAATAATTTTCTAACTGCGAGTAAGGATTGTTATCAGGTGATTGTGATAACGACCGGGACCGAGGCTTTGCGTGATCTCTGAGGCGGATCGAACCCGCAACCGTCAGTGTTAGAGGTACATTCAGCACCACTACAGTTACAGTAGAGTTAGATGAGGAGTTATTATAAAAAATGATGTTTACCGATAAGTGTTAAACAAGCGATACGTCCCTTCTAAATCAATTTTGAGTATCGAGTGACGTCAATTTCAATTTCCGTAGGAATTATGATATCACATATTAATCTTCGTTCATTACCCGCGTGTAAATAGTCTCAAATAAAAGCGCAAATGCGATAGTCACGTAAAAATTAATTACTTTTATATACATACAATATCTATATTTGTGTGTATATCATTTAAATTAGTGTAAATGTTATATTTATAAGCTTGCATTTGGGCTACTGTTCCTCTACTTCACGCTTTCCTAAAATATTTGATCTTGGTTGATGATCTGCTTACGTGCTGTCTAATATTCGATATAGAGATCTACAAACACAAGTTCCCCCTCCCCCCCGCTACTTTTCTTATCTTTATTTATCCCACCTTTCATTCATATTTAAACAGGCAACTTATTTCGTGGGTTCTTTGGTGCTGCAAATGATTATGGGCGGTGGTAATGACTTACAATTAAGTGATCCGTCTGATTGCTTGTCAGCTGTATTTTTATTAAAATATTTTTTAAAATAAACAAGTCTTATACTTATCGATATAGATTTATATATCTATCATAGAATAGTTCCAAGCACTCTGGTCAAACTATGCACTGGTCGCAACAGCGTGTTCGGTCATGTAATGCGTAAAAGAGATGACCACGTGACTCTGGGTTGGCTGGCAGAAAATGCTGTAGTAGCGTTAAGTCCGCCCTTTGTACACTGTTATATTTGTGCAATAAAGAATAATAATAATAAAAAAAAGGTTCTTTAAATAAAGCAACCATAGGAATGAGAGGTCGGGATCACCTTCCTACGACTTAAATTAGGTGAAGAGAGGGATATGAAGACGATAGGGTTGACATAATACGAAACATAGATGAGTGGCGCAAAAAGATACGGAGAGCCGACCCAAATTGATATGGGATTGTAAGGTTAAAATGAAAGAACTTATAGCTTTTAACGTGCCCATTATAAACTATTTTGTTAACAGAAATAATTAAATAAAGTTTAGTTTTGCACAGCTGACTGGAAGATATTATATTTCTCAGAATCATTTCCAACGCAGGTTCCTTTAAAATATTTTCCTTTACCGTAAGTATATTTAAATACATTTTCAAATAAATCACAAAAACCTTGAGGTAAATAAAATAATGTGGTAACACTTTTCTTCAATAAATTAATTCGTGGGCTCGGCTGGGATTATAATTTACTCAGAAGTTTTATAAGCCGTTACAGGATTTTTTCCTTTGATTGAATGCCAATATCTATTTTAATACGTGTTTATAGACTTAATACTTATTTTATAAGAATTCTATCACAACTAAAAATAAACTTTATATAGATAATTAACTTGATATAGATGTTACTGCGAAAAAAGTGTAAAACTGGCAGTTACTCATATCTTTAGAGCTATTTCGGTGAGCTATCGCTATTGGAACGCAATACATTTTAACTGTTGATATGTTTCATTATTTACAAAATTCAGAAATGGACTTTCAGAAATTATATTGTGTTAGCGATAACTCACCGTAATTAGCCTACTGGTTCTTTGAAGTTTTATACAATGGACTCATATTTACTGGTATACATGTATTAACATGGGAAAGATAAAGAGCCTTATATTTGGATATGTCCACCTCAACAGACATATCTTCTAATATCTATAAAGAAAAGAAAAATAAAACTCCACCCAAGGTTGTTGAAAGGCGACATGATTAAAATAGGAGTGGCTACTGAGATAGCCGTTCATAGGCGAGAATGGAAAAAATAAAAGCATCATATTTAATGGCCCCATTACAATTATATGGTCCTATGTCGGGGGTCTGGAAACAAACACAAATACTAAAACTACGACAAATAGCCGTTTTGGCCAAATCAGAAGTTTGCCGTGATTGGGGATCGAACCAGTGACCGTTATCGCTTCAGTTAGTTACAAAGACCACTGCACCAACGTGTATGGTATAATGAAAAATACATGTCATGTTGTCTTCACATAGAGCCACATGGAACCACAAAGTGAATCATGTAGAAATCAATTTAAATACTATAAATTCTAATTAGCTAAATCTGCATATGATGTAACCTGAACAGATTAAATAACACCTGACATAATTACATATACAATACATACTAACACTTATGAAAGCACTAGTTATATCTTTAATAATAGTCAAAATTATATAGAAAGAAGTTTATAAAAACCTTTATATAACTCAATAAACATATTCGTGGTCATTGCTCATATTTGCATAAAAAGGTAAATACATTTGGTAAGACATGACAGTTTCCTTCCAAGTCAACCGAACAACTCGTCTGGCAAAGTACCAACGTTAAAAGAGCACGGAATGAACGGAATAATGCAAACCCAGTGTATACGTAGCTGTATCTTAAAAAAATATATTATTTTGTATGTATATATATTCGTGAAAGTTAATTCTAAGTGAAAGAAGATTTGGATTTTTAATTTTGCTCATAAGTAAAATATGACTCGCTATTTTTCACGAGTTTTGTACATAAATTTATTATATAAGATTACAGAGAGAACATTATATAATTGTAAGAATAAATTGTAGATATATAAGTTCATAAAATATAAACACGGAGACATATGCTGCAATATTCATCTTGGTACTACATCTGACAACGAGTGAACATCGTGGGATTAGACAAGGAATTATGATCATAAATGGACCTACCATTTACTCATAAAAAATTATCAAAATCAAAATATACTTTATTCAAGTAGGATTTTACGAGCAAAATCGTCAATACAGAAACAAAAAAGTAAGCCAAAAATTATTAAAAACAATTTACCGCCGGTTCGGAATGTAGCTTCTACCGAAAAGAACCGGCAAGAAACGCGATAGTTACTCTTTTAAAAAGTTTTACAAAAGGTTCATACATTATTACAAACATAGTTACAAATATATTAAATACTCTGTGTGAATCCAGCTTATACTAAATCCAAGCATCTTTATCATCTATGTAATCTTGAACAGAATAATATGCTTTAGCTTTTAAGGACTTTTTAATATGTACTTTAAATTTATTATTTGTAAACTGTCGATATCGATAATTCTATGCAATTTAAAAGCAAAATTATATGCTAAACGTTCTAAAAAGAGTTTCTAAAATACCTGAATTACAAAAAAGGCAGCAGGTTCTTGAAGAAAAGATAGTAATGCCACCTAAAACATAACTTGTAAAATAACTAAGTCTCACAACTCAGTTCTTTATTGGTTTAATTTATTCAGTTCCTCCCTAAGGGACAGTTCCCTTAAGTTATTACTTAACTGCCTAACATCTTGTAGTGACCACGTCAATATTCAAAATCTTTTTTGTTTAAATAAATAGATTGGACAGGGGCTACAAACTTGAAAATTTGGCAGTTAATAATTTTTATGTTTTAATCGTTCACATAGAAAGGATTTTTTCAAATTTCATCGCTAAGGGTTGGAATAAAGGATGAACGGTTATATGAAAGTCCATCATTTTCAAAGTGTGAAATTGTGCCTAATTTTTGTTAGAAAAAATTGAACATATTATCTAAATATATACAACTCAAAGGTGACATAGTGATTTATCAACACACAGCCCAAACCACTAGACGGATCGGACTGAAATTTGGCATGCAGGTAGATGTTATGACATAGACATCTGCTAAGAAAGGATTTTAATTAATTCTACCCCCAAGGGGATTAAATAGGGGATGAAAGTTTATATGAAACCTTGTCAATTTTAAATTCTTGCCATTCCTGCGCAGATAAAGTCGTGAGCACCAGCTAGTACATCATAATTGTGACATTAAAAATAAAAAGTACTTTATACACATTTTAATATTAAAGTATAACACTTTATCTGCAATTGCTAAATAAATCATCATCATGTAACAGCCGCATAAAAACAATTTTGTCAATTTGCTGAGACTTTGTATGCATAAAGCTACTATTACGTAGGTATCATTTACATTGCAGACGAAGTCGCGAGCACCACCTAGTCATATATATCGGCACATTTGTAAATTTCACCCCTAAGAGGGTGAATTAGGGGGAGAGGACTATATAAAACCCGTACGAAGCCGGGGCATAAAAACAAAAGAAAGTCTAGTGAAAGCGAACAAGACAGTTGTGTGGACATATCCAAATTTCCATGTTCTTAGTCCTGCGTTGAAACATCTATAAATCCGGAGACGGCGGAGTGAGATATCCAATTTTCTCCAAAGCTGAAGTCCACTCGAGATCCTGTCATGATGAATAGAATGTTAAGCAAACAAATCTCTTTTACAAGTTATTCTATTCTCTTGAGGTGACCCTTTGTTACTTTTTATTCTACGATGTTTTATTCAATATTCGAATAACTTTTCCACGATATTTTATGTAGGTTTTGATATTTAAATCGAATAATTTTCTATGTAATATATTTTCTTTTAAGCATGTAAACGACATGTTACTAATGTTTTTGCTCAATAAGTAACATACGTGTGCGAGATACAGCGAAAGTAGAAAAGTCAGGAAAAGTAACGGATAACAACGTATGTGTTTACACACACAAGGTTAAATCTGTGACTAAGGGACTAAAACTCATAGTATTTATAAATAAATATTGTCTTTTCTGATTTCCAATTTCATTTCATATTAAAGGAATTGAAATACTTAAAGTGTGTTTTAAAATGTATATCCATTTTAAATAACACAAGATTTCTTCTATTAAACCAATCCAGTTTTTACGTAAGGACTTAAAAAAAGCAAAAGTAAATTTCCAAAACCACTAACCCGATTTTGGTAATTATTCTATGGGGCGATTATGAAAATATACACTTTTGAATAAAAAACAATTTTTTCGAACGAAAATTATGGAGTTCTGAGGTAACAAACATTAAAAATATACCAATTGAAAACTTCCTCCTTTTTTGAAGTTGGTTGAAAATATCAAATCCCATGTCACGTGTGTGACATGTTGAGCTGACAAAGATTTAGTATACAAATATATATTGTCCATACATATTTTACGAAAATATTTTCGATGCGATCAAGAAAATATAGAAAGGCAAATTCAGTCTAATATCCGTTGTATAAACACGTATTAGAGAAGATAAATTCGAGTCAGTCCGGTCCAAAGAGCTACGAAAATTCTTAAGAAATAAAAACGAATGGACGTTTTAATATTTAAAAGGATAGAATGTAAGTCGATTCTGTATGTTATTATATCAAAATATCAATATTATTTTTCGTATAAATTAAGTTTATAGTATGTAAAGTTTGTTTTTTATCTCTTTTGTACTATTAAAAATCCCTAGTTTTGTTGTTTAAATACATACTACTAATTGTATGATTTTAATTTAAAATAACATTTTTCCTTTAGGTTCCTCTATTTATGAGGAAATATATAGGCTATAAAATCACAATACAACCCATAGAATCGTCGAATTAACCCTAAACATAACAACACGGGAGCGCACATTAACGCGGGATTAACCGCGAGGCACAGCTTGTATAATATAATTTGCTACAACAGATGTCATTTTATTTACAATACAGAACAAATATATTTTATTGAACAGAAAAATATAGAAAAAGAACAATACAACCAGAATATAAAATGGTACAATAGGCGGTTTTATCGCTAAAAGAGCGATCTCTTCCAGACAACCTTTGGATGGAGGACATTGAATATTGAACAAAAATGCTACTTGTATTTAGATGATATTATTGTATTTGTCTATGTTTTCCAATCTAATATATATAAATTAATTTTTGTTTTTTAGTTTGTATCTTATGCGCTGCCATATCGTTCATCGGATTGTAATAAAATTTTGTTATTGCTTGCTTTCCGAGAACAATTGTACTATACATGTAGTTTAGTAAAATTGAATTCCGAGTAGATGGCGTGCGTGTCGTATTGGCTAGACAGAAAAAAAGTTTTAGACGCTCGATCGGTATTACAAAGTCAGCGTTAACGCGACCGAATCCGCGAACAAAAGCTCGTTATTGATAAAAGTTTGTTCAGAATGATTTCGATTCAAAAAGTTAAAAAATCAGTCCTGAACTCTCAATAACTACTTAAGTTTAAGATTACTTACTTACCCAGTTTTACGAGACAAATTTCGAAACTTGCTAGATTGGTTGACACTGATGAAGTCATAAAATATTTTTAGTAATTATTTAGTTTTTTAAAAGAAAATATTATATTGTATGTGAAATATTTGTATTATAAAATCTCTATATTAAAAGCTCGTTTAATAATTATATTTCAACTGTATATATAATATCTGTATTTCTAGATATATAGGTATAAGCGACAATATTTATTATTTTTAAATAATCTATATTATAAAGAGGTAAACTTTGTAAGTTTGTACGTATGATAAACTCTAAAATCACTGATCTGATTTGAAAAATAGCTTGTTAATTAAGGTAGGTATAGGTTGTATTTCACGCTACGACTCACATGAGCGAAGCACTAACCATAAATGTAAGTGAAAAATTAACGAATCTAATTCATTTTTTATTCGTATAATATGAAGTAGTTGTATATAGTATCTTATAATTAAATTTTACTGTGTTTATATTTATTTATTGTGTACGTCTACTAACGTACACCATTCTGGATTGGCTGGTAGAAAGTCTGTTCTTTGTGTAATAAAGTACATCATTCTTATTATGTTATAAAGTATAAAAAAACTCGAGGGACAGCTAGTAAAATTATATAATAAGATCGAACCTCAAATTTTCTTCTTACGTCTTGACCAGCGGAAATGACGAAGAAGGCAAAGGGTCACGGCGGCCATACATCACGCCTTGCAACTAACTCTCGCTAAGTTTAAAGGCTTTTCATGTCGATATATCACGTATAACAATATTAGGCTTGATGGCTGACGGATTGAGGAGGATATTATGAATGCGTTTATAATGGTAGCTGAAGATTGGTAGTGTAACGTACGTTATTAAGTTGTAAATGGCCGAAGCTTGTGCGTGCAATATTTAAAAAAAAAACTTAATATTATTATACTTTATAACAAAAATAGAAGTTAATTAAGTTAATTATACGCGCATTACGTTAAAATCATAACTAACTTTAAAATATCATGTTGTATACATAATCATACGATCGTAGTGGTTGCTGTTGGTAATTAAAGAATTGCTTTGTTTATCTCCGAAGATATTCATACCTAATATATTATTTACTAAAATCTTCCTTTAAAATATGCATTTAACGGAGCACATACAAACAAACACACTTACATACATACATACATACATACTGCATCTAAATTAATGTTTGATACGTCATTCTGAAAATAATTTTCGCTCCAATTTAAAAGTATTGATTTTATAAAAAAAAAATATAATTTATTAAAATTATTAATAATCGGTTATGACAATTATTATTATTTTATAATTACCTGATTCGATACCCGAGTCCAGTTAAATTTTTCTGCAAATTTTGAAAGCAGTTTTTCTTAACTTCAAAATCGATCAAATAGGTGACAAGACAGGAATAAAAATTAAAAAAAAAAACGGCAATCTACTCATTGAAAACATTTCAACGAGCCCCAATACGATACAATTGCTTTGCTATTCATATTTAACATAACGGGTCTTATCGCGATAACTAATGTTAGTAATGACTTTTTATTGCCCGACGTTTTGACGAAGTTGCATTCGTCGTGGTCACGAGCTGCCAGTCAGCTGACAATATTAAATACGAATAGTATAAATCGCGAAAGTTTAAAATATATAATTGATTTGCTTTGCTTTGGTTGTGGAGTTGTGTATCGTATTGATTCCAGGTGATCTTAAATTAGGTTACGGTTACGCTACTATGTTTTTTTTAATATCATTGACAGTATATTTCGAGTCGACTAGACCGGTAGAAGTTGATCAGATCCTTTAATGAGTAGAAAACAACCGATACCCTTCAAGTGTCGGAACCGATCTTTATAAATTATACCTAATAACCATGTCCTTTATATTAGCTTACAAATAAAACAACTCATCAAAATTGGTCTATAAGTCATGGAGTTAGGATGCTGTAGACACACAGATACACAAATGCACACGACAAACTTATAAAATCCCACTTATGGTCGGGTGTTAAAAAATTAACTTAGTTATTCAATTCAATTTTGTTTTAACGGCAAGACTTGACTTTACCAGGCAAACTAACATACGATTATAACAGGCCTGTTTTTAGGTCGAAGGTTTAAAACAAACACGAGAGTTAACAGAAGCGACTATATTAAAATTTACATAAATTAATAATGTATTAAAATACTCCTAAATTACTCATCATAATATTGTAACCGAGAGATTTCTCTTAGAACTTACTTTAATGTAATACACGGGATTTGTTGTTTCAATACTTGAGCGTGACAAGATTTCAGCGTAAATGACTCATAGTCTAAGATGTATTTGGATCGTAATAACGTTTGCACAGCAGAGTACCGAACACACGACGCAAAGCACTCATAACACCTAAACGCTGGCTACATATCTCGAATGCAAATAGCAAACAATCTTCAAACTTGCAAGATAACTTTACCGACGCATTCCGAATGAAAACGTTCTCAACGAACACGATTTGGTAACTATTGGTCCCTTGAAATTAAAGCTATATATTATCATTGCAAATACGTCTAATTACGATTGGTTCAATCGAGAAATAGAACAACTGTTGAAGTGACCCGAATCTACGACTGTTCTCAATTTTCGTTAGACTAAACAAAGAATTTATCAAATCGATTCAAAAGGCCAAAAAAAAAAAATACGAAAACATTGAAAGAGTTCGGCACTTGTGTCGTTTGCCGTTGAAACCATGGGGTCCTGGGGCGAGGAAGAAAAAATGTTTTTTAAAGAGCTGTCTTCCACCTTGGGCACTTTCCCTCACTGTAACATCGATAGTTACTTAGGTTTAATATATTTATTTTTAATTTCTCTTTCTTCTTTTTATTTTAAATAGCTGTAAAATGCTTAGGTACATTCGAATTCCAAAGAACACCTGTAAAGTGTCGTGGTAAAGAATGTACCTATAACGCAGCGAGTTGCGGGCTCGATCCCCGCTCGGAGCCCATATTTGTATTTGTGTAAATATTTGTTCCCAGGTCTTTGTCCTCGTGGGTCTTCTCACTTTGTCTCGGAGAGCATGTAAAGCTGTCGATCCCGGTTGTTATTACAAACAAACATTAATTGGTAAGTTGGCAATCGCTTTGTGTTAAAACCAGTAACTTGCCAATAATTGGACTAGTGTAGGTAGACTCTGATGTAACCGGGACAAATGCTAGCTAGATGATGATGTACTATTCATATAGTTGATTTCTGAGTTTTGTTCTAAAACCCTTATTTCAATGTGAAAAAATGACATACTTTAATAAAGGTAGTCTTCAACAATTAACCTTTCATAAAAAAAATACAAAATATTTAGATAACTTTAAAATTTATTTACGTAAACCAACTAAGCACGATATTCACATGACAGCGTGGAATACCCGTCCAGTCACCGTACAATAGCAATGGGCAAAATTCACAGCCAAAATACTCTATGACCACCTCTATAAAAGTTAAAAGCTTTTGTCGAAAAAATTCATGCAGTTTTAAGAGCCAGTTGCAAATACGAGCGCATTCCAGCGCCGAACAGTTTTCAGGTCCCCGGAGAGTGCTGGCCAGAAATGTTTACAGGTACCGCTCTATTCTGGATGCACGAATTTGTTTTAATGGTGGAATGAATCTCGGATATAGGACCTTTTTTAAGATTCTCTTTGTATTATTATTATTTATACAGATAAATAAAATTTAAGTGTCAGTTTGTAATTTCATATAAACAGCTTTTAACTTAATGCATATGAAAGTATACACGGTACTTACATCTAAAACACTTTAATTTTTGTCTGACTGTCTGTTTGTTCTAGCTAATGTTTGAAACGGCTGGGCCGATTTGATGGGATATTTACTCACGGCTAGCTAATGTGACATGGAGTAACTTAGGTTACTTTTACTTTTAAAAAACATTTATTTTAATTTAAATAAGTAAGATGGTTACGCGAAAACAAAATTGAAATCGATGAAATAGTGAACAATATTCGATTCAAGTATTACACCTACAAATAAGTTTTGTTCTCTGACTTTCATAAATATTTATATAGATAAGTTGTTTATCATTGTTTAAAACTTGAAAGAAAAAGTGTCAGTGACTTATTTTTATTTGCATTCATCTATATATGGACGCTGATATGCAATACTGTTAAGCCACACGGACTTTATTTTGAGAAAATGGCGTCTAAAGATGTCAAACCTTTTCTCAATCAATTTGTTTTAAGACGTACATATATATCCACCTTTTGTTTTCTACTTTGATAAAAGGTGTAACGAATTAAAAACAGATTGATATACATAATGTGTTATCTAATAAAAAGTTTTTCAAATATTTGAGATTATAGTATAATAGTTCATATAACTTCAAATTATATTAAATATTGTTAAATAGGTGATACACTATTTTAATACATCAATATCTCCGAATTTGACTTTTTGTGGGTTGACATATTATTACTTATCAGCATCCATATAATAGCATGACAACCGCTTGGTTTACTCACACGTTCGCAAATTCGTTTCGGCAAGAATAATGTTGTGAATGCACTACTTATAGGGTCTTAACCCTTCTTTCTATAAAATTATCACAACTTAGAGAATTAATGGTTCGCTTAGATGTATTTATAATAAAGTAAAAAAAATCAGAAACTACAATCATTCTAAATCCCTTAAGTATAGACATTGCTACATAGTTTATTTACCTGCCTATGCGACTAATTTTTTTCTAAATCGCATAAACCTATTTACAGAAAACGTTTTCAATAAATTCGGGGCACACGCGTAAATATTTAGAAATATACATTCAAATAAAGCAATTTCACGTTCGAACTTAATCCCGTTACCTATATTTTTTCGTAAAACGAATTACAAATGACATTCATGTAAAATGCCAATACTTTGACGGGAACGAAATAAAATGCTCGAGTAATTTTGGCAAATAACAAAGGCAGATTTGTCTGGTGGAAATCGAGTTAATCCGTGTTTAATCCGACCGCACATGCGCTTGATGAGGGTCAGTGTGACAATGTGATAATTGCTATTATATGATATCGTGCTAGGTGGTACCACCCTCGATATTTTTTAACTATACATAGTACTATTTGGAGTAAACCTGTACTGAAAGGATGGCTGATAAGTCCTATTCAAACAATTTTAATATTTAATTACCTATTTACTGTACTGTACTGTATTGTATTAGTATAACATATTCTCAATGCTTTCTTATAATATTGAATGCCCGAGTTATTGTGTACTATCTAACCCATTCAACGAATTGTCATAATTTTAAAAGTGGCATCAGGGAGCTCGCGCATCTATATTACATCCAATACTCGTTTAATAATCGTACCTCCTTACAGTATTCATTTCCAACTTTGACAAGCTCGTCAAACGACCTTTTGATCTAAAGATTCTTTCGCCTGTCATACTCTGTCACTAGTTGGTTGCTAGGCAACGTCATCGAAAGTAGTCGGCATTCTGGGTTCAAAAATCCATGAACTTATACCACACTAGCTACCCCTCGCGTTTATGATTACTGCATCGTTTCTATGAGCTATAGATGTAATATAGCTTATAACTTTTCTCAATAAACGGGCTATGTAACGCAAAAAGAATTATTCAAATCGAATCAATAGTTTCAGAGATTAACTCTTACATAAAAACTTACAAACTATTTTACCTTTTTATTATATTGGTATCTATAGATATATAGCTATTTAATATCGTTTGTTAAATGTTCATGTTTAACAGTTTTAAAGTGAACAAGTCTTGGCACAAAGAAATCAAAAAATAGAAGACCTCAAGGCACGTGGTACAATGACCCGCGACTTGGAATGAGGCCAACTTGCAGAAATGACAATTCAAGATAGACTTTCTTGGCGCAAAAGAACGACGTGGACTGACCTTAAACGAAGAGTATAAGCTTATAAAAATAAAGTTTAAGAAACCATAACCCGACTACGTAAATAAACTCCGTACTAACAATTTTTATTCAATTTATATAGCCAATGGTCACCCCGGCCATTGTTACAAATCTATGGACACAACATTCTATAAAATCGGTTCAGTAGTTTAGGCGTTACGGTGGAACAAACAATTACACATATATACATAGACTTCCAAAATCATTAATTACCGTTCAGTTTCGCCGAAATCGGGTAAAATTAAAAATATTGCTAGAATTGTACAATGGAGCTTGCTAGTGTTTTTATCAATATATTTATAGGTGAAGCATAAACTTTTAACGAATATTGCGCGGATAGAGAATTAGGTAAAATTTCGCACAACTATAGTTTATGTAAAAACGGAGTGCAGAAACTAATATATTTTTTAAAAGTATGCATACAAATACATTAAATCAATAAAGAAAGACCACTACATACACTACCATGTATTTGACACATACACATCATGAACATGAAGCTACCACCGGTTCGGAATGTACATAGATTCGACCAAGAAGAACGGGCAAGAAATTCGATAGTTACTCTTTTAAAATTTTATCAATACAATTTATCCTGTACAAAATTCAGCATATACCTTAGTGGGCTTACCCACACATCTTTACCGTCAACGTAATCTTGTATAGAGTAATATGCTTTAGGTATTGGAGACTTTTTAACATATGATTTAAGTCTATTCATCGAAAACTGAAAACATTTCTGGTGGATTTAAAATATAATACAAACGAATACCTTGCCCTAGAAACATTTACTTTGTGAAGTCAAAAACATAGTGTTATTTATACTCTAACTTGTAATTTAAATTTCTCTTTCATTTATATTCAAACTTATAATTTAAATTTCGATTTTCACAACTGGGTGACCACTAGTAATAATTATTCTAGCTAAGTAAATGAGCGATCTTATTCGATAGTCGTGATTACGTTTGGTCATGACACTGACATTATTAAGTATACCTATCCAATTCTCTACCATCCCTTAAACTTTACTTGTCATTTACTTTGAGCTATTAACCATTGAAATTTATATTAGTTGATTGCTTCATTTATCTAGAAGATATGCTTTAAATTATTGATAAAATGTTATTATATTCTTGCTTCAAATTTAATTAATTATAATTTCCGTGCCATTTTTAGTGAGCAAATGTCACCTCACAGGATGTTCTTTTGAGTTTGATTAGTAACAAGCTTAATATTCGTAGTTACGTAAAATAGATTACAAGAAGGATTATTTACAGTACCTTATAGTTATTCAAAAAAAGACAAACAATATTAAAATGCGAAACCCTTGTTTCTCTAATCGAATAATTTATTGTAACATGTGTCTTTGATTACTGATAAATTCAATAGAGAGAAAAGAGTTCAATAATTTTGAATTGGGAGTGTGGGGCTCATAACTTAATTTGACACAGCTTCTGCACGGTACGTAATTATTTTTCTAATAATTACAATACGAAAAATAATATTCCCGAAATCCTTTCCTAACAACAATTAGTTTATAATGAATCTCACAATCCAACAAAAAATTACATATTAATAAATATGTATGTAAATTTATATGTACATATGTCCTTATAGATGTTGAATAATAAACAAATTAAAATGCTTAAATTTTTTATTACACCGCCGACCTTCATATAAAATGTGAACACATTCACAAGTACCGTCATACTTACACTAGCTCATACGAAACAAAACGCACGCTTAGTTTAATTATTCAAAAATTCGCAGACTGTCGGCGTAACAAGACAAGCGAACGAGTACTGTAGGTGAAAAATAAAAGAAATTTGTACGCCCGGGCACTGTATGCTTTTGTTTCCGCTAAGTATACTTCGTTTTCTTGAGTTTTGAATGTTTGAGTTCTTAAGTGAAGCGCGGAATAATGACATGATTTCAAAAATTGTGTTTTATTTTTTTAAACAATGACTAATTTTTACGCGATTTTATTTTATTACAGTTTTACATAGATATATTGATTTTTTTATCTATTCGGCATACGAAAAAGTCGTTTAACTTTTAACGGAAAGTATTGCAATTTAATGGATACAGGATGTAAGGTTTACGAGATTTTCATCATCGCAAAAATTATATTATTAGGTTATCATATTCGCATTAAGAAAGAGCGTCTTTTGGTCACTTTTGAGAAATGTAGCACCTGTAACTGTATTTGTGGTTTATACATATAAGGGAATCGATTTTGCTCTACGTGACAGAAGCAAATATAACAAAAATCACAAAATACACAGTGAGTATACAACAGAAATAGAATTATTCGCCTACATATTGTATCACAGATCATTGCGTATACAATTTAAAAGCATTAGTCAAATACAAACATCTGTCAAATATGTAAATACTTGTCCATCATGGAATTTAAAGATACGTAAGCTAATGTTGCAAAAAAAATGTATAATTATAATATTCAAATAAATATAATATTTGAATATTTTAAATAAAATAACTTGTCCGCCATCTTGGGTATTCCGCCATGTTGAATCTAGGATGAGGTCACACACATAATCATGCATTGGCACTCAAACTAAACGTGTATACGAAATTTCAGCTCAATCGATTGAAAATATGTGCTTTAAAATTGAGTTTTACAGAGTTACATACATACATTCATTGCAAGTTAAATAAAAGCTTGTAAAAAGAACACTTTGTAAATGTCCCACAGATTAACAAAGATCTCAGAAGTGTTGGCAAATATTCACGTACCATGATTTCTTTCGGTAAATATATGTTTCTTCACGATGTTTTCCTTCACTGTAAAGCACCAGATGAATTTTAAACACTTATGCATCTGAAAGATAACTCTTTCAGGTGCATAAACTGTGTTAACCTAGGCAAGATTCAATTCGTGATCATCAGTTAGGATTATTTTTATCTCGGCTATATGTGATAATGTTTGTAAAATAATTTTTAAAACTGAATTCTAGGTAGTCTCATGAAGAGTTATGTGGAAAATATAAAACAAGAACTTCACAAATTTCAATTTGATTTCGAAAAAACTTACCCATCACGAAACGTAAATGCCCAGTATTTCATCACAGAATATATATTTGATCAAGCATTAAGTTTTAATTAAGTCGAAAACATTTTTAACGCTGAAAACTTTTCATTATACATTTCGTCCGTTCCTTTTCACTCGTGTCGTATAATGAAGGTGCGGATGCGAGTACCTTTGTAAGGTTTCCCTGATTGTGAGCGAACCGTGTTTTGTATTTAGCCGGATGCTAACTTCCCTTGTATAGCTTTTCGACCTTATGTATTACTGGCTTCGTTATTCAAATGACCCGCATTTTCTATATTTGTTCTATCAACCGACTTCAAAAAATGTAGGAGTTTCGCAATTAATAGCGTTTTTTTAAATGTTTAATTAATTCGTAAGTCCGTTATTTCTTAGGCGATTTTTTAAACCATTTTTGTTTGAAAAAAGAACAACCTTATTTTTCCACCAGTCTGGTCCCATAGCAATCATTGGTTCAGAAATGTGGTTTTATAATCGAAATAACTGTTAAAAGTGTGTAGTGAAATATACGAAATTACGTATTTTGCTTATGAAATCTGTGGTTTTTTTAAGTCTTTCTTTTTATTCGGTTCCCGTGTCTTAGTCTGCGTACAAATTTTTATCCGCTGTTTACATCCACTTTACGTTTCATTATGGCGAAAAAGTAGTAGTAATACACGGACATATCCTTCTATAAGGTTGAATAACTATAGCACAATTCATCAAAATTAAGCAGTTTAGGCTTAAAACGTAACAGAGAGACATATAGAAAAAGTTACTGCAACAGTTGTAATATATTCATTATTTTTAGTCCTTATGATTGGTTAGCATAGATTCATGAATATCTCCAATGGAGCTAATTGTTATAGGTAATTATATAATTGTATGATGTGTACAAGACGCGTGGAACTCAATGGAAGTTAATTGCACTACGCTTTAAAAATTAAAATAAAACCTTTACGTGGTTCAAGTTTCATTGAGGTAGAGCATAACTGTAGCCATTTGACTACGGCTCGTATGCAGGCTGTGCCGACCAGGGCAGTTGCTTATTCTTAAACAAAATTGGCTTAATTAGTTGCTAATACACCTGCATTTCGTACAGTGACTGAAAGAGTCGGAAACTTATGTCCGTCCTCATTCCTTTTCCTACGTCCTTTTCTCTTTAAACACATTTTTTTAGCTAACAACACATTCACGGATTCTCTAGTGCAAATGTCCATGAGCGGCAATCATCATTTAACATCATATGGCCTGTCCACTTGTGTGCCTGCTATGTTTATATAATGCAGTGAACAATGAACGATATGGCAGCACATATACATAAGATATGAATAAACAAACATTTATTATTACTGTTTACGCGCTTTAATAAGTCCATTTAATTTTAAAGATTTTATTGACTTTTAGTAAAATAACGCAATTTAGTTACGCAACCATTATTTCCGCTTCCTATATATACATATCGCTTTCCCTCTCTCCGAATGCGTCTCAGGAAGAAAAGGACGCCACGCTACGCTAGGCGCTAGAACCGACGCCAGCGCCGAATAGTTTCAGTTACAAAAACTTGAAAAATTAACGCGACATGAGTCGGCGCCGCACCCGCTAAATAATTACTTAACCCGGATTAAAAAGGACAAGAAACCTAAAACAAGTGATAAACCAGTGCAGTGCAGTTTATGTACCATCAGGAACACCAAGAACTGTTAAATCAAGAATTATATAATTTGCAAGCCGCTAAGACCTATGGAGTTAAACTTTTTAATTGTTACGAGACGCATTCTAATTTTCCTATATATGTAACCCGCACCCCATACGTTTAACGCATCAATTACACAAAAAAAAAATGTTCTTACTACCTTAATTAAGATCAGATAGACTTATAGCAAAAGCTTAAAACGGTTTATATAAATAAATAATAGATATTATGAATTTATTATTTCAATAAAAGCCAACATTTCGACTTGTACGATTAAAAGTTACGAAGTAAATTTTCATAGCCTGCTGTTTGTTATAACCATGAAATATTTAAGGATCACATAAACTGGTCACTGGAAAAAGATTTTCGTCCGATTTATATGAAGGGTCGAGGTCAAGGGCACGCCCATTCGGAGCTATACACATTTATGTAAAGCGAGGAAGAAGTCGTTGCTTATTCCTTTGATTGAGTTATGAAATATTGAATAGCATTTGTTTTCTCTCGCTGCCTGATAGAATTATTAGAAGTCCGTTATTAAATTGGGATTTGTCCGTTTTGTTTCGCTTGTTTTTTAATATTTCCTTTCTATTTGAAAAGATTTATGTCAACTTCAGTAATAGTTAATAATAATTAATCTCCACTAGAATTAATTCAACGGTTTTGAAATTTGCTTGTTTGGACACTCTAATATCATAGAAGTACCAGTCCATTTAAAAAAAAAAAAAATATATAAAAGACATAATAAGCTATTGTCTATTTTTCCTGGAGACCAACTTTTCCCGCGTCTTCGTCGGTGTGAAAACTGTCAGTCCTTATTTTCCTTGAAGTTTTATTTCCTGGTAAAAGTAGCCAATGTCATTCTTTAAGCTTCAATCTATATAAAGATATAGATTGGACCTACGGAACCTTGGTTCAGCGCCTTATGCGTGTAGAAGTAAGAAACACAGATTTTCGAGTATATCCACATATGGTTAAATAATATAAAATTTTTAAACATTAAATTAAAACAGGCGTGACATCTACTAATTAGTGCACTGGCATAGATATGACAGTTCAATCTTTGTTGTATTATTTTTTGAATTGAAACTTAACTAAAATAGTATATATTATTAACATTTTAAGCAACCTCGGATATTTTCTTACTCTTATTTTCTTAACTTCTCGGATGTTATTTTCTATCTCCTCGGATTTAATTAATACGAAGTTGGTCCGGTTAGTTTACAATTTAACTGAAATCCGTCAACTTGAAATACTTTAACGTAAATTCTTGTAAATAGTCTAAAATTGTTTCTGAGAAACAAACCAATTACGGGCAAAAGGTATATTTCGTATAAAAAAGATAACTGACAAGTTCTTATAATTGGTATTATTTTTTTGTCTTATCCTATAATTAAAAAGACTGTGCAGTTTTTTATAACATTCAGAATATAATAAGTTGTATTAGTACGGAATAAGTTAAGTGTATAAGTCTTGGGCTATTTATATTTAGGAAGCTATATTGAGAACTAACCAATGAATACTATTACTACCAATGTATGCAACAATTTGATAATTTAAGGCAGCGTTTTCAAAAAAAAAATGTGACACAAATTGATTATAACATACTTTTTAATTTCATATGTAATGTCTGTGATTCAGATTGTTTCTAGAAACAACCTCTATTTTATAGAATATACCACAATTGTATCGATGAAACAAGGTACGATTAAGAAATTTCTAAACAATTATTATTTTAAACAAATTGCGAGTACAAATTATTAGCCGACCTAGCTCTCGTCTGTTATTATGGTAATTATACTTTACCAAGTAATAGTTTATAAAGTACACTCAATTTACTATTAAAATCAAACAATGTTTGTTATTTTTTTCTTTAACCTTAACTCACTGAAACTTTGTTGGAGGGCAGACGACTCCCTAAATAATAAATTAAAAATATATTGTGTTAGTAAGTAAGAAAATTGACTTTAATTTAATTTATTAGCCCAATAGAAAAAACTTCGAATCGATATTAAACGCGCTAGTACAATTGAATTTTCATCTCGTGTACGACAGTGAAAACAAAATGCCGTGCGAAAACCTGCAATATAGTGGGGAAAATTCTACGACTTTAAACCTGTCTATAGGCATTGAATTAGCTAGGTGGAAGTTATATCCTTTACCTTAATTGGGCGAGATTTATTTACCCAGTGGTTATTTTCCTTCTGAGGTTTTTAAGTGTCCAATGTATACAAATATTTTTCCAAAACGGAACTTATAATTCCTCTAATTGTACAGATGATTGTCGTTGGCGACATTGTAAATAATCTGATGAAAAGTGACTATTGATTGTCTGCTCCTTTGCCTTCTTTTTTACATTATAAAAGGCATTCAGGCTCTTACTGTACTGTATTGTATAAAGTCACAAAAAATCAAAAACTTTTGTTTCGTTTGTCGTCGATACTACCAAAGTTCTCGATAGTGTCTACCGCAGAAGTTTTTTAGGTTCTCTATTGGCTACTCGCAGCTATCTGTTACAGATGGAGTATTATCGATTGACTCGCTCGAAGTTTTAATACTGGTGAAAAGTTTGATGTATTTTGAATCTATGCTATCATATAAAGCTGAAGAAAATTTTTTGGTTTGAACGTGTTAATTTCCAGAAATTACTCGTTTAGTTTTGCAAATAAACACGCCTGTTTACCGAGGAAGGTTATAGACTATAAATAACATCATCCTGCTTTGAATATACATTATCATCCTATTGGGGATAAAATTATCAAAATCCTTTCTTAGCGAATACCTACGTCATAACAACCTGCATGCCAAATTTCAGCCCGATCCGTCCAGTGGTTTGGGCTGCTCGTTGAAACATCACTTTACCAGACAATTCGACCTTTGAGTTATATATATATTTAAGATTTCATAAACGACAAATCAATGTTAAAAATTTGTAGTATTTATTAAATAAAATTGATTTCTCTTTAAGTTTTTCATAATATAATACTAAAATAAAGACAGCGTCAAACTTGACATCATGGTTTTAAGGATAATCGAAGTGTTTATTTCCATTGAAATATGAACTTATTCTCGTTGCAGTTAATCAAAGATTGTATACGAAATTGGCAGGTTAGTATATAGGCCAAGTTCAGCTCAATCGATGCGTCGTTCGAGTTATAACGTCAACTAAGACATTCCAATATTCTTGTATGCAAGAACATTTAACTAGCATTTTGAATACATATTTATATCTATCTATATAAATAAATAAAATTGAAGTGTCTGTTTGTGACTTCAGATTAACAGCATTTAACTAAATGCATTAGAAAATATACACAGTACTTTCATTAAAGAAAAAAAAACATTTTTATTTATATTTTGGCCGTGTGTCGTCTATCCGTCTGTTTGTTCCGGCTAATCGGTGAACGGCTAGATTGATTTTGATAGGACTTTAATTTTAAAATTGGTAAAGTTAAAGGAGTAACTTAAGCTACTTTTATTAAAAAATAATATCAATTATCATTAAAAAAATGCGATAATAAACTTAAAAACAATGAAATAGTGAACAATCTTCGATTCGAGTAAAATTAACGCAGATGATACCGTAAAGCACTGCTAGTATTAATATATAAGGATGACGAGTTTGTTTGTTTATGTGAACCTAGTAATATTGGAAACTACCAGTCAGATTTAGAAAATTCTTGGTTCACATAACTTGCTTATAAAGAAAGGTTAAGTAAAATATTACACACTAACTAAACATTAAACATTTCAACGTCAACTGGTCATACAGATTCTGTATTAGGCGAAGATTACATGGCTTGACAATTAACAGCAAGCTAATTGCGCGGAACTATCGGTATCACATTTTGACAATTGACGTTTTAGTAAAAAACCCGAAACAACTGTCAGAATGTAGCATTTTATAAAGCTATTTACATATACACTTTGTCGATTTGACAATGTTGCCTCGTAAAAGAATTACGGTACGATACGGTAAAAATATTACCTAAGTTTCATGCTTAAACATAATATAATCTTAAATAAAGATATAGTGAGCATGTTGTTGGTTATATTATTTGTTACGTTATATTGCACTAAAATCAGATAAAGTTGAAGCCATAATAGTCAGATTTTTTTTAAGATGGTCAAAAAATTAGAAAAAATAGTAAAAAATAGTTTTAGAATGACCTTTGATTGATTTTTTTTTAATATATTTTTTGTTTTTCGTCCAGAGAATCGGAATTGCGTTTCATAGGAGAAATACTGCTATTATAATTTGTAAATATTTAAGTTTCTATTTATTGTATACCTTTATTATATTGTAATTTTATTTTCAATAAAAAAAAGAAGTAATTAGAGATAGTGACAAAATAAATTACAATTACAATGTAACTTTAGATGAGGCGTAGAGTGACTTATTTATTAATGTAATTCATTATATAGGTTATAGCATAGAACTTTGGTAGTTATTCATGTTTGTTATGTATGTGTCTATGTTGTTTATAGGCAGGAAGAGTGATCGAGTCACGTTTAATCAAGAGATGTAACTTTGGTCCCATAGTTGTCAAACATTTACATTGTGACAAAAGGTTCTAAGGAGAGAATTATATTTGTAAGTTTCAATAATCTCGTAACTGTAATAAATAACTCTCTAACCTAGTAACAAAGACGTCGTAAGTAATTACGGTGTATGTCAAAAATAAGGCTTTCAAAAAATCCTTTCAGGTGCGAAGCAATGACAAACAACTTATGTAAATTTTTATGAAAGTTTGTGAGCTAAATTTATAAGCGTAATTTTTGCATAATAATATAAACAGAGTAGACTGCTCCACATCATATAGCGTTTGTATCACACGTGTACTTTGTAATTATTAATATTAAAAACAACAGACCAATTACATACTCAAACTTTTAAACTTATTGACTTTCACTGGACTTCTTTTCGTTGAATGTTTTCTGAAATTAGGGGCAAACAAGCAACTGGACTATTTTCTGTGAGAGTGTGATACTTCCCTAATCGAGCCAGCCCATGTAGCTGTAGTCTTTTGGTAGTTGGTGACAGTTGGTAAAGGAAACGACGGATTAGATGACTCCATACTTAACAGCTGAAATATTTTTTCATTCACTATTAAAATAAAAATACTTGAAACACCCACAACCATACTTTAAATATCTAAAGTATATAAATGTTATATTTGTATCAAATAACCTAAGAAATACTTAAGGCTGTTTATACCTTCTAGTAAAAGTGTGGGCATGTGTACTATAAATATACGAGTATTTACGTGTCCCAGTATGAACATTTTGTGCTATGATTCTAAAAGCCAAAGATGTAGAAACAGATACGCCTGCTTTATGACGGAAGTTCAGCGTTTAAAAAAGTAATGAAATTTTTATTTAAAAAATAAAAAAAAATCAAAGATCAATAATGACCCCTTTTGAAATGGTATAAAATAAAGACTTTTTTTTTTAAATAGTTATAACGAAATGATAGTAGACTAGCCAATAGAAACAAAGTATTATTAAAAATCTTAATCGGTTTGTTTAATATATACCCTAATATTATAAAGAGGAAAGATTTGATCATTTGTTTGTTTGTATAGAATAGGCTCTGAAACTACTAGACCGATTTGAATTTTTTTTTTTGCGTCATTTAATCCATTTATTGGATAAGGTTAGAAGCTATACAAGCTGTCCCTTGCGGTTTCACTCGCGTTTATGGTTACTGCTTCGCTCCTTTGAGTCGTAGCGTGATGTAATATTGCCTACAGCCTTCCTCAATAGATAAACTCTTTAACACAAAAAAAAAATCAATTCGAACCAGTAGTTCATGAAATTAGCGCGTACAAACAAACAAACAAATTCTTTAGCTTTATAATATTAGTATAGATTACGTCTACAAATCATAGGAACGAAGCATATGTCATCCTAATTAGACGATACACGGAACCTAAATTTTTTTGTTCGAGTTTATGAAGTTTGTAAATGAAGAGGTCATTCGGCCAACACGCGCTCGAGGCTTGGTCGCTGCTTCATGTATAATGTATCTTTCTCGGATGAGCTTCGCTTTGACCCATAGGCGGTGGTGCGTGAGACTTGATGGTTTTCACTTGGTAACTTAGTTGTTTAGAATGTATTAGTTATTTGCGGTACACGAGCATTCTACAGAACAAATAGTTAAGGAATTCTTCGTCCGAAACGTAACATATCAATTGGATTCTAACTTTGTTTATTGAAACGTAGCTATTTTAATTAAAATTAGCAAAATATCTGATTGCGGAACACACGTCATTGCTGAAATGAAACATATTATAGGTGCGAGTTTTAGTGATTGTCTCTTTATGTTCTGCCAGAAATACTTCTAATTTTTAAAGAATTTCCATTATCTCTTTTGCTGTACTCCTTACGTCAATTTTACGCAAGAAATCAAGCAATAATTGAATCAAAATTGCTTACATATATACATCCAAATATCAAATCGATAACTAAAATAACGTACTTTAAAAGGATCGGTTAATAGATTTACTGCTTACTCCAGATCGTATACAGTAGTCTAAGACGCATTACTTTTGGTCGAATGCCTTGTCACTGTAAGCTTAAGGATTATTTCACTCAACACGACCCGAACGATCCTCAATACTTCCTTCCAAATAAGATTAGCTTGCTTCTTGAAATTTATTGTTTGTTCATCTTTAAAGGGTATTTAATTCGCTTAAATGTTTTGGTGATTAAGCGGTTTAAAAAAGCGGGTCATGCTAAGTTGTTTGAATATTTTAATTTACTTATTGCTTTTGCGGTGAAATGATATCTTTATTTTTTCTTAGGTTTTCGCGATCGCATACTACGATTGATGGAATAAAACTATATTAATGTCGAATTACACCTCAAGAAGAGTGTTCAAAACGATAGAATGTAAGACATAATTGGTCAAGGCGATTCAAAATCGTTATAATATGTGTTTTATTCGATCGATGGGCCGAAACCGCTGGGTCTAGAAACGTAAAATTTTGCACTACGAAATGATTTCTGAAAATCGGCATGGATTACTACCAAGGGACTACAGGACTAAGGGGTTAAAAAGAGATTTGAAACGAACAGCAGCTAGTATTATAATATAATACGCTGATAAGCAATACTGTGTCAAGCCAAACGGACTTCGTTTTGAGAAAATGGCGTCTAAAGATGTCAAACCGATTCTTAATAAATTTGTTTGAAGACGTATATATTCAATGTTTCCTTTTCTATTTTCATAAAATGTATAATGAATCAAAAGAAGATAGATTTATTTAATGTGTTATCTTATAATAAGTTTTTAAATTAAACTTTTTTTCATACTTATTTAGTTTAGATTACTAAAATTTTTTTGAATAATGTTAAATAGGTGACGTATACTACGTACAAAATACATCAATATGTCCAAATTTGACTTTTTGTGGGTTGACATATTATTGCTTATCAGCATCCATATAAAGATGTTAATGTTCTCATAATTTTTAAATATTAACTTGTAATAAGGTAAAAGACAAATATTTGGTTTATTAAAGTCTTAACACCCAACAACGACTCATCCGTGATACTGCTTAAAAATATTTTCGTTATAAAACAAACGTTATCTCTCTCCAAACAAAAGGACCCTCGGCCTCGACCTTTGAAATAAATCATCTGAAGGGAAAATCTCTTCAGGGGACAACCGGTTGACGTGACCCTTGAATATTTCACGTCGGCTCAACCGTTACCGAATAATCCTGTCACTGTATAAAAATGTTTGGGAAAACTATCGATCGCGTAGTCGATCCAAGTCCGTTTAACTGATTTTATATACCTAACAGATAAACTAAAAAAATAAATAAGAAAAAAAAACAAAATATTATAGAATTCTATTTCGTTAAACGCTTTTAACGCTTATATTTTAGGGTTACAACTTCTTTAACTATTAAGATTTCAATTGGTTTATAGCAACTGGTTCTGTACTAAATACGTAAGTTTAATATAAGTTATCATATATCTTGCCACGAGTTTAGATGATATAAAACATAGTTGATAAGCGAGCAAGCAGGGCATGTATCAACACCGTACATGGAAATTTACAGCCTAGAGGAGCCAGAAATGCGTTGCCAGTTTTAGGAAAAAATAAAGAATGAAAGGGAAAACGAAGTAAGGAAAGGAATGGGAAAAGGAGTTAGGCTTTCGACTCTCTCACCGTACGAAACGCACTGTATTAGCCACTTCACGCTGATCTTCTATGAGAATCTGCCACCACCTTTTGTTCCAATTTTGTTGGTCAATAAAGTATTTAAATAAATAAATAAATAAAAAATCTGCTCCAGTCGAGCCAGCCCGTTTAAAAGCTGTATTTAGTAAGGCTATAGTTAGGCTCTATATCAGTTAAATATGAGGTTTAATATGATATTACTGTTTATTATGATCACTTGGATCTTAACCGATGGTCGTAGTATCAAATCCAGGTTTTAAGCATAAAAGTGGTTGAAAACTCAGTACGTTTTCAACCATTTTTATGCTTAAAATTATATTGTACTCAGTGGCGAAGACATTTATTCGGGGAAATTCTATTTCTATTCATATTTGCGAATTGTGGTTTGTTTTTTCACTACACACTGACCAATCTAAGAGACATTACAGCCTATTTCTTTATTGTTCTCGCCGAAATTAGCAATAGCATCACAGAATATAGCAACAAAGATTTTACAATAGCATCACACTGAATAGATTTCGTATATTTCCGAATACAATATGTCGTCTATGGTTTTAATAAATAATACTCTCATTCCAAGTCTGAGCATCGTCGCAGCAAACGAAGTACACTCATAAAGAAAAAAACTAACTCATATCGCTCCTCTCATATCCGTTGTATTTTTGCTGCACTGTACTCAGTTTGCTTTTCTTGTTTCGCCGACAGTCGGTTGTGAATTTTTGAATTATTCAACTAAGCGAGTGTTCTGCTTGGCTGTACCAATTGAAGGGGAATTAACATAGCAGTCGCATTTTCTTTGTTGCTTTTATGACGTGTATTGTTTAATTTAGTTTTAGTTTTATTTTTATTACTTTTTTAAGCTGGGTTTAGTTTTTTTTTATGTCTGAATTACAATGTATTTTATTTTGTTGATATTATTATATAAAGATTAGATTTTGTTATAGATTTAATATACATTATTAATTCTTTGACATAGACAAGTTTATAGACTTACATGTGGACTAAAAATTATGAATGCACGACTAACGGTCATTGATTCGATCCCCACTCATGTGTTTGATAGCCACGTTTTAAAACAGGACAAGTTCACAACGTTTACGTGCTGAGTGATTGTATGACACTTGAGACGTATGGCGTATCGCGCTGTATAAAATATATCGAAGTATATAAAAGTGTCCGAGCCCTCAACGCACTCCGGAAACACTCGATAAGGTTGTACTTATCGAGTGTTCCTTTTTCTTGTGTGATATGCGGTCACTGGGGATAGACACGCGGTGATCGTACAAGCAGAATCGACGATGCGTGAAACAAATATTAACTCGTACCGTATGAACTTGTCCGAATACACGGACCTAAGCATATTTACCTTTCGTGGATCCTGAACGTAAATGCAAAATGAGTCCTCTTTCAGGAAGCCCATATACCGCTAAATCGATTTAGTGTTTCATCGTGAATATTTAACGAATTAAGACAATGAAATTTTTTCATATAAGCTGCCAGTTAAAAAAATAAGGGATATAGGAGAAAGGGAAGTTACAAAAGGAATGGGAGAGGGAGTTATGCTTCCATCTCTTTCACTCACCGTACAAATGTCGAATATATTAGCTATTACACATCGATTTTCTGTGAGATTGTTGCAAGATCCTGGCAAGCCAGACTTTATAAGAATTAAAACTAGACTCTATCCCAATTTGCTGGTTGTGTTTAAATAACTTTATCTGCTTCCTCGACTGTATTCAGGGTTCATCCTTGCGATATGATATGACAATTATCGTAATGACACAAGACCCTCATCATGAGCGGGACGCTAGATTAATTAAGGATTATCCAATCTCCAACATATAAATCTGCTTCTGTTATATGTTAAATGTTTTAAATTATTATGAATGTTTTAATTTATTCCTCTATACTTTAATTACTTTGATTACGAGTAAGAATAATGACGATTGTCTTCCGTATTCCTATACATTAAAAGTCTACAAAAAATACTAAAAATTTGGAGATTTTAAAAAACAGAATTAAAAATAATCTCTTCTTTTTCTAAATATTCTGCAAAAAGTTCTATTTATGGGTTCATTTACAAAACATCAAATTTTTCATTAAATAAAACACAACACCGGCCTGAAGCTAAATTTTATTTTACGCAAGTCAAAGATTAAGTCCCCATTCATTAACTTTCCAAATAAGTATAAAACTTTGTTATTAAGAAAATACGTTTTGTAAGAATTGAAACATTTTGTATTTCCGCAAAACTGGTGTTTTGCTTCTTGCTTAATATTGTACTGGACTAAAATATCATCAAACATTACAATAAGGTAAGAAGATTATAATCTATACTAATATAAAAAAAATAAGAAGATGTTTTTTGTTTATTTTAATATTTTGATCTCAGTGATTATCAGCTTGACTTCTTTTTGTGAAAGACCGCTTATTGAAAAAACACTCTTTATTCCTTTTAGTAATCTATAAGCATAAAAGAGACGCGATTGCTGTTGTTGACAGATTTTGATAAATGACACGTGGTTTGATCGCAAACATCATACAAAGCAAAAATTAAAAAAAAAAAAAAACAAATAACAAAATGGCCTAATTTAGACGCTTTAATAATATGAAAAAAAAACATGTAAATCTTGATGAATGACAGGTATTTAAAAATCTTTTAATTTTTAATTATTATTTTTCCCATATCGTTTTTCCATCAGAATTACCGTTTGGGATCTATAACGATATAAAGTTTTCACTTTTAGCCTTTTAGACAGAACTGATATTGATACGGTACTTTGACAGCAGATGGATTTCTGTCGTTTTTGACTTTTTAAGTCATTTTAAACTATCGTTTTATATTTTTAAGAGTAAAATTTTTAGAAAAAGAAATATAAAAGGCTATTTTTACGCGGGAATTTTGTACTGATTTGATGCTCCAATCTTCAATGGATAGTTCGAAAAAATTCGTTTAAATTCTGATCCGAATCTTTTTTCATTGCAAAATGAATTTTTAAAAAATTTGCATCAATATTTTTATAAATCTTTTTTCTTGCTATGTGTTCACAGAGTCGATGAAACATCAAATTTCATGGGGAAATTTGGACTTTTCGAATTAAAACGGAACTCTCTCATACTTAATTTAAATAAAAAAAAATAAAATTAAAATTAAAATTAGTTTATACATTATGCGATTCCATCGATTATGACTCGAGCGCTAATTATGATATGAAGTAAAAATTAGGTAAAATTTGTTTGTAACTTTGTATGTAGAGGGTAATCTCGTTAACTACTGATCCGATTGAAAAAAATATTTTTGCGTTGGATAGCCTGTTTATTGAGGAAGGTTATAGGCTATATTACATCACACTACCACTCACAGAAGCGAAGCTGTAAGCATAAACACGAGTGAAAGCGAGAGGGGCAGTTACTATAGAATATATACTATCGTAGTATACTTGGATTTGGTGATTAAGAATAGTAATATTATAGTCGTTTGAACAGTACAACTATACAGAAAAATAAAATTAAAGTGTCTTTTTGTACTTTCAAATTAACAACTTTTAAGTAAATGCATATGAAAGTTTACGATACTTATATCAAAAACCAAATTTTTTGTCTACCTGTCTATCTGTATGTTTGTTCGTTTCTGTTTTTTGTATTTTTACAAGACTTTCACTAGCAGATAACTAATGTTATAAGGAGTAACTTAGGGTACTTTTATTTTAGAAATTTTACATTCTTAGCCAGTAATCGAAATATTCCTCGATCGATCAACTTCTGGGAAGTAATAGAATACGGCAAATTAAAGGAAAAGGCATTTTTTTTTTTACAAAATATTAATTAATGCGAGTAAAGTGCTCCATTCTTCAGAGGCACCACAGAGTACAGCCTTGCTTTGTAAGAGACATGTCCACCTGCAGCCTACGCGAACGAAGTCGCGGGCACAGCTAGTAATTTGATAAAAACTGACGGGTTGATGGAAGTTATTTAGTTAGTCACATTTTTAAGTAAAAAAGATTATTTACGGCAACGAGTGCTTATAAAATGAATAAATTCCATACGTATGCGGGCTGTTGCATATAATACTGAACAGCAACTGTCTAGACGCATTTATCAGTGAAGGCGACAAAAAATAATTTAATCTGACTCTAGTTCTAAACTACTAGTTTTATATTTTTGCTTTGTGTGAAATTCATTTTATAAAGTGATGAGTTGAAATTTTATAATTAACGTATTTTGATTGATTGCTACATAAATACTGTTACGTTTATGTTAGTATAGATTTACGAGTATCACGAAATGGTCGAATATTGTTTTAAATGGAATAAAAAAAAATGAAAAAAAAAAATTTAATCTTTTTAGGGTTCCGTAGTAAAAAACGGAACCCTTATAGTTTCGCCATGTCCGTCTGTCTGTCTGTCTGTCTGTCTGTCTGTCTGTCCGCGGCTTTGCTCCGAAACCCTTAATACCAGAAAGCTGTAATTTGTTATGAGTATACATATGAATTACGCCGAGAAAGTCGTACAATAAAATCTTAAAAATATTTTTTTTCAGGGTGTCTTCCCTATGTGTTAAGAGAGACCAAAAATTTTTTTTCTCATTTAACCCATGTTGTGTGGTATCGTTAGATAGGTCTTTTAATAATGTTATAGGTGTGGGAAAACCATTTTTCCGAACGACGAACTGTTTCCGAAATATTAAGCTTTGAAGTGTCAATTTTTCTTAGAGTCAAGTGTCCCGCCCCTCTACCCACTAAACTGCTGCGTCTAAAAATATGAAAAAATTCATGATAGTGGTACATATAATGAATTTAAAAGGAAAATTATCACGGCTATGTGGGTTCTTATGGTTATCGAGTTATAGATTATCTAAGTAAAAATAAATATTTCACTTTTTAAAGCATCACATTATGTAAATAATTAAATAAAATTAATAATTTTAAATTAATATATGAATTTAAATGAATAAATAAATAAATATTTCATAAGTTTAAATTAAAATAAAATATAAATTTTATAATAATAAAAGGTTTAAAATTGTAAGTACGTATATTGTATAAACTGACTTAAAAAAGGAAATTCCCAGTTCGTCGTAAACTTTTTTACGAAAATAGGTACTCGAAGATTGCTTGACCGATCTTGACAATTCTGACAACTACGGAACCCTACATTGTGCGTGGCCCGACACGCACTTGGCTGATTTTTTTATTTTTTGACTTGTTTATCTGTGCGTCTTTGGCATTGTTTCTTACTAACGAATGTACCGATTTTGATGCTTTTTTGTTTTGTGTGAAAGCTGAAATAATCGGGATGGCTACCTATACCTCGCCAGCTTATAGAAGTATCAGAGTTCGATGAAAAGGTCAAAATGAATAGATTGTCGGGTTCTTTTTTATTTTTAATTTTATATTGTTGAAAATTACTATCATGCTCGTATGCCTTATAATAACAGACATATGGATATATCATAGTGATACTCATAGTCTTTGTTGCCAACTAAGACAGTTAAAAGTCGTAAAATATATACATAAACGAATATTGCTATGTACGAGTATAATAAACATGAATTTCCACATATTATTTCACCTAGACAATACAATTTCGGCTAAACTAGAGGAAAACACGCGAGTACAATATGTGGGTCCAGGGTCGCGACGAATTCGCTGATAAAGCTATCTACGACCTACATTCTTCGGTCTTTGAAGAATTGTTCTTGCGGCCATGTTATTATGTTATAACAATTTGCCAAAATAATATTCAGTTGTTTTTTTTTTATTTAACTAGAGCTATGAAATGTGTTTATTAATATTGCGCCCGTGGCTTACCGCATAATCTAAGCTTAGTTTGGAAATAGAAATATCCTATTATCATCATAATTTAGTAGTTTTATGTTTCGTTTTGGACGCGGGTCTTTTCCAATTTGTTCACATGATACTCGTATTAGGTTGTTTTTACTTCAAGTTTCATCCCGTGCGCTTTCTTATATCATTAAACGAACATTTGTTGAGTGATCTTTTGACTTGCTATACATACATATACGCATCTTTATTGTATATTTACTTACAAGAGTATGAGTCAGTTCTGGAGCCCTGTTTTGCGTATTTTTGGTTAAGCTGCAAGAATATTTAAAATTGAATATGAATGTAGTTTATCTTTTTTTTTTGACATTTTTTGTTTTTAATACATTTATTTATCCACCATAATTATAGACTGTGTACAATATATACAAATAAAAATAAATTAAGGAAAACATTTAAAATAAATTACAATATAATATATATATAAAAAGGGAAAATTAACTGTTTAAAAATCACTGTATAAATCATGTCCGCGCGGAATGGTGGCAAGGATGTTTATCTTATATTTGTTAAACAAAAAGGAATAAAATTTCTAGGATAAAAAGAAGGCTGTACTTTATGATTAACCTCACAATAGACACAAAAATTTAATTAGTTTTGATAGAACGACAAGTCTTTGCTGAAAAAATCGACTTATCTTGAAAATGATACGTTATTGAAATTTAAAAATACCTGATTTGCGATAAGGAAGATGCTTGGAGCCTTTTTTTCCTAAGCACTACGTGTTTTACTACGTGTAATCACTTGAAATTTTAAATCTCAAACCTGAATTCGGAACGATTTTCAAAATACCAACTTAGAAACTGTTACAGTTTTTCGTTTCGTTGAAAACTTTAAGTCATTTAACACGTCAGCATCGGTATGATAAAAATAATAATTAATTTACGTATTTTTATTATTTCAATATATTTAAGATAGTTTTTATTTCATTTACTCGTGTGAAATAATTTTATGAAAGTCATTAACTATTTTTTTGTTTTATCAAAATGCAAGTATTAAGGTATAAATATTTATCTCTATGATAGAAATGAAATGCGATTTACCTGCTTGATGCGCAGCTTGCATCATTTATTTTTGGGGACTATGCTGATGCTATGCGATAAATAATAATGTATACGATATTTTTGTTCGTCATGTTCTATTTAAATTATTTTATGGAGATAATGGATTATTATGAAGATTAATTTGTCAATAGTGTGTAACTATTTAAAGGCTAGTCTATAGATAATGTAACAATCAAAAATTGTATCAATTAATTAAATGTTTTGTGTTAAATAAATTATACATAAACCTGTTTTTTTAATTGAAAATGTAGTTATTCAATTTTATAGTAAAATTATACATATAAGTAGAGTATCTTATTGTCAAAGTATTGGAGGAATTCCGAATCTTTACTTATAAAATATATAATAAAAAACGTTCTAAATATAAGTAACATAATTATGGAACACAAAATATAACAACAAACTATTGTTTCACTAATTATCGCTTTAGAACATCTCTTTTTATAACAAAATCATCTACCACAAATTTTAAACATCTTCAATCTTCAAAAGAACAAAAAAATAAAATAATATTCTTCAATAATTTGTACATCTAACATTTTACGGTCGCTTCAGAAATAGTACCCTCTTTGTGCCATTCAACAAAATGGACGGGCGATATTCGCAAGCATTCCTCACTAATTGCTCAATGCCGCTCAATATGCAATGGCACGTAAAAAAAGACAAATTAATAAAAGCATGAATATTGATGGCAAACTTTTTAGACCACTTCACTACATCTCCTCTCGTTTACGGGAATTTTATTTAAAGTGAATAATATTCGTTCCGAGAAATATGGCACGAAATGTTACTCTATTGGGCCGGATTTAAAAGGTTTGTCAGTAACTTGACAGCGCGAATATGAAATACGGAAAAGGCATAATAATTTTTTGCTTCACACATTTGTACTTGAATAAATGTAAGTTTATATTTACAGATAAAAAAGTAAAGCCTATAAATGTCCCACTGCTGGTCAAAGGTCATCTCTATTAAGGAAAAGGTTTAGGAGCTAACTCCACAACGCGGGTTCCACTGCGGGTTGATGGATCTACATGTGACAGAATTTTTCCCAGCATATGCAGGTTTTCTCACTACGTTTTCCTTCACCGCCGAGCTCGAGATTCATTTAAACATAAATTTAGCATTTGAAAGCTCAGCGGTGCTAGCCAGAGTTTGAACCCACTCTAGGTAGAGATCGCGGACCTACATTTTTATATACATAATCATATATATGTATATTCGCTTAGATAAGAGAAGGCTCATGACATCTGACGATGGTCTTGTGTCGGTATGTGTATTACTACTAGAGTAACCACGAACTCACTCGCTCAACTGCCGACTTGAAAAAGATAAAGAATGACGAGAAATGACAAGCCAAGATCCCCTATGTCTTGGACGTTAGGCGTTCTCACTCGTTGTACGAAATGCTATATTGGTCACTTTGCGACAATTTTCTGCGAGGATGTGGTCTGGTGTTTTTCCCTTTCCTAGTCGAGCAAAACAGTGTATAAGAGAGTGAGTGGGTATAAGAGACAGCTAGGATCTACCGCACTTTCTAATCTACATATTTGTAATTAAACCATTGATCACCTGATAGCACTTGTTAATTAAAATACGTGGTGATTTTTGTTAAAAATAAAATTAAACACAAAGTGTAATTTGTACATATTAAAATATAATTACGACATTAATATTAAATGTTAAACATGAGATCATTATTCCAGATTAATGGATTACAGAATTCTGATATTTAATAATTTTACGTAACAATATTATAAAATATTTTGCATATCGTATTATCATATTGTAATGAGAAAATTATCCGTGAATACATGCAAGTGCATTATTTAAAGGAAAACGGTTGTTATGTCAAATTATTAAGTACATTGTAATTGTAATTAATCAAAATAAATAATAAGTACAAATTGATGTGTCGAATTGATGACAACTTTATTAAACCAATGCGTTTATTGTAAGCTGAAACGTTTATTTGATATGTTACGGCCAAAATACATACACACGTAACGACTGCGTGGTGCAGGTAAACGATCACGTGGTTTTGATTTTATTTTAAACGAAAATTGATTTTAAATGTAAATTATTATTATCGTATTTGCGAGGTCGTGTCGTAATTTTCTACAATACTTCTTGTATTTTCACGATGCAACGTCGTAGTGTGTATATGTGTTTTGGCCCTAAATCTTAGAATCAAGTTCGATTCGATAAATTCTCCTCGACTTAAATAGCGCGCTTACTAAGAAAATAAATGTTATACAACCTTATAAATAAGAGCATAGAAGTAACCTTAATGGCCTGCACAGATCAGACACATTTGTCCGTTACAAAATAAAATCATTGTAAGGGATATTTTTGTGCGATACAATCCTATACGTTCTATTTTGATCCACAAAAACGTACCCTGGACATTATTCCTCGTCTGCTCAAGTTCAAAACGTCAATCAGTCTGATAGGTAGATTATTTGCGTACGTCGAATTCTATGTGAGTGAACGCGGCCAGGCAGATAGAACGCGGCAGACGTATGACCTCGTACAATTTAACCTTTCGAAGACACGAGTTTGCGCGTTTACCGGTAAGAAAACCTTTAATATAACGCCGAATTTTGGAAACACTGCTCTGAACAGATCAGTAAGAGTATCGGGATTCTTTGGATCGACATAACCAACGAAGATCGAGTACGGGTTCATTAGTACAACGCACCCGCTTAATGTTGCATATACATATATAGGTATCTTAAGGCGACAGTGACCATTTAATATTAGGTGGAACTGTCTAATTGTTTGCCCACTTTTTTTTAATTATAATAAAAAGACAGTGCAGAGCGATTTGCGTCGCATCGCATTTAATTCACGTCTCATCGCTTCGTAATCGCATCTGCGTTGGAGCGTTTACGTAAAAAGTTGCCTTAGCTACCCATAAATTATCTATTATCAAATGAAGTTTCAACATAAACCAACTATTTATAAAATAGATACGGAGACATATATTTCGAAAAATTGCGTCATTGGTGGACATCTATAAAAAGTAAAAAGGAAAACAGTAAGGAAAAAAAAATATATAAAGTAAAAATGTTTTCATTTCAAAGAAATTTAATGGACAAAGGTTTCTCTAACAGAAGTTTCAATAAAATGAAGGAAGAAATTTAAGCAGTTTATTGTTTTAGTTTCTTAGAAATTCAACGTAAGTAAACTACTTATGTATGAATGCTTATCTGAGTTGAACATAATTATGAGATAATTTTTATGAAACTTTTTATTGATACAAGTTTTAATACGTAAGTTATTCTTAATTCGTATTAAAAAATATAAACTAAGTCGAATTTTGACCAATAGGAGAACACTGGTTATTATTATTAGCCAAAGAAGTGGATTCAAATACGGGCTCGCACCATTCAAAAGCAGACTTTTTTAATATAATAAAAATAAGGTGTTAATTTTTTGTTTCAATTCATGCTGTTGCTCGACGATGAAATAAAATATTCGTACGAGATTATAAAGATGCAACTATTGCGTGGATTTAGTATAGCTAGATGTCATACGGGATCTTTAATATATATATTTGTGATTTGTAAATGTATGTATTAACAAAAATTATAAAAGAGTCGTCGATCCAATCGAGTTTCTTGCCGGTTCTTCTCGGTAGAATCTACATTCCGAACCGGTGGTAGCTTTTCATTAATTAAAATATTTTTTGTTTGTTTTGACGATTCAAAAGTGCCTGTAAAAGCCTATTTGAAGAAAGTATATTTTGATTTCGTACGTTACTTTATGTCATGAAAATATAATGTGGTGAAATAAGTGAAAAAGGAGATAGTTTTTACGCAGACGAAGTTGGAAGGTCTATTTCGTATATTATATTTATAATTTTTCAAAGTTATTCTATTGCAGAAGTATGAAGCAATGGGTTGAATGGAGATAAGCAAGATTTATGAGTTAAGTTTTATAAGTATAATATTGTATATGAATAAAATGTCGACTCGAAAGCTGAAATGCTAACTTTAAATGTATTTTCTTTAAGTGTGTGGTAATAGGTTTTGAATTGTTTTCTTTTGTTTGTATTGTTACATGTACATGACTTAATAAGAAGTATTAATGCGAAAATAACTTTATTTGAATATTTTAAGGCTAATGACCAATTTTGTGTTAAAAATATTTGAACCACGAAGAAGGCCGTAGGCATATACTATACATAGGCTGTACTATTTTTAAATTGATTAATACTTAACACATTATATATTTTAAACTTTCGCAATTTATACTATTCATATTTAATATAACGGGTCTTATCGCGATAACTTATAGTAGTAATACCTTTTTGTTGCCCGACGTTTCGACGAAGTTACATTCGCCGTGGTCACGAGCTGAAAAGTCTCTACGTGTTCAATGTACTATAAATGTACACACATTTTGTGTATGTATTTAGTTTTTAATTTTTATAGTCCCTTCTTTATGTGTTTTATGTAAAATCGAATCCAATACAAATTTGGAACAAAATGTAATCTGATACGTTCTACCAATATATGTCTATATATCAAGATAATGTTTGTTTGTATACAAGATTATTGCATATTGCAAAACATTAAACACACTATGATATTCAAAATATTAAATTATGAAACTTTTCAACGTACTTATTTAGTTTAAATGACTTAAAAAAATCTTGAATAATGTTAAATACGCGATAAATTTTATATTATATTTATACGATATTTTGTGGGTTGACACATTATTGTTTATCAACATATATTCGCGGAAGAATGAGATACGTTGCGGCGCGTAGCAAGCAAGTGAACCGCACGCTTCGTGCGCATGTGCGTGCGTCATGAATCATGATTGATAGAGTAAAAAAGCAACTATATATGGACGATGATAAGCAATACTATGTCAAGTGACACGGACTTCATTTTGAGAAAATGGCGTCCAAAGATGTCAAAAATATTCTTAACAAATATGTTTGAAGAAGTATAAATCCGTCTATTTTTTTCCTTTTTTGATAAAAGGTATAATGAATTAAAAGCAGATATATTTATATTGATATATTTAATATATTATCTAATGAAAAGCTTTTCAAATATTTAAGATTACTGTATAAATTGCAAAATATGGAACACACTTGGAAATTGAAACAATTAATTAAGAGACTTTTTTCCGTATTTATTTAGTTTATATGACTTGATATTTTTTAAAATAATGTTAAATAGGTGATGCAGTTTCAAAATATATAAATATCTCCGAATTTGACTTTTTGTGGGATGACACATTATTGCTTATCAGCATCCATATATTAACAAATCTGGCAACAGTTCATACATAATAAATAAACTGAAGTGTCTATTTGTAATTTCAAATTAACAGCTTTTTACTAAATATATATGAAACTAATTCGGTACTCGTATTAAAAAAATGGATTTCTAAAAATTTTGTCTTCCTGGTTGTCCGCCTGGGAAAGATTTTTTATTAACTTTTATCCGTCTGTTTGTTTGTCTAGGAAAATAAAATAAACAAAAATTTTAAAATTTCTTAAATAAAAGTACTCTAACTTATACTTCAATTTTATTTATCTGTAAAAATAAAACAAGAAAATCTCGATTAAAAAATTCAAAATACATATTTACACAGAATATGCTCTTTTCAATAACAATAACGTGTACATTTTAGCGATTCAAATAAATTATACAAAACTTTTTCTAGCTTACGAAACTTTATGACAGAAGAAAAACGATATTTCAAGAAATCAATATGGAGTTTTTTTTTTCAATACGATTCTTTAGGCTTCATATATTTTCAGATTGGAGAGATGTTTGATGTTCAGACGGGTTGTGATTTAGCGCCCTCCCGGGATCGTCCGCGATGAAGGATAAGTAATAACACGAGTCTCATATTTTATACCAGTTTTAATGGAAACTATGGAGACTTGATCATAATAACTCAAAGTGATGACTTTGTTTTTATAACTCTTTCAACCTCAGGCATAAAAAGATGTGTTATATAATATGCTTTTCATTGTCTATGGAATTATTTAACATTATAATTTTGGAATTAATAGCTTATTTCCGTTACAAAGCCAAGGTCGCTGATATATGATATTTTAAAAAGGAATGAAAAATATAATTTAAAAAAAAACAGACCACGTGAACGAAGGCGCATATTTTATATGAAGTGAGTATTCTTTATTGAATATGTTTAAACTGTATGTATGTATACGTATACGTAAACTGTATGTTTCAAAATTATATAACAGCGGATATATCATAGAATCATGCACTCAGGATGCAGACACCTTTGCAAGACATTGTCTAGCAACCATCTAGCGAATAACATCTTTAGTTTACTGACGACGATGTCAAAGCTGGCATGGGTACAGATTTTTGACGTCAAATAGTACGAACGTAACATCATTGTTTCGTGCTTTCGTGGTTTAGTTTCACGTTGACAAGCAGACTAAATTGTACGTCACTGTGATTATTTTGTCATGTGCAGCGACGTTTCAATATTCATATTTGAACGTGGATCAATCTTTTACTATAATCGCTATAAGCGGAACGTTCACGATATTGTATAGTTTGTATGATAGAAATGGTTCATAAAATAGCTATTAAATTGTTTGGTTCAAGTAATAAATTGATTTTAATTGATATTTTAATGTAATATTAATAAACATATTGGCAAATTCGTTTGTGGTAACGTACACATTCAAATAATTCAGAACAAAATATATATTTTAAGCGTAAAAGTTTATTATAAATATTTATGCTATTGTAGTTTTAAAATATTAAAATTGTATTCTATACAAAGCGTTAGATTAGTTCGTTATGATTAAATTAAAAAAAAATACGTTTCATTTTCTCAAAGATTGTATTTGTACTTTGTTTCATCTATTATATATTTTTTCTATTACGGACAGGTCCTGACATCAGAGAAAATCTGTAGCCGTAAGCAAAAAATCCGTTCTATTAGTGAACATTATAATAGCTTTTGTCCCTACAAGAAATAAATATAAAACAACCCACATTTTCTCTCATGGTCTAAATTTATCTCAAAGGGATTCACAAAATTATTCAATACTAGTTTTTGCCCGCGAGCTTCATCTTTGTAAAAGAATTTACGACGAAACATTTACCTTAAGTTAGTATTGTGGAAACTGCATTGAAACTCAATAATGGGTGCATCATCTCAACATACAAATCGACAGACAAAAGTTCCAAAAAGTATTGTTTTGACTTATGAATATTTATTTAGTCATATTAAGTTTTCTTAAATATCCCGTATTTATATTAATTAGCCAGATTAAAATTCTATAATATATTTACATCATTATATCGAAAATTATATACAAGTTATAATGAAAGCGATTGTCATTATTTAAGGTAGTCGTGGTTTATGTTTATTAAACATAATACATATTTATTTATTATATCATAAATGAAGCCTACTTTATACTTATATTTAATGATATTTCTTTTGACTTGTTTTAGTCCTTAATCTACTTATTAATAACTGATAGATAACGCACTAAACCTAGAACTCTACAAATATGAAAGTTTGTACAAGAGCCCTTTATGTTAAAACGCAGGTTGTGCATTAAGTAAGGATTTTCGTTAAAGGAGTTTAGTAAGAACGAATTTGTATGAAATGTCAATATTCTGGATATAAACAAGGATTGGTAATTAGGCATATGATTTGTGAACTAATAAATATTTTCAACAACATTTAGAATTAGGTCCCAAGTCAAACTTTTCACGTATTATTTTACTAGCACTGACTTCAAAATATTCTAAAAAATATGTTTTAACCGACTTTAAAACGAACGAGGTTCTATGTTCGGCTGTATTTGTTTTTTTGTGGTTCACTGATTTTCCCGCCTGTTATATATCGATTTAGAAAAAGAATTTGATGCTTTACTTCTTTAGTTTTTGAAGTTGGTTTATTATTTTAAAAAGTTTTTATTTTACACTTTTAAGTAACGAATACAGTAAATAATATGTATCATATAAGATATAATGATATATATGTTACCTAGTAACGCATTTATAAGAGGCAGTTTGTGATTTACCTAAGTTACAATAACCTAATGTGAACTGCTTATCACAATTTAAAAAATATTGCTTCACACATGCAGGACTGTTAATTATTGAGGAGTTCTCATGGTGTTTCACCATCAGCTCCACCTAACCATATGCATTAATGACTAGCTTCAATTGATTAGCAGTAAATAGAAAAATATTAAAATGTGGTAACTATAAATATATCCTAAGGTAAAACACACATATGTACAGCTCCTGCTCTGAGACCTTAAAATATAAAATACCTAAAGATGTTTTTTCAACGATTTTCGTTAAATTAGTTTGCAGTGGGTTATCCAGGTACTAAAGATTTATATAAATGCTTTGTCATTGCTTTGCGCCTGAAAGAATTTACTGTCAGTGTCTTATCCTAATACTCATAGTTCTATTAAAGTTACCTTACCAGGTAACTAAGCTTCAGGGTTCTTTTATATCTATGACGAGAGTAAAACTAAGCCTAACAACTCCCTGTGATACCGTAAGTTTGTATATATAATGTTATATTTCTTATAAAAAGTACCAATTTAATATATAAAGAAAAAAGAATCTTGTGGTCCGATACAGCCGACCCTTTAAACAATTTCTCCGATCCACTGAACTGTTTAATTACAGAAAAGTAACAAAGCGCCTTTAGTCAGCAAATTTTTTAGAAAGGTCATCTCGCAAACATTATTTTTAATTTTGTTTTTAATGAAATAGTAGGTTAGACGGTCACGCACAATGACGTTTAAAAAAGTTAGGTTATAACGGAAAGCGGTTAATGGAAACAGTGAAATTGCCTCTTATTTAAATTTGAAAATCAAATTTTTTTGTTGTGTCATAATTTTTAGGGTTGCGTAGTAAGAATCCAACTCTCACTATTATAGACTATTATTCTGTCCGCGACGTCCTTCGCACGGAATACTTTTATATCACGCTCCCGATTGCATCGCATACCCATAAGGAACGTGTATTCTTTGGGATTAAAAGTAGTCTATGTCCTTTCAAAGGATGAAAACTTATTCTCTGTGAAATTTTATCTCAATTGGTCTCGTAGTTTTTGAGTTTATCCGTCACAAAAATATCCTCTTTATAATTTTATTATAGATTTTGTATAGAAACCTAGTCCAGCCATAAGCTCTGTTATAAATGAAATGCATAATTTTAAAGAAGTAATGTAATATTATTAAAATTTATACCTACATATTTATTAAAAGTCTTAGCAAAAAAAAAAATATTCAAAATGGCCACCATTGGCTTTTACACAGGCCTTTAATTTATTTAAGACTCAATGTTGCCTTGTCCTTTATAGGAGGCAATATCCTCTAGTACCTACTGACTATAATTTGAAGTCTATATACTAAATTTATTTCGATGTTTTACCAGCGTTAACTTTTAATATATTCTAATTGGTTGAAATTTGCAATTGTTATGTTTCTCCTAAGCGTCGTAGAATGTCTCGTAGTAATAATTTTTAAAACGTATTCCTTCGCCAATAATTCCATGCAAAAATAATACTTTAAGTGGGTCTAGCAGTGTTCATGTTTATATCGTTCAAATAAACTCACAAAAAGATATATCGTTAATGATACAGCGAAACCACGTATCAAGTTTTTTCTATAAAGTCTAAATTTGAACCAAATATTAAAGTATATTATTAGTAAAAATAAGACCTTTTCGGCACTTACGCAGTGTATTAAATAATGGGATTTAACATTTGATTCAAAGACTACAAAAGCTAGTTTCGCGGTTTTGCACTATCCCCGACGATATGTGGATAAGTTATCTTTAAAAGAGTTTGTTTAAGAGAATTTTACTAAAGTTATATGACATGTTACATCCGAAGACGTTGTCCTACTGTCGCTGCAGTACTTTGACGAGAAAGAGCTTGCAGGCTTTCCGGCTTTGTCGCTCTAAGTAGAGATGATTGCAAAAGCAGCTTCTTTGAAGATTTGATATTGTGCATTTTTTTCTTTTTTGCTGTAATATATGCCCACGTAATAAATCGATTAATTTTAATTATTTTTATTATGAATGCAGTAATATGTCTATTTATTAAAAAAAAAAAAACTATTTTAAACGGATTTAAATATACGTGATATTAAGTATTTTTATTATCCCGACGTTGTGAGCACTTTGCAGTGTTAGTGGTTACGGGTAGACTGGAGTCTAGTCTAGTCTCTGCTCGAAACGTCGGGATCATAAAAATAGTTAATTTACGCGATTTAAATCCGTTTAAAATAGTTTTATTTCAATGAGTATTAATCGTGAAAGTCTAATACAAAGTTATGTCTATTTATTTTTTCGTATAATTAATTGGCTTATATTAGGATAATTTCTGTAATTGTAGAAGTAGCTCAATAGCAAAGCATCCAGTTGTATTGTATAGAAACTGGTGCCAGCGACTTTGTATACGCAGGATAAGTATATATATATTTTTTTTAATTGAAAGTAGCTTTAATTCCTTTTTATAACATTATCTATCTGCGATTGAATAATCAGTCTCTTCAAAATCAGTCTAGACGTTTCAGAGTTTAGCCGCAACAATCAGACAAGCAGACAGATAGGAAAAATTAAAAAAAAATGTTTTTGTATGTATTATCCTATATAGTTTTACGTGAATTTATTGAAAAGTTGTTAATTTAAAATCACAAACAATTTTTATTTATTTGTATCGATATGCCACATTTTTTTTAATTAATATTGATTTAAAATACTGTTTTTTAGAAGTTCTCAATTACCACATCAAAAAGAAAATTTAGGAAACAGTTACAAACTGTTACTTTGATTGTTAAATTCCTTCAAGATCCATGATATAATACTAGACCGTTGTTATTTTAGAATTTAATTACAAAATACTAATCGTCGACAACTTAAATTTCTATTAAATTATAGTAATTAAAAAGAACGTCTTTAAATATAATTGGCATTAATTATTTTATAGCAATTATTTAATAAATATTTTACGGTTAATATCGATACCTCCCACGTAAGTTGTTGTAACCCCAAAATTACAATTTTACAGTAGAGCACTTTTAATCCGTTTTAGTTTGAAAGTTACAACAAAATACGCCCTTTTTCAGGCGTATTTTGTTGTAACTTTCCTTGAAAAAAGAAAGATTTTTGGTATTTTTTCACTTTGTAAAAACGTTAACGGCAATTTTGTGGCTTACAATAACTTACGTGGGAGGTATCGATATGAGGGACAATGGCCAAAAATAAATGCAAAAGAAAATCTGTGATGTTGTATTGGTACGTGTTTTTTTATTTTCAAACAACTCCAAAAAAAGGAGAATTGGTATTGATACGGTACTGCTGACTGCAAATGGTCCTGTTACGCAATTGGGTTTTTGATTTTATAAATTATTAATGTTCGTTATATCAGTACTCCGTCATTTTTAAAAATTTCGAAAAAAAAAAACTATTCCAAAAGTTATATTTTCAGATTGGTCCCGTAGATTTATTATCAAAATCGATTATTTGTTTTTTTAATTCAAATAAGTGTGACACTCAAGTTGTAAATAGTATTTTGCTGTTGAAATCGGTTTATTTATTTAAGTCTTTGTTATTTTGTCGTCACGACGTCGTCTTCAAAGGAACTTTCATTACATTTTTGCGCCCGTTCACGATTTACTTTCGTAACAAAAATGAGCTTTTCCGAGGTTCAAACTATCTCTATACCGAAATTCATCAAATTTGATCATCTATTTAGACGTGAAAACGTAACGTAAAGACAGACAGTCAAAGTTACATTTTTAATATTAGTATGTATAACAAATATGATTCGAGTATTTGTCAATGAAAGCGTTTTCTATGACCATATCTGCTTATTTTATTAAGCTAGCTAACGTTCAACGTAAAATAGATTAAGCTTACAATTATTCTAGGCCAGTCTTGAACCTTTTCGTTCAGAAGTAACATATGCGAAAACTGCGGTAATTTCCCACAAATAACAACATTATTTAGATCGTCTTAATTGAATTATTTTCGAGTCCAGTATCAAAAAATTATAGTTTAACAAAGTTTTCTAGAATTAAGCCTTAATTCTAGTAAACTTGAGACAATTGTGTTATTATTTTTTGACTATTAGAAATAATAGTTAGGATTAAGGTTCACAGTTTAAATGTACAAAAATAATAAAAAATAACCACAATATCCGAAAAATGGTTACAGTTTCACCAATTTTTTTTGGTTTTTCTTAAATACTCATAATTCAAACTGCATGGGATAGATTGTTTTCTGATTTTTCTCATGATGGTTATAATCAATCCTGTCATCACGTTGACGTTGAATTCTGACAACCTGTACAACTCTGATAATATTATAATCTCTCTCTCTAATATAACTATATCTAATCAGCTCTCTAAGTAACCTTACGAAAGCTGTGGGTGTCAAAATTAAGTCACCGACATTAAATTATTTTAAGTTTAAAGCAAATTATGGAAATCTTTATGAAAGTCTGAGAGCAAAACTTATAAGTGCCACCCCCGTCCACTAAGAGGTGCAAAAAAAAAATTTTAATAACAGGTTTTGTTTATAATTTAGAATAACCATAAGATAAAACCCAAAACGAAATATTATTTAATATTTTGTATACGTATTAGTAATACATTATGCTAACCTTTCTCTAAGTAAAGGTCTCGGGAGAATGAGTAAAGGTCAAGACTGGGCTTACGATTAGAATCAGCTTATTATAAATATACTATTATTCTAAAGACGTTATGGTTATTTTGTTATAGGTAAATTAGTTTATATGTTCAGTGTCTGTAAATAATAATTAATAAATAAACGCATCACACTCAACGGCCCCCATTAAGATCGCGTGACCTTGTGTCGGGGGTCCGGAAACCTACACAACACAAACACAAACACCCAGACCACGACAAACATCCGTTTGGCCAATACAGAAATTGCCGTGAGCGGGGATCGAATCCGCGACCGTTAGCGCTATAGTCAGTTTATTAAAATTATTCCTATATTAACTGTTAATTATGTATCAAAGAAATTTCATTCTTTTTTATTTCTTAATTATATATTTACACACAAACAGCTTAAGATTATTTTGTAATGATTACAAAGTAGCAGATTAGACTAATTGACTGACATGAATAATTGATTTATTTTTTTTGGGCGCATTTTACAAAGAAATTCGTTAATAATGGCATAAATGCCTATAAGAACTTTACAATATACTAAGCATGAAGTGATGTAGTCTTCATAATCTATACTAATTCTATTTTTTACTAGTTATATTTTTTATAAGTTTGTATGTAGAGAGTAATCTCTGAAACTATTGATCCGATTACAAAAGAACTTTATGCTTTAAGTAGCCCGTTTAGAACTTTATGCTTAAAGGTTATTGGCTATATTACATCACGCTACAACTCATAGAAGCGAAGCAGCAACCATAAAGCGAGTGAAACTGCAAGGGGCACACTATATCTTTGCCAAAAATTCACCCACGTGACGTGTTATTTTTTTTATATCTACAATTTATTAATATATCCGTCAGGAAATGTAACTTATGTAAATCGAGTAAGGCTTCGGCATGCGTCATTGGAGCCGTAAATAAATATCTATACAAATGGGAAAACGGAAATAAAACTGCGACGAATTTATTCGTAAAAGAGACGACAATAATTCCTCGAGTTTTATTCGTATAAAATTTATTTAAATCAACGAAAATATTCATTACTCTGATTTAAATTGTGCGTAAATATAATGACTGTTTATCGCGGCTCCGTAGGAACGAAGAGGGATGTACTTTGTAACTTAGAACAAGGAGTTTGATTGGATTACAAGAAATGCCATCAAGAATTTAACGTGCTACGAAAAATTAAAAATATAACTTCCTAAATATTTTAAATTCCCTGGTGAGTTACTTTATTTTAATTGTATCACGTCATATAATGGACAGAATTATGTAGAAATTAGAAGTTTTCGTATTTATTTTTTTATATAAAAATGGCTGGCAAACGAGTCTGCGGAACACGAGTTGTGATTGGCCCCATGGACATTTTCTGCACCAGCATAGCAGCCACAAATGCTTTGCCAGGTTAAAAAGAAATAAGGCATGAAAAGTAAACAATAATAATAAGGGAAGGGGGTTCGGCATCCGGCTCTCTCACCGTAAAAAACGCACACAATTATATTAACCACTTCCCGCGGATCTTCTGTGAGAGCGAGTTACTTCTCTGGTCTAACTAACCCATATATGTACATCTCTCTCTCTTCCTAGCTATATATCCCACATGGTGGTGGGGTCAGCTTTCCTCGTTTTAGCTCTCCACTTCGCTCTATCCTTAACATCGTCGTCGGACAGCTGGCACTTCTTCATGTCCTTCAACACCACATCTTTCCACCTTGTTTTGGGTCTGCCTCTGGATCTACGACCAGGGATGGAAAGTTGTAATGCTAAATTCCCTGCGTAGTCGGGGGGCTTCCTTTTCACGTGCCCATACCATCTCAGCCTACTCTCCTGCATCTTATATCTCATACTTCCTCGCACGTACTCGTTGCGGATCTTATCAAGCCTATATGTACATACGTGTCAAAATTATTGTTAGATACTACTGGTGCATTAAAAATATCTTCATTTTCATGATAGCTTACATTCTTAGGTTTATACATTGGACTGACTCTTGTTCTGTAATGTTAAAATTCACTTGGATGTCTTACCTTCTGAGAAAAAAAAAGAGTTTGCAATATAAAATTATGATCGTTATTGAATAAATTGTCTACATCTTAAACTTTGCGTGAAACTGGTTTTCTAATGAAATATAAGCATGCTATTTCTATTTGAGTGTCTATTCTTAGCTTAATAGCACGATTCAACCGTGGATCCCTCAGTTTAGAGGATTATTTATCGGCAAACATATACCCTGATTTGTCAGAACTTAATGGCTTAAATGCACTTTATTGTTGAATAATGACGATAATGTTTCCACTAAATTAATATAACTACAACGAAGACAATGTTGAAAGATTAGTATTTATGTATTTTGAGTATATTTGTAATTGTTCCAAAAGGTTTTACCCGTATTCAATTTGTGTTTCCTTTTGGCATTTTTATATTAACTACTTGGCTGTTGATATTATATAGCCCATGGAATGCACAAAGATTTTTTTTGGCTATGAATTTATGAAACTATAGCTTTCAAGTAAACTTTTCAGATTAATATATTAGTACTAGTGAACCCCACGTCCGTTGTACTGCCCAATAGAAACACCTAAGTTTTCAAATGTGGATCTAAACTGTTTATCGATCTACTTAAACACACACAAAACTTCTGTGAGTTACTTTCCGTACTTCCTTTTCCTTTTATCCCTAATTTACTTTTTTAACTACCACTGTATCTATGTCCCTTGTAGTGCTACAAACGCCCATGGTGGAGATCATTTAATTTCAGGTGTCCCGCCTGCTTATTTGCCCACTATTTTTATCAAAGAAATACAGACGCGTAGGAGAATAATATATTTATATAAGAATTAATTTATATAAGAATAAAGTATAAAAAACAAAGTTAAAGGTAAAGCTAATTTATTTGACTGTTGAATCGATTTCGTATCGGCTTTCAGCAATGGATTGCTTCCAAGGAAAGTTTTAGTTTGCAAAATGGAAATTTGATATGACGAAGAAATGGAGGTAACCTTAGTCGCTGTATCTAGGGAAACGTTTTTAGAATTCTGTCGCTACATTTAAAAGATGTTTCCATTTGAATTTTCACGTTTTAGAAAAATTCTCGTAAACCTTTTATAATGCTAGTCAACTAAGATTAGCTAATTTCTATTATTTTATAGATGCTATTATTTGTTAAAAAATTCGCAATAATTTTAGGTGGAATTTTATTGAATAATCGAAGTTTTCATATTTCCAAAACAATTCAAATGTTGTTTAACACCATTCATTTATTTTAAGAATAAAAATAAAAAAAACTTATAAACTTTGCACATATTAAATAAAACTAAAATAAAGCATTAACAATGACAATTCCTTTTGATTATTTATTAAAATGTTGTCAAAATAATATACACGAAACAAAAACATGTAAAATATTAAAAGTTGATAAAAGTGCAAAGTAAATTTGACTAAGTCGTAACCAAGTTGCGGCATTATGACTTCCAAAGTTTTTACTATAAATAGATAATTTGTGAAATATTATGAGCGTCTTATCCCCTTACTTCGACGCTGAAAATCCATCAAAAGTTACGACACCATTATATGAGTTTTAAGACGCTTGAGTGTACTTTCAATTTTTGTTTAGTATGTTTTTAGCTGAGATGGCTCAGACGATAGATCAAGTGAATTGTAACTACAGGATACTTGAAACCTGCTAGTTATATCATTTTTTTATTCGACACACTCAGAAGACGAAAAGAAGGTGTCAAAAATTATTATTTTTCCCCGGAGTGCAATGTGACGTCAGCAGAAAATCAACATGGCGGACGTAAGATGCTAAACTAAATAACCGTTATGACCTTTTTTATATCTCGTAAAGAAGCACATTCTGAGATAAACTGTCGGCGTTGAAATAAATTATAAGACATGTCATATGTGTAGGCGATTCTCAGTGGAGTCCTATATTAGATTTAACTCAGTATATTCATCGTCAACTGTCAAAGAATTTCAGCAGTAAACAGAACTCATAGTATTATAGTTATAGCTTTTGTTTTTATTATAATGAATGAAAGTTCAAAGTAACAACGAGTATGTCTGCTTGTTGTTTTCATGCCTAAAGCATATTGAACACATTGGATGCACGGTAAATGACATACGCTATTATTAGTCTTTAAAATAACTCTTGAAGGAGGTGAAAAAGAGGATGAAAGTTAGTGAGGAGAAACCATAATTTCTCAAATAGGCTATTTATAAAAGTACTAAAATGTATACAAAACAATATCGACAATCTTGTTCAAAAGTCGTGTGTAAACAGTTTAATAATATGGTTAAAATTATTTGCATGATAATCATGAAAAAAAAAATCATAATGTAGCCTTTGTTATAATTTGATTTTATATGATTAATTATTCTAAGATGTACTTGTACACTTCTCATTTTTATTGCAATCGACTGGACTAAATGTTTTCTAAAACATTTTTATTTTGTACTTTTTACAATTAAGTTATGTGAACATGGACATATTAGATTTTTTTTTGTTTTGCTAACGTGTATAAATCCTACATTATAGTCACATAAATTATTAAATTATTAAACGTTATTTCGGACTCAAACTCAGACCTAAATTAAATAAATATTTTACTGTCCTTTTACTCGTATTGACTTTGAATTTTACCAAGGTGTTGTTAATTTTTTTCAAAAATTTCACGCGAAAGGCTGTGTCATTCATACTGTAATGATATTATAATTAGATTTTTTACTTTGGTGACGCTCAATTAAAGATAAAAGTCAGTTATTATAGAATTAAAACAAAATACCTTTAATATTAAAATTACATTTTTACATGAATCGATATTTGTTTTATAAACTGATCACAATAGTAAATTAAATCGAGAAATTAATACAATTTTGTAAGTAAATAGTTCACTTTAGGTAAAATGTAAAGTGAACTCGCCGAACTGCAGGCGAAGTTTTACTTCCGAACTTTCTTATTAAAAATTTGGTTTAAACTTTTCGTGGTTAATGGAATTTTAAACACGCTCGTGATTAAGTTATGCGGAGTATTACGGATTTCGTGTGAAAGTTCTTTTCATATTATACAGGAAATACTAAAAAAAGTTTGATTTTAATAATAAGTTCATGTATCACTCGAACTATTTAACGAGACTACTTGCATGTACATATATGGATGCCGATAAGCGATAATGTGTCAACCCACAAAAAGGCGAATTCTGATAAAGCGTCATGTATTAAACATTATTAAATAAAAAAAACAAGTCATATAAATCAAAAACCAATTTATTATTTCGAATATTAAAGTGTCCTCAATATTTTGCAATATATAATAATCTAGTATATTTGAAAAACTTATTATTAGATAAAACTTTGTATTATATCAATCTGCTTTTAATTCATTATTTCTTTTATGGAAACCGAAAAGAAAACGTGGCTATTTTGATCTTCAAACAAATTTGATAAGAATAGGCTTGACATCTTATATCATCACGCCATATTCTCAAAATAAAATCCGTGTGGCTTGACACGGTATTGTTTATCAGCGTCCATGTATGTGTTACCTTTTACTTGTATAATTAATTACTGGACTGATCTCAATGACGTTTCTTATAACATAAATTACTTTAAAAGTTTTTATGTTTTTTGTAGTATTTAAATTTATATATTGCAAAATTATTTTTAAGCGACTTCAAAAAAAGGAGTCTTCTCAATTCGACCGTATATTTTTTTTTATGTTTGTTCGCCGATTACTTCGCCGTTTGTGGACCGATTTTCAAAATTTTAATTAAGAATCTTTTGCAGTTTTTTTTTTCAGTTTTGAATTATGAATATTATCTTTTTATTTTAAAAATAAAAATACTCTTGTATGTACATAAAAAGTTTCGAATACAACAACAAATTAAATTAATATTACTGTAATTATTGTATTATAATTAATATATTGTACCAGAGGACATTAGTTTGTTCATTTTCACGAGAAAGAGAGAAATCTAATTTCGTTCAATAAACGTGTTATCTTTATTAATAATAAAAAGCTGAAGAGTTTGTTTGATTGTTTGAACGCGTTAATCTCAGGAACTACTGGTCCGAATAAAAAAAAAATATTTTTGTGTATATAACACATAAATAATTTTTCTTAATAAAGAAAATAAATTTATTTATTGAGGAAAGCTATAGGCTATATTACATCAAGCTACGACTCATAGGACCAAAGCAGTAACCAAAAACGCGAGTAAAACCGCAAAGGGCGGCTAGTGAATAATAATTAGACTTTACTTAAGAAAATATAGCAATATTTATACATAATAGAAACACTGCTCTTGTATGAAATGCTAAATATTTCCTTTTGGTTCGGAAAAGGTTCACAGTAAGCTGTTATAAATGTAACAGCCGGTAATAAAAAACTAAGGTTAAACTGTATATCGATTTAACAAATTCCAATAGCCCGGGTGTAAAATCGCATTATCTATTGAAGAACACTGAGCATGCAAAGTGAATATTAAAGGAAGAGCTCGCTCCGGTTGCAACTGTGATAAAACTGTTACATTTGGTCGTAATTTTCACACTTCACTGTTGTAACACCCTGTTTATACCTGACGATACGATTCATCGTAACGTTTTTATTGAAAACTAGCTGGTGTTCCTGACTTTGTCTGCGAAACTTTAAAGAAAATGAAATTAACAAAAACGTAGCCTAAGTGACGCTATTAGCTATAAGCTATAAGTCCAGTCAAAATCAGTCCAGCCATTCCGAGATTAGCCGGAACAAACAAACGGACAGACAGACAAAAATAAAAAAAAAATGATATAAGTATCGTATATACTTTCCTTGCATTTAGTGAAAAGCTGCTAATTTGTAATTACAAACATATATTTCAATTTATTTCATTAGTATAAACGAGCTGTAACTCTTGCTTATATTACAATGATAATAATAATATTTATTATTTCGATGGAGATGTAACCGCGAGATATAAAATAACGTATGTATTACTCCACTATCCTGCTTCTCGCGATTTCACTCAGATATATGTAGATGCTGATAAACAATAATGTGCCAACCCACAAAAAGTCAAGTTTGGAGATATTAATGTATTTTGATACTGCATCACCTATTTAACGTTATAAAAAAATTTCAAGTCATATAAACTGAAGAAGTACGGAAAATGTTTCTTAATTAAATGTTTCGATTTCCAAGTGCGTTCCATATTTTGCAATTCTTATAATTTTAAATATTTAAAAAACTTTTTATTAGATAATGTACTACATATATCAATCTGCTTATAAGTCATTATACTTTTAATCAAAAAATAGAAGAAAAGACGGATATATACTTATCTAAACATATTTGTCAAGAATAGATTTGACATCTTTAGACACCATTTTCTCATAATTTAGTGCGTGAGGCTTGACACAGTATTGCTTATCAGCTTCCATATATGGTTACTGCTTCGCTCCTATGAGAAGTAGCATTATATAATATAGCTTATAGCCTTCTTCAAAAACGGGCTATTGAACGCAAAAAAAAATCAAATCAGATCAGTCGTTTCGAAGATTACCCTATACATACAAACTTATAAATTACCTATTCATAATATTTATACAGATATTTTACAGGTTGGCGCAGAGGTGCAGACTAAAACGCTAAGATTGTTTTTCGTGGTCTGGGTGTTTGTATTGTGTGTGCTTCCAGGTCGGCGACACAAGATTTTGAGATTCTAATGGGGGCCATTGAGTATTACTACGTTTATTATTTATTATTATTTTATAATGAAACTTATTTAGATAAACGGGAATTCATTACTTATACGATTAAGTTGCTATATATAGTGCAAATTTTTCATTTATATTATTATTTTGACTTATCAACTAACTCTGGAACTTGTAAAATGTACCTTAAAAAATTCATTATTAAAGGCTACTCGTTATTAGAATTGAAAATATGTTGGAAAAGATCTATGTATATAAACATTTTAACTGCTTTATATGTCGTCTTTTTATGTCGAAACTGATTTTTTTTTATAAATTTTTAGCCGCCTTTTTAATTAATTAACACTTTAAATAGGTCATTTTTAGGGTTCCGTAGTAAAAAACGGAACCCTTATAGTTTCGCCATGTCCGTCTGTCTGTCTGTCTGTCTGTCTGTCCGCGGCTTTGCTCCAAAACTCTTAATACCAGAAAGCTGTTATTCGGTATGAGTAATCATATGAATTACGCCGAGAAAGTCGTACAATAAAATCTTAAAAATATTTTTTTTTTCAGGGTTTCTTCCCTATGTGTTAAGAGAGACCAAAGTGTCAATTTTTCTTAGAGTCAAGTGTCCCCCTCCTCTACCCACTAAACTGCTGCGTCTAAAAATATGAAAAAATTCACGATAGTGGTACATATAATGAATTTAAAAGGAAAATTATCACGGCTATGTGGGTTCTTATGGTTATCGAGTTATAGATGATCTAAGTAAAAATAAATATTTCACTTTTTAAAGCATCACATTATATAAATATTAATAATTTTAAATTAATATATGAATTTAAATGAATAAATAAATACATATTTAATAAGTTTAAATTAAAATGAAATATAAAATAAGGTATAGAACAATGTCTCAATAAAACATGTCGCGAGTGATTCTGAATCGCGCTTATGAAGTTTTCAACCAAATCTCCATAGATTTCATAGGCGCTAATCAGAAAGGAAAATTATCGGCGCTAAGTATATTTTACAAGTGTTAGAATAATAAATAATCGACGAACATATAAAGTTCAAAATCGTTAGTATACTTCACATTCAAACAATCATTTTACATTAAAAATAATTTTGTAATAATAAAAGGTTTAAACTTGTAAGTACGTATATTGTATAAACTGACTTAAAAAAGGAAATTCCCACTTCGTCGTAAACTTTTTTACGAAAATAGGTACTCGAAGATTGCTTGACCGATCTTGACAATTCTGACAACTACGGAACCCTACATTGTGCGTGGCCCGACACGCACTTGGCTGATTTATATAAAAATGAATTTAAATGATTACATACATCGATCGACGTAGTTTTTTATTTCTTTACGATTTATTAATGCACAAAAAAATAAATGAATCGAATACTTCTTTCTATGAACTCTATAGGTGTGAATGGGCCCTAAAAAGTTCGATTTTGGTCTCGAGTTTTAAAATGCTGTTTTTTTAGAGGCTGGCAGTCATATCCGCAACATCGAATTTTACTGCTGGCTTAAAGCAAATGAAAAATGGGTGGATGCAGAATAAATAAGCGTTTTCATTGGAACCGAAACGTTTAGTTCACAGATCGATGAAACAACGTACAGTTTTCGGCATCGGACACACCTGTGCTAAAGAATCTTAATATATAAATGGGCTACGGCTGTATGACCAAAATAAGGACTTAACGTTATTACTAGAGCTCCTTGCTAGAAGGCAGACGTAAAAAATTGAAAAAATTAAAAACCTGACGCAAGGCCATAGAGAATCTTTAGTAACCAATTTTAAATCGTTATAGATTCCAAACGGTAGTTCTGATTGAAAATGATATAAAAAACATCATATGATATATGGTATGATTTTTAAATACCTAATCAACGAGTGCCTATTTAACACAGTTCGTCGATTTTCATTTTTTTTTACATTATGGCGTCCAAAATCCGCCGTTTTTATTTTTCTAAATTATTATACTTCTTGTGACATTTGCGTGATTATGCCAAATCAAACGACATATCATTTATCAAAATCGGCTCACGTTTTTGATTTATATAGTGCCATAAAGGTACAAATCTATCCATATAAACATTCATACATTCATACATATACACATACATTCGAGAATACATTACCCTCACTGGCGTAGCGCAGTCAGGTAAAAAAATATTTTACATAAAAATGTATACTATTTATATTATTTATCTATGTATGTTATTTATGGACTCTAAAACGTCTATACTTAATTTTAATAAAATTATAAAGTGAACATTACATTAATTTAGTAGGAGGTTGCGATCTAAATAGATTCTTTTAGGTATTTCAGCAGGGGCGGATCGCAAGTAATTAATAAAATTTTCGATATACGAATATTTTATATCATAACGGTTATTTAATATTTATAACGGTTCTTGTCGTAATGCTTCATGTCCTCTATGAATAGTACATTAGATCATCGACATAATATAGTAATTAAGAACAGCAAAAACTACCCATATTTAATATAACGGGTCGAAACGCTATCGCGATAGGACCCGTTATATTAAATATGAATAGTATAAATCGCGAAAGTTTAAAATATATAAGCAAAAACTACCTATCCCGTTCTTTTTATTTTGATGTAATACCAAAAGTAATTGCTAATATCCTCCTATATCTCAACCAGAAAGTTGTATGCTGTCATAAAAGCCGTTGCACTTCATAAAGAATTTAGCCTAGAGTCCTGAACCTCTATAGTTTATTTTAAGGTAAAATAAGAATAGGCCTACCTCAATTGTATCGAATAGAATATTCATTTTTTAACCGTTAAAAATAATACAATTGAAAAATAATATGTAAATTACGAGACCATGTGAAAATAGTGAATTTATTAGAAGCTTATAAATGGTACATTTTAATAATACGTATTAATATTGTTTAAATAATATATCACTTTAATATTTAATTAGAGAGAGAATCAGATTGAAAACAAAATTTATAGTGATATTAATATAAATAATGTCAATGCGACAAACCAAACATCGAGTTTAATCCCATAATGTTCGTCGCTCTCAAAATTTCCTGATTGCATATTTATTTTAATCAGTTGAAAGGTTTGCTATCAAAATAATTAAATCGAGCGAGCCGGCTGCATTTATACTAAAAGTGTACGATTTTATTATTGATGTATACGCTTAGATTTTTACTTAAATGAGACCTATAGCAGGATGTATGTATGTATGTCCGTTTGTATTTCCGCTCGTAACTACTTAAAAGTTTAACTGATTTTGATAAATGATACGACTTTAGATTCGTTTGGCGCGAGAGTCACTGGGGTCATGAAATAAAAAAAATCAAAATGTCAGTTTTTTTTTAATTGGGCTGTCGTGGTTTTTTTTTACTTATACAAGTCGTTGTATGACCATCCATACTCATACATCCGTATACAGCGTATTACTGAAGAATTCATTAGACCTTTTGGCCACTGTCCTCATTAAAATCTTTCTATTGTATGATCATCTTCAGTCCAGTTTAACCACGATCCGTATATTTCCTCGATAAATAAACTTACTAACACAAATTTAAAATAAAAAAAAATAAAAATATTTCATTTCGACCCAGTAGTTCTTGAAATTAGCGCGTTTAAACAAACAAACAAACTCTTCTTATAATAATAGTATAAATAGCCTCCCTCAAAAAACGGGCTATCGAAACAATAAATAAATTTTTAAAGTTGATCAGAAGTGTCGAAGATTACCTCGAAATACAAAATTACAAATAAATTTTACCTCTTTATAATATTAGTATACATAACAAAATAATTCAGGATTAACTTTTTTAATACAGTTATAAATAGATATAACTCAACCACAAAATAAATACAATTTTAGTATAGATCTTGTATGTAAAAGTTAATGTTTGTTAGTGGGTTTATTCGTATCTAATGCGATGCCATATCGCATCGGATATACGATTGTAATAAAACATAGTCAATTTATTGTTTGCTCTCGCGAGGAGGTTATAGGTATAATATAATAACTGTCAGTAGGTGGTGCATGTCAAGATCAGGCAGAAATTTAGAATATAAAATATCAATTAAAGCGACCAAAGATGCGAGCAAAAACTAGTAACTTATAAGTATTAATCAAATATATTTTTTGCTTATTTCATACGCGTGTATAATATCAAAATATAGGGTACTAAGGAGATCGATCAAAGAAGAAAAAGTCTATGGCAGATTATGTTACGGTGTTTTTGCCTTTACTTTGAAAAACCGTCCTTTGTTAAACTTGCCTATATCCGGACAACATTATTTGAGCCAACATCGTACACTCTACCGCACTCTCTAGTGGCTCTTAACGTCAAATACATTAGGTTGAAAATATTATTTTTAGGTTTCCGTCGCTCGTTGTACCATCCCTAAGCTTTAGCAACAATGATTTATCGTCTACTTGGGAAGCATTTACTTCACACTTTCTAAACTTTGCCGAGGATCCATTGGTAAAACGTTCGTTGGGCATATTACATTTTATGGACGAGATCATATAACTAACTCTGACTTCACATGGTACAGCGCAAGTTGCTAATATAATGTCAATTTGAATTACTCGGTTCAGAAAGAGATATCTTTTAATTTTATTTAAATCTTGTAACAAATATCCATGTACCGGAAAATATAGGTACTCGCTAATACATAATGGCATCGCGTAATTGAATAAGCTCAACAACTGAATATTAGGTCTTTGTCCATTCATACACACACTAGCTGATGATTGCTTACTAATTAGCTCTATTCAAAATAACAATTTTAATCCTAATATTAATTTGCTTATTGTATGTATTACTTTTGTATGACAATACAGGTCAACTGGGCACGTGTTGGAAGTTTTATAAGCGTTACCGGAATCGATATTTAAGAATAAAATTTTTTTTTTTTATTCTTTTTCATAAATGATACCTATACTGCACAAGTCTACAAGATCCAGCGTTACAATAAATAAGTTTTTAATTTAATAAGAAAAATCAGCTTTTTACTTTAAATATAGATTCTGTTAACGCTGATATAATGTCTAACACATGCCCACTGGACACCTACATAGTAACTAACTGAGCAACGACTTTCCACAGACGAAACACGGTCTATATTTACTTTTATGAAATATTTCTAGCACTTACTTTAATCCAATCTTCGTTAGCGATAGCGCTAACTATTGGAATTGTCCACTTAAAACTAAACATTGCCTCTAAAGACCTGTGTATTTAGGTCTCTTTTATTCAAGACTCGCGTCCATTGTTTCTATTTGAATAGAACTGAACAAACACAGTTAGTTACCGACACAATGCCTCCCTTGTAAAATGTTAAAACGTTAATTTCTTGGTGAACGCTTAATTGCCTCGAAATACCATTTATATGTGCTAAGCTGGTTGAATGTACACAGTTTAATTGCTTAGGTAACATATGAATGGATATTTACAAGGGATAATGATTATTCTGAAATATTACATTTTTACAAAATTGCTGTTTACCCCTTATTTTTATATATAGATATTCATAAATCGCTGCGTATATTAAAATTTGCTAATTTCGTTCGTAAAATATTAAAGTTGTAAGTGTTAAACATTATAGATGATAAATACCAATGTTGCGGCTATAATGTAGCGTCGGTAATTGTAAGTAGACGGTCAAATTCGAAATAATTAGGCTTCCTGACTATATCACAAAATTTTTGGAATAAGATAATTTTTGGTAAATCAATCTTTATATTATTTTTATGCTCTCAATTAACTCTGTCGAACATTAAGGATTTTTTTTTATATTGTAGTATTGATAACAATTGTTGTTTTATATAATTGTCATTAGTTACACTGTAAAAACGCTCATGTAAATACCTACATTAAAATTGATACTTATATGTAAATTTTAAATAAAAATAAAAATAAAAATAAAAGATTATTATTTAAATAGTAGATTTTTTCAATAGTGATGCAGTGCGTGTAATGATTTATAAATTGTATTTATCATGTGCACGTAATAAGCAATCACGTATTAATTTGTCAAGCGTTTGAGCGCTGATCAAATTTGTTGAAAATTATCGATTCCAGCCAATGGCTGTCTCTCAACGAATTAGGATCGCTGAGCAAACGGCTAAATTTAGTTTGTTAAATAAGAGCAACCTGAAATTGCTTACATCGACTTGCAATAATTAATTTTAAATTAGAATGTGGTAAAGCAGAATTGAGTGGCACTAGCCTTTCTACTTTCGTAATTTATGAATGTGAAAGAAAGAGAAAAGAGAGTTATTAAAAATAGGTAGAGCCTAGGTGTAGCTACAGCTACAGCTCGCATCTCGTCTGGCTCGACCGGGGCAGTACCTCACTCTCACAAAAGATTGTGAAGTAACGATTACATATTTCTTTTCTTACTTCCTTTTCATCCCTTGTTCCTTTTTAATATAGCAAACGCAATACAAAAAAACGCCCACGTTACAAAGAATGTCTTATATATTATTACTTCGTAAAGGAAAACACGCAAAACTACTAACGAAGTCAATTTATTTCGAACTTTCCCATTATTGTAGTTAACAACTCTGATTATAATTAGATATAATAACTATATCATGATTATCATATATTATATAGTATGTTTTTAATATGGTGAATAGTTTAAGAGACTCTTACAGATGTACCAAATTTCCTGTGATAGAGTGTAATTGCAGTCCACTGACAGATCGTGAGCTGGTGAAGAGTAACTGCTCTCAAAAAAAAAAAAGTACATATATGACTGGACTTTTCTTAGAAATAACTAATGTTATAAGGAGTACTTTGTATTTAAAAAAAAGAAAATAATGTAACTAAAAAATAGAAAAAGACGATTACGCAAAAACAAAATTAAAACCAATGAGTAAATAATATCTGTCTTCCCGCCTCGTCGAAACTACAGGTGACCGAAGGGCTGGCGGCTACCTTGGCCAGCATATCAGTCTGGCCATACAAAGAGGTAATATGCTGCCAGTGTTTTGGGCACCTTGCCTCACTGTGACATCGATAGTTACTCAGGTTTAATATAGTTATTTTTAATTTCTCTTTCTTTTTATTTTTAATAGAATTATTTGTATCAATAGTATTAATTATTAGTTAAGTCAATTATTTTTTTTATATCAGATTCAAGTTGGAAATATAAATATAATTTTTCCTTAAATTAGCCTGGATGAAACCATAGGACATAGCTAGTTTAGTACACAATTCGTAGCCGTCATGAATATATATAACTACGCTATAAGGAATGTGTAGAATCTTAGAGACACAATTTGCGTTCTACTTGAGTGTTTGATGAAGGGAAGAGAGGCATTTGTTACTCGTTAGTCCATCATAATTAAACTGTCGTCAGTGGACGGCGAATCAGCGGGTTGAACGTCTGCGGTTAAGTTCACTAGGTCAAATGGGAACTGTATTCCATTTAAAAGTAATGCTATGTATGTAAATATGTGTATAATTTATCCTTGTCTTAGATTTTCGCGAGTATTACTCATTGAAATAAAACTATTTTAAACGGATTTAAATCGTGTATATTAACTATTTTTATCATCTCGAAGTTTCGAGCACTTTGCAGCATTCATGGTCACGTGTAGACTCTGTACAGGTACATTATTTAAAAAAAAATACGGGTAGGCTCTACCCGTGACCACGAACGCTGCAAAGTGCTCGAAACGTCTGGATGATAAAAATAGTTAATAAACGCGTTTTGAATCCGTTCAAAATAGTTTTATTTCAATGTGTATAATTCCTTGTTTTTATCGATTGTAGCAACGAACAATCTCGTGTGATTATATGTAAATACTAAAATTTCGTTATATAGGTGTTCGATTTTTAATTATATTAATTCAAATAGTGGGTTCTATTAACTCATTACCATAAAGTTTTTATATTTTTCAAACTGTAAAGTAATTAATAACTAAGCTCCATATATATATTTACTTACAGTTCTTTTCCAGTACAGTTTTCCAAGCCAGGAATCGAACCTGAAAAAAAAATACACTCTATATTATTACACCATTAGATGTTACTTAGAAGGATCAACTTCTGGTAAGTAATAGTATTCAGTAAATTTAAGGAAGCTGCTTATTTTTTACAAAATGGTTTATATTAGGCTGTGTTTTTTTTTAAATTACCGGGTTCCAATACCAGGCCAGAATAATAAATTTTCCAAAAAACAAATGATGCAGTTTTGAGTATTCTTCAAAGTCGGCTCCAGTAGTTCCTTACAGATTCGGATTTGGCCTACTACGCCCACTTAAAAAACTCACTCTGTGTAGGTGCATTTTTTTTAATTTTAAAGATATATAAAAATATATATATTTAAGGTATATTGAATGAAATATGTTTTATACATTTCTTACTGGCATATAGAAACAGAAACACATCTCTATATTAAATCCTTCTCGTGTTTTGAACATTATGATATGTTTTTATATATATATTTTTTTTTTGCTTGTGATTTAAGCCTGTAACTGGATAAAATTCCTGGAAAACAGAAAGGTTTTTTGAGTGATTAGATTTTTAGAGGAGAGATACAGTACACTACGTGCTTTGTTATATCGTAATATCTTAAAGTGTTCCAAAATTATACATAAAAGATCTCCACAAAGACAGATTTTTTGCGAATAAAATAGCGAATAGACTTTATTCACTAGCTTTTTCCGCGATTTATCAAACATATCATATTATATTCAGATTGTACAATAATATTAAGTAGTTTAAAAAATGAAATTACATGTGTTTCTCACATTGTTAAAATTGCAAGGTAATGAGATTACTGAATTAAAGGTCTAACTGAAAATGTGTGAAAGGTTTTGCTTTTGTCCATATGTATAAAAGCGAAAGGCCACTCACTCACTCATCATGAAATCTCAGAATACAAGTGCTAGGAGTTGAAATTTTGCATTTTTTTTATTAGAATGTAGGTGCTCACTAAGACGGGATTCGATCCCTAAAGGGTTAAAACAGAGTTTGGAAGTTTACATGAAAGTGCTATGTTTACATGAAAGCGCGAGTGAAACCGCGGGGGGGGGGGGGCGCTTATTAATTATAAGTGATGATGATGATGATGATCTCCACGACGTGTCCGTCGACGGCGAACCTTGCATTGACTGTTTTAAAACGCGCTCTTTCGTTGATGTGAGCGGATATGGTTTGCAAGCAAGCCTAATTATAAGTACCGCGGTACAAATAATAAAAAAAAAAAACAAATTCTATGAATAGAACATTTGAAATCAGGAGTGCAATTTCGGTTAACATTTATTTTATTTTACAGTGTTTTCAACTTAATCTGGATTAATAAAATCTATTTGCCCAATGTATGTAAGCGTATCATTTCATAACGGCTGCAGCTATTTAACTTATTTTTTGTTAGTAGGTCTTAGGATAAAGTTCGTATGAAAAATATATAAAAATTTGTGCAGAAGTCTGCAGAGAGGACAGTTAGTTAACAATGATTCATAATATTACTATTATTTCATTTTTATGAAAGATTCGATGTTTGATAAATTATATACCCTGTTATGATAAAATTTCATAACAGAATTTTAATATTTAATTTTAACATTTTTAGATGGCAATTTTACAAAAACATAAAATTGAATGTATGTCAGAAGCTTTATAATTCGTTTCATTACATTTTCTAATTAGTCTGTGCAAATTTGATAGTAATAGATAAAATAGTGTTACCATTTTAACAAATTATTTCTATTACTAAGGAAATAATTAGGACTATTGTTAAAATTATTTATTTTACAAAAATAGATTTTATTTACGGAAATGTTATTAAAATAAGATATTAAATTATTTATTGTTCACAAAGTAGGTTTGTGTCAATATTTTTATTGTTTCAGTTTTTGAAGTTTTGTTTTGTTACAGAAATTCATTGCTGACGACATTTTTATTACTACAATTGTTTTGGTTTCGTAATATATATCTTCTTTTGCCTTTAGGTGGCCATTTAATAATTATTAGTAATTATTTTGAAATATCAGTTTGGTTTTAATTACCCACATTTAGGGACATTTTTTGGTGTATATGGTAACACGTAGTTGATTTGTTACAGATTAATTCGGTCATCGATCTTTTCTATTTTTAGAAACGCACGCGCCGGTTCTAAATATAGAATTTGTATTCAAACAACTTATGGTGAGTCTTGGTCTTCAAGCACGTGTTCTCACAGTTCTTTAGTCTTGTAGTATTCTTATTTGATTGTTTATTTTCAGACAATTATAGGAATATTTGCATATTCCAATAGGATAATGTCCAAAGTCGACATTTCGCCATGTGGTCTTTAAATCGCAGATTTTCGTCAAACGTTGTAAGTTGCATATATTTCTATCTAATTCATAAAGACTTAACTTTTATTCGCAAGATTATTGAGTGTTTTTATCGTATTTTCAGTCTATTTCGGAATTTTGACTCCTCCGAAGTTGTAATTGTCGGCACATGGTTGGCATGGCATTAAACCTTCTGGAGGTATTTATTACATTCAAATAATCCATTATTCTTGAGATTAGGCATTAAGATTTCGTGTCCTAATATCATTTATTTTTATTACAGGAGTTTTTTTTTTACATTAAATAGAATGAATTCTTATTCATTCCTATAGGGAATTATTATTATTGATGAGAATTGGTTGATTATGTGACTAACCATACCTTAAAATTTGACTATGGAGAGAGTCCGTCAATAATAAATAAATACAAAAGGAATCCCGTCCAAATACAATATCCCACCTCGGGATATAATACAATACACACCGATGGGGTGGTGTGAATACTATTGAAGCCTAGTGGTTCAGCTCCGTGTTCTTCAGTTCCTGTTTTAACCCGGGAAGATCGACGTCTGCCTAAGCCAGTTCCGGAAGTCTCGTTCCGTAGCGGCAGATGGGTTAAACTTTCTACGAGACGGTAGCGGTAGTTTTCTGTCTTTGGTAATGTAAGGTCATGTCTTTTCTTATTTTATAATTTAATAGCTAAGATTTAAATTATGTTCCTTACTTTGTATGTAACTTTTCGGCTTGACACCGAAATTTAAATAATAAAGATATTGTCAGTGGCGCCTAACATTTTATATTAAAGTATTGTAAAGTATTTGCATTGGTGTACAACCTGGTGACCCACCCGATGAGTTTAGCTGGCTCTCTTCTCTAATAATATAAAGTTTTCATCCAACAAAAAGGACTTAAATATGGTTATACTTATTTTAATAATAATAGTAATAATAGTTTAATTATAATTAGTAAATATTACTTGTTTATTAATTAATTAAAAAGAATAAAAATTCATATAACCAGAAAAACTTTTTTTTAATTATATTTATATTTTTTTTTATTATTTTTTTAATATAACAACCCAAAAAAATAACTAAAGCGACTTACAATTTTTATAAAAACATTTCTACAGAAACCATTAGTGTGATATATGTATATCGGAATATTACATGATAAATATATTATTTAATCAATGTAATAAAATAACTATACAATAATAAATACAGACTACCCAATTAAATACCGAAAGAATAACGGATCCCACTCGTGAATAGCCACAAAAACCTCCATTACGTATTTCCTCTGTCTCTTAATGACGTCATTATCTATAGGAGCTTGTCGCCCTGACTGTGACGCTACGGTGTGAGGTGATGACAAATGACGCGGGACAATGCGCCATTTTGACTGCGAATTTTTATAATATTTACCTTATGAAAACTGTTTCATTCTTAAAACAATGTGTATAGAGTCCATATTACAATGGACGTTTTTAAGTATTTTTTTAGACGGGATCCACATGGTGTCATGGGGCATTTCAGATCTTTACATGTTTGTGTTGTTAATGTAAATGAAGAAATATAAATCTTCTCAGGTGAAATAAAAAATGTAATTGTTTATTTATCTTTTTTGTTAATTGTCATAAATGGATGCTGATAAGCAATAATGTGTCAACACACAAAAAGTCAAATTCGGAGATATTGATGTATTCTGATAATGCGTTGTGTGTTTAACATTATTTTTAAATTTTATCTAAGTCATCTTAACTAAATAAGTGGGGAAAAAAGTTTACTTAATTTAATGTATCGAATATTGAAGTGTGTTCCATAATTTGCAATACACAATAATCTCAAATATTGGAAAAAACTTGCTACAAGATATAAGTTTTCATTATATAAATCTACTATAAATTAAATATACCTTTTATTAAAATCGAAAAGAAAAGATGGATATACACATTTGTTAAAAAAATTTAGAATATTTTTGACATCCGTCCACTCCGTTTACTCAAAGTGAAGTCGGTGGGGCTTCACATACTATTGCTTATCAGCGTCCAAATATGATTGAAAAAATAAATGTTAGTCCGACTGTAAACGGAAAGCAATGATAATGTATAGCAATATGTTTTATTTAATACCACATCATACCAGATGTTTCTCATTCCGGGAAATAAAATATCTCTGGGTCAAATATGATTAATGATTGATAGTAAACGTTATTATTTCTTCCGAATGTTATTCATCGATCCACTAACATTTATTTTTCGAAATTCACATTATAATTTAAACCATTTTTCAAAAATCAAATTATAATAATTAAATAGTTTATCGTACGATAACTTTGTTCTGTATAATACGATAAAAACACTTAAATCTAAAGCAATATGAAATAAATGCGATAACATCTCGAAGAATCGTTTATTCACTCATCTCTGACCTAAGTACATGTTTATCTGATTATCCAGACGCGTGGAAGCGTCAAAAGGTACAAATAGCGAGAAATACCGTAGCGAAGTTGACATCGAAAGTTTTTTATGGTGCTAAAATGATAAACGATCTTACCGTAGACCCGGACTTACATTTGCGAAGAATAATGATGGACGTTTTGACGCGTGGCAGGTGAGGAATGCGTTGGTTCCCAGCTGAACGAATCACAATGAAATTGGAACGGAAACAACTACAGTTTAAAGGCAAGGCAAGGTTATTGAAATCTTGAATAGAATTATTTATGTTGGTGTTTATATTTCTGCAGTTGTACTGCTTGAAAGCGCTTATTTAGTTTTTGTATTTCTAGAGAGTTTATATAAAAGTAAAATTGTTAACTTTTGGTGCTTTTAGTTACATAATTGAAATTTGAAGACCTTGAAAAAAAAAATAGATATAAATCTAAAGCTTTTGTAGAAATATGACTGTGTATTATCCAATGAAATATAAAAAAATATTTAAAATGTATACAAAGCTAAATTGATTAGTTTCACATTAGTATTATAGAATCATTTTTTTAGTAACTTCGTGTATTAAATAATAATAAATCTTATAATAACTTAACTTTAACTTAAAGCTATAACCAAATATGTATTGTTAGCATAATTGATAATCCAAAACCGTATGTACAAACTAAAAAATGTCTGAATTACGACTATATTGTGTACAGAGCAGGTAATCTTAAACATAACAAAAGGAGCTTTGAAGAGTCAGTCCCAAATATCAACATGAATGATTACTCCCTGAAAATTCAGGTCACTGCTGTTTGAATTTGCGATTCCAAATGAGGGCGCAGTTTCCACGACATGTGATTTATATCAGCCACAAATATCACTCGGCCATTGATGTATTGCTGATTGCTAAACGTTTACCATTTTTTTTCGTTTTTTGTTTGGAATCGCTTTGTTTTAGAACTTTTTTATGTTTTTGTTTTTGATATACATAAAATGATAGGGTTGGGTCTATGCGAGATTGTTTTTTCTGTACATTTTTTTAAGTGTCCGTAAATTTTAGCATATCGTAATATATATAAATAAAATAAAAATTTAGTCAGAAAAATAGTTTGTTTTCTGTAATTTTTTGACAGACATTTTGGCAAAGTGGTCACTGCTACCGACTGAAGCGCTAACGATCGCGGGTTCGATTGTCGTGCACTGCAAAAGTCTGTATTGACAATATCGATGTACATATGTCGTGGTCCGGATGTTAGTGTCTGTGAGATCCGTTAATAAAAAAAAATCAAATGATATCCCAAGATATATGTAGTTTAATATATTAATTATTCATTAATGAAACAAACAATTAATGTAAATACGCTTATATCAAATTAACCACATAACTCGTAGTATTTAGGAAATTTCCAAAACGTTTTCTCAACGAAACTTTCCAAATAATATTCTGCGGTTTATTTGCGCAAATTCCTGTATTACTCTGTCTCTGATCTGACCGCGAAAAGGTTTGATAAAATCCCTCTGGCAACAGTACTTTAGATGTGAATTGATAAAAGTTAAGCTCGCCGAGCGCTTCGAGGTATAAGTTTTCGGTGCTTGATGAAATAATGGGGTAACATTGTTTTCGCCTTTTAAAGAACAAACAAACTAGACTGAACTCTATCCAACACAAAGAAAATTTACCAACTAGCGCTATTTCAATAGAGACAATAAACCTGATAATATAGAAAGCGTTTTCTAAAAATAATTATGTAAATGACAATTTATTATTTATTTATTAATGTACCTAATATATTTTTATACAAATTAAAGAATACATATTAGAAGTGTACACACGATAACTTATCTCTTACAAGATATCTTTTCCAGTAACCCTCGACGTAAAAGAGCTTATTTATAGGAGATCACGACAGTAATGTATTAAACTATATATTAAACTTAAACATATAAAATAAGCTACATCAATACATAAACATGTGAAATGTTAAAGAAAATACTACAAAATCTATGAGGAATTAAAGGTAAGTAACTTCATATTCGCATCGTTACGTTGCCACATAATTTTTTTAATTTTGATAAAACTTTGTCAATATTTTATTTTCAGTTGCAAGGAGGTTATATATAAAGTAAAAGCCTGTAAATATCCCACTGCCGGGCAAAGGCCTCTTGACATATTAAAAGGTTAAGAGCTCAATCCACCACGCTGCTCCACTGCGGGATGCTGTATATACATGTGTCAGAACTTCTCTCGGCATATGTAGGTTTCCTCCCAATGTTTTCCTTTACAGCAGAGCACGAGATGAATTTAAACACAAAATTTAGCGCTTGAAAATTCATCGTTTGAGATTAACGATTGACGTGGTGATTTGTATCCGCTAAAACCCTTGCGATGGCCGTCCTTAGCGATAAAATGGCGAGGCTACGGAATCGCTTGTGCATACGAATTCACTGCCCTACCCGTGCGTCGCTCCACTCATGACTGACAGAGCTCGTCTCAAGAAGGCAAAATGTGGTCTTGTCTCCCCGTACCCCTTGTTCGTCCGTACGGTAGTTCGAGATCATCCCGATTGTTTTCCTCCTCGGGCCCGAGGTGACGCCTTATTTATTCTGCCTCGGGCCCTGGGGAGTTTTATATATAAATAACTTTTCATTTATTTAAATTTTGATTATTATCTTATATATTTTACTTGTAGTTATATTATTTTATATATAAAAATAGCTGGTAAACGACTAGGTAGGACATTTGATGTTATGTGATCACCGCTGCCCATACATTTGCAGCACCGGAGAAGCCACAAAAGCGTTCCCAGTCTAAAAAGGAATGAGAGATTAAATTAAATCGGATGTGAGGAAATGATTTAGGGATTAGGCTATTGGCTCTCTCACTCACCGTACGAAATGTACTTATTTTAGCTACTTTACGTCGATTTTCTTTGAGTGTGAGGTACTGCCCCAGTACCGCTGACTTTACCTTTAAACTCATAACAGCACGAGAGCTATCAATAATTATTATATATTAAATACCATATATACCAAGATAATTATATAAAGGCATTACAAATACTCGACTAAGAAGACGGAATTTAGTACGAAGCTAAGTTTAATCCAATCAGCGAGATCTACGGAAACATACACGCTATCAACGGGATAGCGTTGTCATTAAGCTGAAGGGCCCTTATCTGCAAGTGTTCTTACGTAAAGGCTTATGAGACAAGCTAATGACTCTATATAGTAAATTCGTATTTTCGTCCATACGAATTTAAACAATGATTAATGTTATATATTCATATATTCAAGTCCGATATGTCATTATTATTTCGTTTTTATTTTTTGTCTGAAAAATTATAAAGTTATTATTTCTGTTGTTAAACTTGTGATTTACAATTTTCATTTCAATAATATAGCAAATTATATTGTAAAAAGATTATATTTTGGATTAGATACATTTTTGTGAATTATTTATTGTTAAATGAAAACAGTTTAGATAGAAAACAAACAACCAACATAGCTGCATTGCAATTGAAATATACTGAAATTTTATTCTGTAAAAGTTAAATGTTTGTTACAGATATTTTATTTATTTATAAATGTCAGAAACGAGTCAATAAATTTTAAAAGTAGGTAATATTGTAATTACATTATGGTATAATATCCGAAACAACACCTAGATAATATGAAATTAAAATAATCAAATACAAATATGTTTATTCTTCCCCTCGTCTTGGAAAAGGGGAAAGAATATTTTTAAATTCGAAGAGGAGTTCTCTTTTTCTTCTTTTTTCATCCCTTACACATACACACCATTAAACCTTTAGCCGGATACTGTCTTTTCATCAAAATTTTGTGAATATATTTAAATATGACCAAACTTTTATGTCGTGTGTAATGCGACATTTATTTGCTGCGGTTAAGAGGCTTGAATAAACTTGACCTACTTTCATTCAGTAAGATGGTATTAAACACAGCAGAACAAAAGTTTTGATGAAAAACATTTTCTTATTAAAACTTCTGAATTGTTTTTATTTCTAGCAGGAACAACAAATAGTCCACGTGATAATAAATATTCTGTTGATATTGCTTGTTGTTGTTAGTCAAATATTTCCAATGTGCTACTGTGTTAAATTTTTTATTACGCTTCTTGTATCAGAGAGTGCTATTTCGCTTTCAACAAATCCAACCACACAGTCTCACAACTTCTATTGCTTGCAGCCAATTGATATTAACTTCCATTGTTGACCAAGTACAGTCACATATAGTTATTAAACGTCATATTTTAGAAAATCGAACCTGATTTTTTTCAACATAAGAACCATTAGAATGCCACACCATTAACAAAATAGCTGAGTTGTTAAAATTCATTATAAATCGACAAGTTAGTATCAGAAGATAGAAGTATATGTCGGCGACAGCGATGGCTGAGCAATAGTCGCGTTTACGTCTGCGTTCGGTGGTACGGGGTCCAACACGATTTTGTACCAAAACTAAACCGGATGTCGGTATAACAAAAAATATTTTCAATTTGGAGATTTGTAGACTGGTCGATTTCTCAAACGTAAGTGTGCATGATACAGTACCCCACTATCCAACAAGACTATGTCCACCTGACTCACAACAATGTCACAGCGTTTACCCGTTACTATTAAATCAGTTCAGCGACTTCTAATAAAAATTATTTTTGTCCCACGACATATATATTGTATTTACGTGATATTGTTAATTTTATAGATATATTTCATTCATAAATGGACGCTGATAAGAAATACTGTGTCAAGCCACACGGATTTCGTTTTGAGAAAATGGCGTCTAAAGATGTCAAACCTATTCTTAATAAAGTAGTTTGAAGACGACCATACATATATATTCATCTTTTTTTTCTATTTTGATAAAATGTATATTGAATCAAAAGCAGATAGATTTATTTAATATGTTATATAATAATAAGTTTTTAAATATTTGAGATTATTTTATAAATTGCAAAATATGGAACGCACCTGAAATACGAAACATTGAGTTAAGAAACTTTTTTCCATACTTATTTAGTTTAGATGACTTGAAATTTGTTTGGATAATGATAAATAGGTGACGTAGTATCAAAATACATCAATATCTTAAAATATGACTTTTTGTGGATTGACACATTATTGCTTATCAGCATCCAAATGTGAGTTTTTGGACAAAGCACGAGGGGACAATTGTGTGCATTTAGATTTGATTGCAGATAAGTGTGTAGTTGAGTGTAGACTACATACGCGAGCAGTTTCATAACGTACGTTTCTTGTAGGTACATATAATTACACTGAATAATTGTGCCTTCAAACCAGTTTAAATATTGATAAACGGTTGTTATAGCAATGCTTTATAATACAGTATTTCGCTTCGACGCAGATAAGCAATACTATGTTAAGCCACACGGACTTAATTTTGAGAAAATAGCGTCTAAAGATATCAAATCTAATATTAAGAAATTTTGTTTGAAAAAGTATGAACCCCATTTATAATTAAAACGTTTTATCTACTAATAAGTTTGAAATATATGAGATTATTGTATACATTGAAAAATATGGAAAGCACTTGAAATTCGAAACATTAATTTAAGAAACTTTTTTTGTACTTATTTAAATTACTTAGATGTTTTTGAATATTGTTCAATACATGACGCATTATCAGAATATATTAATATCTCCAAATTCAACATTTCGTGGGTTGACACATTATGAGCATGCAATTACATAATGAAGGTTGATGATATCAACATCTTTGGTTATTTTAAAGTAACCTTTCCAGTTATTTTTAAGTCAATCAGGTTCATCACAATTGAATACACATAGTAAAACATCATCTACCTACCATTTTTCCCGGTTGTACCAGGGTCTGCTTTCTATTCTAGTCCAGATATTGACGAGTTACTGATTTTTACACAGAGCGACTGCCATCTGACCTCCGCAACCCCTGAAGGCAAACCAGTAACCATTTACACTAGAATAATTTCCCTACTAGGAGTAACGATCATTATCAGGTGATTGTGATAACAACCGGGACCGACAGCTTTACGTGCTCTACGAGGCACGATGGGGAGACCCACAAGGACAAACTTCCAGACCTAGGAACAAATATTTATACAACTATAAATATCTGCCCCGAGCGGGGATCGAACCCGCAATCGTCGGCGTTAGAGGTGCATTCAGCACCACTACACCAGAGCGGTCGTTCGTGCGTGAGTACATATAGTAAAACATATAAATTTATTGAAATTGGGCCTAGCTGCAACTAACAGTGGCCTAATTGCACTGGGGCAATACAAATCAAATAAAATCAAAATATGCTTTATTCAAGTAGGCTTTTACAAGCACTTTTGAATCGTCAATACAGAAACAAAAAGAAAACAAATAACTAATTAATTAATTAATTTACCACAAATTTACTAGTATTCTTACAAAAATGGACACGATGAATATAATATTTCTATAAATTACCTGCGTTTTGAACAGTGAGTGAAAGAGCCGGAAATGTACCACCACTACCAAATTCCTTATGTCTTATTTATTCCCTTTCATCTATTTTTCCGTTTTTAGTTGGCAACGTAATTGCAGCTCCTCTGGTTCTACAAACGTTCAGGGACAGCGGTGAGGGACAGGTTAACCGTTTGCTCGTTTGCCCGCTATTTCCATAAATAAACAAAAATACGTAACTGAATATTAAAAATAAGCTTTATTTTGCAGTTTCACTTGTGTTTAAGGTTACTGCTGTGCACAAGCTGTCCTTCGCGATTTTATTCGCATTTGTTATTTGCTTCTGTGAGTCATAGCGTGACGTAATGTAGCCTATATATTACCTCAACAAATTAGCTAGGCAACGCAAAAAGATTTTTTTCAAAACATATTAATAGTTTTAGAGATGGCCTCCTACAAACTAACAAACACATTTAACCTCTTTATAATATTAGTTTAGATTAAAACGTAGATTTTAATGAAATCTTTACTACATTACATTATTTTATGCAGGAAAAAAAACTGACTACACTCAAAGAACGTCACTAGCAGAGGTTGTTTTCTTACTAATACACTATTTTTCTTGGGCTCCACTTTTAAGGTCAAGAACACACTAAATACGAATTCTAAGCCAAAATTTACAGCCCTCCAAAAGCGCTTCAAAAGTTACACAAGCAGTAATTACACACTTGTAAAGCATTTAAATATCCCAGTAAACATTAGTGTGGCTACAATTTAAATGTATAAGGACTTAAGGAGTTGGACGTTAACAAACTATTTATAGTAGAAGATAAGGTTACGTTTCTTGTTTATGGCATTTAGGAAGTCTTTAGCGGACGTTTAGGGTTCGCAGTGAGCGAGTGTCGTTATACGACGTCATATTTAATACATACAGTTGTATACTTCGGTGGATGGTTTAAAATAGCATGTCCAAAAGGCCGCGAGGCAATATTCTATATATATAATGTTGCAGATGTCCATTGCGACGGTAACCACTTCACATCAGGTGCAATTGTCAGCTCGTTTGCCTCCTCTTACCAAAGCGCAAGAAGAGGATAATTATAAGTTTGACCGCTATTTGTCTGTTTGTGACGCCGTAGATCCTAAACAAGTAAATCGATTTGGATGCGATTTCGTTTTTTTGAAATAAAGTCTTCTTGCAATCGTTTTCAGATATGTTCAACCAGAATCGGTCCAACCATTTCAAAATCATGAGTTCTTTTCTTCCTTTCTACCTGCGGTAGGAATCTTAGATACACATACGTATTTCATTTACTTTACTATATGTGACCTAAAATTTTAAACACCTATAGACAACAGCACTATGTAAAATTACGAAATTCTTGATCTGATGCTCAGCCAGGATTATCAGGATACCCAACTTCCCACCAACTTATAGTACAGGTATCGTGTTGGCACTCGTTGAATTGGTCTCAATGAATAGGTTGTCGGGAGTTTGTCGGGGGTCAATTTTAGTAAATTATTATAAAAAAGAGCCTTTCAATGTTATATATTCCTAGTCAAGTTTTAAACGAAATTTCGTAAGCATTGCTTACGAAATTTCGTTTAAAACTTGACTAGGAATATATAACATTGAGAGGCTCTTTTTTGCTTATGCTCAGAGCGTTGCGTGCGTTACTGTACGTTAATGACTAAGTAATTTTGATTGATTTGCGCTATATATTAGTTAAATAAATAAGGTATTAATAGATAGTAAATACCTTTGTTAATAATTTCATTTAATATTTTAAATACATTGTATGGATTTCTGTTTGGCCACCTTTCAGTGTACCGAGTAATGTATTATCAATTAATAACGAAATGTGTTATAAAATTAAATTAAACAAATAATAATAATAATAACATCGTTATCGTCCGTATGTAGTCACTTTGCATGAACTGACCAAAGGAAGGAAAATGTTTGATAACAAAGCTGACTTGCTTTGATAACATTTAAATGGGCGAAGATTGTTAAATTGTTATGATGATAGATATTTCAAGGAAATGTTTACAGATAGAATGAAATGGTTGCATCTATTTAATTAAAAACAAGCTTTTGCGACGAATTTATTCAAAAACTAACTGCCTTACTACAAAAAATTTAAACGTACGTTAACCGCTTGTCTCTAAAATTCTGTACTACAAATCCGTTTTTAACATATGCTTAGATCCTATTTTAGCTGTCAAATGTGACGTATGAAATTTGATTTCTTTATAATTTTACATGCAGTGTAGCAACTTTGACAACATTTTAAATAATATTTAATTTTTAAACACTGTTTAGCTAGACACGTGTTGAACATGGTTTTATTTTATCTTTTGTAGTAAAGCAATAACTGTCATACTACAAAAGACGCATTAAAACCATGTCAACACGTGTCTAGCTAAACAGTGTTTAAAAATTAAACATTGCTTAAAATATTATCTAAATTGCTTAACAGCGAATAAACTTAATCTATATCTAAAGCATGGTTAACTCAAAACTGTGCTTCGACGCGGATTTGTAGTACGGATTTTTATAAACACGCGTTTAACGTCTTGTTTAACGTCTTGTTGTTTAAATCTTTTGTAGTAAGGTAGTAAATATTTAACATTTGCATTAAGATTTTAGAGTTTTAAAGATCTTGAGACCTTCTATTTTAAGTACCTATAGGTAGGTTTAGGTTATTTTCTTGATATACATCCAGGATTACTTATACATATAACGAACAGTAAGAATTGCAAATGTGTTTGACCTTTTTTTTAAGTTTTTTCAGCCTTAAAAGTCAACGCTTCACAAATTTAGATAAAGACCTTGAGAAATTCCTAATAAAATCGGTGTATGAGATCGGTGTACATTGGTCCTAAGATAGATATAGCACGTCACTAATATTGTATGAGCTATTAAGAGCTTGTTAACGAAGACTGCCACATCTGAGCGATGGGGATGTCGTAGTATGCAAGCGTAATTACTTACAAATGGTGATTTCCGTGTCCTGAGCGGGTAAGAAAGTCGAGCCATTAACAAGCGACCTAAATGGTACGGTCATGAGAAATGGATTTTTTGATAGGTCATCGTATTTTGCTTTACGTTTATACTTCCAAGAGCAGGTGTTCTCAAGGGTTGTTTACCCCTTGGCGGTGTTTGTATGATTTATGGAAATGTTGTTTTTGTATTCTTTTGTTTTTTCATTATTTATCTTTTTTATTTTGTATAGCTTCAGGTTAATGAATATTTTTTGCATTGCAGGAACTAAAAAATATGACGAAAAATTGCTGTAATAGGAACTCTGAAGAACATCTTATTTATGGTGTACTAGTACTCCTTGTAATTTATATTCGCGTTTATGGTTACTGCTTATCTTGTGATATAATATAAGCTATATCCTACCTCAACAAACGCACTATCAACAATTTTTTTTTTCAAATCGGTCTAGTACTTACGAAGCTTATTCAATATTAACAAACAAATAAACCATTAAATTTTTCACCTTTACAATATAAGTGTAGACAAAAATCAATATACAATTGTTATTATTATTTTAATCATTGGAATAAATAGTAAGTTACTTTTAATTATAAATAAATAATAATAAATTCAATTAATAGAAGACCTAATACACATAAATTGAGAAGTTACTTAAATTCATAAACCGTGAGACGTTAACATTTTCCTCGATTATCTAACATTACGTTTTCGAAATAAATTATTAAAGTACACTTTGCTAAAGTCTTATTAAGCGAAAATAACAAATTCACGAACCGACCGTCTAGATGGTGCTTAAAAACGTTCCTCTCAGCTTAGCAGGATGCTTGGGAGCGCGCAAGATTATGCATGCAAAATGGATTCAAGAAAATATGACCTAGGAGTGCAGTGCTCAAGATAATTGCTGTAAACCCGTCCTAATGAGGATTGTAAGCGACGTAATTTAACAGAACAAGGATCTGATTAGACAGAAGTTTGAAAATATCTGTCACATTAACTAAGTTGTATTCTTGCTTGTATTTCACATACTGATGGTTAGTCTAGAGATGTGTACTTAATACGTACGCTTATATCCGTATACACTAGAAACGGCGTGGTAGCGAACTTTTTTGTTTATACAAAGTAAATTCATATGTCATTAGTAACAAGGTGCATATTCCCATGTTTAGACGAAGATTTGTTGTCGTTTGATGCCTTGGACACGTTTTCGAAACATTGGAATTTGTACTTTATTACCACTAGTTACGTGTAAATTTACGTTGGATAAAGAATAAGTACTATGCTGTGCCATCCTCAGTCAGCGCAGGCCGTGAATGTATTATTTAAGTATTTTTCAGTTCGTACAAGTTCTATTCTGTGTTGTTTATCAATTCGTTTATGTTATCTAGATTGTGTCTAGGGTATAATATTTATGTATGTGAATTTGTGTATTTATGTATGTATATAAGGGTATTTTAAAAGTAAAAAGTGATTTTATAATAACATTTTTATTTCGTTAATACAATAAAGATTTATGTAATAAAAATATAAAGAGATATAGCGTATTAAGTCAACAAATTTGAAAAAACGACGTTTGTTACGTCATGTGAGCTTATGTAGTTTTTAATAATCGTTATAAATTTTACATTCAGATAAGTTACTTTATTATTAAGATAATTCAATAAAGTATTTATAATTGAATTTTAAATAAACATTTCATAAAACACTAAAACGATAGGGTATAATAACAAATTACGTTTCAATTTAATCTACTTTACAGCATTGTGTAATCCAAAAGAATATTCAACTCGCATCGAGCAAAAACACGATCCAACAAAAAATATAAACAACTTACGAAATTTTACGACCACAACATCATAAAAAATTATCCCGGTAATAATATTTCACACACTTCGTGATGTAATTTTCCTTTACAACTTCCCGAAGTTACAGAAGTTTCAGTCACGTCTCTCACACAAAGGATATCGTAAAGTGACATCCACGATGGCCAGACTTAACGCCAAATAACGATCAATCATGCTTTGTTTGTACTTCACTACTAAAAGTAACATAGATTTATACCGAATTTGCCTTTGAAACAACGAGACGAGTTTTACACTGTATTTAATATGCCTCACGGTTTTACCCGCTCAGAATTTCGGTGCTGATCAGATTGATTGCCAGGTTAACAGTGTACGTTCTGTGATGGGAATCATAAAATTATATTTTAAAAATTGATTTTTGAGATGCCGGAAATGTCGCATCCCTTCCCTAGTGTCCTATCCCCATTCTTCACTTATTTCTTTTTAAGCTGGTAATGCATTTGTAGATAATATACATAAAAAAGTCTTTTCATATGCCCCAGCAATTGTGACGTTAATGTTTTTATTATATTTCTTGTACTCTAAACGACTGGAATTTTCATGGGCTAACTCACTCCGAACCAATAGGACTATTTACAGTTTGTAAACTGATGAGGTAGTGGACAGTTTTCTGTAGCCAGTTTATTGTTCGCTCCCATAGGTTGTAGCCTGACTTCAGATTAGCGCGGTCAAACAAACAAACATAGTTTTCAGGATTATGTATTACTATAGATGTAAAGAAAAAGTTATTTTCTTATTCCATTATAGAACTTTTCAATCTTAGCAGTCAGAGTGAATGTGTGGTGGCTCTTTAATTAGATTGGAAGCGTAGACTAAGATTCTTTTTTTATTTAGTAATTTTTCCGGTTTTATTCAAATAAATTAATCTTTGTAAATAATTGTTGTAATTGATTGAAGTCACTATAAAGTGAATACATTTAATGGGCACAAATTTCTATAATGTATCCTACAGTGCAAAAATTTACTGAAATGAAACAGAAAATCGTTACGTGCTCTTAATTGGTATAATTTATTTCATGTTACACTTGAGATGCGGAAAGTGCAGGAACAAAGCAGTTAGAATATTATACGAATCAACGCCATGTTCGAAACGTCTTGTTGTTTCAAACCACAGATAAACGTATTTTCTCGTAACCCACAGCAAGTCGTACTTGGTACCAAAGACTTTGTGTGACCTCTATGTGAACCTCACCTTCATATTCAAAACGTCTCAATGCTTTTCCATAAAAGACTATTTTCTCGTGCTAACCTACAATTACTCATACTTATAGCCGAAGACGGTTTGTATGACCTTTATGTAATCTTCACTGTCATATTCAAAACGTGTCAATGTTTTTTTCCATAAAAGTCTATTTTTAAGTTATGCTTGGAGCTAGTGAGGATCGTATGACCTCTATGTAAACTGTAAGCGTTTATGACCTACGTGGAGCCCCATATTAGTTTGGATGAAGGTTAATAATAGAAAATTTCTGGATTTAAGATTATATCAAGATACAGCCTGAAATCCGAAGATTTTCTATTTCAACTACTATCCCTTGGACATCCCGGTGTTTGAGAAACATGAAACTAAAATTGCCCTATTTGGACGCTGATATGCAATATTGTGTCAAGCCACACGGACTTTTTTTTGAGAAAATGGCGTCTAAAGATGTCAAACCTATTCTTAATAAATATGTTTGAAGAAGTATATATCCACCTTTTCTTTTATTTTTTTTAATAAAAGGTATAATTAATCAAAGCAGATTGATACATTTCATATAATATTTATTAAGAAGTTTTTCAAATATTTGAGATTATTGCATAAATTGCAAAATATAGAACGCACTTGAAATTCGAAACAATTAATTAGGAAACTTTTTTCCGTACTTTTTTAGTTTATATGACCTTAATTTTTTGAATAATCTTAAATAGGTAATGCAGTATCAAAATACATCAATATCTCAAAATTTGACTTTTTGTCGGTTGACACATTATTGCTTATCACCATCCATTTATGAAATACGTCTTATGAAAGTTGCAGTTCAAATCTGACCTAGCATCGCCAAGCATTGGTAATGTTTTCGAATGCATGTTTAAATTCATCTCATGTTTCGCGGTAAAGGAAATTGTGAAGAAACCTGCCAATTTCTAGTAAAGCAAAAGTTAACCTGCTTTACCGGCTGTTAACTGTTACTATACTTACTGTAGCACACACGACAAAACTGCGTTTCTACATTACACGATTACTTGAACTTATATAACTAACTAGTTGTGCTTTGCGGTTTTACTCGCGTTTATGGTTACTGCTTCGCTCCCATGAGTCGTATGTAATATAGCCTATAGTCTTCCTCAATAAATAAACTATCTAACACAAAAATAATTTTCAATTCGAACCATTATTAGTTCCTAAGATTTGCACGTTCAAAGAAACAAATTCTTCAGTTATATAATACTCATATATATTAGTATAAATAGATCATACGTTCAAAGAAGACTCCAAGAATCGAAGAACGAACTTATCTGTATGTAAACTGTTATTTAGAGATTATCAATAAATATACGAAGTAATATATATTACATGCTCGAGGACGAAGCTCGAAATAATTACAACTGTAAAGGATCATGGCTGAAATTTGCCTAAATGTTTTTGAACGCGTCTAAGAATGTGACTTATATTAAACTCAATTATTCAATTTGTTTATATTTTTAATGATTTCGGTTTAGTCCATGAAAGCCACAAAAAATTGTCTTAAATAATTAAAATCTTAATTACTTCCGGTTTCGTTTCGAATAAATGGCGATGTATAGTGTTGCAATTTAAGAAAAAAAAACAAAAAGATGCAATTTGCATAACCTTGCGTATCATATTAGAAGTGACAAAAATTATAACACATCCTGTGATTGATCGTAATAATGATTAATACAATAAAATAAATAATAATCTCCCTGTTTCTTGTATTTATTACTATATGTACATACTCTTTACAACCTGTAAGAACGCAACTATACGGGAATATAACAATAATAATGACAACATTATGTGACGGTATGTTGAATTCGACATTACAATATATGTCAGTAGTCTAGTTTGATCTAGTGCTACGCTATTTGCTTATAAATCTATTTCCTTAGTTTCCTTCAGTTTTAACCTTCGCTTTGCCCACGGACTTGATTCTTTGCTTTACTTTTTGACTTTTGCTTGCTCTCGAACTGATACCTGCTATAAACGATTATAATATTATTATATGAAGAGCTTCATCCTCGATATTAGCAAATAATACATGTTACTCCTTACTAATCCGCCCACCCGCAGTAGAGCAGCGTGGCGTATTAAGCTGTAAAACCTTCTCTAAGGAGAGGAGGCCTTTCAGTGCTCATTTATAGGCTGTTACTTTACATGTTTTATTTGATAATATTAAATTGAGGTAAAAAATAACATAAAGTAACAGCCTGTATATGTCCCACTGCTGGACTAACGCCTCCTCTCCTATTAAGGAGAATGTTTAGAACTTAAACCACCACGCTTCTCCACTGCGGGTTGGCGGATATACATGTGTCAGAATTTACCCCGGCACATGCAGGATTCCTCACGATGTTTTCCTTCACCGCCGAGCTCGAGATGTATTTAAACACAAATTTAGCACTTGAAAAATCAGCGGTGCTAGCCGGGGTTAGAACCCGCGATCATCAGTAAAGATCGACGTGTTCTAACCACTAGGCCATATATATTGATGGTGAAGCTCGAAATATAATGGGATATGCTTATTGTATTTCGAGTCAGGTTTTTATTCAATTTTCACAAAACGACCAGGCAACGTTTCTCTGTGGTCAACCACAACACGTTGTCAGTTCATGCCACGTAACGGGATGTGATAGAAAAATTACAACAGTTTTTAATGTCGCTTTAAAAGGTTTATATTTAACGGACCGCAGGGCCTTTATTTTTAAAACCGCAACGGATGCAACAATACTTAATTTAAATGACACTAAATAATGGCACGAATAATTTTAGAACGGTGTCTTCTTAAATCTGGAATTACATAAGTATTTAAGATATACATACCTCTATTTTAAATTTTTTCTAGCGTGTCGGTGTCAATTTAAAAATTAATTTAGCGTGATTTTAAAAATAAATATTTTAAAATACATATTACTATACGAAATAAGTAATAGTATTACTTACATTTTAATAAAAAGTGGTATCATTAAAAATATGTCTATAATGTAAAAAAAAATTGAAAAAGTTAAGGATATTATTTGTAAGTTCCATGAACCACCCCAATGTATTTGCTTATATGAATATCTTCACAACACAAAAATTAGGTATAATTTAGAACATTCGCTGAATCTATCTAGAGATACTTTATTGTTTTGATTTTTTACAGCAAATACATTTTATTTATGTATTTAGATTTGCATAAATCTTTTGAGACGTTCGACGCAAAATAATCATGTTGTATGCGATGTAAAAATTTAATAAGCGGAATTTTTGCTATTACAGTTATCGCGAGTTTTATCTATATTCAAATGTTTGGAATGTCTCTCAAATCCATTTTTCGTTGATTATGTTCGCACGAGAGGGAATTATGCTACACAGTTTTGCATACGAAATATATTGATAGTTTTTTACACTTGATCCTTGTCGAATGTTGAACTCGTAACACAACAGGAGTTATTGAACCATAAACTAGTTTGTATGCGAACACATGAGAGCGATATTGAGCAAAACTATCAGAGCAGCTGTAAAATAAATGCTCAGCGGAAAATGTGGCGTATTTATGTTTAGTTTAGATGCCCTAAAACATTTACTACGAGCGCTGGCAGCGTTATTTTCCACGTTAAATGTCATGATTGTTACGTACAAACGAATATTTTTTAAGGTTCCGTAGCTAAGAAATGCTAACGAGACCTTATTTAAAGTTACGCCGTCTAGTTGTTAAACATTTTTTGAATATTAGAGTTAGCCGGCTGTTTTTTTTTATAAAAAAAGTAAAAAACGTACGTGGTTTTCAACGTTTTATTTATTCTTGGTTTTATCTTAAAAATGGTCATAAAAATAAGTCTGAGCAAGCCCAGTGAGATGTCAGTTTCAAAAAAATACGTTCTGACAATTAATTTCTGATTATTAGCCCCTAGTGTAAATTGTGACTATAGTAGTGAACGCGTAATGGTAAGTAAGGAAACACTTTTTTGTTAAATATATAAAGAGAATATTGTGTCGTAATACGGAACCGTCAGAGTAATAATTCGAATGGCACTGAGACGGTTTTTTTTAATTATGCTGTTGATTTAAATAAATAAATGATGTACAGAGACAATTATCTTTAATATATTTAAACGAATTGTTCAATTATAATTATCACACTTTAATAAAACAATAAATATGCATGAATAACATGAGAATATGACATTATGATGTACATTTCGTAATAAATATTAAAACACGAACGTGCAAAGACAAACAAATGAGTTCTTCAGTTCAACTTTGAACGTGAAAAGATACAACTTTTGTATAAAACTACGTACTGAAAATTGAGTCTCAGTATAATTTAGCGTAGAAGAAACACATGCATGCACGTGAACATAAACTGCATTTTCCGGTAATATTAGCAGCGTGGGCCATTGACTTAAAATGGTCGTCCCGGTCCACGTTGCATTATTGCGGTAGAGATGTATTCTGATGTCACACTATTTTAATTTATTACTTTACTGATTTATAATATAGCCTGCTATAGAGAATAATATATTATACAACAATCACTTAATATTAATTATTCAAAATTATTAAACTTTGTAATAAATGTAATGTGCGTGTATTTTAGAGATTGAAGTTACGAGAATATGTATGTTGGTACTATATTTAATTGATATAAATTATTTAGGGTTTTTAAAGCATTTTCCAAGCGCTTTTGAGTGAATATGGTTTGCATTTTTCTTATGAGGTTTCTCTGATTAAGTTTTGTTATTTACTTATAGTAAATGATCAATAAGGAAAAAATTAATTAATGTCATACATGTAACTAAATTTTCACTAATTATAATATTACAGTAGTAATTAAAATTATCCAAAGCTAGGATAATTATTGTTAAGATACATAAAAATAAATATTTAAAAAAAGCATTTTTATTAATACTTTTCACAAAAATAAAAAAATGTAAATTTTTTTTTATACAGTTGGCTTAGAACGCAACATGAATAAAGCCTTTATTAAAAATTCCGTTGTAAAAGCCTACGATACGGAAGATATAGAGTGCTTCAAAAATAGTACAACAATATTCGAGACCAACTGCTGACAGAATATACGCAACCTGAAAAATATTGCTCAATGCAACTTGTACTATGTGTTATAAATAAAACTCACATTTTATATTCATTCACCTTTTTAGTAAAGTTTAACAACTATTTTCATTTAATATAAAATTACAATATTTTATATACATTTATTGATAAAATCTTTCATCTATTTTTATTTAAAACATTATGTCTTTTCTAATATAATAAACAAAATAAATTACCTTCATAAAAAAAAATGTGAAAACCTCAATATTAAGCCATTTCTTCTTATAGTTAGTAGTAGAGTAGAGTAACTAAACTCAGAAACAAATCTCTGTTGCAGCATACTTAATCTTTCTTTTTTTTAATCGTGTTAGATACATAATATTATGTGTTCATATGAGTATTATATTTTGTTTATATAAATCTATGTCTGATTATGGTGTCATAAAACGCTACGTATTTTATATTGGCGCGCTGGGTAGCGTCTTGTGTAAGCTTAAATAGTGTTACAAATTTCCAATGGTGATGTTTTTTTTATAAAAATTGTTGGTATACGAGCACGCGGTACACCTGTTAAGTGATAACCGATGGCCATGGACATTTGCGGTACCATATAAACCACAAATCTTCTTAAAAAGTGAAGAAGGAAGTGAAAAAATGAATTGAAGACGGGGTAAGGATTCCAGTTCTCTCGCCCACATTACAGCTACATTAGCTTCTTCACAATGTTCTTAAGTGAGAGTAAGGTACTGCCCGGTCGAACCAAACCGTGTATTTCTAGAGTCACCTCAGTAAAGTGGAAGGAATAATATTTTATTGATTATACATGATTTTAATTAAGTATCACATTTACAATACATTTAAATATACCTATTAATAAAACCAGTAATTTTATGGTATGCATTTTCATAAAACCATTTGCAATAAATTGATATGATTGAAGAATTAATGTCAATTTAACAGTTGAATTCCTATAAAATGGGCTCATTGAAAAATTATTATGTATTTATTAAAAAATTGACTCAATAAATTTGATGGAAAAAAAATTAAAACTGAATCGACAAACTGAAACCGACCTTATGTGGTGCGATAAAGTTTCACGATAGGCTGAAACTGTGAGCGAATTGATATAAATATATGCTCACAATTTTACGAGAAACCTGAATTTACGGCCAAAAAATATTGGACGAGGTCCAACGATACTCTATTAACAACATTATTTGTTTTCAATATTTTCAAGTCGAGAGCTTATTTCTTGTACAATCTATGTGTTATACGTGACGGTATAATAAGATTACCAAAAAATGTCATATGAAAATGAAAATTCAATTTTAAAATATAGTTACTTTATTCAAGGCTTTAAAGCGCTTTTTAATCGCCAATTTACAAATTAGTTTAAAATGAGGTAAGAGTATTAACGTTGGCTTCGCTCGCGTGGGTATCAGTGTCTTTTTAATTGAAAAATGTCTAAAAATATCCGTTAAATATATAAATATGATGTAATTTTAATTTATAAGATTATGAAAATCTTAATTTATCTTCTTAAAGTTTATAAATAAGTAATATAATCATACATCTAACGAGATATCGTTTTAAATCAGCGCAGATGGTTGCAGCTTAGCTCGTGTAATATGTCAGAAAAAAGGAAATTTTTCGTTATTCTGACGCATGTGTAAAAACCTTACTAATGTAAAGATTAAAAAAAATAGTACTTTTGTTTTTGCTTGAAAGAGCAAGAAAGTTCAATTCTCAGAAAAATATTTGAAGGATATACAATTCTACTTTCTGCTAAGTAACTACGCCCATTATACCTAATTTGATAATCAAGAGTGTAAGCCAACCACGTTCCGAATATTCCTCAAACCAGACGACCCGTTACAGCGTAGGTACAAAACAAGCATATACCTATAAAACATGTCTCATATATGGACGCTGAAGTCCGTGTGAATTGAAAGAGTACTGCTTGTACAGTGTCAAGCCACACGGACTTCATTTTGAGGAAATGGCGCCATTTCTTTCATTTAAAAATGTCAAACCTATTTTTAATATATTTGTTTGTAGAAGTATATATCCATCTTGTCTTTTCTATTTTGATAAAATATATAATAAATTAAAATTTGAATCTGAAAAAAATAATTATGGGATAATAGATTTAATTTATCAAATATTTTATGTATTATGTAATAAAAAGTTTTTTAAATAGTTGAAATTATATGGATAGTACTTAAGATTCGAAACATGAAATTAAGAATCTTTTTTCCGTACTTAATTGTTTACACGAATTGAATTTTTTTTATATTGTTAAATAGGTTACGAGCTATCAAATACATCAGCATATCCGAATTTGTCTTTTTGTGACTGACACATTGTTGCGAAAACTTTATTTCCTACATACAAATTATTCATAAGTGATAACATCACAAAATGTACATTACACTGTACAACATGTTTATCAAGACAAGATTGTACAGGAAAACGCATTTATTTTCGTAATTAGAGGAGACGTCGCCGGCTGCCGTACATACGACCGGTGTAAGAAATGAAACACCATTTTCATTAATGCTAACCAAGTTATTTCTCCATCGCACTTTGCTCGACAAATTAATTGTTTCGCCGACAAATTGTCGCTGTTTCGGATAATAGCCGCTTTTTTGATGAGGGTCCCCTAAGCGTTTCTAGGAAAGTGATTTTTTTTTTAATTGGTCGCCGTTTTTATAGAATGTATTGGTTCTTACATTTAAATATATATGTGTATATAACCACGGAGACTTCTCTTTTGAGTTCTAGTTATTTGGCATTACATAATGGTAATGTTGCTGATATATATACACGTGGTCCAAAGAATTGCTAGGCAATTCTCAACGGAAAGAAAAAAGGGGCTCGTCTTTTTGGTACTGTCGATGATAAAAATAATGGATAAATCCTTTTTGGACTGTTAAAAAATATTTTTTTCGAGATACTTGTCAGATGTTTTCTGGAAAAAACCTGCTTCAGAAAATGAGATTTTTCTTTTGAAAAAATAGGTTTATTAAAAATGTTCTAACAACAACATTTTAAACATAAGAGGAAAGAACACAGATCCTCTTCGTCTTTGATGTAGCAAAAGACTTTAAAAATATAAAAATAGAAGTCTAAATTAGTTTGAAAAATAAGTACGAAGTAAACGAGTTTTTTATTAAAAATTATATTCAGTGAAGTAAATTAAACGTTACTTCTAATATTTCATTTTTAAGGGAAACAAAAGGGGCTGATTTTTTTATGGTAGAAATATTTTTTTGGGAAACTCATTATTTTCACCTCGCGCGTCTGAGAAATCGTTTCCAAGACTGTTTTATTAATTAATGGCGGTGATGAAATAAGATTCGGGCTAGGTTTATACACCTGGATGGTTTAAACCAAAATTTTATTCCAACCACTAAATATGGATCGCAATTTCTTTTGGATTATGTACGCGCGTGCCATAACCTGAAGACTAAAAATATGGTTGTGAGTTTTTCTTAATGATTTACATAGACGTTGTTAAGCAATAATGTGTCAAGCCACACGGACTTCATTTTGAGAAAATTGCGTCTAAATATATGAAAACTTTTCTTAACAAATTTGTTTGAAGACGTATATATCCATCTTCTCTTTTCTATTTTGATAAATTAAAAGAAGATTAGTATAATAAAAAGTTTTATCTAATAATAAGTTTTTAAAATATATTATAGACTATTGCATATCCAAAATATTGAGCACACTTCAATATTCGGAACATTAAATTAAGTAACTTTTTTTTTGTACATACTGTTTGGCCTAGAAAAAAATGTAATAATGTTATATACATGAGGCATTATTAGAATACACCAATATCCCGAATTCAAATTTATTTCTTATTAGCATCTACATAAAATTTACATAAATTATTTATCATTGTTTTTACACCTGAAATAATTTACTCTAAGCGCGTTTTTGGGCGACTTATTTAGCTTACATGACGTAAGCACTTAGTGTTACCAAGTTACATAACAGTTTATATCAATTTCGTAAGTAAAACTTACAGGTATGATTCACGCATTATGATTACTGGTTACTACGTCTGCGTCTGTAATAAGTCGATACTTACATACATCTTACGCTAAATCCACCAACCTTCTTAAAAATACGGGCTTACTATCGCAAATATACTTCATCAAGTGGAATTAGTACTTTTTGGGAATAGCGGGTTCAAAAAACTAAATATTTATTTGGCGTCATAGATTTTTTTTCAAATATCATTGGAAACCTTTGTACTTTTCGTGATAAAAAGACTGAGAACGATCTATTGTGGAAACAATGATGCAAGATTTTATACGACTATCGAAAAATTCGTATGACACATGTTGCATATTTATACATATTGTTGCCACCACAGCCAAAAATATTTATTAAATCAAGAACACGTTGCTAAAAGGCAAAACTAAAGAGCAATAAATATTTACTAAGCCATATAACAAGCGATATTTCGCAAATCTGAAATATTACTATCATAATTCAAGATCGAGTTATTTGGTTATCGCTGAACAATGCAGACCGCGCATGAAATTACAAATACCATCTTACAGTAAAATGTTTAGGAATAGAACGTTTTATTCATTATTAGCTTTTGTTTGCGGCTTTACCCACGTTAACGTAGGTTGATCATTTCAATTGACTACTTAAAGTTTAATTAATTTATGTATTTAAAGCATTTTCTATAAATAAAATAAAGCTTCTTGCTTTGTCGTGTACTATTAGTTCCCAGAAGTTATTACTTATATAAAACTATCAGACTGCGCAATAATAAGGGGAGTATATTTGTATTCAACATCAGCGATATCGATTTTTTGTTAGGAAAATTACTTTATCAAAAAACTTATGATGCAGTTTTAGTTTAAATCAAATTCGACAATGAGGTATTATGTATATACATAAAATATAGCTTTTAACTATCTAGAATAAAGTAATATTCAAATGGTACCATAGTTTTTTAATGAGTTTTCTGGTACCGGGATTCATTTTGCACATACCAAATTCACTTTCACTTTAATATAGATTTTGTAGTAAAAAGAATAAAAAAGTACAATACTATTATTATCCCGACTAATTTTGTTTCCATATAACAAAAGTAATTTTAACCAGTCACGGCGTGCGTATTGACGCACTATTGACTATTGAGTCGCCATACGTAATTATATCTCATGAGTAAAAACCGATTAGTTGTAGACGTTTTCAGGATAATTGTAACATCGGGTTATGAGTTTTCTTCTTTTAATGTAACATATTGTATCTGGTTTATATTAAACTCTATCGCAAAATTGCAGTTATATAACCATTAAAAATAACGCGCCCCTCGCGATTTTACTCCCATTTATGGTTACTGCTTCGCTCGTGTGAGTTGTAGCATGGTGTTATATAGCCTATAGCCTTCCTCAATGCCTTATCCAACGCAAAAATATTTTTTCCGATCGAAATGATAGATTCAGAGAATACTCCTTACATAATAATAAAGCTATTTATTTGGAACTGCTTACAGACTAATGCAACAATAAATTATACTACTGTTAGCAGACAGAAGAAATTTTTATGACGGTAGCTTGCTATCGCTATAAAAGGAAGACGTCAGCCATTCGAGCATCACTTTGCTGTTGAACTTCAGACTGCGCGGAAGCTCTGCCTGGCTTTCATTTTGCTTATTTCATTATTTTTGTAATTAAAATTAGTCTAGAACGTATTTTGGTTGTAAATTCGTTAACTCATAAAATTAAATGTTCACTTTTGTTTTATAATCTTTTTTTTTTAAGTCTACCTACATCTTATTTCTAACATCAGAAGCGGGATTGAATGCCAAATCCGCTCAAATTAGTCATCCGAATTTTAATGAAATGTTGTTGGTTTGAGTTTTAACGATCGGGCAGAGTTTGAATTATAGCGTCTGAAAGTGAAATAAGCAAAAGAGGAGGAAGACGTCGTATACGGCCTTCCCCTTCCGTTTCTACTAATCACTTAGAGGGTTTTGAAATTATTACAGACACGATTGAGACGAAGAACGATCACGGCAAAACTACGAGCCGCGAGCTGCTTCCGAGGTCTACGTGGATCCTGGCTACACGTTGGCGCTGCAGAGCGCGAGACGTGTGCAGAATTCTTTGAAATTGAAACTAATGCAATGTGTGTTGTGGGTATGCTACCTGTGTTGTTGAAAGTAAGCGCCTCTGCCATGAGTTACCTACAACACACTCGACATCGACCTACGTGGGGTTGACACCTGTACCAGAACGCGTGTCTTTCGAGGGCGAACGCGCTGACGCATTGGTGCCACCGAGAGAGGATAAGAGCAACACTGCTGAACGTCTATTAGAAACCATAAGTTCTTTGCTGGTGAGATCAATCCAATTTTTCACTAATCTAGTCCTAGTGTTCATGATGTCGACAAGTATTGTTTTAAAGTAGAGTGTATGAGCGAAATACATTTAGTTAGGGTCAGGTATGACCGAGCGAGTAAATAGAAGTAGATATGTTGGCCAATTCCTTGTTTGTGAACAAAATCATTGATTTGACCTTGAGACATTTTTGATTTACAAATATGTGATCTGTTCCCAAATTTAAAGCCAAATTTAAGACTTTGTATTAAACAATGACACGATCAAGTTGCATCGGTGATGACCGATTAAAGGCCTGTGTAAAGCTTGTCACTGTCGTTGTCTAGGTATCGGGGTGACCCGTTAGAGACCGATGTAAACGCCTGTTGTGAGCAAACTATGCTTAAAAGGTATTCGGGTGCGCGGGAAGAGACCTGTGTAAAGCCTATGTTGACTGACTTGCCTTCTTGGTTATACTGGAATTGTGTAATAGTGCGTTGTTCGGTACAAAGTCAAATTTATTGCTTTTAAAGGATTTGAATTCAATTACGAAATAAATTAATGTGTCCATATGTTGGTTCCGGGTAATTGTGAAAACCAAATGCTGTTTCTGATTGTTTTTACTGCAGGACTGTCTGCGTGGTGAGGTGCTGTCAGGGCTGCGAGGACGCTGCCGTGTCAGGAGAGGCCGTGTTAGCAGACAGAAGAAATTTTTATGACGGTAGCTTGCTATCGCTATAAAAGGAAGACGTCAGCCATTCGAGCATCACTTTGCTGTTGAACTTCAGACTGCGCGGAAGCTCTGCCTGGCTTTCATTTTGCTTATTTCATTATTTTTGTAATTAAAATTAGTCTAGAACGTATTTTGGTTGTAAATTCGTTAACTCATAAAATTAAATGTTCACTTTTGTTTTATAATCTTTTTTTTTTAAGTCTACCTACATCTTATTTCTAACACTACATTTACTAGTATATAATTTTATATGTATGGCTTACAAAGCTTATAAAGTAAAGATTATAAAGTAAAAATAAAACTTTAGTATTTACTAATCTACAATCTACTTCTAGCCTATTATTTGTTTCTTTTTTGTTTTGTTTTCTGTCCGTTTGCCAGATCCGTTTGCCAGTCGGCAATGGCCTCCTCCAACCTTTCCTGTTTCTGTCTCTCTTGGGCTATTCTGTTCAAATCACTCCAGCTACTAACCTTATGTCATCGTCCCACCTTTTCTGGGGTCTGCCCTTCTTTCTATTTCCTTCTCGGTCTAACTTCTTCGGTCAAACGTTTATATTACTAAAGGTAACAAAGATTCGCCAAGTTTGACAATTTACGTCCGCCATATTTATTTTTCGCTGACGTCATATGCCACTCCGGGGAAAAAATATGAAAAACATTACGTCTTCTTCTGGGTCTGTTGTTTAAAAATATAATTTTTAGATTCTCTTTGCCTTACAAAGTTAATTTCAACTTGCGATGTATGTATTATTCATAATGTGAAGCAGACATCTTTAACCAATTGAGCTGAATAGTTATCCAAACTCAACGTGTTTACAAAAACCGCGTGTAGTTTGGATGACAATGCATAGCTAGGTATGTGACGTCATCCTAAACCCACATGGCGGAACACCCAAGATGGCGGACTGGTTATTTAATTAAATTGTTTAGTTCATTTCATGAATTTTTATGTCGAACTCAATGTGAGGATTTTGTGGGTCAAGATGTTGCTATTCTAAGTGTGAAACGAGTTTATTAACTTCGTTGTTCGTAATTGCAGTTCGGAGCTTGTTGTTCTTATCTCGAAAGCTAATGAACAGAAGGCGGTAAGATGAAACTCAGGAAGGTTAATTTTCAACCAGATCTTTTCATACGTTTTGCTTAGTTTCTGCTATTAAAGAAGTCGTTGGTTTTCGTTTTGTTGAAAATTCTGAAGTTGACTGTTATTATTTCATATTGTCGTTTACAAATATTAGATTTCTGTGTTATCTTTATTACGTAAAAGGAGAATTCAAACATAGAGTCAAATTGGACCTAAGATTGCTATTGTCGGATATTCCTATACATGTAAAGAAATGTTCTTTTCATGTTATAAATTTGTAATTATGTAGATTTTATATTATATTAAAATATGTATAATGATGTTTATTTTTATTTTTTACAAACTGATAATGGAAACGATGAATAAGAAAAAATAAATTTTACTGTAAATAATGTAACTATAAAAATCATGTATTAAACAATGACATTGATATACTAAACATAAATAATAAACATAAAAGTCGTTTCTTTGTTTTTCAGGTGTGTAATAAAATATTATGTAAAAAAGTCGCCATAAATAATGTAATATAATATAATTAAAGTATAATTATCAAAATAAACCTTTGGTTTTCAGAGCAACACAATGTTTATTTATTTAACCAATTAAAAAAAGATTCTAGTATACATATTAATAAAGTTAATTGTTACTACTTGATGTTAAAGTAAATTCTTAAAATTTCAGTATTTAAATAATTATTAAAAAAAGTGTTTTTCAAATGATATTTTAAAAGCGGTTATTCGCGAGGTGATTTTCAAACAGAAAAAGCAGGAAATTTTAATTTCTGTCACTAAAAAGGTAGCATTAAAAAAGCAGTATTCATTTACACCATTTTTCAATGGGAACCCGACTCGCTCAGCCACTATTGTGTCTCCTGAGTAAACACTGAAGGAAGCCTCACGCATTCCCATTCTTACACATCATCGCGGCACGCTAGGTTAATGATACGTTCCATTGCTGGCTGGAAATAGCACTTCTTTGAGAATAAGCCATGGGTTTTTTTTTCAAAGTCGGGACTTTCAAAGGCTGTCCTATTTGACTAATATACCTGTCGCAAAATGGAGAGGTGTGGCAATTGTTTTGTTTTGTATAAACGGACGTTTATGACTTTTGTTTTTATTTTTTTTTTAAAAACGAAGGTTCTACATTCGACGTACTTTATGTTTGTTAACGTTTAGTGGTTAAGACGTAAAAACGTAACAAACAGTCACAAACTACTAATTACTTTAGTTTAGCGTATATATAATTCAATAACTTTAATTAATAAACAAGAAATATAATATAAAAAGTATTTATTAAAATAAATAAATCTTTTATTTGTATATTATTATAAATGCTAGTCAATTTACACAATACATTTTGTAAAGATACTATTTTAATGGAATCATACATAAATAATGAAAGGGAAAGATTTACGACAGATGACGTAGTATTACTACAACTGGCTACTCTGAGATTAAGTTAAATTTTCATGCAAATTTTTATATTATGATGAAACATTGAACGCAACCCAAGAGGGAAATCTTACGTCATTTAAAATGTAAAGCATAAAGCGCATATTCAGGTAAATGTTAAAGAATTTTGAATATATGTAAAACGTTCTGTATATCTTAATAAAGATTATTTAAATCATACTTAACATGGATCTATTGATACTTTTAAAAATGGACGCTGATAAGCAATACTGTGTCAAGCCACACTGACTTCATTTTGAGAAAATGGCGTCTAAAGATGTCAAACCTATTCTTAATAAATACAGAATGAATTTTTAACTGGGCGTGACAGCCTGAATTCGAAACTATAAAGAATAGCGATAAATACTTAAAGAAGTCTTGCGAACTATTTTGATGAAAACTAAATCTGCATTATTAGTTTTTTGAAAAAAAAACCACACTATATTATTGTATCATCTAATAGTTAGATGATGATGAGAGATGTACTTAAAGAATCAACTTTTAGGAAGTAATAGTATACGGAAAACTAAATAAAAAAAACTTATTTTCAATAAAATAGTAATAAAGTCATATATCCCGGTGCAAAAAAGAGATGTGACATAAAATTAAAATTTGTATTTAAAATTAAAATTTGTTTAATTCCCGCTGATGATGATGGTTTCTTTTTTTTTTTTTGTTTACGCAGGGTAAATCTTCATAGATACCCGACTCCTGGGGGGGAGACCGGGTTATGTGAGATTGTACTCACTAAAACCCCCTGCGATGGCCGCCAAAGCACGGAAAACTGAGAGGCTACGGGATCGCTTTCGCAGGCACGTCCGCGGCCTCTCCTGTGCGTTGCTCCACTCGTGGCTTGCGGAGCCCTTCTCAGGAGGGCGAAGATGGTCTCGCCCTCCCCGCACCCCTCGCTGGTGCGTACACCGGCAGTCCGGGGCCATACCGGACTGCGGTCCTCCTCTCGGCCGTATGAAAACGGATGCGTGAGACCCCCATCTCACGCACCCACGGCCGGAGGGAGTGCCCTACTTATTCCGCCCCGGGCACTGGGGCTTGGAGGCCGTGAAGGCGACCCGCAGGTCGCCTCCGCCGGGTGGGATCGGCCCTCTCCCGAGCCCGCCCCGCAGTCTCCTTCTGGACCATGACGATCTCACAGAAGTTGACTACGGCCTCCCTCGCCGATTCCCTGCGTAGCATCGCCGACACGACTGCTCGCAGGGAGAGATTTCGCCCGATTTGCTGGACCAAGACTTGCCTTTCCGCGGTCCACGCGGGACACGCCTCCAGCGTGTGTTGGGCATCGTCTTGGTCCGCCCCGCAGTGGTGGCAAACCGCCGTCGCCTCGCGTCCGATCCTATACAGGTACTCTCCAAAGCAACCGTGACCGGTCAGTACCTGTGTAAGTCGGAAGGTGACTCGTCGCTTCCGCCGCATCCAGGCCTCGAAGGCTGGCAGGATCGCACTCACGACGCGTTTGTGCGCGTACCGGTCTCCGCGGAGACGGGCGCACCACGTCGTGTGTGCCCTTCTCTGCTCCTGCCGCCTGAGCGCTTCGAGGACGCTGGCAGGGTAGGACGCACTTCCGCCGCTTTGACGGAGGGCGCGAGTCTGGTCGTAGACCCTCGCGTCCCTCTCCGCCAGGATGTCCAACGGCGGAAAGCACGCCAGAAGGGTCGCCGCCTCAAAGGATATCGTGCGATATCCCCGCACCATGCGGATGGCCACTCTCCGCTGCAGACTCAGGATCTTAGTCTTGCAGCGGCGGGTGCCCGTCAGTCGGTGTGACCAAACGGGTGCCCCATAGAGGGCCATCGATGGCACGACACCAGCATAGAGGCGGCGAACCTCCTCCCTCGGTCCCCCGAGATTAGGCAGCAGTCTGTGCAACGCACCCACTACCTTCTCGATCCGGGGGACCAGGAGCTTGAAGTGCTCTTCAAAGCTCCAGCGACCGTCCAGGACAAGGCCCAGGTATTTCATGTACCTGGACACCTGGACGTTTGAGTCACCTACGCGAATGATCTGCGAACGGGGTGGTTCCCGGCCCACCGGCCACTTGTGGAACCATAGCGCCTCCGTCTTATGCGGCGCTATCCGAAGACCCAGTTCGCGGATTTTCGCGACGACGAGTTTGACTCCGAGCTCGACTCGCCGTCTGGTCATCTCGAAGCTCAACCCGCATGCCAGCACCAGCGTGTCATCTGCGTAGCAGATCACGCTGACGCCTGCGGGGAGCTCGACACGCAGAACCGCGTCGTACGCGAGATTCCACAGGAGTGGTCCTAGGACCGATCCCTGTGGAACCCCGCAGTACACTTCCCTCCGGGTCCTCGTACCGTCCTGGCCCACGTACACAATGTACCTGTCGCGCAAGTAGCTCCCGACAATTGCCTGCAGGTAGAGAGGCACACGGTGGTACACCAGGGCCTCCCTGAGGATGATGGTTTCTTAGCTATAATTTATGCATCTGTTCATGTGAAGATTAATTGTTCTTTTCTAGTTGTAAATGTAAGAAACTTTTACTTGTATATACATATATACTTTTTAAAAAGTCTGGTTGAAACACTATTTCTTAATGAAATAATAAATAAGCCTTCTCATTACCTATTTATTTATAATTTTATTTGCCCGTAAACATATTTATTAGAGTCCATTAGCAGAAAAACTGTTTTTCATATACAAGAACATAAAATTCAAATTACTTTAAAAGCATTTATTTAGGTCAGACAATCTCGTTAGCGATAGTGACAATGTATATATGTAACGCACACATATGAGCCTCTTCTTTTTGTTTTTATATGTGTATTGAAATCCTTGCTTTACTAATAATTAAGAGATTATTTGTAACTTGCATAATAAACCAGCTACCCGGGTGTACTCATTACAGGGCACGGGCAAAGTACTAGGAATGTCACAATTAATTTTTTAATTTTAAATCTTGACGCATCTACGTATATAGTTACTTCATTTTCGAGCACGAGTTTTTAATAATAATTAAGACCTTAATTACAAGTACGCAATTTCATTTGCTTATTTGCTATTTAAAACGTAAACGTTCACAATCTCAATACAATAATACAACTCTCTAAAATACAATAATACTAAATACTAAATTCTCATAATTTATTCAAAAGGACATTATGTGAGGTAACAAGGAGTGGCCTTTAATGCTGGATGTTAATGATAATTTAAGGGTACCCCCTTCAATTGTCATTAATATTCGACCACTGCTTTTTATTTATAAGGATCATTAGGAGAGGAACACATTTGTAAATTTTAATCGCGTATTTGATATAAAATACCTCTGATACCTGGTAACAATTACCTAGGTTTCCTTACAAAAGCTGTTACTGTCAATATAAAGCCAGTGATAATAATTCTTATTCAATAACATACAACTTATGTAAATCATTATGAAAGTGCGAGAGCAAAACTTATAAGCGCAATTTTGGCTTTGGACAGACTTAATTTGCATTTTACAACATATTTTTATGATCGAATAATACCTATGTATTTACACAATCATTAGTATCAGATTACAATTGTAAACTGTACTGTATATGTTAAACAGCAATTATTTAGCTATATTCCGTAGCTACAACTTCCGAAGGCAGTAAAGCGTCAACTTTGTAACTTAACGGCACGAGGTGATAAACACCCATACGGACGAACGAGCAATATCTATAAAACAGTGCATTTTATTTGTAAAGCAATTTAGCTTTACTTTTACTGGTTATTGGGTAAACAATTTAGTAGACTCATATTGTGTAGTCAATATTATCCTATACAGTACTTAGGTAGAGCCTAGCTGTAACCTACCACAGCTCGTATGGCAAGACCGGGTCAGTACCTCACTCTCATAGATGATCGGCGTAAATTTAAAATACCTGCGGTTTACATAGTGAGTTAGAGAGCCGGAAGCTTTATTTCATCCCTAAATCTTTCCTGACGTGCTATTCCATTTTATCCTTTTAACTTTTTAAGATGGCAATGCATTTATGGCTTCTCTGGTGCTCTAAATGTCCATGGGCGGCGGTGATTATTTTACATCAGATTTCACGCCTCCTCGTTTGCCAGCAATTTTATATAAAAATATCGTAGAGCACGTATGCAATTTTTATTATAACAGTACTCTATTCTTGTAGACTAGCAACCTGTGCAGATGAGGCAGGATTCTCGAGGTACTTTTTTGTCCGTCAGAATAGAACGTTTCGAACTACCGCATAAAGCAGACATACTAAAATTACCGTGTAAAAAACTATCCCGAACAACAGTTTTAGTGATGGTTAAGGGATTTAAATCGTCCACGGACAAAAGTAAAATATCAGATGAAAATCTTAATATGAATAAATGAAATGAATTTCATTGAAATGAAACTATTTTAAACGGATTTAAATCGCGTATATTAATTATTTTTATCATCCCGACGTTTCGAGCACTTTGCAGCGTTCCTGGTCACGGGTAGACCAGTCTGCAGCGTTCGTGGTCACGGGTAGACTGGTCTAAAGGCAAAGTGCTCAAAAGTTTCTCAAAATGATGTTAGATAGTAGGTGGCTTCACATAGTACTGCTTCTCAGCATCCAAATATAAACTTAATAGAGTAGCCTAAACTAATATCCTCTTATATCTCTATCTATAGAGAAGAGTAATAATTGTACCCTGTTTATATCTATAGGTTTAATGTTAGATAGAAATATAAACGCTTTATTTGGTTTGTAGACTACAATTATGAAACTAAACTCATACGATATATTATACAATAGACAATACATTCAATCGCTCCTTTATAAAATTCTCGGCAAAAATATATTCTATAATAAAAGATTTCCATTACAACGTTATTCGTAAAATAAAAATACAATAAATACTTAAACAAACACTGCTAAAGTAATTGCGAAATTATTTTATGAAAGAGAATATAAAAAAAACTGGGTTGCATCGTACTTCTTCGTTAACGTGCATTCTCTTAATGAGTTTAAAATGAAACCGGCTCAATCGTTACGTTCCCGAGCCTGCTCTTAGTAAAACATCGTACTCTGTAGAACTTCATCGGATGTTTTTTATACTATCCTTCACTAACTATGTAAGTTTTTGTCGTTAGCGAGAATAAGTCTGTATATAGTTTTTAATTATCTCAAGCTGAAGTGTTTGTTTGTTGTTTTTTGCATTAGATTACTAGTATATTTATTAACATAACTTCATAACGTTACACTTTAACTCATATGACTGGGGAATGGAGTTCTTCCTTCGGCTAACTCAATCAATGTACAAAACGAAGCTGTAAGCTAATTCAGGCGGATTTTATGTGAGACTAAGTGCTGAGCCAAACGCGTTTATGGTTACTACGTTATTCCTATGAGTTGTAACGTGATGTAATATAGCGTATGGCCTTTCCCAATAAACGGGCTATTTAATGCAAAAAGATTTTTATTAATCGGAACAGTAGTTTCAAAGATTACCCTTATATACGAACTTTAAACTTAGTAACAAATTTTATGTGTTTGTAATGTAGTCGTAATTGTGGGTATAGTTGAAGTTACATAATGTTAGTTATCCTTAAATGTTTCACTTCGTGAAAGGACTACTAGAGAAAGGAGCTTAAGTCACTATACTATGTCCCTGTGGATTGGTGAGTAATGGGGAGAATTGAAATCGATGTGTTTCTGGAGTCCCGAAATAGGATTATGTTGCCTTAATGGGAGTTGTTGAGTTTAAAGCGTTTATTTATTTATATCTATCTGAACTGAGGTAGAACCTACCTGCCCATTGACTACAACTCGTATATCGGTTGGCTCGACTATGGCAGTACCTCACTTTCACAGAAGACTGGCGTGAAGTGGCTAATATAACTGTGTGCCATGTTGTGTGTGGGAGAACTGGAAGCTTTTCCAATTCCTTTCCTCATTTCCAATTCATCCCTTATTCCATTTTAAAACTGGCAGTGCATTTATGGTAACATCAAGTATTCCGCTTGAAAAAAATGGATCCTGATAAGCAATAATGTGTCAACCAACAAAAAGTTAAATTCGGAGATGTTAATGTATTTTGATACTGTATCACCTGTTAACACTATTCAATAAAAAATAAAGTAATATAAACAAAATAAGTACGGAAAAAAGTTTCTTAATCAATTGTTTCGAATTTCAAAGTCGTTTCTTGTTTTGTAATTTATACAATAATCACATATATTTAAAAAACTTTTTATTAGATAATATATTAAATGTAGCAACCTGTTTTTAATTAATTTTACATTTAATCAAAAAAGAAAAGAAAATATGGAAAAATACTTATTCAAACAAATTATTAAGAATGGGTTTGACATCTTTAAACGCCATTTACTCAAAATTAAGTTCGTGTGGCTTGACACAGTATTGCTTATCAGCGTCCAAATATACTAAAATAATAAAACAGAGCCAATTTTGTAAGTACGAAGTAAATATCGGAACCACTGAACCGATTTTAAAAATTATGATACCATCTGAATGGTTCATTATTCTGGATTGTCATAGGCTATATTTTATCTATATATACATATATGCTTTCCTTTGCGTTTTCATTCGCGTTTATGGTTACTGCTTTACTCCTATGAATCGTAGCGTATGTAATATAGCCTATAGCCTTCCTCGATAAACAGACTATCTAACATAAAAAGAAATTTTCAATTCGAATCAATAGTTCCTGAGACTAACGCGTTCAAACAAATAAACAATCAAACTCTTCAGCATTATAATATTAGTATAGATTATAATAAATTTATTTCTGCGTTAACGCGAACGAAGCCGCGAGCATATGATATTAATTAGCCTATACAAATAAATGTTCATTTCAACACAATTGTTATATTGTGGGTATGTTCCGAAATGCAATCGTCATGAAACTTTGATTGTAGAAATATGCAATACTGGTCAGTATGCAGCAGATTAATACCGCGGAGATATCACAACGCCACAAAATCAAAATAAAATTATTTTTATTCAATATAGGAATTTTCTCTTTTTCAACTTGAAGCAAATGAATTCCATTTTGAAAATGTTTAACTTTAGACCTGAGAAGAAACCGCAAAAGAAACTCAGCAGGACTTATGCTTTTTAGGGTTCCGTAGTAAAAAACGGAACCCTTATAGTTTCGCCATGTCCGTCTGTCTGTCTGTCTGTCTGTCTGTCTGTCCGCGGCTTTGCTCCGAAACCCGTAATACCAGAAAGCTGTAATTCGGTATGAGTATACCTATGAATTACGCCGAGAAAGTCGTACAATAAAATCTTAAAAATATTTTTTTTCAGAGTGTCTTCCCTATGTGTTAAGAGAGACCAAAAATTTTTTTCTCATTTATCCCTTGTTGTGGGGTATTGTTAGATAGGTCTTTTAAAAATGTTATAGGTGTGGGAAAACCATTTTTCCGAACGACGAACTGTTTCCGAAATATTAAGCTTTGAAGTGTCAATTTTTCTTAGAGTCAAGTGTCCCCCCTCCTCTACCCACTAAACTGCTGCGTCTAAAAATATGAAAAAATTCACGATAGTGGTACATATAATGAATTTAAAAGGAAAATTATCACGGCTTTGTGGGCTCTTATGGTTATCGAGTTATAAATGATCTAAGTAAAAATAAATATTTCACTTTTTAAAGCATCACATTATGTAAATATTAATAATTTTAAATTAATATATGAATTTAAATGAATAAATAAATAAATACTTAATAAGTTTAAATTAAAATAAAATATAAAATAAGGTATAAAACAATGTCTCAATAAAACATGTCGCGAGTGATTCTGAATCGCGCTTATGAAGTTTTCAACCAAATCTCCATAGATTTCATAGGCGCTAATCAGGAAGGAAAATTATCGGCGCTAAATATATTTTACAAGTTTTAGAATAATAAATAATCGACGAACATATAAAGTTCAAAATCGTTACTATAATTCACATTCAAACATTCATTATACATTAAAAATATTTTAGTCTCGAAATATAAAGAGAAATTAAAAATAATTTTATAATAATAAAAGGTTTAAAATTGTAAGTTCGTATATTGTATAAACTGGCTTAAAAAAGGAAATTCCCAGTTCGTCGTAAACTTTTTTACGAAAATAGGTACTCGAAGATTGCTTGACCGATCTTGACAATTCTGACAACTACGGAACCCTACATTGTGCGTGGCCCGACACGCACTTGGCTGATTTTATTGATGACTTTTTTTCAACAGCGTCGATATTATTAACAAATTGAAACTTGTATGTATTGAGGTAGCTTGGAAGCGATCTCCTTATTCACATTATGGGTCATGGTGAAATTTTTAATATGAACAATTTACAATTTTTTTGTGGTTTGAACTTTTTTGATTAATAATCAACAGTCAAAACGTATTTTGTGAATATATTTTATAGATCACCGTCATTAGCCAGCTAGATTATATTTCGGAATCCACAATTTATATTGTTTTTAATCTTAGCGCGCGAGACTGTTATAATAAAAATACAAATTTAGCCTTTGAAGCACTCAACAGCGCTATCAGATTAATTGTTACAATTTTAATAAAATATTCGGTCCTTTGTCGGTCCACCTTTCAGACATTACCCACTCACAAATTATCATTGTCCTTTATTTGAAAGTATCAAGTTTATACAAATATTTTAATTTAGTAACACACCTTTGTTAGATATTTACATCAAAATGTATTACTGTTTTCATTCGGTATTGTTTTTATGATTCTTATTGCTAATTCAATTTAAATTTTACATTTTTCGCCAATTTTTTTTTCAGTTATGAAACTAAAATATAATCCTCTCTGAAAATATACAAAGAATTGTACATGTAAAAAAACAACTGTATATAGCCTGTACTGTATTTGCCACTATTCTGCATATAAGGTACTAGTTACCCCTCGCGGTTTTACTCCCGTTTATAGTGACTGCTCCTATGAGTCGTAGCGTGATGTGATATAGCCTTTCTCAATAAAAAACTATCTAACACAAAAATATATTTTCAAATCGAATCTGTAGCTTCAAAAATTACTTCCTACATATAAAATTACAAACAAATTTATATTTAGTACTTATTGCTTGAAAGAGGAACACCTATCCGGCCTCACAAAATTTCGCGTTTATAATTAACTAGCTGGTGCTCGCGCCTTCATCTGCGATGTCTGTGTTGCCTACGTCATAGTAGCTTTATGCATGCAAAGTCTAAGCCCGATCGGCTTAAAATTGTAGAAGATTCATAAAAACTTTCATCCCCTATTTAATCCCTTTGGAGGTAGAATTAATCAAAATCCTCCGATTCATCCAGTACGTTGATAGATCACTATGTCAGTCAGTCAGTCAGTTACCTTTGAATTATATATATTTAGATTGCAGTTGGATAAAAAGAAAAGTCAGACCAGATTGTATATTTAATATATTTTTTGTTTTATTTCAATAGACATTAGTCCGTTAGTAAATCATCCATTCATACCCCTTTACGAAAACACCAAGAAAACGTATTAGGGACGGAGGCTCTAAGTAACGAAATTTTTCTCATTTGAATACGTGACTAAAATAAAATGTCTGAACTTTGAAAGTTGGACCCGACCCTTGAGCCGTTCTCGTACTTAGCGTAAATAGGTTTATATTGTCCACGATTTTTTTGTAAAATTTGTTTTTGATCGGTCGCTTTAGTTCATTCTTATTCAATAGAAAAATATTTTAAAATTTTGAATGAATTTAATCTTTAAAAACCTCTTTAGAAATTTTTTATATGATTTATCATTTTACACAAAACCAAATCAATATGAATATAATGGCGTATTTTTAGCATTATGTTCGATTCATTTGATTCAGACGTTGGGTATATTTAGATAAAATCAAATATATGTCTCTTCTATCAATTATATATAAATCATTCGATTTTTAATTAAAGTCCTTTAAAGATGGGGTTGTATTAGTCTAAGAAATCAAATTCCGTAAAAGCAAGTTTTTTTTTTAATTATTTTTAAATTTAAAATAATTAAATATTGATCACCATTGCTAAGAATGAATATAGAAATAATAACCATATTTCAAACTACATAAAAGTTATTAAACTTTTATGTACTATGAAATATTTTTATGTACGCAAGAAATATGGGTCATAATTTAAAAACAGTAGTTTATTAAGAAAATACGAAAGGTAATACCATTTTTCTCTCTTTGAGAATACAATATTCTTCATTATTTTAGTATACAGTTTTATGAAAGGGCACGGTATAACAAGTCCTCTCACAAATAGGCAGAGTAATCAGAAAAATTTCATTAAGCCCCTCCAGGGTACGGAGACTCGGAATTGAGTGCTCGCGTATATTACAGCAATAAAACCGAATACTTTGTTATGCACACACGGGAAACCTTGAGGTAAGTAGTTGGGAGGAACGAAGAAAATTTATATTTCTTTTTTTTTTAATATTATTTAAAAATTTACTATTTTTTTAGTAATGGATTGAGATGTTTTGTAGATTAACGTTAAGAGCTATTTGATATCCGTAGCTATATTCGAGTAGGCAGGGATTGTACTATAATTTTTAAAATAACATAAAAAAAATGTAAGCCGATGCGAGACACCTGGCAGATGTGAAACGCAAAAAATGATGCATAAAATGTTAGTTGAGACGGGAAAAAAATATGAAATAATCGAAAATAAAATAATACAATACATAACAATATTATTGTTTTCAGGAAAATTGACTTATGACTGTTAACTTAATTATCATTTATATTCATTAATTTATATTCAGAAGCTAGGATAGAAAACTCAGAAGCTGTATCTTAATATTTTTAAAAAACAATTTTTATACAAATTTTAATAATCAATACAATAAAATTATAATAATTAAAATTTTTGTGTTTGCGTGAAAATATTAAAATTGTGACATATACATACAGTTCTGCGCGCCAATGTTGAGAAGTCTGTTCTGTTTCTAATTTACATAACACGCTCACTGGATTTCCTTTTCAAAGGTGCGTCTTTTGTCAGAAGGAAAACAAAGAGAACAGAGAGCGGTACGGTAACAAAAAGGGTGGTGGGCAGAGACAAAAAAATGTGGTCAAGCACTTTTAGTTTAGTTTGTTTGTGAGGATTTTTTTTTACATTTGACCCGTTGGTGGTGTAGTTTTATGAGTGTAGTGGCTTTAAAAGTGAAGCTAATTAAAAATGTTTCTATCATATTACGTTTACAGCTATGTAGGTTTTTTTATTAGAAAATTGTAATATCATATCGTATACTGAAGTATGGTTAAGTGATAAATAAAATACTTTCGTTCCGTTCCGAAGGTTTCCAACGGAACTTAATTCTCAACTATTTCTACGCTTCCGCTGTCTATCTGTCTGTCCGTTTCTCATGAACTGGAATGGGTAGAAATTTGAAATTTTCATGTAATATTAATTTCTATTGCCCCTAGAACAACAAATAACAAAATCCGGTCAAGTGGGCATCGAAAGATTTATATATAACATATAGTTATATATCTTGTTCCTTTTATATAAGTGTTTAAAAATAATTAAATATATATCACGCATTAAATATTAAACTGTTAATTCAACATAATATTCACAGTAAAAAGTTATTTACTGATAATTTATAAGTTTGGAAAAATGATAAAAAAGTCACACAACTTAGAAGATTTTAAGATTAAACTATATAAGAGATTCTAGATTGAGAGCCTAGATTACAAGGGGTTTCTAAATTTCTTTCAATTCGAAGTACCTCAAAATAATTCTTGATGAAAAAAAAAATCATTAAATACCCGAAACATTTAAGCAATTGATGATAACTAAACTAAGCGACCCTGAGGCGAAATTACGGGGGTTCTTCCTAAACGACCACCATTAAATGTGATACCGTTTCTGAAAGTTTAAACGCAATGAAATTCGACGATTATATTCCAGAACAAATATGGTCTGAATTGTACCTGTTCTGAATGAAATATCTCGCTTTATTTAAAATTTTGGAAAGAATATAATGAGACCTGATTACGCAAAGCCTTGAAATGAAAGTTCTTTTAATACCATTAGGCGTATTCTTTTGTCGAAACTTTGGTTATAAGAATGAACTATGAAAAACATAAAAATGATTATAATAGAACGTAAAAAAATGGTTCATGATATAGTATACAAAGGGGAATAAAATTTAAAAATAATTTGTTAATTAAAATGGAAACATATAAGTATACCACTTAAAATGAAAACTTACCGAAACGCTAAGGGTTGTGAGTTTGATCCACACTCACGACAAATATCTGTATTGGCTATACCGTTCTTTGTCGTGGTATGGGTATTAGAGAGGGTGATCTAAATGAGTGCCGTTAAGCGCAGAGCGTTTATTTTATTTTAAATTTATTTACGAGTGAATTTAGTGTTAAGAAAAAAAAAACAATATGTGTAAAGGAATAAAATTAATATTATTGTTCATAAGTGATCAAAGAAATGCATTTCTTTAAATATCTACAATTTCAGCATCTCAAAAAGTCTATCAAATGTAATTTGGGTCAGAAGTTTCGTCATAAAATCTTGAAAGAATCGTTGCCAGTCTTAGAAGATCTGCCCAAGTGTTTAAGAATGAGAAGTTATCTTAAACATCATCAAGTCAAATTGCTAAGGTGCTTTACCAAACGACAACGATTAACTGAGAAACCATTTCTCCAACTCGAAATGGCGTCCTGAACTTCAACGATTGTATGTATTTCAGAACGAATGAAATCTGCATTGTACCTGCTCTGAATGAAACTTTTCACTTAATTTTAGTTTTCTGAATGGAAATAATGAGACTTGATTACTCGATTTCTCCGAACAAACTTTTCACTACAATTCGTTACATTTCTTGTCTTACTTCTCATAGTTTCCGTTGAAAAAGCTTTCTAATAGATTTCACTTCAATATTATCTGCAGTTGATATTGAGTTTGCAAATAGTATTTTAATGCATAAATATAATGCCATATTGTTTATCCGATTGTAATAAAACTTTGTCAAATTATTATTCTGAGAAGGTCATAGATAAACTATACTAATTTCCAGCAGGGGGTGCACTCGTCGTACCGGTCGTATAGAAAAAGAGGGGTTAGACAGTCCTCTAATGAAACAAAACCTACATTAACGCGAGCTAAGTTACGAACAAAGCTTGTAAAGTATAAGTAATGTAGTAATTGTAGTAACTATAACTACTATGGAAAACATTAATAGACTTATAGTAGAGACAAGACCAAGTAATCCCACTAAATAATTCAATGTAACTGGCCGATCTTTGTTCGCATATGACGCAAAAATGTCTAAAATAGGATGCGGGTTTCACAGTTGCATTGGTACAGGTATAACTTAAAATCTACTTGTTTTATTTAGATACGTAAACTAGAAGCCAAGTTGTCTTTACATAAAGAGTTTCAACGGAGCGAAGTCCTGAGCAATTGCTAGTGTACAATATATATTGTTATCATATAAACACAACACATAACTTCCAATAATAGCCACATTCTTGTACCGATGTCATGTTAAAACTGTAATGGGAAAAATGTATGTTAAGTTGAGTATCCTTAGAGTATGTCTGTTAAACAATGGCAATACATTATATATGTTCGGAACTGTTGTAGTTATATTTGAAATAAAAAAATCAAAATCAAAATATTTTTATTAAAAAAATTAATTTTACATTATCTTTTCGAACGTCAAAAAATGAATCTACCACAGTTTCGGAAAAGTATAACCTTAGGCCTGAGAAGAAACCGCGAAAGAAAGAAAGAAAAAATATTTATACCTTTCTACAAAGCTTTTTAAATACCATTACTTTTAATTTTTCACAGCTTACAGTTAGTCTGGTATTTTATAATTATACTATATTAATTTATTCAAAGCCATTATATTTACCTATAGTTCGTAAGGGAAAGGGATCGGCTAAAAGCACCTAAAAGCTTGTGTCAACGCACAACAACGCTGGGCCGACCCTCGACAACCTCTTTGTGAGTCACATACATTAATTTTTTATGTATATGTTTTGACATAAAAATACATAAAACAATGCGATTACTTATATCTTACTTTCTGTGATATTTAACGTTTTATTTAACTGTAAGTAGAATTTTATATTTGCCACTTAATAAGTTTAAAGCCTATATTAAAAAATCTTTAATATATAAAACATATAATACCATACAAGAACATTTTGACGACATAGAGGCGTGGATTCGATACACTTTGATTCTATCCGGATAACACAATTAAAATTTAATAAAATACTTTATTTATTTTAAAAGAGTTACTATCGAGTTTCTTGTTGGTTCTTCTCGGTAGAGACTACATTCCGAACCGGTGGTAGCTCTTGACGATTCGATTGTGCCTTAAAATCCCATTTGAATAAAGTATATTTTGAGTTTGAGTTTGAGATGGAGATTAATTATGTAGCTAAATCTTAAGAAAGAATTAACTGATTTTGTTTGATTATTTATAATTTTTATCTTTTTCTATTAAAAGGTGATCTAACTCGACGTTCTCCTAAACTCCATATTATTCAGATATGCGAGGTCATTGCAAAATAGAAGAGCGTAAACGGATTGTTTATTCAAAAGACCTTGCGGGAAAGTTTAAAAAGGATTGGATCAATTTTTCACGACGCAAGGGCGATCATTTGCGAAGCTCTAACAGTTAATATTTTAAAAGGCATATTGAACGTTACTTCCTGGGAAAGAAAACATTTGGTTTGTTTAGTAATATTATTAAAGCCGAGACGACACCATGAGTATAATATTCAGATATATAAACTACATTATAGTAAAGTATCATCAAAATGTTTTGTAGTTTTTGCGTGAAAGAGCAATAAGTATCCATCTAACCATTCAAATAACCATATTCACAAACTTTCGCATTTATAAAAAGTAAAATTAATATAACAATCCGTGAATGTCCCTATCTGAGCAAGCCTCTCCTCTTAAGAACAAGATATTTATGTGAAGAGAATAACCTCAACTTTATCCAAGTAAAAACCAGTTCTAATCAATATACACCAGATTTATCTGACTGACGTAGTCAGTGATATATACACTGATATTATCAGTCACAGTTACAGAATTTGTTTTAAGCACGTTCCTAAATTTACGCCGCTAAATCCGGAGCCATTTGCTGAATTTATGGCTTCGATCTGTCACAATACGATGTGTTTCGGCATTGCTTTGTCAATAATTCGTACGATTCCCACGTATAATGTTCGGTAATGTATTTATCATATTTTACCTTTGTAAATCATAATTGTGAATAATTTAATGACAAAACTGACGGCTGATTGGTGCTTCGGCTACTCGAGTCGAGGTGGAACTCCGGAAAAAATATATGGGGCTATATTATGATTATGCGATTTGGGTTCGAAAAACCTTAGTATTGGAGAGAAAGAACCCACTTAAACGAACGACCTAAAACATTTAAATCCATTGCTGTTAACCTCCTGGAAGTATTAAAATCATTACTTATTTCAAGAATTAGTTCCTCAGGATGATGGCTTAAAAATCGGTTATATGGAGAAATGGGCGTGTAGAAATTTTATTGTAATATTATAAAAGCAAAAATAACTTTGCCTGTCTCTTTGTTTGTTACATTTTCACGCCTAAACCGCTAAACCGATTTTGATAAATTTTGCTATACTTATAAATTGAACCTTAGACTAAGATATAGGCTACTTTTTGTCGCAAAACTTGAAGTAGGTGAAATAGATAGGTTTTAATTACTATAGAGATCTTTTCTAAATAAAGTGGGCCATAATTATTCTACGAACATACGGTCAGGAAAACCAAAACTAAACTAAACCACACTTACAGTCGTCCTTTTTTGCACATCTAGCAAAAAAATACCGCTACTTTTCTAATATACATTTTATATAGCTTAAAATTAAAGAAAAAAAAAACACAAACATTTTAAATACATTCAACTGATTATCTAATTGTATATAACTCAAAGGTGACTGACTGACCGACATAGTGATCTATCAACGCACAGCACAAACCACTGGATAGGCCGAAATTTGGCATGCAGGTAGATGTTATTACGTAGGCATCTGCTATCAAAGGATTTTGATTAATTCTACCCCTAAGGGGATAAAATAGGGAATGAAAATTTGTTTGAAACGTTGTCAATTTTAAACCGATTGGGCTGAGACTTTGCTAGCATAAAGCTACTATAACGTAGGTATCACAGACATCGCAGACGAAGTCGCGAGCACCAGCTAGTATAAAACATTCTTAAAGAACAATAAATCATAAGTATAATAGCAATAATTAATCAGTCCGTGGATACGTTGTTGGATTTATGAAAATAAAGAATCTTATATTTCAAAAAGTAACAGTATTTTATTATTATATTCATTTAAATTAACTAACGCAAACAAGGCGAATCTATTAAAACTTGGGGTCCAAGATGAAACATTATAATGATGCATCTTTAAATCAGCGCGCCTGTGTAAACTATAGTCACAGAATGAAAGTGCTTGTGAAAATGGCATCTATTAGATATTATAGATCGAAATGTAATTATTCTAAGATAATAATTTTAGTTCTTAAGGCTGAAATTCTTGAATCAATAATTGTAAAAAAAATATAGTAATTAATTGGATTTTCACGATTACAGACTATTAAAAATTAAACGTGAGAAACGAAAATATTAATATTCTCGTTTCAAATAAGCTTAACAATAGACACCAATGCATTTGTAGTTAGTGATCTTAGTCATCTGTGAGTCTTGACTGTGCAGGCTGTATACAGCGCCATCTATGCAATCATATTACATAACTATAGATATGTCATAAGCTCATTATTTTTGACACCCAAATACCGACCTCTTTGAACGACGTTGCTTATGAAACAGATATCAATTAAGTGTGACCGGCGAGAGTATATATGGGCCAACAAGTTTACAAGCTTGTCAAAGTATGAAACGAGTACACATGGTTAACATTCATGTGTCTAATTCGCTCAACTAAAAACCATTAATCAAAATTTAAATTAAATTGAACATCACATAGTAAACATAATATTCATAATACAGTTAAAAAATATTATTGGATTTCTGGCAGGGATTCCGATGTCATTTTCTTATATTCCATGTTCTGTGGCCGAGCCTATTCCGCAGGTTGTTACTGGGGTGAATGTAAACAGACAACTAATTACAAGACGCCGGACTCAGCTCAGTGTAAATATTTCCTTACCATCTTAAGTTTCACGACATTATTTTCCTGTTCTACCTTCGGATACCTTGGACGCTTTGATGATCTATTTGTTTATGTACTATCGTAATTATATTTACATTATGTGAAGCGATCTTTAATAAATCTTTGGTTTCTTTTAAAATATTTTTGTGGTTATAAATTATTACTTACGCTGAGAATTATATTAATCTTTAATCTATATATATAAAATCACTTGGGGGTGACTGATTCATCAACGCAGAGCCTAAACCGCTGGGGCTACGAACTTGAAATTTTGGCAGTAGGTGGCTTTTAGGTTGTAGGCATCCACTAAGAAAGGGTTTTTTGATTATTCACCCCTAAGAGGGTAAAAAGGGGTAAAAACGTTTGTATGCAAAATTTTATTCCGTGGTCGTATTAACTTAAAACTTAATACACATACTTTTGGATGATAGTAATTAAATGTTAAATAGAAAACAGGGTACTATTATTCCACACTGGGGTGCAAGGGGGTTGTAAAGTTTGTATGGAGAAAATTTATTTTTTTGGCCGATTATCCTTAAATTCAGCATAAACATTACTTAGGCAGAATAACTAAATACATGTATCCCAGAATTTCAAAATCATCCCTTATAGTGATGCTAGGGGGTATTAAATCCTGGAACGGTAATAATTTCTTTTACAGCGTATTTCTATCAAGACAAAGGGATGTATTAAAAAAGAGCTTTTCGATATTTCACCCCAAAACGGGTGCAATGGGGTAAAAACGTTTGTATGCAAAATGTTATCCTGTGGTCATATTTACTTAAAACTGAATACTCATTCTTCTTTATGCTAATAATGAAATATAAAACACTAAATCATCGTATCAATATCAACCCCAACCCACAGAGGTGCAATGGGGTAGTTTAGTTTACATATTTGAAAAAAAAAAAACTCTAAATTAAATATTTATTATATATACGCGTTTAGTAATTAAATCCCTTCAAGGATGGGGTTTTATCCGTTTTTTTTAATTGCTGCTATCAAATTCCAAAATTTACGCGGGCGAAGCCGCGAGCAAATGCTAGTATTATATATAATAGTGTTTAAGATACAGGTTCGGCCCAGTTTAAACGCCAGTGTTTTAATTAATTGGATGTTATAATATATGTACATAATATACTATTATAGTTTAAGACTGATGTACTTTCCTTAGTGTCAATAAGATTTTATTATTATTATTTCATTTTTCACTTTTACTCTCGTAATTCATATAAAACAATTCTGTTATCTGGTAACTGTTACCTACGTAACCTTACGAAAGATATAGCTGTCAAAAATAGAGGTGTAATGTAAAGAAAAACAACTTATGTAAATCTTTATGAAAGTCTGAGAGCAAAACTTATGTGTTCATTCTAGTGTTACATTAAACAAGAGTTATTTAGAATATACATTACTAGGTAATCCGTGTGTGCTTCGCAACGTTAATAACATACGTAATAATTTTAAACCGTATTTATTTTTTGACAGACGCGTTGGTGCAATGGTCACTGCAACTGACTAAAGCGCTAACGGTCGCGGGTTCGATCCCCGCTCACGGCAAACGTGTGTATTGGCCATACGGATGTTTGTCGTGGTCTGGGTGTTTGTGTTAGTGTTGTGAGTGTTTCCGGACCCCCGACACAAGATCATGAGATCTTAATGGGGGCCGTTGAGTGTGATGCGTTATAAATAAAAAATCTCTATTTAATGAGAGCATTAATTCTATTGCAATATTGAGAGAGTTATTCTATATACAATATATTCTATATATTGTAGATACTTAATTTGGAAACGTCGAGAAGTTATCAACATTTCAATCTAAACATTGTAAATACTCGTAAACAATCTAAGCCTACAAAACTAGAAACTTAGCACTTTATAAATAATTTTATTCAACTATATTCCGTCGGTACTAAGATATAAACTCACCAGCATCATCTAACTCCATCCAAATCTGTTTAACCGTTAAAAAGTATTCGAGCTGTAAATATCCGAACTTTCGCTTTAAAATTTTAGTCGGATAGTTAAATGAAACAGTTTTTAACGTTAACGAGCACTAGGATGTAAAGTGAGATAAATTACATCACTGAAAATAAGGCCGCATAAAAGGTTAAAACGTGAATTGGTTCCATAGGAAAGTTCTAGTAATCGTGGGGTTATATCATTAACTACTAATTGGAATTTAGGGTAAAGTTAGATGCGTATTATTGGAACTAACTGTCGCGAAAGATGCACGTGGTTTTATAATCTGCACGTCAAATTCTAAAACAGCGTCAGTCAAAATTATGATATTTGAAGGAAAGCGACAATCTTTATAATGGATTCCCAATCAGTGAGACGTTCTACTTAGGTGGGGTTAAGTGATCAAGGGGGGATATTTTACATAGATAATCGTATCGTTCTAAATGGAAGATATTTTACTTCATTTACTTAACTTTCATTCATATTGATTCATAATGGTGTATATGTAAATTCTGCAGTTATTTTTGCTGTCTCTTAAAGTAGCTAATTTTGAATTACGCTGTTTTTTAACTTTAGCTACGAAAAGTCGGTTTGCAGGATCCGCGCTCATGTCAAAAGTCAGTCCTAAAATGTCAGGCCAGTGTCAAAAAACTAACGTCCATAGTTAGATAATAAGTTACCTCCGATAATATATTACAAGCATTATTCATTTTTCGAGTTCAAATGGGAATCGAAAAATTTGCTTTGCTCAAGTAAAGTTTTGCTGTGTCACAATTTTCGATACAATTTTTTAAATTTAATTTTGTAACATTTTTGTACATTAAAATAAAAATGTTGGTTATCTATATCTTTATTTAATATTTTTATTAATTTTAATAAATGTATGTATAGTGTGATGAAATAAATGTTGTAGCATACTAATTATGAATGTATTCTCTCTAGCCGAGTGCCATCAAAAATATGTAATCGAATTATTAGGAATTTAATACAGCTCTACTCAAAGCGGTGAACTAAAAACACTTGTAACAGGCAAAAGATCTATTTAGCTTTGACATAGTTTCTCTAGACACTGGATTTTAAGATAGTATTTTTACTTTTTAATAATAACTGAAAATTTTCCGCGTCTAAAATTATCTAACTTTTTTTAATGAAGCATGAAAAACATTGTAGAAAGTCCACTTATTGATCATTAAAAATAAGTAACGAAACTTTGGAGGAGGCCTATGTCGAAGTACAAGCTGTTATTCAAAAAACATCGGGAATATCAAATCGGGTTATTCAAAAAAATCATCGGGATAAATTCAATAACAATGTAAAATTTTTAAATATTGTAAATTGGATTTCGCGTTCGGTTGATGTCATTGACGACGTATAAATGGATGCTGATATGCAATACTGTGTCAGGCCACACGGACTTCATTTTGAGAAAATGGCGTCTAAAGATTTCGAACCTATTCTTAACACATCCGTTTGAAGAAGCATATATGCATCTTTTATTTTCTATTTTGATAAAATGTATAATTAATTTATAGCAGGTAGGCTGATAAAGATTTTTATCTAATAATAAGTTTTTCAAACATATAAAATTATTGCATAATTCAAAATATGGAACTTACTTCAATATTCTAAGCAGTTGATTAAGAAACTTTTTTCCGTACTTGCTTAGTTCAAATGACTTGAAAAATTTTTGTATAATGTAAAATACGAAATACATTATCAGAATACATCAATATCTCCAAATTTGACTTTTTGTGGGTTGACACATTATTGCTTATCAGCATGCAAATATTCTAAGAGAACGTGCCGTATAAATAATTATGTATTAAACATCAGAGAATGAAGTAATAGCCTGTGCAGTTGAAAAAAAACATTTGTGTAATGTATATTCTTGATAACTCTTGAAAAAAACAAAACCGCATAGTTGTGGAACAAATTCATCTTATTATATTTTTTTGTGAAACTCGAATAGAGTCGTAATTATTTTATTTATCTTCTATGTGCTTTTTTGCTATTCAAAGATAGTAAAATATTTTAAATAAAGTTAACTTAAAGTAAGCTCATTATAGTTAATTGTGAAGTCAGTGAAGTAATTAACATGCAACGTTCATTGGAAGTTAAACTAATTACTGTATCGTATCGTGAGATTATTTTAGTTAGAGTCCAATAGACACTTTGTTTGCTACAAGGTTCTATAGTATATTCCGATGAAACCTCAAAGAAAAAAAACTTACAAAAAATTAAATCGTCTTTAAAAACTAATTTAAGAAATACAAACGAACTAAAAGACAAAAACATAAACATTTTCTACAACATTTTGAAGTCGGTGTCCAGTAAAACATTTGAAGTCGACGCCAAGTAAAATCTTTTGTGTTATTTACTTACTAAGGTTAAAGAGGGTTGAAAGTTTGTTAAGTATCAAATTCCCAAGGAAACGCTGGCGAGGCTGCGGGAAACTGCAAGTTTTAAATAAAAAATCAAATTCTCGTGGCACAAGATTTAATATACTAATGATAAGCCTCCCAAGTGTCACAACTGAAGACACATATTATTAAACAATTTCAAACAAAGGTGTCGGAGGCGTGATCACAAACACAAAGTTTCGACGTTAAGAAACCGCAGGATTGGGGAACATAACTGATGCGGTTGGGAACGTCACGCCTACATTGATTTTGGTTATATTCCTAACACTGATTTACATAAGTCTGGTTTTATGGTTTTTCGAATCAATTAAACTTTTCTTTTTATTTATTTTTTAGCGGACTACATTGTTTGTCGTGTCGAATGATATATTCTTTGTGATTTTAATGTAAAAGTTTTTAAAAGAACGACGTTTTCATTTCTGGATAGTGCCTACTCGTATGTACCAAAAATAAGTATAATTATATAAATTAAATATTGAAAATACAAATATTTGATGTTTATCACGTCATATTAAATTTAGAACGTTTAAAAATTATGTTAAAATAATAATCAACGCATAAATATACATACATAAACTCATAGGCAAAATTTCTTTTACGCGTACGCGGACAATCGCGTAAAATCAGACTCGAGAAGCAAATTTTTTTTTTTTAAATGCGATAGTAATTTTTTAAACTTCGTTTTTTAGGGTTCCGTAGTAAAAAACGGAACACTTATAGTTTCGCCATGTCCGTCTGTCTGTCTGTCTGTCTGTCTGTCTGTCTGTCCGCGGCTTTGCTCCGAAACCCTTAATACCAGAAAGCTGTAATTCGGTATGAGTATACATATGAATTATGCCGAGAAAGTCGTACAATAAAATCTTAAAAATATTTTTTTTTTCAGGGTGTCTTCCCTATGTGTTAAGAGAGACCAACAATTTTTTTTCTCATTTATCCCATGTTGTGGGGTATCGTTAGATAGGTCTTTTAAAAATGTTATAGTTGTGGGGACACCATTTTTCCGAACGACGAACTGTTTCCGAAATATTAAGCTTTGAAGTGTCAATTTTTCTTAGAGTCAAGTGTCCCCCCCTCTACCCACTAAACCGCTGCGTCTAAAAATATGAAAAAATTCACGATAGTGGTACATATAATGAATTTAAAAGGAAAATTATCACGGCTATGTGGGTTGTTATGGTTATCGAGTTATAGATGATCTAAGTAAAAATAAATATTTCACTTTTTAAAGCATCACATTATGTAAATATTAATAATTTTAAATTAATATATGAATTTAAATGAATAAATAAATAAATATTTAATAAGTTTAAATTAAAATAAAATATAAAATAAGGTATAAAACAATGTCTCAATATAATATTAGCTCAGTATTTACCTACGGCGTTATAGCGAAAGAGCGAGTTAACAATCAAACAAACGAATTCACTTTGGCATTTATGGTATAATATAAAAGATACGGATTACGTACCTATCTCTTATTCTCTTCTTAAAGGGAAATTAAAAATAATTTTATAATAATAAAAGGTTTAAAATTGTAAGTACGTATATTGTATAAACTGACTTAAAAAAGGAAATTCCCAGTTCGTCGTAAACTTTTTTACGAAAATAGGTACGCGAAGATTGCTTGACCGATCTTGACAATTCTGACAACTACGGAACCCTACATTGTGCGTGGCCCGACACGCACTTGGCTGATTTATTTAACTTCAAAGATAGGAGTGATTTTCAAATTGCAGCGTATTTTTTAAAATGTTTGTTTCCTCATAACTCCTTCATTAATTAACAGACTTTGGATATTTTTTTGTTTGAATGGATAAATTTCGTCGATATCAATTCAGTAATTCAGTTTTAAAATCATGACTCTTATAAGCGTTTCGTCTAAGTAAACGAAACATTTAGCTTTTGAAATTCATTTCTTTTTTAAAAAATCTTTGTTATTCTTATATGAAAATCATTACAAGATAAATAACACAATAATATTAAAACATTGTCGTTGTTACACAACATTCAAAACAATAGCGTTATGATAACGATAGGGCCTACGTAATGCGAGTGTCAGATACGACGTCGTGATAGCAAACTTATGACGTAAAGGAACCGCAAGATTAGCGAAGCAGGATGTGGTCGACCTGAGAACAGAGCTTACAAATTTAACTCCGCAGCTTCCTTACATGTGTTCACATTAACGCTAATCGGTTTAATTAATCTTTACAGTTAGATATTCGTCTTTGTTTATATGACACCAGCTGTCCCTTGCGGTTTCACTCGCGTTATGGTTGCTGCTTCGCTCCTATGAATCGTAGCGTGATGTAATATAGCCCATAGCCTTCCTCAATTAATAAACTATCTAACACTAAAATAATATTTTAACTGGAACTTGTAGTTCCTGAGGTGAACGTCCAAATAAACAAACAAACAAACATAATATTGGTATAGATAGGGGTAATTATGTAGAGGGGGTTTTTTCATACAAAAATCAGAAATTAAATGGCAGAATGGCATATTTTTAAGGCAATATAATTAGCCCCATGGGTAAACTCGATAATTAATTTGAAGCTTCAATAAAATAATCAAAGACCGGGAAGTGGTTCCAAGATTTTCTTACACATTTACAAGTGAAGCTAATAAAAGTGTGTTTAAAAAAATTCAATTTTGAACATAATTTTATCTTATAGCGTAGATTTTAAAAAAGCAGAAAATATTTTTTTAATGTTTGTTAACTCAGCACTTCGTCATTTATGAACCGAGTTTTTTTTTACATTATTTTTCAAAGATTATATACTTTCCGTTTGGTCTCTTAAAATCTTTATCAAAATCGATTAAGCAGTTTTAAATCTAAATAAACAACAGCTTTAAGTGACTTCATCAAAATAAACGAAATCGCGTATTTTGCTTTTTTACTTTTATTCTTTATAGAAACGAGTTATATTTTGATACATAAACCTAAGTAGTAAGTTAAGTTCACAAAAAAGATATACATATACGAAAAAAAGAAACATATACAATTTGATTTCTCAAAAAATACATGTAAGTAAAAGAAGATTAGGAGTCCTTCTATGTATAAGAAAAAGGGTCTTACAAAACTTTAAGTTTCCGTAATCCTCGTGCTTGAGAATCGTCAACAACTTTTTAATTTAAAGCGACTTATCGCTCCATTGCCTTGAGCAAAGAATTAAAACTTGGTCTATCTGATGTATCAACTTCATCGATACTTTCATACTTTGATGGCAGAGGAGTTAAATCTGTGGTACTATTTTAAAGTTATTGAATTAACTGCAAAAACACTTTCTAACTTTGCTACTTTGATAGTTATATTATTACGTATTGTATGTATATTTAGATATTTATAAAACTAATGAATTAGTTTGTTTATTTGAACGCGCTAATCTAGATGATTACCATTCCGGTTATACGAGGGTCTGCTAATTATTCTAGCCCAGATATGGACAAGTTACTGATTTTTACACAAAACAATTGTCATTGATAACGTCATGTATCAATCAGATTAATGAAAAATATTAGATAACCCGATTATTGAAAAGGGCTATCGTGTTTTCTCCACTCCACGTGACATTGGCGAAATAATATGTTCATAATTGGCACAACTAAAAGCCACAAAACAAAATAAAGAAGAGAAAGAAAAGAAAAGGGATATAAAATATCACCCTGAAACTAATAGTAGTAGAATAATAACCATAAACGTGAAACCATTAAAAACAGCTAGTTAAAAAATATAATATATAAAAATCTATGATTGTTTTATGAGCTGTACATAATGTACACTCATGAGATAAAACTTTGACATCTTATTGTTTGTTTCCAGGAACTATCGTATTGGTGAGATATAAAAAAATTGTTTTGGACCGCATACCAAATTCTACATTATGTGAGCGAAGCCGCGAATAGAAACTATAGTATCATATAAATCATTAGCGACCTTTCTCCCACCCCGGCTTCACACGTGATGGATATCCATATCTATCCGAAATTATAAATTTCTATAGTCTTTATTCATCAAGGATAGCGTAGAATTCTAATGATTTAATTTAACTCTCACTCTTTATAATATTATTAAAAATAAATCAATTAGTAACATTTAATAGTTTATTTGATTTTATTTTAATTCACTATAATTTTATTCTATCACTTTTTACATATTAAATTTCGTTGATATGGTAAATGTAGTGTTACCTATAAGTATGGCGCCTTTTTATAACTATGTTATGCTGTCTTATTTTTATCCATGTAACGATTGTGTGTCTTGTTGGTAAATGGTTTATAAATAAATAAATAAATAAGAATATACCACATACATTCCATATAATTTTAGCTACTTTCGTACATTTTCAAACGATGCTTCGCTATTAAGCAAGTTTGCTTTATTTCTGTTTAGCGTTCGTATTAATTCTGCTAGTATAATACTGAGGGACTTCAAACATGACTCTGGTTTCAAGTTTACACATAGTTTAGCTTTGATGTGAGTAAATCAAAGCTAACTTAAAACAAGTGAAAGCGCTGATTCTAAATATATTTTATTAACATCTCAGTAACTGACATTAACAAGTAATTAATTTAAAAAATTTAAAACCCGACTGCGTAACAAGGCTATTTGCAATCATCTTATATCGTTCTATTTAAAAGCTTACAAGTGAGAATCGTTACAAACTTACTTTAAATCGTTTTAGATCCTAAGACTTAATTTAGATTATAAAACGATGTGAGAAACCTAAAAATATTTTTTAAAATACCTATTCAACAATACCTCACTCAATGTGATCTACTTTCGATTTTAATTTTTTATCTTTTAAACATAGTTGCCTCCAAAATGCATGATCATTTTGATTTTTTCAAATTTTTATTCCTTCCTTTCTTTAATTATTTATTAAATTTCTTTTCTTCTAGTATGTTTTTATGGAGGTTTTGGTACTTATGTGCCTTGTCATGAAAAGTTTTAGTATTAAAACATATTTGGACCTAATAAAGATCTTCGGAGGTAGATATTGAAACTCTCCAATATCACACAATATGTTTTTCTATACAACAATAGTCCCGTTTAAAGTCAGCTATAGTTTTCTATAAAAATGATATCATTTATTTAAGGAAAAAAAATTTAGTTTTTGGTTTATGCGCTGTCGAAGTGGCAAAAGAACTATGTCTTTCATTATTAATTCTAATGGTATTTTTCAACCATTATATATAAATTTTTGAAATTTACCACTAAGAAACATTGTTTTAAAATATATATTTGTTTACTACTACTGTATGTATTACATTAGACTAAAAAAAACTCAAATTTACTGTTATAGTCAAAAACATATAAAATAACAAAAGCCAGTTTAGATTACCTAAATAAAGGCTAAACCAGTTTGGATTTTTCGTTTTTTTTTCTTGGAAATATTACACTTATACTTTGATTGGTCTCATTTATTTTTATAAAAATCGGTTCAGTAGTTTTGTTTTAAAATTGAAATAACTGGAATAACTATGTCATCCAAGTAACTGAAATTGCATATTTTTATTTCAATATCGGTTCCCATTTTTTTTTAATCTTGTTAATATGAAAGGTTTCAAACTCATGCCTAGTAATCCTTAGATAATGTAAAGTACTATGAACCAACACGGTCTATGTTTTAGTTTTTTCATAACCCTGTATACGTTAGTCTTTATTAGTCTTTGGTTTCGTTTTTGTTTAATATATCAATTCTCTTTTTGAGATTTCTTTGGTTTAATGTAAAGAGTTTTTGATCGTCTGTTTTCGCTATATTAATGGCGATGTTTTAATTTCATGATATAAGTATTTCGTGTGGACTTATTTATAATCGCCGACCAAAAATATGTGTTATATGTTTGTGACTGACGAATGGACCGATTTTGATGCGTTTTTTTTTATTTGAGCCAAATTACAGCATAAGAATCGTGTTGGTGCTCCTTGGAATGGTCTCAATGAATAGATTGTTGTTTTTTTAATTTTCAATATAAGGTCATAAACTAGATTTAAAAATATCCGTTTTGTTGCGTAGCATGACGTCTCACGATATTCAAGCCCCGTCTATAGAAACGAAAATGAAAAAAAAAAAAAAAGTCCGTCATATTGCGTCCGCTAATCATTACATTACATACCATCCTAAGAAAATTTCGAAAAAATTGTAGGCTTATATAAAACATAATGTTAAGTCATGTACAGACTGTGCAATCTCGGGTAAGCGTAGTTTATTATATTGAGCACGCGTATGTGTAGCGTATAACATTTGACGAGCTTGTATGTGAGACTGAACGCGAGGCACGCAATTTAAATGCAGTACATTTCAAAGTGTCACAGTCGAAACTACTAACCGGTCAAAATTAGTTTGACATAAACAGTCAAAGTACTTCTGTGCACACGCTTTGGACAAAAGTACTTTTAATATAAATTACGAATATGAGAGGGAAAAACCTTTAAATAGATTATGTAAGGTTAGTATCTTTTATTTATCAAAAAAGAATATGATAGGCAAAATACTTTCAAGTAAATTTAGGTTTTTTTTTTTTTTTTGTACTTTGATTGTTCTTTCAGTAAAGCTACAATTAACGAAATCCTCCAGTATCAAGTAATTTTTACTGATTAGTTTAAAGTACCTGCTATGGGCCAGTTAAGAGTTTTGATTGTAAAATATGCGCAGCTAATAACGTGTACCCGAGACAGCGCAATGCGTATGTGAATTGATAACTCATTGAACTGAAAATCTATTTACAACACAAAAGTTGTTTTCACCTCTGCCCGATTTAGACTTTGAAACTATCAAACTGAAGTGGCCAAATAGGTTTCATTAATAATGCTGAAATAGTTTTGGGCTATTAAAACTTGTATACGCAAGCAAAGCTGCCGGCCATTGCTAGTTAGTAATAAGCGTAAGAAATCTGATAACTTCTGGATAATCAACACAACTTAAACAACGAAGAACATTTACTTGACACTATTAAAATGAAGCTACTTACAATAAAATATTAAGGTAGAGCCTAGCTGTAGTCTGACTATATTTCTTATATGGGCTGGCTCGATCGGGGCAGGACCTCACTCTCACTGAAGATCGGCGTGAAGTAGCAAATATCGCGCGATGATTAAAAGAGCCGAAATTCCAGACTTTTTCTTTCGTCTTTAATTCTTTTTTAAGCTGGCAACGTTTTAACTGGTAATTTGTGGCGAAGATTACTTAACATCAGGTGTTCCGCCTGCTCGTTTCCAGTTATTTTTATAAAAAAAAAAACTAAAGTTATATCCAGTAGGACCTTAATGTTCAAGCTCGGAACGAATCGTCTGAAATCCTTCTAAATTAAAAATAGTCTTGACACGTACAGAACGCGGATTCACTTCGATCCCTCTGAAAACAAGACTGAAAATAAAATAGAATCGTTTGAAAGGAAATCGAAATGAAACCTTGGGATTAAAATGCATCCCGGTTTGATAGTTTAGCTGTCAACAGTTTGCACCGACTCTTTTAAAGTTTAAACTTGCACGTTCAGTTCAGAAACTTATAAGTTTTTCTTTCGTAATTCATATAAAACAACTCTGTAACCTGGTAAGGGTTACCTAAGTAACTTTAAGAAAGCAGTTGCTGAAAAAAATTAAGACACTGACGATAAATTATTTCAGGTGTAAAGTAAATGACAAACAACTTAAACGTAAATATTTATGTAAGTCTGAGGGCAAAACCTATAAGTGTAATTCTCGCCTTACCTTGTTCATACTTCCATATGAACATAATAAATGCAAAAGTACGTATTGTTCCGTTTCGAAGGCAAGTTGGTGCAGTGGTCACTGTAACTGACTGAAGCGGTAACAGTCACTGGTTGGATCTCAGCTCATGGCAAACGTCTGTTTAGGCCATGAGTGTTTGACGTGATTTGTGTTTGTGTTGCGTATGTTTCAGTCTGACACAAACTTAATTTTTCACATACTTTTTTGGTTAATTAATATATTAATTGGTGCAGAGAAATAATTAACACATCACACTCAACGGCTCCTATTAGGGTCTTTTGACCCTGTCTCGAGGGTCCGTAAACACACACAACACAAACACAAACACCGATACCACTTCAAACAACCTTAGAAAAGGATATAAGGCAGTTTTTGTCGGGAAAATAAAATGTAAAGGAGTTCAAATAGTATGAAATAGTATTCGCTTATATGATAGGTTCTCGTTAGACTAACTGTTTAATGTGATCAGAAGTATATATTCTATCTAACATGTATCTTTCAGTTTTCATAAGGACATTTTAAATCTAATAAAAACAAGTCAGCGTTTGTTTGTATGCGTTGTCATATCGTTTATTGCGATAAAACTCGGTTAATTTTTTTGTGTGCATTAAGTTTATAGGCATAGTTCAGTTAATTCTATAAAATTAAGTACTATACGTGGTGCGCGTGTTGAACCGGTAAATATGTTAACATTAATTAAGCGGAGAAAAATTAGTAGTATATAAAAAATCAAATGTAAATGTAACAAGTATGCGTTGTAATTCCACTTCAAGGATATAGATACTTTTATTTGCTTGAAATTCTTATAGGCATCCAACACCCTTTCGAAGATTCATCATAATCCGATCAATGGTTTTCGAATGCATAGAGGACAAACACGCGAACATTGATTTTTATTAAATAAATTTTATATACATAAAGGAAATATTCACAGTATCAGGTGTTTAAAAAGCACGTTTTTCACTCAACTAACAATATGGGATCCTGAAGTACTATCTGGACTTGTCTTCAGAATTACATTTACATAATGTATTTACAGATGAGAGTCGCATACAAAGACGACGAGAGATAGAAACGTTTTAAAGAAAACTCGATTCTTTTTTTACAGATGCTAAAGTGTAAATTTGATTGAATATATTATAAAATTAAATCGCATTAGGCTAATGACCGTATAAAGTTTTGGGTATTTTAAAATACTTTATGTTAGTGTTATGATGTTATGTGATTATGGCCTAGTGGTTAGAACACGTCGATCTCAACCGATGATCGCTGGCTCAAACCCTGGCTAGCACCGCTGATTTTTCGAGTGCTAAATTTGTTTTTAAATTCATCTCGAGCTCGGCGGTGATGGAAAAAATCGTGAGAAAACCTGGATTTCTTGGGAGAAATTCTGACACATGTATATCCACCAACCCGCAGTGGAGCAGCGTTATGGATTACGCTCTAAACCTTCTCCTTAATAGGAGAGAAGGTCTTTGGCCAGCGGTGGGAAATTTACAGGCTGTTATTTTACTTTACTAGTGTTATGACTTCAGTGTGATAAAAGTTATATTGAAGTAGAGCCTAGCTATAGCCCAGTGAATACAGTTAGAGCTATTCATATTTAATATAACGGGTCTTATCGCGATAACTAATGGTAGTAATACCTTTTTATTGCCCGACGTTTCGACGAAGTTACATTCGTCGTGGTCACGAGCTGACTGCATTCTAGCGGCGAGTATTACTATCATTAGTTATCGCGATAAGACCCGTTACATTAAATGGATGCTGATAAGCAATAATGAGTCAACCCACAAAAAGTCGAATTCTAAAATATTGATGTATTTTGAAAATACGCCATGTATTTAACATTATTCAAAATTTTTTCAAGTGATCGGAACTAAATAAGTAGGCAAAAAGTTTCTTAATTGAAGCGAATATTGTAGTGCGGTCAATACTTTACAATATGTAATAATCTAATATACTTAAAAAACTTATTATTAGATAAAAAAATTTATTATACCAATCTGCTTTTAATTTATTAGACCTTTTATCAAAATATAAAAGAAATACATACATACATACGTCTTAAAACAATATTGTTAAGAATGGGTTTCACATTTTTAGACGCCATTTTCTAAAAATGAAGCTCGTGTGGCTTGACACAGTATTGCTTATCAGCATCCAAATATGAATAGTATAAATCGCGAAATTTAAAAATATATAGTTAGATTTATTTCAAAAGATCGGCTTGAAGTAGCTGCGTTTCGTATGGTGACAGAGCCAAAAGCATCTCCCACTTTCTTTTCGTTACTTCCTATTCCATTGAATCGCATTCGATATTTTATAAAATTATTAAAACATCTATAACCGTCAAAATAATAGAAGAATTTCTGCTTTCCGAGTGCACTCTCACGAAAAATTTCGGTTTTCCGATACGCATAACCAATCCCGTAATCGGATTAGAGAAACGAAATCAAACGTTTTTATTTCAAACTCTGCTCTCTTTTAAGGTTTTACTCGCGTTTATGGTTTTTTTTTCTTTTTTAATATATGTATATGACCACATCCTCATAGATAAATAAATAAACGCATCACACTCAACGGCCCCCATTAAGATCTTGTGACCTTGTGTCGGGGGTCCGGAAACATACACAACACTAACACAAACACCCAGACCACGACGAACATCCCTATGGCCAATATAGACATTTGTCGTGAGCGGGGAACGGGATTAGATGCTCTTACCTTTTTTATTTTAATTTTTTTTCTTCACACTACAATTCTTATAAAAGACAATTTTAACGCGTTTAAGATTACTCCGTTTCTGTGGACTGTGTGTGTAGTGTGATTTTTTATAGCCTATAAATTTTCTAAATAGCAGGCTAATTACTGTGAGCTATCGCTATTACAAAATGCAACATTCTGACAATAGACCAAAACGAAAAAAATGTCAACTGCCAAAATCTATCGCGTTGTGATAACGAAAGCTCCGCGTAATTAGCATATATGTTGTCTAATTTTAACATTAAACTAGATCTTAAAATTAGCACATTCAAACAAACATAAATATTTCAGTTTTATACATTATATTCGTATAAATCTCTAGAAGAGAAAATACTCTTCTAGAGATTTACTTCTCGTCACAAGACGTTAACAAGAATTCCTGCTCGTATGTAATTGGACAAAGGCATTTAACTATTTCAATTTAGGTCAGTTTTATTATTGCGAAATTGTAGTTTGTTGGGTTGATGATAAAAATGTTTATTTTTTCGTTGATAGTAAGTCGTCAGGAACGTAACTATTGCGTGGCAGGGCACCAACTCTGGTTGTTATATATCGCTCTCGAGAGTAAAACTGACAAATTTAATTCTCGCCTTAGAGAATATTTTTTACATAAGGATCTCTAGACAATCAAGGTCGTTATTGCAAAGATTAGGGCCGAAATAGGAAATCAAAGGATCATTAATTTCTAACCATAAATTCACGAGTATAATTACTCTTAGGTCATGGGTCTTAACATTGTGGCTAGTGGAAAATTATTATACTGTGGATGTGTCTGGATATAAATACTCTTTCAGTACCTACAGAGAACTCAAATTTTTACTGTTAACTATTTAAAATCAAACAAGATTTTTTTTAAAAAGGGGTTTAGACTTCAAAAACATATGTTTTTATAATTTCCCGTTATTTTGATTTTAATACCGAACAACTTAACCGATTTTGATGAACATTTTATGGGACTTTTCGAAGAATTACATAAATCGGTACAGCCGTTTTTAATTGAACAGTGAATATTTAAAGAAAAGTCTCCGACGATTTGACATGAGGTTCTCAATCTTTCAGTCGGTTAATGATTGTTACAAAATATTCTCATTGAAGAAATATGTTTCTGCAAGTTTGTTTTCGTCCTTCGACCTACTTTCGAGTTGGGAACTTCCAGAGTTAATTAATTATTAAAAGTTGTAACGGTATATTGAAACGAAGTTCTTCAACGCGGCTTGCGGTTGCAGTTGACAGATTGAAATGGTAACATAACTGAGAAAACGTTATTAGACGTCGGTTCCGTCCATCGTAGTTCAGATGTCGTCATCAAGCGCTGGCCGCCATACTCGTTATAGTAATATCTAATACATATGGATACTAATAAATAAAGTTGGAGTTTTTTTTGTTATTTTAAATTAACAGTTTTTTATTAAATTCACATGAAAGTATACAATTACATAAAAAAACACAATTATACCGATATTTATGGGAGTTTCACTCTTTCACTTTCAGCTAATATTGTAAGGAGTAACTTGGGCTATTTTTTTTTTAATTTTATTTATTTTAATTTTTCGCAGACGAAGTCTTGGGTACCAGTTACTTAATAAAATGCTTTTTTTATATTTTTTTTAAACAATAAAAAATATATTAAATCCAATTTAGAGACTTATTTTAAGCCAAAAGAGCCATTTCTTCCCATTATTTCTATAAAATGCGCTGTAAAGCCTACTAGCAAAGTCAGACGAACTTTTACAAGGCGAGGCTATTCTTAGTAGAAGAGTTCTTGAAATACTGTTAACGTTGCTGTTTTATTGCAACCACAGCTAAATGTCTTAAAAATTCTGCTGGAATCAATAGAAAAACAAATAATCAATAGAATAGAAAAACTTTAAAAATTAAAAACGCAAAGTAATAGCCAGTAAATGTTCCACAGCTGGGCAAAGGTCTCTCCTATACATTCGAAGGTTTAGAGTTTAATCCACCACACTGCTCCACTGCGGGTTGACGGATATACATGTGTCAGAATTTTTTCCGGCACATCCAGGATTCCTCACGATGTTATTCTTCACCGCCGAGTTCGAGATGAATTTTAAACACAAATTTAGAACTTGAAAACTCAGCGGCGCTAACCGGGGTTTGTAATGGCGATCATCGGTTTCGAATTTGTCTAACCACTAGGTCATCTCGGCTCATCTAGGTCACCTAGGCTCAGCGCTATAGATTATATTACATCACTCTCACACTAATAGGAGCGAAGCAGTTCACACAAACGCAAGTAAAACCGCGAGGGGCAGCGAGTATATTATAAACCAAATGAGCATGCCTTATAGATTACGAGACTAAAATTTTTTTTTAATTAAAAATGATGGGGGTTAGTAATATACATTAGTGGTCGCCCAGTGGTCGAAATTAGACCTTCATTAATTTAAATATATTCTTAATTTGACCACAGACTTTAACAATAAACAAAATAGTATATTGCACATATGGACGGTGACAAGCAATACATTTTCAAGCCACACGGACATCATTTCGAAAAATGGCGTCTAAACATGTCAAACCTATTCTTGATAAATTTGTTTGAAGAAGCATATACCCATCTTTTCTTTTTTATTTTGATAAAAGGTATAATGTATTAAAAGCAGATTTGTATTATAAAACGTTTTATCTAATGATAAGTTTTTTTTTAATTCATGAGATTATTTCATATTGTAAATTACGAACCACACTTCAATATTCGAAACATTAAATTAAAAAACTTTTTTTCGTACAAATTCAGTTTAAATAACTTCAAAAAATGTTGAATAATGTTAAATACATGTTGTATTCAAAATCAAAAAATACTTTTTCAAGTAGGCTCTCACGAGCACTTTTGAATCGTCATACATGAAAAAACAAAAAGAAAATACATCAATTATGAAGCTACCACCGGTTCGGAACGTAGATTCTACCGAGAAGAACCGGCAAGAAACTCGATAAATACTCTTTTAATTTATATTAGAATACATCAATATCTCTGATTTTGACTTTTTATGGGTTAACACATTTTTGCCTATCAGCATCCATATACTCTTGTATGTATCAAAATTTAAAAATCAACCTGTTCTAAGGTGTTTGTTTTTGCGTTGGTTGTTTTTCCCAAAAATCTAACACAGCGCATTCTAGTAAAAGTGAAAAACGCAAGAAAATATCGATTTATTTTTTTACTTGCCTTACTAATAGGCTATTTGCAGCGAAGCATTAGTGTCATTTAGAGCAAGTAACATATAAATGCACATTTGCCTACTCAGTGCTCGGTCAACTGTTAACACTCGCTGCCTCCAGTAATTGCCTCGTGATAATGATGTTAAGCAAAACACGGTATCGAGATATTACAGGGTTAGCTTATAGGCAATTTTACGAGTGGCAAGTTTGGGTAATGTAGTGTAATTTGTTTAAATTTTATATATTGGGAATATGTAAGTGCGCTCGAGATGGGCGTAAAGATTACATCTATACATCCAAAGCAATTGTACTCAAACTCTAGAATGCTTTTCAAATCAAATGTTTATTTTATAAATATAGATATGTTCATACTTTTTGACGATAGACCCATTTCAAAATTTGACAAGCTCGTCAATTTGTTGGCCTAAAGATACTCTCGTCAGACTATTAACACGCAGGTTTCTACGTAACTTCGTCGAAAATGGCCGGGATTCTGAGTGCCGAAATCTATGACTTTAGATCATATCGATAGAAGTTTTAATACATTTTCCTGTTTTGGTGTTGGTGTCTTTAGTTTTTTGTTATATAGATGTATAAATAAAAATTTTGATAACAGTGTAAAAATCCCTTTATTTTCAAATTAAATTTCTTTTGACTTAAAGTTGGTAGAGCTTGCTGTTCAAATTTGAATGAAGAAATTGAAATCAATGTGAAGCCACGGTATAAGGTAGTATAAAATATTACGAATTGTAAATTGAAGATTCAAAAGTACAGTAAAAGCCTATTTAAATGAAGTAGATTTTGAATTTTAATGTGGATTATTATAGATTTTATATATTGTTTAGTACTCTTAAATAATTTCTCAATAAGAAACAGTTGCAACGGATAAAATTGGATGCTGATAAGCAATAATGTGTCAACCCACAAAAAGTCAAATTCTGAGATATTGATGTATTTTGATAGTGTGTTACCTATTTAACAACATTAGAAATAATTTTAACTTATATAAACTAAATAAGTACGGAAAAAGTGTCTTAATTTAATGCCTCGAGTTTTAAGTGCGTTCCATATTTTGCAATTTATACAATAATATCAAATGTTTGAAACAGTTATTATTAGATAACACGTTGAATATATCAATCTGCTTTTAATTCATTACACATTTTATCACAATACAAAAGAAAAGATGGATATATACGTCTTCAAACAAAATGATTAAGAATAGGTTTAACATCTTTAGACGCCATTTTCTCAAAATAAAGTTCGTGTGGCTTGAAACAGTATTGCTTATCAGCGTCTAATTGCTTCTACTTTAACGCTGACGCTCACTGCAATCGTTTTCTGTATTGTTTAGACGTATGTATGTACATAGGACTTTCAGTCGATGTACTTAAGGGATCAGATACTTAATATAATATTCGAATAAACAATTTGTAATGTTTTAATGTAATATATTTATAAATATTCGCTTATTAAGATATCATTTATAATAGACTAATAATAAAAGTTTATATTTGCTTGTTCGTTTTTTATGCACTGCCATTCTGTTCATCTCAGTGCGATAAATTTTTGTCGACTTATTTGTTTGCACTTATGCCAAAGTTGTAGGCAGTTTTTTTGTTCTTCAGCAATATTTTCTGCGATTACGGACTGATTTTGATTTTTTTTCGTAAATTTTTTTATGTGTTATTTACTGTGTGTAGTAGAAAATATCTATATTTCGAAGTCAGTTATAATCATGGAATTTGATATCACTTATAGATCTATGCTACTCATAGATTAACAAAAGCGAAAATGCGGAAACCTTGCATTAAACTCAAGCAAGTATAAACGTTACATACGTTCGATTACTCCTACCACTGTCTTTGTTAGTAAGAGTTTGAAGGCTATTGTATCCGAATTTCCGATATGAATTTCAATTTTCAAGACATAAATTGGGTATCCCGTACATATTAACACTAAACATTACTTAGTGCTAAGCAAATAATTTTACCCTAAAGTTTAAAGCTTAGTTTACATTATTTATTATTGAAGCGTTAGTAAAATCAATATCAACTGACGTCATGTAGTAGGCCTTGACCGAACTGCCACATACTGAAACTGGATATAAGAGATTTATCTCGTGGTAGTTCCGGTGGCGCCCCCGCTCGGCACCACTGCGAACTAAATGCTGTTAATTTCCGCCAGCTTGTAGCGGTGGAGCAAAGCAGCAGTATTATTACGTCTTCGCGAGATGTTATATAACGGGTTTTAAGGTAACGATACGTTTATAGACGGAAGCGAAAAAAATAAAACTTTGGAACTAAATCTAAAATGATTACACGTGTAGTGACTTTTTTTTCTTTTCTTTTCGCTTTTGTTACTCCATCAAAGTATTGACGAGAACAAATCTTAAGACCAATGCACTGAATACAATGTTGAACTGTGCAATCACCATGGCTCCCGTATGATATATGGACTTTCTCATATATAAGACAATGGTTATAATGTTTGATGTGCAAAATATTATTTAGTTAGGAAATAGAACTTGTGAATTTCAATCAATGCTTGTGGGATCCAATTCTGGCAAGCGTGTCTGTTTTCAACTTTTTTTTTCTCCTACTCGGCAAACATCGTGACATAATCTGCTTTTGACATTTGTCGCAAAAAAATTACAGACGTATCTGTAGTAGATTAGGGCGGAGGTAGATAAAAGTTTTTCTAGCTCTAGTGTAATGTTACTGCATGTGCTTTTAACATCTACGGTTGCGTGCTCGATCCCCGTTCGGTTCAGATATTTGTGATTGTATTAATATTTGTTTCTAGGTTTGGGTATTTTTCCGTGCGAGTCTCCTAACTGTGCCTTGGAGAGCTGTTATTACAACCACCCGATAATGATCGCTACTCATAATAGGGAGATTATTGTAGTCTAAATGGTTCTGGCTTACCCTCAGGTGTTAAGGAGATCAGTTGGCAATCGCTCTGTGTACAGTTACTTGCCAATAACTGGACTAGAGTAACAAGCCCTAGGAGAAAATGGTAGATAGGTGACGATAATGACGAAAAGAGAATCTTTTCACGGTCTTACTATGCATATTATTTTATTCTTTTCCCGCTTTTCTTTAAGCGCTATAGTCGCAGCATTAAACTCTCATAGGCCGCACTAGTTGGATATTGAGGAAATGACACACATGTTTCGGATCACATGTAGGTAATTTTAGGTGCACTATCTACAATTTAGTTCTTCAATTTTATTATTTATTCGAACACAATAGTTTTGAAAACATATTGCGAATTTCTGCGAAATTAAACTTTGATTTTCTGGAGCTCAGTGCATGGAGTATCTATATATAGTGATAAAATTAATTGCTATTGTGAAATTTTTCTGAAATTATTGTAAAAGCGAATAAAACATTTTAAAATTCTTTGTGATATGTATAAATTAAATACGATTGATATCAATAAATCAATTTGAAGCATAAAACCAGCTATAAAGTTGTAAAAATTAATTAAAAGAAATAGTTATAGTGCAACTTAATAATAAATAAAACTACACGATAGTCCGTTTTTTGTGGAAGGTTATTATAGGCTAAAATATTTATTTTTCTTTAAAATCGGCTCCGAGACTCCTTTAAGTATTATTTATAATGCCTATAAGATTTGGGTTTGGCTATCCATGCCCAATTAAAAAATTCATCGTATATACAGACTATATATATTTAACAGATTATATACACATTATATAGACGAATAAATGTAACTGGTACCAATTGAAGCGTTAAAAGAAATCTTGAATTCGTGTAACAAATCTTTGTCCTTCAATCATCTTGAACCCTCAGAATCGTCTCCGAACCGACCTACGTGTGCTATTGACACGCCAGCTCTTTTGTTTGAAATATTAAGCATTTGAAGAAAGGTAACACACTCGCTGGCTTCACAAAGTATTCTTCTTAGCATAATATTGTGCTTTATTTCAAGACCTGCTGCGTTCGTGACTTCGTCCGAATATTGGATCTGAAGTTTCTCTTTTGGATTATCTTTAGAATACCATTTTATTTCTTGATACAAAAGTAAGTTATCTATAGGACAAAGTGTAAATTCCTTGAAATCCATTGTGATTCTGCCTAATGCAAGCTCAGATAGTTACATAGATAGAGAGACAAATATATAGAAATAACTTTTGGTTCCTATATTGATAGCCATTCATCATCTACCTAGAATTTAGCCGGGTTATAACAAGTTCTGCTTATTACTCTAGTCTAGTTATTGGCAAGTTACTGATTTTTTACCTCAACATCTGAGGGCAAGTCAGTTACCATGTGTAGACTAAAATAATCTCACTACTATGAGTAACGATCATAATTAAGTGATTGTGATTACAACCGGGACCGACATTTAGTCCTCTCCGAGGCACAGCGGGAAGACCCACAAGGAGAAACATCTAGATCTAGAAACAAATATTAATATAAGTACAAATATTTGCCCCGAACGGGGTTCGAAACCGCAACCTTTGGTATTAGAGGTACATTGAGTAACACTCAACCGGAGTGATCGTCACGACATTTATATGACGATAGCGATTTTTTCTACACTACTACTCATATCACATATAAGACCCGCATAATTTTATTTTTTATTCTACTTATATGGTAGCTATTTCTTGTAAATTGCCTGCAAGAGATAAATAACGTTCATACAGATTTAGAGAATATTATAATTTATACAATCAAGTAAAATGGAAATGACGACAACGAATCATCTTTAGTAACGACAAATTTTCATACAACCGAACCAAAAAGAGGGGTGTTTTCGTTTTGTGTGTATATGTTTGTGGCATTGTAACTCCTTAAATTATGGACTAATTTTGATGCATTTATTTTGTTTAAGAGCTAATGTAATCGAGATAGTTTTTAAGTATAATTTTTGAAGATCTGTTGAGACGTTTGTAGGTTTTCTACTCTTTTCTTGTTGTTGAAAGGGCCTGAGCAAATTACTTATTTGCCTTGATTTCTAGGTCTTTTTTCAACATCTTGCTTAAATTTTTTAATCTATACTCATAATGGTATATATGTAAGTAAATTGAAATTAATGAGTTCATTCCATCTTTACCGTAGATTATCCCATTAAGAAAAATATTTTTGTGTTAAATAGCCACCAATTAAGTAAGAATAAAAACATATATTTGAGTTACGAACCAAAAGAGTGTAGAAGTAACTAAACGCGGATAAATCTCGAAGTTTAGCTAGTCATAAAATAAAAATTGTTTTCTAATGGTTAATTTATCTATATATCAAAATCCATTAAAACTGGTCCAGTGGCTTATGCTTAAAAATGTAACAAACGGATAATAGACAAAATTATTTCGTTTTTAAATTATTAGTTAGGAAATGTGGATTTTTAACTTTTTTATTTGTATATTATATAAATAACGGGTACATTTACAATACCTATTAAATACAATAGGCAGGCTATAAAATATAAAACCTAATACTCAATGAATAGTTTTAATGTTGTTTTTATCAATTGTTTTTTAAATCATTGTTTTAACTACACAAAGCAATAAAATAAATTGTATTTACTTTAAAGTTTACATTAAAAATAAAACAATGTCAAATTATAATTTCATTAAAATTTATTATTTATTGTTTAGAAGAGGCCTTTCATTGTGGTCTAATGAAAATGTCAATAAAAATTGTTAACGCGGTCGAGTGTCTGCTTTTGATGTAAGTATTAAAAATTGTCTGGGCTCACGAACCTTGTAAAAATGAATTTATTTAATTGTATTAAAGTTAACCGTTACTGACTAACACATCTATCAACACACAGTTAAAACCTTTGAACAAATTGCGCTAAAATTTGACAAATAGATATATATTACGACGTGGGCGTCTCGTAAGAATGGATTTTCTGAAACTTCATCCCCAAGAGTTGATACGGGGTGTTTATTTTTTGTAAGGAGAAAGACGCAAGCGAAGCCACGAGCATAAGATAGTTGAATATAAAATTAACCATCAAATCATTCAATATCGTATTATTGTTTTGATTATTCTTCTTTATATTCACGATCTCTTTTTTTCGCGTACGTGCAGGCTGTGGAATAATCCTGAGATTTTCCCAGAGCGCTATAATTTGGGGGTTTTCAAGCGTCAAGTGCATAGACACTTTTTCATCAAAGGCCGGCAACGCACCCGTAACGCCCCTGGTATAAACTTAACATGAGGTGGTACTATTACCCCGTTTGTCCACTTTTTTATGTATAAAAAAATATATATCGATCATAATATTGTTAAGTATTATTCAGTCAAGGTGGAATAGGAATATCACCCGAATTGTTCGGTACTTTCGTTTTCGAATTTCAACCGGACCAATACCTTTAATATAGCATTAAAATAAAATTGCTTCCCGCTATACATATAGGTCTTTTAAACTACGCAATGGATTTTAATGTGTATTACATCAGTAAACAGAGTGATTCAAGGGGAACGTTTATACTCGTATATGTATGCATGCTAAAGTAGGGAAAAGCCGATAATTTCAACGATTTGTAGTTTGATGGGGTAACAACATACCTGTGCGGAAGCGGGGTCTATCGCTAGTTTAAAATATAACACTATCTACTTTATAAATACTTTTGTAAAAGAAGCAAGAGAGTCGCTATTATAATATATAAACATTTGTTGTTATACCAGCAATAAGGTCTCATTAACTACGTGAATCTAAAAATCAACAAAATACCTTGGATAGCTTATAATCCAAATGTCTTTCATGAAATTCTTAGCAAGCAATTTGGCAAAACAGAATATAAAATAATAAAATGACATTCATATCATAAACCCGTATTGGAATAGCTTCGTCATAATATCAAGCTTAAAGTATCAATTGATAGATTTAATACGAAAATAGTTCACCCGACAAATTATTATTAATCACTCAAATGATAAAATGAAGTGGAGAATTGGATTATTTATTAAGAGCTATTAATTAAGCCGATTCGATTTGTCGTTTTAATGTTGAATGACAATCGATTTCTAATAAATCAAACAGCCGGCTCTTACTCAACCATTAACTCTGTTTCGACGCGCCGTCCATCTTTCTTTCCAATTCTATTTCCTATCCACACAACCTTTGGGTGTGTCTTAAGTGGAAGCCTTATGAAACGCGGTTCATGGAATGATAGCTGTCAATAGTTATTTCAAATGTATGTAATATTATTTATTAATTTAAAAATATATCTATTACCATTAAATTCATAGTTCATTTGGATTCTCATAAGCAATACTGTGTCAAGCCTCACGAATTCCATTTCGAGAAAATGTCGTCTAAAGATGTCAAACCGATTCTTAATCAATTTGTTTGAAGACGTATATATCTTTTCTTTTATATTTTGATAAAAGGTATAATGAATTAAAAGCAGATTCATATATTTAATGTGTTATCAAATGAAAACTTTTTCAAATATTTGAGATTATTGTATAAATTGTAAAATACGGGACGCCCTTGAAATTCGGAACATTAAATTAAGAAACTTTTTCCATACTTATTTAGTTTATATCACTTGAATTTTTTTTAATAATGTTAAATAGATGACGCAGAAAATACATCAATATCTCCGAATTTGAGTTTTTGTGGGTTGACACATTATTGCTTATCAGCGTCCATTTAAATGCAATAAGATCGAATCATAGTGTAAAAGGTATATAACTATATATAAAATGTTAATTCTTAATTAGAAATCGCCTCATCAATATAGCACTAACATATTAAAAAACAAATATTAATATCATACTTGCAGCAGTTCTAAAGATAGTGATTACATATCGAGAGTGTATTTATTAATGAACGCTGATAAGCAATACTGTGTCAAGCCACACGGACTTCATTTTGAGAAAATGGCGTCTAAAAATGTCAAACCTATTCTTAACAAATATGTTTAAAGAAGTATTTATCCATATTTTATTTTATTTTTGATCAAAGGTATAATTAATTTAAATCAGACATTTAATTTATAATATAGTGAAAAGTTTTTCAAACATTTGAGATTAGGGTATAAATCGCAAAAAATGGAACGCACTTTAAATTGTAACTGGTTAATAAAAAAACTTTTTTCCTTACTTATTTAATTCATATGACTTCAGTTTTTTTTTAATTATGTTAAATAGATAATGCAGTATCAAAATACATAATTATCTCCGAATTTGACTTTTTGTGGGTTAACACATTATTGCTTACCAACATCCAAGTAAGCAATAATTTACATATAAATAATCATATTAATTAGATATGTCAAAAATATTCGGCAAAATTCGACTATTCGGCCACCTGTTTTCGTTAACCGAATAGAATCGAAATCGAAAGAAAAAAATTAAAAATATTACTCATAAAGATGTTTATTTAACCAACAAATAAAAATATTAAAATTTTCATGTGGCTCTCGTGAATTATGATTGCAAAAAAATTGTTAATAAAACACAGCAAATAGGAAGACCACTTGTACGGGTATTTATTAAGCAATTGTATATACGCATTTGATTAACGATGCAGCAATTGACAAACATATTGATACGATAATTCTAATTCAGTAATTTTGACTTCATCAGCGTTGTAGTGAAATGCGCCTTTTTAATTATCGAAAAGGAGGTTTTAGGTTCGGCTGTAAATACCAATTTGCAATTTTAAAATGTTATATAATTTGTTAGGTAATGTTAGATTATTTGTTTCATAATCGAAGTCGATTTTTTAATGTACTAAAACGAAATAAATCAACTGTCAAAAGGTTCATTATTGTTACCATAAACAATTACGTAGAAAAAAAAACATTGGTTACATTATAGTTATAATAGCATTATAACATGTTAAGACGCCACAATTTAAGAATCGCTTTAAAAGGTGATTTATTTTACTTAAGCAGGAAAAATACATTTGTGCTTTCGTTTCTGTCATGTTTCTTATGACTTGAACCGTTTCGACGCAATGTTGTGATCGAGAAGTTTAAAATCCTTTTGTGGAAACATCAATCTTGCTTTACATTCCGTTAAGAAACGCCGCCCGTTCAATGTAGTTATCTGTTTAGGACTGCGTCAAGTGACGTTTTGTTGATTTTTATCTTAAATACTAGCCAAGCTCTGCAGAAATATCACGCACTTCTTATTGACTTTCCTAGACTATTATTTTTTTCTTAAATCTCTTGTCATATGAATTTTTCTACGATAAAAAAAATATCTGATATATAACACTAAAGCGTTTAATTATTATTATGATATAGCTAGCTCTGGTCAATGTATTTTTAAAAGTTGTGTAATAAATAAAATTAAAAAATAAAGATAAAAAATATTATCACAAAATCGAAATCCCGGGTTTGATAATAACATTTCTCATGACAAATTTTTTAAAACATTTCGTCTTAAGACCCAACCCGAAACTAAACAAAAAAATAATTTAGTAGAAAACATTGTAATATCTGTACATAATTTCCATTCTTCGTTACCATAAAACAATCAAGCGATATTCCCCAAGACAGCAATATAGTCAAAGTTAATAAAAAATCCTATTATAGTTATTACGTAGCTAACTAGTTTTTCCACAACTGCTATAAAAATATGGATAACACACGCAATTGATTGCTGTGAATACACCCCTGGGAATTATGGTGCGGCTCGTAATAATCATTTGGTTGTAAACGTAGGTAATATGAACAATTATATCTTTGTATTAATATTATTTTTGAGGTTCAATGTCTTATTAACAAGGTTCATGTTATTTACTTCAAATAAGGAGGATGTTCTCCATTCGTAATGCACGTTTATTTTTTTTTTAACCTTTGTTACCTCATAACTCCGTTATTTATTAACCGATTTTGAAAATTATTTTGTCTCTTGAATGGATTGTCTTTTTTTCTTTACTTGACGTATTTGGTAACATTACCTGGAACGAAAATCACGTATTTTCGAACAATATTTATCATTATAATTTTTCATTATAAAAAACGATTTAGTTCAATCATTCGTTGGATAATTTGTCGCCAATAACTCTTATATGTGGTTAGAAATTTCGTCGAAATTAAACAATTCCAGTTATTTTAAATCCAAATTATTGGTTTCAATAGGGTAGAGATACTGGTGGTATTTCGTTTATAAGGTCGGTTTTTTTAAGTCTAGTTATATTAAAAGCGGAATAGGGTGAAGAGTTTATTTAGTTTGATCTTTTCATGTAGTCTCATGTAGACTCAATGAAATCATTATCACAGTGAAGTTTAGTGAATCAATTATTTCTTGTTCAAAGAGAGAGCTTAATTATAGACATCTTAATAAATATATTCTTAATAAAAAAAGTGTTTTATTAATTTCTTATCTTCTTTGATTTTCAAAATAATATATTAGCTTCAAAATCTTTTTTTAAAGAAATTTGTTTCAAATAAAAAAATATAATACTCTTTATAGAATAGTTTAAAATATTGTAATTCATAGCAACAAGCGGGAGATTTATAGGTATTCGAAATTGTTAATTGGAGTTGAGAACTTAGCACTCGTAAAAGAGTTCGTAGTTGTTCCCTTGGCACTATTTCGTGAAAGATGTTTGAAATGATAGCAATGTTTATATAAAAATATATGTGTAGTGATTGTAGGGTGATACAAATACTGGAGCTATTTTTCAATCTATTTTATAGATGAGTAATAAAGTAGCAATTTATGTAGGTTGCTTAAGGGACAATTTATTAGTACTGGTGCAGTAAGCATGAATCACGAAGGTTGAAAAAAATTAGGTCAAAATCCGTCTAGAGGTTATTACGTGAACTTTCGTCGGGCATTTTATGATTTTTTTTTTTTAGAAATGTTTGTTTAAAATTTAGTCTTTGTTTTATAATAACATTTTTAATATGTGACGTCAGACATGTGTAACGAGATTGCATCTAAAAAATTTACTACAAATCACAAAAACGTAGATGTTTTTATAATTTGATCTAAAAATGGCGAAATAAATATCTGAAAGTTATTTTGGATTCTACATTCATTATGAACAGTTTTTTGAAAATTTAACCCCTTAAAGAAGTGGAAGGGGGTTTCTTTTATGTATGGCAAAATGAAACTTGTCGTGCGCGATATTGTGAATTAAGTTAGTATACAATAATGGCCTTTAGGTACCATCGCTCCTAATTGGAAGATATTAAGGTATGAACAATTTTATAGATAAAAATTATTACCGTTATAGATTACACAGAAATGTTTCTATCTTTTATAAATATAAGAAATCTTGAAGTCAACTTATTAAATATCCGTTTCGCTTATTACGTTTAAAATAAAAATTGCGGCTATCTAGGCTTTTTCGAGTCAGAAATATTTGTTGTCCAAATATATATCTATTTTCAACCAATTAGGATAATAAACGAGGAATGTTTCTCCGAAGATAATAATTTTATTGTTTTATTATATTATACTAGCTTTTGCTTGCAGCTTTGCTCCCGTTAAGTAAGTAACAGCCTGTAAATATCCCACAGCTGGACAAAGGCCTCCTCTCCTATTAAGGAGAAGGTTTTTAGAGCTTAATCCACCACGCTGCTCGACTGCGGGTTGGCGGATATACATGTGGCAGAATTTCTGGGAGAGGTCTTTAGTTTAGATGATTAGAGGCTATATTTTATATAAAAATTCGTATTATTTAAAATTTTAAATAATACGAATTTTTACAATTACAACAATTTTTACAATTACAATTACAACATTTTTACAATTTTATTTTTACAATAACAACATTAACGGGAACCGAGATGGCCTAGTGGTTAGAACACGTCGATCTCAACCGATGATTAAACCCCGGCTAGCACCGCTGATTTTTCAAGTGCTAAATTAGTGTTTAAATTCATCTCGAGCTCGGCGGTGAAGGAAAACATCATGAGGAAATCTGCATTTACCGAGAAAAATTCGGGCACATGTATATCCGCCAACCCGCAGTACAGAAGCGTGGTAGATTAAGCTTTAAACCTTCTTCTTAATAGGAGTTTTGCCCAGCAATGCGACATTTGTACGTCTCATGAGCCTGAAAAGATAACGGTGTAACTGATTATAGCTAACACTGGAAGACATTATTGGTTTCTAAAAATTTATGTGATCTTTTTAATGTACACATCTCAAAATAGATGTACGAATTAAATTATTATTCTCCTATAATAACGAGTGTGGTATTTCAATTAATTCATTATATTTTCTATTATTTTTTGCCAAGAAAAATGGAATTACGATTCAAAGAAGAAATTCTGTCCGTGTTTTTATAAAATGTTTATAATAAAAATATAATTAATGTTTGCAAAAAATTAAATGTAATAACGAATATTGTTAGAGCTAAGAACATTATATAATCTGATTATTATGAATAGTTATTTCAGTAATGAAAAACAACTTTCTTTTCATTTCGTTTTCTTATTGTATATATTTTTTTAAATCGGTATTTCTAAAGGTAGGGTATAAATGCAAAAGTTTTTTCAATTATTTTAATTAACCAACTTCTTAGCTTTTCATTTAAATATACATTTTTTTCTTAATCTAGAAAAATATTTTCACTTTGTATTATAACTATAATTTCGTAGCACTACTACATGCTACGTTGGAGCTACGCAGAATGCTACCTCATCACAACGATTGTGTAGCGAATTGCTACGTAATCATTTTACTGGGGATTTTAGTTGGAATTTATTTATTTTTATTTACACATTTATCAATTATATGAAACATTGTTGTAATATAATATATATGGTGCGTATAAAAGTCATATGTAGGTAAGTTACAAAATAAAAAAAAAGTTAATGAAACAATGAGAACAATATGTTTTCCGTAATACATTTTGACCTACTAAGGTCAATTAATACAAAAAATAAAATAAAGAAGGGATAATTTATAACAAAAGATTGTAGACCTCATCTAAGCCACTGTATCTGGGTTCCAAAAATACTGGCAGCTCTACCCCATTGAATGGCCAAGCTGATCCTTTGACTGAGGTAGCTCTTCGGCTCAAAGTTGACTCCCAAAGTCTCTTTGAGAGGTTTTTAAAAAGAGAACGAGCATCTGGAACCTCCGGACCAAGAGTTTCCACTCCAAATGGAGCAAAGATAATAACCTCTTCAAGGCTTTCAAAGTAAGTAAATGAACTAAGTTTTTTTTAATTTGGGAACAAAGAGCTTTAATTTTAAGTAACATTGAGTTAAATAATATTATTTCTCTAACACGAATCAACAAAGTTGCACTTAGGAAGATCGCTTATTTAAATGAAAATCCTAATTTAAAGATAAGAAATAAATCAATACAGCCATAGAGTTCCAATGTAAAGCGGTTTAGACGCTTTTTTGCCTAATCCTTTAAGAGCATTTTGAGGACGGCCATGCATTTTAGGGTCAATTCCTCGCTTAATAAGGATTGACATATTTACTTTTAAACTAGAATTACTTTCCATTATCACCTTAATACAATACAAAAATGTTTAAGATGATTAAAAATATTTTAAAAATTACTTTTTATATAATATAAAATAATTTATCCAAAAATATTTTCACTCTTTTTTATTTATATATAATCACTAATGTATAGTCATAATATAAAGAGGTAAGCTTTGTTTGTATTTTTATAAGTTTATTTATAGGGGAGAGATAATTTCAAAAAGTACTACTTGAAAAATTCTTTTTGATTTGGATATTCCGTTTATTGTGGAAGGTTATAAGGCTATGTCACATCAGGCTACTTACAGACTCACAGGAGTGAAGCAGTAACCATAAACACGATTGAAACTGCGAGATCCAGCTAGTATAATATAAACGTAATTATATTATATATACGTATAAAAGCTATATTAGTTACTTCGCCCATTTTCTGCACGAGTGTAATATAGCCCCGATAGAGTCAGTAGTCAGTGGGCATTAGCGAGGCTCTACCATTTACAAAGGTTTTTATTTTCTACCTGCGCTATTAATTTGTAAACATTTTGAGGTGAGAATTACACATATAAGTTTTGCTCTCAGACTTTCATAAAGATACATAAGTTGTTTCTCAATGCTTCAGAGCGGAAATAATTACTATCAATGCCTTATTTTTGTCATTTACAGCTTTCGTAACTACTTACTACGTAACTGTTACTAGGTGATAGAGTTGTTTTATATTGCTTTTAAGAGCAAAACTTAGAAATGTAATTATCGTCTAACAAATTCAATTTTGAATCCGAGAATTAATTAAAAAGTTTCAATTGTTTATTTCAATTACAAGTAGAATAGATTAAACGTTCTCTTACCAAAGCTAACAGTTCCCTATACAATATTAGACTGAAATGAAAATACCTCGTCTTAGAACGTTCTAGATGGTAAATATTCCCTTGTGACGAACTGGACGCTCGCCTAAGTAGAGTATTAAGCCTGGTTTTAGATATATGTATAAGATAGTACATATATAGTTGTTAATGCTGAAATAGAATGGATGATAGCTCAAGATTTCTTTTAAATAACCAAAAATATTAGTAAAATTAATTCGAAAGTCATATTGATTGATCTTGTAACAAAATTAATGTTACTGTTGTCTTAAATAGGACAAAAGCTGAGGGTGACTTCAATTTTATTTGAGATTTTGCACAAAATAATAAATCTAGTTATTTTTTTAAACTATTTTCATTTCACTTTATTTTTATGAGGCTTCTAAAAGATTATACATTTTTTTTTGTCTATCTATCGATTTTTCCGCTGATTGTGGACCGATTTTTTTGTTTGTTTAAATATACTTTCTAGGTAGACTACCTATTTATCCTCATCGGGTCAGCATCTAATGCAGAGTTCCAAAAGAATACTTCAAACATTATAGGCACACGTATACTGATTTAGGTATTATATAGGAAACTCATGCTCTCAGAAAGAATGTTATGCATATATATGTATGTAGTTTATTTGTAATAAATACATTTTTAAAGCATGTTTATTTTTTTATATATATCGATTATAATAGTAATTAAATTTGTATATAAGTATAGAAGCTCCACTTTTACTTGTCTATCTTGATACAACATGTCAGTAACTTTCATTTACAACAAGAGTTAAATAGTTACTTTAAAGTCAATTCAACTTTCGCCGAAGTTTTATTACAAATTCAACATAACGTTTATGCAGTCTGAGTAAAATCCAAAGAGACTCGGTATTCGCAGCTAACTATTTGAGAAGCGTGGCCTTTTTATAAATCTTGTTAAGAATTAACGTCGAAACGTAATGAGCAATGGAATTTTTCCTCACATTTAAGCAACTCGTAGCTCCGTAGCGCGCACTTTACGTACTACTCGTATTAAACAGAAATTCACTTTACACATTTATTAAATTTATTAATTATTTAACTAGAAAGTCTTGCCACAATGGGTCCAAATAGCAAGTGTGAAAAAATCTATTCCATAAGTTCCATTGCGCATCAGCAAAATTTGCTCGATTTTTAATTTTCGAACTTTGTTACCGATTAATTTAATCCATAGGTATCTAGATATTCCTCTTTTACGTTCTGTCCTTACAGCGCATACTTTATTTCTATTTGGCCGTGGTGCGAGGTGAGTGGCGCGGGGGGAGGGGAGAAGGACACGCGCGGTAGCGTCGCCCCAGCCAGTTGAGGCTGCGACGAACGGGCGCACGCTTGTCGTTACTACGTAACTGAATAAAAACTGTGACCTATCATAGTGCCTGTGACGTGATAGTGCCCGCATGCGTTCGGAATTGACCCCCATTGGCTTGTGACCGATCGAGTTTTGTGACTTGTGTTGTGTTTGCGTGCGTGTGAGTTACATTTGTGCATCGTACTTTACCTCCGGTAAGTTCTGGTTAATGAAATTAGCATAAAAGAAATGTAAATTGCAAATATAAAGTCGCATTGTCGTGTCTCCGACGGATTATATAGCTTAGGGTTGCTTTCACGTGGAATTATTACCTCTAAGTAAAGGTTTAGTCTTCTGAGGTATGGTAACGATTGTTTTTAATCGTGTTACGATTATATCTTAAGTTTTCTGTACGGTTTCAATCGAAAAAAGTTTTCGCTAAAATAATGATGTTCAGAAACACGTTAATTTTAATTATGCTATCAATTAAATTAATTAAGGTTAAAATTATGTTGGAAACTTATAATTACGTCACTATGTGATAATTATAACATTATCTATAATTAAATATTTAGGAATTTAGATTTACTATTTGCAAAGGCACATTATGCGTATACAAATGTGAGCTACCGGCATGTTTGGTTCAGCCATTTTATAATTAACATCGGGTCACACACGAGGTGCTCACCTGAATTTATTTAAGCGAACTGTTAAGCTGAATTCATTTAAGAAACCTGAACATCATTTATACATTAAAAAAAACATGCTTTTTTCCATTGGCTCTATTCGGAAATGGAATGCAATTAAATTTGTTTAAGATAAGAATTTTTTTAAGTGCAATTAAATATGAAAAAGGTATACATATAACATTAAAAAGTTATACATAATAATTTGTAATAAGATTTTAATAGGCATGTAGTAATTATTTAAACAAATCGGAATTATTTAAAAAGATTTTAGTATAAAACTGTACGAAATGTAGCTGATCTTACCGGATCATTCTGGAAGGCACAAAATATTTTCATATTCTTCTTACATTCATTAATCATTAAATATACTTTATAGTGTGAAAAAATAATGAATACTTAAATAAATACGGCTAAAATATAATTATATAGTATTAACAGTATACACTCACATTATATTACTTTCATGAATTTCTGTAAATTTAATTGATTACTTTGATAGAGGTTGCGGTAATTGTTAATTAATTAACGTTACCATCTAAGATTAACAAGAAAATTTACGTACACTGTTAGTGAATTTTCGAAATTGAAATTTTAAGTTAATTTCAAAATAACTAGATTTTATTAGCGGCTTCGATGCGGTGCTGATATAATCGTCTGTTTGTTATGTCTTTAGCTTTCGTCATTATATTTAGATAAATTATGTAACAGTTTTAATTACAAATATTTATAATATTTCTAATATGAGAAGTTTCATCAAAATCGATCTAGCGATTATTGCACGATGCTTGGAAAAATATAAGGAAACAAAAACATACACAAGTACAGAAAGACAAATAATTTCGTATATCGGTTAATAATATTTTTATTATTATTCTATATGCAATAATTTAAGATACTAAGAAAGTAAAATCGAGTCTCTACGAAAACCACCAGCGTAGACTTCGTGATAAAGATTTCCGCTAAACGATCTATCGATAGGAATATATTTATATTAAGTACGATTTTAAATCAATTTTTTATAAAAAGTAGTAACCAAGAATTGAATGAAAAGTATGTGGAAGCGGTCGTGATATGTTTGAATTTGATCAAGCATTATTCTCTACTAACCGAAGCCAACTAAATGCAAATCTTTAATCATAATAAAATTTAATCAACACTATCAACACTACTAGTATTACGAAATCTCAAAATTTTAAATACAGGAAAATCTAAGAGAAAACAAGTCACGGAATGAAGCTCTGGCTTAAGTTGTAGACGCCATTATTATACGCCATGTTAAATATCACAACGCTCAAAGCGTCTACTATGAGGAATCATACCTTGTGAGCAAACCTTCTACTATGGATAACCCATTAAATAATAATAATACAATATAATACATTTGTTAAGTAAATAAAATATTTTTCAGCCAAAGCCGTCAAACGTCCCCTACGTTGATAATGGTGTCCTTTTTCAGGGAAAATAATACATTTACATACACAAATACACAGAAATACAAGTACCGTAATAAACATACACACGAGTGTAAAAATGATACAAATTTGTATATATTTTCACACAATTATATTTATGAAAAACTCATGAAAATATTAGTAATGTGTCAATCGCAGTGACCACTAAACCAAATAAATTAAACTACTATTATTATTTATATATATATATATATATAGTTATTATTACTTTTTCCAGGATTGATTTAGACGCCCCATCAAATAAAGGGTCTGCCAATGGTGAAGCCCCACCCTAAACCGGAATTGTAGATCCGCCAATGGTGGTGGTCCTTAAGTAACTTACACATTTTTCCTCGCAGTATAAAATCGCGAGATCCGCTCTTGTAGATTTTATACTTTTCAATCAATTGAAATATAAAGTACAAAGGGAATAGTGTCTCTGTTTCAATGGTTAGAAAATAAAAAAAATAAGAAATAATAATTGAAATATATTAAATAATTTGTAATAAAATATAAATTACCACATTTCGCTTATTAAAGTATAAAAAATTATATAAAAGTTGAAAAAGTATCAAAAATTAAAGTATTATAGTGTTTTATATTCTTTCAAGTTCTATTAAGTAAGTATTCTTTCAAGAGAATATCCGAAATGATCCGAAATAAAATTAACCATGGTCCGTTGAGCCGGATCTAAACAAATGACTTTATACAACAATAAAAAGAATTAAATAAAATATACATTAAAAGCATTCAACCAATAAACGCAACTGTTATTTTTCTTCATAAATTTATCGTATACGTATTAATTGCTTTGGAAGCATGAAAATGTTACACTGTTTTAGTAAACATACAATATTAAGCATTCTCCACGTTATATATAATTTATAGTAGTTTACTACAAAAGTTCAAAACCTGCGTGTGGTCTTCATCGTAACGAGTATTTAATATTCATTATAAATATTTTCATGCTTACGATGTTTATTTAATAATTCAAAACGCTCTTCCAAGAATACGAGTAAGCTTGTATACAAAATACTCGATAATATTCATATTCAATCATAAAACAATTAAGACTTTTTCGAAAAAAGGAATTGAGTTCAAAAGAAAGATACGCAATTAAGTTTTCTTCTTTGTTTTCTTTTTATAACAATGATTTCTTTAAAAGTACTTAAAAAATGATGACTTTTTTATGGGACTAGTCTAAAAGTGCATGGTCTCAAATAATAAAAAATACGAATTTTCAAAAGACGTTAAAAGTAACAGAGTTATAAGGTAACGAATATTAAAACAAATAAACTCAACGAATTTAGAATCATCTCCTATTCTAAACTCGCACAAAAAAAACCTAAGTTTTTAAAATAAAAAAATTAATTAATATTTAAAACCAATCTAGAAACTTCATAGTATCGCTTAATAATTTCGAAACCGAACTAAAATTCCATCGATTAATTTCACAAAGCGTTGCGATTGAATTTCAGAATTTCAAACTAGCCTCAAGTTAATTATAAGTTTTCTGAACACCAGCCACAAGTCTTTAACGAGCTTCATTGGCTCGGATTATTCAAATTATGATAAATTGTTGTGACATTATAATCCGGCGTCATCAATCACTATACAGATGAAATGGATAATGTAATGTGCGATTTGGAAGTAAGTAAACGTGTCTTGAATAGATACAGGAGGCACCTACTTCGTTAAATTGAATGTCTTTCGTAGCTATATGTTGATACTATGCTTAGATATGCATTGGATATGACTACTATATACCTGACTATACATTTTTTTTATTTCCGATAAAATATAATTAAAGATAGTTTTTTGTAGTGACATGCTTATAATATTTTAAAATTAGCAATTCTTGTATATATGTATATAAATAATCTGAACCTTGGAAACGGCTCCAACGATTTTCATGAAAATTAACCAGGAAATTCAGAGGCGATAAATCATTTCATTTTTAGACAACGTCGTTTTAACCGTGTTTGCAGGAAATAAAAAACTGCTACAATCTTATAATAATTATAATACGAAAGTAAATTAAGTATAATTTGCTAAAAAAAAAACGATTTACTAAAAAAAACATACACTGAGCAAATGTCGTTTATTCAGGTACTATTTATTAATATGTGTAAATGACTTCACATTTTTATTGCTACGACGTAACCAAGTCGTAGCATCCAACGACGTTAATTACATTCCTATATAGTTTCTGTTCGACTTTGTTGGGGTGGAATTTCGTCTATCCAAGAAGTACTGTTCTTTCTTTTTAGTAAAAATAAAACTATAGTAAGTGGTCAGTAGTATTTTTAATAAAAAGAAGTCAACAATTAAATACAAAGAATCAAATTTTCCTTTCTAGTTTTAAGGTATGGTTATTATTTTTGTATTTTAGGGTTTAAGGTAACCATTGAAAACCAGGTTTGTAGTTGATCTCAGTCAGCCTCAACTTCTTGAGTGGTTTTCCGTTTTACAGGATAACAATTATATTATTTCTTCTGATGTTTGGGAATTATTGAGTTTGCTTTTTAGATCGGTGGATAGAGATCGATAAATTATACTGCATATTTTTTTATTACAGGTGTTTAGTTTTTAATCTTTTCATTTTTAGGGTTCCGTACCTTAAAAGGAAAAACGGAACCCTTATAGGATCACTTTGTTGTCCGTCTGTCTGTCTGTCTGTCTGTCTGTCTGTCTGTCTGTCTGTCTGTCGGGATGTCAACCCTTTTTTCTCAGAAATGCATAGACGTATCATGTTGAAATTAATATCATATACTCAAGTCTAAGATGACATGCGGCCGTGAAAATATTAAAGTTCTAAGTCAACGCAATCAAAAGATAATGGAAAATATGTCGTATATTTTGACCATTTTAGCGTTTTCGCAAGGGAATCAAAACCTATAGGGTACTTCCCATTGACCTAGCACGATGAAATTTGGCAAGAAGTAAGATCTTATGGTACAAATAAAGGAAAAAATCTGAAAACAGTAAATTTTTGTATGTATGTTTGTCTGTTTGTAAGTTTGTCTTTCAACCTTTTTCTCAGAAACGCGTGAAGGCAACAAATTTTTATCAACCCTTAAGTACTCAGAGTTGTAATTACTAAGAGCTGTGAAAAAATCAAACTTCTAAGTTAACGCAATCAAAAGATACGGTCATTTATATCACATATTTTAAGTATGATAGCGTTTTTAACCTTTTCGCAAGGAAATCAAAACCTATAGGGTACTTCCCATTGACCAAGCATTATGAACTTTGGCCAGGAGCAAGGTCCTTTAGTATACATAAAGGAAAAAATCCGAAAACTGTAAATTTCTGTTCGTGTGTCTGTCAGTCTATACGTCTGTCTTTCAACCTTTTTCTCAGGAACGCGTAAATGTATCAAGTTGTAAATTGATCAAGCGGAAAATATATTAATCTTAGAATTAAAATTATATGTACTTGTAACAAATTAACATAGAAGTTGACCATGGTCAAAAAAACAATTTTACAAACACTGAGAAGAAATTTGTATCAATACGAAAACATTAAAAAGCAGCAAACCTTTATAAACAACGCAATGCAATGTATATATCGCAGCTAACAAAATGATAGCGCGATTCAGCGTACAGCTAATGCCATCTATTACAACATTATGACATTAACTGTGATATAATTCTGCTCGATTAATAAAAATTTTTATTTTAATTATTATTTAAACGCGCTAAAAATTATAAAATAAACTTTTCATTTAAAAGTTTTATCGTCGATTTATAACGTCATTACGTAATTAACATTCAATATAAGAGCTTCACGCGATTTGATTTAAGTACTCGTATTGACTTAGTACGAAAATTTTAAAATTAAATTCAAACAGATCGAGTTATTTAATTTACTTATTTATCTACACATATAAGTCTTCTGGTTATTAGTAATATAATTAGTTATTTATAAATAAACAATTAGTTTTGTTCGAATTAAGGACTATTTATTTTTGTCTTGGCAACACTAATATATATTTTGATATTTTGATTGATTATGTAAATCTAAATATTTTACGAACGTAGTGCAGGGGTAGTGGAGTGTAGTAGAATATAAATAAAAATAAAACGAGAATAAAATATAATATAATTATGTTGATAATGTCAAAGTCAACAAGTTAGTTCATTGAAATTGTCAAGAGATGGCGCTAGGTGTATCCTGAATCGCGCTATAACTTTTTTTTATGAAAGTATAAGGTGTATTAGTACTTAAAATAAAATTTTGTGTTTCCATGGATTGCATCCATGATCGTGTTTTAAATTAAAGTGCTCCTAAGTAGTTTCATTCGTGATCCATATTTACATAATATTTTATTATATTTAAGCGACTTCTAAAAAGGAGTGTTTTCAATTCGACCTTGTATTTAATTTTTTTTTTATGTTTGTTCGCCGATTACGCCGCCATTTGGGCACCGATTTTCAAAATTTTTTTTTGTTTGAAAAGGTATACTTCCAAGGTGGTCCCATTGTCTTCTACAGGTCAGGATCAGATGATGGGATCCTGAAGAAATTGAGGGAACTCCTCAAATATTATAGGCAAGCGTATACCGATTTAGGTATTTTTGATAGTAACTTATGTTGGAACTGATGATGAAGACCACAAATGGCGTAGATGGGTTAGTCTTATTTATATTTTACACTAAACTTATAAAGCCAATTTACCTGTGAGAAAGTAGTAAAGAAAGATCGTTAATTTAGCATTTATAATGTTAGCAGAAATGAATATTTTAAAACAAGGTGATAAAACATAAAGTACAAAATACGACGAAATTACCATATCGTTAAATAGACGAGACGTGTACAGACAGACAGAAACGCTTTACTCGTAAAGTACATCGAAACTACGAAAACTTTTTAAAACTCATTTGAAAACAGAAGCTTCTACGTGTTCAAGTTACAGTTTGCGACATTTAGCGCAGTTGAGCGTTAATGGGGATGCACTAACAATCACGGTTCAAAGTTTATCTATAGTTACCGACTTTTAGCGTTAATACAAAAATATTGAATTTTAGTTCAATATTTTTAAAGTTTTCGAAGGTTGATGTTGTTTATTTATTTCAAAGAATAACAATGTTATAATTTTTTTATTATATGTCAGTTAATGTGTTTTAGTTTCTTAATGTAAATAATTTTTTTTAATTGATTAACTTTATTAAAAAAAAACAATCATTATGCTTTTATTGGTGACTTTTTTTTAAATAATGCTATAAAAAAATATAAACATACACGTATGTACATTAGTACATATATATTGAATTCTTTTAAGCAATGATCTTTTTTTATCCACTTCATCAAATCTCCTTTTAATATTACACATGTGTAAGTAAGTCTATCTGTATGTAAGTGTGAAAGTCTTTCTGGTTGTAGACTTTTCCAGACTAAATCGCTAAAGTAGAGAAGAAAGGTAGTTTTATGATTAATTAATGATAGATTTTCAGTTGCCAAAATAAAACTTGAAAGGAGTTAATAGGCTGTTCAAGAAAATTATTCTACTTTCTTACATAGGTTAAATAGAGAATATAGGAAGAATTTAGTAGTAAACATTAAGCCAGAATTACATTTGTACGTTTTGCTCATAGACGTTCATAAAGATACATATGTTGTTTGTCATAGCTTTACATCTGAAGAAACTAAAAGTCAGTGCCTTTATCCAGCAACAGATGTTGTGTTACTCGGTTACAAAGTTGATTCATCTGAATTACAAGAGTAAAACTTACAAGTGCAATTCTTGCCCTATAAAAAGAAACTTACGTTACCTCAGCATACTATTTACGAAAATCCTGATTCTTAGGTACGAGTATTGTTTTACGAAGGAACGAATACAAACCTATGTTTATTTGACATAACTTTTCAAACAAATAACCCTTCTATCTCTAGGGATAATAATAATTCAAATTCGTTGTGATGAAACTCGGGAGTTCTATTGATTTATACATAAAATTATGAATACAAAATAATATTTGGATAGCTTATTATTTTACATTTTAATTAGATTGCTGGTATTCATTTGTGTTCTATTGTTTTAAATAGATTTAGTTATTTTAGTAGATTTTAGTTTTTATTATTCGTAATAATTTGAACGGTATACATTATGAATAATAAAAGCATCACACTCAACGGCCCCCAGTAAGATCTCATGACCTTTTGTCGGGGGTCCGGAAACATTCACAACACTAACACAAACACCCAGACCCCTACAAACATCCGTATGGCCAATACAAACGTTTGCCGTGAGCGGAAATCGAACCCGCGACCGTCAGCGCTTTAGTCAGTTGCAGTGACCATTGCGCCAACGCGTCTGTCGATATAAACAAATTTATATTAAAAACCACGGAACGGATTACATTAAAATTTGACACATGGATAATTATTATGATGTAGGCATTCCGTAACAATTCTGGATTTTTTTTTTAATTGGACCCAAAAGTGGTGAAGGGTTTCAAATATTGTATGAAAAATCTAGCGCCATCGAAGCTACAGCAAAAGCTTTTATAAGTATCATACATTTTTAAATGTACACCAAAAAAACATATAAAACTTTAAAATAAAGGGAAACCGAAACTTAAACAAAAAAGGACCCAATCGGTCCTAAATTCTTAAGTGATAGGTAAACATATGTATGTGATACGTTAGTGGCCGACGAATTGAAAACCTTTTATGGATTTCGGTTTAAGGGTGTAAAAAAATATATTAAGATGAAACTTTCTACTTAAAAGTATACATACTCGTAGTGTAGTAACAGCTTGTAAACGTTCCGTTGCTGAGCAAAGACCTCTTCTCTTATTAAAGACAAAGTTTAGAGCTTAATTCACCATGCTGCTCTACTGCGGCTTGGTGGATATACATTTGTCAGAATTTCTCCCGGCATGTGCAGGTTGCCTCACGATGTTTTCCTTCACAGCTAAGCTCGAGATTAATTTAAATACAAATTTGGCACTTGAAAACTTAGCGGTGTTAGTCGGGGCTTGAAACCGCGATCATCGGTTGAGATCGACGTGTTCTAATCATTAGGCCATCTTGGCTCAAATGTATCAATATCAAAAAAAAAAATATATATATATATATATATACAATAAATAACTTAAAATAAAGCGTTATAATTGTCTTATGTCTATGATTCTTGTTTAACACAATGTTGTAAGAATTTTGACACGTTTTCATTTGTATAAATTAATAAATCAAAACTGATTAGCTGTCATACTTACTGACAGAAGGATCAAAGCACACCTAAATCCGCTGGGCCTAGAAACATGACATTTTGCACAAACGTTTCTCACATAATTTAAATGTGCACTAAGAATGGATTTTTGAAAATTCGTCCCCTAAAGGATTAAAAAGAGAGTTTAAAATTTGTTAGGTATCAAATTCCTAAGTATACGCGGGCGAAGCTGCAAGGAACTCCTAGTTAAAATGTGAGCCATGTCTTCCTTCTATTTCAGTATAAGGCAAAATTTTAGCCAGAAACAAATTATTATTTAAAAGACAATCTGAACATTCTTAATAGAATTTTAAATAGAAATCCCTAGATTCTCGATTTTCGTTCACTCATGGAAAAAACGTTTTGAAATTTACATAACACTTTTACATAAAAAGTAAGGAATCTGGAATATAAACGATTCAAAATTCGTATTAGCATAATGGTCGCGCTAATGATCATTAATCCATTTTTCAACTCACGTCCGCAGTTGTATAAACAAGTCATGAAACTTACATTTGGAATACATTTATAAACATTAAAATTGTTTTTTAGGGTTCCGTACCTTAAAAGGAAAAACGGAACCCTTATAGGATCACTTTGTTGTCCGTCTGTCTGTCTGTCTGTCTGTCTGTCTGTCTGTCTGTCTGTCTGTCTGTCTGTCTGTCTGTCTGTCTGTCGGGATGTCAACCCTTTTTTCTCAGAAATGCATGGACGTATCATGTTGAAATTAATATCATATACTCAAGTCTACGATGACATGCGGCCGTGAAAATATTAAAGTTCTAAGTCAACGCAATCAAAAGATAATGGGAAATATGTCGTATATTTTGACCATTTTAGCGTTTTCGCAAGGGAATCAAAACCTATAGGGTACTTCCCATTAACCTAGCACGATGAAATTTGGCAAGAAGTAAGATCTTATGGTACAAATACAGGAAAAAATCTGAAAACTGTAAATTTTTCTATGTATGTTTGTCTGTTTGTAAGTTTGTCTTTCAACCTTTTTCTCAGAAACGCGTGAAGGTAACAAATTTTTATCAACGTCAAGTACTCAGAGTTGTAATTACTAAGAGCTGTGAAAAAATCAAACTTCTAAGTTAACGCAATCAAAAGATACGGTCATTTATATCACATATTTTAAGTATGATAGCGTTTTTAACGTTTTCGCAAGGGAATCAAAACCTATAGGGTACTTCCCATTGACCAAGCATTATTAAATTTGGCCAGGAGCAAGGTCCTTTAGTATACATAAAGGAAAAAATCCGAAAACTGTAAATTTCTGTTCGTGTGTCTGTCAGTCTATACGTCTGTCTTTCAACCTTTTTCTCAGGAACGCGTAAATGTATCAAGTTGTAAATTGATCAAGCGGAAAATATATTAATCTTAGAATTAAAATTATATGTACTTGTAACAAATTAATATAGAAGTTGACCATGGTCAAAAAAACAATTTTACAAACACTGAGAAGAAATTTTTATCAATACGAAAACATTAAAAAGCAGCAAACCTTTATAAACAACGCAATGCAATCTATATATCGCAGCTAACAAAATGATAGCGCGATGCAGCGTACAGCTAATGCCATCTATTACAACATTATGACATTAACTGTGATATAATTCTGCTCGATTAATAATTTTTTTTTTAATTATTATTTAAACGCGCTAAAAATTATACAATAAACTTTTCATTTAAAAGTTTTATCGTCGATTTATAACGTCATTACGTAATTAACATTCAATATAAGAGCTTCACGCGATTTGATTTAAGTACTCGTATTGACTTAGTACGAAAATTTTAAAATTAAATTCAAACAGATCGAGTTATTTAATTTACTTATTTATCTTAGACTTATATTACACATATAAGTCTTCTGGTTATTAGTAATATAATTAGTTATTTATAAATAAACAATTAGTTTTGTTCGAATTAAGGACTAATTATTTTCGTCTTGGCAACACTAATATATATTTCGATATTTTGATTGATAATGTAAATCTAAATATTTTACGAACGTAGTGCAGGGGTAGTGGAGTGTAGTAGAATATAAATAAAAATAAAACGAGAATAAAATATAATATAATTATGTTGTTCATGTCAAAGTCAACAAGTTAGTTCATTGAAATCGTCAAGAGATGGCGCTAGGTGTATCCTGAATCGCGCTATAACTTTGCTTTTTTGAAAGTATAAGCTGTATTAGTACTTAAAATAAAATTTTGTGTTTCCATGGATTGCATCCATGATCGTGTTTTAAATTAAAGTGCTCCTAAGTAGTTTCAAAATAGTTTTTGGGACGTGATCCATGTTTACATAATATTTGATTATATTTAAGCGACTTCTAAAAAGGAGTGTTTTCAATTCGACCTTGTATTTAATTTTTTTTTATGTTTGTTCGCCGATTACGCCGCCATTTGGGTACCGATTTTCAATTTTTTTTTTTGTTGGAAAAGGTATACTTCCAAGGTGGTCCCATTGTCTTCAGGTCAGGATCAGATGATGGGATCTTGGAGAAATTGAGGGAACTCCTCAAATATTATAGGCAAGCGTATACCGATTTAGGTATTTTTGATAGTAACTTATGTTGGAACTGATGATGAAGACCACAAATGGCGTAGATGGGTTAGTCTTATATAGATTTCTATAAGTTTGTACGGAACCCTCGGTGCGCGAGTCCTACTCGCACTTGACCAGTTATTATTTATTTATTTAACACTATGACAAAGATTTAAATGAGATGGAGCCTAGCTTATTTGTAAATGGGCTGGCTCGAACGAGGTAGTACCTCACTCTTACAGAAGGTCGGCGTGAAATATGGATGCGTTTCGTACGGAGAGTGAGTGATCTGGAAGCCTAAATCCCTTCTCATATTCTTTAATCACGTCCAAGTCTATTTCACTCTTATTTCCTTTTTAATATGGCAAAGCATTTGTGGCTCGTCTAGTGCTGCAAATGTCTATAGATGGCGGTGAGTACTTAACATCAAGTGTCCCGTTTTTTCCTTTTCTCCTTATAATGTTAGTGTAGATTTATTTTTTAAGCTGGCTGTCGGCTCGTGTGGCTTGGGTCCTGCAAACGTTTCGTTATACGTGTGGCGATGAGCACTAGCATCGAGTGAACTGCAGTCCGTCTACATTTTTATATATATAAAAAAATCTTACTGTTACCGACAGTAACAATCATTATTAGATATGTGTGATATCAATCGAGAGGGTTATTACGCGAAAATATCGCTATCACAACGCGATACATTTTAACAGTTGATTTGTTACGTTTTAATACAGAAAAAGAAATCAACTGACAAAATGTACAGCATTACGATAGCGGTAGATCACTGTAATTAGCCTACGGAACCAACAACTGTATGTACTCCACGTACGGTGGATAGAACCTCATACATTCAGACCTAGAAATAGTATTTTATTTTTAATTTCAAGAAACGTTACTAAAAGACACAGTACACACACACACACAGTTAGCTATAGTTGGCAATCCAAAACAGCTTGCGAAACTTAATCAAGTTAATGTTCCTCCCGTAGTGTTTGATGGTACAACTTTGATCAACAATAATACTGTTACTAACTTAGGTCTTATAATAGATGATAAATTTTCTTGGGCAGCGCAAGTGTCAAATCTAAGTCGGAAAATGTTTGCAGCTTTCGGCTCGTTAAGAAGGTGGAAGAAGTTGTTGCCAATCAAAACTAAAATTTCTCTTTCTAATGCACTTCTTCTTCCCATCCTAGACTACGCAGATGTTAGCTACTTAGGTCTATCCGAAGAGCTACTTGACAAACTTGAAAGGTTGCAAAACATGTGTATACGGTTCATTTTTCAATTGAAAAAGTTCGACCACATCTCCGAATATCGTACCCGACTTGGATGGCTTACAGTCAGACAAAGACGTAATTTGCACGCCCTTTCTCTCCTTTACACTATTCTTTTCTTTCCCCAAACTCCAATTTACCTCAAAGAACGTTTTTCCTTTCTTGGCTCTAATTCTTCTCTTCATCTTAATCTTCGTTCTCTATCGGACAACAAACTACAGCTGCCTCTTAGCCACACACACTGTTATAATGAGTCTTTTACTGTCAAATCGATTAAATTATGGAATGCGCTCCCACATGACATTAGGATGTCACAGTCCTTAAATATATTTAAAAGTCGAGTCAAACATCATTATATGTCTTCGTAACTACTTTTTTTTTTTTTTATATTTATATGTATGTATGTAGGTATGTATGTATATATGTATGTATGTACAAGTATTGGCATGTATGTTTATTTTACGTTTTCTTTATATGTAATTTTATATTAAATCAAATATCCATTGTATATGTATGCATCATAATGTAATATGCACTACCCTCTTTACAGAATATGTTGTCCTCATCTGTTGGGTTGCCTGTAAGAGATCGCTTTTAGTGATAAGGCCGCCCTTGCCTTCAATTTTCTGTAATGAACCATTTTATATGTACTGTTATTTTATATGTTATTGAGTGCAATAAAGTTTTTATCTATCTATCTATCTATCTAAAAGACGACAATGATATTTTATTATACAAATCAGCGTTCTTTCGGATGAAAACGGATTATATAACTATTAAACTCGGCTCAAGATACAAAAAAAAAAAATACAATAAAATCATTTTTACAGACAAACTTCGAAGACTTTTCACTCCTTCGGAGGTTGACTTTTAAAGAATCAAGAAAATAAGTACTTTTTTATTTGGTTAAAAGACCATTAGTAGCAAAGTTTTAAAATGATAAAACCTTTTATTGATTCTATTAAATTAAATTGTATCCAAGGCTTATAATGTAAATTTTAAAGGATTTTTCTATAACAGTAATAAATCATAACTATATGGAATAATTATAAATGCTGTTTTTTTGTTATATCTTTACTGATCCAATTTTGATGAGTTTTGCTATATTTAAATATATAGAGAAGAAAGACATACGCTAATTTGTGTCGTAAAAATAAACGTACAGAGGGTGAAATAGGTCAATATGACTATATACTATAAAACTACTGACGGCCGATTTTAATAATATTTTTGAAATCGGTAATTTTAATAATGTTTGTAGTCAACAGAAAACACTTTATAATCATATTAATTATTGTAATTATAAAGATCCCTATACAATATACACATACAAATTATATCTATTAAATTCCTTAATAAATACATATATCCTACGCTATACTTAACTTTACTGACTTAGTAGATACAACTCACCCCAAGGCGAAGCGGAACCGTAGGCGGAATCTACAATAATAGATAAATAATACCCATCTCATTATAACGTTGTTTCGTGTATGGAGATGTTTATTGTAAGCGTACGGAAGCTCGTGGGACTTGTATTACTGCATTAAAAATCCTTTGTACGAGAATAGCTGACTACAAATGTGGGTTACACTGCACTTGTGTAACAACAAGCGACGCTAACAAGTTTCTGGTGATTGCATAATTGCAAGCCGTCTGAAGCACTGCATTGTGGCTGATTTTTTCTTTTTTTTTTTCGAATTCAGGCAATGGGTGTTTGGACTTTGAACTTATAATCGTGAAATTAACTTCGAAATGTTTTTGTTGCCAGAATTATTATAATAATCTACAGCAACTGAGTAAGGTTTATTTATTTATATTTAGTAATGAAATAGTGTTATTTAATGAGGTTCTTTGATGTCGTGTTACTTAGGTATAAATAATATAATTTATATACAAATGAAGTGGTATAATATAATAAATATATGTATATGAAATATTAATACAAATTAATGTCGAAATCTATATTTTTTTTTTCAACATGACAGGACAGAATGTGTTAGGTTTTTCCGCTTTCATCTTTCTACTTAACCGAACTGTTTAAAATTTTATATGCATGATGTCAGGGTTATAGAAATTGACGTAAACTACTTTTCAACCAGAAAAAGAGCTGTTCTTGAGGGAATAATGATATTTTAGACGGTCGTCAAAACAAAATCATCATTAAAACGAGTAAAAAAATGACATTTCTATCTTTAATTCTATTTTTATGTAGAATAAAAGCTGAAGAATTTATTTGTTTGATTGTTTGCTTGAACGCGCTAATCTCAGGAACTACTGGTCTGAATTAAAAAAATTCTTTCAGTGGTAGATAGCCCATTTATCGAGGACGGCTATAGGCTATTTATTATCACGCTAAGACCAAAAGGAGCGGAGCAGCAAAATGCGCGACAGCATATCTCTATCTTTTAAGGTTAGCTCACTATAACCTTTTTTATGTTAACCAAATTTGTTCTAAAATAATGCATTTATTGTAATAATGCATTTATTAGCCCAAAGTAACTATTCCACGCGGACGAAGTCGCGGGCGGAAGTTTGTATTAAATAAACATAAAAAGACAATATTGATTTTAAAATGTTATCGAAATGAAATACGTAAACAGCTTTAAAATAATAACAAAAACTCGCTCCGAGCGAGTAAAAAGTCTATCTATAAAAGTCTATCTATTTATAAAACAAAGTCGAGTTAGTTCGAAATTTATTTATAATTCAAGAAGGTTTGCGCCGAATTTTTTGATCATTGATTTGGTTACTTTCTGAATAGCTACCTAAATAAAACATTGGAAAAATTAAAAAAAAAAGTTATGTAGTTCATTTTGTATGGAACAGTTAATATGTTAACACTATATAATTGTAATGCAGTATTCAGTTCGCCAGGTCAGTTAATAATGAAATATAAGTCAATCTTTTTTTTGTTAATAAGTAAATTGTAATCGGAAGCTTATATTTTGGCTTAATTTGACGCGATCGTGTTACTGTTGCTTGTGTTCCGATGTTTTTTTTCTTTTCATTCGATTTCGTTCGATCGCGAGAAATGGGATACACGTGTTCATTTAATTATTCTGGCGATTGGCTCGGGACTGAATAATTTTATTTATTATCTTATTGAATAAAGACTTTCCTTTTTTACAATTTTTATACATTCAATGTTGTAGTGTAATTATATTTATTTAAAATTAAACCTTAAAATATAATGATTCATGAACATTATACTCGGAATATCTTTTTATGTTATTGTTATACTCAGTAATCCTTTAAATAATTAAAACAAGTGCCTTCAACAAAATTTACATGGGGTAAGAATTTAGTATGTCATTATCGTGACGGCAATTAAATGTGTTTTCTAAACTAATATCATAAAGAGAGAAATTTTACCTATTTGTTCGTTTGCATTGAATAGGCTCCAAAAATTCTTTTTGGGCTGGTTAGCCCGTTTTTCGAGGAAAGTTATAGGCCTTATTACATCACGCTACGACTCATAGAAACGAAGCAACCTATAAAGGCAGCTAGTTATTTATATCCGGTGCGTGCTTGCGTTAACAAAAAGGCATTGTGCCATAAAACTCAAAGTATATTATATAGTCATATAGTTTTATATTTATTTTTGTAATTGTCTTTGTGGTATTATGCAATTGATGTATAATGGGAGCCGTTTGGTCGGTTGGGCTTATGCCAATTACAAGTATGCGGTCTAGTTGGCTAATTTGTACTGTTTTATTATTCAGACATTTCGTACGATATAGGCCATTTGAGATAAGATTAAGATCACAATTTTTATCCTGGCCCACCTTCATATTCAATATAAACCACACAATTGTAGAGAATAATTGCTTATACTTCAAGTACTATTAAATGGACGCTGATAAGCAATAATATGTCAAGCCACGCAGATTTAATTTTGAGAAAATGGCGACTAAATATGTTAAATTTATTCTTAATGAATTTGTTTTAAGAATTATATTATCCATCTTTTCTATTATATTTTGATAAAAGGTATAACGAATTAAAAGCGGATCGCTATAATAAAAAAATCTAATAATAAGTTTTTCATATATATGGGATTATTGAATAAATTAAAAATATGAGGCTCACTTGAAATTCGAAACATTAAATGATTTTTTTTTTCGTACTCATTTAGTTAAGATGACTTGAAATTCTTTTGAATAATATTAAATATATTACGTATTATCAGAATACCTCAATATCTCCGAATTTGATTCTTTGTGGGTTGACACATTATTGCTTATCCAAATATTGCTAAAATTGATTTGGAGTAAAACACTTTTAAACGCACTCGCCTATGTACAGGTAATTGTTTATAAAGGTTATTGCTATACAGCAATTTAAATTTTTTTAATCATCTCGATAAAATAATATCCAAAACTTGGAAAATGTTAGGATTTGTAAAACGAATATGCAAGGACATTAAGAATATTCGATCATTGCTTTGTATTTATAATTGTCTTGTACGGTCAAATCTAGAGTATACATCTAATATTGAACCCATTCTATAACACTCATATCGATAGATTAGAGAGAATAAAACGAAATTTCACACGTTTCATAGCATATAAAGATACCCGTTATCCTTGTCGTGCTAACTATAACGAAAGGCTAAAACATTTCAAAATGATATCACTCAAAAGTCACCGTGAAATCAGCGATACCTTGACCCTTCACAAACTGATTCATGGTGAAATAATGTCATCTGAATTACTTTAGCATATTAATTTAACTGTTCCTCGCAATATTCCCAGACACCCAATAAAAAACCTCTTTAGAACCACAAATTCAAAAACAAATTTAGGTACATAAATACGCACCCCTCAATAGAATTATGAAATCCTACAATGAATTTTCTTCTAACGGCAATAACGACATCTTTGACTACTATATATAGAAAATCAACTTTTGTTAAGCTATGTAAAGATCTCATCGATTAACTTTATAACTATAATTTATAAATTATACTTACTTCGTCACTCCATTGATTTTATTGTTGTTATATTTTCTTTTAAGTTTTGTTTTAATTATCTATGGTTTTACATTTTGTATTTTTAATTAACAGATTATTAGGTTAGTTTAGTTATCTTTATGGTCAATGCTGTTTACACCTGTAATGATTTATACACCTAGATGTAATACCTTGTGTAATTAATAAGTGAATGTCTTAGTGATAAGTCGATGGTGTAACTTTTCCAATAAATAAGTAAATAATTAAATATATTGCTTGCTAGTGCAAGTTTTTTTTTTAAAGTAGAACCGACTTTAATAGTAAAACACGTAATTTCGTTTGCGTGAATGACAAACTTATGGTAATTATTTTGATGTTAGTACCAAAACTGAACTGATTTTGATGAACATTCTATGAGACTGATCGGAATATATACAATTTCGAAAAAATTAATGAAACCGGTTGAGCCGTTTTCGAATAATCGGTGTACATCTATACTTATAATATTATAAAGCTGAAGAGTTTGTTTGTTCATTTAAACGCGCTAATCTCATAAACTACTGGTTCGAATTACTACTATTACTATATTACATCACGCTACGACTCATAGGAGAAAGCAGTAACCATAAACGCGAGTGAAAACGCGAGGGGCAGCTTGTATATAATAAAAAAAAAAACTTCTTTTTTTAAGACTCCACTCCTATCGGAGGTTGGACAACAGCATGGCTATTTTCACTTTCGAAGCCGCTGCTCAACACAGTGTAGTGGTACTACAGCCAAACCAGTCCCGCAGGTTTTTAAGCCAAGAATGGCGCCTCCGCCCAACTCCCCGTTAAGCGGCGCTTTTTCCCTGGATTACTAGTCCCAGTATTTTGTACTTTTTTATTTATCATGATGTGACCGAAATAAGCCAATTTCCTGTGCTTTATGGTGATTATAAGCTCCATCAGTCTGTCAACTACCGAATGGTACTAAATTATCATTGGTCTACATAGATTTGTACGTAGAACTAGTTCGTGGTTGTGTGCATCAGTGATAAATGCGCGTCATTAGGATGCCATGCATAACGAGACTAAGTAGCAAATGTTTTGTTTAAAATGGTGACATTTATTTTAGTAATATGCATTCTTAGCAATAATACTACGAATAGTCAATATATATATGTAAATAAAAGTACATTGGTAACATTTTTTTTTTCGAAAGATTTTCTTCATAGATTTTCTGTACAATTACAATGTACATACCTAGCGCTATTAACCTTTCGTTTTCCATTTATATAGTCGCTGAATTTATAGAGATTATTTTCGGTTTTAAGTCAAATTTCGATCATCTGAAGAGTAGAAGTCATATATGTAAAGTAAAACTTTTATTTTTTAGTGCTTATAAACGTAACTCGTACTATTATACATACATATACTCTGACTAATATTATTAATATGAAAGTTAATTTGTTTTCTACCTTAAGTTGTCTAACTTATCAAGTCATCATAAAATTCGCATTACGAATACTTTGAGACACAAAGACGGAAATAATATAAGGTACTTTTTATTATGAAAACCTCACCGAATTCCACGCGAGCAGATATCCAATTGTCTGACTTCGAATTCAAATCACTTGATAAGTAGTCAGCCCTATATTATAATTAAGTTATGAACCGAAACATTTCATATCATGCTCGAAGTAACTTAATTTTCTTTTCTCTAAAGCCATCATAATAACAATATTAAATTTTAAGAGCCAATATTTTTATCTCATTACTAACAATGCCATAAAAAACTATACATAACATTTTCATTTATTAAATGAAAAACAAGTTGTATTAAATTTTATCTGCTTTATAAGAATTCTTTTTATATCTCATCTCTTGGACCGTGATATTTAAATATTATACAAAATATAAAAAAAAAATGATGAAATTTATTCAAATGTAAATAATTTCATATAGAAACGTATTTGCGAGACGAGTACTTATGTTTAAAAATGTATTCCATTTTAATAACAATATGATGCTTGAATTTAATTTTTTCTTACAACATAATACATTTTTAACCACCGACGCGAAAAGCTAAGCTAAGTTTGACCACTGTGTACATATGTCTGTCTGTGACACCGTAGCTCCTAAAGGCGTGAACCGATTTGGATGCGGTTTTTTTTAATAACGGTTTTCTGGCGATGTTTCTTAGATATGTTCTACCAAAATTGGTCCAACCATTTCAATATAGTGAGCATTAATCTACTTTTTAAAGGCTTTTGAGTGGGTTTCTTTTTATTTGTGTTTTATTAATTTATTTTATATATGAAAAGCTTTTATCGAGTTACATACATAAATGGAGCTAAGTTTTTTTTTTTTTGTTGATTACCCTTAAGAAGCTATATTTTACTGTAACTGTTAACAGATTTTAAAGTTATTTTATATTAATTACGAGGATAAAACTTACAAGTGTGGATCTCGCCTTTGACGGACAAAAAGATAAATTCGAAATATCATCATCTTTTGCCAGAATACCGGATTATAGTTCAACAGCTTGATATCGTTACTATAGAATGTAGTCTTTAGAATTGGTTATTAAACTAAATAACACACAGATACCAATCTATAGTAATATTATAAAGCTGAAGAGTGTGTTTGTTTGTTTGAACACGCTAATCTCAGGAGCTAATGGTTCGAATCGAAAAATTATTTTTGTGTTAGATACTTTATTTATTGAGGAAGACGGCTTATATCACGCTAAGACTAATAGAAGCGAAGCAGTAACCGAAAGGGACAGCTAGTTAAAAATAAATACGATCTTTTATTAAAACCGTGTTATTGGAATATATAATTTTATTACGCGTATCAAAGCAACGAGGTTTCCATAATAAATAATCTTTCAACTGGCATAAAGCCATTCGAGTCGCCGTTTATTCGAGTCTATAAAATGTTGTACTTCTATCAAAATGAAAATTGTCGTGTATTTCGAAATGAGACATCAAAATTGAAATTGTCAGCATTACGAAAAATACGTGTAAAGGTTTTCAGGGTTCCGTAAATAAAGGTGTCAAAGGGTTTGTTTCTAAGTACCTCTGGTCGTTCATCCGTTCAATTGTCTATTCGTTAGTTCTTTGTTTTAACCAACTTTCAAAAAAGGAAGAGGTTCTCAATTCCTTTGCACGTTCCCCGATTACTCAAAAACGGCTTGACCGATTTAGTTCATTATTTTTTTGAAAGAGTATACTCTCTTATTGTTCTCATAGAACTTTCATCAAAATCGGTTCAGTAGGTTGGTTTTAAAACCAAAATAAACTAATTAAGTATATCACCCAAGTAAATGAGGTTTCGTATTTTATTTTTGTAATCCGCTCCCTATATTTAATAAGTCTTGTTACCTTTTGAATCTTAAAGTAACGTAAACGCTTTTAGGTACTTATCGTCTTTATCACTCATTCATAGTCACGTGCAACATTTGACGAGCTTGTATGGACTGCAATGAGACTGAACGTTAGGTGTGTGGTTTGAATGATACGAATAGTGCATTTCAGTGAACGCGTACCTGAATACGTGATGCGTGTACCCGAGAACGCCCAGTTCATACATAGCTTTATAGGTACCCAGTTGTAGTGCGTCATGTCTATTAATGGTAGATATTGAAATAAAACCCTTTTTCTGATAAATACAAGTATACAATATTGTAACTACGCCTAGAGTGCATGTACTATCCTGATGAATAAGCTATATATGTAAAGGTTTATTAAAACCAATCCAGCAGATTTTGTGTAAAAGAGCAACAAACATTCAACCATCGAAACAACAATCAATCCTCGAAAACGTTCCCATTTATAATTGTAGTAAGATAAGATAATGGCACGGAACCTATCGTGTACATTCGATTCGCACTTGTTCGCTTTTTTATGTATTCTGATCAATATATCTTCAGTAATAAGACGAGTAACTCATTTATCACTTGCCATCCGAAAAGAAACGTCGTATAGCAGCGTAAGCTCGGATTCTTAGGGCGTATAAAAACCTTGATGAACGGAGAAGACATCCATTGTGCACAAGATTTATTGGTCCAACCACAATATACGTAAAAGTGAATAAAACAAAAAAAAAACGATTTTGCTCCGTGGTTGACAAACTGCCTAACAATTCGAACATAGCCGGTTCTAATAAAAAACGAAATTGGAACAGGTATTGGCGTGTCTGAATGGAGTGGAACTGTAAATATTTTGTTATAGAAAACAGTTAAACATTTATTGCATTTATAGAAAACGTTATTCTTAGATTTTTTAATTTTGTAAAACTATTGTAATTAAAACTTGTCACATTTTGACACTTATCTGTGACGTTTTAGTACAAAAATCAGCAATCAACTGTCAGAATGTTGTATTTTTATAGACACATATTTAAACACAATTAGGTCCCAGCGATGATCGTCATCAGCTTGATTTGGTTTTGGTTTTAGTGGGTACAAATGATCACGTAACCCCTCCCCCTCAGGAATCTGGTATCAATTGAAGATTTTGCCTACGCAAACGAATAAGCCCTCAGTATCAATTAATCCATATATCTTTACAGACGTATTAATTTAAATGATGAAGAATGTCAGTGATTTAATTTTTAACTGTTCTCCCTTGGAAAGCATTCTTTGAGTCGCACACTCCTGGTACGAAAATCACTACACAAGTTACATTGAACAGATGTATATTTTAGGTGAAAATTGAATTTGTATGTTTTACTTTCGTAATTCTGTACTACGATTCTGTAATCTGGTAACAATTACCCAGGTGGTCACACCTCACGAAAATAATAAACAGACAGTAAATTCTTTCAGGTGTAAAGTAATGACATTATGTGCATAATAGACACAACTAAAAGCCCCAGAACAACGAATTGAAAGTATACATACATACATACAACAAAACTTATTTAAGCAAAGAATTAAAATTTAACAAAACTTATTAGTGTAATTATTACCTTATATTAATATAATATTAGGCAGCCAGAATAAATAAGCATTCTATTATGTTCTAAATATATAAATCTCACTATTGAATATTAGAACAACTGCTTCGATATCAACATTTAGGCGTAATTCGATATATTAAATATGGTTCCATTGTAGTTTATTCAATATTTACAAAAAGCCTATTTCAGTACCAACCGTTCTACATCAAACACAAAGTCTCCAAACTCCAATAAAATGTACTTAGATTCTTACATGACCATTGGGTCCCATTACCCTCGTACAATGCTCTTTTTCCAGCACACATCAAATAAAACTTTATTTATTGTATGCTGTTTCGCACATTTCTAGTAGCTACGTGAGCATTAAACGTACTATTTATGTCAGATAGTAAACCATAAAGTTGGCTTGTAATCTTTTATCTATTACGTTGTTGATTCAATTAAAGAGTTCATAAGTAAGGATATATTGTAGAAAAGTCATGAAGTGCTTCAAACTGATCGTTGGGTGTTTAAAGAAATTATGAAAATAAGTAGTTTTTCGATTAATTGTTATATTTTTCCTCATATTGTTTATCAGTGTCACATATAATATACTAATTTCCTTATACATAATTTTTAATGACTTACAAAAACAATTTTGATGAAATATTTAAACCATAAAACAAAGAATTGAATTGTATTATTAAATATGTAAGCAAAATTCAAACTTTGTTTTCATATTTAATTTAAGTCTAAGTGATTTTAATGCAAACTTTACAATAAAAATATGTAAGTATAAACATAATGTGTAATTTTATGTATAAAACCCCCAAAATCTACCACTAGAATCATATAAACATAATCCTCTGAGGGTATCTGTGTCACATTTTGTCAAAATGCTACACCATTTTAATCATAGTTTTAGTATATTATAAAACTAAACGCGTAGTTTAAAGAGATTACAGACCACCTTCATATTTCGGGGTCGGGTGTGGCGAGGTACATAATTTACGTAATATCCTACCCTCCAACCTCATTTCAGTTTACTAAATCCCTAATAGCCGGTTTACATATTTATGTTGTTACAACTCTCAAACAAACAAAATGTTAGAATTATTTAGCGTTCCAACGAATTTCAAATGTCAACGGAATTATTCGAGGTCTAATGGATTTTCTCTGAAGTGTGTGCTGAGTGACTAGAATAACTTTAATACACGTAAGGATGTTTTTTTTTACTTGTAAAATAAATGTCAAACAAATCTCAAACACTATTCTAGAAAATGAAATAACGTTATACAATAGTGTTTATACAAAAAGTCGTGCTAAAATCGAATTGCTTTTATCCGAGTAAAAGGAAATGGGGCAAATCCCTTTTAAATTTTGAGACTAATGAAGAAATCTTCGCTCATTAAAGTGTAGATAAAATTATCTTAATTAAAGATTATATATACAGTGGGTCTACCTTGACTGGACGTAAATACGCCTACGAATTCGCCCACGTGAGTTTCGTCCAAAGAGAAAATGTAATATTACTGTAAAACATTACTAATGTTTTGTTTGTAATAATCCTTGAATTTGCTATTTTATCATCAAAAAGCTTGATTATAATTTTAAATGAACCTTTATCTGGTTAAATAATGTTATTTTCATATTATTAAAACCAATTTTCAATAAATTTTAGATTATTTATTATAAATATTCATACAGGGTCTTTAATAAAATAACTTGCTAAAAGGTTTTCACTCGCTTTTATGGTTACCGCTTCGCTCATGTTAGTCGTATCGTGATGTAATATAGCCTATAACATTCCTCAATAAACAGGCTACGGATCTACAGACTATGGATTATTTTTTATTCCAAACCGATACTAACTTTTTAATTTGAAATATTTTGTTCACTCGCAAAGCTTACTCATAACAAGAAACATATATTTTTATAACAATATAAATACGTTATATTTTATTATAAACAGAGAAACATATGTCATATTCTACAAAAAATGATTTTAAGTTTGAAATCTTATTCCATTTGTTGAATAATAATAATTACACATAATAAATATCACTTTTATAATATTACGTAGTGCTTAATATATAAAATAATGCTGAATAACCTAACAACCACTCATTATCAGGTGTATTAGTTACGTAAGTTAAGGTAAAACACTGCGACAAACGCGATAACATCTTGATGAATAAATTAGTTTATGCGAGTCGGAAAGCATTCAAACGCTCAGCTGGGTCATTACGGCCACGAATTCGTTGGGCTTTCGAGTATGCTTTTATAGATATATGGCCCAGTCATATTTACTACATGTATGAATATAAACGTAATAAAAAAGTCATATTATGGAAAGGCGGAAGGTATTTTTGTTGGGATATTTTGTTTTTTAACACTCGCGCTAAAAAGAATGGCGTTATAACTTGACGTGAATATTTGTCTGTGGCATCGAAGCTTCTTAACGAATTTTAATGTAGTTTTTATGTTTGAAAACTGATGTAATCAAGATAGTTTTTTATTATAATTTATGAAGATATGTTCATACGTTTTAAGGTTATCGACTCTATTCTAGTTGTTGAAAGGATCTGAGCAACGTCTACTGGTCTAATCCACTCGAAATTTGATACACTGTGAATTATAGCAAAATAACATTACGTTGCTTAACCGTGACCTGATGTTACCGCATAATCTTCTCCAAATTACTGCAGGAGTATTGTTTTGGAGCTCGATTAAATGTTCTTAAACATGTACTCATCCGAGTACATATTCGCTAATCTTTATCGTACAATATTTAAGTAAGATCTACACAAATTTTTTACCATTGATTTTATACCTAAAAGAATTTACCCTCAGAGACTTTTCTTAAAACTCACGTTACTTTAAGTAACTGCTACCATTTTCCAGAATTGTTTTATGTTAGTTGCAAGGGTAAATCTTACAAATGTAATTTTCGCCATAGGCTGTTTAATAATAGAGAACCTTACGGGATCCATTTTGTGAACTCACCTGTTTTCAGTACCGTAATCAAAATATTATAAAGTCATAAGCTTTTCGGAGAAAAAAAGGGAAAAAATAGATTGAATTTTATAGCAAAATCTGCGTGAAAATTGTTTTATCACGCATACTATATCAAAGAACACAGTACATTTGATATATAAAAGAAACAAAATCTGTATAATACATTTTAATACTCTAATACGTGTGTTTTTTTGTGTTTAATCTACAGACACGTTATATATACCTTAATCACATAAAGAGTACATTTTTTTAAAAATTTCAATTTATTAATAACAATCATTTCATATAAATACTAAACTAAGTTACGTTGCAATACAATCCAAAGAATATCAAATTTTTTGGACCAGTAAATCCTCGTGGTCATTCCCACAACACCCAGCCAAAGCTTCGTTACAATCATACAAACTTTTTCATTTATTTAGATAGATCCCACGTGACATTAGCGAAATAACATGTGTTTAATTGGCACAACTAAAAGCCATTAACCAAAGAATTGAATTGAATTATTTAGATAGAAGAAGCTCTTCTTCTATCTATCTATATAATGATGTGAGAGACACTGCTTGAAATAACTAGTCTAGTGAATTTGTTTTTTTTATCTACTTTCACATTCAAATGCCTCACCGTGAAACGTATTTGAATAATCTTCTGTACGGAAACAAATACATGCTATTTTACCTCGATAAAACGTAAAATTACGTATATACGAGTAAAATACTATTTATAATAGCTAATACGTTATAAGTTATAGATTTTGGCATCCAGAATCTTTCTGTCTTTACAGCTTTGGTTTCCAAGGATAACATTGCTTCTCATTTAGTAGTTTATGTCTTCAGGTGACGTCCCCTCAAACCTTTTCTATAGAAACAGCTCTATTTTGTAGCGTTTTTTGACACCGTAAGTAAAAAAAAGTTAAAAAGTTTTTTTAGATACGTAATTTGGAGCTCATAATTTGTCACTCCGCAATCCTAGGAAACTAAAATATAACAGAGTACTTATTGGCATCTTTAAACTCTACGCGAATCAGACGCAAAATGATTCACATAAATAAATTAATTAATATTCATTTCATTAAAATATCTAACGTAGTCATACCCGAAACGGACACTGAATAATCATAAAAAATATTATTATAAACTAAAAAGTTTCGATTCCTCGTCCGAACGTTTTTCAGTAGAAACTCATTACGTATTCAGAAACTCTGACTTCTGTGAAGAAATGTAATAAATGCTTGTTTAACAGCAGTCGACGTGAGAACGCTTTAATGAAGCGCGCTCAATGCAGGGATAATTTGCGTAAATGGAACCATTCGGAGGAGTTTTGGGAAGAAATTAATTCTATCGTCCTTTTCTCGAAATGTCTTCTAAAATACAATATAGGAGTATCGGGGTCGTTTAAGATATATTTGTAAATACTTGTACCATGTCAAGGAAGTAAGAATTGTAGTCTGTAGCCTATTTATATGTGCAATGATCATCATGCTAACGATGTTTATTGAAAGTAATTCAAAGTAACAATTTCCATGCAGTTACCGATTTCGATTCTTTCGACGTGTCAGCTGTTCCTTTCGGTTTTTCCTAATGTAAGTAAATTTTAACATATTATTGGGCACAACAAACTATCGAAATGATATTCAAATCGGTCGAGCCATTTTTGATTTTCGTTGTAAAACTAACCAATACTATTTTGTACAATAAGTGATGAAGAAATGTCACCAAAGTATAAAGATTTTTGAGTCAGGAACACTCGTGGGCATCTCCAGACCACACTATCAAAGTATCATCACAATACGATTAATGATTTCGGAACGGAAAAAGACAAATATAAATAAGAAATAAATAAACGCATCACACTCAACGGCCCCCATTAAGATCGCGTGACCTTGTGTCGGGGGTCTGGAAACACTCACAACACTAACACAAACACCCAGACCACGACAAACATCCGTATGGCCTATACAGACGTTTGCCGTGAGCGGGAATCGAACCCGCGACCGTTAGCGCTTCAGTCATTTGCAGTGATCACTGCGCCAACGTGTCTGTCAAATATATCAACATTGATTTTTATTTACGTAGATATAGATGTCAAAAAATTACTACTAGACTATTGAATTTGGTATTTAGAAATATTGTCGAATTGACTTTTACATTTTTTATGCTAGTTACTTTGTATCGTAAGTATGACATGGATAAACTTTATGCGTGAAATAGGTGATTATATATGTTCAGTCCATTGAAAGTAAAATGTGAATCTTAACCGTAAGTCGCATGTTCCAATCTGAATAGATTTAAGTATAATGTTTTAGAAGGAATATCATATTCTATACCTAACTTGCTCAACCTTGAACAATATTTAAGGAAATCTACGCATGTTAAAAGAAAACCTAGTATCCAGTCAACAATGGAGAGCCATAATATATTGACTTTAGAAACTATCCCTTAAAAAGTAAAAACATAAAATAGTTTTTATCCTCAAAAATAAAAGAGATTCTCAAGGGACAGTCAAAAAAGTTTTTGAAAGTAAAATGTGAATCTTAACAGTAAGTCGCATGTTCAAATCTGGATAGAGTTAAGTATTATGTTTTAGAAGGAATATCATATTTTATACCTGACTTGCTCAACCTTGAACAATATTTAAGGAAATCTACGCATGTTAAAAGAAAACCTAATATCCAGTCAACAATGGAGAGCCATAATATATTGACTTCAGCAACTATCCCTTAAAAGGTAAAAACATAAAATAGTTTTTATCCTCAAAAATAAAAGAGATCCTCAAGGGACAGTCAAAAAAGTTTTTTGCACGTCCAACGTCCAAGTGAACAAAAAAGGTAAAACCTCAGCTCGCATAAGAACATAATAGAATGTATTAAAGGAGATTGCGCGGTAATAAGATTAAGGTCACCTTTGAAACTAATGCGCAGGAATTTTTCATCCGAACCTTAGCTGATCATGTAGAATAATTCTTATTCTTAGAAATAAATCTTTATAGTCAAAAATAATTTCGTAACTCGCTTTCTATATTAAGTACGATTAAGAAAATTTCTTTTAGGGATAAGTATATCTTTTAAACTTTATTTCTCTGTGACTTGTATATATTTCTGTATATTATTTCAGGCAAGTTTAATAAACTATTCATATTGAATATAATAGGTCTTATACTAATGTTAATAATGGAAGAAAACTCTTGCACTCGCCACCGGAGGGCGCGCGGTACACCAGTCAGCTCGTGACCACGATGAATACAACATCGTCGAAACATCGGGCAATAAAAAGGTATTACTTCTATTAGTTATCGCGATAAGACCCGTTATATGAAATATGAAAAATATAAATCGCGAAAGTTTAAAATTTATTCGTTTAATAAACTATTAAATAATTGAATAATAATAAATAAAGATGAGCCGTTGTTTCTTAATATTTATTGATAGAAACTTAGTGATTATATAAAACTATCATTTAACACGGTAATGTGACTAAAAGAAGTGACCTAAATATAAATTCAATAGACTAACATATTAATAATATCGTCATTAGTAGTGCGCCACGCAGGTGACCTTTGCGTGGGAAGAAACAGGCTGTCTTACTTTACTCTAACTGACTTTCTGTTTCTTTTAAACATATACGTGTTATAACTAAGATTTTCTTTAAAGGAAACGACTTTAAAAGCAAGCTACACAGTTTTGTTTACCAGGTAACATACTTATATAACATATTTCGATTTAAAATTTAAACCATTGAATCGGGGTAAATTTATAAGTATATTCTTTTAAATAAATTAAAAAAAATACTTAAATGGTGTATAAATGACGGAGCTCCTAGTGTTTTTTTCGATAGAGATCCTAGTAGGGTTTGCTTATAATTATAAATAACTAGTCAAGGTTTTGACAAGTTATTGATTTTTACACAGAGCGATCAGTATCGGGCTTCCGCAATCCCTGAGGGCAAGTTAGTAACAGTTTGGACTGAAAGAATTTCTCTTCTAAGAGTAACGATTATTAGTAGGTGAAATATACATTCTGGGTTAACAATTAGAAATCATTCGAAATATTTAACACTAGTGAACCTCTTGTCAATCAGTCAAAAAAAATCTGTTGATCCCCTACGACTTTACATTAGGAGAACGCTGTCGCCTAATGTACAGGTTTATTCCTAGTGTAGGGTCAGTCGTTTTCACCTTCAGTCTCATTTATATCGGCTTATATATCTCAGCTAATCTGTTACTTAGGAACTATAATTGTAGTGTCTCAATAAATCTTTCAATCTTTCTTTCGTCGACTAATCTGAATATTGCTTAAAATTTCATCAAAATCACTTCAGCCTTCAACATAGGTTTATTATTATACACATTGAGTTTTATATAATACTAGCTGACCTAGTAAACGTTGTTTTGCCATAGTTATCGAGCGGGATGAAATATGATTAAAAACTAAAATGGCTATTCAAAATAGGTGTTGGTGATAAAAGGGTAAAAAATTAGGGTTGTATGTATTTTAATGCCACATTAATAAAAATAAAAATAAAAAAAAAATTTAAAAATGTTAAGGGTGAACAACCCTTAGGGGTATGAAAAATAGATAGTAGCCGATTTTCAGACCTACTAAATATGCATATAAAATTTGCTAAAAATCAGTAAACCGTTTCGGTGGAGCAAGGTAACAAATATTGTGACACGAGAATTTTATATATAAAATACAGAAAAAGACTTATTACACTCCAGCATAATTTACATTTGAGAAATGTTTCTCAAACATCCAAACGATATTATTTCTACATGAAAGCGTATGTTCCCGAGCTTGGAAGATATAATGTAGCACGGCTCATTGCTTCTTTAGATCACGGAGACGATTTATAACTCCCAACATACGGAACAATGTATTCTTTTGAATTACTTTCAAAACAAAATATTTACAATTTTATTTTATGTATAAAAAAAGTTAAAACTGCACTTGCAAGACTGAATAGCCTTAAACTGTCCCATTGCTGGGCAAAGGGCTTCTTTCTTAAGGAGAAGGTGTAAAGCATAATCCACTAAGCTACTCCACTGCTAGTTGGCGGATCACATGCAGGTTCCCACACGATGTTTTCCTTCGCCGCCAAACACAAATTTAGTGCTTGAAAAGTTAACGGTGGTAGTCAGGTTTAAAACCCGCGAGCTTCAGTTAAAATCTACGTTTTCTAATCACTAAGCCATCTCGACTTGTGGTATAGTACTTGTGGTGTCCTTTATTAAATTCACAGTATTTTAATCAAAACAACCAAATTATCAGAAAACTTTCTTTTGAAGTTTCTATGGAATTGAGTTTCTATTGAATTGTGTATCTAACACAATTCAATAGAAAGTCCACTAGCTCCCGATGACAGATCGAAGTGCGAATAAGGCGTCACTGTTTATGTGTGTTTATTTTATAATACATCACAGTACTGAAATCCGTACGAAACTCATATCGGCTAAATCGATTGTAATCGCTATCGTAAGTTCTTGCACGTTTCAGTACAAATAATTATAATAAAGAGAAATAACTATTATAATATTGCATATTATAAAAGCAATATCAAATTCCTGATGGTTTTAATATTTGTCGTTTTTACAATAATATTTATCGAAGCTTCGAGACGAATTAACAAAGGTTTTACACTTGGTTCAAATCCAAACGAACCTGATAATATACCGTTGCGAATAAATAAAATTTCGGTCGGTCCCTGGTGTTATAGGGGGATTATTATAGTCCAAATGGTTACTGGTTCGCCCGCGTGGGTTGCGGAGGTCACATGCAAGTCGCTCTGTGTAAAAATCAGTAACTTTACAATATCTTGCCAAGAATAATAAACAGACCCTACTATTACCGGTAAAAATGTTAGGTAGATGGCGACGTCTGTCATAATACACACTGAAATTTTCGGAAATCCAATATAATATTAAATATAACTGGTCAAGTGCGAGTAGGACTCGCGCACCGAGGGTTCCGTACAAACTTATAGAAATCTATATAAGACTAACCCATCTGCGTCATTTGTGGTCTTCATCATCAGTTCCAACATAAGTTACTATCAAAAATACCTAAATCGGTATAGGCTTGCCTATAATATTTGAGGAGTTCCCTCAATTTCTCCAGGATCCCATCATCTGATCCTGACCTGAAGACAATGGGACCACCTTGGAAGTATACCTTTTCAAACAAAAAAAAAATTTTGAAAATCGGTACACAAATGGCGGCGTAATCGGCGAACAAACATAAAAAAAAATTAAATACAAGGTCGAATTGAAAACACTCCTTTTTTAGAAGTCGCTTAAATATAATCAAATATTAGGTAAATATGGATCACTACTTAAGAGCACTCAAACTACTTAGGAGCACTTTAATTTAAAACACGATCATGGATGCAATCCATGGAAACACAAAATTTTATTTTAAGTACTAATACACCTTATACTTTCAAAAAAAAAGTTATAGCGCGATTCAGGATATACCTAGCGCCATCTCTTGACAATTTCAATGAACTAACTTGTTGACTTTGACATTAACAACATTATAATATTGTATTTTATTCTCGTTTTATTTTTATTTATATTCTACTACACTCCACTACCCCTGCACTACGTTCGTCAAATATTTAGATTTACATTATCAATCAAAATATCGAAATATATATTAGTGTTGCCAAGACGAAAATAATTAGTCCTTAATTAGAACAAAACTAATTGTTTATTTATAAATAACTAATTATATTACTAATAACCAGAAGACTTATATGTGTAGATAAATAAGTAAATTAAATAACTCGATCTGTTTGAATTTAATTTTAAAATTTTCGTACTAAGTCAATACGAGTACTTAAATCAAATCGCGTGAAGCTCTTATATTGAATGTTAATTACGTAATGACGTTATAAATCGACGATAAAACTTTTAAATGAAAAGTTTATTTTATAATTTTTAGCGCGTTTAAATAATAATTAAAATAAAAATTTTTATTAATCGAGCAGAATTATATCACAGTTAATGTCATAACGTTGTAATAGATGGCATTAGCTGTACGCTGCATCGCGCTATCATTTTGTTAGCTGCGATATATAGATTGCATTGCGTTGTTTATAAAGGTTTGCTGCTTTTTAATGTTTTCGTATTGATACAAATTTCTTCTCAGTGTTTGTAAAATTGTTTTTTTGACCATGGTCAACTTCTATGTTAATTTGTTACAAGTACATATAATTTTAATTCTAAGATTAATATATTTTCCGCTTGATCAATTTACAACTTGATACATTTACGCGTTCTTGAGAAAAAGGTTGAAAGACAGACGTACAGACTGACAGACACACGAACAGAAATTTACAGTGTTCGGATTTTTTCCTTTATGTATACTAAAGGACCTTGCTCCTGGCCAAATTTCATAATGCTTGGTCAATGGGAAGTACCCTATAGGTTTTGATTCCCTTGCGAAAACGTTAAAAACGCTATCATACTTAAAATGTGTGATATAAATGACCGTATCTTTTGATTGCGTTAACTTAAAAGTTTGATTTTTTCACAGCTATTAGTAATTACAACTCTGAGTACTTGACGTTGATAAAAATTTGTTACCTTCACGCGTTTCTGAGAAAAAGGTTGAAAGACAAACTTACAAACAGACAAACATACATACAAAAATTTACAGTTTTCAGATTTTTTCCTTTATTTGTACCATAAGACCTTACTTCTTGCCAAATTTCATCGTGCTAGGTCAATGGGAAGTACCCTATAGGTTTTGATTCCCTTGCGAAAACGCTATAATGGTCAAAATATACGACATATTTTCCATTATCTTTTGATTGCGTTGACTTAGAACTTATTTTCACGGCCGCATGTCATTGTAGACTTGAGTATATGATATTAATTTCAACATGATACGTCTATGCATTTCTGAGAAAAAAGGGTTGACATCCCGACAGACAGACAGACAGACAGACAGACAGACAGACGGACAACAAAGTGATCCTATAAGGGTTCCGTTTTTCCTTTTAAGGTACGGAACCCTAAAAAGAAGTAAATTTTACTCTTCTTCATAAAAACGAAAGCCGCGTTCTACTTACTAACAAATATAATATTCAGCGATAAAGAAATACTGTGTATATATTATGTCCCGTCAAGAATGATAATTAGATTTATGTAATGTGGCATATTTAAGCGGTTGTTGGGAAGACTAAAAGTAAACAAGTCTAGACTTATTTATAGTAATCACATATAGTACTAAAGCCATAAAGTACTTAAAAAGAGGGGGAGTTAAAAGTAACAAAACTCAAGTAATATAAAATATTTAAAGAAAACCGACTATTCAAAGGAAAATGTTAGGTGAGAATTATATTTGCAAATTTTACCTACGTAATTGACCTAACCGGGTACAGTTACCTAGGTATATTTTAAACTTTTGCGATTTATACTAATCATTTATAATACAACGAGTCTTATCGCGATAACTAATGTTAGTATTACCTTTTTTATTGCCCGACGTTTCGACTAAGTTGCATCCGTTGTGGTCACGAGCTGACTCGTGGTATTATTACCATAAGTAATCGTGATAAGACCCGTTATATTAAATATGAATAGTTACATAGATAGCGCTGCGAAAGCCGTGAAAAAAAATTACATCATTAATGAAGCTACCACTGATTCGGAACGTAGAATATAAAGAAAATAACCGGCAAGAAACTCGATAGATTGGAAATCTCGCGTAATTCCCGTTCCTATGGAAATTCCGGGAAATAATATAGTCACACCTATAATTGAGAGTTATTTAATGACACCACGTATGTTACAATCGGATAAATAATTTAGGCCGTAGAGCGTGCTAAAAACATATACACATAGATACAAATATAAGCTTAAAAAACAAGCAGACGATACTTCTTAATAAACTTACGAAAAACAATTATATTTTGGGGTACACGTGGTCCCTCACAACGGCATTAGTCCGTGACAAGCCATTTCAATGTCTTATCTTGTCGCCAAGTCAATGTTTCGTTCTAATTGGCACAACTAAAAGCCGTAAACCAAATAATTGAATTAAATGTTCCGTCCTCGGGTAAGGTTATCTGTTTGTATAATAAAATATCACAAAAATCTTTGCATTTTCAAGTAATCGATTTAAATTGTATACTAAAAACTCTTTAATACCTAAAGAATATTATTCTGTACAAAATTATATATATGATAATGCGTGAATTTATTATGTCCTGGGTTTCATACTGGATGTTTACTATCCATATTTGTGATTTCTAAATGTGTGTTATTAACGAAATTATAATAGACTAACTATTGAATTTCCTGCCGGATTTTCTCCGTACAATCTACATTCCTAACGGGATAAAATGCTATATTTTATTAATTTAAATATTTTTTATTTATTTCGCTGATTCTAAAGTGTTTTATAAACTTATTCGGTTAATATACTGTTACAAACTGACAAACATAACAATAAAATTCTGTAAATACTTATTTTATATTTACAAAATTTTGCTATTCACCGTTTTTGAACTAAGAACTTTCTGTGAAAGTTATGCGTTTTATCCACTGAACTATATCAAAGAGATAAAGATTTCTCATTAATTATAAGTTCTGCACTTTGCACTACTTGAAGACTAACTTGTCTGCGATTGTTGAGTTCATTATGCAAAGTTTCAACCGATACGGTACAGTAAAGGAGGATAAAGAGTTCACGAATCTTTGTACATTTCTTTATTAGCTACTGAAGTTTTTTAAACCGTGCAATCTATTTATTAAGTGAAGTGCTTTTAGACACATGAGTATTATATCACAACGTAATACATTATGATTTATTGTGTAAACTATATTTCAAATCGAATCGAAATAATAATTCAGAATATTTACCTAAATATTCACAGAGTTAAAAAATGTTAACGACATTGACTATTCTACTCGTAAAGTATTCTAGCTATCCTTTGCGGTTTTACTCGCGTTTATGGTTACTGCTTCGCTTCTATATGTTGTAGCGTGATTTAATATACGAGGTAAAGCCTTCCTCAATAAATAAACTATCTACAACAAAAAGACTTTTCCAATTCGAACCAATAGTTCCTGAGATTAGCGCGTTCAAACAAACTCTTCAGCTTTATAATATTATAGAAGATATTTGATTTTTATTAACTTAATGGTACATTAAGTTTGAAAATGAATTAAATGATTATGAAGCTCTATCACGATTAAGGCGATATTACCACTTTATGGCTCTGCAGGTACATAATTCATATAAATTTATAACACTAAGCGCGTTGGCACCACTTCGCATTTATCAAGAGATAAAAGTAGGTACTGCTACTTTTAATCTTAGTTATATGCAAGTAAAATAATTACGCTAAGTTTAATATTATTTTGGTTTAATCACTTTCTTTCAAGTATTTAAAGTACTTACACTTTCTTTTAAGTATTTTTTTTATATTCTACATTTTTTCATTATTCTTTTGATAATATTAAACTGTAAAACGTATTGTGTTTAAAAGTATTTTTCTTTTTAAAATTTGGATTGAAATTTAAAGTTGTTAATTATAGCTTATGGTACACGAATAAAAATTATAACACTATATTCTTATAACGTTCCTGGGGGCTAATTATAATAAATTATCTCTATCGAAACATGTAACATTTTGACAGTATTTATTAAATAATATTACCGAAAATTATGTAAGTAAGAATAACCACGAGAATAACATTCCAGAAGCTCTAAATTTAACTATATAATTTGTACATAAACTATTTACAATGTACGTGCTCATCGTTTCTAAAACCAACTATATTATATATGTACGTTATTCCACATTAGTGATATATTGGAATCGTGCCAGAAGAATATTGTTGAAATATACTGTATTATATTATAAATGAATATTACAGAGTATTAAAGAGTCAACCTCGTAAGACCCTCGTGCATTCTTTGTTGTGGGTAAGTTTGAATATGACTTACTTACCTAATTCCAACGCGAATCTCCCGTGGCTATGCACTTCTTAAAACAACTTTTGTTGTTTAATATTTTATAAGGAAAGAAAGTATGTTAGGAATGAAAATTCTGTTGCAAGAGAACAATGTTGAGAATTCTTTACATAATAGATGTTTTTAAAACGAAGTTTTGAAGTTTATTCACTCGCTGTAGCGGTATTTGATAGTGAATCAATAAAAATATTAAATTCTCTAAACGAAATTTATCTTCAATACACAAGTATACTTACTCGTATGTGTTACATACCTTATATTTTTATCATTTTAATTTATCTTTTTACAGTTGACAACTTGACAAGTTTTTTTTCAAAATCCCTTACAAGGTTAGTAATACAGCTCTATATATTTGTAGAATTGTTTTCATCTTGATGTAATTGACTTAAAACAGCTCTGTAATCTGATAAGAGTTCCATAGGTAATCTAACGAAAGTTGTGGCTGTCAAAAATAAAGGCACTGACTTTCCATTCTTTCAGGAGACGAAGCAATGAGAAACAACTTAAATAAATCTTTATGAAATTCTGTAATAAAAACTTATAAGAAATATATCTTTTTCTAAACAATTTTATTTTTTATACCAAAAATAGTGTAGAGCTATCCTGTCCAAACAAACTATCAAAATAAAAAATAAACGCTTCGAAACTATAACTCAATAGACAAACAGACAAATATATAACACATTACTATTACATTGGAGCTTAAAAAAAAAAAAAAACTTCATCAAATAAAAGTATACATTTTACTCGTATTTCACGCTCCAAGATAAAAAAAAAATCCTTTTTTCCATTCCATTTAACTGTAAACGATAATTCGATACCGAACGACGAGTGGATAGAATATGAGTTAAAATTCTCTATCGTTAGTTGAAACAATGTTATATGCGAAGTATATTGCTCACGAAACTCGGCTTAGCGAGATTGCCTCCTTGCAGGAATACGTAAAGACGTTTGAAGGAAAATTTGATAGCTTATACCAGATAAAGTGTGCCGAACATTGAGAAAAGTATGAAGGTAACGGCTTTGTAATTACTTTCTGAATCAGATTTTGCTTAAATCTTTTGTATTTTGCGTTTCCTTTTTCAGCAAGGAGCAAACAAGCAGGATAACTTTGATCTACGTGACAAAAGTATTGCCGTGTGTTTGATATGGCGAAATGAAATCGTCATGTTCTTACGTCTGTTACAAGCGTTTCGAAAATTTGTATTGTCTCTGAAAACAAAAAGATTTATTGATTAAATACTTATTATATATATTTGTTTCAATTGAATTAATGACAGCCGCATGAATAATAATGATCATTAAGAATATGAAAAAACAATGTTTAATAAAAAAATCTTATTATATGTATATATACATATTTTTCTGTAGAAGATTACATATGTTGTTGGCAAAGATGGGTACATTTATTATAATATACATTATGTTCAGTAAATTTACAATGAAAAAATGGTCCCTATTAAGGAGAAGGTTTAGAAGCTTAATCCACTACGTTATTCCACTACGGGTTGGTGGATATACATCTGTCAGAGTTTTTCTGGTACGTGCAGGTTTCCTCAGAACGATATGAATTTAAACACAAATTTAGTTCTTGAAAACTCATCGGTTTTAGTCAGGGTTTTAACCCGCGATCATCGGTTGAGATCGACCTGTTCTAACCATTAGGCCATCTCGGCTGTTGATATTGATAGCTTATCATAATTAACCTCCTGAATAAAAAAGGCAAAAATAGCAACGCCGATCCCTCCCTCGTCCCTGTATACGATCCTTTCACACGCGTACAAAAAAAAATCATAAAAGCTAATACTGATTCGTATACAAATCTTCCTTGCGTAATTGACTGCGCAATTATTCGCATTTAAATACCTATATTTCAATGTTTTGCAAACGCTAAACCATGTCCCACCTTATTGATGCTATCCATTGGTCAAGTGCAGTTCGTTAACTCCATTCCGGGTAACTACGAGTTACGTATTGAGCGTGTTCGTTTAAAATAAGGTTGACGTAAACATTTCGTAATTAAAGTTACAATTTTATACGTTTCAGGTTGATATTTTTGTAACTACTCAACTGTTTGAATGAACGAAATATTTTCTTTTAATTTTAAAAGCGGCTAATGGATAATGTAATGCGCCAGTTGTTCTTATTTGAAATAATATCAATTTCTGTTTATATTTTCATTCTTGTAGCGAGTTTTATGTTATGAATCGAAGTTTAAATCTGTATATTAGATTTATGTAGATTCATATAAAATTAAGTATTTATCCTTATTATATAATTTATTATAAATTATATATAAATATTTAAATTAATCAAATTTTACTGTACAGTTATTACGTTTTACCCAGGAGTTTTTTTTATAAACTACAGAAGAAAAATAAGGAATGTTATGAGTTTGACCTGTTTATCAGTGTGTCTGTGTATCTGTGTGTGGCATTGTAGCTCCCTACCGAATGAACCAATTTTGATCAGGTTTATTTTGTTTGAAAGCTTATATAATCGAGATGCCTGAAGTATCTTCGTTAAAATTTATAAAAATCATCTGCCTTACTACAAAATATTTAAACAGACGTTCAACGTGTATTTAAAAAAATCCATACTACAAATCCGCGTCTAAAGATAGTTTTGAGTTAAACATGCTTTAGATACGTGTAAGTGAGTTTAATAGATGTTTAGAACCTATTTTAACTGTCAAATGTAATGTATAACATTTTATCAATAAGTTTTTATATGAGTTTATTCGCTGTTAAGCTATTTTTATAATATTTAAAGCAATGTTTAATTTTTAAAAACTGTTTAGCTAAACACGTGTTCAACATGATTTTAATGCGTCTTTTATAGTATGACAGCATATGTTTAAAGGTTATCAAGTCTTTTGTAGGTGCTGAAGGGAGCTGAGAAACTTCTAATGGTCTAATTGGAACAAAATTTACAATACTATGAATAATATTAAAATAGCATAGCTGTGTAACCTATATCTGATGCTGCAGCATCATCTGAACTTAGCATGATACACAACTCCCCACCAACAGCAATAATATATTCGTATTTCGTATTCGGGCTCGTTGAAATATATAAGAAATTGTCGCAGGTTTATTCAATTATTTATTAAAATTAAATGAACAAAAAATTATTACGCAATAATTCTTTTAAAAAATGTAAATAAACAAAAAAAAATATTTATCAAATTCGCGAATCGCAATTAAATTAAATATCAATTAAGATATCAAAAAGACGAGTATCAGATATTAAGATCAAAGTGAAATCGAGAGAAAATATTTCGTTTCATGGGTTCTTTTCAGAGGTTTAAAAGTGGATTTGGGTTGAAAAGCTGGGTATTATGAGTTCAACTAGGCCGCCTTTACACGGATGAATACATGTTTGCTATGAGATGAGTTGACACAGAAGCACGTTGGATGAAAAAGTCAACACAATGTACGATACATATGCTATTAATAAAACTTTTTAATATGGTAAACTGTATTGTACCAAAGTATTAAAAGTATTATAACTTAGACATTCATTTAGATATTATAAATGCGAAAGTAGCTCTGTCTGTCTATGTGTTTGTTACATTTATACACCTAATCAAATTTTGATGATTTTTGGATATAGTCAGATCATATATCCGAGAAGGGTGTATCGTCTGTGATAGTGCAAATCCGCGTATCTACCTTTTCTAAAGACTAAATTTGAATTAAATATAAAATTACAATATTGATAAATATAAGGCCTTTTTTGCATTTTCCATTACGTAATGGATTGTATTTGACAGACACGTTGGCGCTGCAACTGGCTGTAACGCTAACGGTCGCGGGTTCGATCTCCGCTCACGGGTCTGTCTGTAAATGTCTGTATTGGCCATACGGATGTTTGTCGTGGTCTGGGTGTTTGTGTTAGTGTTGTGTATGTTTCCGGTACCCCGACACGAGGTCACAAGATCTTAATGGGGGCCGTTGAGTGTGATACGTTTAGTTATTTGTAGTGTCACCGACGATTTATGTCGAAATTTATTTATGTTAAACATTAATTTTTATAAATGCCGACTATATATTTTTTTATCAATATTGAAATTTAACATTTGATTATAAGATGGAGCTTATTGCCCAAGCTAGTTACGCGGGTTTGCCTTAGGCGAAGTGAACCTTAGTGCTTCATAATTACACACTGATATGACTGATACATACGGTAATACATCGCGATAAAGGAAAACGTCGTGGACGTATATCAAATGCATTATCTTAAAGCCATTCGTTCCTTAGACCTCTAGAAGTTTGTGTAGAATAATCGCATTAAAAAGTAAAATAAAAACCTTATATCCTAAATAAACAATTGGAAACCGAACAATAGTACCAATGAATTACTCTTACTAACTTCACCGCATTGGACAGGCGCGGTTTGAATGTGATTTTAATTAATAGTTTTTGGGACAGACTAAAAACAATTCATTCGAGATAACGGGAAAACAAATTTATTATTAAACGACGTTTGTTCATGGTTTGTACACATGGATATTGTGTATGAAGATATAGATATTTCTGGATAAAATATTATTGTTTCTAATGTATAGGGCCTGTTTTTTAGAATAAAAGTACCATTTTAATTTAAGATAAAAGCCATAATATGATTTTATTTAACTAGCTTCAAAAGGATGATGATTTTTAATTTTTGTCGATTCTCGATCTGTAAAAAGAGGATATAAATAATGTAACTATGACTTAACAGGGAACTGGTTTAAAATGCAAAAAATACGCAATTGAGTATATTTGGATGATATATTTATACCATACACTCAATAAAATTAAAAAGTATATATATAGCACCAATATTATAAATGACCTAATTATGAGTATGAAACATTAAAGTCTAAATAACGAATTTCCAATTGTAAGCGTTTTCTGTCTAAAAATAATATAAATTATATTTTTAGACACAAAACGCCTATTTTGGTTTCGGTGACTTTAATACTAAACGTACGATTTATCATGTCTGATATATATTTGGTATTACAGTATTGTTTAAGCACATAAAGCGATGCCATTCACAACAATTCCTGATATTAAATGTGTCACGAAGTTTTAATACTCGTGTGAGTCTTTTGCAAACTAAACGACAGAAAGGGGTCACTACGTCCGGCGCTGCACGGCTGTAGAGTATCAATAACGTACAGCATTTTCTAAAGGAAAGTTTTCAGAGAAAGAGATCTTTATAGGTAGATAAATAACATTTTAAAAGCGTTTTAATTGCTTTATTATTGTTTCACCGGTAAGTACCATAGACCGTTCATGCTTTCAGCAGCTGCCCGCCTCGACTTCGTTCGAGTTAAATTAAGGTCGTATCCGTGCTACTTTTAAGTGCAAATTAAAGTATAACTAATTGGTTCCCGCGACATCATCTGCATAGAATAATTATTTTGAATATCCTATTCTATTTCTTTGAGAAATAATCGGTCCTTAATATTCTACGCAGACAAATTCTTTTAAAAACCGAAATCTATATACGATACATATTTTTCTAATATTATTCGTGTAGGTGCAATTTGTATATGTTTTTAATCCCTGACCAAAAAAGAGGGATTTTTTATAAGACATTGACGTGTGTATATGTGTATATTTGTATCTGTGCGTCTGTTCGTGGCATCGTAGCTCCCTAACCAATTAATCAATTCTGATGCGGTTTTTTTGTTCAAAAGGTAAAGTAATCGGAATGGATCTTATCTAGAATTTATGGAGATGTGTAAGGGTTATCAGCACTTTAATGGTTGTTGAGCAACTTTTACTAATTTCATCTAATCGAAACTTAATGTACTATGATTTTAATAATACTAAAATTAATAACCTACCTAAGACTGCAGCATTATCTGTACCCACCAGGGTGGTAAACTCCTCATCAACTCACAGTATTAGTATTGGTGATAAGCATTGTATTGGGGCTCGTTGAAATGGTTTCAATGAATAGATTGTTGTGAGTTACTTAAAGTTTTTAATTTCATTAATTGCCGAGCAACATGGCTACGATATAAAGATTGGAGAATAATGAATTATATCTATTATTACATCACCTACCTAACATTTTTCCGGTTATACCAGGGTCTGCTTGCTATTCCAGTCCAAATATTGACGAGTTACTGATTTTTAATCAGAGCGATTGCCATCTGACCTCCGCAACCTCTGAGGGCATACTGGTAACCATTTAGACTAGAAGAATTCCCCTACTAAAAGTAACTATCATTATCAGGTGATTATGATAGCAATCGAGACCGATTTACGTGCACTCTGAGGCACGGTTGGGGAAATCGCAAGAACAAATACTCAGACCGGAACAAATATTTATACAAATATAAACATTTGCCCCGAGCAGGGATCAAACCTGCAACCGTTGGCGTTAGAGGTTCAGCATCACTACACCAGAGCGGTCGTCAATAATATATATTTTTACGATATTGTATTTATTTATGTTTTTCTAACATACTAAATAAATTATCATAACTAGTTCCGCCGGGCAAAAACTAATGACATAGAAACAATGTATGATTGTTTTTTTAGCTGGAAGTCAGCAGAATTGTGACGGTAAAAAGATTTTTTTCATATCATTATCATTATTAGGATGTTTTTCCATAAAACAAAAAAGTAAACGAGTAATTGGAGAAACTATATATATGTACATATATGTATGCATAATACTATTCAAAACTTAGAAATTTTTCTATAAGACTCTCCATATTGATATATGTATATTCAGTAATTCCATGTTATACTTATATGATTTTTTCAAATGGATCGAACACGTATACAAATGAAAATCTTAGATTTTATATTTTTTAATGACGAAAAATCATTATGATAAATAGAAATTGTTGAAATATTTGTTTTCACAAATTATGATCTTTTTATTTCTAACAATATAACGTGATTATGTGGTTCTGGTGTATATAAATATTTTTTAACATACCGACAAAAAAACACCTTTTAGAAATATTATACGGCAAGCTAATTACGGCAAGTCACTGCTATCGATATCAATATACTTTTACAGTTGATTCAATTATTTTTAACACAAAAGTTAACTGTCAAAATGTATACCGTAATTAGCCTGCTGGTTAAAATTGTCAAAAATTAAATTACAAACGAACATTGTATATAATTATTCCGTTTATAAAAACCTCCATCAAAATACATTCGTAATGTACAATTCGCCGTATTTATTAACCGCGGGCGATATTCTCATCAACGACCAGCTCTTATCTGTGGAGCGAATATTTGCAAATACAATGTACAATGCTTTCCGAACAAGCAATATACCCTTTGGGAATATAAGCAAAGTACTATTCGAACCCAAAACAATGAGTGCCCAAGTTAGCGATAGGTCAGAAGAGGACTTCTGAAGGACTTGTAAAGATAGACGGTTGTCATAACTGTTGGGACGGTAGTGAATCGTGTGCTTAACTAAAATGATTTTTATTTAACTTCGCTACTGTCAATACGTTTTACTTTTTAAATCAATATGAAATCTTTATAAATAGTTCTTAGTTAATGAAGTTGTACATATGTATAATTCTATAGGTTCCATACAATTATGAGTATGAGAATAAGGCTTTTTTTATTTGAGACTGTTTGTCGTTGAAAGGAGATGGATTTAAGGCGGATTTATATTTGACTGACGTGTCGTGTCGTGGCGAATGAGAACAAAATCGGTATCATATATTTGGTATGACAACGCTTAATTTGATATGTTGTGACAGGTCGTGATGACTTCTGATGTATCAACGCGATCCTGGTTCGCTTCAAACGAGCGGGTTGCTGAAATCTGATAACTCATAGAAGAACATTTCAAACGTTTCACATTTTCTAGATCTACGGCTGTATGGATTTAAAATATTGTCCTGACGCGTTAGAACATGACATAATAATGTAAACGCTGGTCATCACGTCATGACACGACACTTGTCGTCACGTCAGTCAAATATAAATCCGCTTTTAGGCTGACTTTATCGATAGAAAATAAAAACAAAATTAAGGAATATTGAGCCTGGCGGAAGTCTATTATTGCGTCTATGTCGTATATCCGTTCGTCCGATCTTCAAATAGCTATTTCTTTTGAAATTTTATAGCTATGCAGTTGAAATTCTTATTATTATCAATAAACAATAAAATCCGATCAAGCATATGTCTGGTGTCAATGATACAAAATCCTTTGTGCGCGAGTATGATGGTAATGTAATACTGTTTTATTTCAAAATTAAAATCTATACATTAATGAAATGCTATAAGCACTCGAAAAGAAATACAATATTTTAATGAAAAAGTGAAGTTTTTGATTTGTAAGAGTAAATCGAGTATTAATTAAACTAAAATCTATAATTTTTTATAAAAAAGTCGTGTTTTTTAATAGTTCATTCAATAAATAATATGATGGCCATAAAAAAGATGATATTCACTTTTAATCATTAGACTATTGTTTAACAAAATAAAAATAAAAGTAAATTAAGTTGTGTTTTTCAATTGAAATATTCAAGGTTTTCCGATTAAGAATATTTTTATAATTGTTGACGAAAATATCTTCTATGTAAGAATAATATTTTTACAGATTATAAATGAGATAATTTATATTTCCATAGACTTTTATAAGAAAAATTTAATATTTATTTTAGAGTTTATATTTTTGTAGATTATGTTATAGAAATAATTAATCCTTTAGTAATATTATATTAAATAAAGTCATTTACAAGCTTATGAGTAAAGCAGCTTAAAACAAAACTTTAATTTTTAAAATGTGAAAATATAACAGCTTACAGCATATTAAAACATGAGCAGCTCCAGCAAAAGCTTCATCATTTAATATTTGATTTTGAGCAATGTAGGACCACGGAGTTGTTACTTTTTCTTTGATTTCCACTCGAGAAATACAAGGCGCTAGTTTAAGTAGAGCGTATTTGGACCCGTTTACAATCTTACACTATTAACTTCCAGAAAAGTGAGCTCTTCTGCTCACAACCGCGGAATGTAAACAGAGCTTTAGTGTAATTTGTCAATGTCATGTCACTTAGCAACAGCAAAGTTTTCAAACTCAAACACATGTTTTAGACAACGTATCATTTAGGCAGGACTTTTTAACGACGATAAAAATAATTAGACGCTGATAAGCAATAATGTGTCAACCCACAAAAGGTCAAATTTGGGGATTCTGAAAATGAGTACATTTGACATTATTAAAAAAAAAAATTAAAATAATCAAAACTAAAAAAGTACGGAAAAACATTCTTAATTTAATGTATACACGAATATTGAAGTGTGTTCCATATTTTGTAATAAACAATAATCAAATATATTTGGAAAACTCAATATTAGATAAAATAAATTATTAAACTAATTGGCTTTTAATTCATCATACCATTTATCAAAATAGATAAGAAAAGATGGATCTATACTTTTTCAAACAAATTTATCAAGAATAGGTTTCACATGTTTAGACGCCATTTTCTCACAATGAAGTCAGTGTGGCTTGACATAGTATTGCTTATCAGCGTCCAATTATGAGTTCGCTTAGAAACACCAATACAAATTAAATAAAACGAGCAAAATGTGAAAGCGACTAGTCTTGTTCTCACAGATTAATGAAACAATTAATTTCTTAGTACAAGGTTCTCGTACATATTTAATACAAATTGTAATACAATATATTTTATCAACATGTGTTACTCAAGGGTCTTCAAATATGATCACTAAAATGATTTAACTTGTACCATCTGGTCCCAGAAGATAGTCCGATAAATTAATAGGAGATCAAAACTAAAGCAATTTAATTCGAGATGATAAGGAAATAAGTTAATTTTCATGTAGCATAACAAGGCCCTTTGTGACGTAGCGATTCGTAAGGGCTTTTCCTCCCATGGGAGACATGCTATTACGACTTATAAGTAGGGTTGCCAAGCGAACTGTGAGGGCAATTTAAATATTTAATTTTCAGAAATAGATTATATTTTGTAAAATAAATAAATTAGAAATTTTCTTTTACACATAAAATATACATAGTTCATAAATCGCTATGCATTTGAAGGATATCATTATTTTTAAAATAGGTTTAGTGATTCTGATGTTTACTTCGCACGTACAAAATTTACTAGGTATCTCTTTATGATCACCAATATCATAAAGAAACATACTGATGAAATATACGTAGAGTTATAGATATATCGATTGAACGCGCTAATTAAATTATTTTTTTAATATTCCAGTTTCTTGCCGCTTCTTTGCGGTAGAAATTGCCTTCCGAACCAGTGGTTGCTTTACTCGAACATAGAAAAAAAATTTTAATTGATTCAAAATTGCTTGAAAAAGCCTATTTGAATAAAACATTATTTGCATTAGAAATTATAATAATATACAATACAAATAATTAAAAAGTCAATTAAATATTTGCTCTTATAGAAGTAGTTTTAAAATGATTTACCAGCCCTAAAGCAAAAGTTGACCTTCAAACGAACATCCGACCATTCAGAGAGCAAAGAATTACATTTCCGTATTTGTATTCCTCGAGTTCGCTTTCATATTCAAAAATAGATGCGATTCAAGGAACGAATGGCATCCATATTCCACAAGTCTACGTTTGGGATGATACTTATATTGATGTTACACTGCTGGGCCATCTTGCTCTTTTATTAAAAGGGTGTTTTATATACGTGTAGGTTTTTTTTTGTTTTATACAACATGAAAAAAAAAATGTTTTTCTTCATTCTTCTAATTTACAGCATACAATAGTTTGTTAGGATGGATGTTTAAATGTTTGGATGGATAAATGATCGTTGGTCTTGATGCAAATGTACTGAATGGATTTGAATGACACTTTACAGTAATATACACTAAAATAACACACTTTTTATCATCATGTTATACGGGCAAAGCCGTGGGCGGACGCTAAAACATACGTATATTTCAATGTGTCCTACCCCACAACGGTGTCTATGGAAATCCCGTTATGACGGATAACGGGATTTCCATAGAAAGGGTTCCTCTCTAGGTTGACAAAAAAAAAGAGAATAGCTCTTATTGGTTGAACCTTTAACAGTTTTAGAATATCTGAAGTATGCAGATTTCCTAACGAAGTGCCCTTTAATCGCAAAGTGTTAGTTCGTTTATTATTTAAATAAGCATTTCAAATTTTTGGGTGCTTGATTTGGTACTAACAGTTGAGTAAATTCACAAATTTTATATTCTACGCCAATTTAATTTATCAATAAACCGAAAATTACATCAAAATTAGCTTAAGAATTATATTTGTAACTTTTATTTCGTAAAACTCTATTAGGTAGCCCTATGAAAGCTATCACCGTGTATGTAAAGCAATGACAACTTATGTAAATCTTCATGAAAGTCTGAGACAAAACTTATAAGTGTAATTATATTCATACCTAGCTTGATATGGTGCTATTTTGCAATAAATATCGCAGATTGGTTTCATTATGTGTATTTCAATAACCTATAGACATCCATGATCTACCACTATCTATTGATGTTATATAGTGTGTTGAGCTTGCAGATTCAGCACTGTTCAGCCGAGGATATTCAACTCGACTCGATTGAGCCGTAGGGCATAGTTCGCAAATATCACTTGTTAGCAAGCTGAGCTCAATTTATAAAGGGCTGAATTTAATCCCCCTACACATTCTCAATTTACTTTCAGTTTATAAACTTTAAAATATTAAAATTAATCCTTTATCAAACATAATTATAAACATATTATAATGTTATGTACGAAAACCTTTGTTCGGTTTTTAAAAAGGAGTTTTAATTAGAAACGTTAATTAATATTCTCTTACAAAGCTTAGCTTGAGTTAAACACAACATTAATTAATAATAGAATTTGATATTTAAACTGAAGCCCGTGGGAATGATTACAATGAATCTATGTACGTTTCGAATAGAAGAGTCATTTAATATAGAGTATTTTTTAATTATTATTAATTGTTGACCAATATAATTACGCATAAAGAAATCGCAGTTTGTATTATTAGGTATACAAGAACTGTACCAGTTTGTATAATTTAACGATTCACTGTATATATATCGGTACTAATATTATAAATGTAAAAGTCACCCTGTCTGTTTATTTGTTACGATTTCACATCTAAACTTCATAACCAATTTTGATGAATTTTGATATAAATATAAGTTATAAAAGACAATGTTTTTTATAAATTTCACATCTTCGCCGGATGATTTGTTGGCCATCAAATTGTTCATAGTTGTACATATTGGAAGTAAAAACCAAATTTAATAGTAATAACAATAACATTTTAAATATATAACCTTCACTTTTTTTAAAGTTGGTGAAATAAAAGTGTAAATTGCATGAATGCTTGCATGATGCAAGTTATATTGTAAGAATCTATCACCGATATAAGAAGAATTATTATTTTAGTCATAATTATATCCGTAACAATATTCGTTACATTAATTTCCAATATTATTAAATACCATTTCCAATCTACTCACTGTTCTGTGAGAGAAACTACATCAATGGAAACCCCCAAAGGTCCTCTAAATCTAGGTAATTTATATTAATAGTCCGAAATTTATGTTAGTTTTGTTACAAGTCGCTGTTTTGGGACCGATATAGGCATTAAACGTGGATAGTTAATCATAATTAACTGTATTTTGAGTATTAATAATTTGATGTTTTTTTTATGATTAATTGTATGCGCTTGTGAAGTTACTCAGTGATGATATCTATATATCTAACTTTATATAATTCAAAGGCGACTGACTGACATATTGATCTATCAACGCACAACCCAAACCACTAGACAAATCGGGCTGAAATTTGGCATGCAGGTAGATGTTATGACGTGGGCTTCCGCTAAGAAAGGACTTTGATTAATTCTACCCCCAAAGGGATAAAATAGAGGATAAAAATTTGTATGAAACTTTTTCACTTTTAAGCCGATCGGGCTGAGACTTTGTATGCATAAAGCTACTATGACGTAGGCATCACTGAAATCACAGACGAAGTCGCGAGCACCAGCTAGTAATGTATAAGTTAAAATCTACTGCAAGAGATACACTTATAAGTGTTACTCTCAAATTTTCATAAAGATGTCGTAACGTTACTTAGGTAACCGTTACTAAGTTACATTGTTTTATGTAAGTTACGAGGATAAAATTTACAAATAAAATTCAAATTTTCATCATCCGTCAATACGGCATAACTGATTTTAGAGGAGCTTTCAAGAGTAAGATAAAAATAATCAATTTTGGTAATATCTATAGCCAAATTGTATTTCGATAACGAGGATTCTATTTTTGTATCATATATACATAATATGGGAAACATATTCTTGTTTTCTCATTTGATTTAAGGTTAGCCTTACCTTACTTTTTGGGTTTCGTACAAAAAGGGTCCACTACGCCTTCACTGTCTATCTACCCGTCTAGCCGTCAGTTCGCCTGTTCGTCTGCCCGTTTCTCCGTCGTCGAGCCGTATTTCGTAATCCATAATAAGTAGAGAATGTTCCCATGTTGTAAGTTGAAAATGTTCCCAGGATATGTAATTCAAGAATAATATCACTTAATTTAAATTTATAATAAATTGTCTAAAACAAAATCTATATTAGCGCAAGTGAAGACGCGGCTCTCTTTTCTCAAAAAATATATCAATGTATTAATTAAACAAATTCCTTATATACAGAATGAACTTTAAACTGTGCGTAGTATATAGGAAAAATTAATTAAAAAAAAGTAGTGATGCAGTTTTAGTTTTTTTTTAAATCAGCAGTCGGCTTAAACTATTTTTCTCTATTTCTCACAGTTTCGAATTTGACCTGCCACGCCCTTTTAAATAATTCACTCTGTATGCATAAATATATTCGTTATTCCATCCATTAAATCGTGAATCCATTAACTTAAATGAATTTTATAAAATAAATTACTCGTATGAAAAGCTATCATCCTATTTGAAAAGGCCAGCTGCAAATAGAAAATGCGAACAGCTTTTTCAGTTGTTGGATAGCAGTTCTCGTGTTAAGTAGCTCTCAATACACTTGACCTGTATCGGGTATCGAACCCGCTTTGTAAGTTTAGACTTTGGTTCGAAGGATTTTTTTTAATAGATAAGTAGACTATCCGTGTTTCGTAACTGTGTTAGTGAGTTTATTTCAATATTTATATAGTTGATTTAAATCCATGACCCAAAAAAGCGGTGTTATAAGTTTGACGTGTGTTTCTGTGTCTGTGTGTGGCATTCCCGTTCTCTAATAAATGGACTGTTTCTAATGTCGTTTTTTTTTTGGTTTAAAACTCATGTAATCAGAATTATCTTAGTTATAACTTACGAAGAAATGAAGACCTTTAAAGGTTATCAACTATTTTCTAGTTATTAAATGATCTGAATAATTTTTACTGGTCTAATCGACTTGACATGTATTGATAATGATATGATATCAATTAACATAGTTGCCTTATCTTGCCCTGATGCCGCTGCACCATATCAGCAGGATACATAACTTCTCATCAACTTACAGCAGAAGTTTAGTACAGAGATCGTCAAAATGGCTTCAATAAGTAGATTTTTGAGGGTTTTTAACATTAATTTAAATACAGCTTGTAAAAGTCGAAACATCAAAAAATCTCATTATTCACTGAATATATGAATATTCCGATTCAAATACATTCTTATCGTGTAAAGTATCTTCTGGTGATTTCCCACGGTTCGAGACGTTGCAGACTATCACGTACGACCTCGAAGCGAAGAACCATGTGAAGGATCCTGTCTTTGGTAACGCAATCCGAGTTAAAATACTTCATTATTGTTGGTGGTGTGTGTCCGTAAAATTATGTGCCATAATGATGATAATGCGATATTTAAGCTTGCCTGATGCTACACTAACCGATATGGACAGGTGGTTAGAACACGTTAATCTCTACTAATGATCGGGGATTTATTCTGATAGTAGCGTTAAGGAGAGGAGGAGAGGTTTAATAGGAGAGCAGGCATTTGCCCAGCAATTGGAAAGTTACAGGCTCTTACTTTACATTACCTTTATGTATGAGAACTCATTATTTACTAAATAGAGAGACTATTTAAAATATTTATTCTATGTAGACGTAATCGATTTCGATCTCCCCCGGAGGTAGGTATTAGAATTTTAGCACTAAAAATAAATTTCCATTGAAAAGAAACAAAAATGCTCTTAAAAATCTGTTAAACTCAAAAATAAAAGTCAAATTTTATTACTATTAAGAACGACGTTAAGCTATTAGTTTAGTAAATTTTACTTTTACCAACCCGTTGATAAAAAAGGAATACAAAAGTTTTAAAAGGATAAAATGAGGAAAAGCCTTCGCGTTTTAGTTCAGTCATTAGTTTGTAAATATCTCTCCTAATTAGCCGTTGTAATTGGAATAGCGAGTATTAACGATCTGTAGTCTTTGGAACTTAAAGACAAAGGCGAGATGGAGTTAAAAATTTAATAATGTTCGTTACTTCCGTGGAATGTTCATTTGAAGATTGATTTTTAAATAATATTTAAGAAGGAAGTGAAATATTTTAAATGTACTTTATACATTTTTACGTTTAGATACAATGTTTTACGTGTTTGATATATGTTCATTAATTGTTAGTATTTAGTTACTATTTCTTGTTTTTAAATAAGTCAGAAACAAATAAAGTTAAATAGATTTCCACTAATATTACAATTTCATAAGTTTTAAAATAATAAAAAATCTGAATAAAACACTTCATATTTTACTTTCATGTACACATTAAAAATAATAATAAAAATCTTCGTGTAAGGTCCTTATCCATTATATAATTATTTTATATATAATATTCCAATCAAAACCGAAGTTGCAATAAGGTTAACCTAAAAAACATTGTTAGAAATAGTCTACTATAGTAAAAAGTTATTACCTAATTATCTAGATACAGATATTATGGTCGGATGTCATCTCGAATCTAATGGAAATGTTCAGTTCTGTTCGTTAAAAAGGTCTGTAAATATATCTTAACTACCTACAAAAGAAATCAATTTTAAACTGAATATAAAATCAATTATCTATCTTGAGTTATTAATTTCACACGAAAATAGAAAACTTTCAAACTTACAAAGATAAGAAACGATGATTAAATATACTGCTAGCATATTGGCTCATCATCTTAACAGGGGAAATATTTTACGTGTATTAAATCACGGCCACTGGGAAATATGGCAGCGCAATTTGGACGGCTTCCAAAGGTCGGGTTATAGGGGGAGTGGGGGACATTGCTCAGACCCGATCTTTGAATAAAAACAAAGGCTAAGCAGCTACAGTATTCATGAATAGGTTTTACTGCAAATATTTTATATAAAAATACACTGGAACTTTAATATATTTAGTTATTTTTTTTTATAATACCGTTCTTTGTTAAATTAATTAATAGTCGATGTAATTATGAAACGTTATAGAATCATAAAAGCCCTTGTTTATGAAACAATGATAATTCTAGCTTATAAAAAAGTATAACTTTTACTCTACAATGAAATTGCAATTAACTGCTGCTTTTAATAAAGTCGTCATTGTCTTTCATATACAGATACTCAAGAATAATAACAAAATAGTATATTTATAATCCTAAAAGCGAAATAGTTATAAATTACTTGAAGATAAAACGAACAATAAAATATTACTACATAATAATACAAGACACAATCCGATACAATTTAAACAATTGTTTTTGTAATTATTCTTAGAATATACAAGTCTTTGTTCTCTGGTTTATCTACATAAGATTCTTTACGTACGATTTAATAAAATTTTTACTTTGGTAGACCAAATAAGCACTGTACTCTCATGAAAAAGTGAAGTAGCTAACATAACCTGCGTTTCGTAGGGCGAGTGAAAGAGCCGGAATGCTAAACCTTTTTGTTGCCATCTTACTCCTCTTCATTTCGAAACTAGCAACGCATTTATGCTATCCTGGTACCGCAAATGACCATAACCGGGGATACCGGCCTGCTAGTTTATCCGCTATTTTAATAATAATGTAAGTATAAATATAAAATCCCAAATTAATATGTACGTAAGTATGTTATAAATTCAGTTATGAATAAATAGCGAAATCGAACAACTGATAAAATAATTTTGCTTGCTGATCCTACAGCATATTCAATGTACAAGATTTCATCTTTACACTTTATACGAGTACCCACGATCGAATTCTTCACATCCTAGACTTTATTTGATATTCTACGCCTGTTCCCGTCGAGGCGCAGATCGAAATTGGCTTTACGTTGCGAAAAGTACACTACGTGACGTATTTACCTGTGCGTGTATATCTTATTGAGGTCTCGTCACCAAATTCATCCTTTCACTAGCATAAATAAGATCAGAATATTTTACGACTGAGATAACGATATAGCAAGCTCTTTTGAAGATTCTTTATTAAATTTCATCACGTATCAAGGATGTTTTTTATATTTTTAAATTGTTCATTATCTCTTCTAGTACAGCAAATGTAAAAGTAGGTCTGTGTAATTAGATTCTCAACTCATAGCCTATCTATTTTCTGAACATCACTGAAGCGATTTTAATGTATATTTGATTGAAATAAATTGAATCATAGAGTAAATTATATGGCTACATTTAAAAGAGGACGTGAAAGCTTTAAACTTATAAATATAAAAAAAGAAAAAGATGTCTTATAATTTCAATCAGATATTTCAATTTTATTTATTCGTATCAATAGAATATGATTTATTTTGTAAACGGTCAATTGAGAATATTTATAAAAAAAATCTTTTTTAAACAGGAGCGTCTTTAGTAGGGGCCCTTTATAATAAAACGTCAATTTACTACATTATACAAGTGTCATCTTCTACTAATTGTCCTGTCTTGTGTTATGTCTCAAGTTCAGTCAAGCTTGTCATTTTATCGATAATTGAGATAAGTTATTTCGCGTCGTGTCACACAAAATTCTGTTCCATATTTATGTCTTTTATATATTGAAATTGAAGAGAAGAAAATTGAGAAATTGGTGAGACGATGATTTAATGTAAACAAAAAAAGTCTTTCTATTTGTCGATTCCAAGCCAAGATGGTCCAGTAGATTGAACGTGTGGATCTAAATCAATAATATTTAGTATTGAGTTTTCAAATGCTTTGTTTTCTTTAATTCTTTGTTTTCATTTTTTTTATATAAAAATCGGTGTTAAATTAGCAGGTAGGTCACGCCTATGAACATTTCAGTACAGCATTACATAAGCCACAAATGCATTGCCGGTTTACGAAGGTGAAGGCCTTCGCCGGTCTTTCGTATGGCGACGATGATACTGTACGAAAAGTAAGTATATAAACTATTCATATTTAATATAACGTCTGGTCTAAGCTGACCCGTGACCACGACGAATGCAACTTCGTCGAAACGTCGGGCAATAAAATGGTATTACTACCATTATTATCGCGATAAGACCCGTTATATTAAATATGAATAGTATACAACGCGAAAGTTTAAAATATATAAAAAAACTATTTTAGGCCTTTTACTGTGAGCATGGTGTTCTCCGGCCGAGTTAGCCCATACTAACTATAGTGAATAACATACCCTCATTTACTTATATCTTCGTTGTCTCTTTATAACCATTTTCGCGAAATCCTTCAGTCGTTTATCTGACAATTTACCTACATATCAATTCTTACTTAATTCCCAATTTTTCCCATTTGTAGAGCTGGTATATTTCATATAGTTCTTCATATTTTTGCCTAATTTATTAGATTATTAAGCAAAGATAATAGAACACTAAACGTAAAAATTATTTTACTATGTTAATATTTTTTTATATGTGTAAACATTTTTTATAAAATTGTTCTCTTTAATACCATAAGACCTTTCATACTACACTTTGTTTTAAATTGATTATATTCTATATTGCTAGCAATAAAATCTAAGGCACTCAATAAGATTAGTTTTACTTTATATATTGGTAACATTGTAACCAACCATACAAACTTCTAGAGCAAATTGCCTGCTCTCTCTGTACAAATGTTATTCAACGCGGAAAAGTAATAAAATTCGACTAAGCGTAAAAAGTCTATATTTTTTACTACTTTTTACCCGCAGCTTCGCTCGTGTTAATGTAAGTTGTGTTATGCACGACGAAATAAAAAAAATATTTTTCTGTCTCTCGGGAACAGTACTTTTTAACCCTCGACCCAAAAGAGTGGTGTTATAAGTTTGAGATAAGTATCTGGGTATCCAGGTGTCTATCTGTGGCATCGTAGCTCCCTAACGAATAAATCTTCCAAGGTTATCCGCTCTTTTCTCGTTATTGAAAGGATTTGAGCAACAATTCCACTGGTCTAGTCGACACAAAATTTACTGTTCTCTGAATAATTTCGGAATAACAAAATTTGAATAATCTTTTCCCGACGCTGCAGCATAATATGAAAATAATCAGCAAAACCTCCTATACCAACCTATACAACTTCCTAACAACTTATAGCAAAATTATCGTATTGGGGCTCGTTAAAATAGTCTTGATTATCAGGGTTATTTTTAAATTTCCAATTTCATCAATTAATACTGGATGAAACCTACCCTACCCCTTAGCCTTTTCTGAATGTTCGTAGAATAAAATGTAAGCAAAGGCTTTTAGTCTGATTCATTATATTTGAAACATTAAAACGTAATACATTTGGTATATTAAATATAAATATCATACATTTTTAGAAAGTTAAAAATCTATAAAAAGGAACTAAAATAACAGCCAATTAAGCATCTACAGTCTGTAGAGGTTATGAATGTTTGAGAACTTTGGTATGAAAATTAGTCCCATGTATGTGGACGCTGGCTTCCCTTAAAGGTCAGATGGAAATCACTCTATGTGAAAATTAGTAACATGCTCTGTCCCGACTGGAATAATTAGTAGGCTTTGGCAAAAAGTTGGCGAAATGCCAAGGAAAGAAAGATGATGTGATATTTTTTTGTGAAATAGAAGGTGTACTAGGTGACGATAAAAAACTGTACAGCTATCTTACTAATATAGATACACATATTTTTCTTAATTTGAATTCATAAGTCTTATAATGGAATATATATTTATATAAAAGGTTACTTAATCTTAGATATATACTAACAACATTACAAGTACAATATTTCTTATACTACTAACAACGTAATTATTCAATGTTCGATTGCTGAAATTGCAGGTGAGCTTTTTACAAAAAAAGGTACTCATCTAACTCACTGCATCTAGGTAAAATGGTCAATACACTGAATGTAATTATTGAATAATTGATGGACATATTTATCAGTTATTCGATTGACTCTTTCGTTTTCTCGCTTCTGATCTTCACGGTGCTCCTACTCAAAACGAAGCAAAAATAAAAGCTTCGGCCAAGATTTTAATATTTGCGCTGCGAACTGCCGAAATTGCGGCCGTTGTTATGCGGATATCATGTATACCTTATGTTATACGACATTTTTATAATTTTAATTAAAAAGATATAATAAGAAGCTAATAAACGACTTAATAACTTTGATTATGGATCTGTTCCAGTAACCATAAACCTTTAAGTAACCATTTCTTTCGATACACCATCCGCTAAATAAAAATACGGTCGAAGTTTATCGATAAGAACAAGCTCTGCAGTAAGACGTCTCCGAATACATCCACACTTCTTTGTTCTGCGCCCGCACTGCATTTAGCTAAAAGATATTGCCTGCCATAAATTCACTTAGTCGCTCGGGGTCGTAAAGTTTTTACATCGGCTAAAGTTACGGTGTTACAATGCAAATTAGTTTTGTAACTCTCAACTGTCTATTTAAATCTTCACTTTGGTTGGTACAATGTTAATCCATTTGGAACATTACTCGGACTCAATGGAGCTTTGTTATATTTTGAGTTGTATTTATGTAAAAGGAGATGACGACCGTTCCGTCGTTATATTTTCGCGTAGTTATTCGCTTGGGGGCTTGTATTTGTAGATATTTATTTCTCGGTTTAGTTTTCTGTCTTTGTGTGTTTTTCCACCTTCCTTCGTCATAAAACTGAAAATTATAATATAATATATATAATATAATAACATAATAATTATACTCTTTAAGTTTCTCATCAAGAGCCCTCAAAACTTAGTAAGAGCTTACATAACAATCGCACTGTGTAAAATCAGTAACTAATCAGATTCAGATTAAATTATTAATCGAACTCCAATAACAAAATGTTATGAATAAAATCTAGATTTCTTGTTGAATATTTATAATTTCATACAAACTAATTTTTAAATCGATTAGGTGATAAAGGATTTTTTAACTTTTTGCGTAGAAGTATCTTATAAATGCTATTTGACTCGAAAAACAGTGTCAAGTTAAGGATTATACTGTTTGTGGATAAAAGGTATATTACGTGTTTTTCCGTAACCCTGACAACGTATACGCAATAATGTGTTTTTATTGTGCTCGGGTGAGTACAAACAACAAAATTTTTACTAAAATAAGAAATTAGCTTTTATATTATAACACGATTTAATAGCGATAGTTTAATACATTAAGAGACCAGATTTTTAATATAAGTTACGATGAAATTGTTATTAAATTTCATGAGATTAGAACAAAACATATTTGTGAAACCTATCTCCGACATCTTTATCTATCGCTCAGTTTCGTCACACATCGCCAACGCGTTCCCCAGTTCGAAAACAACGTTGTCATAAAATCTTTTATGTGTAGTACAAACTTATTTTTATGGCTTGTTTATATGACTTCGAACGTAGAATATAGCGGTTATATTAACGCATGCCTGTGATCTTAAATTTGTTTTTGTATCGTTTGTTTTTACTTTTATTGTTTTGGCAATAGAATGTTTTAAAATTGTATATGCTGTCCTTAGCGGCTTTACTCGCGTTTATGGTTACTGCTCTGCTCCTATGAGTCATAGCGTGATGTAATATAGCCTATAGCCTTCCTCAATAAATAAACTATCTAACACAATAATTTTTCAATTCGAACCAGTATGTCCTGAGATTAGCGCGTTCAAACAAACAAACAAACTTTTCAGCTTTATAATATTAGTATAGACTAACTGCCATATTACATCACGCTCCGACTCATAAGAACGAAGCAATAACCATAAACTCGAGTGAACCGGGAGGGGCATCTAGTATGATGGAAATGAAAATCATTTTATATCGAATTACATGACCTAAAATATAGACAATTAGACCTTCGCTCCTCTGTAATTCAGGTGGAATTATATAGGGCCTAAGGTCTAATTGTCCAAAATTAACGCTATCTAAATACGATACATTTTTTCAGTTCCAGTAATTACTTTTATTTATATGCTTTGATTTCTTTTCAAATACTTAATTTTTCTAAAAATGAATTGGCTTAATTTATAGTCTACTACCGACCCGACCAAACTACGCACAGACAATGTATTTCTTTACGACATCATATTTCTCTTTGATTTTTTCACATTTCATATGCATATATTATACATTTAAACATTCCTCTTTGTTAGTATATATCAAAATATGTACATATAAAACCTCTGATAGAATATTGTATTGTAATTATTAAGAAATAAACTGTCACTTTGTTTATGTATTTCATTTATTTATTTAAAAAGGGACATCAACCTCACACATGGGATTCTGTCAAATGCGTTAGCTTGGTTAACACACGTCTAAGAAAAATTTTGTGTTTTAATTGTTGTTTCATTCTTAGAGGAAGTTTAATTTATTGTATTATTGTAAAAACTTGTATACGATTCATGTAGAATACTATAAATAAGTATAAATATTAGTAGTTCGATGTAAATAAGTTTCTTTATTCGGTAAGTAATTTTAGTTACTCATTTGTTTTTCATTTTCATTTGTTTTATAAAAAATGGATAAAGACCCGGAGCCTCCGGATCCTGGTGATTTATTTTATCCAGCTAATTCTGCGGTGGACAATCCTCCTAAGGGATTGTCAAGAAAGCGACATGGTGATTTCCCTTATACATCTTTAGATAACAATTCTATTAAGAAAACTATCATTGATCCTGCTTCCGCGAATCCATCAACGCAAACTATTTATATTAACCCTGATTTTAACTCGTTGATTGAAAATTATGACTCTGAAGACAAGGGTCCGTTTATCATTCATGTTTCGCGTGAAGAGCTTGACCCATCAGCTGGCACGACTATTCGTGCTATTAAATTTGGACAATTTCTCCATAAAAACAAGTTCTCTTCTATTATTAGTGATGGGGTAAAAAATATTGGTAGAAATAGGATCAGCATTGAATTTTCATCTTTTTCAGCTGCAAATAATTTTTCATCTAATACTTTACTTTCTGCATATAAATACAAGGCCAAAATTCCCACGTTTAACATAACTCGTATGGGACTTGTGAAAGGAGTGCCGGTCGATTGGACCATGGAAGAATTTGTAGACTCTTTGGTCTTACCTCCTGGTTGTGGAACTGTTTTAAAAGTACGAAGGCTTAATCGTAAGCAGATTGTGGATGGTATTCCATCTTGGATTCCAACGCAGTCTGTTGTCATTACATTTAGGGGACAATTTCTACCAACAAAAGTTTTTTCATTTTATACATCTCTACCAGTAGAAACCTATAATTTACCAACGATCCAATGTTTAAACTGCTGCAGATTTGGGCATGTTAAAGCACAGTGCCGATCAAAAATGAGGTGCTATAAATGTTCACAATTTCATACCAGTGATAGTTGTAACATCAAAAGAGAGGAAGCTAACTGCTTGTATTGTTCAGGCAGTCATTATGCGGTGGATAAGGATTGCCCTGAGCAGTCCAGGCAGAGAGCCATCAAATCTCTCATGTCAATTGAAAATATTTCATTTTTAGAAGCATCTTCTCAATTCCCAACTTCCCAAAAGTCCTATGCTGAAGTATCTAAGGCAATGTTTTCTAAAAATTCTTCCCCCGTAACCCAACACTCACATACTGTTTCTCAGAATTCATCTCCATCTACTTCATATACTAAAACTGTTATTCGTAACCCAAGAATTCATTCTCAACATTCTGTTGGTTATGATAAAGCTGCTCATAAAGCTATAATTTCTAATGTACCATCTTCCCTGGGCAATGGTTGTGCCCTTTCTGGTCCATCCTCGGAACCTCAAATTCTCTCTATTTTAGATTCTCTATTGTCAACTTTACTTTCTGTTCTTTCTAACTCTAATACTAATTTACCGTCCAACGTTGCTCAAAAACTCACCTTGGTCTCCTCTTTCCTTAATAATAATATTAATAATGGACAGCTTCAAAATTCTACAGTGGAATTGTAAAAGTCTTTTTCAACGAAAATTTGATCTTATTCATTTAATAAATAAGTATGAACCAGTTATTGTTGCAATATCGGAAACTTGGTTAAAACCGACATCTAGATTTCGCATCCCAGGGTATTCTTGTCTGAGAGATGACAGACAGGATGGCTACGCTGGTTGTGCAATCTTTATTAATCGTTCATTTCCATTTGTTCAAATTCCTCTCACCTCCCATAGCGCCCATATGAATATTGTTGCTGTAAAATTTTTTAATATGACTATTGTTTCCATTTATATTCCTCATCCTCATCTTTTTCTTATTTCAGAATTAAAATCACTATTTTCCAGTTTTGTCGGGCCTGTTATTGTGATGGGTGATTTTAATTGTCATCACGTTGCATGGGGCTGCCATTACACTGATCGGTTTGCTTCATTATTATTAGATGTTTTGGATGAGACAAATTTATGTTTTGTTAATGATGGTTCCCCAACTAGACGTGTTAATTATAATCAAAATCCCAAAAGTGCTGTAGACTTATCTCTCTGCTCTCCTTGTTTAGCGCCCTTAGTATCTTGGAATATTCTTGAAAATTCATATGGAAGTGATCACTTCCCCATAATTTTATCTTTTATTAAAAAAGTGAATCCATTCCCTAAGACTGAACCTTTGTTAAAATATATTTTGCGTAGTGCCAATTGGGGAGACTATAGACTCTCAATGGATGCAAGTTTTGTCAACTTTCCTACTTTGAATCATGAGAACAGTCTTACTTCTTATGATCAGTTTGTAAATATAATTCGTTTCGCAGCTGACTCTCATATTCCAATTAAAAAATTTAATAGTAGCAAATGGTATTCTCCTCCCTGGTGGGATGAGGATTGCTCTCTTGCTGTGAAAGAACGCAAAACTGCTGAGACTACTTATCGATCGTGTATGTCCCAAGCAAACTTTGTTTATTATAAAAATGTTGCTGCTAGTACAAAGAGACTTCTTAAAAAGAAGAAAAAATTTGGCTGGAAGAGATTTTGTTGCTCTTTAAATCCACGTTCGCCTGTCTCAATTGTATGGCTCAGTATTAAAAAATTCAGATCTTCATTAAATAATTTCACTAATATTTCTTCAAATACATTAGTGTGGTTGGTTGATTTTGCTGATAATTTAGCTCCTGCTTTTGTTCCAAATTTTGACAGTATGCCATTGGCCACACCTGTTTTTTCTTTAGATGTGATGGACATCAATTTCACTCTTTCTGAGCTAAAATGTGCCCTTCATGGTTTATCTGATACTTCTCCTGGTGAAGATGGTATTCCATATTCGTGTTTAAATCAAATGAGTAATTCAGCACAACAATTTTTTATCAACTTAGTTAATTCCTTTTTTGTATCTGGTATCGTTCCTCCTTCTTGGAAATCCCAAATTATTATTCCTATTCTAAAACCTGGTAAGGATCCCAAATTTGCAACATCTTATAGGCCCATTGCCCTTTCGTCTACTTTAAGTAAAGTTATGGAACATCTCATTAAGAACAGGTTAGAGTGGATTTTGGAGAGCAGAGGTATTCTGGCTAATTCTCAATTTGGCTTTCGTAAAGGCCGTGGTACAATTGATAATCTCAGCATATTAACAACCGAAATTAGATTAGCTTTCGCTAGGAAAGAATTCCTTGTTGGTGTTTTTTTAGATATCTCTTTAGCTTATGATAGTGTGAATCTGTCCCTTCTTAAAAGTAAAATGTTACAGTTAAATCTTCCTCCTCGCATTGTTCACTTTATTTTCAATCTTTTCATAGGTAGATCAATTAAAATAAAACATCAAGGTACTATTCTCCCTCCTAGAGTGATCTGGAAAGGCATTCCTCAAGGTTCTGTTTTAAGTCCTTTACTGTATAGTTTGTTTACTCATGACCTTGAAAAATCTGTTGATAGTTTCTGTAATATATTGCAATATGCTGACGATATTGCCTTATATTATAGTTCGAGTGACATAGCGGATATATCTTATAGGATTAATATGGCCTTGAGATACCTTGGAGAATGGCTTTCAATGCATGGTTTGTCTCTATCTGTTCCAAAATGTAAAGTTGTAGTATTTACTCGTAAAAGACATGTTCCTCACCTTGATATTCATTTTGAAGGGCAATCCATTCCTATTTCTGGTTCTGCTAAATTTTTAGGTGTCTATTTAGATTCTAAACTATCGGGTGTAATTCATATGGAGTATGTCTCTAAAAAGTGTGAGTCTAATATTCAAGCTTTGCGTGCTTTATCAGGTGTTTGGTGGGGATCTCATCATTTTACGCAAAAAATCTTATATAATGCAATTATCCGAAGTCATTTTGATTACGGAACTTTCCTATTAGATCCATGTAATAAGGCAGCCCTAGAGAAACTTAATAAAATTCAGTTTAAAAGTCTTCGTATTGTATTAGGGGCGATGAAATCATCTCCCACCAATGCTCTCCAAGTGGAATGTGTAGAACCTCCTCTTCATTTACGCAGACAATATTTATCTGATCGTTATATTTCTAAAATACTTCAATCTTCATCTCATCCTCTTTTATCTAGCCTCAACCAACTTTCTAACTTCATCATTCCTAATAGGGAAAGTCCATGTATTTTAAAAAGTTTTCTGAAATTGACACAATTACCGGCTCCATTATTTAATTCTCCCATCAATCCTATTTATTCCTTACCATATAACTCCCTTATTTATAATCCCAATATTATTACCTCTTTGGGTATTAATAAGAGTTCAGGGATTGATAAAAAATTTTTGGAAATTATAAATAGAGATTGGCATGATTATCTTATCATCTTCACGGATGCTTCTAAATTTTCTGATGAAAGTAACGTTGGTGTTGCCTGCTGGATTCCTAAGTTTAAAATAATTCTTAGTTTTAAATGCCCACCGGAATCCTCTGTTTTTACTGGGGAATCCGTAGCCATACTGGAAGCTATTAAATTCGTTGATTCGCATAATATTAAAAAAACCATTATTTTTTCCGACTGTTTGAGTTGCCTACAAGCTATAATTCAAAATCCGTTTCGTACCGTCTCAAGGTTTCCAATTATTCTTCAAATTAGGGAATATCTGTACACTTGCCATCAAAAAGGTCTTCTCATTTCAATTGCATGGATTCCTAGTCACTCTGGTATCCCTGGTAATGAATTTGCTGATCATTGTGCCAAAGCTGCCGTTCAGTTAGGCTCATTATCTCATTTTTTCAATTATTCTCATGATTTAATGTCATTAGCAAAGAAATATTTACGAAATGAATGGAATCAAAGATGGAATATCTCCATGTCCGCTAAGGGTAAACATTATGGTTCGATTCAGCCTGTTGTGCCAATTGTTCCATGGTTCAATCGGTTTCGTGGCGCGGATAGGAAAGTCACCTCCACAATATGTCGCCTACGTTTGGGTCATGCATGTACTCCTGTATTTCTAGCTAAAATTAAAGTTAAAGATAGTTCTTTGTGTGAGTGCGGCTTGGATGAAGGTTCAATGGACCATATGTTTTTTTCCTGTCCTAATCTTCAATATTCTTTATATGATGTTCTTCCCCCCAATATTCAACGCCCAGTTAACATGAAGTTTCTTTTAACATTGGTTTTCTCTCCTTTCATTAAATACTTAGTTAAATTTATCATACGCAATAAAATAAAATTATAAGTTTATGTATTTTATATAACAGTGTGTAGAGTTAAACGCTGTATTTAATTCATTTGATTTCATTGTATTTTTGTATTGTTGTAGATTTGTAGCAGTTTATCTACATAGTTTCTCATCACATCATTTGGACTATCAAAATTTTTTATAACTGTTTGGACTCCTTCGTGTCTTCTCCAACATACGTGACATTGGCAGAATATTTTGCGCATAAGTAGCGCGGATGCACGCCATACTATAAGAAAAAAAAAAAAAACCTCACACATATTAAACACTTATAGATAAAAAAAGAAACTAAAAACAATATTTTGAAGCCGATATCAGTGACAATTGGACGCTGATATCAAGCCACACGAACTTCATTTTGAGAAAATGGCGTCTAAAGATGTTGAATCTATTCTTAATAATTATGTTTGAAGAAGTAAATATCCACCTTTTGTTTTATTTTTTGATAAAAAGTATTATGAATTAAAAGCAGATTGATATATTTAATATATTATCTAAAAAAAAGTTTTTCAAATATATAAGATTATTGTATAAATTGCAAAATATGGAGCGCACTTCAAATTCGAAACAATTAATTAGGCAACTTTTTCCGTACTTTTTTTGTTTATGTAACCTTACATTTTTTTGAATAATGTTAAATAGGTAATGTAGTATCAAAATACATCAATATCTCAGTATGTGACTTTTTGTGGGTTGACACAATATTGCTTATCAGCATCCAATTATAGATATACACAACGTTTATAGAAAAACTTACTGCCTACGTGTTCAATAAAGTAACCGTTGAGTATCTAAATTACTACAAACTTAACAGAAACAAATTATACAATACAAAATGAAAAATAAAATTAACAGAGAAGATAAATAATTGGTCTCTTAAAGTCGTAGTTTTATTATACTCTTGAATAATTTTATAGTTTAAAAGATATATGCGTATAGACATCGGGGAGTGACTTTGTTTTATTCTATACTAACTGCCCTTGCGTTTATGGTTACTCTGTAATGTGTCGTAGCGGCATGAAATATAGCCTATTCTTCGATAAAAAACCTATACAACACAGAAATAAATTTTCAAATCAAATATCTAGTTTCAGAAAGAAATCATCTACATAAAAACTTACAAACAAAAAAACCTCTTCATAATATTAGTATAGATAAAGATATTGGTCCGAAATATACCACCACCACCACCACCTGTATATGTAGCTAGTGATTCAGTCGACAAACAATATAGATGTATTGATACGGTTTGTAATGAGGCTAATGAATTGACAGTATCAACAATGGTTAATGCGTCTTAGGGTAACAATGTCTATAGGCGATAATAAATTATTTCATTGTGTTAATTATCTCATTTGCCTTCGAGTTATCACTGAAAAAAACATCAAAATTTCAAAATCGAGATGGCCGATTTTCACGCCATAAAATAAAGAATAAAAAATGAAAACCGACAAACTATATCAAATGGGGTTTAATTGAAGAGTAATTTAAAATCATATTTAGGTTTCTCATACTGTTTTTCAATCATATTTACCGTGTAACGATTTAATGTTGGTTAGTAACGGCTTTTAGCACTGATATTTATAAGATACTGTTGACAGCAGATGGTCTTGTTACGCAGTCGGGTTTTTGATATTTTTAATTAATTTGTATTGTTTGCAGTCTTAACAATAGCTCCCTGTAGGTGTTTTTATATCTAATTTATAGTATGTCACTTTCATGTCTATTCTTTAAGCATTAAACCTACTTCTATATACCTATTTTAATTGAATTACAATACGTTAGAAATGCCTTATAAGATTTAACACGTCTATATTGGATTAAAATGCAGGTTAAGTATTCTATTAAGTTACTCAAAGGCGTTAACCTATATATCCATTCCAACTTAACCTTTGCATGTTATTCCATCTTATTGTTCAAGTATTTTTATTATTAAAGCATAAAAAAGCATATTATAATCATATGACTGTGTTGATATGATCGTAATCAATTGGTAATGAAGTATAATTTAAAATAATCATATTTACAAATTATATACAATTATGAATGTTTTAAAGGTTGTGTTTTTATTGACATTTTATACGCTTAATACGTGTATTTAGATTTTTATTATATATTAGCTTCCGCCCGTGACTTCGTCCGCGTGGAATAGTTACTATGGGCTAATAATGCATTATTTTAGAACAAATTTGGTTAGCATAAAAGGTTATAGTGAGCTAAACTTAAAAGAAAGACATATGTATGTTGTCGCGGACTTTTTTTAGAACTTTTAAAGGGGAACAATTCTGTTATACATGATTTTTGCGAAACTTTAACCGGTTACTAACAATCAAACAAACAAACAAACCCTTCAACTTTATAATATTAATATAGATTTATACACATTTTTTTTGTTTACGCAGGGGAAATCTTCGAAAAGATACCCGATTCCTGAGGGGGAGACCCTTTTCGAAGATTTAGTTATGTGGAGATTTATACCCACTAAAACTCCTGCGATGGCCTTTCTTAGCACGGAAATGGAAAGGCCTCGGGATCACTTGCGCATGCGCATCCGCTGCCCCTCCCGTGCGACGCTCCGCTCGTGGCTGGCGGAGCTTGTCTTAGGAGGGCAAAGTCTAATATTGCCCTCCCCGCACCCCTCGCTAGTGCGTACGGCAGTTCGAAGCCATCCCGGCTGCCGTCCTCCTCGTGGCCCTATGAAAACGGATGCGTGGGACCCTCATCTCACGCACCCACGGTCCGAGGGCGCGCCCTATTTATTCTGCCCCGGGCACTGGGGCTAAGATTTATACACTTAAGCAACAGAAAGATAGCTTGCCCCAAAATTTTATAGTAATATTTAAGTATATATACATTTCCAAATTTTTTTTTATATATACTGTGTAGTATGTCAGCTGCCTGAAGAAAATAATTACTAATAAATAGGAAGAATTTTCTAATGACAGCTACACACATTCAAATAATGAATTATGTTGTTGATCGAGCCATGTTATCGCAAAAGATCTATAATTGATAGTTGGAAGGGCGCAATTGTCACTATCGCTATCTGTATTAAACAACAGAAGGCGTTAGTTTGTATTAAAACGACAGAATGTGTGATAATGTCATACTGGCTATGTTTATAATTAGCCTGAGCTATAATTCGATGCTGTTAAGCAATACTATGTTAAGCTACACGGACTTCATTTTGAGAAAATGTTAAAACTATTCTTAATAAATTTGTTTGAATTACTACATATCCATCCTTTCTTTTGTATTTTGATAAAAGGTATAATTAATTAAAAACAGATTGGTGTCACAAAAGTTTTAACTAAAAATAAGTTTTTCAAATATATGAGATTATTGCATATTGCAAAATATTGAGTATACTTCAATAATCGAAACATTAAATTAAGAAACTTTTTTTCGTACTTAATTAGTTTTGATGGCTTGAAAAATGTTAAATACGTAACGCATTAACGTAATACATCAATATATCTAAATTTGACTTTTTGTGGGTTGACACATTATTGCTTATCAGCATCCAAGCAGCCTCTATACAATGTTGTTACATTAAACTGTCTACGATAAATTTAGATAGTTTTTTTTTATAAAAAAAAATATTTTTAATACAATATAGTGGTAATTTTAAATCTCTCTCTAATTAAAAAATCTAAGCAATTTTATTACGAAATTAAGCTAATCTAATACAATCCTTCATTCCTTTCTTTATCTCCAATTCCGATTCCCATTCATTCCTTTTAAGCTGGCAACACATTTGTGAATCGTTTAGTGTTGCAAATGTTCATGGGCGGCATGAAGTAGCGAATATAACAGCTTTTCATACATTGAGCCTGAAACCAAACTCTATTTCTTTCCTTACTTCCTATTCCATTTCGCCCTTAATGTCTTTTTAAGCTGACAATGTATTTCTAGTTCTTCTGGTGCTGCGAAGGTTCATGGGCGGCGGTAATCACTTGAAATAGCTAACATGCGTGAACGAGAAAGCCCAAAACATAAACCCCTCTTCCATTTCTTTCCTTACTTCCAATTCCCTTTTCCTCTATTTGTATGTTTGTTTCCGGCAGCGCGAGCGCATTTGTGACTATTCCGATGTTGCAAATATCCAAGGGCGGCTCAGATGGCTCAGGCGGCGGAGATCACTTATCATCAGATTTCCCGAGTGCCAGGCTGCATGCCATTTTTTATTAAAGTGCTATATTAGCGTAAAATTCATTTTAGTCGCTGAATAAACATTTAATTAAATCAGGATATGCGTACACGATTATTCATTTATTCGTCTCTATTGTAATATCCCACTGACCGTGTGAATTAACAGATGTTTTTAATTAAATCGTTATTTTTGTTTTTTTTTTTATATGAATAATCAATACCTATTAAATTGTAATTCTAGTGTAATAATTTCTTAAAGCTATTATTTAGCGTAATATTAGATTTATTTTAAATTTATAATACCTATATGTATTTTTTGTAATGAAATTAGAGCTAGCTTGCCTAATATTATCCGAATATAATCTATACTTTTTATAAAAAACTAAAATATGTTTGTTAGTTCATATGTAAAGGGTAATCTCTAAAGCTTCAACCGATTAGAATAAATATTTTTGCGTTGAATTGCTCATTTTTTGAGGACGGTTATAGGTTTCATCTCGATAAGATTTATAGGAGCAAAGTTAAAAAAACCTTTAAACCATGAAAAGCTAAAAAAGTAGAAATAATCTAGCTGCCCCTCGCGATTTCACTCGCGATAATTTCTACATTTATTCAGAGGCAAAAATAAGTTCTATTGCCGACATTTTAGTATATAACTAAAAACAAATAATCCTGTCCCGTCATCTTGGTTTTCCATGTATTAGTTTTGTGTTTACATAATCATGCTTACGTTGAAGAAACAAAGTCAGCGAGGCAAGTGACAAATCTTATTTCCTCAACATTAACATCTAAGACAAATTGGAAAAACTTGAAAGGCAGAAAAACGAAAGACAGATTTCTGTCCCTTTGAGTAATCACAATCTCTCCGTTTTATTCCCTTTTGCCAGTGTTATTTTGATTACATCATTAGGATTAGATAAATTGTGAACGAGCTTAAATAAATCCGTGAATATAAAATGCTAATGTGTTTGCCTTATCGCGAATATATTATCATATCTCATATTTTGACATGAGTTTATTAATGCTCGTGTTCGGTTTTTAAACGAATTCGTAACGTCACAAGTCTAAGCGTATTTAGTTTTTTTTTTTCAATAAATATTTAGTACATGTGATATGATTTTTCAAATTAAAAGATATATTGAATGCAACTACAAACGAATTCACGTAGAAAATTAGCAAATGAATAATCACTAATAGCGTGCAAGTACTCATTTTCATTAGTGTGTAGTATGAGATAAGAAGTATACAACAAATTAAAAAGCGTCCTTCTTCTTTTTTAGTAAAAATAATATCTAATAATAATGTTTTAAAATAATTTGTGCATAAACACAGCCCCCATATAATCTTATAAGAAGCACAAATAAAAATATTACCCTATTTTTACGTCGAAATACGCTTCGAGCTCAGTTTAATCGAAGAAACCAATAGTTCGGAACACAAAGATCTTACATACATACAAGTGAATAAAACATTACATTAGAAAACCTGTACAACACAAGAAACAGTATTAAGTGGGTGACACGACAAAGAATTCTCGTAGGTACCAGTAAATAGAAGTGACACTTGGTACCGCGGCGGACGTAAAGAGGGCGCGCACAATACAATTTCTGTCTCGGACGCCTTTGTATAATGCATGTCCTTTTCAGGTCACTTCCAGCGGTTCTACAAATAATTATGCGAGCCTTTGAAATAAAAACATTCGCGTTCAAATAGATTTGTTTGCATACCGTTTCTATATTATATTTTTCTTTAGGGCTTAAGATTCTTGGTGTAAATTAAACAAAAGAAAAGACTTAAATTATTGGTTTTTATGATAATAAGTAGAAATTATTTAGGAAGGAATTTTACTATTTATTCTATTGGGAAATTTTTGGAATAAAATTATTTCGACACTGACTAATAGAACTGCTCCAAAAAGGATAGGTTTAATTTCAGAGTTCATGTTTATGTATGTACTTGGGTGAGTTTATTTATTCCAATATAACTTCTTAATGCCTAATCCAATTTAGTGTTCGGTAGTACTAGAGGCCTTATCTCAACCTGCGTGACATTTGGGTGCGGTTAAATTAAATGTATAGTATGGTTAAGGTACATACTTTCAGAGCAAAAGTAGTTATTTTATATTTCGTTATATGGCGACTCTATTCGTACGATACTCTATTCGTAATCGGCATTCTATACGAACGAACGCTATGCGGCGCGATGCAACACAACACACAGTTAAGCACTATTAAATGGTCTACGTGACATTGGATGACGGCGCGGCGCGGTGCGATATATAGCGAACACCATCAGTTTATTTAGTGCGAGTTTTTCGTAAAATATTCGATGGAGTTTTTTTAATTTACTAATGTTAACTATCGGATGTATTCAATTTGTCGCTTCATTTATAAAATTTAAGTACCCATCAGCTTCTTACTGTCACTCACCATACTCACTAAATTTATTTATCCTTGTTAACACAAGATGGCGTTGATTCAATTCCATATAAACCTGTTTTATTATATCGCAGTCGAATATTTTCGCACGTACGAGTTGCCGTCGTCCGTCCGAGACAGTGGAAAGCCTCCACGTCGCACCGCGTAGCTTTGAATTCCCCTGTCACTGCTTCGTTATCGTCGCTGCTTTGCTGCTTTTAATGAGCGGACCCTTACTAAGCCTGCGCTGACCATCCATCCATTTAAGAGTCAGTAGGCTGTATCTTATGAACCGTAAAAAATTATGAGTTAAAATAATTACAGTTAATGTATTTCTTATACCGCTATAAAAATAAATGACAAAAGAACCAAAATGTCGAATTTAAAATATAATAAAATTGTAATAAAAAATAACTTCGCACTTGACCAGTTCTCACTACTAAATATATTTAATATTGAAATCTATTTAAGTAGTTCACCGGAATATCGATCGGTCAGCGATGTAAAAGTTACAGGTCAATTGTGACCCCTTGAGCTATTGTCGTACCCATTTCTAGCACAAGCTCTTATCGTTTAGTTAGACGGAATATATTATTAACGTCTTGAAAAAGGTTAGGAAGGTATTAAGGGTGGCATTTCTTTAAAAAAAAGAATTAGTCATAGATTTTTGTGGTAGTGTGAGTTCAGCTGTAGTCCATTGATTTCAGCTCATATACAAGTTGGGTTAACCGAAGGCGTACACTTTCTGGCAAATAATCATAAAAAAGTTGTTAAGAGACTTTTTAAGCTGGCCACAAATTTGGTGTATAGGTTGATGCTGCAAATGTTTAGTAATAATTGGATTTTAGTAATATATTCACGCCAAAATATTAGTACTTGTTAATTATTTGTGATAAGCAGTAGTGCAAGAAAAAAAAACTTTGGAAAAAATTAGGGCTATTGCTGGATCCATATACATTATACATACATTATTTTGGCGATTCTAAACAAACTCTTGATCGATCCGTTTGTCTTTAAAATATTACCCGAGGTCACAAGTACACAAAATATGATTTTTCTGCCGACCCTGATTTTATGCAATTTAAATTTATATTATGTCGATAAAAGGAGTTTCATCATAAAAATAATTCCTCTAATAGAACTAATAATATAGTTATAATCTATACTAATGTTATTAAGAGGTAAAATTTGTAAGTTTATATGTAATCTCTGAAACTTTTAACGTTGGCCTTGTATTAGTTAGATTATAGGCTATATTACATCACGCTACCACTCATAGTAAGGTAGCAGTAACGCAAGTAAAACCACGAGAGGCAGCTAGTGTTTGTATAAATTATGATAAACGATAAGTGTATGCTATAGACAATATCAGTTCAATCTATGTTACCCAGGTAAGTAACAAGTAAACGAGTATACCAAACCGATAGACCCTAACAAGATCTGGATATAACGCCCGCCTTACAAAGTCTCACATTCTCTTAGAAGAGTGTTTACATAATAAAATGGAGCTCCAACGTCGTTATTTCAACTTATTTCGCTTTATGAACACTTTGAAAATATTAAATTTTCTCCGAGCCGTCCATGGATGTGCACCATAATTTGTAAGAGAAAATTTACTTACGCAGATATTGTTCGCGAATTCCTTTGAGTTAATCTCTGTCTTATGCATTTTTAATGGATTTTGTTACGCGGATATCTCATACGTAATATTATGAAAAAATTAAATTTTCTTATGGTTGTTTTTTCTTAACTAAAAGCCATATTGGATTCAATAACATTATTAAAGCAATTCTATCAGTAATAAAATCTTTTTTTCTATTTAATTTCTAAAAGTCTTCTGCATTCCTTAAACCAAATGCGCTAAGATTATGTTATTCTTTCGTCTTATACAATTATTACTCCCTGTTGAAATTTTATTTTATTACAATGGCATTAATCTCAAGCTATTTTGTGTTATACATCGAGTTGTTACAAATTTTTGTAGACAATTCTAAAAACCTTTTTGAAGTCGTTTAAGAAATTATTATACCATATCAGATAGATTTTTCTTATTATGAAAGTATGCATGAAAAAGCATTTTTCAATATTTCATGTAAAACGAGTTTTCAAAGAGCTGATTGCATTACCGCCGTTTCTGTAATCAATTATTTAAATGCCGTAGTTGAACAACTTGATAAGTCTTTCAATTTTTCATTCATCTTTCTTGTAGGTTGTTTCAAATATCTTTTATTTTCGCAATTGTTGATGTAAAATAAAGATATTACAAGCGTCTACACTATTATTTTAAAGTGGAAAGATTGGATTGTATATTTATTTGCATTGAACATGCTCCAAAAGTACTAGAACGTCTTGAAAAATTATTTTTCATTGGTTAGATAATTTATTGAGGAAGGTTGTAGGTTATATTTTATCACAGTAGGTCTCGTAGGAGCGAAGCAGTAACCATTAAGGCGAGTGCAACCGGCAGCTAGTTTTAAATAAACCAATAGTGGATTTATCTTATGAGTTACATTTTCAACCTGAACTGAAACATGAAGATGCATGACATGAGTTCACGTTTCATTTTACAGAATAATTGCAACGCGAAAATATCTATATTAATATTTTCAAATATCTATACTATTTTTTTCTTATATATTGAGGAAGATTGTAGGCTATATAGCATCACGCTTTTACTCATAGGAGCAAAACAATATAAACGCGAGTGAAACAGCGAGGTACTGCTAATGCTACTATTTAAATACATACTTTAAAAAGTTATTGAATATCCAATAAAAGATACAGACAGACGCGTTGGCGCAGTGGTCACTGCAACTGACTACATTGCTAAAGGTCGCGAGTTCGATCCCCGCTCACGGCAAGCGTGTGTATTGGCCATACGGATATTTGTCGTGGTCTGGGTGTTTGTATTAGTGCTGTGTGTGTTTCCGGGCCCCCAACAAAAGGACACAAGACCTTAATAGGGGGCCCTTGAATGTGATGTGTTTATTATTTATTTAATAAAAGTAGTAACTAACATTCGTTTCCACAGCGAAATATATAGAGGAAATAAACATATATTCACAGGCTTTATGCACGCTCAATTTGATAACACATACATTACTGTAACGATTGAGCAATTTCGGGATCCGGGTGATGTAAATGGGAAATGTATCGGCTAATATCATTTGACACAATATAATGGTGTCAAGGACGTATAATAAAAATGAATGTATTATTAGGTCGCAAATAGTTTCATTAATATACAATTATAGAATGTACTACATTAAACGTTTCCAAATACATAAGAATAAATAGTAAGAAGCTATTATTACTTAGCGAAACTATAGAGTACTATTATCCAACCAGGAATGATTTGTATATCAAGTGTTTATATAAAATTCTATGTACGTATATATAGACTATAACAAGAATACCGGACAAAAACTTATGTATATAAATCTACTTACTAATTGTATACTTTATTTATCACAAGAAAATATTAAGAAAACTATATTTATCATATTTTTTTAATTTTAAAATTTTACTTGTTATTTCTTTCTAAGTTTAAAAAAAAAGTTAATGAGGTAATTTTTGTGCGAAGGTGGGTATCACCTTGAAACAACCTTAAAAATCTAATTAAAAAACCAAGTCAGAATATTTTTTGTATTATATTTAAAAAATGTTCTTATTAAAGTTAGTCTACAATTAAAATAATAGTCGCTAGGTAAAGTTAGCAAGTTTACCTTATCGTGATCGCAACGTAACATTGATTAGAGTTTTACTCCTAGGCTGTTTGGTAGGTTACACTATACATAATTAAGACTGTTTAAAAAAGTAATTACTTTTACGTTTACTTGGATTACATAATTATTCCAGTTATTTTGATTGTATGACCAAACAGCTGTACCGTCCAATCTTGAAAATGGTCATTGAAAAAAAAATCTAAATCGGTTCAGAAATGTCGGAGTTATAAGGTAGCAAACATTAAAAAATACATTTCGAATTAAGAACGTCTTCCGTTTTGACGTCGATTAAAAATTATTATCCGTTATAAAAATAAAACTACTAATAGTAGTTACATGTACCACAGTGGTTTTATCTAGGTTTATGCTGTATCCTTACGATGGCGACTTTAGTCGATAGCAACTCACTAGCCACGTAAATGTGTAAGCGTGATTTTATATAATACTGAAAGCATATTATTCAGTATAAGATTATATAGATAATAAAGATGCTTGAATTTAGTATACAATTGCATAGAGGATATTTAATACATACATAACTTCTGATTTATTATTATTATTTTGAGTATATTTTGAATATTTTGAAGAAGGTGATATGTCGCATTTCGGATTTTTTAGTGATAAAATGTAGTGTTATTTATACAACTAATTTCAATCCTTTATACAATTCATTTTCGGCTGCTTAAGATATACACTGTATTTGGATAAGCATTGAATATGTTTTGAAGTAAAACTTGAATTTTTTTACGAAATTCGAATTTTATGACATACCTCCTGCATGCATTCAAGTCTTCAATCGACGGTTTAGATTTATTATGGCGTAGTCAATATAAAAATAAAGATTGACGTAGTTCGTCTCGAAAATGTCATAGCGTGCGATTAGCAGCAAACGATCTGATGTTTCCATTACGCTGTCGCTACTCGTATCAAATTATGCAACATTGTTGCAGTTGATGATATGTAGATGAGATGTAGATTTCTGAAGGGAAATGCTTCCTTTAACTGTTTAAATATAGATACTTCTTGTTGACATTTCGCTTTCAGAAAGGTAATTCCGTTAAACTAGCGCTATTACTAAAATGCTACATTCTGACAGTTGATTTCTCAATACAAAAACTCTTTTAACTGTCAAAATGTTGCTCGTTTTGAAAGCGACTTTATCATAACGAGTCCCCGGGTTTTTAATATAATAAACTAACACTTTCAAATCTTTAAAAATATAGTAATTTCTAATTTTTTTTGTTCCAGATGTAACCAAAAAGCATCTCAATCGATCAGGACCTTAAAATGTCGTCAAAGAGCTCGTTAAGAAAAACGAAGCTGGGCATGCATCAAAGGCTTAAGTGATTCGCGTAGAATAGAAAAATAAAAATGTCGATAAAAGCCAGTGTGGGTTAAGCTAAAAGAGCAAAATGGCCAACAAAGGTTTTGGCGAGGTGATCGGCCTTTTCCTGGCTGTGGCGTTCTGTATTACGTGCCCGGAATATGGTGAGTTGAGTTGTTTTTCATTTGTTTGTAAACGTTGACCAATTAGCGTGGATTGCGTGAAATGTACCGTATTTTATGCATTTTCATAAAAGCGTTTGTGTAGGCTATTTCTTTGAGTATAGTAGTTCTAAAGAATATAGCGTTTAAATGAAATGAATATAATTTTTTTTTTCAATTTGGAAGGGTTTTATTTCATTAAAAAAATTAGAACGTGTTTAAATCATACAAACAATACACGGAGCCTTAATTAAACCCTATATTAAATCTAAAGTCAACGTTACTAATAAAAGACTAATCTGTCGAACTATAGACTAAATACAGTATTTGATAAGGCGTTCCCTCATTAAAATGTAACAAACTAAAATTGAATTTTTATCAATACGTTACATTCCTACCTCAATGACTGATCTGCGATGGTTTCAATTGATTCTACAATAACTGACAATATGGAACCTATTTAGAACCTATCACCATCACCATTAGAATGATACATATGTACACTATCGAAATATGTAATATTTAAAAGCTGGGATGAGCCGCTAGATGTTGTTTATATAAAAAAGTGAATATATCAATAGTACTTTATGTTTGATGAGTTCTTTTTTAACACAAAATGAATTATATATTTCATATTCCCAAATACAAGATTATTTCAAGCAAATAAAGAAGTAAAACGAGTTTATTTCAAAAACAGTTAAACAGCGTTTTCCTCGACATAAAAGAAAAATACATCCACTAAAATGCCACCAAGCACGGCGTTCCTTCCACAAAGCAATGTCAAGATTTCAATTCAAATCTATAGATCAAAGAATTACCATCTTGTTCCGTCCAACCTATTCCTTATTTGAGATCGATTTGCTTACAATAAAGGCATCTTCTATCTGCAGATAATCCGAGATCTTTGAACAGTTGTTCTCGAAACGTCAATCGAATTCGGTCATTGGCGGTATTGCAAGATTTTTTTTATACTCAATTCACTTAAATTACTTTTTAATGCTTCAATAATATAATATGTTATTTTTCTATTTATAGAATACTATTAACACACTTTGCTGTGACTCAGTGAGGTATTAATTACAAATGCTTTTTCAAATATTTATGCCGATTCGACACACGCGCCTACAAAAACCTATTTACATTATGCCTATAAACCTTCGCGCAAGTAAAAAAAAAAAGAATTTGACTGACGTCATGTTAGCATATAAGAGAAACAAAACAACTAACATTGATTTTTATACATTAAATTTGTATATTATCTTATGTTCGAGTTGTTTATATTGTTTATTATTATTATAGATTTTATACACTAATCTGATTCAAATATTATGTGTAGACTCTTCCTTTTTACTAGTAAAGGTAGATATATTATTAAATATTAAATTTATATTTTATTATAATTTAATATACAAAAGAAACATCAAAAATAACTATATTAAGTAGCTATCAATGTCACAGTGAGGCAAAGTGCCCAAAACACTGCCGGTATCACCTTTTTAAATTGCCAAACTGATATGCTGGCAGGTGCTGATCGGTAAGCCGCAGTCCTTCGATCATGTGTAGAAGTTGTATTAAAAGTATTGTATTATTTTTATTGGTAAATTATATTTATTAAAAGATACAGAAATATAATATAAAAGATACAAAAACAAAACAAAAAAGACACGATAAATCAAAAATAAACCATACAATAAATTTGGAAACAGAACAACAGAATATTATACCTCTCGATTCCACACGGCATTCATTACTACACGCCCAGGATGCACGTAAGGCACAACAAATAACTGCAAACAAATAAAACATTTTTCACAATTTCAAACCGAATACGTGACTCGTGAACACAAAAGGAAATGGCGTGCATTCCATGAAAACACCACCCTCGTTAAAACCGGTATGAGTACATAATCAATATTTTCAATTTTCCGAAAGATAGATTCGTTCGGTAATCTTATTCCGATATCCATACGAGCACGTCGGCGCAAAATAAATTAATTAACTCGATATACTTTAAAAGAGCTACCTTTGACCTTTCGCTGTGAAATGTTTAAACGAACCGTTTGAGCCTTTAACAGAAATTAATTACGCGAAACGGTAACGAGTTATCGAAGTTCTTTATAAATATTATACATCCACGATTCTTTGTAATTTCGACTCGGTTTTTTTAAAGTAATTTCGTAACGTTTTTTATCTGTATTTAAAAGTAAATTTTAATGTCGCGTTCGCTACAGTGTGTCAATATTTACGTCCCTTGTTAAATAACGTAGTTATACAATGTAATATTAAATTGTTTTTGTGAAGCTCTACCAGTCTACCCGCGAAGGACTGACGGCACTGCTAAAGGGTTTAATAATATACCCCGTGTACTTGCGAGGACTTTTATAAGCTAACTAGTTGCTCTTCGTGGTTTCACTCGCGTATATGGTGTCTGCTTCGCTATTATGTGTTGCACCGTGACGTAATATAGCTTAGTATCCTTTGATGCAAAAATATCTTTACTCTTAAGCAGGGTTTTTACGAGCTGTTACTGATTTGCGTTATTGTTTTATAACCGTAATACATAAACGTAAATTTACGATTTTACTAAACGAAATAAAACTGTTAAAATGTGTCGCTATGCGATAGCGATAGCTCCGCGTAATAATCTTCCAGCTAAATCTTGACAGAAAACTAATCAAAAAGAATAATCTATTCACACGGTTATTAATCCGAAAATAATTGCGAATTTCTGTTTGTTTGTTACAAATACAAATTTTGACGAATTTTGTTATTAATATCGATTTGACTTCGTAGACGGACCTTAGCCACTTTTTGTCAAACCGTAACAATTAAACACTACTTTCAGGTCTTAATACTAAAACAAAACAAAACACCTGTCAAAATGTGTCGCCTTTGGATGGCGACAGCTCCGCGTAATAATACCAGTAATATTTTGACACAAACATTATGAAACTATGTGTTTTAGCCAAACATAACCAAGCAAAACATAATAATATTTTCACACGATAATTAATCTTAAAATTAAAACATAACTTTCACAAAGTGCCACAACACTATCTTATAAATAAACATAAGTATGAAAATTCTCCTAACGCATTGCCATTCCGGGCAATGCGTCTCTGTTAATCGTTTACCCAGAGCTATCTCTATCCCGCACTGAATTAGCATAGTTTTACACTTTCCACCCGGGTTTTAGCCTAATTTATGCTATGAGTGCTTGAATTAACAATCTCGATAGTCCACATTAGTTTACTTTGAACGGTAGAAATGTATGGAGGATATAATTATGTTACTAGCAATTGCTCGCGACTTTGTCCATGTGAAGTTTGAAAATTTTTGGATTGATTCATACCCTTTAGGGTTCATTTTTAACAAACTTTGAATATCTTTGAAAGCCTACAAAATAGGTTTCAAGCTTCTACCATTATTACAATACAAACTTTTAAGTATTAAAAAGTAGTGTATTTCTTTTCTCAGGTTCTAGACTATTTCTGAACTAAATTTCATTGAAATCATTTCAGTAGTTTAGGCGTGATTGCGTAACATAATTTATTTATTTATTTATAAAGGGTTACCAACAAGACACACAATCGTTACATGGATAAAAACAAGACAGCATAACATATTTATAAAAAGGCGCCATAATTATAGGTAACACTACTTTTACCATATCAACGAAATTTAATATGTAAAAAGTGACAGAATAAAATAAAATAAAATTATAGTGAATTAAATTAAAATTAAATAAACCTAAATTAAATAATGTAAGTCATGAAAGAAAACATAAATAAAACAATAGAGAAAATATACTAATCAACGAAATAAAATAATTACTATTCATGCTTCGTAAATAATAATGACCGTAAACATGTTTTAAATTTAATATTGTTTACACCAAAAATATCAATATTGCAGGTTTTTGACAAACGGTTATATCATAACACATAGTTATAATATTAGTAAGGATTGAATACTTTACTAGCAGCCACTCACACACAGCCGTCGTTTGAGTGTGTGTGTGATAATTCTTAGTGTATGTGGGTTGATGTTTAAGTTAATAATAAACTAGCTGCCCCTTTTTGGTTTCACTCGTGTTTATGTTTACCGCTTTGGTCCTATGAGTCGTAGCATGATTTAATTATATATATCTGTAAAGTTATTTCAAAGATCCCCTACGTACAAACTTACAAACGAATTTTATCACTTTATGATATATGTATAGAGATAAAATTAAAATAACAGTTTCACAAATACTCAGAACACGACAAATATCTGTTCGCTTATATTTTCATTACGAGCGGGTATCAAACCCGCTACCGTTAACGCTAGTCAGTTGCAGTAACCATCGAGCCAACCTGTCGTCAAGGATTTTGTTATTGTATAGTTCCGTAAAAATACATATATTAATATTTGTGTGAAAGTGTAAAATCGTATCCATACTTGTTTAGAAACTTGTATATTTAAATTATTCAGTGTTTTTTTGTAAAAGGCCTGAAAATTTGATTGGAAAAATTTTAATTTGTTTTTTTTTTTCAAGAGTTTATTTACACGTGAATGTTAACAGGGTTTTGGTAATTGTGGAGTGTTTAATGTAATCCTGTTGGTATTCCTGAATGAAAATAAATAAAACGAATACATATTTAGTAATCGATTTCAACTTGACTGAAAAAAATAATAGAATAGTATGAGGACTCCATCGTTTTTTTAAAGAAATGGTCTACTTAAAAAAAGTAAATTCTAATCATACCTAGTCACGGGAATGAAAGAAAGCATGAATTGTAATAAATCTTTTCACTAAAGTAGCACTAAACTAAAACTAAATAAACTAGCAATTTCTCACGCGTATATTATTTTTTAATAGAGATTCATAAAACAGGTAAAATAGAAAGTTTTGTGTTTTATATTTTATTATTAGCATTATTAAATATATGTATTAAGTTTTAAGTCAATACGACCGCAGAATAAGATTTTCTATACAAACGATTTTACTCCTTTTTGGGGGTGGAATATCGAAAGACGCTTTCTCAGTGGACGCTTACAGCCTAAAAGGTACCTCTTACAATTTCAAGTTTTTAGTGGTTTAGGCTCATAATGAATCAGTCAGTTAGTCAATCGTCACAAGTAATATATCGATACCTCCCACGTAAGTTGTTGTAACCCCAAAATTACAATTTTACAGTAGAGCACTTTTAATCCGTTTTAGTTTGAAAATTACAACAAAATACGCCTTTTTTCAGGCGTATTTTGTTGTAACTTTCCTTGAAAAAAAAGATTTTTGGTATTTTTTCACTTTGAATGCATTAAGCAATGCAAATTCGTGTAATATTCAGTAAAATCGCTAACGGCAATTTTGTGGCTTACAATAACTTACGTGGGAGGTATCGATATATATACATATGTATAGATGTAGTAATACTAATCTTAAGCTGTTTTATTTTTAATAAAGAATAATGTTCTTTAATAATTTCTGAGGTATGTTTTCACGAAATTAATTACAAAAAATATATTTCGGATTAACATTAATATGGAAATGGGTGACGTATTATGTAAATGCGCACTTAAATATTATTGAATAAATAGAAATGTAATTATTAGGGTTATGCGTGTAAGATTTCTCCATTATTTTAGGTCATATTAAAAAAAATGGTAAATTAAAACGCTGACATATTACGAATATTTTCTATCAATGACATAATCCTACGTACGTTACTTGATATGTCTTTATAAAAATATAATTACATTGTAAAATAGCGTAAAGTGATGTATGAGTACGTCGAAAAATAATTATGTTTTAACGTTCATTTTTAAGCAGCGATGTCTTCGACGTTAGTAGCGGAGACTTTGATACCACTAATCGAATTTCTTGAGTAGCTACTTAATTCAAATACGACTACCCCAAAAATGTAATTTTAGACTAAGCAATGTTACCATGTATATTATATTTGTGAACTTTTAAAATGTTTTTGAGTATACTAGAAGAATTACTTAGATATTTCAGGCTTTTAATATATCTACATATACTATTGTATTATTAAAAAGAGATAAATCGTAAGTCTGTTTGTATAAAGGTTTTAGGATATATTAATATAACAACAATAATCCCAAGAGGGGATATTGTTTTATAAAAATACTTAGCGCCATTTCAAATTACATTTGTTTTCGTTTCAATATAAGAATATTCAATATGTAGTTAAATAGTTGACTTCGATATATCATTTTATCAAAATTTTATATCTTTGGAAAAGTTATTCATATAATGGAAATCTTGTTTAACGAATCGATAGCGAAACTATAAAACCAAAGTGCCTTTCAAACGACAGTCAATCACGCACTATGGACGTCATTGGAAATTAGTAATTTAAAAATTACCGATGTAAAAGTAACTAACTCCGTATTGTGAAGATATTTGAAAAATGGATAAATATACGAAAAAGTTTAATTTTTAATGAAACGTTGAATAATCGAAAAACAATCTTAAAAAAAAATTTAAAAAAACCGCTAAATACTATTTTTAACTGACTTCAAAATAGAGAAATACGTAACGTATTTTTAAAAACATTGACTACCTCATAACTTTGTCTCTCCGTAATCGATTTGAAAGTTATTTTTTTGTGTTGAGAGGATATATGCTTTCAGATTGGTCCTATAGAAATTTTATCGAAATCGGTTTAGTAATTTTGGTAAAAAATCACAATAATTCGGATAAGTATGACATTCAAATAAACGAAATTGCGTATCAGTTAACGTTGATCAAAATGATAGTTTCCTTATCCTTTATGTCATGTAGGCAATTTGGAAATTAAATTCACAACTTAGGAATAAATAAAAAAAATAATGCACAATAAAAAATAAAGAAGATGGATAATAAGTTCGAGATTCGCTGCGTTATAACTTTGATATGGTTTCATACAGAAAAAATGATTTAAAATAAATATTTATGTACAGGAACCTAAATATATACTCTATCGCTATATATATATATGCCACACTTTGAAAACAAAAAAAAATCGTAATTGTACAAAAATCAGAAATAAATCGTCAGACGTTTGATAACAGTAACAGTTTTCAACAATTCGGCCTAGGTCGCTTATTTATAAGTATAATACAAAACGTACATTTTCACTGTTGTTTGAATGCCCTGTCAAAACTTTAAATATTTACCGTTGAAAAACGAATGAAGGCTGTGCAAAGTTTCACATTCACAAAGGCGGGTTAGGCTTCGGAATTGTTTAAAAACCTTGTTATCGTTGGCCGAACCCGAATTTTACAGGGATAGTATTGCATTCCGATACGAACTTTTCTGAAACACTAATATTTGTGCTATATTTTTTTATTAAACATGAATAGTATAGCTGCTAAGGACTATTTCGGATATATATAAATGACATAATACAAATTATTAACCGACTTCAAAAAGTAGGTTCTGTACTCGACTCTTATGTATGTATGGCCGTTTGTATGTTTGCTTACCTTCTGTTTGCGACTTTATCCGCGTGAAATGTTTATTAAAAACAGCCTTTATAGTATTTTGATGTGTATAACAACAGGCTAATTTAGTTACAGCTATCGCAACGCAATACATTTAATTTCTGATTATCTATAACGTTACAAATCAGGTCAAAATGTATCGTAGTGCGATAGTGATTACTCTAAGTAATAACTCTCCAGGTTCAGTTTTTTAATTTGATTACAACAAAATCTAATATATAAAATATAATCATATAAAAATATAAACATGTTTGTTTTTTAAGATAGCTTTAATTACCTATTTATATTGAAAAATTAAAAAGACCACAAGTGAACGGCAACATAAAATATTTATACTGTAACAATTTTTATTATCCACCGCATCCCATTAACGAGAACAACAGTTTAGAAAAAACATCTCACAACATTGTGTACTAATAATAAAAGGTATAACTCCAGTTAAAATATCGTACTAGAGAAAACTTTTTAATAATCAACATCCCAACACAGCAGGTTTTTATAAAGCGCCGCCTACAAAGTTCTTTCGATAAAATTCCCTCCATTACCCCGAACTATCCAGGATTACCGATCCCGAGGGACGGCACGCTCGTGGAGGCGGGGCACGTGCGCTCCCGTAAGCGCTTGGATCAGTTTCTTAGCTCTACTCGAAGAATTAAAAGAGATCTGAACGCTCAGGCGAAATATTCCAAAGGGGTTTTATTTCATTCCATTTATATTGAATTCGATTCGCTTCTATCGGCAAAAACGTTTCTTAATACAATTAACTCGTTTCCATCTTTAAGCTTCATCGGCACGTCATCATCGTTTCACTTTTCTTAATATTCAATGAAAATAAAACAACTCATAAAACTAAAAACTCGTTTTAATCCACCGCAAAATGTTCAAAGAAACTTTTCAAATTATGGAATAATAATTCAGAATAATCGCTTTCGGTTCCGTGAAAATTCTAATTCTATGAAATTAATTGCCTTATAGCGGTTCTGTAAACAAAAATGGGTTGAAAATTCATAATGGTTCACCCGTCGACTTTCTGAAATTGTTTTAGTTCGGGACTTCGTGTGACCGTTAAGAGTCGAGGTTTATTAGTGAACCTAACGGTTGTGTTGTCCAATAAATTTGATTGAGGTCATAGAAAAAGCGTCGTCACGCAATCGAGCGATTATCCCGCTACGTCGAACGTGTAATACTTAGGTGAACAATAAGATTGACCATCGAAAAGGAATAATGTTTTATTGTTACCACAATATGTTTCCTTTTGTCTTTTTTTATTTGTCATTTTATTCGTAATTGTGTAATCGAGTTGAAAAAGATATAACGCTTAGCTTCCGGAAGTTAATAATGATAAAGTATCGCCTATCAAAACATGCCACATTTTTACTGTTAAAGTAGTCGTTAGTTCATGGCGTTTAGTACAAAAATCAGATATCCTCAATCATAATGGTTTTGATAGCGACAGTTTAGCGTAAAAACTCTGCTGTTATTAAAGTGTAAAGTGACACTATGGCTCTTAGTAGTAAATAATGTGTGACGTTTTCGTCGACGTCAAAATATTATTAAAATATATATAAATTAATGAAATAACTTTTATAAATTAGTAGTATATATATTGAGATTCTTAAATTGAGTATGACATTATAACAATATAAATATATTATATAAAGTAATAATACGATAATAATATAAATTTGAAAACTTTAAAAAACCCCAATCAATCATCATGATCACCGTCATCCAGACCATTTCAACGAACACCTTCTGCTTTAACTTGGTAAGGAGTTTACACAACAGGCATCTGCATCAGGTCTACGTTATGCAATTATTTGTTATTTTAATATAATTTATAGTATAAGCTGATAACTTTAAAACGTCTGAACACATCTTTATAAATTATAGCTAAGAAACCATATCAAAATTGGTCAATACGTTAAGTAGCTACAGACGTAATCACAGATACACGTTATACTTATAAAAAATAGGAGCTTTTTGGGTTAGGATGATAAGAGAACGTTTACTAAAAATGCATTAAAATTTTTTATTACTATAGTTTTAAAGTAGTTATGAAGCTTATAAAACTTATCGTCATAATTAAGCAAGCTATATTAACGTGGTATTATGTACCTGGTACCTAAAACAATTCGTGAATTAGGTTTATGTCGACTGCATTATTTTATTCGTAGCGAATTTATGTAATACTACCTCCATTTTGCGCTTTTACTCGCGTTTACGGTTACTGCTTTTCGAGAGTTGTGATGTAATATAGCCTATTGCTCAATAAACGGGCTAAGCAAAAATATATTTTTTTAATCGTTGTAGTAGTTTCAGAGCCTATACAATGCAAACAAACAAACAATCAAATGTTTCCTTTTTATAACATTAATGTAGATAAAATGTAATTACAAATTCATAAAGCTAAAAATACGAAGAACATTTCGGGCGTATTATTTTGTAACATACAGTTACAAAGTACGCTGAATAACGTTGAAATTATGTATTACTAAGACTTACCAAAAATAACAGAGTTCAGAAGCAAAATACCCAATTTCGTTGTTATGCGTTTACTTCGTTTTTATAAAAATGAAAATAGCTGGTAAATGTGTCGTGTAACGTTTACCAACTATTTCTATTTTAAAATCAAGTCACTGAATGAATGATGAAATAGAATCAATCTGAAAGCATGTCCCTTAAAAAAGATTTTTCAAAATCGGTTAATAAATTACTTATTTACGAAATAATAAATATTTAAAAAAATACGGTATGAATTGCGAACCACCTTATTTTTGAAGTCGGTTAATAATATACTATTTCAGCGATATTATTTTATAACGTTGTAGTTGCAAACGACTTCGAATAACGTCGGAATTGGTTTATAGAACATTATGTAAGCTTGCGTTTTATCGTTGTCTGTGGAATTATGCAATTTAATTAGCGGAAACATTTATTATACGAGCATAAAAGTTGAACGTAATCTTAATTTATTTTGCTGTTATAACAAGGTATTACTGATACATTTTATAATATAACACGCAGTTTTTCACGTGGATAGGTGTATTTTAACGCTTGTTTAATGTTATTTATCGCTTGCTTAGATATAGTTGTAGCATCAGTGAAGTTCTAACATTGCGTAGGTAAAATTAATAGCTTTAAAGCTTAGCGGAAAATCTACATAATTTTACATCAATACCTTTTGTAACTGATAATATGTCATTTTAAATGATACATTTTTTACTTGGTATACTGATAATTTGATTTATTATTGATTCCTAATGGTAAAAGAGTCTGTGTTAAATTATGCACCTTTTTCGATCAAAGTTCAAAGGAGGAACCTAATCATTTTGAGTTGGGCTTTATTTTCATTTTAACATTACTGACGTGTATTTTTTACGTTAATATAAGTCATATCAGGTGTCTTAATATTGTTATAAAAATTTAACAATCTGAATATCCTTGCTTGACAAGACTTTTTTAAAACAGGGAACTGATTCCGAAATATGTAATTTGGTTGACTTAAGTGACAATTTATTTTAATTTATTTTGATGGTAATAAATAACTGTTGATATATTTGCTTCAAATTAAGTATTAGTTAGTAGAAGATTAGTAGATATAGATCGTCTACACAGATCCGTTAAGAGTGATAAAACATGAAATCTAAATTTAATTTTAAATAGCAATATTTACATCCGTAGTAAATCACAACAGTGCGTGCAGTTAAGTAACTAATAGGCGATTTTAGAATGGCGCATTGCCGCACTGTTCCCAACAATTTTGTTAATCGCAAGCCACGTAGTGGAGGGGTGAGTTCAGGACAAAAGGCCATTGCGTGACTTAGCAGTGTTGATTATTATCAGTAATCGAATATTGAAAACTCATGATGTGGAACAAACTATGGTTTATTAAACTCAAGTGGTAATATTTGTTTTTAATCGTTCTAACACGTGTTATTTACTTTTACGTATATTAATTTTTAATTACAAAGTATTGTAATTATTATGTAGTGTACTTCAGTATATCGATACAAAATTACTAGTTATTCTTTTATTATTTTTTTTAAATATAGTTCATAAAATTGTAATATATTGTTATAAATCATTAATCATCCAATTCAATATTTGAAATTAAATTATCGATTGTTTACTAGTGAAAATTTCAATGAGCTACCTACCTAGCATTACCTTTATTTTAATTGTAATTATTACAAAACTTAAGTTAAAATTTTATCAAGATTCTTAAAATTAAAATTATAACGTTGATATTGTTATCTTCGACATAAAAATTGAACGCTTTATTTTATAAAATTTGTAACATGTATAATGAACTTTATACTCCTTTTTTATTTTATAGCGCTTAAAGTCTATGAAGAGAGAGCGTGAAAAAAGTGTTTTTGGGCATGTGTTTTTTATTTCATTCTTTTTCATAAATGGTGCCTATACTGTTCGAATCTATAAGATACATCGTTTCAATCAAATATTTTTTCATTAAAATTTAATTCATTAAAAAAAAATTCAGTTTTTTACTTTTAAAATATTGATTCTACTAACGCTGGCAAAATTCTCAATACATGTCTACTTGACATTATACTACTTGATACTATACAGGATAAGTTTTAGCTTTCTTCACTTCCTCCCTACATAGACTTTAAGCGCTATACGGTTAAAAAGCAGTATAAAGTTTTCACTTCTGTTAAGCTTATGAGTTCAAAATAATTAAGTATAAGCCCTGTAATTGTTTTATAAATTATAAGTCTAAAGGTACTTTATTCGATAAAAAAATTACTTAATCCGCCACGCTAATCTACATATACAAAATTCATATAAAATATATTATTCTAGTAACGCTCCAGTTGTCAACCAACAACCTAATACATCAAGCTGAACCGTGTAATTTATAACCTAATTATTTAGTAATTAATACATCGCATTGCATCATTATGCAAATAACACTGGAATGTAATGTAGATAAAGAAAATGCCGCAAAAATTTTCAAGTTGAATTGTGTAACTAATTATATTGTCGTCTGTACTTCGCGACCTATATTCTGATCGTGTTGCAATAAGGAATTATGTTCACGCTATTGTTCGAACATTGCTTATTTCCTTAACTTATATTATATTTATATTATACTAACTGCCCGTAGGGGTGTCACTCGCGTTTATGTATACTGCTTCGCCCCCAAAAGTCGTAGAGTAGTGTAATATAAAACTACTATTCGTTAAGAAAAGATTTATCAGAATTCACCCCTATAGGGCATGAAACGGGGTATAAAAAATTGTATCGAAAAATCAAATTTGACGTGGATAAAGCCGCGAGCAAAGGCTAGTCTGTGCTAATATATTGAGGTAAAATTTGTTTGTAAGTTTGTAAGTATTGCGTAATTTCTATTAAAATGGGCTTTTGACATCTTTAGATGTCATTTTCACAAAATGAAGTCCGTGTGGCTTGGCATGGTATGGCTTATCAGCGTCCATTTCAGAATGAAGAAGATCTTTACAATCAATATTCTGTTTGGTAATATAATAAACTGTGAACTAATTAGAAGCGTTTCATGTAATCGATCCAATTACTTTGTAGGCTTCGGCTGTTTACGCAGCTATCAATATTTTCTTTAACTTTCAAATGTTTTTATAAGGGTTTTGACCTTTTGTTGGGTTCGGTAGTCGACTAAGAACTCTTATAGTTTTACCATGTCCGTCTGTCTGTCAGGTTAAACTTAGAGAGTCATATTTTTATTTTGTTCATATTCTTAGAGTTAATACTAGAAAGTATAATAAAAAGGCAAATAATGAGTAAATATTAAGGCGATAAAAAAAATGTATATACAGGCAAAAAATAAAGAACTTTTTTAAGATCGGATTAAAAGTTTCAGGACAAATTTTAACTTTTTATAAAATTAGTATAGTATATATATATTACACATACTTTAAATAAGGAGAACGTCTTCTCGAAATAATATAACCTTTCTTATAGTGAAATAACTTTAAATATCGGCCCCTTCATTTAAAAGATTTCCCCTGCCGACAAACATTATTTTTACCAAATAACCCCTGATATTGTAACATATGGTAGTACCTATTCATTATAAACATTCATCGTGATTAACATATAAAATCGAATAAAATTTAAAAAAAATCCTGACAATCTCCTTAATGAGACCATTTCAACGAGCACCAACACGATACTTGTGTATCTAGTCGATTCCAGATGATCCTGCAGCATCAGGTAAAGGTTACGTTCGTATATTATTATAATATCAATTACAGTATAGTAGATTCGATTAGATTAAACGATGTTGGTCAGATCCTTTCAACAACTAGAATAAATGATAACATGGAAACGTCTTAACAGATCGTCATTAATTATAGCTAGGATCTATTCCAATCGCATCAGTTTTCAAACAAAATAAGTGCATCAAAATTGCTCCATAAGTTTTCAAGTTACATTGCCACAGACATACACGCACACACAGTTTTAGGATTCGGAGTTAAAAATTGTTTTTTTTTTTTTAATTATAAAAATTGGGGCAAACGGGCAAATAGTACCACCCGATGTTAAGTGGTTACTATCGTCCATGGACATCTGCAATCTGCATCTGTACATATCACTTTACACAGTATAAATGACATAAATTTTGATAAAACTTATATCAGTTCATAAATTATCAAGGTAAAAAAAATATTGTAACTCGCTTCTTACTTGTTTTCAATGCTCGCGGACTAGAATATTAATGACGAGTTGCCGAGTTGTGGTTTTTATGCTCGGAATCATTAATTTCAGTGTCAAAAGTATATTTCATGTCAAGCCAGAATATAAACTATTACTGTCGTAAGTTTAAATAAGTATTAAGATCATAACAAAAAACGATTTTAAAAACAAAATACGCAATTTTGTTTTTTTTTTTTTATTTTGATTAAAAACCAAACTTTTGAACTGATTTTGATACAAATTTCCTTAAAAAAATAACTATTTTTAGTATTGGTTGAGAAATGACAGAGTACTGAGTTCTAATAAACATTTAAAAAATCATATGCTTCGAATTGAGAACCGTCTTCTTTTTTGGACTGGTTTGAAAGTACATAGTATTAGTGATGCAAATACAGACAAATGAAAAATGTTTACTAAAATTGTCTTGACAAGTTTACTGCCAATAAAACTTGAACATTTTTCTTTATTAAAAGTTGCGTGGAAGATTACGCCATGTTTTCAGTTTTATCAGCGAAAGTAAGTCGATCTGTCTGTTTGTTACGTATACGCGTCTAAACCGGAACCGAATTTTAATGAGCTTTGATAAAAAGATAAATTTTATCCTAGAGAAGCACACACTATTTTACATCATGAAAATATAATGTTAAGAGATTGAAGTAGTGGATGAAAAATTTTACGCTAACAAAATGGCGTAGACCTTTTAATTATACATAAATGTATTTTATTTCACGAAAAACGGTATCTAAATAATTTAAAACTTGTAAATACATTTAAACTCACATACAGTTATTCAAATGTTTAATTAGGTACAAAATATTATTTAAACAGTACACTTGTAAAAGACATTAAAAATTTCCGACGTGTACCCGAAACGACCTTTGGGTGTAGCCATCAGAACTGTTTACATGTACGAGCATATAACGTTATATTCACACGGGTTTCTCTTTTATGTCACGTTTTTATTTTACCATGTGATAAAACAATTGCTTCATGAAATTATATCATACTGTTAGAAATTAAAAGAAAATTTTATGACTTAGTTTACTTATAATATAAAAGGAAGGTGTCATCCATTTAGGGATCACATTTTACATATGTCATATTATGTCTTAGGCGAAAATTACGTTTGTAAGTTTTACTCTCGAGAGCGAAATAAAACAACTCGGACACCAGATACGTCGTAAAAATAAGGCACTGAAAGGAAATTATAAATTGTAAAGCAATGAGAACTTATGAAAATCTTTAAAAAGTCTGAGAGCATGACCTATATGTGTAATTCTCGCCTTACTCGAGCTCTGAATTTGCTAACTGCAAACTGTTTACTTACAGAGGTAAGTCATCTAAAATTAATTTCTACATATAGCCACGGCCTATTTGTGGTACTTACATAACAATGTATGGACAAGGATTACAAGATTGATTTGATCTCTAAACATCTCAAAATGCATGCGACTTCGTATTTTGAGGGATCGCGTCACCTTAGCATTTAGGATCACCCTACATTCACGGCAGAGTCTCAGTACTTGGTCCCCACCAGTGACGCTATTTAGGTCACCAGGAGCAAAAGTTATATATATTTAGAATATTTTTGGCTCTCTCTCTGTTGTTGGCCTTTAGACTGTACGAAAGATCTATCTGATTTTCATTGGGCTAAACTTGTTCAGAACGTACTAGTTGTTATTTCGCAAAACCGTTAATCAAATGTTTACCTTTGTGTTTGTTATGTATGCGACCACCCTATGGAGGTACATTAGGACATCGCATTCGCAGAGACCACCGACGACGGCCCGGTACCAGCAACCCTTGCGCAACATCACGCCGCCCAACAACGGAACACACTGATCTTTCTTATAATTTCTGTGTCTCTTAGAATTAAGAAAAGTATTAATATAAATAATATTATAATATAAATAATATAATAATTAGTTGTCAGAGCAATCTGTTTTATTATTATTATTATTTTTCTATTTAAATTAAGTTAGTATTAATAAATAAGTTTGTGAATTAAAATAAATTCACTTTTAACCTTACCTGCATCTGATTTCTAACAATAAAATAATAAAAATGCCAAATTATTATACATAAATATATCAATGGTTAAAATAATTTATATTTCAGTTTATTGGCTATTTTGTTCAAATATAAAAATAATTCAAAATATTATCGTTAATACGATATTTTATTAATTTCTACATTATACGAATAATTGAATATATATAAAAGCGAAAGATCGCTCACTCAATCACCACGCAATCTCTGAAACTACTACTGCAGTTCTTTTTAGGTCTAACGTGCTCACTAAGGAGGTACCCCTAAACAGGGATTGGAAGTTAAGTTAAGCGCGAGTTAAACGCTAGGTGAGGGTACGCCAGTCATTTATATGTTATATGAAATGTTATATAAATGTTATATAAAAGTGTCGTCCAATATGAATGAAATCGACAACTATTATATTCACATTCATATTAATTCTTATTTACCTCACAAGGTCGAAGTAATGAATATAAAACTAATCTGAATAATTTATCAACGGTCAAACATGTCCCTTGGAAGATACTTTGGAGAAAATCCTTTATCAGGTCATGGTATAAATAGCTTTGCTTTCGTTACTTAGTTTAACTTATTTCGTAGGGTATATAGCTTTTATCCCAAATTTAAGAGATTAATATGTATTTGTACAAACACATATTGTGAAAAAATAGGTACAAACATATTATTATTGCACATAACATTATAATTTTTATGTAGTTCCTATATATTTATACTTAATTGCACTCTACAAAAATTCAATACAGAGAAGCATTAATAGTTAATTGCAAGAAACGTAGTATAATGGTCAGACTTATGGCTAATTAGCCTTTTTTCCCAGACAACCCAGTAAGTACAGTGAATTGTATGGAGATTAATGTTATGAATTTCATATTTCTTACAGAATCACATTGTCTGAAGTATATTATCGAAGTTTACTTTATTGTATATTCTCATTAATAACAAGTTTTCCACGGGTTGCAGTACGATTACTTTAATATGATTGCTAAGCAGCTTATGCTCGTTTTGCATCGTATATATGGTAAAGTAAAGCTGATAGTGCAATACCAGGATAATTCCTCAATAATCATCAGACCTGCATCGGCCAGTTTGACATTTATCTAAGTTACAATAGTCTTATGTCAATTGCTTATCACCATTTACAAAATATTTTTTTCCCGTTGCAAGGCTGTTAATAATTGAGGAGTTTTTCTAGTGTTTCACGATCAGCTGCTTTTTACCATATGCAACGATTATAAATACCATAGCAATATAATTGATATGTAAGTAATCGAATCGCAACCCATGATGTACTTTTTTCTATGTTCTTTTTTTAAAATCGGCTAATAATACGAATCATTATACATATATGTTCTACATTCATACCAGACAGAATCGATTATGTCTACCACAGCATTTCATTATTAATTAATTCAGTATTCAAACAATCATTACACGGTTCAGCGGTTAAAGTAAATCGTAAATCTTATTTGAATGCCATCTCCCTCCAGATCAAGGCTATAAAGGTTATGTAACAAATTTGGATTAAATCAAGATAATGAATGAAACAGGATGAGTGATCGATGAAATTAAAAGGAAGAACTCTTTGTTTTATCAATGAAATATATATAAAAATTGTAAGATGGGAATTTTGTTACATTTAAGTACATATTTGTAAATATCATTAAAGATTCTATTTATAGAAGGTAAATACAAACAGCATTTAATTACCTATATCAATAATTTCTGAAATTTAATATACATATGAGCAGGCAGGTTACCTGATGTTAATTGATTATCGCTGTCTATGAACGAGTTTCAGAGCTGATCTCCTTTGTATAACTTACTTAGTAGCACAGTTTTATTTTTAAATTAGAATGGTCGATTTGACATTAAATAAAACAAAAGTACATCTAAACAGTTAACTACCGCTTTAAACATACACATTAAGTAGTAAAACTGAAACTAGAATTATAGCATACTAAAATACTGATGTAGACCTTATATTAAAATTAATATTATGTAAAACAGTGTTTGTTATTTGTATTTGTCAATGACAGATAATTTTTATTTAATACATTAAAAAATGGTTGTTATGTTCGCTTGGTAGAAACGATTTTATTCGAATATGAATATTTCATCATTTTGCCAGATCTAGTTTTTTTTTTATTATGAATAATACATAATTAAATATGCATCAAGTTTTAATCATAGTTCGTTAGTTTGTGTCTAACATATTAGTAAAACCGTTTATTGGTATTACATTTTAATAGTGCAGTTAATTTGTTTTGCAACATTATTTTTATCAAAAATATAAAATATTATTAATTGATTCTTTGATGTAACTATTGTAATTTTAGACTAGCCTCGTGCCGATTGGAAAAATCGGTTTAAGCACAAATTAAATTGAGTTTGAAGGTTTATATAAATTACCGCGTGAATCCGAGCCGGGTTGAAAGTCTGTAATAAATACTCGTAAAATATAAGGTCCAAGAGAATGAGGTCATCCCATATTAAATTATTGTTTTCGTGGACCAAGTTTCTGTTGCCCGATTCATCATAACGTAAACGAAACCAGCGGCCTTATTGAAATGGGATAAAAACTGTTTTTGTATTGAAATAAAGGAAAGTGGAAAAGTTTTTCATTTCATTGCGAAAAACAGATGTAAGTAAGTTATTCCATCTGATTTAGTTATCAAAACATTTTGAACATAGATTGCAATTTGGAAATAATATTTCTGGAATCTTTAACGCGGTTTTCAGCATTAATTTTCCATGTATTAATTTATTCTTACTTTAGAAAATAAAAAAAATATTTACAACACATTTTAAGTGTATAAAAGCGTGATAACGTAGTTAGAACACGTCGATCTCGACCGATGATCACGGGTTCAAATCCCGGCTAGCATCATTGAGTTTTCAAGTGGTTAATTTGTTTTTAATTCATCTTGTGTTAGGCGTTGAAGGAAGACGTCGTGAGGAAACTTGTATGTGCATTATGACATTTATATCTATATCCGCCAACTCGCAATGTTTAAGCCTAACCTTCTCCTTAATAGAGAAGACGTTGTGGGATATATACAGAATGTTATTATCAAAATCAAAACCAAAATCAAAATATACTTTATTCAAGTAGGCTCTCACAAGTACGGTTCGGAATATAGATTCTACCGAGAAAAACCGGCAAGAAACTTGATAGTATCAGTTTGTAATCCAAAAGAAATGTATGATGAGCAAATTTTTATATATAAAATGTATTTTTATATTATAAAAGCTTTTACGTAACGGTAAAAATCGGTCATTATAAAAATGATTTATAAGATCTGGGTAAAAACAATGCCAAATTACCAAATATCCTGGCGCCAATCTCATTGACACTCCAGCACTTATATGCTAATGACTCCGTGTAAACTTTTTTTATGTTAAACTAGCGCAATATATAATAGATATGTATAAAGACCACATTAAGACTGCCATTTGTACATAGTATTCAGTGAAAACGTATAAATCTGTCCTGAGAGTTATATATACCTGTCTAGTTATATATATTTCCTTTGAAGTAATTTGCCGTAGCTCTATAAGTTGAGAAAATGCTAGGAATCGTGCGATATAACGCAAAAGCTTTCGTTATAAACTGCAAAGAATTGATAAAAGATTCCTGAGCGATGTACTCCTTACGGCTTAAACTGCTCGCATGCTGAGCTCTTTGATATCAAGTATAATAGGACGCAGTCAAATATTTGCAGAAGCCAAAACTTTAGTTATTTTCAGATTAGAAAACTTTGTTCATGGCTAATGTTTGGAGACAGAACTAAATGTTTGAAGGCGCTATGTGACCTGGTTTAAATTTAACGTAGAGAAATGCATATAAACTATAATACCAGTAGGAAACTGCTCTATAAACATATTTCTCTAGAGAAAATTTACGTATTTAGATTTAACTTGGTTTCCTTATTAAATTTTAGATTTTATCTTTAAAAAGATAGTTATCTTAAAATGGTTATTGTTTTCTTTTGTGAAACTTTAAACAGATGTATAAATAATATGATAAAGTAAACGCCTACGCGTAAATAATGACGATTAAATTGTATATTTTAAAAAATCTATCAATCTGTTTATTGAGACCTTTTCCACGAGATTTCTTATGTAAGTTGGTGAGGAGTTGTGTATACTGATAACTCCAGGTGATGCTGCAGCATCACGTCAAGGTTGCAACTGTATTATTTTAATATGATTCAATAGTCGAGTCGATTAGATTAATACAAATTGCTCAAATCATTTCAACAACTAGAAAAGACATGATAACCTTAACCTTTAACTGCCTTACTACAAAAGATTTAAACAGATGGTTAACACGTGTTTAAAAAAATCCATATAAATCCGCGTCTAAAGACAGTTTTGAGTTAAACATGCTTTAGACTTTAGATTAGATATTGTAGATTAATATACGTTTAAGTGAGTTTAATAGATGTTTAAAACCTATTTTAGCTGTCTAATGTAACGTATAACTTTTTATCAATAAGTTTTTTATGACTTTATTCGCTGTTAAGGAATTTAGATAATATTAAGCAATGTTTAATTTTTAAACACTGTTTAGCTAAACACGTGTTGAACATGGTTTTAATGCGTCTTTTGTAGTATGACAGTAAATGTTCACTGTGGTTCTTAAACAACATAATAAGCAAATGTATGTATAATATGGTACAAATTATTTAGGAACGTTTTATATTTTCTAAATAACGTTATAATATTCCTGTTATGAAATTAGTAATAATTCTTATAAATCAGTTGTTAATTATGGTTTATTTTGTCTTAGTTTTTGGCTTCAAAATTACTTACATTCCTCTAAAAAAAAAAATGGCACGATTAAGGGTTAAAACGTCTGAACAAATCTTTATAAATTATAGCTAAGAACCATCACAATAACATCAGCTTTCAAACAAAACCACGCATCAAAATCGGCCCATTCAATATAAAGCTACGACACATAGATATATAATTAAGATACATTTTAATGTGCCGAAATCGGCAACTTCCTCTTTAGGAAATAGCAGAACATAGCCTTAGCGTTTTCGCGCTTAGGCATGTTCACAGATACACGTGTTGAACTTATAACACTCTTTTTTTTTATTGAAGGTTAGTAAATAATATCTTTCATTCATGTAGTAACAGGGTAAAGTGAACTCGTACGTAAAAAAAAAAAAACATTTTCTGTATAATAGTACTACTAAGATAATAGTGTATAAGATAATTGTTGTAACGTTGACCCCATTGCGATTGTAAAAATAAAAGTGTAATGCACTAAGTCACACAGAACAGTCATGTGAGCCGTCCACGTGAGCAAAGTGTACGTAAGCGGGGCTCATGTTCACTCTTCTAAACTCTTGTTTCGCTCCAATTCCGTTGCATATTTTTATAAAAGGAATTTCACATAATGATCGCGACGTTATTGACATATTTAAAAGAAGCTATTTCTACATATTGCTACCGCGTTTCTGAAAACGTTTTAGAATATTCTCGATTGTATCGTTTAGTAAATTAATTACTTGTATGTTTGTTTAAGTATATAAGTTTCCGTATGAAAACGTTTCTATATAATATGTGAGACGATGTCTTATAAATGGATGCTGATAAGCAATAATGTGTCAACCCACAAAAAGTCAAATTCGGAGATATTTATGTATTTTGATACTGCATCACCTATTTAACATTATTCAAAAAACAATTTTAGTCATATAAACTAAATAAGTATGGAAAACAGTTTCTTAATTGATTGTTTCGAAGTTCAAGTGCGTTCCATATTATCAAATTAATACAATAATCTTATATATTTGAATAACTTTTTATCAAATAATATATTAAATATGTAAATCTGCTTTTGATTCATAACACATTTTATCAAAAAAGAAAAGAAAGACTGATGTATACTTCTTCAAACAAATTTATTAAGAATAGGTTTGACATCTTTAAACGCATTTCTTAAAATGAAGTCCGCGTGGCTTAACACAGTATTGCTTATCAGCGTCCAAATATACTTACATTAAACTTCAAGAAATGTGTTTATTGTGTCATTGTAATCATAATGATGTAGTCATAGCAGCTTCTGATTAACATTTACGACAAGCTGCCCCTAGTGGTTTCACTCGCGTTTATGGTTACTTCGCTCATGTGAGTCGTATGATGTAGAATAGCCTGTTACCTTCCTCAATAATCGGGCTATTTAATGCAAAACGGAATTTTTCAAATCAAATTAGTATTTTTAGGGATTTCCCCTTAAATAAAATTTACAAATAAATTTTGCCTCTTCATTATTATTAGTATAGATTTATTTTAAAGCTTCTGCTTATGAACGTATAAATCACAACAACCTTTTTACGGATCGTATCTTATAGATATAATGTGCCTTTCGCCGCAATTTCGCCAACTGTCGCTGCCGAGGCATTTCCCTGGGATTTATTACAACGACTCTCTCACTAATATTGTTTACTTCAGTAATGGTCAGTTTTATTATTGCGTATATTTGCCGTTTATTTCACTGTAACCGTGAATCATAATAAAGGTCACGAAGATATATTAAGCAATTAAACAAGTTTTATTACGAGTAATTAGACAATGGTAGTTATATTTTGAAGTATCATAATGTTTGGTGTTATCGTTCTGAAATATTTCACTATAACAAATGACCTTGGTAAGGAATTTAGCTTTTCAAATGTTAATTATTTTAAAAGGTTTTTTTTATGTTTTGAATCGTATGCAAATTTAAATGAATTTTTATGGTACATGAATAATGGTAGATTTTCTTGTAAAATTATTTTCTATTTATTTTTCACTTCTTTTAATTACGATTAAATACAAAGTATTATAATGGAATGCCATAGATAAATATAATCTATTTCAGTTTTAAGAATGCACTTCTACAATCTATTCAGATTGTAGAAGTGCATTCAGATGATTTGAATGAATATTGATAGATTAATCTTGTAAAAATAATTTAAATGAATAAAATAAAATGCAGTGTGTTTACTTATGAAGGCCTAAACCGATTTTCCCATTTTTAAATGTTCCTAATAGCTTGACATATTTATAAACAAAAAAAAAATATAAACGGTCTTTTTTTATATGGATTTTTTATGAACTTCAGACCATAACTAATTAAATTAACTTTATTGTAGTCAGTACAACTACGATGGAAATAGCTATTTGAAGGCGGTCAAAGTTACAAGATTCTACTTATAAAAAACATTTCGATACTACTAGTATAAATGTAAAAATAAACCCGTTTATAAGTCTGTTATCTGTTTACAATTAAGTTAAATTAAAAACAATTATATTAAATACGAAAAGAATTATTAAACTTGATAAATTGTTGAAGAGGTTAAATAAAAAGTCAATCATGTAAAACATAAAAAAAATCTCTTTAACTCTCTATTTATGAACGAACAAAATGCAATACGGACGAAGTCGTGGTCAGAAGCTAAATTTGAATACATTGTAGAGAGATCGTTACACTGTTATTTTATTTATTACAGATATGCAAAAATATATACCAGTACTATACCGTAATCAAAGAAATAAAAATGTCAAAGAGACTACGTAACGAGCACCATGTTGAAGGTATAATAGAAATGAAAATGTTTCGGTGATCACTCTGTAAGAGAAATAAAAATTTTCAACGCAAAATAACTCTTGACAAGTTTTATATTTCAATAGAAATTTATTTCGTAGATATTTATATTAAAATAAATGACTTGTGATATAAATGAAAAGAACCTATATTGCATGTGGAATAAGGTCGATTCATTTTTTAAATTATAAATGACGACGTCCATGGGTTCATAGATGCCTATGTTTTTTTTTTTATTTTCAATTCTTATTTTTTTTACAGTACAATGCTTATAAATGACAAGAAGCTTAGATCTACCTTAGAATCTAACTTACAATCTCTAAGGAAGTCCGGACTTGAATTTTTTTCGCTTATTGTATTCTAGAAATGCCTCTATTTGTGGATCCAGCCCGACACTGTATTTTTTTTTTTCTAATATCTAAGTAGGGATTATGTACACTTTAATTCTAAAAATTAATCGTGAAGAAATCGTATTAAATAATACGTGCTAATCTGTCAATGTGAGGTGGAAAAGAAGTATGTTTTAGACATTTTCAACCTGAATAATAATCACAAAAATCCTTAAAGCTTGTTGTAAAAAAAAATAAAATTCAATATTAAGATTTTTTCATTACAACAGCGACGATAAATAAAAAATGCTTACGTAAATAATACCCTTAATATTATACTTTTTTTTTATACTTTGTTTAAAGAGAATTTTATAAAAGGCTTGCTTACATTTCATTATTTAACATCACTTTGTCTCCATCCTAATTTTCCCGTCTAAGTGCGTGGGCTAAAAGCACTTGGTAGAAAAGGCATTGCTAAAATAAATATTATGTTTGGGCGCGCCTGAAACATATCGAGACCTTCAATTTTACGTCGCCATACGAGTAGATATAAAGTAATAAATAGAACGCCAATATAGCCTTAAAGTTAACGTAATAAGGCGTAAAATTATATGAATTTGTAATATAATTAACAATTTAGAATTTACGTTTGGTCATGTTTACTTTCACAAATGTTTTTAATCTTTATATTATAATTGAAACGTAAAATTAAATTTTAATGATACTGTTTCATGCATAAATATTCTTTGAAAAGGTCAATCGTTGTTGATAAAATATATGAATAATTAACAAAGTGAAACGCACGCGGAAATTGACCAGTTTAAATGAAAATACATGTAATAATGATCGATGTCGAAAAAAACCATACAAAAGGTATTATTTTATTTTAATGTTCGTCAATACATAATATTATTTTGATCATAAATTTTATCGATAATTGAATATAATTACGTACTTTAGTTTCTAATTCTGGGTCAAATATCTCACTCACATTCATCGAATAAACACAATATTTAAAATTTATAATATTTCGTAAATATTTATTAGAAATACGACAATTAAAATTAGCCACATAGGTGTGTGTCACCGCGCTGTTTTGAAGTGATGGTTACATTTTAAACTTTCGCGATTTATGCTATTTATATTTAATATAATGGGTCTTATCGCGATAACTAGTGGTAGTAACACCTTTTTAGAATCAGCTCGTGACCACGACGAATGTAACTTCGTCGAAACCTCGGGCAATATACGTTATATTAAATATGAATGGTTACATATATTTGGTAGTTGATATTTATTTATACAAAATATAAGATATGACGTATAGCTATAACACAGAGTATAGTGATTTTTTCCGATTCTCCTACGGTTAGCTATTACAGTTGATTGTAAACAAAAACGTCCCTGTTATTCTCATTTCTAAAAATTCCAGTTACAATGCGATCAATCACAAACAATTCGCTTCAGAATTTTGAAATTATGACATATTGCTGAACTTTAGATCATAACACAAAATATGTCTGCCAAAATGTACGTTCTGAGTCATGCTATGTCATGTTCATACGAGCGCACGACCACGGACATAAGTGGCGTCCACTCAATTCTGATTGGTTTTACGCACTAACATACATGCATACAAATAATAACCTTAGTTACCTAAGTAAAATTAAATTTATTAAATTTATATTAATAAATTGTGGCAATCTATATTTAATAAAATAAATCTACAAAGACACTAATGGTCCAAATATTTTTCATGAAATGAATCAATTTTAAACTATATTTGGTGGTTTTTATTTCACGTTTACTTTCTTTTATTACGTTATGTAATTACCCCTAAATAGCTAAATAATTTATATAACTGCATATACGTTATAGGCTCTAGGATTTTGTCTAGCAACCACAGACTTAGTATGATGGGCAAATGTATGTTTGAGCCAATAATTCAATTGATAAGCTTTTAAGAGTTAGTAATATATAGAAATTTATTTACGTAAAATATCTATAATTAATAGCATATCTATAATTTTTAAATATCATGTATATTAAATAATAATATTTTAAAGCTAGCCCCATGGTTAATTTAATTATCCAACACATGCTATATACAGTTGACACCCTGTACAATGTACATAACTGTCAACCCGCATTGGAGGAGCGTGTTCGATTCAGCTCTTCACCTCAATAGGAATTCTTTGCCCAGCTGTGGGACATTTACAGACTCTTACAGTTTACAGGCAGATTCATAAACTTTAAATAATAAAGTGGTTGTTAAATTTTATTATAATGACGAAATTACTCAAATAATTATTTTCCCATCATTTACATATCTATTAAAATAACTGGTCAAGTGCGAGTAGGACTCGCGCACCGAGGGTTCCATACAAACTTATAGAAATCTATATAAGACTAACCCATCTACGCCATTTGTGGTCTTCATCATCAGTTCCAACATAAGTTACTATCAAAGATACCTAAATCGGTATACGCTTGCCTATAATATTTGAGGAGTTCCCTCAATTTCTCCAGGATCCCATCATCTGATCCTGACCTGAAGACAATGGGACCACCTTGGAAGTATACCTTTTCAAACAAAAAAAAAATTTGAAAATCGGTACCCAAATGGCGGCGTAATCGGCGAACAAACATAAAAAAAAAATTAAATACAAGGTCGAATTGAAAACACTCCTTTTTAGAAGTCGCTTAAATATAATCAAATATTATGTAAATATGGATCACGTCCCAAAAACTATTTTGAAACTACTTAGGAGCACTTTAATTTAAAACACGATCATGGATGCAATCCATGGAAACACAAAATTTTATTTTAAGTACTAATACACCTTATACTTTCAAAAAAGCAAAGTTATAGCGCGATTCAGGATACACCTAGCGCCATCTCTTGACAATTTCAATGAACTAACTTGTTGACTTTGACATTAACAACATAATTATATTATATTTTATTCTCGTTTTATTTTTATTTATATTCTACTACACTCCACTACCCCTGCACTACGTTCGTAAAATATTTAGATTTACATTATCAATCAAAATATCGAAATATATATTAGTGTTGCCAAGACGAAAATAATTAGTCCTTAATTCGAACAAAACTAATTGTTTATTTATAAATAACTAATTATATTACTAATAACCAGAAGACTTATATGTGTAGATAAATAAGTAAATTAAATAACTCGATCTGTTTGAATTTAATTTTAAAATTTTCGTACTAAGTCAATACGAGTACTTAAATCAAATCGCGTGAAGCTCTTATATTGATTGTTAATTACGTAATGACGTTATAAATCGACGATAAAACTTTTAAATGAAAATTTCATTTTTTAATTTTTAGCGCGTTTAAATAATAATTAAAATAATAAAAAAATATTAATCGAGCAGAATTGTATCACAGTTAATGTCATAATGTTGTAATAGATGGCATTAGCTGTACGCTGCATCGCGCTATCATTTTGTTAGCTGCGATATATAGATTGCATTGCGTTGTTTATAAAGGTTTGCTGCTTTTTAATGTTTTCGTATTGATACAAATTTCTTCTCAGTGTTTGTAAAATTGTTTTTTTGACCATGGTCAACTTCTATGTTAATTTGTTACAAGTACATATAATTTTAATTCTAAGATTAATATATTTTCCGCTTGATCAACTTACAACTTGATACATTTACGCGTTCCTGAGAAAAAGGTTGAAAGACAGACGTACAGACTGACAGACACACGAACAGAAATTTACAGTTTTCGGATTTTTTCCTTTATGTATACTGAAGGACCTTGCTCCTGGCCAAATTTCATAATGCTTGGTCAATGGGAAGTACCCTATAGGTTTTGATTCCCTTGCGAAAACGATAAAAACGCTATCATACTTAAAATATGTGATATAAATGACCGTATCTTTTGATTGCGTTAACTTAGAAGTTTGATTTTTTCACAGCTCTTAGTAATTACAACTCTGAGTACTTGACGTTGATAAAAATTTGTTACCTTCACGCGTTTCTGAGAAAAAGGTTGAAAGACAAACTTACAAACAGACAAACATACATACAAAAATTTACAGTTTTCAGATTTTTTCCTTTATTTGTACCATAAGATCTTACTTCTTGCCAAATTTCATTGTGCTAGGTCAATGGGAAGTACCCTATAGGTTTTGATTCCCTTGCGAAAACGCTAAAATGGTCAAAATATACGACATATTTTCCATTATCTTTTGATTGCGTTGACTTAGAACTTTAATATTTTCACGGCCGCATGTCATCGTAGACTTGAGTATATGATATTAATTTCAACATGATACGTCTATGCATTTCTGAGAAAAAAGGGTTGACATCCCGACAGACAGACAGACAGACAGACAGACAGACAGACAGACAGACAGACAGACAGACAGACAGACAGACAGACGGACAACAAAGTGATCCCATAAGGGTTCCGTTTTTCCTTTTAAGGTACGGAACCCTAAAAAACTAAGGATATTCCTATTATTATCATATAAAAAAGTTAAAAGGACAAGTTAATTAATATATACTAGAAGATTGTAAAGAAATAAAGGAGAAAAAAAATTGTATTCTAGCTGTAGCTTATCCTCTATTACAAACGACTGTTGACATTTTTCATAGGACTGTAGTGGAATTCATATTGTATTGTTGTTAAGCTCATTATTTTTTTACAGTACCCGGCCCTCGCAATTATTCGAGTTCAGATATTCGTATACAAGTGTGCTTTTATTCGCTTAAGATTTTTCTTTATTCAACAGAATCAATTATGAGTATATTATACTTGGTTCTTACTATTTTTAGATAAGATAAGATAACTGCTTGATTTATTTACTGATCTATTTTTATTATAAAAAGGTAAAACAAAATGCGACTTTCTTAAAATACATATGGACAATATTAACAAAACACGTCTATTTAAGTATAGGATTTGTATTCTATACAAGTATTAGATAAGGTTATTTTATAATTATAGTATTATAATGCGAGAATTATATTCGTAAGTTTTACTCTTGAGAACCAACAACAGATACGTAAGTAGTTACGAAATCTGTGAATGTCAAAAATAAGCCACTGACAGTAAATTCTTTCAGGTGTAGAGTTATGGGAAATAATTTATGTAAATATTTATTAAAGTCTGTGAACAAAACTTAAAGTGTAATTCTTGCCTAAAACTGATATCATACAAAAATGCAAAGTACCTTATAATATAACTATTCTGTGAAGAATATTTCAGTCTTTGTATATTTGTGTGTGGCGCTACTGATTTTACTTGTACCAATAACTTTTAAGTGGCATTGAAATTACATTATATTGTCTACAGTGTCATCAGCTCAAAGGGAACTTGGCAAGGGGTCGCCGACGAATACGTCAGCGACCTCACCACCGGCGGCAGACAACGTGATCAGATCAGGGGCGGCGGTGGTGGACGCGCCAAGACCGACCCCTCGCACTGGACCGTATTTCGACTTAGCGGCTTCCAAGAATGTCACCGCATTGCTCGGCAAGACCGCTTATTTGAACTGTCGGGTGAAAAACTTGGGAAATAAAACTGTAAGTACTAAACGCTTCTTTTTCATGTCGCTAATAGGATTGAAGTCTTTGCGTTCTGAGGAAGTTCACGATTCAAAGAATGGACTCGCGTATACTTAGATCTCATTTTAGATCTTCCGAGGAAGTCAGCTTTGTACGTCAAGAGTGTGTTTGTAGTTGCTTGGAGATAGAATGTTTATCTTACTTTTTTATTTGTGTATAAAACTTGTTCTTGCTTTATTTTAGTGCTATTTCTTTAGAAACGAACGTTTTTCTTTAATTAGAACGGATTCGTAGAGGAAAATATTGTGAAATGTCGAATACTTGGAATGTTTAAAGTTGTATTACTAGAAACTTTTGGAGTTAACTATTTGTATTCAAATTTCGGATTGATAAATTCGTGTCAGACTAGATTGTACGGATTATAATAACTCAAATTATTTGAAACAAACTTCGTTGTTTTGTCACTTAAGATATATATTTTAAATTACTATTATATAATCTTCTATACAATTCAGGTCACCTGTCACATTCTTATAGCTTTTTTAATCGTTAATCATTTGATTTTGTAACCGACTCGAAAATATGTTTTGAAAAAGGATATCGTTAACATTACGTCACTTTCATTATATATGTAGTCCAAGAAGTAAAAGTATCGATATTATGGTAGAACTTGGCTATCTAAGCGTTGTTATGAGTCCAAAGGACCATTGTTTTTGGTTTTATATGAGTTCGAAAAAGTATATCCTTTTGTACATTTTTGAAGAAGTGCAATATCATATCTAATGAAATTTTTCATGTCATAATGTTACTTTTTGAAATTTATAAGTTGTAAATGATTTATTTCATGATTTATTTCAAACTCGTATAAAATCAAGGCCAATATCCCTACAGCTTTGGTCACATAATAACATTTGCTTATAAGGGCAAGTTCCATCAGAATATAGCATACATTTTTTTGACCCGTAGTTTCACATTTGGTCCAAAATTATCCTTTAGTATATTTAACAAAATAAACGAAAAAAAAAATATGTAGCCTTCCAGGAAAGTTGAGTGATTTTTACCTTGTTTCATCAAATAGAGTACCGTTCAAAAGGTCTTTATAGGTGAATTGGCTTTGCTTGACCTTTTCTTATTTTAAATAGCCACTTCAAAAACATTGGAGTTCAAAGTGGCTTTCAATATACCCATATACTTTTTGACCCAGATATTTCGATTTAATATTAATCGATATTGTATCGATAGATTTATAACATTATACTTATATAATTGATTATTTGAGAAATGCTTACAATCTCTATGCAAAAATAGTTTTCTTTGATTTTGTATACAAGAACACCGAACAGTATCCTCACATGCACGAAAAGCCTAACTCTTTTAAATAACGATGAGAATATTACAGCAACGTATTACGAATCAAGTTAAAAATAGGTATCGCATACCATTATTAAAATGGAAAGCCAAGCACACGTTCACACTAACGAGTCCCTCTTATTCCGAAACCAACGTCCAATTTACATAGTGGCGTACCACAAAATCCTCGTTTAAAATAAAACGTAACAATAGCACAATGCAAGTTTAAAGTCCCTATTGTAGGAGCAATTTTATAAATAAAAGTCTCATTAGGCCGTGATGCCGCATCTTCCATATAAATAACAAGTCGGGCTAACGAGATAGCTGGCGTCCACACGAGCGTTTTTCAACCATTCACAATGATACCCCGCCCTTACTCTGTTATCATAATGACATTATTATACCATCTTGCAACTTTGGGATTCAAGAATGAATACAAATATGATTTTTTTTTGTTTGCTGAATTAATGATACTGTGGTTTAAGGAATATTTCTTTATTTCTATGAAACAATATGTACCCCGCTCTTATTCGGTTATCATAATGACATTATTATACCATCTTGCAACAAATATGTTTTTTTTAAGTAAAGTATAAAGTACCTATAAATATCCCGCTGTTGGGCCTTCTCTCCTATTAAGGAAAAGGTTTAGAACTTAATCCACCACGCTGCTCCACTGCGGGTTGGCGGATATACGTGTGTCAGAATTTCTTCTGGCACATGTAGGTTGCCTCACGATGTTTTTCTTCACCGATGAGCTCGAGATGAATTTAAACACAAATTTAGCACTTGAAAAATCAGCGGTGCTAGCCGGGGTTTGAACCTGCGATCATCAGTTGAGATCGACGTGTTCTAACCTCTAGGCCATCTCGGCTCAACGGTTAAGTTTTATTTTTCTAAAATAATGATAATGCTGTTTAACGAATATTTCTTTATTTACATAAACACTATTTACAATGTTCTTGTAGCTTAAATGAAACAATTATTAAATAATTATCAAAAATTTTCACCCATTCACCCCGCCCTTATGCTGTTATCATAATAATATAATTATACCATCTTAGAACGTTGGAATTCAAGAATGAATACAAATATGAATTATTTACGTTTGCTAAATTAATTACAATGTGGTTTAAGGTATATTTGTTTATTTGTTTAAAATCGTTTTGTGGTTAAAAAAATAAACAATTATTTCATCGTTATCGAAATAAGATGAATAACAAAAAAAAAATTAATATGGTTTGCCGATTATTATACTTACTACCAAATTGGATTTTACCAATCAAGATAAAAAAAACTTGTGAAAATAAATTAAGTTAAATATAAACAGTACCTACCGTATTTTATGTGTGTATAATATACTTGACATTATATACATAGGTACATATATACATAAAATATACGTTAAACGAGTATACAGTACAAACAATTTTCAATGAATATGTTTAGTTAATTTAAACATTGTTTCATAAACATCACCATTAACAATTCACAAGAATAAATTACGAAATAATTAAATGTTAAAATTTACAGCACTCACTAATTATTTTACGTGAATATTATTCTATTAAATACTTAAGTCGCTAAGAATACTATACAAAACATTTTCATAACCTAATTACTATTGTTAGTTGTACTGTAAAATCTTAATACAAGAGGTAAACAGTGCTCCGGGCAATATTATTAGGTATGGTTATATTTGCGCTGAGGCCAAGAGGCAATGGGGCGTCTAACGATTCTCTTGCAGTTGCAGACTTGCACAATTTGAGGCGCCATTTAATGTTCCGACAGCTTTCACTAACGGTAGCATAAGTTCAGATTTTTATTCAATACCGAGCCAACACGTTCGAAGGGGTCGTAACCTACTTCCAGAGTTAATTTAATTAAGCACCTGCTTCTAGGCCACCTGGTTTCAGTTTGTGGTGTCATTCGGTGCATACTGACTATCTTTGGAGGTATCTTATAACTTGGAAACGGTTTTTATTATTTTTAAAGTATATTAATTGAATTATTACTTGTACGAGGTTATTGAATTCATGGTTCATTTTATTTAGTTTTTTTTATTCGTATTTTTGTCGATATTTTATGTTTTCTTTTTAAATTTACATTCATTTTTGTATTTCACAAATTGATTTCAGACAAAGGTTTCAATAATAATTAAACAAAAGAGAATAAAAATCTCTACGTGCGATTGTTTTTTTATCGTGTAAGTCTTTATTTTTACAGTTCTAATTTATAATTTAAAATTGATACCGCGGGTAAATGAAACGATATTTTTATTTAAATCGAAGATATTCGTTCTTACTATTGGAAACGAAAAATTATTACCCGCTGTATTCTGAATTTTAATTGATCCTACGAGTCCTTAATCAAGCATCTTAATTAAAATAAATGCGTTCATTGTTGTAAATATTCCATTGTTAATCTCCGTCGCTTAAAACCTTATTTCAAACTTAAAACGGCATAAAGGAATTTAAATTTACGTTAATCTTGAAATTTTACATTCGAAAGATAATCTTCTAGAGTATTGGTTGAAAAGCGATAAAGTTCAAAATTAAATTCTGATTAATCCCCGCCTATAAATAAGTTCTTTGGCGATAAATTTGAAACGCTTTAGCAAACGTGAATTCAATTTAGTTCCCTCGATTACTATGCTAGAGTTTCTATAAATGCATAATTATAGGTCTGAAAATTTTAAAATATTATCAGAAAAAATATTAAATGAAACCAATAAGTTTTACTAATTCCAAATAACTGCCCTAATATGAAACGAAGGGATATACCATGTAAAAATGTTCGTGAAAAAATGTATTACTGTCATGATACTGTCGAAAATGGCTTTTAACGATGTATTATTTTTGACAGCTGAATATGCAAGTGTCATGGGTGCGACATCGGGACATTCATCTGCTGACAGTGGGGCGTTACACCTACACGAGCGATCAGAGGTTTCGATCGATACACCTGCCTCATTCTGAAGATTGGACGTTACAGGTAAGTTACCAATGTAACTCATATGGATGCCGATAAGCAATAATGTGTCAACCCACAAAAAGTTGAATTCGGAGATATTGATGTATTTTAATACTGCATCAACTATTTAACCTTATTAAAAAAATTGAAGTCATATAAACTAAATAAGTACGGAATTTTTTTTAATTAATTGGTTCGAATTTCAAGTGCGTTCCATATTTTGCAATTTATACAACAATTTCAAACTTTTTATTAGATAATATATTAAATATATAATATATTTTAATTTATTATACTTTTTATCAAAAAAAATAAAAGAATGATATATACTTCTTCAAACATATTTGTTAAGAATAGGTGTGACATGTTTAGACGCCATTTTCTCAAAATGAAGTCCGTGTGGCTTAACACAGTATTGCTTATCATTGTCCATACAATATTGCCCCCAAGCAAAACTAACTGATTATATTGTTATTTGAGTAATAACATATTTATATAATAAAGTACATTAAAATATACCTTTCAATACGTGAGTTATATTTCGTGGCTTTTTTTATATTTTTTTTCACTTATATTATAAAAAAATGAGCGATAATAATAAAGACTACATTATATAATAAAAAAATATATAGTAAGTTTTATATCCAACAGACGAATAACTTATTCGAAGTTTTACAAGAAAATATTTCTTTTCGATTCTGTCTGGTAAATTGATTCCAATATCGAATAGAAAAGTTATACCTTCGGTCAAATTGAAAGAAATTTAACATTGAGATTTATAAAGTTAGATTAGGCTAGCAGACTAGCAGTCAACGACTGTTTAATAGCGGGCTATATAAACAAGAGATTTTATATATTTAATTTATAATGCATAATATAAATTGGACACTGACAAGCAATATTGTGTCAACCCACACGGACTTCATTTTAAGAAAATGGCGTCTAAAGATGTCAAACCTATTCTAAACAAATTTGTTTGATGACGTAAATACCTATCTTCTCTTTTCTATTTTGATAAAATTTATTATGAATTTAAAGCAGATAGATAAGATTATCCAATAAAAGTTTTTTTTTTTTAATCTATGAAATTATTGCAAAATATTAAGCCAATTCAATTCGGAACGGATTCAATTAAGAAACTTTTTCCCGTACTTATTTAGTTTTGATGGTTTGAAAAATATTGAATAAAGTTAAATACGTGAAAATACGTTAATATCTTCAAATTCGACTTTTTGTGGATTGACACCTTATTGCTTATCAGCATCCAATTGTCCTTTGTATTTATTACGTTTTATATTTTAAATTGTTATACCTAATTAAAATGATTCACTAATAACGAATTTCGTTTGTCATGCCTTTGTTTAAATTGTAAGAACTATAATATTAAGATTTATGAAGCACTAACTACCTTTCGCTGTTTCACTCCGTGATGTAATATGAAAAGACAAACCTATCAATACATATAAAATTACTTGTCCTGACTCATTCATCAACGCAAAGACTATACCACATACATAGTTACAAACAAATATTACATCCTTATTAGTATAGATAACTTTGTCCTTTACGTATTTATATTTTTATAATGCTGAAACAGCGTCGGGTCCAAACACAAATGGTATCATTATTCTCCTTTACGTTTTCATTTGAATTTTTAAAACTACTTTTATATTTTCCGCAATACAGAAGCTTAACATATAAATAATGTTCTTTGTATGCCGTAAAAATAAAAGCGTGAATCAAACCGGTTTCTGTTTCATACGCTCGGTATTATTTACATTTAATTTTGCGGTTTTAAATTTTTAAACAGAGAAATATATTTTATTGAATACTAGCTGTGTCCGCGACTTCGTTCGCGTGAACTACAGGGTGCTTGGCATGTCTCATACAAAGCAAGGCTGTAGTCTGCGGTATATCTCAAGAAAGGAAGATTTTTTTTTATTTATTGATATGAATGACATTTCTTAAATTAAAGTAGCCTGAGTTACTCTTTATAACATTAGCTATTTGATACTCAAAATCCCGTCAAAAAAAGGTGCATCTGTTTTACATATTAGGCGGAATAAAGAGACAGTCAAACAGAAATTTATAAAATTGATTTTTTGGTGTAAGTACAGTATATACGTTCATATAAATTAAGTAAAGAGCTGTTTTGAAATTACCTACAGAAACTAAAATTTCGTTTGTTTGTATGTATGGGTAAAGTTTTTTCACGATAGCTAAAACAAAACTGAACAGATTTTGATGAAACTTTACTATATAGATTATACATTAGAATAACAATTGGGCTATATATCAATAACCACGCGGGAAAAGCCGCGAGCGGATGCTAACTGTAAATAATTGTTCCAATAAAACACCTCGGATGCGACCGTACAATTATTTTTACGTTTAAATAAAATAAAACCTTATTTTATTTATTTTTTTCACATCAGCACTTCCATAAAGTTAATGTGGCGAAGAAATAAAAAAGTCGATAAACTTTTATCACCACTTCACTTAAGACATTAGTACTTTACGTGATCTGTAAGAGATGCGAGTAGCTCGTATTGAAACGAACTTGCTTATCCTTCAAGTTTTCTCGTAAAATGTAAGTTTTACCATCAATCGCTAACGTTCTTTAACTTAATTGATACACTAAAATGCATGTGTAACATGTGATTTGTACTTTGTGTGTGTTTGTTTTTTTTATTTCTCCCTAATTCACTGCGTGTGTGTGTGTGTGTGTGAGAGAGAGAGAGAGGTAAAGAAAATAAAACTACTTTTTTGGATCGTGATCTGTATAGTTCAATTTATAGTGGTTACCAATATAAAATATATTCAAAATCACTATGTCATAAGATACTATTGCATAGTTTATGCTTATATCTAACTAATTTTTTTCTTGTTTCAGATAAAATATCCACAACATAGAGATTCCGGTATCTACGAGTGTCAAATATCGACTACGCCTCATATGAGCCATTTTATACATTTAAACGTCGTTGGTGAGTTTATTTTACTTTAAACGTTTTTTTAAGTATAACCTAGCAAGCTGGCCAGTAGTTCTGACGTTATGAATCGATGTTATATTGTATATCTATTTAATAAACTGTATACTCGCTATATTGGAAATAGTGCTTGTATTTACAACATGTATTATTCTTAAGGTCGTATACGTCACACTAATATAACATGGCGCCATTGCAGGCTGCTATAGCAGTGATCAGAATGATGGTTTAATATAGATAATGATGAAAACGATAATTTTATCAATATTAATATAATTACGGTGATACTAATATATTTATCTAGACATGTTATTTATTCATCTATTAAATAGGAAGCCAAAATGTTTAATGACTTTTGAATTGTTAAAATCAAAAATTATACATATAAGATATGTGGTCACAAAGTACGTTACAGTTATTTATTAGATCGGAGTGCAATGCAAACTCAGTTGCATGCTAAAAATTTGAGTTCATTTTTTTTGTTTTTATTTAAATAATAAAGTTTAAAATGCAATAAAAAAACTAAATTATTTAATGTAAAGACGTTATAGAGTTGTCATTAGTTTTTAGATATTACAAAGAAAATAAATGTACGTATACCTACGTTTTTAGTATATAAAATAATGGATCACATAACAATATGTGGTTATCTTTGTCTATGAATATTGTAAAATATATGTTTATACAATATATTTCTTAATTAATAACGGCCCTGATATCTAAGACTAGCTGCTCCTTGCGGTGTCACGCGCGTTTATTGATACTGCTTCGCTCGTATGAGTCGAAGCGTGATGTAATATAGCCAGCCTTTCTCAATAAATAGACTATCAAACACAAAAATATTTTTTCAATTCAAACCAGTAGTTCTTGAGATTAGCACGTTTAAACAAACGAACTAACTATTTAGCTTATAATACTAGTATAGATTTCAATGATTTTATAATCTTTGGGTTAAAAAAAGATTATTGTTAGTGTAACGTGTGTATTTGTGTAGAGAGGATACATATGTGCCGAAACAAACTAAACGGATTAACGGTATTGATTTTGTTATGTTTGTTTATAACATATAGATAATTTGATCGAGAATGTTCTAAGTTTATTTTGTTACTATTTAGAGATTCTTTTTTTTAAGTCGAGATGGCCTTGTGGTTAGAACACGTCGATCTAAACCGTTGATCGCAGGTTCAAGCTAGCATCGCTGATTTTCAAGTGCTAAATTTGTTTTTAAATTCACCTCGGGCTCGGCGGTGAATTAAAACATCTTGAGGAAACCTGCATGTGTCGGGAGAAATCTTGACACATGTATATCCGGCAACCCGCAGTGGAGCAGCGTGGCGAATGCCACGCTAAACCTTCTCCTTAATAGGAGAAGAGACAGGCTATTTACTAGTTTACTTTTGTTTTAAAGTCGTTATATATTTTTATGATTGTAATATAATTATTATATTGTTTACGCTTAGTGGTAGAATACATACTTGACAAATGTGTTGTATCTACAAAATCATATCTTGACTGGCTTACATCAATAAATTTAAAAAAAAATGTAAAATTCGAAATAAAAACTATTTCAAATTTATATGTTTCACAATTTTAAAAACATTTTGCAAGTCAAATTATAAAGATTCTAATTTTAGGTCAACTCTGCTTGAAGCAATCAAATTTTAGACGTCGAAAAAAAATTCTAGGTGAATTTCATAAAGAAATGCAAAAATGTGTAAAAAGCTGTAAAATTACATTAAAAGAACATCGTAGTACGAAAAAATATTATTAAATTAAATATGATTTTTTTTATTAATAACTATTGAAAAATATTATATATAATATATGTAATATTTAAATCCTTGTCGGTATAGAAATGTCTTTGAACTGAATAATTTGTAAATATTTTTGTATGTGTGTATTTATATAAAATATAGTTAAAATTTCATTAATGAATACGATTCCTTTTAAATTTACTAATACTTTCTAAGGGAAAATATATATTAATGTTTTTATTTCTTCTTTATTTTTTTTTCTATCATTTTTTTTTAATTTTAGTAATAAAATGATGAAAGTAGAACATAAATTACGACCCGGCGTTAAAGATTTATTCGTGACGGCAGTTTAAAATCGCTGCGTTTTGCAAAATGCAAATTTTAATTGGATAGTCATTTTCGTTATGCAACTTTTTCTATAAAATTTATTGGAATAAATTTTATCATAATCACCGATTTTAAAAAATTGAGAAATACTCTCATATTTATTACAGAAATCAGTAATTTATATTATTTAATCATTATGAATCTTGCCGCAAATAAAAATATTATATTGTGTGTGTTTAAAAAGTGAACATTTTTAAAAATTTTATTTTAGAATAGACACCAACAGTAGCAGGGCTATGTCCAAACTAAATATTTTTGAATTTATTTGTTGTTCGATCGCTCGGCCTCCTTTTCACGCATCAAACGAGTATACGGATTTTAATAAAACTCTGACATGGCGATTCTTTATTCCCTGGCTTAAATAGAATACATTTTTTAAATAAAAGGCTTTACGAGGAATAGTTATAAAAATAACCGCCATTTAACTTCTACGCAAACGATATTATATGTACTGCAATTTAACGAAAACATCATATATGGATGCTGATAAGCAATTCGGAGATATTGATCTATTCTGATTATGCGTCACGTATTCAACATTATTCAAGTCATCTTAACTATAGTATGAAAAAAGTTCCTTAATCTAATATTTCGGATATTAAATCGTGTTCCATATTTAAAAACGGAAGTTATTATTAATTAAAACTTTTTATATACCAATCAATTATTTATTAAAAATATACATGGTAAGGTAAATAAGAGCGTTAAATAAACCACAGAGGTTTATCCTTATCGCTAAGATCCGCTCCGATTAGACCCGCTGCTTAAAATCTTATTCTTGTCTAGATAAGACAAGTACTGATTTGCACAAAGCCATCGCCATTTGACCTCCATAACCCAAGTCTAGACGCAGACTAGAATAACTTCTCTACTGAGAGTTGTAATATTTTCCTAAGGGCTTAATGCATTAAGAGGTTATAACAACCAAGAGTCACGGCATGTATTCCAAAAGACTCTTCAAGCGTTCCACGAATATATCCAAGCAGAAATATTTACATAACAAAAATTTTTATGCTTAAGATAACTTAATTACTAGATAAAATTTTCAGAGAATAAAATTATTCAAACTTACCCTCAGAATATTGTAAAGGTCCTTAAAAATATGACGATGGAAATAAAATACCTTATAACGTAATTAACTGTTTCACAACTTTCCACAGAAGAAAACTGAAGTATCATAAACCAACATTCAAAGCTGAATTTCGTTAAAAAGTTATTCCAAAGTAAACCCCGTCACGAGCCTCCTCGAGTTAGTGGGTACTAAAATGTTTACGTTTGAGCAAGTTTAATTATGTGCGGCATATTAAAGACACGCACGGTTCAAAGAAAAACATCGTTGCCAAACTTAGTTTTTACTGACGACAAATTGAATTTACCACTTTCTGTCAAAATTTCTATTAAAAATATCGGATTTAATAACAATTTTATTTATTGTAAAAAAAATCAATACATAATTATTATTATTTACCAGTAAATATTTTTAAATGTTAAAAATTACTTCGTATTTACGAAATGCTTGGTTGGTATATTTTTAACCATTTTGGCTTGGAATTGTTCTACAGAAAGCACAATTGATTCTGATAAATAATTGGAAAATAATTTAATTTTTAGACAACTTTTAAGAATAGGCATTTCATTACACAGACGAAAAACTGCGTAGCAACAACGCAAAGAAAATAATTAATAGGCCCATACATTAATAATGACCGATGTATACTGAAGTCACTGCAACTGTATGTTACCTACAATAAAGGTTTCGTGTTCGATTCCCGTCTATCGTTTTAGGCGCGAAATCTGCGTTTTGTATTGTATTTGTACACATTCTTTTCGTTCATTTACTTTCTTTTTTGCGCATACATCTATATTAATTTTATAATATACAGGTAAAAATTGCATTTACAAACTTACAAACAAATAGGTAGGGTTACCCCCTACTCTCCGAAACGATTGATTCGATTTGAAAAATTATTTTTACGTTGGATAGGAAGGAGGAAGGCTATATTACATCACGCTACGACTCAAAGGATCGAAGCAGTAACCATAAACGCGAGGAGCAGCCAGTGTATTATATGCTCTACTCATTTTACTGTATTGAGTCCACAGAGCTACACATTACTGTTTCGTTGGCGAGGTAATTACGGGAATTGACTAAACCAGTGTAATTAGAGACGCAGGGGACATTACAATTTATGTATCACGGTTGGTAGCACATTGGCAATTTACGGTAAATTTAATACCTCTGAGATTGATGTTCGTAGACAGGTATTTAGGTTTGTAGACTAATCATGTATTTTACAAAACTGTACACTAACAAAAAATTATATTATTCTTTTATAATATATGGCAATGGTAAACCATATGATAATAATAAAACTTTACTGAATAAATAAGACATTTTTTTTATAAATAGCTGTGACGGCGAACTACGTACCGCCTTAAAATCAAAATGTGTTAACTTATTAGCCACTTAATACAAAATGTATGAGAAAATGTATTTTTCCTCATAATTTTTTTCTTATACATTTTTTCGATGTTTTAATAATGTTTATCTGCTATTCGGAGCGGAGAAAAATCCAACGAATGAAGGATTATAAAAATGAGTGCGGTCGTTCCTGAGTTATAGCCGGTGTAAATAACTCGATTTTGTTATATTTTACATTTATAACAGAGCAAAACATGAGTGCTGATAAGCAATAATGTGTTAACCCACAAACAGTCAAATACTGATGTATTCTGATTATGCGTCACCTATTTAACTTTATTCAAACAATTTTGAAGTTATCTAAGCTAAATAAGTACGAAAAAAAATTCTTAATATAATGTTTTGAATTTCAAGCGCGTTTCATATTTTGTAATTTATACGAGATAATATATTAAATATATCATTCTGATTTTAATTCATTATACCTTGTATCAAAAAATAAAAGAAAAGATATATACGACTTCCAAAAAATTTATTAAGAATAGGTTTGACATCTTTAGACGCCATTTTCTCGAAATTAAGTCCGTGTGGCTTGACACAGTATTTCTTATCAGCGTCCACATGTACTATATCCTTCGAAGTTCTGTTATTGCTGTTAATTAGAAACATGACTTAAAAGCTAGAAAAAGCGGGATGGTATCGAAGGGATGTTGGTTCTAAACCAATATTTGCAATTTTAAATATGTTACTTTTTTAATATTTCTTGAACATAGAATTTCAATATAGTATTTACAAAATTAGCAAAATTTTTTGCATAAATTAAAAGAATAATATTTATAAGTTTTGCTCTCAGACTATTATAAAGATTCACAAAAGTTTTTTTTGTCATTGCTTACACCTGAAAAAATTTACTGTTAATGTCTTATTTTCATAAACAATATATGTGGGATATGTGAGCACTTTGATATTTCATGCCGCATTAGCATTAAAGTGACTGAATTAAAAAAAATCACATTTTGGATTAAAAACGTAAAAAATGTTTTATAAATTTTGAACCACAGTTTATTTAAAATTCAATTTTAATTACGACCTTAATTAACGAGTGTCACATAGATTCAGCGCTGGATTTGCTATAGGAGCACTAGGGGCCAGTGGCCAGGACGGTAATATTTCTAGGGCAGCAAAATTACGGATGTGTGAGTTTTTTAAGTTATTAAATTAAAATTTATTATAAACTATTTCTTATTTTTAAGAGCGCTTTTTCTACTACAAAAATTTACATAGGTAATGAAACTTAAAGGTTAATTGACGGAATTTTCCACTGTGCCCCACTTAAGAGTAAATCCGGCCCTGCATAGATTTTGAATTCGGTTACTCTAATACTAACCGAGCAAAGGCGGTAAACTAAATTGCAGCTCTAAGAATTTTATTCAGAATTGTTACTTTCTTGTATACATTTAACTAAATTTAAATAATGAAATTGATTTCGTGACATATATCTCAACAACAATGTTTATGTGCAACATCAAGTGTTACAATACACGACCACTCTGGTGTGTGTTGAATGTTACTCTAATACCGACGTTCCGACTTCGATTCTCGCTCGGGGCAGATGTTAATATTTGTATAAATATTTATTTTTAGACTAGACCTTAGGTATTTGTACTCGTGGGTCTCTTCATGGTGCCTCGGAAAGGACGTAAAGCCCTCGGTTCTGGTCGTTATCGCAATCACCTGATAATGATCGTTACTGTTAGTAGGGAAATTATTCTTGTCTAAATAGTTACTGGCTTCCTTTCGTGGGCTGCGAAGGTTAGATGGCAGTCGCTCTGTGTAAAAATCAGTAACTTGTCAATATCTGGAACAGAATAGAAAGAAGACCCTGTTGTTACCGGAAAAAACACTGGATAAATGATGACAATGATAAAGTTTTACAATACATGAGCAATAATATTATAAAACTAGATAGATGTGTTATAAGCTCATGGATTTTGACTTCCAGAATGTCGACTATTTTGGACAACGTTGCTTAGTAACCAGCTAGCGGCTGAATACAACAGAGGAAGTTTCTTTGAACCAATGTCATTGTACACGACCTATTAAATTAATACTTAGGTCTATATCTGAATTAATCTTATTGAGGACAAAAAAATTGTCTGAAAAAAAAATTGTCACGTCACCAAAACTTTCAGCGTACGCATTCAGTTTTGCGAATTAATATCTTGATGTAAAAACATGGCCGACATTAACGATGTTTATCGCTAGGCGTTTATTATCAAGTAATAAAAGTCCGCGGAGGCGACTACCCGAGAGTGCTGTAAAAAACGTCTCCGTTAAAATTAATTTCTTCCAACGGCACAGCTTTTTATATTTTCATTATCTTGCGAAGTCTACAAGATACTGGATAGTTAGAGTTATTAGTTGCGGAGTTTTTTACATTTTAATATAGAATCGAGTGGTTCGACTTTGTTTACGAGGATTTATTAAAATTCTCTCATTAAGTTTCGTTTAGAAATGTCTAACTAGTTTAACGCTTGAATAATTCTTACATCTTTCTTTGTTTTAAAAGTATAAAGTGGATTTCAATGTTCAACTATATAGAATACTTTTTAAGTGTCACGTTAATGAGTATTAATTTTTTTTAATTAGCTGAAATGGTCTAGTGGTTAGAACACGTCGGTCTTAACCGCTGTTCGCGGGTTCAAACCCCGGCTAGCACCGCTGACTTTTTAAGTGTTAAATTTGTGTTTAAATTCATCTTGAGCTCGGCGGTGAAGGAAAACATCGTGAGGAAACCTGCATGTGCCGGGAGAAATCCTGACACATGTATATCTACCAACCCGCAGTAGAGCAGCGTGGTGGATTAAGCTCTAAAACTTTATCCTTAATAGATTTTTTTTATTGAAATTATATTAGCAAAACATTTTTTTACAAAAACAAATACAATAGAAATGTATTAAAAAAAAAGTTCCTAGATTTTACCCAACTTAGGCATTCAGGGGTGACACTTGATAGCACGGATATTGTAAGGATTCTAGCAATACTACACCGATCTACGCCTCTGGCGTTTGAACGTCATAGTGGAATTAGGAAACTTACCCACACAAATGCTGAAAAAAAAAAAAAACATATAAAATGACATACGCGAATACACAATACAGATAATAGAAGAGAAATAACAGTTGTATAATAAATATTTACATTTTTTTTCAAAATTAATCTTTGTCAGAGTTACACCTAGAGTTTCCACCCGTACTTTATTATAAAGTATTGTACTTTATTTCGTTTCTTTATGAGAATAATAAAGTATGCGAAAATCATTTATTTCGCACAATTTTATTTCTGTCGGCCATTTCACTTACATTATACACAAAATCGTTGTTTCTAAAACATTTTCCGTTAAACAGATTAGATGCCGAATAAGATCGATAATAATTGACGAAAATACCTTCTGGCTATCGCCACTTGCCTTTTAATTAGTAACTTCAACGTTACTGTAAATTGGAAAGATGCTGTGAAGCTGTTTAACAGTGCTAATTATTCTTAAAAGTCGCTAAAATAATGACAAATATGTTTATGGCGAAATTATAGAGTAAAAAAAATGTACTATATTTTTTTACGACGTACTTTTTTTCTACCTTTTTATATCCAATATACTTTATTTGAACAAAAGAAAGTGGCAACACAATTTACGACAAAATATTTAAACCAATTTGGCCACATTTATAATCGTAAGCCTGGAGTCAGTACATTATAATTTGTTGATATGAGTTGAAGATTCAACAAAATATTGCGCATGATGTGAAACTATTTCAATTTAATGCATGAATGAATTCAATGCATGCATTGTGTAACTCGATATGCACAAATGGAATTGTTGGTGATATGACGTCATGAATTAATTTTCATGCTATTAAATTTGTAATGTAACGAAATGAAGTAAGTAACAATTGCAAAAAAGTAACGCTGAACTTTACTATTTTGCAAAAGAAATATTCTTTCTTGTAATTATAGAAATAGATAGTTTCACGTCACAATTAAACTGTGAAATAACTTGACATAATTTAAAGTTTTAAAAAATAATTGCACTTACAAGAACTACCAGCGTCGTAAATTCAATACGAATATTGTAAATTAAAATCAAGTTTAGTTTTGCAAGCACTTTTGAATCACCGATACAGTAACAAAAAAGAAAACAATAAAAAAATGACCACAAATTCGGAATGTAGATTCTACCGAGAAGAACCGGCAATAAACTCGATAGTTATTCTTTTAATTTTTTTTATATTTTTATTATATTTGTAACTCTTAAATGTGTGTATTGTACATACATTTAAGAGTTACAAATATATTAAATACCTTATGTGAATCCAGCTTATACTAAATCCAAGCATCTTTATCATCTATACTAATAATAAAATTCTAAAGGGTCGCTGTCTGTACTTGGAAGATATATGAAAAAAAATATTATAGAGGGCCTATACCAACGCAATAGAACCCAAAACAATGATTTTTAGAATTCTTATCTGTTTGTCTGTTTGTCTGTTTGTCTGTTTATCTGTGCGTTTGTGCACGCTAATCTCAGAAACGGCTTATCCGATTTAGATGCGGTTTTCTCTAATATATTGTAGTAAGCTTCACTTAAGATTTAGGGTTTGTTTCATGTCATCTATGTATATAGTCTTGAACGGAATCATATGTTTTCCCTATAAAAGACTTTTGAATATATACTTTGAATTTATTATGTAACACTTTGTGGAATTTAATTATAAAAACGAATATTTTCCTCCAACAAGGTACATTGCCTTTTGCGGAGTCGGAAATACGACGTTATAAGTTTATCCTTTTATTTAATTATATGTAATTAATTTAGATTAATGTAAATTCGGCCTAACTCATCTTAAAATTTCAGAACCAACAACGGAAATAATAGGCGGTCCAGACCTATATATTGATCGCGGCAGCACTATCAATTTAACGTGCGTGGTGCTCTACTCGCCCGAGCCGCCCGCCTACATATTCTGGAACCATAACGATGCGGTAATTAATTATTTAACTTATAGAGATTTGTGTGGGTATCATGAATACAGGAGTACGTGTAATAAGAAAATTCGAAAACGGCATACTTATTTGGAATAAGTTATTTTGTAACGATCTGTATTCGTTAAAATTATTTCTGATAAAGATATTTAAACAATGTCATATACATTATCATAATATCGATAAATAATAAATAAATAAATAAATAACGCATCACACTCAACGGCCCCCATTAAGATCTCATGACCTTGTGTCGGGGGTCCGGAAACACTCACAATGCAAACACAAACACCCAGACCACGACAAACATCCGTATGGCCAATACACACGTTTGCCGTGAGCGGGGATCGAACCCGCGACCGTAAGCGCTTTAGTCAGTTGCAGTGACCACTGCGCCAACGCGTCTGTCATGTCTGATAATCAAAACTTAAAATCAAAAGATATAGTAAGTCATATAATGTCTTAATTTACATACATGATTTAACCGTCAATGTGATGTAGTGAGTGCACAAATACTCGAATTAAGAGTATGGACTACACTCTTCCGGGTCTCACACGAAATCGACAAGTGAATACTGCACCAAAAACAATACACATATAACTGGGTGATCAAACTAAATTATAATTTCCCTTTAATTATGACAGCCACTGACAGTCTAACATATTTCCGACAGGTTAAAATAAGGATAATAACACCTTTAAAGTCGTCAAATGTCGTATTCAATAATTTGTCTGATAATAACTATAGACAAACGTACATACTACAAACATCGCAAACCATAACACAAAACTACCAGCTATTTGTCGAACAGTGTCGCTGTCACAAATAATCTCACATTAATGTCATTTTAGTACAAACTAACGCTTTCAACTGTGCGTTTCAGCTGTCAAAATGTTTCATATTTTGATAGCGAGAGTGTTTCACGATAACCCCACTAAATATAATCAGTGTAAGCGCTAATTAAAATACAAATATGCTTTATTCGAATAGAGTTTCAACGCAACTTTGAATTGTCAATGAACGAATGAGTTTTTTTTAATCTTCTTTAAATATTCTCAGCTACCACTAATTATAATTTGTAATGAAATAAAGCCACCAAATTTCTCTATAATCTCTTTCAAAATCAATTCAGTTCAATAATTTTAGTGAGCAGTAATAACATTTTAAAATGTGCTTGTATACAGATAATAAGCTACGATTCGCCGAGAGGCGGCGTGTCTGTAGTGACAGAGAAAGGTGAAACAACTACCTCATTCCTCCTCATCCAACAAGCGAGGCCTTCAGACTCAGGGAACTACCAGTGTAATCCGAGCAACGCTCAGTCTAAGAGCGTCGTGGTACATGTACTAAATGGTGAGTTTTACATTTTTATTAATATATTTTTTTAATTAGTCTTTTTAATAAATTCCTATTAAAGTAAGATAAATTATAAGAAGATATATGTAGGGTGCAATTAATGCACCTTAAATGCCCTATTGTAAGAAGATTATGACTCAAAATCGCAATATATAATCATAAGAAAATTTTTAATATATATTCGTAAGTAAGAGACAGATATATTTGCCGACTTTCTTTAACTCTTTATCACGATCGATTTTAATATAATTCACGAAGTAAATCATTTATGAAAAATATTATATCCAAGACTTATGACGGTACTATCTATTAGGTAGAACCCAATTTCCTTGATAAATGACCTCCAAATGATAAAGTAGGAGAAATATTTTTAAATCGATGGACGAATAAAACCCTAGCTGCTGTTACCGGTAAAACAACGAGATCCATGAATCAAAGAAATAAATCGCAGAATTAAATGAACTGTTGATTGATTTTATTAGCAACTGTGTTTAGATAAGATTCTATTTCGCAACGCTTTTGAAGATTAAAGAAAATATAAACTTATATTTATTGAAACAATAAATATTGGAAGATTTTCTGTCGCTTTGTTTTCGAATTGAGTGACAAAGGGTAACGCCCGCGGGTTGGTTATATTTGATTTTAAGTAAAAAGGCACTATAATATATACATAAAATATAAAATGAAACCATATTTGTAATCGCATTCACAAATATACATTACGTAATATTTGACTTGGGTATTTGAATTCGTTAAATACGTCTACAAATAAATTAATTCTATCAAGATTACAAACGATAATAATATTATTATTAAGAAGTAAATTATTTAACTAATGCTATATTTCTATTAATAATCTAAAATTAATTTAGTCATCATATGATTTATTGCTTTATTAATTTAATGTTCATTCGGCAATGCTATTGTTGAGAACAGTTTTAATTTTTGCCAAAGAAGCAAATTCGATTTTCCCTTTGTCAGGTGAGTATCCAGCAGCTATGCAGAGGGGAGGACAAGCCTTCGCACCCACTTCGACCCACTGCATCGTACTGGCGACGAGCATCTTCTTAGCATTATCTTGACACATACAAACATACGTATCCGTGTAAATAGAATTTCGATCTATTTCGCTGTTTATAATGATGCTTGTGATATCATTGTAGATTGATTTTTGTATTTAAAAATCTTTAACGTTTAAGTAATTTGGCATAATGAACACGCTGATTGATATATACGACTATCTGATCTAGAAATGTACAAGATTTAATGCTACAGACGAGGATCTAAATGCATTAGTTTGATGACGTCAGTACACTTAGATGAATGCTATACGTTCATGTGAGCATCAATTAAGTCCATGGCTTTAATCACGACAAACCTGCAGTTCGATGAAAGAAGAATGTATACCTATGATTTCTCGAAGGTGTTTTTTGTCGTTATGAGTTTTCTCTCTTAATATTAAATAAAAATAATTGTTTGAAACTCAATTTTGAAAATTATTTTACGGTGATTTGACAGATATTAAGAGAATAATATATAAATTAATGTTACGTAACTAAATACTAACAGTGCAAAGTATTTTCACGGATCACGTTGTGTTGAGCGATAATTATATTTCTAAGTTTTACTCTTAAGACCGATAAAAAACAATTTTGAAATCTAGCAACAGATATGTCATAAGTAATTACGAAAGCTGTGAATCTCAAAAATAAGGCACTGAAAACAAATTCTTTCAAGTGTAAAGCAATGATAAAAAACTATTGTAAATCTTTATGAAAGTTTGAGAGTCAAACTTATAAGTGTAATTCTCGCCTTAGTACATTTTAAAACTGTCAGTCCCGAACGCCATACACAAGTATTCTGACGTCATTTTAAACGCAATGATTGGTTAACTGGCGCTAGTATTAAAGTGTAATATCTGCCTTAGAATCTTGTATGAAGTGAGTACGCGTGATCATTTGAAACACAAATGTCACTGTAAGCAGCAGAAATAATTGTGCTATTTTATAGTGTGGGTTGTGTTATGTACGATATAAATTTAATTAATCCCTGAGCAAGTAGAGATGCTTGTTTCTTATAGAGCTGTATATATATATTTTAAGATTAATGACTGTATTGATTTTAAATATAAAGTACGAGACAGATTTTTTTCTAATACGTTTATAAGTCTCTGCTTACGATTCTAATGTAGATAGGTTGTTTAAAGTTATAATTAAATTTGCTTTCATCTGAAATTCCTTTCCAAAATAACTCTTCTGTTCATCAAAAACGAGTAACGTAAAGTGACTTACCAAAACATGTTTAAAGATGAAACCAGTGCGTGAGATATAAAAGTAAACAGGAATGATAAAAACAGCTGACAATACTATATTAAAACAATGTTTAGGAAATACAAGGACTGTATATATAATGAGTAAAGATATACGAATCATTCTATCTAGCTTTACTCTGAATTAAGAAATGTAAAATTGTAAGTATCTTATATTTTAGCTGTTATTCTGTGGATTAAAATGTTGTAAATACTATGTATAAAAGAAGACTCTATACAGGTCCAAAGAATGTTTGCCAACTCAAATCTATATGTATTATTTATGAAAGGTAATTTTTTGTCGATATGAAATATCTTCTTTAATACTGCATTAAAATAAATGTTTAATGCGCCATTTGGATGATCATATTCTGTTTTAATTTCCATAACGATGAAGCTAAGATCGTAAAATTAATGTTTTTATTAAAATATGGTTTAAATTCAAACTAGGTATGATTTGTACTTAGTTTGATTAAACTTTAAAGTATGAAAAAGTGTCATATTTTTTTTTTACTTGAACCTTAAAAACGGAGCCTTTATAGTGACCGACTCGATGTTTGATGATAAAATTCTATAAAAGATAAAAAATGAATATGATCATCAAAAGCATTTCATAGCAATAGGTTTCTACAATTAAATTGTGTTCTAATAGTGTACTTTTAAACTATTTTTCTACAATAAAATTTTTTCAACAATATTGTTTAATGTGAAAACTATAGATATATTCCCGTCTTTACTTACGATGTCTCGAAAGTAGGATGAGATATAAAAACATTTTTCTATTTTGTAACTAATATTTGTATTTTTTTAAATCTCGACCTGTGTATAGTCTATGTAATTAAACATATTATTAGAATTTAAATAGGATAATTTTTTAGTATTAAAATAGGAAAAAAAATATAAATTTTACAGTTTAGATAAATATCTTATATTTTGTTTAACGCAATCTGCAAATTCCTACATTATCGTGATTTTTTCCCTATGTTTAAGGACGCTTTTACATTCTTCGATACGATATTCGTATCGGGTTATCGACGACCGGTAACGATAACAATATAGTTCAGATTTTATAAATATTTTAATCCAATACGATATATTTTAAATAAAAAGTTATTCGTATAACATACTTACGAATATTATCGTCCGAAACATGACAGAAGCATACCGGGTCATCCATATATCGTATCCAATATTTAATACCGTTCTACACGTTATCAAAAGCAGGAAATAAACTCGTCGTGACGATATCGTATCGAATAGCGTAAAAACGCTTTGGGAGACATATTTATTTTCATCAATTTGGACGTATAAATAAAAAAAAAGTGATATTTTTCTTTATAACTATTACTTCAAGGCACAAGTCCCCGTCCTAACGCGTTTCAAAAAAACATCCTCATCTAATTCGAGGTTTCGAAGTGCTTTCAAGACAGATGCTGTCATTAAAATTAATACTAAAATATTCTATTTATTTAATAAAAAAAAATCGTATTAATTATAATTGTATATAATCATTTACATGTTGTCCGATAGAATTTTGATGAGTCATCTTTGTGTATAAATTCAGAGGAAAATATTTCATCGAAATGTATCTTCTCAGTAGGTTATGTGACAGATCTCCGTATCTATAACCAGTTATTATGTGGAAAGTTTATTATTGTATACAACTAACAATAGTATAAATATTTGTTGTATGTATTACGATACTTGATTGTGCAACGTGCACGGAATAAATTACATCTATAATAAACATTATAAAGAAATAAAAAAGTTAAAAAAAAAAATGAATCGTGTTTTTTTTACGACCCGAGTTGAAATGTTGATCAAAACTTTTCGAATTACACTCGGTCTATGAATCATAACAAGGTTCATTAACATTTTCTTAAATAGAAATTAATGTAGCTTGATATTTTAAAAAAATTTCGTTGTTTGTTTGAAGATACGGTAATGTTTAGTGATCATGTAAAATTGGACGCTGTTAAGCAACAATGTGTCATCCCACAAAAAGTCGAATTCTGAGATATTGAGGTATTCTGATAATGCGTCACGTATTTCACATTATTCAAAAACTTTTCAAATCATCTGAACTAAATAAGTATGGAAATAAGTTTCTTTATTAATATTTCGACACTTAAAGTGCATCTCAAATTTTGAAAAATACAATAATCTCATATTTGAAAAACTAACTACTAGAAGAAACTTTTTATTCAAATAGAAAAGAAAATATATATATACTTATTAAAAAAATATTGAAAATAGGTTTGACATCTTTAGACGCCATTTTAACAGCATCAATTGTAAGAAATCAATTGTTAAAATCGGGTACATTAAAATACATTTTCCTTTTTATTATAAAGCCAAAACAGCCTTGATAACTTCACAAGGGCCTTGGTCTAGGTTACAGGGGTCGTCAATATTGTACTTTTACACTTTTACAAACACTAATGACTAAATAATTACTATTATTATTTTCTTTTCGGTAAAATTGTATAAATTGCTGGTCGATATTTGAAATTTAAAATATTATCACTTTCAAAATCCATAAAATCGACCTTATATAATAGTCGTCGACTAACGAAGGCCGTTAGTCCCGCGTCTAAAAATATTGACGAAATTCTTTTCAGAATTTTGACTTTTTTTTTTCTTTGTCACACCGTGAGGTGGCAGACGACGTCCCGCGTCGAACATCGCCGGAAAATTGAAATTTCGTGAATATTTTAATGGTTTATGTAAATTTGTTTACATTGTATTTAAAAGTTTGTAATCGTTACTAATGTTATGGCATTTTGTAATGAATGTTATTTGAAAAAAAAAATGTGTGATAAATATTTTCAAACGTTTCGTTCTCAACACTATTTTCGAAACGTTTTATTTGTTTATTTATGTACCAGATAAAATATACAGAGAAAATTATTTATGATAAAAAGGTACATCGGATAATTACTTTATTAAAAGATATATCTTCCAGAAACCGTCAAAGTTACATAAATGCTATTTAATAATAACTTCCAACTCCAATAAAAAAATTACTTAAACAATTTTAGTTTAAAAATTTTGTATCATTAATTTAATAGAATTTTTTTTAGTAAATTTGAAACGTTAGGTTTCGTATAAGTACTTGGGAACATAATCTTCTAGACAAGTCAGTTTTTATGCAGCCTATTTTTTTATCTTGGCCTGTTACATGAGACCGCTAAATCACAAGAAAGCCCAGGGTAATGCGGAGGCATCGATATCGCAACGCGATACATTTTTTTAACACTAGATGTTTGTGCTCACCGTAATTTGTCTGCAGGTATGTGTTCAAATTATTTTCTACTTTCCGATACAGCAGATGATTTAAATTTAATAATGATAAGACTTTTCAAAACACAGACATTTATATCAAAAACAAAGTATATAATTTCGTTTACTTGCCTTATAAATAAAATTACTGATTCGATTTTGATGAAAAATCTATAAAACTAATGTCAGTATGTATGTAAACCCTTTCCAACAAAAAGAGTATTACCTAATCCGTCAAATTTTTATCGAGCTATCAGTGACTAAACATAAAAAAATATACATAAAAGTCGGCCAATAAAACCATTTAACTAAAATATATTTCACCTATTTTTATTTAATAGTTACAGATTAATTTTTTTTTTCGTTAAACTAAGGAAGATTACAGATTCATATTACAGTCGACTTCTAAAACTTTTTTGTTTGCTTGCAAGGAAAACACAAATCCGTTTGGGTGGAGTAAACAGACACGGGCGGGCCCGACGGCGCCTTATGAATATCTAATCACACTGAAAAGAGATGAAAGATGCGTTCCCTAATTCATAAAGACTTATTTACATGCTACATGGATCGTGTTTTGTTAGGAGAAAATTTAGCTGCCTTCTTAGTAATTCAGCGTTGTTCCACGCTTAGTTGTTAATTTATATAAAATTGACTAGGAGTGGGTTTATATCATTAGCATTGTTCTCATTGTACTTTGATAAACAATTTTATCCTAATTGGTATAACATAAATAAAATGTTTTTATAAGAAATATATAACTTAAATCGTATCCTTTATTTATTTCATTTATGTAAAGAGGTAAAATATGTTTGTAAGTTTGTATGTAGGGGGTAATCTCTAAAATTACTGATCCGAGTAAAAAATCTTTGTGCATTGGATATCCCATTCATTGTGGAGAGTTATAGGCTATTATATAGCCAAGCCCTATTCAAGGAATCACTCTACAGTTCACGGGATCGAAGCAGTAACCATAAACGCGAGTGAAACCACGAGGTTCGGCTAGTTTATAATAAGTAAGTACTTTATTGCACACCACAAGTTGAACATAAATTAATAAATAGTTAATATTTTTAATATTTAATATTTTTTTCCAGGCACTACCTATGTATGTATATAAAGAAAGTTACTTTATATGGATTGTTGAAATATATGTTTTACATATGATGGTATGATACTGACAGGCACGTTGGCGCAGTGGTCACTGCAACTGATTGAAGCGCTAACGGTCGCGTGTTCGATCCCCGCTCATGGCAAACCGTGGCCGTTGAGCGTGATGCGTTTATTTATTTATTTATATGATGATGGTACATATTGATCGCAAGCGTTTTGACGTTGTCCTTAGAGTGATTCTGTTTTCCATCTCTGATGGTTATACATATTTATATTATAGGTATATGTGTACGTGTGTTCATTGATATAGGTATTAACGTGTCATCTATACGTAATATTTTACTGATTCTGTACACTCTTTCCGCTTCCATTTCATCATATCCTACTGGATGAAGTTGTCTGGAAGAGATCGCTATTTAGCGATAATATTGCTTATTGTAGGTACATAATTTTTGTTATCTGTAACGTTGAAATTGTTTTGTATCTTTTCTTGTTGTGTACAATAAAAGGTATGCTATAAAAAACATAACTTGTAAAAAACATCCATTATTGTAATGTATGTATTGCAACTCAATTATCCTACGGTAAAAAGTAGTGAGATCCATCTCATACAAATTCGGTTAATTTTTTCCATTAGTGACCAAATCACTATTAAAATTCCTTTATGTTTTAAAATAATGTAATAACTTGGCTATCGCATGAAAAAACCATACATATTAAAAGTAATACATATATTTTTTTTTTATCGTGTACTATAAAGAGTATAAATAAAATGATTTTCTCAGCGAATATGTTATACTCAAAACTCTTAACCAGTCACGTGTAGTTTTAACTGACTAAATCAGTCAAAAGCACTTTCGACCGTAGGCTTTAAACAAAAGTACTATTAATATAAAAACGAATATAAATGGCAAAAACCGATAAATAGGTTAGGTTAATCTTCTTTTTTTATTTTTATAAATAACTATTGTGATGGGCAAAAAACCTGCATATAAATTAAGTTTGGTTAATGTTTTTATTTTGACTGTCATTTCAATTAAAATAAAACAAATGAAACGAGATCATAAGAATCGATTTACATATCTACAAAAAAAAAAGTATACTAGCAATTATACTAGTACTATTAAAAATAGTACCTAATTAGTAGATAATAAAATAAATATGTAATTTCAATTTAAAATCAACCAGACGCTATTTAAAAAATCTGGAGTTAGTCAAAACAACTAACACTATTTACATAAAACAATTTAACTCTTATTTAAGTAGTCTACTTAAGAGTACTAATACCGATACGTTCAAAACTCCCCTAAGTCGACTAGTGAGTCGGCAGAACGCTAGCACTAATGTTAATTATAACAAATGGTCTAAGTTAAGAAGCATTACGAAAGCAAACTTTTGGTTTGGCTTATCATCATAAAATCTACTAGTACGCACGCAACGTTACTTTAGGGACACTGTTCTCGTTGTTTAACGAAAGTAAATGTAAGATGGCTTCTATAAACCCATATTAGTTTAACTTACAAGTTTTGATGTTATGCTGAGGTGCTATATTCTGATAAGGGGAAGGATTAACTAACTGCTTACTAAGGACTTGCTGTTTCTCGTAAGTAATTGTTGATACTAAAAGCTCATAAAGGAATAAGATAAATGTGCTTTATATAACGTTCAAAGTTATTCCATCCACCGCAGTTGGATATAGGCCTTCTGCGCGCTTCTCAAACAGCTGTGATTCTGTTACGGTTGACTCCACGGTCCACCGGGTGAAGAGTCCACCAACACTAAACTTCCCAATGCTGTTATTACTCCACCACTTTGGCACCCATCGAGCATCGAGTAAGTATGAAATCATAAAGGTTAGTTTATTTAAAAGTATAAAACTATTGACTTGGTTGCCGATTCCACTCGGTCCAATCGTTTATCTAAACAAGAGGTGGTAGTACTTAACGATTCTGAAGTGTAGTCTATTTACAAAAATTAATTATTTTTTACTTAATTACTATTTATAAAAATATTTATAAAAAATTTAGTGTTTGCTTTCGAATTACACATTCACACATGTTTACATTCGAATGTAGTTCTTGGAGTTTGAATATTGTTTACAAATAAATTTTAACTTTCTGCACTCCTTATTTGTATATACTTTATCTATGCTAAATCTACGTAAATCCGATCACGCAGTTTGTATGGAAAGGAGTTGGAGAATCTTTTATCTTAGCGTAATAATATATAGATGTTAGAAAATTAAATTTAAAAATAAATATGTCGTGTTATGACGATGGAAACAGATTTGGCATAAATTACCAAATCACACGACACGAAGGGCGAGAAAAAATTCGATCACGGTTTATAGGTTAATCGTTTTGGATGTAAAATAATAAAAATGTTAATGAGATGCTTAGTTACCATCTTTAAAAATAATAATTTGAATACGTCATCAAATCATAATCATTCTAATGACTAATTTTTATTTTAAAATTAGAGTATTTTATTACATCAACAAAGAGTTATTTTATTCCAATTACGAGAGGAAAACTTACAAATGTATTTTTGCTTAATCCCTAATGTCGAATCTCAGACTGTTACATTGCTGATGAGGGAGCAACATAAATGACGAGATATGACACTCTTTATTACAAATTTCCCATTTATAATTTTGTATTAATTTATGTAACTGTCATGTGTCATATGTATGTGTGAATTAAAACTGAATAATTTAATAGATTTGTGATATTTTCCTCATAAAACAGCAATTTCTTACGCATACCTAGTCTTTTATGAAATTGCCCGCGTGACTTGCCACTGTGGGCTAGTTAGTGTTAGGGCCGGAACCCTGCCATTATTTGTAACATTCAGTAAACATGCCATGCAATCAGAAACAAAAAAATAATGGAAATGAAATCACTTGAAGTGCTAAACCATTACATGAACATAAAGTATTTACATTTATTTAACTTCAATGTAACTTGTCGTCGATTTTAATGTTAATAAAATATGTATTTAAGGATTAACAGAACTAAAATAAAACAAGACTCATTGAGTATTTTTCGTAAAATGACAGGAAGACTTATTAGGCACTGAAAAAATTTAACTGCCAAAAATATCTTTTTATATATTAACTCTATGTTACTTCCACAAATGAAAATCTAACGATAGCTTATGTGCAAGGTGGTGCAAGAATTGTTACTCGACATTCTTTGGTTGTATTTTTTTATCCGAATGACTAATTTTGGCTTTGCTTTTGGATTATGCTTATTTGATAAGATATCAAATTGATTTTTAATTAAATCAAGAAAATAATATCTGTCAAGTGACTGGCGAGCTGAAGAGTGTAGCGATCCAAGTTTATTGACGTATAATGTGTATCAGTTAACTTAACTCATGTAAAACCAGAGTTGGCATTTGTCGTCATTTGCAAAAATCATCGATTTTCAGAGTTTTCAGAATAAAATGCATCCTAGGCTAGGCTCGAGTCAGAAATGTTTTTTTTTTTTATAATTTTTGTCAATTTTTAGAAGATGTTGAAAATTTAGTTGGCATAAACTGCGCCTGCTTACGATATGGTGATGACAATTGCACTACCTTGTACAGTACATTGTTAAAATTGATCAATTCGTTTCGAGTATAGAGCATATACTCGAAAAACATTACCTTCCCCATTTAGGGCAGCAGGGCAAAAGTAATTTATTGTTTCATTTTGTATACTATCAATTTTCCCATAATTCCTCGAGAGAATCTAGAAGTTTAAAAATCTTCGCAGGAATTTCGTAAGAACGAAATTTCAATAGAAAACTTAGTATAATTTAATTTTGGCAGAATGTGAAGATAATGTTTTATAAAACTTTTCCATTCATCATAGATTAGATTATGTAATACTCGCATATAATTTAAGTCCATCAAAGTAAGCGTATACATTACGAACACGCGTTCCACCCTGAATCTACCCTCGCAATATTTCATACAAACTTATCCAAACTTTTATTAAGTAATTTTAACAAAATTTAAAGCCGTATCAAACGCTCCGTGGTGGTTGGATTTCAAATGAATAGAAAGCTAATGTACATTTAATTCTATATTAATTGTATATTATACTTATATAATATTGGTCATACGAATGTTTGTCTTGGTCTGGGTGTTTGTGTTTGTGTGTTTCCGGACCCCTGACACAGAATCATGATGGGGGCCGTTGAGTGTAAAGGGTTTATTTATTATTATTTATTATTTCATTTTATTTGGTCAAATTATTACTTGACCTGAGGAAATGTTTTATTCAAACATTTATTTTTCTTTGCTTAAATAAGTTTTTGTATAGTCATATTTATAATATATTATTTCGCAAAAGTTTTCCTCGATACCTCCTTAAATACTACATCCAAATATTTAACGCGCCATTTTGAATAACATTTTTACGAAAATTATGTAGGTAAATAAATATCTTAAAATTAATATTTGCATTAAAAAATACACTCTATAATTACTAGATAGCTAATTACTAACCGTGCAAAGTATCCGCACGAGCCACCTACTTATAATTAACTTATTATTATTACTATTGTCAATTTACATTGCTAACAACACAGCAGGGCCGCCTTATAACCCCCAATGACAGACCGGGGTACATAATTAAAATAGCGTGAAACATTATTACCATGAGAGCTGTTAAACAACAATTAGTTAAAAGCCGAGCTTCATTTTGTTATTGTAATAACAATTACGTTTTGAATACTCGTCGACACACGATTTCGTGATGATTAAAACAACGCAATGTCGTAAATAAACAGAATAATAACATTTCATTAGGTTACTTTATTAGTATTTTTCATAATAGGGTAAAATAAAATAAACACAAAAATGTATAATAACATAAAAGTAAAGAAAGCCCTCCGATCTTTAATTAAAATCATTTAAAAGAGCCTTAACATATCGTGTTGGGGCTCTTTTAGACATAAGTTGGTAAGGAAATGTGTAGTCCGATGATTACACGTAATGATGCAGCGTCAGATTAAGGCAATGCAATTATGCTATTTTAAAATCATTCATAGTATAGTAAAATTTAAGTAAATGAGACCAGTAGAAATTACTCAGACCCTTTCAACAACCATAAGCTGATAATCTTCACACATCTGGACAGATTTTCATAAATTACAGCTAAGAACTATTACGATTACATCAACTTTCAAACAAAAACCCACAAAAAATTAGTCCATTCATTAGGGAGCTACGACGCCACAGACAAAAACATACGTCAAACTTATAATACCCCTCTTTATGTGACGGGAGTTAAAAATACGCAAGGCACTGATAAAACTCTTATCAGTGCCTTGCGTATCAAGGCTTAACATTATTATCGACCGCGCCAATCAACACACGTACAATCATGATGCCTTTGATACGTGTTTCGAAATTGTTTAAATTAAACTCCCAGACCTTTAAGAAAGCGTTTAGAAATTACGAGTTATTGGATAAAGTCACACACGCCAGCGATGGAACGTCAGATTCACTTGCAATGACTATATTTTGACTACAGTAGAGTAAAACCTAGCTGTAGTCCACTGATTAGTACTGATGTGGTAGATCGTTAATTATTTATAACCGCGAATACGGAATCCGAATAAGAATGTTTGGTGTCTTGCTCCGTCATAATGCGGCATATTTATTTTCTTACTTAAAAACTTAGTAGTAACTTAACGTTGTTACTTGAAACGATACTTGACGTCAATTGACACTTTGCGTGATGAGCACAATATGTTATGGCTTGCATTGCGTAAGTCTTTCTTTTGTTTTGTTGACAATTTAGTATGACGAATCTGCGGCCGGAATTCTAGAATGATATATACAAAAAAGAGAAACTTAAATATTTATCTTAGAAAACCATAATACTGTACAAATCATGTCCATGCAGAATGTTGGCAAGAATGCTATGCGGTGTCCCTTTGACTCCCGATTGTGTGGGCGAAATGCGTTAGCCCTGTCGACACAAGAATTTTTTTACACTGTTACTCGAATAATATATTCAAGTGTTTTTACTGCATACGATACATAGATGTTATTTAGAATAAATGACTAATATTCAAAACTCATATGGAAATATAGTAAATTAGTGACTGGTATCTTCTATTCACCACACTATTCAAAAGTGTCGCCATTTGCGCAACGCCTAAGACACTATAAATATTTTTACCCGATTTAACGTTTACTTATAGTTAATACGATACATCATGAACGATGCCGTAAACGCTATTGAATTTTTATATGATTGACTGTAATAATTGACCTGTAAATGTCCCACAGCTGGGCAAAGGCATCTTCTCGTGATAAGAAGAAGGCTTAGAGATTAATACACGCTGTTCCACTGCAGGTTGTTGGATATGCATGTATCAGGATTTGTCTCGGCACATGCAGGTTTGTTCATGATATTTTTATTCGCCGTCAAGGTCGAGACGAGATTAAATTCAAATTTATTCCTTGATAACTCAGCGGTGTTAGCAGAGGTTTGAACCTGTGATCATCAGTTGAGATTGACGTCTTCTAACCACTAGACCATCCCACCTCTTGTAATAACACAAAACGTAAGTTGTTAAAATAAGATTGTAATGGAGAAACCAAGTTTTTTTTTTTTTAATTGGACACAACATGCCAATAACATGAAGGCGTGAGTTACGTTTTTAAATTTTACTCCCGTAATTGATGTAAAACAATTCCGTTATCTCATAACAGACACCTAGGTAACCTTACGAAAGCTGTGCCTGTCAAAATTAAAGAAACATTGACATTACTTTCGATTCTTTCAGATGTAAAACAATAACAAACAACTTCTGTAAATATTTATCAAAGTTGAAGAACAAAACGTATATGCGCGTAATTCTCGCCTAAGATTCTCATTTACGTGACAAGAAATTAATTAAGAGCTATCTAAACAAAAATTCAATTGAATATTTATAGTTTAGGAAGCCACAGTATTAGGATTCTATCCTTATTTTTCGTATGGAACCCTAAAAACCCTAAGCAGAAGTTCTCATTTGTATATTCAGCATGAAGCCTTTGATACGTGTTAGGGAACTGTTTTGATTAGTCTGCACTCCCTGAGGGAGTTCGTTTAAAGAGCAAGACTTACTACATATAGCGCTTACACACGCGAAGTTTCGCTTTATTTGATTGACGTAATTAATCAAATCGCATTGAGAAATAAAGATCAGAGAATACGAACTTGTTTTATATCAATGTATTAAAAGTATTAAAGAATATTTTTTTAAATGATCGATATCAAACTTATTTATAGATGTAATATATTGCAGCCATTTGGATGCTGATAAGCAATACTATGTCAAGCCACACGGACGGACATCTTTAGACGCCATTATAAGAAAATGGCGTCTAAAGATGTCAAACGTATTTAAAAAAAATATGTTTGAAGACGTACTATATACATATATCTTTTATTTTCTTTTTTGATAAAACGCGTTATGAATTAAAAACAGATTCATATGTTTAATATATAATCGTATAAAAAGTGCTTCAAATATTTGAGATCATTATAAAAATTGCAAAATACGTAACGCACTTGAAATTCCAAAAAAAATAAATTAGAAAACTTTTTTCCGTACTTACTTAGTTTATATGCCTTGAATTTTTTTAATAATGTTAAATAGGTGATGTAGTATCAAAATACACTAATATCACCGAATTTGACTTTTTGTGGGTTGACACATTATTGTTTATCACCGTCCATTTAATTTATTAGTGTTAAGCGCTGCTAATTTCCAATTATATGGAAGAAAATAGCGCTTATCGGTTATACCGTTCAGTTACTTACATAATTGACAGATATACATACATTATATAACCTAAACAATGTCACACCTATTGTTGTGTCCATTGTGTGCCGACACATGCACAATATCAGACCTCTGGGTGACCACAGATAAGGTTTTAAGAGTGGCTTAATACTGGGTCCGTATAACAAAACAAATATGCCGGTGCTTCGAAAAAGAAGACAAATATAAAAATATTTTAGACTTTCATCCAACATAATTATACAGATTTCCTTACTGTTATTTTTTTTTTACAATAATGCACAAGATGAGTTTAAAATACATACTAGTTTCAGGGATTAGCCGGAAGTGACAGACAGACAAAAGTTAAAAAATTGTGTTTTTGATGAAAGTACCGTGTACACTTTCATATGCATTTAATTAAAAGCTGTTAATATTATATTACAAACAGACGCTTAAATATTATTTATATGTATACACTATACAACTTACAAAAATAATGTGTATAGAGTATACTCCATACACATTATTTTTGTGAAAAATTCTATGTACCTATTATAATTAGGTATACCTAATTATAATAGGTACATAGAATTTTTAACGTATCAAAAATTTAATTAAATTGTATTTAATCCCATAGGTAAACTGTTTAACGTTCACGATTTACTACATATAGATTACAAAGTGCTCGTTAAATTGCCGCGTAGTCTAACCGAATCTTTATGGCAGCTGTTACGTTACTCGAGTTAAACGTTCAGCAATCTCAATATGCAACAGTGCTTAGGACTAGTTTGAGTTTAGATTTATATAATTTTCATATTACATTATACATTATATTATTATTTTTTATGGTTACTGCTTCGCTCGTGTGAATCATAGCGTAGTGCATTATAGAATAATCATTAATATACGAGCTATCCAACTCAAAAAGATTTTTTAAATTAGATCAGTAATTTCAGAAATTGACCCTTACATAAAAACTTAATATAAGTTTTCATGCGCGATAATGTAATTAAAATAAATTGTATTCTAACCCGAGGTACGTTTATACAGATCATGGACTTTTTTCGTTCTAAATGTACACAAAGCCATTGCCACGCCAGTAATGATTCATCTACAAACCCATGTGGACGCTGATAAGCAATACTGTGTTAAGCCACACGGACTTCGTTTTGAGAATATGGCGTCTAAAGATGTCAAACCTATTCTTAGCAAATATGTTTGAAGAAGTATGTATATATCCATCTTTTCTTTTATTTTTTGATAAAAAGTATAATGCATTAAAATATATGATATATTTAATATATTATGTAACAAAAAGTTTTTCAAATGTTTTAGGTTATTGTATAAATTGCAAAATATAGAACGCACTTGAATCGAAACAATTAATGTTAAATAGGTGATGCAGTATCAAAATACGTCAATATCTCCGAATTTCACTTTTTGTGGGTTGAGACATTATTGCTTATCAGCATCCGTATACAAACTGCGCAGTACCGAGTATGCATAGTCGGGTTAGTGTACACTATATGTACTATTCGTATCTCCAACCACGCGCATATATTTTTCACTTGCTTCCTATGAAGTAAGCTAATAACAACAAGTACATTAAATTTAGGTTTGTTTAAATTTTTTTAAAGACTGTATACTATTGACTGTGTATATATATAGTAGACTATGCGCACGTTAAAACGTAGTCCATACATACATACATACATACATAAATATAGTCGTAGATATATCAATGGAAATTTCAACGGAAACGTTTGATGTCACTACTATACGAGTACATCTCTGCATATTTAGCAGAAGGTTCGTGTCAATACCTGCCGTGTCGCAATTTTTGCTTTGATATTTATAATCTAATATTTGTTCCTCGACAGAGGTGTTCTGCAGCCGTGTAAATAAATTCGACGTAATTATAAATAACTTATCCTAATCTAGCTAATTGCTTTTCGGATTATTGTTTAAGAAATATGGAATACTTAAAAATTTTTACTCCAAAATTCATATTAGCAGTTCTAATTTCGTATTACGTCAGACTTTTTTAAACACTTTATTATGAAATAATTTTACCTAAAGGTTTGGATAAATAACAATACCGCTTATCAGATAAAACATAGCTATTTAAAATTTCGTAGAATTACGAAGAACCAGATCGTTAAAAATATCAGCCACTCGGACAGCCAATTAATTCTTTTAAATGAAAAAACTTTTGAATATGGAATGAAATCTTAAAAAAGAAAATAACTAAAAAGTTTTCATGCAAAGGTTCCAGTAAAGATTTGTAACTATATATGTATAAGGTAACGACCTCACCCGCCCCCACGTTTGATTGCCGCGCAGTGATTAACCAAATCGCTTGGAAGTTGGTATCGATTCTCCTCTCACGTCGCTCGGATTATAAGTTTCTATCGGCTATCTATAGGATTACGTCATTGATTGCAACTTGCTTAGTTTCAGACTGTATTAGTCTAATACGTTAGTTAGTTACTTTGCTGTATAGAGATTTACGTGATTACGATACGTAATTGTTTTTGACCTTTTGTAGTCAAGGGGCGTGAACGGAATGCTGTTAGTAAGTCTCCGCTATTCTTCGGTCTGTCCATTTTTATTTGTTTTTATTGTTTCAAGCATATGTAGAATAAAGAAGTAAATTAATATAATAACTTTAGATCGGATGTTCATTTAAAACAGAAGAATTCGTTAAAATAATTTGACCACTTCATAATGACGTCATTACATCCTTAGTTACAAAGTTGTGCGCGATGGAAACAGTACTTTTAATACGATTTGCAAAAAAATTAAATAACGTCATTCTAGATCGGTGTTTCACTACCAGACTGTCAGCGATTGCAGCAAGAATTTCGCTAGAGACACGGCTAGTCTCAACACGTCCTTTTCAAAAATAGCAAACAAGCCGGTGGAATACAGATGTTAAGTAATCACCGACGTTCCTAGACATTTGTACCAAAGGAGCCACAAATGCGTTAAAAGGATAAGGAAAGGAATGGTAAAGAGGTTAAGCATCCGGCTATCTCGCTCTTCGTACAACACGCATCTGTATTCACTACTTTACACCGATCTTTTCTGAGAGTCTTATTGATCAATAGAATCCATAGAATTTTCATCAATAACGATTTTATAATTTGGTGTTAAAATCATATTAATTGGAATAAATATGTACAAATAAAAATATTAATTATTATAAGATTACTTGGATCATAAGGACCAGAAGTCTGGTATTAATTTATGGACACTTTGAATAGATTTATCGAATCAATTGAGAAACCAACGGCTGAAAACTATTTAAGGGAACGTGCGAGCGTGCTCTCGATAATACCTCGACTGATTCGGCAACTAAAAAGGTTAATGTTTAAGCTGATGAAAGTATATTTAAATGTTCGTAAATTGTAAAGTTGGTATGAAGACCTTTATTAGATTTCTGTTAGTAAATATCATATATAGCCTATTTATTGAGGAAGGTTATAGACTATATTGCATTTTATGGGACTCATAGAAGCGTATCAGTTGCCATAAACGCGAATGAAACCGCTAGGAACAGCTTGTAGCTATTATAGCTACATCTCGTACGGTGACTGAGAGAGTTGGAAGCTTAACCCCCGGTCTTCATCCCCTCCCTATATTTGCTATTCGGGAGATGAGGTATGGACGGCCGTGATCATCTAAAATTAGGTAACCTGGCTATAAATTTGCACGCTGTTTCCACAAAAAAACATGGATTTAACGTCAACTTATAATTGAGACACGTCATTATCCGCGAAACTACTTCAGAAGATATTTTTCCTAATCCCCTAAACATGATAAATGTCGAGAAAGAATAAACACATTCATAATATGAATAAATAACAAAGCAAAACTGTTTAGTATTCGAGGGGGACGCGACCCTCGATTTTCGTTTAATAACAGCTTCAGCTTTTGTTTATTATGTTTAAAGTTGTTTTATTGACGAGAATATTTCCGAACGAATCACTTTGGAAACCGCTTGTCATTCTGTTGATAAATCGCAGCGTCATGCTCTTAAAACGTTTGACGAACTTTGCAGTTTAATTCGAATTATTTTCTGATATTTTCTTTACATCTAATAAAATATTTTTAATCGATATGAAAAACAAAGTCAAAATTTAATCATCTATCATCGACTACTTGATATACGTACAGAAATTTTTGTAACAATTACTAACATTTTCAATGTTCAACTACCTCGCTTAAATAACTAAAAATAATGCTGATAAAATTGTAACAAAAAAAAATTGATTCATCACCAATAACCCAAATACCATAAAAATTTGAACGCACTTCTAAAAGCGAATCATCTCTCACGCGTATATTTTCATCGCGTTTTATATTTCCCGTCCTCGTCCCCTAGCAGTGATTGTAATGTACCATATCCCTGAACTATAACAGTATCATTCAAGAATTTTATGTTAACGTCGGATGTCATAAGATTTGGGAATCGGCAACAGTTACAGCTTGATAACGTCTCCCCTTTAATAATAAATGCTTGTCTTATGTAACGGTTTTTTTTCCTCCGAATTTTCGTATGAAAATTTCTGTATTCTAAAGGTTAATGAACTCGCAAATTCTTGACATTTGAGATAACAATGCCTCTGAAATACCGCGGCAAGATCTTGAAATGTCGATGGGATATTAATATCGAAGATAAGCGGTCGGTACGTTGATATTTTATAAATTAACTAAATATAGCAAGATAGCTTGTATACTGACTCGACCGGAGCGGTACCTCACTCTCATAAAAGATTGGCGTGTAACGTAACTGCGTTTCGTACGGTGAGTGAGTGAGTCGGAAACTCAACTCCTTCCCTCCTTTCTTTCTTTACTTCCTATTTCTTATCATTCTTTATTCCTTTTGAAGCTGGCAATGCATTTTTGCCTCTCTTGTGCTGCAAATGTCCTTGGATGATATCGTGCAAAATGTCCGGTCTTCTTACACTTTATTACTAATACTACTAACTTTACAAACAATAAAGTGTTTTATACACTTTGCAGTATGAACAAATGAATGAAAATACAAACTGTTTACAAATAATATGTATGGTTTAACCAGCATAGGATATATTTTATCATAGTTAATGTTAAAGCTACTATTGGAAAAAAAATACCTTTAGTATTAAACAATATACATAAATATGAACCTATTATAACGTTTAAGTAATTTCGTTAAATTATGTACAAATTGTTTTAATTAAAATAGTTTAAATTTGCATTTATATTGGCTTTTATTCTGAGAGCGGCCAAAATTATTAACTTTCATAAAATATCGGTATTATATCGCGCTTCAATACATTACCTTGATAATGAAACGAATTATTTTAATTTATTTCATTATCAAGTTTAAAGCCGTTTCTTTTATTTATTTAAGTGCTTTTAAATATGTTCGGTATTTTTATAACGCATTATTTAATTATAACTTTGCTACACTATTAAAGTATTTTTTATGGTTTGTTGTCATTTATGGCGTTTATAACATGGGCGATTTCTCGCCTAGTGTAAGCTCGTAGTTTGACGCTCATGCTCGTTTTATCAAAATAGAATACACGTTTATTTATATATACAAATGCAATTAATTTTGAAGTGATTACCGCCGTCCGTAAACATAGCCCCAAAGAAGCTACAAATGCGTTGTCAGATAAAAAGGAATAAGGGAATTAAAGAAAATAATGGAGAAAAAGGTTAATTATTCGGCTCTTTCACTCATCGAAATACAGCCACACTAGACAGTTTACGCCGAGCTTCTGTAAGGGTGAGGTACTGCCCCGGTCAAGGCAATCCATATGCGAGCTGAAGCTGTATGTGAGTGCGGTACAGCTACGCTCTATCTCTGTGAAAAATGTGTATATGCATCTATTGACCACGTCGATATCGATCGACACGAGTATACGTAAAACTGGTATGATATGATTATGCTGTCAAAGCTTTTTATGTATTAAAAGACTAACTTACTGCATGCTACACATTCACGAAGGAACGAAAATGAGATTATTCTTCTTCTTTTTAAAGTTCCACTCCTATCGCCAAGAATGGCGCTTCCGCCTAACTCCGCATTTACCGGCGATTTTTCCCTGGATTACTAGTTGGAGTATTTTATACTTTTTATTTCTCATGATGTGACCGAAATAAGCTTCATGACGTTATACGTACCAAAAATACGCTAGGTTTATAAACAGACGAATTTCTAATTATCTTTTCTGTCTATTTCTTCCTTTTTATTGTTAATTAAATAATTATAACATGGTACATTTGAAGACAGGTTGGCGCAGTGCTCACTGCGACTGGCTATGGCTATCCTCGCTCACGGCTAACGTCTGTATTCGCTATACGGATGTTTGTTTTGGTCTGGGTGTTTGTGTTTGCATTGTGTGTCTTTCTGGACTTCCGACACAGGATCATGAGACTCTAATTGAAGCCGGTGGCTGTAGAGCGTTTGCTTATTTATTTATTATTAACTCTATTTAAACTATACATTACTATATTTGCGCAGTTGCACATATATAATAAGTGTTATTTATTTAAAATATGAAATAATACACAATAACCCAAAATACCCAATAATGAGAAGGACCGAAGCAAAGCGTTACGATTTTAATGAGAGCGTGGGCCCATCGCTCATTTTGTTCGTACATCGAGTAAACGTGATATTTTAATGTTTGCATAACTTTAGGTATTTCTATTATTTTCATGATTAAACTGCTAAGGCAATTTTAATTAATATAGTTCAGAATCTGTCTAAATCCATATTTAAGATTCTTTGAAAAATTAAATCTCAAAGAACAAATTAAGATTTCAACGATCGTAACCAGTTCGGCCATCGCAGTTTTATAAGATTTATTTTTAAAAGTGAAAGCATACTTTTACAGACAAAGGCGTATAAAATTCACCTAGAACCCTATGATGAATTCTATTTCTATTACTACTACTTTGAGAAGATGTCTCCTCATAGTTGGTTATATAGTTTTAACACACTCTCTTGATTCATAGAAAATTAGCTTACCCCGAGCGGTTTTACTGACGTTTATGGCTACTGCTTCGCTCCTGTGAGTCCTAGTGTTATGCAATATAGCCTCTAACCTTCCTTAATAAATATACTATCTGACACAAAAAATGGTAACCTAAACTAGCGGTACCTAGCGGTTTCGCTCGAAATTATGATTACTGCTTCGCTCGTATGAGTCCTACCGTGGTGATAGCTGTAACATTCTTAAATAAATGGGCTATTCAACGCAACAAGAATTTCAAACATGATAAGTAGTTTCAGAGATTAAATCCTTACATACCAACTTACAAACAAAATATTATTTTAGTATAGACAACTGTGTATGTAATCTGGTAACATTTACATAGTAAATTTTACGAAAGTTGTCAAAGATAAGGCAATGTCAAACAACTTATTAAGTCTTCATCAAAGGCTGAGAGCAAAACTTCTAAGTATAATTCTCGCCTGATCGTTTATATTTATAGGCGTGTCTCATAGCGTGACTAAAAGCATGATATGTTAACAGTTCCGGCTATCATCGCTTACACATGATCTTTACTTTATGTAGGAAAACTAATTTTGAACTTAATCTATACCATTATTATAAAGCTGAAGATTTTGTTTGTTTACGCGCTAATCTCAAGAGCTACTGGGGCGAATTGATTAATTCTTTTTGTGTCAGATAGTTTATACATTGATAAAGGCTATAGGCTATATTGCATTACTCTACAACTCATAGGAGCGAAAGTGGTAGCCATAAACGCGAGTGAAATCGCAAAGGACAGCTAGTACATTACATAATTTTTTCTATAAACATTTTAAAAGTTAAAAGTCGCATAAAAGTAGTCCCTTATCTTTAGATTGCATTTTAGCAATTGAATATTGAATTCGTCAATTTGCTAGAGCTTTAAAATTTTCATTTGTTATAAAGGTTATACGAATATCAATTTCGAAACTCACTTGTGCAATGATGTATAGCATAATCTTTATCTATTTCAATTATTATTTAAAAATAAAGAATGTATTCGTTTCAACTGACTATTCTCAGAAATTATAATTCGATTTTCAAAATTAATCCTGAAGAAAGTTAGAAATTTTCATCACGCTACGACGCCTAATAATTACGGTCAAGGTGTGTATGCGAACAAATTAAATACCGATGAAAGAGCGATTATACCTAGTAACTAAAATAAATTATTTATCTAAAAAAAAGTTTGAATAACTAATATATGATGTTAATGTAATAAGCGCTTGACGTTAACATCTGAAGTAAACTGGACGGGATGAAATGTCTGGTAGCGTTTTATGGTTCCGTACCAGAAAGTTACGAACGGGACCCAAATATTAAGCGTCCATTGTCCATCTGTATGTTTGTTCCTCTAGCCATCTGTCTGACCGCCTGTCAGTGGGATCACTGGATGTGTTATTCTTTTGGCGCTGAAATAAAAAATAAAGACATGAAATTAATTAAAAAAAAATAAAAACCCGACTGCGTATCAACAAGACCATAGAGAATCGTTACTAACCAACTTTAAATTATTATAGATTCTAAACGGTAATTCTGACTGAGTTTTCAGATATAAGAAACCTAAAAATGATTTTTAAATACCTATTCAACGATATCCCAAATAATTTAATTCATGGATTTTCATTTTTTTCTTTTTCACGTTATAGCGTCTAAAATCGGCAAATTTGGTTTATTTTCAAAATTATTATACTTTCTATGATATTCGCGCCATTATGCCGAATCAATAACGAGTTATTTATCAAAATTGGCATACGCTTTTGGTCTAAATAGTGCAACATAAGTACCCACAAACATATCGATACCTCCCACGTAAGTTATTGTAAGCCACAAAATTGCCGTTAACGTTTTTACTGAATACTACACGAATTTGTATTGCTTAATGCATTCAAAGTGAAAAAATACCAAATATCTTTTTTTTTTTCAAGGAAACAAACTAAAACGGATTAAAAGTGCTCTACTGTAAAATTGTAATTTTGGGGTTACAACAACTTACGTGGGAGGTATCGATATACACTTCCGTATATACATATAATAAAAATATGTACATACATAGACTGATAAACACATTACTTACCCTTGTGTCGCGCATTCGGTTAAAAACTAGTCAAGTGTGAGTTAGAATTATGCACAAAGATCAATATATTGTATGTTATTATAGTGCATATCTTGTTTCTTTTACATAAGTATTCAAAATGTACATCGTGTTATACCTTATCTTAGGTACGGAATCCTTCATGTGCGGAGCTCGACTCGCGCATGTCCCATTTTTTCGATTTTTACCTGTCAACACCTAGCAAGCGCATTAGAGAACTTCGTTCAAAAAATATTTGTGTTTAATTTAGCTAGTGTAGTCAAAGTTTAATTTATTCAGTTTTATTAAATTAGTTTCGTCTTCCGTTGTTTTGCTTCTGTTACTCTGTTTAACTCACGATGCAGTTGTAGAAGTTGTAAATTGTTATGTTAAAATGTTGAATTTTAATGAAGTTATTCGAAATTACAAAATTTTCGCTAGATACGGTGTATGAACAATGTAGCGTTTGCAGATTCACAGATAGTTTTATTTAGGTAAATAATTATTATATTGTTTGTTATTAGCCTTTTTTATATTTAAATAAGATGAGATGAGAAATTATTAATCGAATGATTGAACTGAATCGTTTCTAACAGTAAAAAATTTAATTAAAAATAATGTTCAAACATTCGTGATTTTCGTGCCAGGTATTGTTACAAATTAAGACAAGTTAAGAAATATGGACTATATATTATAATTCGTTTCATTGAATGCAAGTATTATTATTAATTATAGAATTATTTTTATTTACAAATATTGTTATTGTACTTTTTAGATATACTGGGGCCCCTTGTGGTTTCACTCGCGTTTATGGTTAGGATTTTGCTACGAGTCGTAGCGCGATGTAATATAGTTTAAAATTTCGTTCATAAAGCCTGCTCCAACGCAATTTCTTAATCGGATCAATATTTTCAAAGATTACCACTTACATACATACCTCGTTATAATATTAATATAGATAGTAGTTGACCCGAATGACGTTGTCGTGTCTAAATTTAATAATTACGCAAATTTATTTTTCTAGTACAATATTTTTCTGTGTACTCGCCCATTTCTGTACCCCAGACAATGTCTATGAAAAGTTTAATTTACATTTCACATTTATGAGTTTGATTTTACTAACAATGCGATGAACGTGAATCAACTATTGAAATGCTATCCAGACCGTCTAGCCTAAGGTCCGCGTCGCCTCTTATCAGCCAGTACTTGGCACCCCTCGTAATCGGATAGGGAGCGTCAATCGACCTCGGATGTCCGACGCCTAACCGAGGGCTATCTTGAGACTTCTTCGTCTTTTCGCCTTTGAAGCCCTTTCGTTGAATTGGACAACCCTATCTTCTTACTCTTCGAATTGTATTGTTACAGTTTTCTGTTTGATACGAGAATTGTTTTATTTGTGAAATGAGATACGAAAAATGTGGACAAATGAAGTACTTGTACAATTTTATAACCTTTTATTTAGCTTGCAATCTATGAATGCTACGTTTATTCGGGTGAAATTTCATAACTCAAATTTGAAGCAATCATCAACGAATTGAGCTGAAATTTTGTAAGCACGTTTAGTTTGGACAACGCATGATTAGGTGTTTGACGTCATTCTCAATCCAACATGGCGGAATACCCAAAATGGCGGACTAGTTATTATAGTATTATATTGCTTAAGGATCTTCCTCAGTGAGAATGTAACAATGCAAGATACGATTTCAAACAATGCTTCCACACTAACGAGCACTTGCCTGTGACGTAGCGATTCAAATTTGGTTTTGAACATTCGCCTGTAATCGAATCAGTTTTTACAATGCCGGGCAAAGCGGTCGCACTGTTTAGTTTACATCGATGTTACCTGTTGTATCATGGGTGTTACACATTTTATCATTTCAGATTTTGTGCTGTATTTAATGTTCTGTTCTCCTCACTGACTGTAATGTTCGTTCTTGGTGAAGGCCCTCTCAGACAATTTTGTGTATTTTTTGTCATCTTAAAATATACTTGAAGTATTCTTATAAATTATAAGTGGATATGTCTTTGGATTCAAATAAGTCTCGAGATTTGCTTTCAATTATTCTAGAATTTTCTTATGTTATAACTTAAGTATTAATACAGATCGATGTCAATGTATGTATGTACCAAGGTTAAGAGGGTCAAAGTAAATTGTTTTCTACTCTTGTCACGTGGAGCATTTCAATATCGAGCATATTATCATTCTTTATAATATATAGAATGTGTACGATATTACATAAAAATAACATAAAGGCCACTTCATTTACTTAATGCCTAAACACAATATATAGAAAAATACTTTATCTCTGAATGGTAAGTTGTAAAAAGCGTCAGATAAGAAGTGATTTTTGAAAATTGAGTACCTAAACGGGTGAAACGTGAAAAAATATATGGGAAAATCAATTCAAGTCAAGCTGGTTACTCTTACCTTAAGTTGAAATTAAGTGGCAATAGTTCATGTCTCGTTCAACGTATAAAAATGTCAATTCAAGATATCTTTAGCTCTGGCCAGTAGATTGTAAGAAAAAAGGAAATAAGAATATTAAATTGAAGGTTACCAGCCGTATATACCAGATATATACCGGTTTTTTGTCCATAGACTATACATTCCTACTGGAAATTACTTTTTTGGGTGTTGTGTGAAAAACGAGTGTTGTTCTTTGCTGCACTCTTACGCTGTAACTATTCATTTTACAAAAAAACGGCTTTCATATTAATTACCGGAAAATTTCACTAATTTTATATATGAGATATTGTCAAAAAACTGTTCGCCGCCATTTTTCCAATATGGCGCCGCGTTCGAAAATGTTACGAGGTGACAAAGTAGAAATTCGGAAAGAGCATATAAACATTTATAATACCTGGCGGTATTTTCAAAACTCCCAGACAACTTAGTAAAATTACCAAATAATTGTAGTCATTTTTTTTCATGTATTAATTTGATGACATTTACATATAGATTTTATATACAATCACTTTTGCACTAACTAAGCTATGATACAGTTGCATCCATTCAAAGTGGCTACAAAGAGATCGAACGGACAACATGGTTTTTATTTCGTGTAATTGGAATAACTACGATTCCTTTCATCGCTGTTCGATACACACTTGACCGATTTACTAATAAATTGTCTGACTTTTGGAAGTACTTCTAGTATGGGTTTGGTAGAAAACAGTTCTTTCAATGGTTTATATTTATATGATATTCACTAGTACGAAAATGTAATGAAATATAACGTATAATGAGTCCCTAAGCACTTATATATTACACATACACAAATATGTAGGCGATAATACACATAAACACATAATACACTCAGGTGTGTAATATGTGTTTATGTATGTATGAATGTATGTGTGTACGTTTACATGGTCGCGAATAACTCAAAAGTTTGAATAGGGTTTTCGTTACTTAAATGAAAAGCATGTATGCTTACCATGGAAACTTTTGGTATGTAATATATTAAGATCTGTGGATATAGACTGTGAAACTAATGAATACGTAACAGCATATGACCCGCGTTTACTGCGTTCAAATGTATACAACAGTTCTAGTATATTTTTCGACGAAATCAATAAATTATTTGGAAGGTTGGAGTTTTTACGTTTCCTAAAAATGATTTCATATACATAATACAGGTTGTTACCATTTTATACAATTTATGCTTATGTAAATATCAGTATTATAACTATAATGGTAACTTTATTCGATATAGAATTTAAACGACTTTTAAAATATTTTTCATTGTACTAGTATAACATTACACAAATAGTTATTTCAAAATTATTATATACATGCAGATTGTGCCAAAAATCTCTTTCAAACAATTCTATACACCCTAAAACGAATATTAAATCACACATCAAACCTAATTTGCAATCATACCCAATGGTGCTTCATTCCATAACCTCTCACGCAATTAATATTTCAGGCGCAGTCCAAGCGAATTACACAGCTAATGAATTATATCTCTTATCACCAGGCAATAAGAGTTACAAATGGCACGTAAGTGCTTCCAACTGACCTTTTCCTTTATTATTTACTCAGGAGCTTTGAGACTCGGAGCACGTTCGGAGCGGGTTCGACCATGGCTGGTAAGCCGTTATATTGTTTTCGCTTTTTTCCTTTAATTAGCTGGACTTGTCCGACTAAAAAAATATATACAGTCAAGAAAACGTAAATGAAAAAAGGAATAGAATAATATTTACCGAGTTCCATTAGGTCGTTTATCTCTAGAGTATTGAATGGTACGATTTTAGTAACGCGAGAGTTTTGTTTTAAATTATTGAATTAAATATTTCATTTTAATTTTATATCTCAGCTCTTGCTGTAATCTGAAACGTATGTATTTTTAAGGTTTCGCTGTCTGACCCTCTGGCTTTCAGTAGACTGAAATGTTTACAGTGTATATTGTATGTTCTATTGTCACTGTATCAACAAATAATAAAAAAGATGCTGAATTTTAAAACGGCCATCACTCAAAAAAAAAAATCCATTGTGTGGAGATTGGCCAGTGCGTGTATTTCTTTTTATATTAAAAATACATGATTGTAAAACTTATTGCGAGACCCATTGCGTGCGAGACCGAAGTTAACTGGTTTTTGCTATGGTATTTTATGTAAGACTAGATGGTGCTCGCGACTTCGTTTGCACAGGTAGTATTTTTATTATTATACCCTTATTTCTACCCCTTACAGCCCTTTTTTGCATTAAAAAATAGCCTATGTACTTTCCGGCTGTAGACTATATCTGTATTAAATTTTATTTAAATTGGTTCAGTAGTTTAGACGTAACACACAGACAGAGTTACTTTCGCTAAGTTTTTTTTTCGTAATGATTAAAATTATATATACATAATAATAGTTATTCTTATAATTTATAATGTCGTTTATTGTTATTAAACATAAATGTTTCGTATCGATTCGTTCCACTATAAAGGGTCAGTAAGCTGGTGTAACAAGGGACGTAATGACTTAGATTTCACGGTTGGCAGCACATTTGCAATCAGAGCATCTAATGGTCCTTATTGCGCTTGCTTCTTCAGCATTCACACTATTACTAAATAAAAATATGTGATAAAAAATAATATATTCTAAGCATATTAATACACTAACTTCTGCTCGCACCTTCGCTCGAGATTTTGCAAATTTTGTAAGTTCTGCTCGCAGCTTTGCTCGAAGTTTTCCAATTTTTTTATGAGGACCGAGACGACCGCTGAAAATGTATTTTTCTAAGTTAACTGTACTATGTCTATAAACTTAAATATGACAGTGTATGAGATGCGAACAAACAAACATTGCTTTTTATATATATTAGATTACTAGGTGCTATAAAAAAATCATACAAACTAAATAAGTACGGAAAAAAGTTTCTTAATTAACTGTTTCGAATTTCAAGTGCGTTCCATATTTTGCAATTTATAGATATAGAAAAGTTTTTATTAAATAATATATGAAATATATTAATCTGCTTTTAATTAATTATATCTTTTATCAAAAAATAAAAGAAAAAATGGATATATACTTCTTCAAATATATTTATAATGAAAAGGTTTGATATCTTTAGACGGCATTTTCTCAAAATGAAGTCCGTGTGGCTTGACACAGTATTGCTTATCAGCGTCCATATGTACGTTTGTTTATTGATGTAGGTATTAATATGACTCTGTACACTCTTCCCACTTCTATTTCATTATATGCTACTGTATAAAGTTGGTTGCAAGAGATTGCTATTTAGTGATAAGATCGAATGATGTACATAATTTTTGTTTATAATATTGAAATAGTTTTAAATAAATGAAATATATTTTTCTCCCCAATAAATTTATATTTTTATTTTCTTCTTATGTGCAATAAATAGTATAAAAATAGATAAACAAACGAGTAAATGAAATACTGATTAAGCGCGATTTGATATAATTTTTAATATTCAAATACGCCATGTATTTGAATATTAAAAATGTTAAAATACATATTTGATTATCAAAATTGTGCCTGAAAAAGAATATTAAACATTTGCGTATATAAGGGGACTAATTGTATAAAAATATTTTTACCGAAATTTGACATATTTTGACAATTTAAGGTGTCGTTTTTGTACACAAATAAAAAACAGCATGAATTAATAGTGATAGTTTTACACCATTATCTCCAAGGATATCAAAGACCTCCCAAAAAAATTGGAGAATTAAAAACAACAGTAAAACAACCATTTACGTTACTTTAACGTTAATAATATACAAACAAAAGGTAACAATTGTATAAAAATTATTTATAAATAACAAAAGGATACAATAAAAATTACCAACAACATACATTTTTAAAAAACAACATTGCCATTCCCAAGACGGAAAAATTTTACGCGAACTACTAAAGAGACTGCGGAAATACGAGCTATCGAAAGATTTCGCTTTTGGCAAGTGGCTAGGAAAGTTTTTAACGATGCATCCTCATAAATACGAGTACATTTCCTTATTCTTACTACCCAGTACCTTGAGTTTTGGATAACGACTTCAGGCCGCTCGTGAAAAAAAAAACTAATAAGAGTATTAAAACTTTTACTTATAATGTTGGTACTATATTTTAACGTGCAAACTTTACGGTTACAAAGTTGCACCTGGAATTACTTTTTATAACAATGTAGATATGTTTCAATCTTGGACTAGCGTTGTCCTTTTAGGGTTCCGTACACGAAGGATGCGATCGAGACGGGTCTGCTGTCTGTTCGTCTGTCTGTCAGAGGGCTGTTACTCATGAGACTTAATGGATAAACAGTTAGAAATTAAATTTCTTTTACCCCTATAATAATTAAAAATTAATTCTGGTTAAGTGCGAGTCGGATTTTGCTAAATACTTATACATAAAAACTTTGCACCCCTTTTTACGAATATTGTGGACGGTGAAGTATGAAATTTCGCTCACTTATAGTTTATATAGAATAGGAGAGAGGAATGCTAATATTTATTTTAATTATGCATAAATAATACATTTAACCAATAAAAAATATTACACACACTACCGTGTATTTGACATACACACGTATATACACGTTTATTGTTTATAGTTAAAGTCTGTATTCAAATTGAGAATAGATTATCTGTGGTGAATATTGAAATCGGTAGAAAATTTTATGAACTACGGTAAAATTGCCACCGCTAGGCGATCACTAGTATACTGTTAAAACGCCTGTCTTGTAACTTTTATAAAAGTATTTAAAAAAGTACATAGTGCTAGATTATATATGGAACCCTTTATGTGCGAGCTTTGACTTGTCCGGTCTTTTACTATACGCTAGAAATTTACTCACTGTTCGCGAGACGAAGTTTCATTTACAACATGCAGAATATGCTATCATATTTCTCAATTCATATTGTATGTTCTTGTTTTAATTTTACCTCAGAACTCCGCCATTCTTTTCATAGAACTTCCATCAAAATCTTTCCAATAGTTAAATTTTTAAATTAATGGATATAGTATATCATTCAAGTAAACGAAACTACATTTTTCTCTCTTAAAGTCGGTTCCTTTAAAAAAAACTTATTTGACATCAACTAGTACGATTTAGCGTCATTAAGATTGCTGTATTGTTGATGAAATTTTCCCTAAACATACATAGTATTTGCTTTAATCACTCAACGCACCATAAGCAGACAAATATTTTCAAAAATTTTATTTTGCTCCTGAACCCCTAATATAATTAAATCTCTACCATTTATTTTCTTTACAAAATGATTAATGTTCTATTTGCATTTCCATGTAAAATGTTTACCATATTGTGTTTACATTTAAATTTAAACCAAATTTTTCATAATTTATGTTCATAATATATTTACGTTACGCGCGGTACATATGTTCTAAGCAATTATGTGTCAGATTTTTTGCTCCATTCAGTATGTTTTCATTGGGGAGCTGTTTCGGCGAAAACATGATTATGTTTACGATTACTTTTTTATTAAATTTGAAATATAAAACAATTAAAAAGGAAAAAATAATAATGTCACAATTTGGTCGTTGTAAATCTGAAGGGTTATTATTGTGAGTTACCACTATCACACTTGGAGACACTTTCACAGTTGATTTGTTGCGTTGTAGTACAAAAATTAGAAATCAACTTTTAAAATTTATTGCATTGCAACAGAGATTGCAGACACATAATTGCTCCGTTGGACCCTAATTATGATGAAAACACAATCAAAACCATATTTTGCAAATTAAAAGAAACGTTTAATGCAAAAATCAGATTCAGCTGTTCAAATGTAACATTTTGTGATAGCGATAGTGTAACCCAATAACCTTGCTGTATACCTACTGTAATGAAATTGATGTTTACACGACTTATAGAGTTGCCTAGCAACGGGCTGTTGATGTCAAGAGAGAGAACATGGCGATATAATATTACAGTAGTTATAATAAAAAGACGTGGACTATGAATCTCATGCTTTGTTATTATTTAATTCTGGATTTTAAAACTATATAAAAGGCAAAGTTACTGACTGACTGATCTATTAACACTAACTATGATGTAGACATCCGCTTAAAAATGATATCTAAAACAAGGGAGCAAAATTTGTATTTACAATAGATTTCTGATTACTTAAAACGAGCGAAGCCTCGAGATTACTGTCTCAAATAATGTGGTCATTACTGCTTTATTATATACAACGTAATTTAATAAATTGTATGATACTAATTATACCTCGTGGGCTCACACGGGTTTATGTTCACTGCTTCGCTCCTGTAAGTCACAAAATAGCATATAATCTTCCTAAATAAACAGGCTATCTAGCACAGAATTTTTCAAATCGAATCACAATCTTAATACAAATTGACAAACAAAGTTTACCTCTTCATAATATTAGTATAAATTATAATACAGTTCTAAAAATATACATAATATTTTATACAAAATTATTCAACCCATAAAGTGTCTTTAATGTAATCGTTAGGCGGAAAATTTTAGTAAAACGAAATTAACTTTTCCTGAATATCAATTCGGAATATTCCCCGTCACCGCGTATGAGCGTAACTTGATTAAACACGTTTCCGGTGACGTTCTGTTACGTTATTAGCATAATATCAACTGATGTCGACTTAGGTCTTATTCACGGCTTATGTATTAATATATATTAATATGGCTTAAATGACTTTATATGTATATTCTTATGAAGTCTTATAAGAAACATTGTAACACGTTAGACGGCATTTACACTTACAAGATTTGTTCTCAGACTTTCATATATATTTATGTAAGTTGCTTGTAATTGCTTTACATATTACAGTTTTCCTTTATCTAGATTACTTTTACCATGTTACATAATTGGTCTATAACAATTACGAGAATAAACTTGCAAGTGTTTTTCTCGCCTTACAGAAGAATTGAAAAATAATTATTGCGTATATCTATACTCTATGCCCTTATACATATTTACATATGTGTGTGTACGTGCTTATGTGTGGCAATAAGTATATGCATGTGCTTTTGTATGTGTGTGTTTAGAAAATAAATACTGATTGCACTTACTTTTTATTATTTATACTATATATATATTGTAAAGAATTAAAGTTAGTTTGTAGGTTTGTAAGCAGGGAGTAATCTCTAAAGCTATTAGTCAGATTTGAATAATTCTTTTTGGATTATATAGCTTGTTTATAGGGGTATGTCATAGGCTATATTATATCACGCTACGACTCAGAAGCGAAGCAATAAACATAAACGCAATTGGAATTGCGAGGGGTCGGTAATGTATTATGCTAGCTCGTAATATATAATCTATACAAATATTCTATATTTAGCTATGAAGGAAAAGATTTAAATTTTCTTACGTTTGTAATGAATAAACTCAAAAATTACGGGGCCGATTGTGATTATATTTTACAGGGATGAACTCGTACATCACATGCACTTAAATAGCGAAAATCCCATTCAAATCAGACCATTGTTCAAAAAAGAATCGCGGCTAAACAATCTTAAGTACATAGGTTCAAGTTTCAAATTCTTGAAGTCGGTTCATAAAACAAAACCCGCTGTGATTAACAAGCGGACACCTTAGGTGTCACGAATTAAGAGTGATTAAATGTTTCAGCTAACGACTTGACCAATTAGTTGTCTAGACTCTTAAGTGTGTAACGTGCATTATAGTCTAGACATATTACTCTTCAGATGAAGTGCCCTTAATTTTAAATCTAGCTTGATAATTTATTAATTTCGTACACTATTGGTGTAGGATGACCACTCCGGTGTATTTGAATAAATATTTTGGTGTTTGTCTTAGTGGGTCTCCTCACCGTGCCTTGTAGAACATGTAAAGCTGTCGGTCCCGGTTCTTATCAAAATCACCTGATAATGATCGTTACTATTAGTAGGGAAATTGTTCTAGTGTAATAGGTTACTGGTTTGCTCCCAGGGTTTGCGAAGATCAGATAGCAATCGTTTTGTGTAAAAATCAGTAACTTGCCAATAACTAGACTAGTGTAGCTGACCCTGGTATAAACGGGAATAAATACTAAATAGATGATGATGATGAATCTTAATAATGTATTGATATTTCTTGATTTATACGAAATGCAACTTCGTTGAAATTAATTGAGAATTAACGTTTATTCCTGGTTATACCTCGCACTCAAAGGTCACTTCAAAACCATTTTTGATTAACTACAAGACAATAAGCGTGCGATATCGTTATCGCAACGCGACACTTTTTGACAGTTGATTTCTGACTTTTGTATTAAAACGAAACAAATCTAACTGTCAAAATGTATCGCATTGCAATAGAGGTAGCTCACCTTAATTACCCTGCAGATTTAATATCGATTTTTTTTTGTATCCGTTGTATCTGTCATGGTCAAGAGATGTACCTTAATTAGGGTTCTACGTCCTTTATTTTAATTTAACAAAATATTCGAACTTTGTTTTAAATCGAGTTATTTTATTAAGTTATTATTTCGAGTTATTATTTCGAGTACTGAAATTATTTAAAAAATATGGAGTAGTGCTTGTTATTTCAAATAACTCGTTGTATATTATGTACATAATCGTGGCACTATATCGACGTTTACCAATTTTTCGGTTTCTTCGTAAATATATGTTGAAGACGCCTTGAAAGTTGTATGACGATGTGATCTCAAACTCACCAAAACACATTAACATATGATTTGAATTTTCTTTTCTGACACCTTGCCTGTAAAATATAATCCTACCTAGATCTAAATTATATGTAAGTAGTAAATGCTTTCATGTTAACTTCAAAATACATTTTTAATAACTTGTTTATAATTTAAAACTGTAAAACTATAACATGATTATTTCTCAAAAACAATTATGAAAAGCTTTGCCAAAGATTCAAAATAACCAACTAATAAAACTTTCTTATCTTTCTATAGGCCATGGACCATATACATTATATTATAGTTAAACTAGTTAGTTTCAGAATTATATGTCTATTTTATAATTAAACATATATATAACATAAATATATCAATGGTTAAGATAATTTATATTTCAGTTAATTGGCTATTTTGTTCAAATATAAAAATAATTGAAAATATTATCGCTAATACGATATTTTATTAATTTCTACATTATACGAATAATTGAAAATTCGATATTTGTTTTTTAAATGTACATTGTATGGTATATGGTATATATACTTTATATATATAATAAAAAACACACCCGATAAAAAACATTAATAGATTTTTTTTATTATTATTACAATTCAACAAACATTATCAACTTCACACATAAATTAATAATAAATTTTCTTATAAAAATAAACATCATTTGACGATAACCAAACGAAAAATATATGTTAATATTTAATTAAACAAAACTAACAACCGAGGCGTTCACAGAGCATTCACCTATTTTAATTTCATTGAACCCATTTAACATTCAATAAACACCGTTCTTGCTGAAAGATTTTGCACTCAGACGACTAAATAGATTACCTCAGTTGACTCGTTGACAATGGCCGGTTGAATAGTCATAATTACGGTTCAATAAAGCTCTAAATCGTTTGGCGCGTAACCGAATAAGGTCGCCTGGATTGGGAAGCGTAAAATCAAATGAGCCATACTGATAATGGCCTTGCCTCATTAGATTTTCAGAAAGCGACTTGGCTTGAGTATTCAAACGGCTTAGATCGTTACTGTAGTTGGGATTATTTCTAATCTAATTAAATACGAATGTGTATACGCGGTGCCCGAGATAGTGTTGCTAGAGGATAATGTTGAGTTTTATAAGAATACTGGCTGACCCGGCAAAAATTGTTTTGCCATAGACATTATTTCTAATGTTTTTTTTGAGTGACCAATATGTAAATAGTTTATGACCTATTCTCAGACCTGCCGAATACACTCAAAAATTTTTGTCAAAGTCAGTAGAACCGTCTTGGAGGAGTATGACAACTAACGCTGTGATACGAGAATTTTATATATAATGTTTTTGACGAGTTGGTTCCTGCGACATTATCTGCTTAGAAATTTTTATCTCTCTCACCCACTTTTCGCATTATTTGCGCAACAAAATATAGCGTTTGTCTTTCTCCAAGAGTCAATCAATCTCTATACCAAAGTCCACTATTTTAGCCAGTTTGGCGTGAAAACAAACAGACAGACAGTTAGATTTGCTCTCGAATTTACAATATAATTTTTTTAATATTCTTATAACGTAAGGATAGTAATAATTCTAGTTTTAGTAGCTTTATTACAGTGGTCTATAGTCTGTAAACTTTTCAGAAAAAAAGCAAGTTGAAAAATTATTGTTTCATTTGAGAGTAGCTTCAAGTAATTAAGTCAATGTTGTGATTTTGTAGATAAGATAATAATAGCCATTTGCTATACGAGAAAAAATGTATTTTTCTATGTCATCTTTAACAATCTAATTGAAACGCCACAATTCCTCCTTGCATGTTTAACGAAAATGGAGGTACACGCTTTCAAGTCAAGTCATAATATCACAAAAGTATTGCACGACTCATTATGCGATGCTTTAGAGTGCTTAACTATTGAAGAATCCATTTCGCCTCCATTCTGCAACTATTTTGATTGTTATATTCATGTTATTTCATGGAACCAACACAATTTACATAGCACTTGAAAGATAATTCATTGAAGATTAATTATGTAATCATAGTGTATACAATATTTATATATATTCTAAGCATTATAAAAATATGCATACTATGTTAAAACATGTATATAACAGCCGAACATAAAACCTCCTCCTATTTTGAAGCCGGTTAAAAATATGCGCGTTACAATGCTGTGGTACGCTAGAAGACGACTGTTTTCTGTTTTTGACAATGAAAGTTGTAGATTTTAACGATGTAACGTCTTAATGTGCCAGGACGGATGTCGTATCGTGGTTATTTATGTCTTTTGACCTTTATTCTATGCCTGGAAGTAAAAACTCGTAATCAAAAGTAATAATTTATATGTTTAGACCCATACCATAAGTATATTTTGGTTCTCATAATATCGTTAACGTAAAAATAAACTTCAATTCATTCTGAGCAACGAATTTCAGTCAACCCAGGGGAAATCGGCAGAAATCTATAACGTCCAAACGACCAAATATAATTCAATTACAACAAATCTATAGTTTTTCCTTTGACGATTGGAAAAAAGAATGATTCAATTATTTTTAAAAATAGATCTTCGTTTTGTATCTTTTTGGTACTGATATATAAGTTACTGAAGAGAATTTTCAATTTATTTGAAATATAATACAAAAAAAATGTGTGTTGTTATTTTCCTAGTTTTAGATCTTATTCAGGTTTAATATTTCGTCTGAATAGAAAATTTTGTACGACTTTTATTATTGGTAGCCGCTCAGCTCACGGTCTCTGTATATACAACGTTTCAATATTTTATATGCATTAATGGCATAATAAAACGTCAATAGCAAAATTTTGCTTAGAATTATATTGAAAATCGATTCGCAGCGTTAGTAATTAGTTACGTAACAAATTTAAAGCTGAATTTTTTTATATCTTTTAATATTATATCATTTCGAAATTTATTAGAGCAAAAAATTATCCATATTTAATATAACGGGTCTTATCACGATAACTAATGGTAGTAATACCATTTTATTGCCCGACGTTTCGACGAAGTTACATTCGTCGTGGTCACGAGCTGACTGTAAAAAAAAGGTATTATTACCATTAGTTATCGCGATAAGACCCGTTAAATTAAATATGAATAGTATAAATCGCGAAAACGAATAATTATCTTTAAAATGTTGTATCAAACATTAATTTTGATGCGTTATTAAGAATTTTACACCAACAAAAAAACCATTTGAGAAATATTTACTTATATTATTAATTTGATAAATTATTGTTTCGTTCAATAGCTTTAAACAATATTCACGTCAAGGAAAATGTAACACAACGGAGTAATAAGATATACGTCAGAATACTTTTTCATCCAACCCTTAAGTCTAACGTATCTCTTTTAAACAAACGCAAAGGACTGCAATCTCTACAAGTTGTCTTCAGCAAACACGAGTATTTGTTGAATACTCGACGGGCGCCGGCGAGGCGAGGAAATCTGCTTTATTTGAATAATTTGATTAAGCCAACCCCGCGTCAGAATTCGTAGCCCTTAAGCCATTACAGCAGAGCCTATTATTGTCCGCAATGGTACATGAAAAGATTATACCGATCGAGAGGACGAGCTGATTGCGGCTTTATTTATTTTAAAATATGGCGTCGGATTGCAAATAAATTTAATGAGAATGGACCACGAAATTTAACATTTCTTATTGAAAGCAGGAATTTAATATGGAATTGAAATTTATTTATAGATGGTAGATTCTAGTGAAGGTGTGTTTTCGGAATGAAAATTTTGACATGACTTACAAAGGACACAGGAATTTTAACATGTTCATTAAGCACTCTAACGTATTGACGTAACAATGTGTTATAATTATCTCTTATATAATCCCCCCCCCCCCCCCCCTAGGAGCGCATATTGTCGTTCAGGGTGCGGAGGTGGCAGTTTGGGCCCAAATGAAATACTTGGGCCTAACCCTGGGCGGACGATGGAGCTTTGGTGATGGTAGCAATACTTCTCGCGAGTGATCCGCCTTGGGAGCTTCAAGCGGAGATGCTTGCGGAAGTGTACCGGCTTTGGGCGAGCATCAGGGCGATGAGAGAGCGTCCGCATGCGGACCAATTATTGAGGATCAGATCTCTTGCCCAGGAGGCCCTGATCGAAAGGTGGAAGGAGGAGTTAGGGTCTCCAGCGGCTGGCGACTTCGACTAGATAGGCGATTCGGCCTCTACTCGATCGTAGGGTCAAGAGGCGGTACAGTATGCTGACCTTCAGATGGATGCAGGTGCTAACTGGACATGGATTTTTCGGTAAATACCTGCATCAGAAGGGAACGAGAAGTGGACGCTCTCGCCGACCCGATCCGCAGGATACAACTAGGGGGAAGCAGGCCGCGCTATGCGCACCTTCTCCCTCCACCATAAATGAGTTTGTGTGGGAATAAATTTTTCCACACAACCACCGGGGTGAGAGAGTACTTTCGGTGCCGGAAAGTATTCTTTAGGCAATGAAAGCCTAAAATAATCTAATATAGCCCTAATAGTTAACTGCTAGGACGTCGCGGTAGCATGCGTAAGCGATCCCGTGACGTCCAACAAGGGCGATGAGGGCACCGCTGGGTTTTAGTGGGTATTCTGGTTCATTTATTGTCAGGAGTACCTGTCATTGCTACATACCTGCCTGAACTACACTAGGCGGAATGCATAAAATTATTTCCCAGCGACAAAAAAAAAGGCTTTTCGAAATCTAGGCATAACATATATAACATTGTTTTTTTAAAACTATTTATGATATATATAAATTAAAATTAGAATTTGAAATTCAATTTTTATCATTTTAGAATTTGGATGATCCTGTTTTGTGTTGTCGAAAGGTCGTACAAAAAAATGAAAAGTTTGGGTTAAAAATGTACGTAAAAAAGTTACCGAAAGTCTTAATAATTAGTACCTACCGGAGAAGCCGGGGCAGGCAGTTAGTTTTACACAAAATCAATCTCCACGTGATACACACCAAAATGTTATACGAAATAATACAATTGACTGACCTTTATCGCGGCTTTAGTACCCATTAGCTTAGCTAAAGTATCTAAAGGTATTATTAGGGAGCTATACATTAAATTCTAAATGGAGCTGTGTACTAATATAACGAAGACTTTTTAAACTTTCTCAAGAACCATATAATTAAGTGAACTTAATATTTAGTTTGGTTACACTTGAAATTTAATTTTTAATATGAAATAGTTCATCGATAGTTAGTCTTGCTGTTTTCATTATATTAATATTATATTATTAATTGCTTTAAGGTAAATCATTAAGTTTTCATACATAAATTAATATCTTCGTAATTACTTATGATATGAATACCTACACTTCAAATCTTTTATTAGCGTATATTTAAATTTAATATTACTTTGCACAAGTATTATCTATATTTTTTCATTGCATAATTGATTTTTGGCATATCAAAGTTCTGACATAAATAAAAGTAAAGTAAAGTAAACTGACATGAATATTAAATGCTATATACATATATTTTTATATAATTTTATATGTCATTAATAATAGAATCCGGAGCAAGGTAATGTAATCGCGCAGTAATTACACGAACTGTTCGACTAGGAGAAGTATTATTACAGAAACGTCTAGGCTTAAATATTCAGAGCGAGCCATGACTGAGGCATAACACGCGAGACCCTGAATAATTCGAATCAATAGCTTGTAATAAAGAATAAAAACCATGTTAATATTATAACGAAGCCTGAATGAAACCTATTTTATTGTAGTTCCATGCTCAGAATATTGGCTGTCATAATTTTATAGGCTTTTTAAGTACATTCATTTTTGCGTGTTCATTGGTTCTAAACGTAATGCAAGTCATTTTATCTATTCTGTTGGATTTTGTGACAAAATGTCTAAATAAAAACTTGAATTTATGAAGCTTAAATATATAAATGTCTGATCCTATTATGATTTATCACGAAATTTCTATAATTGCGAAGAGTACAAAGTTGAAAAAAGTTGGAGGTTCTCAATTCATCGGGGACTTTTTTAGGTATGTTCATCGGAGAATAGAGCAAGCTTTTGATGAACCATGGGACTTTTAAAAGCTGGTACATTACTGTAAAATACATGAATTAATAATAAATAATAAATTAAAGGTCGGTAACGCTCCCGCAACTTTCCTAATATTGTAGATGTTCATGGGCGGCAGTAATTACTTAACATCAGATGGAACTGTCTGGTCGTCAGCTCCTTCATTGTTGAAAAAAACTAAGGACATATATTATGAATAACAGTGTATTTATGTCCTACTGACATTTACTGCTGTGCCTGTTTAGAACATAACACCAAGCTTAGTCTTTTCGCTCTAGTGTAAACATATTATAATTTCTTACAAATTTTATCAATATCATAATATAAATATTAGTCAGAGCAATATAATATTTAAGAGTTTGGAAGTCACTTTAAAAGATATTCTTGTCATATACTTGGAAATAAATCCATCTTACCCAAGAGTGGTAGCATGTATTATTTTCCAAGTAAAACGAAACTCGCTCAACCAACAGAACGTCGCAGCTAACAACACATTTTAGCGACGCTCTTAACGTCAGTATCAATACCAAAAGAGTACCAAAATGTTTCATTTCACAAGTCACAAAAACAAATGACTAAACATTACCAGATATCGAAAAGAATCACAAAATTCTCTGGACGATCGTAAAATCGGTCGTTTACTCAGGTGTCCACAAAGAGGCTAATTCTGCAAAAATTATACGGTCCGGTACGGAGGCGGACATTTTATTCGAGACGGCCATTTGAGAACTCATTTCACTAGTGGCCCATCTCGCTAAACAGGACGGATTTCACATTTCCTCGAGTGTTTCACATTAAGTGAGACTTAAGATTCTCCTTTATTTTCCTGAAGATAAAAATAGGTTTGTATAAATTCGTACAATACACCTACTCTGTATTTTGCCGTCTGTTGTATTGTTGATAACCTTCATAAAATTTTTCGATGTATTTCTGTCTTTATGACTTCAATTGTATTAACTTTAGATATAAAGACACGAAAATGGTTTCTTCATTTCAGTTTATTCTCTAAAAACTATTTTGGACTTAGAGGAGATATTTTTTGTTGATTTCAATTGTAAGCCAAACTTCTGTCAAGATTTGGAGGTGCTTGATTTTGATCAATTGATACCTAGTTGATAAAAAAAATATCGCAATGAGAAATTTATTGAATATTTTACGTGGAAATGCTGTCTTATTGTATTTCTATTATATGTAAATAACCCTCGGTTGAGGCTTAGCGATAGAGATTTCTCGGCAATATAATTCGTTCTTTTGTACAATTCTTTTCTTTGTACACAAAAATATACTTGTAAGCTAACAAGACCTGTAATACTAGTAGGCATTATATTTCAAGGTCATGCCCTTATTATAATTAATAACTAAATATTTGAACATTAAAATACAATTACAACATTAAATTGCTCTTAAAATAAAGTCATACAAACGCCGCAATGGTATTGTTCATCTGACAATGAAATGATTTAACTTAGTCCGAAAGTTAGGGAATTAGCTCAATCCGCTCAATTTATCAATCGAATAGCTCAGCTGAAATTCAGGATTTATTACACTAGTTATCGCTTTGTGAAACTCGACTTAGCGATTTTAAATGAAAGAATTAGTTGGTAGCAAAATTATAAAGAGAAAAGTCGAAAGAAATAATACTGAATGATCACTTTAAGACTTTCATTTTCGACTAATGAGTTATTACGCTAAGAGAAGAATTACTTTGATGTCCAATTTAACGATTGTTCGTTTTGAAGTATAATTAGGTAAATTGTGTTGTGAGTTAATATATTTTGAATGTGATATTGGTACGGTATCTAATAATGTTTAGTAATGATATTTTGCTTTCTATTATCTGTGAGTTACAAATAGGAAGTAAAAAAAAGTAATGTAACAGCCTGTAAATATACCGCAGCTAATCAAAGGCCTCCTATTAAAGCTTAATCCACCGTGCTGCTCCACTGCAGGTTGGCGGATACACATGTGTCAGAATTTCTGAAGATGTTTTCGTTCACCGCTGAGTTAGAGATGAATTTAAGCACAAATGTATGAGATCGACCTGTTCAACTAGGCCATCTCGGCTCCATGATTATTTGTATAAATTGCTTATTTCATCATACAGTAAATACTAAATTTACCAAATAAATAAATGTTTTAAACAATTTTTTTTTATTAAAAAAAAAGATTTTTCCATTACCATACGTAATACAATTCGACGTGAATTATCTTTGTCGAAATAAACCGGAGACGGTAATCCTACATTAAGGAAGGAAAGAGGAAAGAAATTTTTCCTTTTTCAGAAGATTTGTTTTACGCAAATGCCTAGTGCATTGCGGCTTGTATGAGATTAAAGTCAATCATGGTTTATAGCTATATACTTTTAACTATAGTATAGTAACGCATATTGGGGGTCTATGGAATTAAAAAAAAAATCTTTTTTTATTTTAAAGTGAAAGTCAACAACAACGTCTAATAATAATCTTTATATATTTTTTCGGGTATTGCAAATGCTTAATGTATTCAATTGACTTTTCTTTTAGATTTAATCGATAAAACACAATTCGATTCACAAATAATCGACTATCAGATAATAATTATCATGCCAGCTCATTATTATCCCAAGTATACGAGACACTTAATTTATTTCACAGCCGGAGCTCATTGCGCTGCGGTTTTAACACGTGTTCGTTTTCATTGTTATATGAATTCGAATAAACGACGTAAATATTTGGCGAATTTATACCGTATTTACAATCAGTGGCTTGATTAAACATCGGTTTCAGGTACGAATACATGTATATCACTTTTTATATACGTCTCTTGTGAAAAAGATATGATTTTATTAATTAAGACGTAAATTTTCATAATTAGTCTATACCTACCTCACTAAAAAAATTACTGTCATATAGACTGTAGCTCACTGACTACAGTTTGGCTGGGTTGGCACGGGATCATTCCATTTATTCACCCTAAAGTATCCATCCTAAGATGGATAATCGAAATCACGAGTCCGTGTATCCACCCCGGCCCCGATGACACGGATTTGTAGCTTAATCTTCTTATGATTATCCTCTCGACTATGTAACTGCAGTCAATAAGAAGGATATTTTTTTGTTTTTTGTGATATGATTTCGGCTTAAGCTCGTTACTAAAGAAAATTTGGTTTATCATGTTTAACGAAATTCGAATGAAATACATTCAATACTTTACTATACCATGGGGTGGAAATTCGGAAGAGCAATTAGACTGAAACCCCGGCCGGGGTGGATAGACTGACACGCAGTTCTGATTATACCTCTTAGGGTGGATAGGTTGGGTTGGATAGATGAAGCCATCCTTCGCACATAAAATTGGCGTAAAATAGCTAAGACGACTGTATTTCGTACGTTTCGTAAGAAGACAACGCCCAACTCTCTTCCTCATCCCTTCCCTTAACATGTTATTACTCTTTATCCCCATAAAAGGTAGCAAGATATCTCTGGTTCTGTATATGCTCATGGTCGGCAAAGATACATTTTCGTCAGATGACCTGCCTGCTCCTTTTATTATCATCATTTTCGCTGTAGAATGTCCACTGCTGGACATGGGCACTCCCTTAAGATCTCGAAAGTGGCCTGTTCGAAACGGTCTGTTCCCAGCGTCTTCCGTCCACCTTAATAAGGTCGTCTGTCTATTTTGTAGGTGGATGTCTTCCGCCTGCTTATTTGCCTATTTTTATAAAATTTGTGAGAGAATATGGGGAAAGAAGAATAAAGGAAATTAACGAAAGTGAGCTTTCAGCTCTCTCACATACCGTTCGAAATGCAGCTATATTAGCCAATTTTCTGATAATATGGTAGTGCTACGGGCGAGGCAGTCTATATACGATTTGTACTCTATGGGTTATAGCTAGGCTCTAGAAGAGTAATACTATATTTACTTTAAATCTTAAAGTAATTTACGTAGGAATTTATGATAAAACAATTGGGAAAATTGAATTGAAAATCACATAACAAAAAGTAGTACACTTTATTTTTATTGAGACAAATGAAAATTGTTCCAAGAGAATGGCCATAAATGAATCTCAATAGCAAATTTCAAAGACGGCGTTAAGTCGGAGCTCGTTAAGTCTAAAGTCAAAAATAGTTGAAGTTTCTATTGTATTTCAAGAAGTGAAGTTTCAAGTTCGATTCCACACCTTGAACTATTGCAGTACTTAGTCAGTTAGCACTTTTGAAGCTTATTTATTTAATTACAGAATTACATTTATAACTTTTAGTCTTGACAGCGATATAAAACAACTCTTTATCCAAGCAACAGAAATGCTTGTGTATATATGTAATTACGAATGTTATGAATATCAAAAATCAGACACTGACAGTAAATACTTTCAGGCATAAAGGAATACGAAATAACTTCTGTGAACCTTTATGAAAGTCTAAGAGCAAGATTTATAAGTGTAGGAGAAAGGGGCCTTAAGCAGTCAGGGCAGTAATCGTGGCAATAGCTAGAAGTTTCAAAATACGTAGAAGCTATGCTCTCACTCATATTAAGAACATAAAAGTTTTATACGAATGTCACATGTGGACCGCCACATGTGACATTCGTGTAAAACTTTTATGTTCTTTTTTTTTTAAAAAAAAAACGATCAATAAAAAAATTAATAAAGTTATTTTATTTAATAATCTACACATTCATATGTTATTACCACTATTTATTCATTAAATAAATATAATAGTCAATACTGCTTTGAATGCGTGAAAGTTACGCGATTCTTCAACCGTTACTTACCTTACACATTTTACTTCCATAAATCAAGCGCCTCTAATCATTGCTTTCACACGTAAAACAAAAGTAACTACGTATACGCACGTACAACTACGACCTTTAAAAGCAATTATAGTTCTTAACTTCCTGAGAATTAAGACTAAAATCTCTTGCACTAGAATTCGTCATTGGTGGCCGCTACCACGAGCTGACTACGTAGCAATCATCTGATTTAATGGTTGGATGCCATGTCAAAAGAATTCCATAAAATGGGTACCTTCCGTGAAAATGCCTTTCTTGGGAAACAAAGCGATGGTGAAAAAACAATCTTAAACGATACCTCGCGTGACTTACGCGTGGTCAATGGATTTTCGGTTTTTACTCAGTGTTGATTGACTTCGATGTGTCGATAAATATTTAATACAAATATTTTTAGTTTAAAAGTGGTTTAAAAATTGATGAATTTACTTAAACTTCGTTTTCCTATACTCCAATATAATATAACTGTACTTATTTATTTGTTCGAGCATAACAAAAAAACTACCAGAAACGTTTTGGTGAATTTTAATAATCATGTTAAAAAAACTTATGGTCAAATATTAAAATTTATACGTGTGACAGTTGAACAATAAAATGAAAAGGCAAATAAACTAAAATAACTTGAAGTAAAGCTGTGGGTTAGAAGTTAAGTATGTATGTAAAAATTCAAGTTAGAAAACTTTATTCATAACTCCAATCTCCAAACAATTAATTTTATTTTAGCATAAATCGAACAACATAAAAGTTTATTGACCCCCAGTTATTGATACGATATCCAGTATTAAGACTTCAAATTAATATTAAAAGTATTATTAGTATCATTTTGTTTTCAAACTTGACAAAATGTTATTACAAGCTTAATAAATAGAACCAACAGTCAGTCACGCAATAGAGTGTTTAATGCACGATGCATTTTTTCGCTCCCAAGGTTCGTAGAAATCGTTATTACATTTTTAAATCACTCTTGTGAATAGGGTTCATTCATTAAGGAGAAAATGACGAAAAATGTTAAGTACCACTAATTTAATTTTATTTTAATTACAACAATTTCATTTTTGGAGTCGAAATATTTGTCATGTAAACGTTAAATACTATAATGAATAAAATTCAGATATATATGACAATTTAATTTAGTGACTCGTCTCGACAATTGTCGGCAACATTACCTCGTTGTGTGATGAACGTTTTTGACAATTAGTGATCCAACAAAGTGTACTTTTCAGCTTAAATGTGCCAATGTTCCTATATAAACTGTAAATCTGAAATTAAATATGCTTGTACCTTGCACAAACCATGCTATCTATATCTAAATAGAATTTTGAACAGAACAGAAAGTTTTTTATTTTTGACTGTCATTTTAATATATTGTAGTAAAAATAATTAAAAAAAAAAAGAGATATAACATATGGATTCTGATAAACAATAATGTGTCAACACACAGAAGGTTAAATTCAGAGATATTGATGTATTTTGATAATTGTATCTCTAAGATATTAAAAAAAAATTCAAGTCATGTACACTAAATAACTATGGAAAAAGATTCTTAATTTTATGCTCAGAGTTTCGAGTACGTACTATATTTTGCAATTAATACAATAATCTCAAATATTAAAAAAATATTGTTAGACAAAACTTCTTAATATACCAATCTGTTTTTAATTCATTATACCTTTTATCAAAAAATAAAAGAAAAGATGGCTATACTCGTCCTCAAACACATTTATTAAGAATAGGTTTGACATCTTTAGACGCCATTTTCTCGAAATAAAATCCGTGTGGCTTGACATAATTTTGCTTATCAGCGTCCATATGTACTTCGGTGTTTAAAAACCATAAAATTAGTAAAAGAAAAGAATACTAATACATAAGTAACTTGCTTATTATTATAACTTGCTTATACTAGATGCCATGCGAAGTGCGTACCCGTTTTGGTTATAAATGTGGCAGCATTGACAAGAGTTTGAATACGGCATACAAGTGATCAAATACCATTTACTGTATGCCATCCAGTTACATGCATGAAAGTTACTAACCCACTTTGACGGCAATTCAAACTGAACAGATCGATAATCGATTTGTATAAAGAAAGAGCCTATAACTAAAATAATTTTCAGAGTTATTATTGTTTTTACTTAAGTCATGTAATTTTTTTACGGTGAAGGTACGGTGACCGATAGTTTGTCATTTAAAAAATATTTTTAATACTTATAAAAGTAGACATGCGTTTTATTTCTGCTCCGTTCACGTTATATTAGTTTAAGCGTGATTTTCAACTGAATTCACGTCATAACTATCTTTTTCTCTCGGTTTTAATCTCGTTACTTTGGATTTTGTTACGCGCGATGACTATAAAAATTTATTATTCGGTCTGGCCAGAACACACACACTGGCACAGTTGGTACTGGAGCCTAATTGTACTACTCCTATATCTTTCTTGCTATTGTCGCTATTGCATTGTTGGACGCTGATAACACTGTGTCAAGCCACACGAATTTCATTTTGAGAAAATGGCGTCTAAAGTCAAACATATTCTAAATAAATTAATTAGAAGAAGTATATAACCATATTTTCTTTTTTATTTTGATCAAAAGCATAATTAAATAAAAGCATCTAATTATAAGTTTTTCAAATATACATATGAGAATATTGTATAAATGGCAAAATATGGAACGCACTTGAAATTCGAAACATTCAATTAAGAAACTTTTTTCCGTACTCATTTAGTTTAGATGACTTGAAATTTTTTAATACATCAATACGTCTTAATGTTACTTTTTGTGGGTTGACACATTATTGCTTACCACTATCTAGTTAATATATTTTTATTATCCCAATAACATGTTAAATAAGATACCCAAAATATTTTTTTCAAATCGGACTTGTAGTTCGGTGGTTAATTTGTCATCTCGAATTGTGAAAATCTTGAAAACAAACGAGCAGGCAGGACCTTTGCAGCAACAGAGAAGCCACACATGCGTTGCCAGTTTTAAAACAAATATGAAATGAAACGGAATAGGACGTAAAAGAAGCACTTTAAGAGGAGATTCGGTTTCCGATCTTTTGTGAAAGTAAGGTGCTGCCTCCGTTTGAGCCAACCAGTATACGAACAGTAGTCAGCAAGCTATAGCTAGGCTCAAACTCAATTAAACAAACTCTTCATATTCATGGAGTAGTACAGATATGAATACATACGCTTATCTGTGACCAAAGTACTGCAATGACTAAACAATCTTTAAATGGAGGAATCGTGTGAAACGGGAGAGACTATTTAAAAGATTTCAGCGCTCTCGTTAAAACGTTGGTGAAAAACCCCGAGAGTCCATTATCTGTGAGTGAAGATATAAAACTTTATGACAATAATTAATCGCTTTAATTTAAAACATTTTATGCTTCGTTTACTTTTAAGGTATATACTAAAGTATTAATGTAATATTTACCTGACACGGCCTAAATGAAACTGAGGTCTAAATGTTGAAAATAGTCCCTATCAAAACACATTTGTAAGTTTAACTGTCGTAAGTGATATAAAACGACTCTGTAAATTAGTAACAGACACGTCGTAAGTAGTTACGAAAGCTGTGTATGCTAAAAATAAGGCACGCACAGTAAATTATTATAGGTATAAAGCAATAATAAACAACTTATGTAATTCCTTATGAAAGTCTGAGAGCAAAACTTATAACTTATATTTCTCTTTTTAAAATTAAAAATCAAACTACTAAATCAATTTGAACCTTTTAAATAAAATATATTAATATGAGTACAGTTCTATTTACATATAAAAACATACACTACCAATTGGTTTTAAAAGAGAATCAATGAGATTTTTCCACATTAAAAATTTTAAAATAAACTCCAAATGGGATTTACATAAAGGTTGAAGAGGTTAGGCATCGAGCTTAGTCACGTAGCATTTGCAGCTATCAATCTATTTGAAGTGGATGCTGTACACATACAACTTTTCCACTAATGATCGTACTTACTGTAAATATTAATGCAGGAGGTATAATTTAATTTTACATATTTATATTTAATATAGATCTACAGGTTTATTACGTTAAACTATTGCTGTAATGAAATACTACATTACTATTTCTGTACTAAAACGTCTTCTTTAACTGTCAAATCGAGGCTGTATATTTTGATAGGGATAGCGAATTTTTTTTTTTGCGTTGGATTTGCCAGTTCATTAAAAAGTTTATAGGCTATATTATATCACAGCGTGACTCATAGGAGCGAAACAATAACCATAAACGGGAGTAAAACGTGCAAGGGGCAGTCAGTATAACATAAATTAAAGCAAGTAGGTACTACTACTACTAAAATAAAAATAAAGTTGGCCGAACTAAATTCTGTAAGTACTATAACATAAAACGTATGTTTATTTATTCATTTGTTATTTATGATTAAATATTTGTTATGTATTTGTTATTAGATACATCATAAGGACATCTCTAAACCTGCGCATGTGCACGAAACGCTCGATCCGCGTGCATCTTAGATATGTAGTATAGACACTTATCGGCATGTTTACAATTTGTTGTCGAATATTTTGTTTCAAAGATAGATTTTTGTCTCGCAAACACGAATAGTACGGCTCACGTGAATCTTACGAGTACATGATATGGTCACTTTGTGATGTTCGCGAGCTAAAGACAGCCAAAACACTTATTCGCGAACAAATCGCGTGCACGCTGTGTGCTTGTTCTACCTCTCATACGTTGTTAGTTCGTAACACGTAGAGTGTGACGTGCCCAAAACCGAGTTCCGCAGCATGCATGTAAACCGTATGCGTGCACGTACGCAGGTAAGGACGGGATTTATTACTTAAGGAGCAATAATATAAACAATATTTTATGTTCTCGAAATATTAGACAAATAAAACTGTCGATAAAATAATGTATACTACACAAATACAAAAAATAACACATTGATTCGTCCCTGACGTAGACTTCATAGCTTCGCTCAAACGACACACTCATATCTGAATTTGCGACTCCCGTGTTCCGTACATATTCATCATATATCGCATGAACTCTAAAACCACATCACGTAAATAACAGTAAACTACGAGCAATTTGTAGGCCGTTACCGAACTTAGGATTCTAGAAGCTTCGATATATCGCTACAAGTAAGAACGGAATTTATTGAGCGTACCTTTGCTGATTGCGTATGTACGTGTATAAATGTGTTTTTAGTTTCAGCGATAACTAAATCCTTATTTTACATTCGGAGAATATTAATGTCTTACTGTTTATGAAAGAATTTATGTCGTATTGGAATGTATTGAGGTCGATTTTTGAAATTATTTTACCATTTTAATCTTACTTATAATAAGTATTGAGAAATTTCTCCTAAACTGTATTTCCTTGGATTTTCACATTTTAATTAACATTCACATAAAACCGTTTCGTACACTATTGAATATACGAGTATATAATATTTTTAGCTCTAACATCTCATAACATATATTTTCATTTAAATAATGTTATGAAGATAAATTTTATTAAAAATAAATACCTGAAATTTAAAATAACTATATTAAACCTAAGTAGCTATCGATGTTACAGCGAGGCAAGGAGCCCAAAGTACTGGTGGCATTACTTCTTTGAATGCCCAGACTGATATGCTGGCCAAGGTAACCGCTAGCATTTCGGCCAATTTAATTATAATTATTTTAAAATTATTTTTTACGGTTACTAGTTTTTGAATTAAACGGCAAATGTTATAAGATTTGTCAATATTCGCGATTAATCTAGAATCATTTTTAATACATCAAAAAAAAACAGAAATAATTGAGTTTAGCAAACCTGTGCACACTTTCATTATAGTTCGGATACCATGTGACCATCCTCTTAACCATCACCTCTGAAAAGTCACAAAGCCCGAACTTGTAAAACAACATTTAACCGAACCGTAAAATATCAAGTTTTCGTACAAACATACCACCAAATTGTGTTGTCGTTTTTCAAAGGATCTATTACAAATTTGGTCATGTCGCAAAATGGGAATTCACGTAAATTTCTCTAGAAAACCGTCAACCCAGATCGATACCTACTCTCATACTCTTACTATTCCTTTTATATCGAAATTGTACCTTCAAAATCCCATCCTATCGGACCCTAACGTATATGTTGATTCGAATTAGAAACCCTTTCCATTGTGTGGATATATGTGTAACCTTTTTAACACAAATGTATTATTAATCTATATTCTATAGAATAGTAAAATCCTATGTAATAAAATTGAAACGAATTCAATTACCGAATCGATTTTTATATTAATCTATACTAATATCATAGAGCTGAAGAATTCGTTTGTTTGTTTATTTGAACGCGCTAATCTCAGGAACTACAGATACGAATAGAAAAATTGCCTTTATGTTAAACAGTTTATATATTGAGGAAGGCTAAAAGCTATATAACATCCCGCTAGTCAACAAAAAGTAAAGTTACTTAGTAACTACAACGATAAGTAGTTAATCGAATACGAATACAATGGATATCAGTAGCCTCTCACTCACTGTTTACAGCTCGTATGCGGTGAGTAAGAGTTGAAAGTCTAACCCCCTCACGGTTCAATTTCTTACTTCCTTCTTCTTACACTTTTCCTTCATTCATTTGAAGTAAATTAGAAAATTGAGTAAAATAAATATTCAAGCGAACATAGAACGTTTTCAATTTATTTATATAGAACACGAACTTGTAATATATATTTGGTGTGTAGCCTTTCTATCTGTTGTTTTTGACAATTCTACGAAATTATTTACGCTCTGAATGAATATTAATAAAATGGTTACACCGGAAGTGTTAGGGGGATCAAAGAGATGAATGAAACAAGGGGAGCTGTTCTACGTCGTTCGTTTTATTAAATTTTGACCGATATAAATAAATAAAATGCTTGCGCTATTCAGTCTTTAATTATTACTCGATAAATCTTTTAGTGCTTGGTTCAAACATATAATAAACAAGAAAGTAATATTATACTTATACTTTAAAATACACAAGAAAGTTATATTTTACATCAACTTTCAGGTATAAGCTACAAGATTGCTTTGCTTAAACTCAAAATATGAATAAATTGATACTGATAAGCAATATCGTGTCACAAAAAGTCCAATTAAGAGATATTGATGTATTTTTATATTGTGTTACCTATAAATAAATCTTTCAAGTATTTTAAAACAAAATATCTATGGAAAAAAGTTTTTTAATGTTTCCAATTTCAAGTGTTTTCCATATTTTGCAATTTATACAAGTCTCATATATTTTAAAAACTTATTATTATATAAAAAACGTATTCTACCAATCTGTTTTTAATTCATCTCTATCTTTTATTAAAGTAGAACATAATCATAAAGACGTATATGTATATCCAAGATGGATTGATCCCTATATACGTCTTTACGATTATATACGTTTTTAAATAATTTGATTAAGAATAAGTTTGACATCTTTAGACGCCGTTTTCCTAAAATGAAGTTCGTGTGGCTTGACATAGTATTGTTTATAAGCGTCCAACTATGATAATTTGGCAATTTAAATAATAATTGCTAATAATCCTCATCGACGGGAGTCTAAAAATCTCTCTTAACATTTTTAATTAAATATCCGTCTTAAGTTTTTTTATCGATAATATTAGCTAATCTCTTAGGCCTAAGCTCTTTATATAATTATGATTGAACTTCACGTACAGATAGGTTCATTAAATCTTCAATAAATTTATTGAGATAGATAGACTAGCGGCTACAGCTCGTATACGATCTGCCTCGACCGGGGCAGTATCTCATTCTCACAGAAGATCGGCGTAAAGTATCTAGTATAGGTGCGCTTCTTACGGTGAGTTAGAGTTTGAAGTCTATCTCCCTCCCTTATTCTTTTCCTTTCTTCTTATTCCCCTTGATTTTTCATTCATCATCATTGAAAAAATAAACATATGTATTGCTGGTTGATATTAACGGCTTTGTTTTCATAGAATATTTATTTTGAATGGCTTATTGCTTGCATTAGAAGATATGGATTCTCCATACAAACTTCTATCCCCTATTTCATACATCAAGGTTTATTTTCGCGACAAAAAGTCTTTGCCCGATTTCACGGTCTAATCCATATCTATACGAAAATTCTTCATAATTAGTTCAGCGGTTTAGACGTAACAACGTAAAAAGACTGACAGATCCGCTTTCACATTTATAATATTGGATATACGGATGTTGCAACGTTAGACTTTTCTTGCATGGAAAATTGAGTGAAGGCTTTTACAGAAACTGACAATAACAGTCGTTCGTATTCACAATCGGGACAAAGGGATGATTGAAAATGGTCCCGTTCCATCTATATTGGTAACAGAAATAACTTTCAGAGCTGAGTGCCGTCAATAGACTAATGCTTTCGAACTGTTATCGAAGACTCACACTAGTCATATTAATCTATACCAGCGTATACTAATATTATAAGGTGGTAAAACTTGTTTGTAAACTTGTGTTGAGAGAGTAATATCTAAATCTATTGATTCCATTTTTAAAATATATGTATTTTTGCGCTGGTCATGTTTATTGAGGAAGGTTATAAATTATATCTCGCTACGACTCATAGAAGCGAATCAGAAATCATAAAAGCGGTTGAAAGAGCGAAGGGCAGCTTTCCTTATATAGAATAATTTCATTTGGTTGTCTCCTTTATTTATTTTCAAATGTTAGTACCAATTTTGTACTTGATTAATTGTTATGTGAAACTAACTGAGCCAGCGAACTTTGTTTCATCTTAATAGGTTAAATGTTCTTTTAACTTATTAATCGTCCTCTACAATTTTTTTTATATGTATAACTTTATAAATTAAATTATTAAAGAAATCTGTCCAGCCGTTCTTAAGTTATAAATGGTGTAACTAGCTCGTTCCATTTACATTGATTAACCTTTAAATAATGATATTTTAAAATAAACATCACAACAAAATAGCAATATCTACATACGTAATGTACGCGAGACCCACACTAGTCATATAAATCTATACCAATATTATAAGGAGATAAGATTTGTTTAAAAGTTTGTATAAGTAGATCTCCGATCTCTAAATGTACTGATTCGATTAAAAAAATGTTTTTGCCTTGGTCATGTTTTTTGACAAAGGTTATAGACTATATTATATCATGCTACGACTTAGGAGCGTGTATTGTGTTGTGATTAGAAAACAACGCTCTTATTAAGGCAGTCTAATAAAAAAATACCAATTAAAAAATTTACCAACAAAAAATTCAATACTAAATTGTTTACTTCATAATTCATTTAAATAATTACCATAAAAAAAAAAACATTTCTTTACACGTAACATTTTCATTCAAGTACATAAACATCGCTATTTAACGACACTTAAGCTTCCAGTGCCTGCTAATTGTTTAAGCTCGAACAATGTCTTTGTAATTGGACGCAGGCAAGATTGAAAGTAGGTATTTAAGAGCCCGCGAGAAGTTTAGCCGAAACGAACCTAACAAGTGAAGCTAAATAATATATATCGTGTTACGCAAACATAATTTTCAACTTTGCCACAATCAGGGGCTATCTTGATCACGACATGTTACGGCTTTCCTGCTTATCTAACGGGGGATTAGTTTTAAGCGATAATAGATCTTAAAGCGAAGGCGTTAAATTTCAAATTGTTTGTTGTATTAAAATTGCTTATTCGCAGCCCCTTTGCTTGGCGAGTTGTTTGTGAGCTGTAGTGTCCTCCCGCGCGGATGCTCATTGCTTCAACTCGGTGTATGTAGTAGAGAGTTAGCGATTTTACTGATTTCTATTCATTTTATAAATTAAAATTATAAATATTTAAAATACTCGGCTTTTTTTATTATACTCGTAATATACATGTATTTTACATAAAAATCTTCTCCTTGAATCACTCTACTTAGTAATGAAAACCGCATTGAAATCCATTGTGTCAAGATCTAAGCGTACAAACGGCGGGGACTGACTTTGTTTTATATATTGTAAAAATGTATTTTTCATGAGAAAGGTACTGTTTCTCGGTTTTATGTACGTTTTTCGGTACTTGTCTGGATTTCGCCAGATTGGGTGACGTAATCTCAGAAACTTCTGATCCGATTTCAATAACTCTTTCTTGCGTCAGATAGTCCACTCATTGTTAAAAATTATAGGCTATATTAAATCTCACTATGACTTATAGGAGCGAAGCAATGATTGAAACAGCGAGGGGCAACTAATTTGTACATATAAACGTTAAATCATTCCTTCGGTGTAAAGTTCAATAACCTCTCCATTATACATGGTGATTAAAACGCTACCTGCTATAATTGAAACCGTAGACCCTAACCTAGACAACACAGGGCGTTGCGGTTTGCGTTAATTAACTACTGAAAAGTTGTTACAATAGATTCAAGTTATTTGGAAATTGTTAATAATGTACCTCCGAATGTTTCTAAAACAATAGACGGCTTCGAACAAACTTCCGAAATTTTACTGGTTAATTATGTTCAACAAAGTATTTAAATACACGAAAATAGTCTTTATATACTTTGATTAGGCGTGCCTCGTGGTTTTACCAGCGTTATACGGTATTTGTACAATTGGTTAGCGTTTTTACGTAACTGCTCTGCTTATATTAGTTATAACGTGATGTTTTATAGCCTTTCCGCAATAAGCGGCCATCTAAGGAATAAGGGTTTTATCAAATCGTACAGATACTTTCTGACTTTAACGCGTTCAAATAAAAAAAATGTGAGCCGTCGTGGGAAGGCTGACAGATGTGAAACATCGAAATTATTATGAACAAGTAATTTGAATAAAATATTAACGTTTACGAAATGAATATAGCATTATGAAAAATAACATATTAATATTTTTTTCTAACTTAAGGATGACTGTTTATTTAATGTACATTAATTTATATTCATTAAAATTCTAATTTTTTTTATTGAGACAATATATTCTTCTAGTCATCAACATCTCTAATAATTTTATTCGATGTTGCATTTCATGATTTGACTGTGTCAACTAGTCGAAGATCAGTCGTGGCGACGCATCGCCACGCCAACAACCTGCCGCTGACCCACTTGACATAGTTCGTCAATTTTAATTTTTTCTTTTTTACATTATGGCGTCGAAAGACTGCCATTTTTATTTTTCAATTAAATTCTTTGGTTAATGGCTTTTAGTTGTGCCAATTAGACATGCATTTGGTCTAAATAGTGCCACAAGGGTACAAGCCCACGTATATACATAGACTGACAAACACATTATTTCATTACGTCACGCTGTCGGTTAAAAATAAATAATAAATATAGTAGTTACGCTAGTATAAAGAAAATTTTCAATAGAAACAAGTTTACATGTATTTCGCGTCTCACTCGTAAATGTTCATAAGTTAATTTAATTTTACGCTCGCAATACTCTGAATGGATACATAAAAACGTTGAATAATATTTGTGTATACGTAAGCGTACATGTAAAAGCATTTGCTTAATTAATATCATACATTAAACTGACGAACTGCTTTAAAAGATTTTAGAACTTTATTTATGAAGTTGTCAACTAACTTTGTTATACTTGAAATATTTCTCTTACGATCGTTCTGGCGTAGCAGTAACGACAAATTTTAGAAGGTTAATTGTGTGTTCTATTTCTGTTTCATCCAGATATGAATTTATAAGCCTTAATTAATCTGTGTCGAAGAGCACATAAAAGCATATATTCCGAAATACAGTCCAGCATACTAGTCAAAGCTAACAATTGAGATCCATGAACAGGGAGTGTGCTCTTCAATCCATGCGTTGGGATCGTGCGGCACTGCTACACTGACGGCACCATTACCAAAGTGATTGTAGCACGATAAATCTTTTAAGGGCTTAGCTCCCAAATCATATCAATGGCATCACAAATTAAAATATTTATATGTCTAACGAAAAATTAAATTTGACCAGGAGAATTATTATGAGCTGTCGCTACCGCACCACATACACTTGATTTTTTTTCGTTTTAGTACAAAAATAAGAATTTACCTTTTAAAATATATCGTGTTACGATAGCGATAGCTCACCCGTAATTATCTGACTGGTGGTGCAGGAATATCGGATTATCATATTTAAAGTTGTTAAATAATTAGTACAAATACCTGACATTTTACTCTTAGTAGACAAATTATTTATTTACAATAATCAATATCAATCAGTCGGAGTAAAAAACTATAACAGTTGTTTATATCTATCATATTAGACCTAAAATTAAATGGACCTTGAGAGAAGAAAACTTGGGATATAAGTAGTTTTACGACTCCGATAATATCTCATTTGTGACTTTATAGATGATAATGTCGTTTCAAAACGCACTCGTGGTATATCGTTATGGTCATTGCTTCACAATCTACTACACATATTTGATTTGTAACGTGGAAAAGGTTTTAAGCTATCTAATTATTTCGCCCATTACTCTTCCCTAAATATATAATTAAGTTAGATTAGATTTAACATAGCAATATTTTTTTAATAAGTCAGGCAGTTCCTGAGATAAGCGCGTTCAAACTAATTACAAAGCCTTTATTATTATGAGTCAACTTTATATTGACATTCTAATGTAACAATATGAAAATTCTAAAATACATTTTTTTTATTATAAAAGAAAATATTACGCAATAAAAAATACAACATACCACAATTCGAATACGAAAACTAGTTTACAACGCCAATAAAATTTTTAAGGGCTATTTACAAGATCGTCGACTATTGAGCATTTACCCTCATCGGATCTGGGAGATCTGATAAGACGTCTTGTTCCACGATGGGAATTAAACTACACAGTACAATTTTCCATAACAAAGAGAATTAACATTGGGAAATTTCAATCTGATATCTACGAAGAGTAAATGCTTATTCGAGAATAAGGCTACATTTTCACTTGAGAACTGCAAGATAGTTGAGCGATACGCGATAAAAAATGCACTAATATGCTTATTTTGCTTCTGGTGAAAAAGTACTAGGCACAGCGAGGTCGTTGTATATATAAAACAAATGAGAGACATATTCGAGACGAAAAAGATGGGACAAAACGAGATAGAGCAAGGCGTTATCGCTAATGCTTTGGTTTTCTAGGATTGCGGTCCATCAAACAATGAGAGCTGTGTTATGGACGTCTAAAACTCTTTGACTTTACAGCGTCAGAGTATCTAAATATATATAATTCAAAAGGGACCGACTGGCTGACTGACATAGTGATCTATCAACGCACAGACCAAACCACTGGACGGATCGGGTTGAAATTTGCCGTACAGGTAGATGTTGTAACGTTGGCACCCGCAAAAAAAGGATTTTGATTAATTCTACCCCCAAGAGAATAAAATAGGAGATGAAAGTTTGTATGAAACTTTGTCAATTTTAAACTGATCGGGCTGAGACTTTGTATACATAAAGCTACTATAACGTCGGCATCACAGACATCGCAGACGAAGTCGCGAGCACCAGCTACTTGTATATAAATTGCTATAATATTTTCATAGTAAAAGTTTGAATGATGTCATCTGAAGACAATGTTAAATGGCAGGCGACGTTACCCTAAGAAACTAAAGCATAACAAAGTTACCAGACAACGGTGTTACAATAAGATTTGTAGTTATACGAAAATTAAACGTGACTTAGTTGCTATAAAAAAGTCACATTGCTGCACAAAGCCGTGGGGTTGGTTTGGTTAGGTGTTTGTTCATAGAGTTTTTCTGATTCCCCATGTCTCCTCTCATTAGCTATTGTGATGTCCTCTATTTAAGTCACAGGACTTTAAGTAAAGCAACCAAATTATCAGTAAGTAGATACACAATTAAATAGAACGCCTACTTGCTCCCGATGACAGATCGAAGTGCGAGTGAGGCGCCACTATTGATGTGTATACTACATTTAATTAAACATCACAGCTATCGCCCATGTCTCTGGTGAAAACGCAACCTAATGGAACATTATATTGGAACAAAACCAACTTTTAAAATTTAATAATATGTATGTATAATAGAAAATTTTACTTGTTATAATGAATAATATCAAGTTATTTTTGAGTCCTTAAAACAGTCCAAAATTTAAACCTTGACAATGATAATCTTAGAACAATGTTGATTTTACATACATATGTATATAATTTCAATATATTTTTTATTTAAAAGTTTTTTTTTTCATCGTGATTTTTAGTAATCGTACCTAAAGCAATACATGTCATATGACGTGAAATTTAATATGGCGTTAAAGCGATTATCGGTTTTTACGTATTAGAAGAAAGGAGTGTTTTAGTCGGTATTTTATATGCTAAAGGTTTTAAAATATATAAAAAATATAAATGATTATATTCACCAATTACTACTGGTAAATGACTGGTGATAGATAAATTATTATGAAAACTGAAAATTGAAATTATTTTATGATCTAAGTGAAAAATATTTAATATTCTGATAACTCAAACATATTTTTTATATGATTGAGTAATATGTCAATACCTCAAAACCTATAACAATTAATATTGTATTTTCAATGACATACAAATTCGATATTTTAAATTATTTACTATTCGACTTTTGAAATTGATATAGATGTGACTAATTTTGAATAATAATATCATCAGTTATTTTGTATTTTCTTAATATCATCTTAATTTCGATCCTTTTACATGTAACAATTTGCATATTCTTTGTAATTCTGAAACTAAAGAAATGTGTATAAAATTATAAATGAAATAAATCATTATATTATTAATAATAACTTTACCAAAATATTTTGTACAGGGTACTGAGAATAAAACATTAAAAAATCAGAGCAGTTATAGTTCATATTAAATTGACTTTAGTCAAAAAAGTAATTTATTTTCGGCAATTTACTTATTAGTACAGAAAATAAAGGAATTTTGTTTAAAAAAATACTAGCGTGTGCTGAATCTTCTTCTTTTCTTTCTTTGATAATTCTGAGCATAATCCTCAAAGCCACCATAAATCTAGGTGCCGCTAAAAATGTTACCAAGGGTCACCAATTACGGTTTTCCGTGAATATCTCATTAACGGTCACCGTTGTCGAATAAAAGTAGGTATCAAATTCATAGCCTTGTAAATGACCTACAAAAACATACTATTTTATTTTTTAATGAGCCAATTTTATTTGTATTTAAGACAATTTGATTCCACAAGTTCTAAAATTTATATTTGCTTTGAATCACCAAACCTTCTTGTTGTAGCTGGAAATAAAATTCATGCAAAAATTTGGCAACACGCCATTTTTTTGAAAGGATAGTCTTTTTTGAACTTTGCTCTTTATATTATATCATCTAGTGACAAATCTCTGTAACTAGCTGTTTTTTCTATAGCTCAATTACGTCGAATTCTAAACATCATTTATTTTCATTAGTTCTCTGCTATTTCAATGCACAGCTTTAAAGGTACGTTGTTCATTCGTAGTTTTCCCATTATCATTGTTGAAGCGAACTCGTTTAGAGGCAGGAACTCTGCCAAGATTTAAACAATTCGTTTTAATTTGACGTTACGTAAGCGGTACACAGGCGGAAGTATTTGAGTGATACCTCTGTTACAGGGGTTTTATCTGGAAAATTATATTTTGTTTTTTATAATCTACTTAAACATTTTTTCATTCTTCACTCTTAATAGTAAATCTTGTGTGAACTATGAATTAAAGTCTATCTAGGTTGGAATATAAGTTTAATTGATATTTTTAGTTGGCATACATAACATAAAATAGTAAAAGTACTTTAATTTTTATATACACAAAAATAACACAAAAATAAAAATACACACAAAACTCAAACATGGCATTCTTGGGTGTTGAATGATGCAAAAAGCTACATAAAGTCCATAAAAAATAAAATCAACATTACATTCATACCTTCTTTCTATATGTATGTTATTTTAATTATATAGAAACATCATACTACTATTTTGTATATAACAAAATATAAGTAATATAAATGTCTTTAAAAAAGCAAAATGTATCCTTTAGCCTCCAGCGACATTAACGTAAATAAATATAGACACAGTTTCGATTAAAAATAAACAAGAGGAACAGGATCTCGTTGTTGACAAAGTTAACGAAATTGTTCTTAAATATTTGAAACCAGATAAAGTGTTTCCATTTCACAAGGAAAGAATTTTTTAATTGGTAAGGCAGACGAGAAAATGGAGCACCCAATACTAAGTGCTAAGCTCTACAACATGGCTGATGTCATTTCGTTCTATAAATAAAGACCCATTTTTAATTGGCAACACAGTAATATTATAATTAGTATTAACTAATTCTAATGTTACTGTGTTGCCATTAAAATATGTTACGCAATTAAAAATATTCGTGCAAAATAAGCTTTTATGATTGCGAGCGTGCATCACACGCGTGAAAACCGTGTATTAATTTTAGGTATACCATTTTAATACTGCAGTTGTTTTATTCAAAATTATTATACATATACGTCTGTATTTTACATTATTATAAAGTAAATCTATCCTGTATCTTTGAATTGTTATTTTATAAAAAAAAATGTTTAAAAAAAAATATTATTTTATTTAAATAATTTAGTAGTTACACAATTAATTTATTATGATATTAAAAATAAGTAAAATTTGTTTGTAAGTTTGTATGTAGGGGATAATCTTTGAAAGTACTAGATATCCCGTTTATTAAGAAGGGATATAGGCTATATTATATCACGCTACGATTCACAGGGGCGAAGAAATAATTATAAAACAAGTGAAACCGCGAGAAAGAGTTAGTATTAAATATAATGAAGAAATAAAAATCAAATGTTTAATTTTATTGCAATTTCAGATTGCTCGTTAAATAAAAAAAATATTAAAGTTTTTTAAGCGAAATTGGATATAAACGAATATAGTTAAAACAAATTAAACTCAATAGATAAAAGGGTCGAGAGAGTTGGCTTCATCCTCACAAAGAGGAGTAATTTAATCCGGAGTAAAATTGGCGTAGATAATTATATTTACAATCAATAAATTAAAATAGCTGGATTATTTCATGAGTATATTTTTAATTCTGTTTTATGACATTAATATCTTGATATTGTACATTGCGTTGAGGTCGGCAAAAACAGCTCCGAAAATTTTACGTATTTTATTAAGCTTCTATATAAAAAAAATCAACGTTTGATTGTTCATCTCTATTCATTCTGAAACTATTGATCGGGTTGTGATGAATCTGTGATAGAATATTCTGGAGGCTTCTGGCCCAAGTATACTTTAAGTGGTATTGCCATATAAGTCAGGTGTGTATGATATAAATATAAATAGTTCTCATATTTCTAAAATATATTTCAAATTAATTATCCAATAACAACACACATGGTAAAAAAATCATCCCCAATTTACTTGAAAGGAAAGTACGAAATATTTTTTTTAGATCCGTGATTAATATGTATACTGTACACCCGTGCCTTTCAGCTTTCTAATACTAATTGTCTGACCTAAGTTGCGGACAAACAGATAGAAAGACATGATAACGAAACTATAAGGATTCTTAGTTGACCATGGAACCCTAAAAATGTACATCCATTTTCATTTCATTAAGTAAAACACTTTATTATACCACAATATTATCGAGATACTATTAAATCGTTGTTGTTTTTTGCTCTCATTTTAGGGAAGGGATTATAATCAAATCTGTGACCTCTTAATGTTTAATTAATTTCGTCAACCCCGTTTCGAGTTCACCCTTTGCGCATTACGAATTTCGGAAAACAATCTCTGTGTAAAATCCCGATAATTAATGGTTAAATATGATATATTCGTTTTTTTTTTTTATATTAAAAATTAATTAATAAAATGTTAAATGTGGCCTATTAAATTCTTCATTAACACAGCAAGTAAAATCATTTATACAAATACGACAAAATTTATAACATCCGCTAACACTTTCATTCATTTGTCATAGAAATCGCGAACGAACCATCTGTCCATGTACAGAACTATTGAAGCGAAGACAAAATCGATATATCTCATTACTTTATTTTTAGGTCATCTTTGACGCTAAAGGGCTACCGTTAAACTATAATGAAACTAAAAGGCCCATTTGCTGAGAGCGGAATAAGTTGGTGAATTTATCAGCTCAACGCTGGAACTGACAGGCTGGTTATCATCGAGACAAATTACATAGCACTTGCTCGATTACCTCTGAGCTTGCTAGGCAATTAGAAAAGCAATCTCCGCCCTTCTGCGGTTGGACATACGATAGAAATCCGACTGCAGCTAATTGGAGCTCGTAGTGTACACAGTGACAGTCAAACTTGTGATACAAACAATGATTTTTGTGCGAAAAAAGTCATTGTAAATTCTAATTCTTATAAGGGTTCCGTGTCTGAAGGAGGCAACGGCACCCTGTTACTAAACTCGGCCTTTATTCGTGCGTCTGTGTGTCAATGGACTGTATATCATACAGTCCATTGACACACAGACGCAGAGTGTATATTTCTACTACCTAACGGAACCATTTTTGTTGTTGTTAATCCTTATGAGTAACACAATCAAATGATGCAATAATAGTTCGATTCCCGGCTAGTAAATAATTTTAAAAAAACAAATGCTGCAGTTATACATTACAATATTTATATCTACGAGCAGTGTACGAGTGAGTAACAAAAACTTTACCTCTTACAAAGTAAAAAAAAACAATTCTATATTTGCATATTTGACATTCATGTTGATAATGTTACAACCGTCTTTAATAAAAAGGAGGGTCTCAATTCTCAGAAATCAGTTAATTCTTAACCGATTTTGAACATTTTTTTTATTTCGAAGGGTACACTTTCAGATTGGTCCCATAGAATTACTATCATAATCGGTTCAGTAGTTTGGTTTTAAAATTAAAATAATTGGCATAAGAATGTCACCCAAGTTAAAAAAATCGTATTTCGATTTTGTAGTCGGTTATTTTTAAGTCTTATTTATTTTTTACCTAAACTTACACTTAACACTCATAACTTAACTCGCTTCGAATAAAATCTATTACGTGTTTTTTACTCCATCATCAGATACTGACCTGATGACATTGAGACCAATTTGGAAATATAACATTTCAAAAAAAAAAGAAAAAAAAAACATACCAACAGTGGAACATAGAACGTCCTTTTTGCTGAAGAAAAAATATTGAATTGATATGAAATACACTTCACCTTTGACATGTCTGTTGATAATAATGTAAATGTTGATATAACGTAAGTTCAAACATTAGCCACGTTATTACAATTTTATTGCCCATAATTGTGCTTTATTTGGTTCCAACGCTATCTCCACACACATTATATCAATAATTTATTTCAGTTTTTAACCTCATGTTATTAGACATGTCATCAGTCTGAACGAATTTAAATTATGAATTCAGCTAATTTGGGTCAAGCGTTCAGCATACCCACATTATTGAGGACACCAATAAAAAGCCGATATCGCGAAATAAGCCATCTACATTTTATACATAGTTACGTTAGTGACGTATCGTGATTAATTGGTGCATAATAGTCACGTGTATTATTAGATATGTTAAAAGCCCATGGATTTTGGGACCCAGAATGCTAACCATTTTTTGCCTAGAATCCAGCTAGCGAAAAGGCAAGAATATATTTGGGCCAACAAGTAAATTAACAAGCTTGCCAATGTATAAAGTATCATTGGTCACGTGGCATAATTATTTAAAGTATAATACTGTAATGTCGGCTATTATTCACACAATTTGTTAAGAACTTAAGTAAAACGAAAAAAAAAATAAACACAAAAAGTTTGAGTAGCACTGGTCCAGACGTTTATCTTTGGACGTTTTCCAATAAGGGTTTGTTGTAATTGTGTTACAGCAACTAAATAGGGTTGCGGGTGTCGTAAAAGTTACTTAATGAAGTTGGTGGATTAATTTAGTAAAATTTCGGTGAAATTACAAAATAAAACCCACCAATCCTATGTATAAAAGAACTAGATGTGCTTCACAAATGTTTTTGTATTAAATTTTGCTGTAAGCTATATTAATGAATACTCATGATTACTGTTCTTAAAAAAAAAATTAAAAAAGTGACTATCGATTTTGTAGACAGCTTTTCTTCCATTTTTTCGAATATATTTTATTTATTTCGACGATTAAAAAGTGCTCGCAAGAGCCTACATTAATAAAGGTAATTTTAATTTTGATAAGTCGTACCGGCTAGTCACTTACTATTAAGCTATTTAAAGTAAATTATTTTTAAGTCTCATTGGTATCTTATTTTTGAGCAGATTTTAACTAACAAACACTACAGCTTCGTCCGCGTTTTTGAACAGAATAATTTTATAGAAATGGAACATTACTTATAGATATGGTCTGTATCAATATTTACGACATTAAAGAACCATACATTAATAACTTATCTGAAGCTTGTATCTTTACGTTTTAATTTATTGCCCCTTTTAAAAATTTTATTATACGAATGTTTTCATATCGGAATAAATATTACAAATATACTTTTGTACCATGAAATTGGTACAGTAAATCAAAGTCTATAAATCCTTCGAAGCAGAATGCACGTATGAAATTTATTCCATTTCCTTTCGATAGAATCTCACTGAATATTTCACAAATGAGATCGCTTCTGACTCTAAATTTGGAGTCCGTAACACATACACTTATTTATTTTTCAGTATTTTATTAACCAGTATTAAACGATACTTTTACATACTAATAAACGAAGAGCTTATAAGAAATGTAGAGATATTTGTGTTGCTCATTTTGGTTATTTGACATTTTTGTTTCCTTAATTTAGGATATAGAACAACTTTTATATATCTGTATGTAGAAGTAGACACAATGCAATTTCGTAAATGGTTTTTTCACGTTTTTAAATGAAATTGAAAATTTTTTAAAGACATTTTGTCGGACAATATTTTTAAAACGTCAAATATAGGTAACGTACTTTTTAATATGAAATATTCTGTAAGCGTGAGAGCAAATTGAGTTCAAAAGTTTGCTGTTTAAATTATTTAGTTAGCTGGAAAAAGTCGAGACAGCCAGCCTCGTGTGTTATATTGAGTTTACGAATTTAACTCGAAATGATTTTAAATACAGAACGTAAAGTTGAATGCACAAAGTGGAGTTTTATTTAACTTTCTATTTAATCATTTTATCTTCACCTTACGCCTCATTTAGATATTCGGACAAATTATTCGAAATAACTCACAGAATTATTTGGGCAAAAATACGACCCGTATACCCGTAATACGACGATGAAATCCCATTTATATGTAGGCAAATTAGATATCTTCAAAATAAATTGTAAATGTGCTACATAAGTAAAAAGAAATAGTCTTATGTCTATTCGTCTGCTTTCACCGAGTATTTGAACATGCTATTCTATAATTGCCTGGTTTTATATCTTTCCGTCGTTGTCTAACGTTCTCAAAGACGCAAAACGTAGGTTATTATTATAACCAAATTACTAAACTGATTTCGATGAAATTTGACCCATCCGAAAGCCTTCCAAACAAAAAAAAAACCAAATCCGTTAATTAATATCGGCGTTGTAAAGTTACAAATATTTAAATTGAGATCCTATTCTATTTATCCTATCCTATTTTATTTTTTGCAGTCGGTTAGAAAAACAAAAAAGCATCAATCAATCATTTGTAACTTTTCCTCCCTCCTCCTCTCCCCATTTGGTTCTATCGCCGCGAATGTAATTACGTTACAAAACTGACTGGCGGATATTCGTATATCATGTTATAATGTAAATTGGAATTAGGGCAATTCGCCTCCTAGAGTCAGTTGTGTTATATGTATGTCACACGAAGAGATTATACTATTTGATGCACATTTATATTACACATTATATTACGAGTTTTACAAATTGTAATATTAGAGATTGCGTATTGTAATAATCAGTTCTCCTGACTCACAACTGTAATGCTCAAATCTGAACATTACATTACATTGAATGTTTTCGGTGATTGAGCGCCCTTATGCAATTGCCTGTCTGTCGCAGTCTGACGTTCTCAAAGATATATTAAGTACATTAGTAATTAGTGTCACTATAACATCCAATTATACAAACACAATTAAATAATCCTACTAATAATGTAATTCTACTAATATTGCATATATTAAAGCAAACATCAAACTTACTATTTCGCTTCTATTAGCCGTAACGTGACGTCTTTAACCTTCTTCAATAAACGGGTTATCCAACACAAGTAGAAATTTCAAATGGGATCGGTAGTATTAAAAATAACCTCCTACATACGAATTTACTAAAAAAACCCTCTTTATAATATAATGTACAAAATTCATAGGCCATAATTTATAAACATACTAATGCCATCAAAAACTTCGTCGACTAGTACTGGATAAATTGATAGTCTTAAATTTTATTATGTCGGCTAATTTTTACAATCAAATTAATAATTTATGATTTTGTATAAAAAGTAAAGTAAAGTTACAGCCTGTTAATGTTTCGCTGCTGAGCAAATGCCTCCTCTCCTATTAAGAGGGTTTAGAGCTTACTGCGGGTTGGCGAATATACATGTGTCAGAATTTATCCCGGCAAATGCAGTTTCCTCGCGATGGATTATTTTACAGCCAAGCACGAGAAAAATTTAAATTCAAAACTCAGCGGTGATAGCCGAGGTTTGAACTCGTGATCATTGGTTTAGATCGACTCGTTTTAACCATTAGGCAATCTCGTCTCCTGATTCCTTGTCAATTTTATTTTATTTGCTTACGACAGAAAGTGTGGCTTATTTTTCTTTATAAGGAAAATATTTTTCAATGGGAAAATATTTAAGAATTCTCCTCACCATTCTACGCAGACATGCTTTGCACAGTAATTATTATTTGTAAATTTGTTTTTTTGACATATGCAAAAAATTAAGAATTTTTACTGTTGTTTGAATATTTTTTAGTCTTGTATTTGTCACTACAGGGACTTAACTGGAACCAAGATAGACGTGTAGTCACGTCAAGAATAAAATTTGCTTTATGATTTTCTAACCTTCGATTTTGTATATCGTAAGAAACGAACAAGACGTTATGGCAATTTGGTGTTAACTTTTAATGTCTTTTGAATAAATTAAAAATAATTTTTAAATGGAAAATATGGAATTTTAAATTTATTTATAAATGATACATTTAAAAATCATATAATTGTTACTATTATTTTGACATAAGCGTCTATAATGAACAATACACTACAATATTTATTTACGGTAACAGTAATTTTATATACATTTAAATAAGCAACAATTTAAACGATCAACTAGCTAAAATTACAATCGACATATTAATTATTGTATGCTTTAAAAATGTAGTTCCATATTTGTTTACCGTAATTGCCATTGCCGAGTAAATAAATACATACATTTAAAACACAATAGCTGTTAAAACGCTAAATCGTATTCCAGTCAAGTACACTAGGTGGGAATTGTTTTTATAAGTTTTATTCTCGTGACATATTTGACAGGCACGTTAGCGTAGTGGTCACTGCAGCTGACTGACGGTTGAGCGCTAACGGTCGCGAGTTCGATCCCCGCTCACGGCAAACGTCAGTATTGGCCGTACGGATGTTTGTTGTGGTCTGGGTGGTTGTGTTTGTTGTGGTCTGGGTGGTTGTGTTAGTGTTGTGTGTGTGTTTCCGGACCCCCGACACAAGACCACGAGGTCTTAATGGGGGCCGTTGAGTGTGACGCGTTTATTCTTGTAACATATAACCTCTGTAACCTGGTAACAGTTACCTAGATAACCTTAAAAAGCTGAAAGTATTCGTAAATATGTTAAAGGCAGTGAATTTTCTCAGCTGTAAAAGCAATGATAAACGATTTATGTAAATTTTATAGAACTCTGTGGGCAATACTTATAACCTTATTTACTTATTTTTATAGAGAGCGATATATTTAAACGTTTAATTTGGAGAAATTAAAGAAATTATTAAAATATTCGATCATTACTGTAAGAGTAACAAAATGCTATTTTAATTTCTTACTATAATGTATTTTTACTTAACCAAAGGACAGTTATATTTTTGAGCGTAAATATAAATCTACATATTATATGTATGTATCTCGTGTAAGGAGGCGCGATTAGTAAACGAGTACTGGCTGTAATATAAACGCGCGAGCTAACTGATGACACTTTTAAAATAGATGACAATTCGTGAAACGGGCATTGATTATTATAAGAAAGCATTGAAAACATTTTATACTACTACAATATTGTGACTTCCAGCAAATCTATACTAATATTATAAAGAGGAAAGATTTGTTTGTTTGTAATGAATAGGCTCCGAAACTATTGGACCGATTTCAAAAATTCTTTCACCTTTGAAACACTACATTATCCCCGAGTAACATAGGCTATATTATATATTTTTTTTTAATTAGGGATCCTTACTAAAACTCTAATAATGTAACCCAAGGTGTAAAAAAATGACCTGAAAAATTCTTTACGTCGCGTGCGCTGCGGAAACAACAAAACAACAGAACAAAATCATTTACTACGACTGCAGAACTCATCATTATCTACAAAAAGTGTCGCGACAGCATATGTCTAAATATTATAGTTATGTCACAGTAAGCGGTTTTTTGTTCTAAAAATTTAATTTATATGTCGCCGCTAGAAAAGACTCTTTATTTGTACCTTGGTATTAATCCTTATCAAAATAAATAAATTACTTTATATCCAGGACGGCTTCAATACCTTTTTATAACTTTTTGAATTATTCTATTCGGACATTTCATTCGGAAGATATCACGAGTTTAAAAATGCAAGTATTAGAAAAAAGTCGCGTGGTTGCCGCTCACCGCGCTCAGCTAGCCAGCATGCGATGTAGGCTCCATGTAAGCGTCACCGGGGTACGGGGGGGAGTCAATGTAATAAAATAAAGTGCCATTAATAAAAAAAATCATAAAAAGAATTCAAACTTCCTTTATAATTTTACTTTTTTTTTGAAACCCGACGCAAAAAAAGGGTGTATGTGTGTGTGTGTGTGTGTGTGTATGTACCCGTGCGAAGCCGGTGCGGGCTGCTAGTAATTAAATATTAAGATTGTTTGAATATTATTTTTCAGCCATCCTTTCACTAATTATTTGGTATCACCTGATTCCAATATACGTAGCTTCAAAAAAATATACACGTCTTAGTCGTGGGAGTGAAATAAGTTATATTAATTCTCGGAAACTCCATAGAAATTGGAATAACACTGGAGACACCAATCTCCTTATCCGGTTTAAAAATTTCTTTTACCAATAGAAATTTACTGAGCGTGAATATTTCACGACTGCCCTAAAAGGGTTATAATAGATGCAGATTTTAGTCAGTCGAATATATTGCATATTTTATATTACTGAAGTTTTATTAAGTACTAATAAATAACATTCATTAATAAGTATGACTTGTGTATCTTTATATGTTTGTGACTGTGGCATCGACCAATTTTAATGCGGTTTTGTTGTTTGAAAGTTCATGTAATCGAGATGTTTCTTAGCTACAATTTATGATAATCTATTTAGATATTTGAAGGTTATCAGCTCTTTTATAATTGTCTAAAGATCTGATCAAGTTATACTGGTCTCATTGTTCCGATATTTACTATGTTGTAAATGGTATTAAAATAACCACTATCAAGAACCACCTGGAATCAGCGTATACAACTCCTCCCCAACATACTGTTATTATTATATTTTATTATTACTATTATTTAACGAGTAAGGTTGAAAATTTTGTTTGTCTTTTGTTGGTCACTTGAATTAAATAACAAATCATAATTTATTGCTGTATTTTATCAATTTTCTATTTACTCAAGTTATACATTCTAGGATTAGGGTCAACAATATTGTGGGTGTTATAATGTGGGCGTCTAAAAACTCTGAATTTACGTTGTGAAAAGCATTCCAGGAACCTTCTCCATCTCTACCGTTTACATAGAAAAGATGAGTATAAACTGTTCGCTAAATAACTGCTTATACTTAGAAACTAAAGATGAACTCGTTGAAATTTTATTTAAATTTATGACACACGTTGGCGCAGTGGTCACTGCAATTGACTGTAGCGCTAACGATCGCGGGTTCGATCCCCGCTCGCGGCAAATGTCTGTATTGGCCATACGGATGTTTGTCGTCGTCTGGGTGTTTGTGTTAGTGTTGTGTATGTTTCCGGACCCCGACACAAGGTCACAAGATCCAAATGGAGGCCTCCATTTAGAGTGTGATGCATTTATTTACTTATTTATAACTATATATTTTTATATTTATTTATGACATTTAATACACGACGTATAAAGAAGTTTTATACATAATTTAAAATAAATATCTATACATATAATTATTATAAATGTGAAAGAAAATTTGTCCGTATATCTGTTTGCTTATTTTGCTGAAATGTGCGATAAGACGAAGACAAGTGGCGTTCTAGTCCAATAATAAAAATAATTGAGCATATTTGGACACTGATAAACAATACTATGTCAGGCCATCCGAACTTTATTAAAAAAAATGACGTCTAATGATGCTATACCTATTCGTAATAAATTTGTTTGAAGTAATATCTATTCACCTGTTATATACGGTATAAAGAATTTTAGGCATTTAATTTTAAACATTCGTTTAATCAAAAGTTTTATCTAATAATTATTTTTTCAAAAATACGACATTATTGCATATTGTAAAATATGAAACACACTTTCATATTCCGTACTCATTTAGTTTAGATGACTTTAGGCCATTTTTAATAATGTGACTTTTTGTGTGTTGACATATTATTGTTTATCAGCATCCAATTATACACAGTAACGTTAATGTACGAGATATTTTAAAACGCATGTCTCGTGACCTGTCCTAGTTTAAATTCAATTATTGAATAAATTTAAAAGGACAGTATCACAATTCTTCATGGAAAATCCATTTCATTTGTGAAAATTAAATATTTACTCAATATTTTCTTCACACAATCGACGAGGCAGGACGTTTTAATTAATTCCAGCTCGTTATAATAGCACGCTAGAGCGGTGAAGCCATCGAGTGTCTCCGTAAATGACACCAGTAATACCGCAATTATAATTAAAAATATACCCCAATATAATTATTTGAGAAACAACATTTTTGGACGAATTCATAGATTAATCTATATGACTATTATTAAGAAGAGTTGACTGGTATGCTTAAATAAATTAATCTCAAGAACCAACCGATTTAAAGATATTAGTAATTAGTCTGTTAGGAAAGGTCCATACAATACTAGAAATACCTCGCGGCTTCAGAATTATGTGTAGTAAGTTTGAATACGACCATGAAATAAGATTTTCCGACATACGATTTTACCCCTTTTCAGTCTTCTAGGGATGAAATATCAAAAATCCTTTCTTAGCATTCAGCATTCAGCCTAAAAGGCACCTACTGCCTAAATTTCAAGTTTGTAGCCCCAGCGGCTTAGGCTCTGCGTTGATAAATCGGTCAGTCAGTCAGTCAGTCAGTCAGGATAACTAATTATATAACTATAGATCACGCTATTGGCGTATAAGATCGGAGCAATAACCAAATTCAAATTATGCTTTTATATATTTACTGATATGAAATCGAACTCTCTGCACATTTGGCTTTAAAAAAAACAATCAGTATTTGACAAGCAAATGTGGTTTAATTCAAGCAGTTTAAAGTATTGTGAGCATAATTAGTTACCTACTTAATGAAAGACAAATTTTAACGTAGTTCTACGAGTATTTGCCTCTGTGCTCGTATAAAACGCGCAGTACTCGCTTGTGGTTTTATTTTCTTGCCGAGCGCCTAAATTTAACCCTAAACACACAATCCATTTTTCGAAAACGTGAGCGTTCATATGAATTAGGACGTATTAAAAATGTGTGGAAAATGATTGGATGAAAACAGAATGAGTGGTAAATGTTTGATTTTAAAGGTCATATTTCAATTTAGGGTCTGAAAATAAATTAACAATTTAATCATGTATTTCACTTAATAGTGTTTTTACATTTCGTAATATAAACTAAAATATTTTATAATATTTACTAGGATTTAATATTCAGGAACTATGAACTAAAATTCTCTGATATCTAAATTCAAATGTTATTACAAAATCGAAAAATGTTTTGTGTAAATCTAGTATACTCGTGAAAAAAATGTTTATTTGTATTTTATACGCTGGCATACTGCTAACCTGATTACGATAAAACTTTGTTAGCTTATTGTTTGCCCTTCCGCGAAGGTTAAGGCTACAATTAATTTACAGTAAGTGACGCACGTGTCGTTTTGGTAAATATATTCTGCATTAACGGGAGCGACGCCACGGGATAAAACCTGTTTATAAATAACTCCAAGTAACGTCACAAAACTTTTATACAAAAATGGTAAATCTAATACATAACATAAATCATTCTTTATCATATTTATTGCTTAACTTAGCAATCCTAAAACCTATAATGGACCGAGAAAGAAGCATTAAAGTATTACAGATAATAAATTACATTAAAAATGTTTCAGAAAAAAAGTAGAAAAACTCTAATTCACATAATAGAAACCTATACACTATTTTTTGTTTACTTGTTTTTATTTCGTAACAATACCACGAACAAAAATTACGAATTTTCAAACAATATTTTTTTCATTATTATTTTGCATCAGAAAAAATTATACAGTTCATTCAGCATCATATACATAGTAATTATACAGTTAGTTCAGTATTATATTCGATCGATAATTTCTTATTTTACTCTTATGTGCGGCTAGAAATACATCATATTTATCTGCTAAATAAGACAAATAAAGAAAAACAGACTATATACGTCTAACCTCTGACAGAGCAAGATAATCAGGCCATTAAACTTTACTTAATTGTGATTGAGTAGTACTAGAGTGATTTCACACGGGATCACACGTTTTTTCCAGGAAGTGAATATTCCAAAACAAACTTAAAGTCGTACTATTTTTACTGTGTTAGATTAGGTTAGAAATGTCGAATCGAATCTTAGATTGTTACATTATATAGTTACATTACTACTGTGGGAGGGCGGGCTTGTTTATTAAGGAAAGTTATAGTCAATAAAACATCACGTTACGATAAATGGGATAAGCATTAACTATTAGGCGAATATTACATTTGTAAGTTTTATTCTCGTTAGTAATATAAAACAACTCTATAACCTGCTAACAGATATCTTGTTGACCTTACGAAAGCTATGAATGTTAATAATACGACATTTAAAGTAAATTCTTTTAGGTGTAAAGCAATGACGAACAACGGTGTACACAACGCCTTGATGAAAGTTTGATTGCCAAACTTATAAGTATTATGACAGACCAAGGACTTTTCTATCAAAAGAAAACCGGTATTGAAGACTACGCGGAACTTTTAGTCCTTCATATGCGTTTCATTCACAATTTTTTACGTGTCATTTCGACGAACAAAAATGTATTCCGAAAAATGTTCCTAGTCTGCGTAAGTTCTACGATTGGACGAGCACCAGAATAAAATGTGAGCGGAACCGCGTCCAATACCGAGATAAAGTTTTAACAGAATTTAATGAAATAGTCTAAAATGCTGATAAATTTAAACGTTTTCGCCACATAAACGTCTAAATAGAACAAAGTTCGGCGTAGCGAGCCAAGTAAATAGCCGGAATGCGGACACATCGCTGCGGTAAGTCGTAAACAAAAACAACTTTTAGAAGCGAGACAATTTTTGCCGTTTATTAAGCGACGTCAATCACGGTTGCTTGTTTAATAAACGCTATAAACATTGTTTCTCCCGTCTTCCCTAGAGGGCGTGGCCCAAAGATTGGGAAACGCGTTTTGTTCCTTTGCTAAGTATCAAAATATTTTTTTGGCGAATGATTTCAACGCAATTTAAAAGACTGCTGAGTAATATAATTTCCATTTAACAATTTTGTAAAGTACTTTTTCAAGTGAGACATACATACATATATTACATCTTTAAGCATTTACAAGCATTATACACACAATGAATACCATAAGAATAATTAATTCAAAACCTTGTTGGTAAATAAGTAAATCTAAATATGATTATTTAGATTTACTTCTTTACATGTAGTCCAAAAACATTGGAACAAAAATAAAATTAAAATAAAAATTCATGAAAAATATTTTTCGGTAAAATACTTTTAAATGTTACCAAGCATCATTACAGTAATGTATTTCGCCATCGCTTTTAACTCGAAACGCTCTCGTAGATTGCCTGTCGGCCCACGCCGATAATGGCGTAGCTTAACACGACACTTATTGCCAAAATAAATCAACAGCAACGGTTACGTGTTGTTTTACTTGCAGGTGAACTGAGAATATTTAATAGAACTAGTGGTCGCCTAGCGTTCGGAATTCGACCGTAGCTCATAAAATTTTCAACCGATTTCAAGATTGATCACAGATAATCTATACTCAATTTGACCACAGATGTTAATAATAAACAAAAGCCAAATACATATATGGTATTGTGTCTAAGGTTTTTTATTGATGTCATGTATTATTATGAATAATATAAAAAAATATTGGTATTCCCCACTCCTTCTCTATAAAATTTCACACACATATAGTTTCCTATATGTGTGTGAAATTTTATGCTACTCCGTCTACGCAAACTTCGTATATAGGGTACAAAATTTTAACTTCACTTATTAATGTATGTATAATATAGAATTAATGAACTAACTTAGTAGTTTTGATCATAAAGTAAGATTGTAGATTTTAATGTGTACTAATGTTATCTATTCATATGTACTGTGATCCTTTAATCTTGATTTTGAGTGTATATGTTCTAATACTACTAATTAATACTTTATTGTATAAAGTACAAATAAAATTCAATTAATTCATTCAAATTAAATGAGCCGAGATGGCCTAGTGGTTAGAACACGTCGATCTCAACCGATAATCACGGGTTCAAAACCCCGACTAGCACCGCTGATCATTCAAGTACTATATTTGTGTTTAAATTAATCTCCAGCTCGGTGGTAAAGGAAAACATCGCGAGGAAACCTGCATGTGTCCAGAGAAATTCTGACCCATTTATATCCGCCAACCCACAGTGGAGCAGCGTGGTGGATTAAGCTCTAAGCATTCTCTTTAATAGGAATGAAGGCTATTACCCAGCAGTGGGATATTTACAGGCTGTTACTTTATTCAAAGCAGAAGTAAAAACAAATTACGTATCCAACAATTTTGTATTCATTACATGAAATATAATAATTTATGCAAAACTATTTACCCCGTGTTCTCCATCGTCGAGGGACCAAGTACCCGAAAACACTAAAGGTAAAATAAGCAAACTACCCTGAGGCACAGTTTCCAAAAGTAGTAACATTTCCTCTCTGAATAATCAAACCGTTTCTTTCCAAGAACGGCCAATTTCTTCCGTCATATGATACTGCAAAAAACTTTTTTTTTTCTTCGAAAGTTGTAGATTATTAAAAAGATTATTAAAACATTATCAAAAAAAATTAAATGTATACCCACACATAATAAATAATATATTTATGCGCATTAGTTAGTATGTGATGATCTGAATACAAGTCAGTCAAGGTCAGCGGATATACATAGATTTCATTATTTTGGATGATTCCATTTATCCAACCCAAAGTATCCATGTGAATTTATCACAATTTGTGATCGATCTCATTGTAAAGATAGTTGATTTAGTACCTTTGAGTTATGTATTGGTATGGTATGATTAAGACACTGCGATAAATGTGCTATAAAGTTGCCAAATATTTGATTTTAAGAAATTTAAAAATAAGTATAATTAGAATAGAATAGAATTTAAAAGTTTATTATTGCTGTCTAATCGCCTACGTATGGAAATTCATCGATGTATTTAAAATTAATAAGATAAAAGATCCACAAAAAGTAACAGATACGGATCTTTGTTGTCCTTCGGATATCCGCGGATAGAGATACGGATGTCCGGCACATCACTAGTAGTTAATAGTATATCACCAAAGATTCATATATATACTAACTAATATACCTACATATATATTTTAATTTTTATTATAGTTTAATGATATCTTTATTTCATTTGTTTTCTTTGTGATGTATGTGTATCTATTTGAGGTTGACTATATTAAGATCTCAACTCAAACAAAACTCAAATAAAACCCTTTTATTCATATTTCACACTTTTAAATATTATATTCTAGAGTAATAAGCCTTTAGAGATTTATAGGTATATTTATAAAATAATAGTTATATATAAGCGTTTCTTATAATGTCATGATTATTTACGGAAACGTAACGATTTGACGAAAGGCTTATTGATGCGCGTTAGATTTGCATTATTGTGACGGCAAAATACCTCGCGGATCCTTTAGCTCGCGAGTATATGATTCGAGAGTCAGGCACAGACATCGACTATCGAATCATATACTCGGAGCTAGCATTTTCTCCAGTTATGCCAGGGTATGCTAATTATTTAATTATTCTAGTCCATATATTGACAAGTTATTGATTTTTACCATCTGATCTTCGCAACCCCAGAGGGCAGTAACCATTTATAATCAAAAAATCGGCTCTCACTAGCACTTTTGAATCGCCAATACAAAAAAAATACATCAATAATGTAGCTACCACCGGTTCGGAATGTAGATTCTACCGAGAAGAACTGGCAAGAAACTCGATAGTTTAGACTTGAGTAATACCAGACTATCGAAAGTTGAAAGTTATTCTATGCATATTTGTGTTCAGTTATGGCGATACTACACATACGCCAGGTAACGGTTAACGCACGATTGTGACTTTATAGAAAGCTGTGTCGTTTAGCAATAACTGAAGTACTTTTACGTTAAAACAATCAAGTCATGTGTCACTAGATAGCTTATCAAAATAAATTTGGGATTTGAAATATAGTTACAATAAATTTTTTTTTTTCAAAAAATTAAACCGACTTCAAAAACGAACCTAAGAGATACAAATGAACTAAAAAGCATAAAATAAATGTTTTCTACAACATTATGAAGTCGGTGCCTAGTAAAACATTCGAAGTCGGCGTCAAGTAAGACCTTTTTCGTGTTATTTACTGGCACCGACTTCAAAATGTTGAAAAATTTTGAAAATCGGTTCACAAACGGCTGAGTAATCGGCAAACAAACATAAAAAAAATATATATACGCGTCGAATTGTGAAGACTCCTTTTTTTGAAGTCGCTTAAAAAGTCGGAGTTAATGATGACTCGTGAGACTTAAATATTAGTTAGTTTTGATTTAAATTGATAAATTTTGTAATAATCAAATTTTATTTAAATAACAAATAAAAATAATAACAAATCTAACGTGCAATACAAAGTATTGTCTTGTTTGTTCAAACCTAAATATTTAGTAATTTTTAGCAACCCAAGGGAAGCCAAAGGGATTCTATTACTAAGCCTTCGCTGTTTGTCTGTCAGCAGGCTTTATCTTGTGAAACGAAATATGTAGATAGTTGAAATTTTCACAAAATGTGTTTTTAAAAAGCGATTACTTCAACAAAAAATAAAAAACTGGTCAAGTGCGAGTCCCACACGAAATGCTATAATATGTTGCATATTCTTGTAGCACCTAAACTGTTCTTTTATTCAGTTTTTTTTAAACACATAGTATTATTCTCCGTACAATGGCACGGAACACTGCGTGCGAATACCAATTTTTACTAAAGGGTTTTTAACTTCTTGTGAAGTGTACCTAAGTGTAATTATGACATAATAAAATCACGTCAGAAACTTGATTCTAGTAATGTGTTGTCTAACTTACTCACATATTATACCATAGATCAAATCCTTAGGTCTAGAATCCTGAAACTTTAAGTAGAGATTACATTGTTAAAGTAACATAATATGTAGGTATCCGTTGAGAAAGGATTTTTTCGTGATCCCTAGGGAGGCTCAAAAGGCGTAAAAGTTGGTTTAAGAATATAAATTGTTTTATATTTCTCAAGATTAACATGTATTTTAGAATTTGAGATGCCATTAAAAAGAAGTAAACACTGAAAATCCTAACGAAATTATGACTTACATGTAAATTAAGATTGTGAATTATTTAAAAAACTACATATGTCTTGTTTTGTGTATAGTTGTTTTAAATAACATATCTTTCTAGCTTTCTATGTCACATTAAAAATTCTTCCGACTAAAATGTCTCAAGCATTATTTTAAGAACAACGTTTACTTCGCGTTTACGTTGCAAAAAGCCTCAAAAGCAATGCATTTCGTTCGCATATGTGTGTAATCAAGATCTTGACAGCCGCCATTGTACAGGACATAAAATAAAATGTATCAGGGCGATAAACATGATGTACGCGATATGCAATATAAGCCATTTCACGGAGAATTTGGGGGAAGCGATAAATTTTATAGCTTAGACGGGTTTTATTGTTAACTATAACGAATCTCGAAATTGGATGATTCTATTCACTGCTCTTTGTCGGGGTATTATTTACTTGAATTGTAAATTTGGTTATAAATCACATTAAATCTTCCTTTGCACGGGGCTCGTGGAAGATTTCCTACTTTGATTTATATCTTTTGTTTTATGTTATAAATGATATTGATAGAATACGTGCACCTTGCTGTGTTTGGTAATTCGATTGAAAAGTGGTATTAATGTGAATTTAAAAACGGTCATTGGGCCAATTATTGAATACAAAGTGTATATTTTAATCGATTATTGCGGATTCGAGTCAAGAACATTCTAGTGGATATACGTTTTAAGTTCTAAATATGTGCCTGAAACTAATCTCGCTTTCAGCGATGAAGAACAACATTTTGACACAACTTTCATATTTTGTTATAGAATAAGGTAATCAATAGCTTATTATTTCTACGGAGCTCATTTTTACCTACAAAAATAATGAAGGTATTTTAGTTGCATTCAAACATACCAAAGAAAATAAAGACAATTTGAATCGGTAGTTTAGTCAATATCAAACAGATTATTTTAAAATCATATGAAAAGTTCTGGGAGAATATAATCTAAAATTCTGAGTATGAATATCGTCATTTCTAACTATCCTTACTACAAAAAATTATTATTTTAATTTCAATGTACAGTTATATACAAAAATATCATGAGAATCTTAAACATCAGTTTCAACTTTCTTAATTAAATTTCAAAACGCATTGTGCATGTAAATAAATTTAATTAAAAATACGCTTTTGATCTTAACTTCTCCTTTTAGATCGTTTAAAGCTGACTCGTCTAAGTGACGTCATGCGGGCTCATTTAATTACTGGGAGGATTTACTCCACCATTTACGAGACTCAGTTTAGAATTCAGATAATTCGATTAATTATATATTTTATACTCCGCGGAATGTAGATTCACATTTTTATAACCTAATGTGATTTTACATTTAATTAAAATTAATGTATGATATAATATCTTATATTTTAATTTTATAACGTTGTTATGTTAGCGGTTATAAATTAAAAATAAAATAATATTAAAGATTTTATAGATGATGACACAGGTTGGGAATAAGGCGATCGCTTTCAGGCTGTCCCAATACATTTTATGTATAGTAACCAATGTTGGCGTTGTTAAAAAAAAATAACAAAAATAAAGTCCCGCTAAGTTGCTTTCGCGGTTTCTTCTCAAGCCTGACGATATACTTTTTCGAAACCGTGGTAGAATTATTTTCTGATGTTCAAAAAGAGAATTTAAATTCCTATTTTGAATTAAATATTTTGATTTTTTTTTTAATTTTGTACTGTTTAAAATCTAAGGACATGGGTCTGATCTACATTTATGAATATAGAGTAGAAAACACTCGTACTCGTAAACTCAGTTTTTTTTTTTTAATATAATAATTAAATAATTTACCTTACAACTTAATATATACAAATATATTTTTAGTTTTACTACACTACGTGTCTTATTATTTTTTATTTAAATTTTATTGCACTTCACCGAGAACGAGATGAATTTCGAATGAAAATAGGACTTAAAAAGCTCATTGCATACTTATATGAAAATCCATGTCATTATGACACCGCAATCAATTAAATCCACGCTTTACATCCGCTAAATTATCTCGAAATGACAGCTTAAACTTTACGCCAGTTCGTCACTTTATATTTAGCCAGAATTTCTCTAATAAGGTTTATTCTCTGACTTTCATATAGATTTACATAAGTTATTTCTCATTGTTTTACACCTGAAAGAATTTATTATACTGCCTTACTCTTGATATTCACAGCTTTTGCTACTACCCACAACGTATTTGTTATTAGGTTACAGAATTGTCTTATATCGCTTTCAATAGTAAAATTTTTATTTTATTTATTTATTTATTTATTGAAAGAAAGAGACACTACAATTATAGTTCTTAAGTAACATATTAGCTGAGATACATTAGCCGATATAAATGAAACTGTAGGTGAAATCGACTGACCCTACACTAGGAATAAACCTGTACAATAGGCGTCAGCGTTCTCCTTATAATGTAATATAAATTTACAATGTTTTCAAATAATAAGTACAGACTAAGAACAATAATTAAATTGTTTACTGCGTGTATAAGGGCGAATGTCAGTATGTGTGTGTATCTGTGGGTGTGTATGTGTATTTGTAAGTATGGGTGTGTGTGTTAGTTTAGTTTATCTTACCAAAAATATACCTAATGAACGGGAATAATTTAGGAAACATCTCAGAATCCACCTTTAACCATTAAGTTAAACATTGTAATAGTTCTTCAGTATCATCATACGTAAGAGTAAGCAGAAAATCAGTTACTAATTTTTTACATTTAGTTTTGTAAAAAGGATAAACAAATACTTTTTTATTAATTCTGTTGTAAATGATAGGACCTTGAAACAGAGAAAATTTTTTGATAAATGATGTTCTAAACTTTTGAGGCTGAATGCAAATATTGTGTCTTCTTCTTTTATCTATGATAGTTCTGTCAAAAGATATATCGCTATGTTTCTGCAACACAATATTTAGTATGTATAATTGACGGACAGTAAGGACATTGCTTGATTTATACAACAGCGAAGTAGGGAAGTAAATTGGGTGGGAACCAATTACTTTGAGGACAGCACGTTGAGCTACTTCTAAGGGTTTTAAATACGATCGAGCGGTACCTCCCCATGAGGTAATACAGTAAGAGACTATAGACTGACATAAAGCAAAATATAACTGGAATAATAATTTGGAGTCGGCTATGTGACGGAGATTTCTGAAGACATAAATCAATTTACGCAGTCTATTTGTAAGTGCAGAGATATGAGATCTAAAAGACAGATTATTATCAATTAATATCCCGAGATAATTTATAGATGTAGTAGCTTCCAACGCAGTACAACTACATGTTGAATTATAGGGAGGTAGGCAAGAGTGGGCAATTAGATTAAAATTAAGTTCTATATTATCCCGTATAGTAAAAGTAATATACTTAGTTTTGCTTATATTCAGGGATAGTTGATTATCAAAGAGCCAATTACAAACTAAGTTTAAGCCCTTCTGTGCATAGAAAAATACCTCTTCCCATGAGTTAGCTGTGAATAACAAGACAGTGTCATCAGCGTAGGAGATAATATTGCCATGATCCAGCTTAAGAAAACAGAGGTTGTTAAGGTACACAAGGAAAAGTGTGGGGCCAAGAATACTACCCTGTGGCACTCCGTGTGTAACAGGTAGACAAGAACTAGTACAATTTTCAATTTTTGTACATTGATAACGGTCAGAAAGATAATCCTTAAGAAGGTCCAGCTGAATTCCCCGAACTCCAACCTTTTCTAGTTTATTAAGAAGGATAGGTATCGATACGGTATCAAATGCTTTGGTGAGATCGAGGAAGACTGCTAGACATTTCTTACCCTGATCCAGGGAATATGCCATCAAATCGGTGAGTTTATTAACAGCTTGTGAAGTGGATTTCTTCCGGCGAAAACCAAATTGGTTATCTGCTAAAATATTTGATTTTTCTAAGTAATTAATTAGACGGCTATTAATAATACGCTCTAAAATTTTTGAAAAAGAGGGAAGTATGGAGATAGGTCGATAGTTTTCAACACTACTTCGACTACCGCTCTTAAAAATTGGCTGGATAATAGATATTTTTAAAAGCTTAGGAAAAATACCATTCTCGATACAAGTATTAAATATGTGAGTTAAAGGAGCAACCAGTACATCCCTGAAATGTTTAATAAATTTATTAGATATTTTATCTATACCAGTGGTTGATTTGTTCTTAAGCTGGGTAATTAATTTACTAACCTCTGAGGTGTCAGTCTCAAGTAAAACAAACGAGTTTAGCTGTGTAGACAAATTAAGATGAAGGCCAGAAATCGAAAGTTGAGTGCACACGTTACTATTAAATTTTTCTGCTAATTTATTGGCAACATTAACGAAGTAACTATTAATTAAATTCAGCGAGTGAATAGGAGTATCTGAAATTTTTAGTAATTCTATGGGTGACATTTTAGGTGTATTAGTGTTTGTTATTGTTTTGACAACTTCCCAAATTTTTTTGCTACTATTTCCCGCTTCGAGTAATTTTTCACGTTCATAAGCCCTCTTAAGCTTTTTTAATAGACTATTACAGAAGTTTCTGTATCGAGAGTATGTTAATTTTAACGTATTATCATCAGGGTAGCGTCTTAATTTTTTATGTAAAAAGTCACGATGGTTAATGCACCTTAATAGACCTGGCGTAATCCAGGGCTTTATGATTCTTCTGCGCTTGGGAAGAAAGACGGTAAACGTGTTATCAACAATTGCCTTAGTAATAGAAGTAACCAGATAATTCATTGAGGTATTCGGATCAGATGAGTCATATATAGGCCTTAGATCAATATCAGATAGAGCATGTCCCAATCCTTCCATGTTCAATTTAGTATATGTTGACACTGCAAATTGTTTTGATTTCATTTGTTTAATGGCAAACATAACAGACTTGTGGTCAGTTAGAGAAGTGTCTAAAACGAGAGAATAGGCTGACCTCTTGCTTTTCAATAAAATATGATCAAGGCATGAGTTACTTTCTTCCCGAGTAATGAGTGTATGAGTGGGCAACAGACCATAAAAAGCCCCTATGTTTAGGTATCGATCGGTAAGGCTATCTCTTTTGCTATCATTTATGGGAATGTTAATGTCACCTATTATGGCTATATTATTGAGTGAGGAAAGTGAAGTGAGAATCGAATCTAAGGACTGTAAAAATGGCTCAATATCTCTGAAGGAGGGTGAGCGATAAATTGCTATAAAAACAACGTCATTATCAAGTTTGACCAGGAGACAGTTACAATCCTGTACTGGGGGTTCTTCTATAGTAACGCTTAGGTCTTCTTTTATATATACCACTACGCCATCATTTTGGTTGTTATTATTTATAGTTGAAAAGGAGTTGTAGCCTGGTAGGTGAGGTACAATTGGGGAACACTTGAGCCAACATTCCGTCAAAACCAACATATCACATTTAAAACCTAGCCTGGAAAGAAGAACTTCGAAGCCAGCCATATTGTGGTTTATACTTCGAATGTTTTGTGTAATAACGGTAAATAGACCTATTGGATTTGGTAATAATTCGCTACATTGTTCTATGTCACAATACTGAGAGTTTGAAACAGAGACGTTATCAATTTCAGAATTTAATTGACTTACGTTAATCACAAATAAGTTATATAAAGGTATATGTCACAAAAATTAGCCACGTATGAATAAAGAGGCAAGATCAAAACAATATAGCAAGTTAAAAGGTTGATTCGGAAATTCGGTATATTTTTGTAGTTTTCTGAATGAGTTGTGGAAGTGTTTGAGTGTGTGTAAAAAAGTACAATAATTAAACAAAATAGAAATAGTAGAAAAACAGTAAAACTTATCTGATAAAAATAACAAAAATAAAATATGCAAAAATTAAACCTAAAAGTAAACATTACATTCATATTGATAAACAGTGAGAAAGGGTGAGCTAGGAGACAGGCCACGATGAGATGTCAATACCGCAAAATAAGCCAATGCCAATCAGAGGCCAGGAGTATCAGTTACTATTTTTCAACTTTTCCAAGACCAAACCATTTTCAAATGTAATTGTAGCCTTTGTTAATGTAAGACTTCTCAGAAGATTATGAAGGTTTTTTTACCTGGCATACACATAGACCATGATCTGCTATCAGTAACCATTTAGATCAGAAAAAAATAGTTACGACAGCTTGACGTGCTTCTGCGAGGATAATGGAGACCCACAAGGACAAACATACAGACCTAAGAACAAATATTTTCTCCGAGAGGGTACCGAACCCGCGACGTCAAATCTACATTGTGTACCACATCAAGCGATTATCAGAATTTTACAAAAAATGTATTTCTATATTATTGATGGAAGTCGGGAAAAGAACGTTTACAACGTTAGCGATCTGTACTAATAATTTAAAGAGTTAAAGTTTGTTTGTATATAAGGGATAATTTTGGAAACTGCTGACTCGTTATAAAAAAAATCTTTTTGCGTTGGAAAGTTAGCTTATTAAGGTTAAAGGCTATATTACATCACGCCAAGACACATAGGTGTGAAAAAATAACCACAAAGCCGAGTAAAAAAGCCAGGGGCAGTTCAAAAATAATAATTAGAAAAATCTTGCAAAAACGTACCCTTAGCAAACTTCCACGAAAATTATCATGTTCTATATAAATTTAGGGTCGGATCCCAAAAGTTTGTTACTTGCCAATGTCCAATTAAAAGCTAAACTCGAAAATGTAATGTTATTTTAATTAATAAAGGCTTCAAGAACAGATTATTATGGTGAGCTATCGCTATACAATGTATATCTGATTTTTATACTAAAACAAAATTGCCATTACCCTGAGTTTTTCTTTGCCTTATATTCGTATATCAAAAGCCTAATTTTAGTGACTTATTTTATATGATAGCCACCAGGATTATCGATTCGTGACAGACGCGTGTGCCTAACCAAAGCAGAGGCTCTTTTTAAATATGGGCAAGCAGGGCAATTACGTTAAATTATCGCTATCACAAAATACAACATTCTGGTAGTTGAATTCTAATTTTTATAATAAAGAACCTCTTTTATCGATAAAATATATGTCATTTTTATAGATATAGACTATCACTATTAGCTCCCTCGTGCGTCATAATTAATCTGTACTCATATTATAAAGAGGTGGGATCTGATTATTTGTTTGTTTGCATTGAATAGGCTCCGGAACTACCGGAACTATTTGACCAATTTGAAAAATTGTTTTTGTGTTGGTAAGCGCGTTTATTGAGGAAGGTTATAGACTGTATTATATCACGCTACGACTCCCAGGAGCGAAGCAGTAGCCATAAACTCGAGTGAAAACGCGAGGGGCAGCTATGTAATTGATAATGTAAACAAAATTAAAGTATCAGCCTGGGCTAGTAGCAGAAGGTTTAGAGCTTAATCCACCACGCTGCTCTACTTTGTGTTTGCGGATATATATATGTTAGAATTTTTCCTCGCGATGTTTTCCTTCACCGCTAATCTCGAAATGAATTGAAACACAAATGTAACACTTTAAAAGTCAGCAGTGCTAGACGAGGTTTGAACCCGCGACCATTGGTTGAGGTCGACGTGTTCTAACCATTATGCCACCACAAGACAACAAAAGAATATGACGAAGGGAAAAAAGAGACCCCAAAAGAATAGATAAACAACGCCGCAAAAAAAATATCAATAGCGGTACAAACAACAATAAAAAATTACATGACTACCTTATTTAAAATTTCTTGCCACGCAAGAAGTGACAGACGGCAATAAATAAAAAAAAACCATTATGCCACCTCGTCTAATATATACATATATATTATATAAAATGTAATCGGGCTACTTAATGTATCGGTCTGCTTAATAGCGACCTCCTGTGGAATTTTATTGAATTCTTAAAAACACAATTTTTAATACTATTTAGCAAATATTTTTAATTTTTAAAATTGTTTTATATTATAATTTAATTTAGAATTACCCGTATAAGTGTTGCTCTCTGACTTTCAGAAAGATTTATATAAGTTGTAATTATATAGTTTTACATCTGGAAAAAATTACTGTTTTTTGACATTTACAGCTTTTATAACCAATCACGACGTATCTATTATTAGGCAACATAGTTATTTTATATCAGGTACAAGAACAGAACTTACAAAGGAAATTCTCGCCTAATACATATTTGATTGTAAATAACCCAAGCCGATTGAGTAGAATTGTTTACCAAGTCAAAGGACATCAAACCAATTTTCATTCAAGTTACGACAATATTATTCGAGCATAAAGTATTCATTTTTAACGTAAAGCGTTTGACCAGTGCTTGAATTCATTTGTATGCATACAGGAAAGTTATTTTTGGTTCAGAATTTATGAATAGAAAGACCATTTTTACGTCACGTACTCCAATATTCAGTCGTAAAGATCCAATAATATCGGCTCAAATACGTCCCTTACAAATAAGTACAGAACCCACAAAAATATACATCGCTCCAAGACTTAATTAAATCGTCGCTGGCTTCGCATTAACATATTTATACCGCAAATGTACGATGTAACAAAGATGTGTTACTGCTTTTATAAATGTTGTACGTACTGTTTGCCATTATTTGTCTAGACAACAATTGTGACATCAGTTACGTTTGAAATTCTGTATTTTCCTTTAATTTTCTCACTGTGGGTACTGTATTGTTTGGATCGTTAAAGGTTTTGTTTAATTAAATTTAACGAGTTGCGCAAGTTCGTGACTTGTGAAAATATTGACTCAGAAAATTTAGTTTAGATAGGAGTTGAGCGTTTTGGTCGTATGACGCGACGTACAACTCAAAGAGCATCCTATCCAGTTTTCCATCTATACTGAAAGATTCTCTCCACTATACTACATTACTTTTAACGTGTAGTGATGTAGCAACATCGTTTGATAATCATCCTCCGGATGGATCATTAGAGATAAATCATTAACTATGTGATGTAGTAAAATTGTTGAAGCAATGCTTGTAAGGGATTTTAAAGTTAAGAAAAACTGCATTCAAAGATATGAGAAAAAAGTCCATACGGTTCGTGGAATTAAGCCTAATACTTTTGCAAAAGTAAAATCTTATTTTGTTACTTCTTGTTGCGAATATAAATAGTGTTTGTTGTGACAAATAAATATGATTGCAGTAACCTTTATTTCCAATGAAAAGAAAACGTTGAAATTTTAACATTTATTTTAACAAATGTACGCCATGATAGCCATTCTCACGGTAATGACTTGACTAATGCGTTTTTGAATTTTCATGGATGATTCCGTTTAACCCTGGCCGGGGTGGCCAAATGGGCACACGATTCCGATTATCTCCCTTAGGGTGGATACTTTGGGGGTGGCTAAAAGGAATCATCTATTTTCATGTGACTTATTCGTGTAATAGTTTCTAGGGCTGTTATTAGAGCCTATTTTCCAAGACAATTATATTTTCTAAACAATTTCTGTGATTCATGGATTATATAACATTTGTAACTTATATATTTTTTAAACACTTTTGACAATTATATCAATTCTCAATTTGTAGCGTAATTTTTAAATCTTTGTTGCCTTAGAACTCCGTGACCAATTGTGATTTTTTTTTATTTTTAAAGGGCCCATAGAACTTTTATTAAAATCTGTTTAGTAGTTTAGTTTTTAAATTAAAATAATTGACATTAGTATACCATCTACCCAAACGAAATTCCGTATTTTGCTTTTGAATTTGGAAATATTTTTACTAGCTGCCCCTCGCGGTTTCACTCGCGTTTATGGTTACTGCTTTTCTCTTATGAATCGTAGCGTGATGTATTATAGCCTATAGCTTTAGTCAATGAATAAAATATCTATCACAAAAAGAATTTATCAATTCGAAATAGTAGTTGCTGAGAATAGCGCGTTCAAATAAACAAACTCTTCAACTTTATAATATTGGTATAGATTAAAGTCATTTAATAATTTTGGTATAATATTGTATCAACTTTAAGTAAACATTATTGCGTATATATAAAAGTCTCTTCATGTTAAAATGTGAAGAATACAGCCTACCAAAATGCCTAAAAATATAATCTAAGATATAACATTTTACAGAGACCGGCAGAGACATCAAAATCCGTATAACTTAAGTAATTTGCATAAAGTGTTGTATTTAAAACAAGACTTTTTAAAATTGTACTCAATCATCTTCACATAAAATAAAGTTTAAAATTTTACGAAGAAAGCTAAAAGAAACAAAACGTATAAAAAATTCAAATTCATCGTTATTGTTAAAACGTTAAATGTTAAAATAAACAATAAAACTAAAAAGTATCGTTTGCATACAATGGCTTCTAAAATCCGCATCCATTGACTAGTATTTCAATTCACGCATCCGGTAATCCTTTTTCAAAACGTTCAAATGCATCGACGCAAACTATTGCTCAGCCGTGACGTAAATAGAGTTGCATATGCGTTGAATTGTAGATTCGTAACTGAATGCCAGCAAATTGTCAGTGAAACAGTCGAAGCGAAGCACCAAACGTCCCTACGTAGTTTGTTATGTAAACCTATGTATGTAGAATGAGTGTGGTGGCTGTGGACGCTGATGCAAAATTAAATTGTTCAAACGGAATTGACAATTTGATTTCGAGGAAGAATTTTTTTGATAATTAAATAGCCGCGAAAATAATAACAGCCACAAGACTTCTTAAAAACATGGAACCGATATTTCAAAACAAAAATACGCTATATAACCTAACCTAACCAAACCAATTTTAATGAAAGTTCGATAAGACTAATGGGTATAATGTATAAAAAAAAAACAACTAAGCAAATCGGTTTAGCTATTTTCTAGTAGTAAATAAAGGTAATCGGTTAAAAATAGAATTTTAACTTTGTTATAAATCAATTAATCGGTATTAACTCAAATATCAATATTGTCTTATGTGACTTTATATAAGTTTAATGATATTTTATAAACGATTCGAGTGAAGTCAAAGTATCTAAATATATATAATTTTAAGGTAACTGATTCACTGACATAGTGATCCATAAGCGCACAGCCTAAACTCCTGGACGAATCGGGCTAAAATTTTGTATGCAGGTAGATTTTATGACATAGGCATCTGCTAAGAAAGGATTTTGATTAATTCCACCGCCAAGGAGATAAAATAGGGGATGAAAATTAGTATGAAACTTTGTCAATTTTAAACCGATCGGGCAGAGACTTTGCGTGCATAAAGCTACTATGATGTGAGCATCCCCTAAGAAAGGATTTTTAATAAATTCCAGCGAAATGTACAACTATTATTGTCAAAACGAATCCAGCGCAAACGAAGTCGTGAGCATCAGCTAGTCAATTAATAAAAATAGATGTAGGGGAGGTAGAAAATGAAAAAGCAATTACGCTCAACATCTACATATTTCATCACAAAAGCTACTCTCGGGGTAATTACATTCGTCACTCTTTGATACGAAATGTCATAAAATATAATACGATACTGTAAAAAGCATTACTTTACACGTATAAATATTTTGTTGAAACACGAACCGCAATTTGCTGCTCAATTTAATTGGAATGGTTCGTATTGTATGTACTGCTGCGTCAAGAATGAATGATTTAGACAATTTTCCTCCTCGCTGTCGAGAGGTTGTAACAAAGGTCGGGAGATCAAAACGATAAAATAGGCTTGTAAAGCTCAGGGTGGGACATGAAACTCCTAGGTTTGACCATCAAATTAATTACAATGCGGCGGTCAGAGTCGGCAAACTGTTGTCGTTACTTGCACGTGGTTCACTGAATGTTGAGAATATAGTGGAAAAGAGAAGCGGCGAAATCATATCCGCAGTATTATTTCTTCGTAAAAAAACTAATAAAGAACTAGCAAAAATTATTGTTGAGAAAATTATTTCAAACAGGAAATATTAAGAAAGTATCGATGTTAAACTGAACTATGCACGTATATGCCTATCAGAGATCCAGACAAAAACCCGAATAGAACTTATGATAAGCAAAATTTTTTTAATTAAATTTTCGTACAAATATAATAATTTATTTTATTGAACGTTTTCTGGTCTATGTTCGTACCCGAAGTAGAGTACATAATCCTCAGTTGATCAATGAGGGAGAGACGTGACATCATGATTCGACTGTGTGATTACGATTCGAGGCGAACAAATTTAAAGAGCATGGTAATTGGTAGGTTTCTATCATAAAATTGTCAGAGGTAAATTTATTGGAGGGGCATTTTGTCCGAATGATTATTTTTATAATTATTATAAAATACTATATTTTAAGAGTAATATCAAAATTGATAACATCGAACTAATAACGTATTTAATTAAATTGATCCGCAATTAATAAATTTACAAAAATATGTCAAATCTGATTGCGCTAATAGATAAATCATATCAATAAATACTTGATTCCAATATTGTGTTATTGTAATAGGTTTTCGTAGATATAAAACTAACATAGATTTAAATTTACGGAAACCTCAATATTGGATCAAAAAATTTAAAATATATTTTATTCAAGCAGCCTTTTAAAAGCATATTTGAATCGACAAAAGAAACAAAAAGTATTTAAATGAATGAAAAGCACATATTAAAATGTACGATACGTTATTTCCTTTAAAAATGAAATAAAAAACATTTGAAATTATAAATAATACTTAAATATGTGTTGATAAAACAAAACCTAAATTAATTTCTGACAAAAATTTTAATAAATTGCTAACAATTCTTTTTTAAGTACACAATTAGTGACCTCGAAAAAAAAAACAATGACAAGCCCGGTTGAGTTTTTATTAATACGAGAAGTATTTATTCAATAGAGTACGTACGATGCAATACCGCAATGTAATTTTCTTTCTGTACAGCCTGGCTTCGGAATGCAATTTCCTTTAACACTTTCGCATTCAATTACACACAATCCATGAAAACAGATTTTATCGAAGCTTTTACAACTTTTACCTAAATTTGAAATAACTTTTTTTTCAGTTTTAAATTCTAGATATTATGAATGTGACATGTTATTAAATTCTCTATATAACATATTATTAAACTTGTAATTTTTAAAATGATTTGGTCTTAAATATGGCATAATAATGTTCAGTATTATTTCGTTGACAAGACAGATCTTATGCATGATAGTGTAGAATAAATCAGAATAACTCTGTGGCATGTATTGAATTTGAATCCTTCTAATTAACAAAAGAAGAACTGTTTCCCAAGAGTAGGTTTTCACAAACAATTACCCATATAAAGCAAATAATTTATGGTTTTAGCATTTATTAATACTCTAAGCACATTCTTATAAAAAAGGCTTACGAAACATGGGAATGTAAAAATATATACATATCTGTAAAAAAGGAAATATGTTCTATGCCATGTTTTAAGAAAATATAAACGATAAAAAAACACTGTATTCAAATTATATTTTATTGAAGCGTCGGTGTACAAAGTTTACAATAAAAATCTGATGAATATTTTATCTATTTCTTACGAAATATCCTGCATAAAAAAATATGCCTAATATTCTTGTAGAAATGGATGAGGTGCGAGTTTATACATTTTATTATTAACAAGCTGTTGCTCGCGACTTCGATCACGTTTGTGTCAATTTTGTTTTTAAATAATACGCATATAGACTTCAAAAAACATAGCCGTAGGCTATACTATCTAGAATATAACCTTTCAAATGATATTATAATTTCAGTGATTCCATCTAGTGTTTACTTCGGATATACAAAATTCGCTCTCTCAATTAATATAGATAGTAAGACTGAGTTAATATGGAACTCATAATAGAATCCCGTAACTCACCCTTTATCACAACAAATAAATTTTTGTCTTAAGCATATTGAATGTCCGGAGGAAAACATCGTAGCGTGTGACCTTGACCCGGTGAACGCAAACATATGTTCCTTCACACAAACTGCCCGGCGTCAGCATGTCGCCTTCAATCAGTTTCTGCTTACGGCTGTCCTGACCGCAAACCGGATCGACTGGACCGCTGACTTGGACGTTTATATAAATGTATTATATAGTATGTATAGTAATATTGAGAGTTAGGACTGATTGATGGAGACAATTTTCTAAAACAATGGATGTCTTAAAGAGGCTTTAGTATTATCCTGTTCAGGCCAAATGATTACATTTAGATCACTATTTATGAATATATATTAATATAGAAATAAGATAATAAACAAGGGAATTCAAAAGTAGGTGATTTGATGTTTAAGTTTTAGAAGTTTTAGCAAGTTTAAACAAGTTCGTACAACACTATTTTATACAGTTAATAAAAAACTAAGGAATTTTTTCCTTGTCGTTAGTTATTCACTAGTTAGTTAAGATAGAAAAAGTAATTTAAATAAATATATTTATCGGTGAAAAAAGTAGTTTTTTTTTTAAATTGCGAATCTGCAATGAAATCCTATGTATGTATTCTTATATTACTCGAAGAAACTTTTTGATAGGTTTTTATCATTTACTTTGTCAAAAAGACAAAGAAGATTCCTTAAGAATGAGGAAGTTTCTCAACAAAGATCAGATAGAGATACAATAATCAATAAACAAAAGCTAAAATTACTAAAATAGATAAGATCACTTGCAAGATCGTCAATAATAACACAGCAACCGAAATACCGTCTTACCAAAATCCATTAACATTTGGTATGATGTCAATAATAATGGAAGATAACTATCGACGTCGAACTGTCGACCTACGTCCTGAGATTGCGTACCAGTAAAAGCGATTGCCAGCAACAAGAGCATATCCAATTTCCAATGTATTTGAGTGCCATTTGCGTAACATTCTAGGTGTGGGGTACTCACATTAATTGCACCATCTATTCAAGTTTGCTAGCTGCATCGCATTAACATCGCCCGAGCTATAGGATGACGTAATGAAGTCTGTTACGTGCCGGTTTAATTTTATTCTGCAATTAGCTGAGAGCTCGGTGTGGTCGTCTTTATAGCGAGGCTGTATTTATGTTTTACTATATCTATATAATGAAAATATAATAACATTGTTGATGTAAATGATTACTACTAACTAGTTCACGGTTATGGTTGCTGCTCTGTTTTTTTTAGTTATAGCGGCGACACATGCTTAGGTTCACCGGACAGATTAGTTTATCAGGTACACTTGCACAGGTGGGGTGGAAATCATAGTATGTCTAGGGCGTCTCGTTACCGTTTCGTACCAGAAAGCGCGTTAGTTCGTTTAGTTATGACACCTTTAACACACCACCGCCGGCACGCCAAGGGTGTCTTCACAATACATTGAACGTTTAGTGGCAGTGAATATGTTAATATCACACCTGACAAGCATACCCGTTCTTACCGGATACGTTTACCAGGGCAAGTGTAGGTGTAGTCAATAAATGACACTTCAAAATAATACTAACTCTAGTCAGTAAGATGAATTAAATTTCGGAAGACACCCTAAATTTAATTGACCCTAGCTGTAGTTCCCAAACTAAAGCTCGTATAAAGCCTCTGGTGCTGCAGATGTCCATGATCAATTATCATATAAAAAAAATATTTTTATACATTTTCACATATTTATCATAATGTTAATAGCATTCTGTACAAAGTGATTTGACCGACGATTTGCTCTTCGCCTACGACTACATACGTTGACCTAATTGGTAATATCTCATAAAATATATTACGTATAAAGAATATATATGTATTAAGTACCCATTTCTAAATTTAAGTCTCATTTATTAGGCGGAGAACGCTTGGAGGATTGTCCGGGGAGGGTTACAAGACGAACTGTAACATGAAAAAATGTTCTAGGCAATTATGAGTTTTTGAACTATCGTTATAAATCCTTAATATTAAATAGGAATAAAAAAAACACTAATTCAACGTTTATACTTTGGACAAAAAAGGACGATGCAGGAAAAACCCTGTTTTTCTATAATAAAAATCGTAACTAATCGTATAAATAACGTTGTATCTACTATTGTATTACTTGTGTTGTATTACTATTGTTTTTCTAACAGAGCTATATTGAAAACACGAAATTTATTAAATGAAATAAGGATATCGGGTATGGTCTCATGTATTTAGGGATATTTAAATAAACCTTATACTATTATTTACGTGATAATTATCATACAGGATAAGAGCTATAAATGATGAAGTATATAAAATACTCCAGGTGATGTACTTTTTTTTTCAACCGTCATTCATTATTTATACCTGTTACGTACAATAGGGAAAAGAGCACTAAGCAACCCACCTTGAATCGCACCGATTTCACACATCGGCTGGGCCCAGCAGGCTTTAGGTCTTCCTATGTGCACGTCTTCCACAGGACGCTAGTTCAAAGTCTTTACACAAGGAACACAGGCAGTGCCGTCCACACACATCAAAAAACTTTTAGAATCACAAATTTTACGGAGCGCGTAAAATATCGACCGGTCACTTCGAGATCGACGGATAGTAGTTTTTTGTTTGATGAAAAGATGGCGCTAGTGTCGCGCGCATAGCCAATGAAATCGCTTGGCTTTGATTTTAGCGTTTCATACAGGAAGTACTCAGGCTTATTCCCAATTAAAAAAAATTGAATTTAATGAAATGAAATCCTTTTCAACAAATTGTGTTGTCTTTTATTTTAAAAAGTAATAAAGAAATTTTAAGAATGTGTTCCGGTACGGAACAATACCAATTAATATCATTCGCGTAAATTATAACGATTACAGTATGCTTTGCGAACTTTTAATTCACACCGTAATTTCAATGCGGCACGGCATTGTTGAGTCTAATTCTATATCCGACGAGCGAAGTAACGTGTAAAATTTCTCCTTCAATAATAATTAACGATACCACATTTAGGTCCATTTGAATCAATACCCAGTTATCATCGGAATTAATGGTTTTGTGTTTTTCAATAATTGTCGCTTGCAATTCGAACGATGAATGAAAGGAATGGAAAAATTAATTAGTGCCTCGTTCGATGTGTGGGATTACATCGAATGAACGGGATTCTTTTAATTTTATCGCATTCTTTGGTCCATTTAATATGTCGTTTCATGGCTGTTAATCAATTATATTATACGAGTATCGATATGTTATAAGCTCTCTCTCACGGCACTCAAAATGCCGCCCACCTTGGACGACGTTGCCTAACAACCAGCTAGTATCAAAGTTGGAAATTAGTACAGAGTTTTAACATCAAATATAATGAAAGCAACATGTCTATGATTTTAAAATATCCTTGCTGTTCAATTAATGATGTGTTCGAGCGTTAGTATTTATCGAGAATTTGAGAACGTTGATATGATATTTGGTTTTTGCAGATTTAAGGCAAACCTTTTCTGGTATTTGTCTATTCTTGGAAGAAATATGAAAAGGAATTTTCTCTTCCAGCAAAAAAATATGCTGCACGCTTTGTGGGTTTGACAAATACACTTTTCTTGATGAAACAGTGGCAAAGAAGTCTCTTCACCGAGATGCGAAATTCCGAGGTTCCTAGACGAAAGTTATTTAATAAAAAAAGACGAAGTAACAGAACGAGACACGTGTTTTACTTTACTATCTTTTGTACGATTTTACAAAAAAAAAGATATCTTACAAGTCGTATATCTTTCGTGATTTGTAGAAAAGAACATCTTTGTTATTGTGTTCTTTCACCCGACGAAATCTTGATCTCGTTAAATATAACAAAGGTAATATAAAACCTTAATGGTATACCGAACCCGTCTCTAAGACGCAAAAGGCAAAACTCGGTACTCGCGAGATGTTTCAGAAAGAAATTCCCAAGGCTGTGTTAAAATGAATTCATTTCAGACGAAATAAATCCGTTCGTCAACATTTAGATTTTTTTTTCGAATGAACGATATTAAAGGTGTTATCTAAAGAGTCTTGGATTTTTTTCGAATGAGTGACATATATGAATATTGTACGTCCGAGTATAATTACATTTTTTAGATATTAATTTAAGCATTCGAATTGATTTTAGACATAAATGATTTTATAAATAGAGACATGCAAGAATATGGATATATATGAAATAACATATAATTTTAATCGCTATACGATTTCATTATTTAAAAATTAACAAAAATATACCTATGTTATATAACAATTGATTAAATATATGCATATTTATTATAATTGTAGAGATAGATATTATTTCACAAAACATATTCATTAAATAATTTATTGTTGATACTCCAATAGCAATCTCCTGACAATATATTTTTTTGGAAATCTCTTAATTTTCTGTATAACTTCAATAATACCTAAATTAACACATTCAATTTCTGCAGAATCATTCAATTAATCAATCTGCATTTCGAACACTCTAGAAAACAATAAATTATCCCTTGATGAAAACGGTAATCCGAACAGATGACTCGACCATTTAACAGTAATAAATAACCTTCATTTTGATTTTCAAGTAAAATAAGTTCATCTACCTTTAAATCCTTGTAATATCTGTAAAATTGGATTATAGATATCTTATTTTCTACCCTTCTAGCGCAATATCTTCAGAATTCAAAGTTCAGACATTTAACTCGACTAGACATTTAAATTAGAAGATATCTAGAATAGAAGTACAAATATACTGAATCCTTTGAATGTCTGGATATCGTGTAAGAAATATTTTCCCTCGAACAATAATATTCTTGTTAATTAACATTGATTTAAAAATAAAAGTACGAATTTTAATAATAATCCAATCACTAATCTAAATGAGAAAGTTTGTAACGATGAATTATTGGACATTGGAAATGTTTCACATCCTGATTTTTTACGATGACGACCTGCACGACGCGTGCCGGCTTCGCGCAGTAACGCGCCTCGGCGTAACGTCTGATCGCGATTATGAGCTTTAGCCATGACACTCACATTACCATAGCAAAGTATTTAATCAGGATTTCTTTAAAATTACAAAAGAGGTAGAGTATAAAAACAAATGTAAAAAGATGAGCACTATAAAAGAACGATAAACCTCCAAGAACATTTTTTTTTATAATTACATTTAAAATCAAGCAATAAATCACGATGCGTCGTCACATCGAATTTTTTTTACGATGCACGTCGTAAATTTTTACGACGTGCATCGACGTCAATAAAAAAAAATCGTTTTTTGTATGTGTTGTAGTTGCAAATCAGTCGAGCATGCTGCCGGAAGCTGTATATACTTCTTATATTTGGATGCTGATAAGCAATACTGTATCAAACCACATGATCTTCATTTTGAAAAAATTGCGTCTAGACATGTCAAACTTACTTTCTTAATAAATATGTTTGAAAAGGTTTATAACCACCTTAACTATTCTATTTTTATAAAAGGTATAATGAATTAAAAGCAGCTTGATAACATAAAAAGATTTATCTAATAATAACTTTTTCAAATATATGACATTATTGTATAAATTGCAAAATATGGAACACACTTGAAATTCGAAAAATTAAGAAACCTTTTTATACTAATACTATATATATACTTACGTACTTATTTTGTTTAGATAACTAGATTTTTTTTGAATAATTTACATAATGCACTTTCAGAATACATCAATATCTCAGAATTCGATCACAATATTGCTTATCACCATCCATTTATAAGCTCTATATGCTCTAAAAATAAAAATAAATTTTAAAGTAAATGAAAGTAATTATTTCAAATCTATGGACTAAGAGGAATTGGCTCTAATTTAGCTTGCAAAATAAAAAATTGTAATAACTATTTACAATATTATTTTTTTTACAAAAAATATTATTAACACCAAAATGATCTGCTCTCACTTAAGAATCCAAAAAAAAAAAATCTGTTGTTCTGATCGCTACCAAATTACACAGGATTTTGATGAATATGTGTGAAAATCATCAAAATCCCTGTTATTTCGGTGTACATAGAAAACATACATACACATAGATTTTTCATATAATATATTTTTTTTTTGAGTAAAAGATAAACCTCCAATATAACATTACAATAACCAGGAAATAAAAACTAAAATAGGAAATTTGGATATTTTGTCCTATATTACACCCTAAGGTAAGGTCAAGAGAATTGACATCATTTTTTAGCCGAAAAAATATCGAAATATCCTTTACCGTTTTCATTCCAAAAAGGTTCCAATGTGAAAATTCTCGTTTAAAGATCTTAAAATGGCAAAATCTAAAAGAAAACTTAATTTACATCAATATAATAAAGAAAGAAACAACGAATTTGTATGCGGTAAATAAACTCAGTAATTACTGAATCTATTTTAAAAATTATGATACCATTTGAAAGGTACGTTATTCCAGATGGTCATAGCCTATATCTATGTGTATATGCGTGTTATTTTACGTAAATAAAACCGCAAAAAAGCTACTAACAAATTAAAAATAAACTATCACAGTATGACCGGCTTGAACAATACGGTGTCCCACTGACCTATGACGTCACACGATGAGGCGACGGTAAAGACTATTAGAAACGCAAAGGAACTTCAATCAATGCCATAAATGCTAATAGACGAGTGACGTCATCATAGATCCAACCAGTCCAGTGCACCTCGTGCGATTTATTCGATAAGTACTCCATGGAGTTTTACGTAAGACTTACTAACGTTAACTACTCGCAAGCCCAGGCGTTTTTGATCACACGTTGTCAGATAAATAATACTTTTTTTATTTAGAACTTTACAGCCACGTTTATAATTGACTACCTGCCCGTCGTGGTTTCACTCACGTTTATGGTTACTGCTTCGCTCATAAGAGTCGTAGCATGATTTAATATAGCCTATAAATTTCCTAAATGAATGGAATATGCAACACAAAAATATTTTTAAAAAATCAGATCAGTAGTTCAAGAGATAACCCCTAGTATACAAACTTATAAATTTACAAAAAAAAATCTCTATGTAATATGTATATATGTATATAATACTTTAACTGAACATGCCAAATATTTTACATAAATCATACAAATTCGTTTGTAGTTGAAAGTTTAATAATGCTAACGAAAATAATAGACAGACGGACTGACTGCAATTCTAATAGAGAATGCCGACCAATAAACGTGACCTAAAATTAAACTTAACTATTTTCAGGATATAAATGTGCCGTTTTTAAAACCAATTAGCCTATTGGTTGCGGCATCTATCGACTCTTTTTTTCTTCTATTATTATCTGACATCTATTAAGAAAATATCGATTATACTAATATAGTATCCTCATACATTTTATATAATGTAACGAAGTAAAATACCGAACATCCGAATAGCCGAGAATTAATTTGTACGTTTGTGCTGCACTGTACGGTAACATCCTTTAGATGTCTCACTCCTCGACAAAGACCTTCTCGCCTAAGAAAGTTTAGATCTTAATCTACAACACTGCTCCACTACAGGTTGATAAATACACATGTGCCAGAATTTGTTCTGAGAAATGCAGGTTTCTCGTAATGTCCGTCATCGCGGTACACGAGATGAAATTAAAATACTTTTGCACTTGATAATTTAGCGTTGCTAGCTGGAGTTTGAACCTGTGATTATAAAGTTAGATCGTATTCAAATCACTGGAAAATCTGCCGAAATTTTTTTTTTATTAAAAATAGGTGCCAAACGAGCAGACCTGATAATAAGTGATGACCGCCACTCATGAACATTTACAGCACTAGAGGAGTCACAAATGTATTACCAAAAAAAATAAATGGGAAGTAAGGAAAGGAATGGGGAAGGGGGTTGCACTTCAGGGTCTCTCACTCACCGTTCGAAACGCAACCATGTTTGTTAGTTCACGCTTTTTTGAGAGGTAGATACTGCCCCATTTGAGCCAGCTCGTATTGGAACAGCCCATCAGTAGACTACCAGCTAGGCTCTACCTCAAAAGCGAGATTGTTGTATGCTTAAATCTCCAAAGTCACTTGTCAATTTTAACAAATCTTATTGTGTTGTATAGCACCTTTATAAAAAATAAATAATGGCCGTAAATTATCACGCCGCAATAATTGAGAGTATAGTCTATTTTTCTTCACATGTCTAATTTAGCAAACAAAAATGGCGTAGTTCTAACCACACATAAGAGTTACAGACAAGAAATTGTCGACCGATTGATTGAACTGAATCATCTTTTATAATGAAAAATTAACAGGAAAAATAATGTTCGAAATTCGTGATTATCGTTACCAAATAGGACAAGTAAAGAAAAATAGACTATAGATCAGTTTCCATAAAGATAACATTTACCGAAACCTAATGCAGGTGAAACTGTGAGCTAGGTCTAGTCTCTACTAATATTATAAAAAGGAAAGATTGGATTGTTTGTTTTGCATTGAACAGGCTCCGAAACTACTTAGCCGATTTGAAAAATTCTTTCTGCGATGGTTAGCTCATTTATAGAAGAAGATTATAGGCTATATTACATCACGCTACGACTCATAAGATCCAAGTGCTAACCATAAATTCGAGTGAAACCGCGAGAGGGGGGTAGTCAAAAATAAATTGAAGAACTAATATTACTAAAGGCATTGTAACAGCTTCGACCTACCTGATCGACCTTTAAACGGGATACTTACCTTTGATCAGGTCTTTTAAATTCCTGATACGAAGCGGTTTCAATATAACGCGCGTTACCGGTAAAGTAATGGCTACTTACTACCAGGTATATGTTCGAACAACCTATTTGGGGATTAAGAGAATAAAATCACATTATATTTTGTTATTTTACCTATTTTTTATATTTACGACCATACCATTTATTTATTAAATTCAACGTAAATTATTCGATTACTCGAAGTAAAAGAGTGATCACATCCCAATAAACAGCCCAGAAGTCACTCAAGGTGAAACTTATTTTTATTTATTTTAGCACCTTTTCGGCAAGATCAATAATTATATCCCATCCAAATATATACTCGTATAAGCGCATTCCTGGAAAACATTTCTGACTATCCCATTCCAAGTTACAGCTCTCTAAGCCTAAACTAAGCCGCGAGCAGACCAACTAACGGATGCACACGGCAAAACTACAAGGGTTCTCGTTAAGGTGACCTTAAAAAAACAAGCTCATTTAAAAAAATGTCCACCTTCCAAAACTGAAAGTAAATAGCGTTTGGGCTTTATAAATACAAGACTGAGCCTTTATAAATATTGCACGGACGAAATAAATCGATAAAACCTTTATCGAATCAAATTTATACAGCCGTCTTAATAAATTGAAGAAATACCTATGTAATGAATTCCAGATTCCTATAATAATCAAATATATCTAAATATAACTATATCTCAAAGGTGACTGACTGACTGGCTAACTGACTGACTTAGTAATCTATCAACGCACCAAACCACTGGACAGATCGGGCTGAAATTTGCCTACGCCATAACATCTACCTACATGGTAGAAGTTATGGCGTAGGTATCCACTTAAAAAGGATTTTGATTAATTCTATCCCCAAAGGGATAAAATAGGGGATGAAAGTTTGTATGAAACTGTCATTTTTTAACCGATCGGGCTGATACTTTGTATGCATCTAGCACCAGCTAGTACTCTTATAAGCGAATTCCTGGAAAACGTTTCAGACATTCCTTTTTGACTAAAAATTTTTTTGCTGTATTTTTAGTCCCTAGGAAATTGAAAAATTGTACGGAAAAGTGAAAATTATGAGTTAAAAAATAATTTGTATAAAAAGAGAGTATTCAAAAGTACAGTTATCGTAAGGCAGGGTAAAAGTGTACTTTTTCAATAATTTTGAAATTCGGTGTCACGACTAACGTGATAATTTTTTAAATATGTCTTTATTTATTTAATATTTTATTATGGTTAGCTCTCTGCAATTGAGTATGTTGTGCTATAAAATCTTTTTGTATTATTATATTATTTAAGTGTTTAGTGTGTTAGTTTTTTTTTAAAAAGTAGGGGGGTTGACGTCGGGATGTCTAAGGAGAGACGTTGATTTTTGTCTTTAATTTTTCGGATTTAAAATAATATAAGTTGCAGTATGTTGTATGTAAATCGCTGCATGCTCATGTTGTGCAGCAACTGACTGCCGTTTCGCTGCATGATCTGCCGTCGAGTTACTAACAAGAACGACACAGGAGCCTTACTGCGTAGACTTGGTGAGAGGACTCTTTGACAAGATTCTACGGACCCGGCCCTGAAATCTGTTTTCTGGATAAGCTACAGAAATTTGACTTTTGTGAATAAATATTTTGTTAAGTATTCCCGTGTAGTTTGGAATTCTCATGCTCAACGTAACATCGGTTAAGAAATGACGTAGTTCTGAGGTACATTAAAATATCTACTACAAATTTAGAACGTTTGATGTGGGTTAAAAATAGAGTTCAATGATGAGATCAATTCAATGACCGTATCTTTCTCATCATTTTACTTAAAGCTTATTTCTAATCCTTTTCATTTTAACAATAATAGATCGAAAATATATACATTATTCAGGTTTAAGTTTATTCTAAATATAGCTTGCAATAAAAGTTACTCAAAGAGATTCGTCTGTAATCCCTTCATTACAGTTTTATTACGAGTTCATTTAAGTAAATCTAGAATACTAAAGTTTCTAGCCAGTTCTTGCTAGTATTCACACACCAAACAGATAACTTCACATTAAACATATGTACGAGTGTTTGAACTGAGCTACTCTATGGAGATTCTCGATTCCGGTGATATTTTTTTTTCGTTTCAGTACAAAAATCAGAAATTAACTATCAAAATGTAATAACCCTCCAGGTTATACTTCAATGATTATTTCTTTGGTTGTTAAAATTGTTGTCAATCATGCTATATCCTAAAGGTTGTATGAAAACGCCTCTTTCAAATTCAATTCAATTATTTGGTTAATGGCTTTTGTATTATGATATAATGACGACATGAGCTCATGCCTTTTTTTTTTCTTTTCCTCGCAGTACAGTTCTTACAAGTGACAAGAAGCTAAGAACCTTAGTGTGAGACGGTGTACGCTAGAGTCATTGTCACTTATGAGAGTACGCCTGTCTTGATGTAAGGTTAAAGGCTTTTATAATGCCTTCTTAATTTGAAAAAATAAGAAATCAGTTGTCAGTTTATTTCTACATATTAACTCATTTGTAACTGCTAAGGAAATTTAAATAACGAATGGAATCAAAATGGTCAATGTAACTGATTGAAGCGCTAACAGTCGCTGGTTCGATCACCGCTCATCACAAACATCTGTATTGTAGATGTTTGTTGTGATCTGGGTGTTTGTGTTTGTTTTGTGTGTGTTTTTGGACCATCTAGACAGAATTATGAGACCCTAGTGGGGACGTTAAGTGAGAAATGTTTATTATTTATTATTAATAACTCCACTCTCCATCTAGATATATTTAACTAAATAGACAATTTCTCCATTAATCTCTGATTGTGTTAACAGGCCAGTGGTTCAAACTGGTACAGATTAGTCCTGCAAAGGACAATATACGCGTATCCACCCGCTGTTAATACTCCTATTTTGCATGAGCATATTGTATGCTATAGTGTTTACGGCCTACTTGAGCTTGCTAACCCAAATAAATCATTGTTCCACAGAGGATGGTTTAAATTACGTTAATTTGCTTAAAATAAAATACCAAACGACTATATAGTTCAACTAATGATACTTTATAACAGGTGGGTAATTATGTTAAGATCATATTATTTGACGTTAAAAATCGTTACTCGTATTGATATCTACTTATTTGGCACGCTGTATAACCTAAATGGAGTAACCGAATTTAAAATATGTTGACTCAATAGATTTGTGTTATTAGTGAGAGATATTTAATTAATATAGATTAACTAAAATGGCTGACAGATTTGTAATCTTCTCCAGTCATTTGGTGCTTTTTTTTTTAAATAAATAGTTTTAGCGTACAAACGCTTAATTTTACAAAAAATAGGTATTTAAAAAAACTGTTTTTGGATGCTATTTTCCTAATAGAGCAGCTTGTCTGAAAAATATACGAAGTAGCAAAGTGGAAATTTCAAGCGTGAGAAAATCTATAAGATCAAGGAATTTTCTAAAGTCCCGTAAAACTTTCAAGGTAAAATTACCAAGTGACTAGTTGTAGTATTACACGATCTCACAAATATAATGACAAAAATAAACTAATTAATTATTTTCATATTATTAATTAATCATAACTTTATTATTAATTAATTGTTTACAGTGGTTAAAATGTACTTTTTTTAAATAACAATAGTTTTGCACTGATTACTGTGCTGATAATTATACTTTTTATATAAAATACTTTTTCCTCATTTTACACTAATACATTATCAAAATACACATTTAATAATAATAATATCGAATATGAGAGATATGTTAAACATATAAATAATAATAATAATAATAATAGTTTATTCAATAAAAATAGTTGACACAATATCGATGATCCATTAAGTCCATTACAGTAAAGGTACATTGCTTAGTGCGACTTTATACAATAAAATGTTTGGATCAAACTGTTCATCCTACCTACACTTAATGTTGGTAATTTTATTATTACTTGAATTATATTTTTATGTGCTGATATATATTTGTTTTTTAAACTAAAAAATACCTTATATAACATCAAATATTCTACAGAATCTGTTATTTGAATTTTTCAGTTGTACTTGTCAGGCTTATGAATATATTCGTGCAAATAAACCTTATGAATATTTAAAAGGAATTCACAATCAAACTTTCAATAAAATTTTAAATAAAGTTCCAAAAACTAATATTACAGTTTTGGCAAAAATGCAGTTTAAAACATATTACTACAGACGAAAGGTATGTCTTTTATACCCTAGCGGAGACACTATTGTAGAACTATGTGAAAAAAGCTTCAAACAGCATGCATAAAAAATAGCCTAAAAACTTTTTAATAAAGTCATTAATTTTTTCAGATTTTTTTTAATGAACCTTCGGATTATTTTAAAAATATAGTTAACAATCTACAAAAATATTATAAATAAAAAATGTTTTATTTGTTACGTTTTTACGTCTTTTAACTAGTTTTAAAGAAATTTGGTTTTCTTTGAACTAGTTTTAAAGAAATTTGGTTAGACTTAGATTGCCCTGTAGGAAGACATAGGCTTTTTGTCACGAAATAAAATATCAAAGAGGTGAAGAAAGTTAGTCGCAGCCGAAATTGCGGAGACCAAAATAAATTTATTTTATCATCTACAAGGCTACAATTTCTATTTATGATATGATATTTAAAATAATTAAATAATAAAAAAGACAAACGAAAATCAACTTCCTATTTAATAGATTGATTAAACAATTATACAAAAAGTTTTTTTCGTTTAACTTTTTACCAACAAAAGTATTTTGTATATGCAAGTAATTTTTGCTAGGGCCTCAGCTTCTATTTTTCCTTACATTTTACAAGCCTCCGTCTCACCCAATTAGGGTGTAAATTTTAGGAAATTCATTTTTAACGGATACCTATATAATAACTATTTAAGGGTCAAATTTCAGCAAAATTCGTTCAGTGCTGAGCTGTGTGTTGATAAATCAAATAAAAAAAATAATTGAATAATAATTTTATTAATTGCAATTTCTCATTACGTATCTCTGTTAATTATTTAATCTATGACTGTTTACAGGCGCTTTGAGTATCAATCATGTCGCTGTGACCACCTGTCGATTCCGAGCAATGTATCTTCATCTCGTCCCGTCGCTGGCTAATCTCTCTTAATCTAATATTACAATTACTATTCTCGTGTGAGATGTAATGTTATTGTCCTGTCGACGTACGGAAGCTTAATTTACAATTCTAGTCATGTATGTATTGTTACGTGAAGTATATAGTTTATTTGGATTCTACCTCTTTTTGACGCGGTTTTATTAGATTCACCTGTAAGTTACAAACTAAGGAGCCGCACTAATTACGTAATATTTTTAGCTACTTTTTAACCCCCTGCTTCCCTAGTGACGGTATGGCTTTAAACTAAATATTTAACTCCCCTCCTTCTACTCAAAATCACGTGTTTTTTTGTTTAATTAAAAAAAATTAAACGCACACTCCGTCTCCTCTTGTGATATTATTGTCTATGTGATATTAATTATATTATATTGATATTTCGTGATTTTTCCGTATCTTTTTCTTTCTCTCGTCATCCCTCTCCCATTTCAAGTTTTATAATAAATATCGTACGCTTTTAAGACGATAAGGGTTGTTACAATTGGTATAACATCTCGAAACTTAAATTTTCAGTTACAGATATCCAAATAATAAGAAATTTTACTACGTATCATGTACTGAGTGTATATAATAAAGTCATATGATAATTTTTAAACATAAAATGTCAAAAATTAAAAAAAAATTAATAAATCTTTTTATTCTAAGCATAATTTTATTAAGTTTTTCGAGGGAGACGTCCATTTTCCCACATACCACCAGGGCGTAAGAGTGCTTTCGATGCCCGGGAGCACGCTCTAGAAGAAGGCCACGTAGGCGGGAAAACCGTCGGGGCGTCACGGTAGCATGCGTAAGCGATCCCGTGGCGCTCCACTGAGACGAAGACGGCACCGCTGGGTTTTAGTGGGTAGTCTGGGGCACTCGCCTTTGCCACCGGGAGTCCCACATACCCGCCTGAATTATCGGGCCGGATGCATAAGCATTCCCCAGCGAGAAAAAAAAGGATTAGGCGCGTTTAGAGTTTTATTAAAATTTCAATTTTCGCGTAGGTTTACATAAAACCGCATTCACCTGCAAACATTTAGGTAATTCATCAATGTCATCAGATTACACCACTAAACATCGGTAATTGTATGTTAAACGGACGGACGAATCAATCATTGTAACGATGTTAAAAGACATTTTAACATTAATTATTGTAGGTTTATTACATTAAATAACTAAGATTAACAAAACTTTAAAATAAAAAGCGAAGCGATTTTAAAAGCAAAATATGTAATCTTGTTTACTTTAATGATATATTAATTACAGTTGTTTTGATTTTAAAACCAAAGTACTAAACTGATTTTGATGAAAATTGTATTGAATTAATCTGGAAGTACGTGCTTTTAAACAAAAAAAAAAAAATTAACCACATCGATCATCACAAGCCGTTTTCGATGAACCTTCTAATTTTTTGGAAGTCGGTTAAAAAGCAAATTCAAACTTAGAATACAAAATTTTATTTATATGGCAAACATTTACAGTTATTTTGATTGCAAAATCCAAAAAAAAACAGTAATCCCATATATTTGAAAAACTTGTTATCAGCTAAAACTGTTTATTATATCAATCTGATATAATTGATTATATCTTTTATCAAAATACAAAAGAAAATACTGATATATACTTCTTAGAACAATTTATTAAGAATCGGTTTAACATCTTAATACGTCATTTTCTCAAAATGAAGTCCGTGTGGCTTGACACTGTATCGCTTATCAGCGTCCACATATTAGTATATACTCTTACTGTGATCATACTCCTATTTTATACAACTAATTTCAAATAGATAAATAAATTGTAAAGCACATAAAATAAACACACAGGCGCTAAGGGCGGAGGGGGTGGACAACTGTTCGAGGTAAAGTGTATCCGGACCATTATCGCTTGTCGATCGTATCAAGTGTCAAAGTAAGGGCAACTATGTGTTACGTATTTGTCGAATATGATGAATGTTCACTCAAACACGTTGATTTATAACAATTTGTGTTCGGATATAATTTATTAACTTTGTTAATTATCGCTTTGCAAAATATTGAGCCATAAATAGTGTTACTGTAAATGTATTAATTTTTATTTGACCTAAATATGTACTAACTTTAATAGTATTAATTATTTTGATCGATTTAAATTTCGAATTTTACGCGTAGAACAACACTTTATGGTATAACAATAGTGACAGTTAAATTACTTATAAATAAATATGCAATTTTTATTTGTCAGACTCAATTGCTTTTTAACGTTACACATCAGTACCCAGTTCAAAGGATATGAAAGTATATTTTTTCAAATCAAATACAATATTTTTTCCTAAACGTAGCGTAACATCAAGGAATTCAGCTCAGGTGCGGCGCCGCGCTCAGCTCACACATGATTCGCGGCCGCCGTGACAAGCGATACAATCACCGGCGTCACGCTCCGGGAGATTTGCTTTCTGTTGCTGAGAAATTGCTTTTTGACCTTGTTTGTAACTTCGTTACACTTCTTAGTTGTTACGAAGAAGTTTTACGCGTCTTTTTAAGTTTACATGGAGCATTCACACGGAACTAAATAATTAAGCTGCGCCAGAACACGCTATTTTGTTTTAGCCTTAAAGTAAACGCTTTAAAATTAAAAAAAATCCATATTTCAATGTGGGTATTCAGTTGTACGGTAACTATTCTTAGTGTGAAGGCTAAGAGCATAATTCACCACGCTGCACAAAGGGACCCGTTCATAGAGAGTAACGCTCAAAACTCGATTTTCAAAATGTGGGTATTTCAAAAATTAACTATGTAGGTTTAGACTTAAGAATATATGACATAAGTTGTAGAAATACGAAATCAGTAAATACTGCCTGCTGTTTGGTATATCGTGTCAAAGTTTACTATTTTCGTGTATCATTAATTATTCGCTAACGTACGCGAGTTTGTTGTTAATATTGCGACATTTATTTCTAAAAGTAAACAACATATTTTATTGAGTCGAATCATGGCTGAAACGAGGCAAGGTATGTTTAATTTGATGTAATTTTTTATGAACACAAAAGTTTAGTATTTTAGGATTATTGGCTAATTATGTGTGATAATATATTTTTTTAGGTACTTAATAAAACAATTTAGTTTTTTTTTTGTTTTGCGCAAACTTCTATTTTTGAAATATTTTTTACTATATCTAGGAGATATTGGTTAATAATGAACTGAAGTCATTAGCAATAGAAGTTTGCGCATTTTCGAGAAAAAAAAAATGTTTTCTTGCGCAGTAATTTTATGTAGACGTTATGATATTACTAAAAAATAAAATATCTGGTTAAATAGCAATGCATTTTAGTGTCTAATATATGATTTGAAGAATATGGGTCGGAATCATATTTGTCACACCAAATTTTCATATTATTTTGTTATTTAGATAGCCTTATTTAATTAATTTTCAGATGAAAATTCATCACCACACTTAACTTTGAATAACGCAGAGTTATGTGAAATTATTTTCAATAGTAACTTTAAATCTATGGAAAAAAAGTTCATGGACCTAGAAAACTATCTGAGAGGCCGTACTAACTGTCCGGACACAAAACAAACAGAACTACAATTAGCATTGCGAAATTTTAAGAAGTCTTTTACATTTAAGTGGGATAGAAGTGGTAGACATAAAAACAGGTTTTTTGAAGGCGAAAAGATTTGGTTGGGGTATGATTCCCAGTTCAAGCTTTATCAGAAGAAGAATGAAGAAATAAAGCGCAAGAATCAAGAAATAAGGATTTTAAAGTATATAGAGAACGCTTTGCTCGAAAAAATTCAAGACAGAGTAACCTGGAAGATATCTTTCATCGCCTACTTATTTCTTCTGACCCTTTAATAACAAATCTAAGATCTTCGCAAGATATTAAAAGGAAAACATTTGAACCTGAAGTTATTGATATGCTTATAGGAGAATTTGTAGCCTTTTCTAATGAATCTGATGCTTCGGATGATAAATTGTAAATCTTTTTTTCATTTTATATTAATATTTTAAACTCAATTAAACTTTATACTGCAATTAAATTGCATTTTCTTTATGTTTGGACTTTTGAGCGTTACTTTCTATGAACGGGTCCCAGTGTGCGCTGCTCCAATGTGAATTGGCAGATATATATGTCTTAATTTAACACGACATTTGTAAGTTTTCTTATAATTTAAACACTGTTTATTGGTCAATATTTTGCAAAGCGATCTTAATAGTAACTAAATTAATAAAGTTTAATTGTCCAAACACAAATTGTTACCCAACATCCATTTTTATGTTTTGGTATTTTTCTTCAATGCTATACATGAAATGAATTTAAAAACAATATTTAACATTTACAAATTCAGCAGTTTATGAGCGTGTACTCTGTGTACATTAATCATCACATTTTATTAAAGTGATATTTATGAGGAAAATACATTTTTGTCTCTTCTGTAAACTAGTTTATAAGTTATGGTGTATTGTTATATAAGCGACAATGTCATATATGAGGCACAAGTTATACCATATGGCTAGAACATATATAAAGGTTTCCTAGTGGTGTACATATATGCACACGTTACAGTGTCATATCAAAGCACGCAGTCGAAAAGCGCTACGACCTCACGTCGTTAAAATCTACGACGCGTATCAAAAAAATCATGATGCGACCTCGCGTACGTTATACATATATTAACTACAGATTAGTGTATCAAATTATAAAAAAATAACACGCAAAAATATCTTCATAAGCGTAACAATGTAGTAAATTTACAGACGGTTTGGTATTCGCACATGATTCGCGGAGGCCGTGACACCATCGCATACGTCACGCTCCGGAGAATAAACGTGTTCATTTGATCTGCGAATTGAATGTATTTTCCTTCTTGTATTCTTTTTTTAGTTTATTCCGTGCCGATTTTCATGTGTGATATCGTCTGGTGAATCGCATATTTTATATGCCAGCATGGTTCTCAGTTATTTTCTTGATTTGTATGAGTTAAATGGTATTATATCACTCATTAGACAACTAGGCCTTTCTTTTACGACTATATTAGCTAGCGAATCGCGTTTTGTACGCACATTCTAGTCGCTCGACTGTAGCCGCCATAAAATTTCGACGTTAAGCGCGTAGTCGACGCGTCGCGTCGTCGTGAACAACGTAACTAATTGTCGGCTGACTTTCGAGCAAGTCTAGTAAGAAGTCCATACAAATCTCAAGTAAGTGGCCGTTGTCGAACTTTGCCTTTTTTATTGGCTTTTCTGTACACCTATGTAGGTTAGTATCCAGTCACTCGTAACATTCGTAAATCTGATATATAAAAATGATAATTTGATATGTTATTATTATGCAACATTTATGTGTGTACGTATCCAGTGTATAATCGTTAACAGATGCAAGCATTCCTGTGTCAACCCACACGACCTTCATTTTGAGAAAATGGCATTTAAACATGTCAAACCTATTCTTAATAAGTTTGTTTGAAGAGATATATAACTGTTTGGAATAACGTTAAATACGTATCGCATTATCAGAATACATCAGTATCATCGAATTTGACTTTTTGTGGGTTGACATATTATTGTTTATCAGCATCTAGAACTAATGTATTATATAACGTGATATGTTATCATTTTTTAAGATTTTTAGCCACGAGGAAAACATCGTGAAATAACCGCTAAGTGGACGTCTCTTTATTTTGTAATAAAGCGCCAAACTATATAATATTATAATATTATGTGTATAATTAATCAAGAATGGTGTAAAATATACTTTGTATTATTTATTTAAGATTTATGATTTTACATGAATTATTTATTTATTAAAACAAAAAAAAATCAAAATTATTTTAACCGTATAGAGTAATCGGACAACATACACGCATAAAAAGGAATGTAATCAAATGAGTATCTCTTTCTTTTGAAGTCAGATAAAAAATGCGACTAAATATTTTATATCTGACACATAGTCTCTATTTTGATTAAGATTTTTATTTTATAGGTTTGCTGGCTCCGACCTCAAAAAAAAGTTTTTAGAAACCTAATTCGTTTAGTACAAAATTTAGATAACGTTTTTAATAAGCGGAGAATAAACGTTTTCATTTGGTAAGCGAATTAAATGTAATTCCATTCTTGTATTTTTTAGAACATTCTATACCGGACATGTTGTGGGGTACAATCTGTTTAATACTTTATTTGATAATAATAATTTAGCGTAGTGAAAATCTGTCATCATAATAAACCACGACGCGATGTCGTACAGTGTTACGATGGAATGATTAAGTAGTATAAACAATTATTTATGATGCATGTCGTTGATTTTCACTACACGACATCGTAACTTTCCTCGACCCGATCTCGCGATGTGATTATGGATTTTGGCCCTTGGACTTCTATTATATGACCAACACTTTATCTGATATTAAGATATTCAAGTGTTTGTCGATCGCTCAGATGTAATGGTACTGAATGTAACTATAACACCGGCAGTTACGGGTTCGATACTCGCTCAGGGTAGATATTTGTATTTATATACATATTTTTCTAGGTGTACGTCCTTTTGGGTCTTTCCACCATGCCTCACGCAGCACGTAAAGCTGTTGGTCTCGATTGTTATAACAATAATGTAATCGTTACTCTCAGCAGGGAAATTATTCTAGTCTTAATGGTTACTTGCTTAGTATACGTGGTTTTCGGTAGTCAGATGGCAATCACTCTATGTAATATTATATTCTACCTCATATTTAATATAACGGGTCTTATCGCGATAACTATTGGTAGTGATACCTTTTGCCCGATTTTTCGACGAAGTTACATTCGTCGTGGTCACGAGCTGACTGTAGAAAGGTATTACTACCATTAGTTATCGCGATAAGACCCATTATATTAAATATGAATGATATAAATCGCGAAAGATTAAAATATATCATATTCTATCTACCAGTAATTTTTAATATCTGAACCTAACTAAGCAGGCCCGGAAAAAGCTAGGTAGACTAATGGAAAAGTTTTATATTATCATTATATTATGTTTATATCGGGTAGGGAATAATAAAGAACTTGGATTTTGTTTTGTTATAGTAGTAAGCGTTCTTTATTTTTTTTAATACGAGCCATTGAAATAAATTCTATGAAATATTTTTTTACGGAAACAAGAATCTGTTACATGAACTTTTGCAGGCCAAGTAATCGTTGTTATCACGTTTCAACCTCTGCAGAAGTGGTCTTGATTCAATGTCTGCAAATAAAGAAGAAGAGTTTATAAAAAGTAATACAATCCATTATAATATAAAATTGAGAATTTTAAAAAACTTCTAACATTTTAACGAGCGCTGACACGATACTTCTGCTGTAAGTTGGTGAGGAGAACTGTGTCCTGCTAATTCCAGATAATGTTACTATGTACAGGTTATATAACTATGTTATTTTAGTATCCATAAAAAACAGTTTAGTAAATTTCGAATCGACTAGACCGGTAGAATATGCTCAAGTCATTAAAAGAGCAGATAACATTTAAACCTCTAAATAGAAAATCATAAATTATAGCTAAGAATAATTCCGATAAAATCATCTCTCCAACAAAAAAAACGCATCAAAATTGGTTCATTCGTAAGAGAGCTACGATGCCACAGAGCCCACAGAGAGGCACACAGCTTCACACGTCAAAATACTCATCTGATTGGGGGATTAAAAGTATTGTAATGAAGTTACTTATCGCATGTTACGCGTATAATCGAAAGACACTTCTAAAGTACGTTACAGTCACGCACGAGCAATTACTGTATTAACTATTAGGCGAGAATTATACTTATAAATTTTGCTTTCAGACTTTCATAAAGATTAACATAAGGTGTTTCATTTACTGTCAGCGCATATGTTACATACAGTTTTCGTGAAGATCCTCGGGTAACATATGAAGGTTCTCAATAATAAACATTAAAACAAAATCCAAATTTCGACATGCCAGTAACTTTCCATTAGTTAATACGGTTATGATATTTCAGAATTTCACATATGCTTTATTCGAATAGGCTTTTACAATCACTTTTGAATCGTCAATACAGAAACAAATAAGAAAACGAAAAAAGTAATTAATTAATTAATTTACCATCGGTACGGTATTTAACAATATCTAATTAAATTTAATATCCATTCGAAAAAGGATTAAAAACCTTCCAATCTTTTGTTGCAGAGAAGCAAAATCCAGCCCTGATTATAGATTAGTAAGTGCGGAAAAATACTTCATACGCAATTGACTTGAATCAACCTACCTCGTGTCATCACAGTTGTTGTGAACGTCAAAAACGTCATCACCACAATGAAAACAAACAATAAAACTCTCATCTTGAAATTTAAAATTAATCTCTACCGTAATCTCAACGCTAACAGAATCAGGTATGTTTATGGCGCTTGCGCATCAGTTTATATATACCTTTGTAGGTGTGTATCTAATTAAAATTCTAAAATCAGTAATACAATCAATTATAGAACTAATATGTTAGATAATATGATATGTTATTATAATGCAACATTTTTTTTGATGAGAAAAATATCGGGAAAGAACCGCTGATCGATTTTTTTTAATTTCGTAAAAAATCGCCATTCGATATTTTGTAAAAAATGCCTTCCTGACCGGTAAGAGTTGTGTGTATAATTAAACAACGTTATGATTTTATATATACTATTGCAATAGCAATAAAAAAATTATACAAAGCATTGCATATTTAGAGTTTTATCCTCGAGATTATCAATTATTATTTTAGCATGTACCGTGCAATCATTGTTTACGAATAATTCCTCATATTCGCTTCTACAATTCTAAATATTTGCATACATAATATATAATTTAGTACTTAACTATCATTGCTACATTTAAACTAAATGGTAAAATCAGGAAACATTAATAGCTATTTAACCCATTACCCGACATAATGTTTTATTGTGACGCCGCTGACGTACAACCTAAGTTTCTAACATAAGCCTCAAACAATGCGGCTGACTAACCTTAATTTCGCTTTAATACGCTAAAACTATGGAGACAGCTAAATCGCTAAACTAATTTTAATTTAATACGTAATAGAAATATCTTGAACTAACGTTAACGTTAACGTTACGGGAAGAATAAGATGCTTTTATATTCAACATTGAGAGAAACTTTACATAAAGAGATAGGTATAACATTGATCTTTTGGTATGGACTTTAAGTGATTATGTGAAATACTATATTTGTTACATTTTCAAATTTATTTCCTAATTTATTACAGCATTTAATTTAAGTTTATGTTTTTGTATTTTTCCGATATAGGAATGATTACTGTCGATAAGTTATCTTGGTAATACACTATCAGTATTACCACCATTCCGCTATATGTATTATCTTAAGTAATCGAATCTAAGTATATACATATACACTGTTGATGTATATAATAATAAACTTGTATATTCAAATTGTTTGTAAGGCTATTTTCCTGATCTTCAGCCAACGTATGTTAACTGATTTTCTCTGTGTTTCACACTTCTAGTTTTGCATACTAAAAATAAAATAAAAATACGTCATAAGAATATTTTAAATACAATAGAAAGTCAATTAAGGTAAGTTGCTCGGGGAATCTACTAACCCCGTCAGGAAGGAACTTATAGCCCCAAGTATTAGAGTATATTTATATAAAATTCTGACATACTGGCAAATTGATAGAATTAATTAAACAAATACCTAAGCAATATGATGCCTTACAAATGTCACTACAATAAAGTTACGCTTAAGTAGCTTCAAAATAAACATAGATAGATCAAATAGTTTATAAGCGATATATTTTTTTTTAATTACATACGTGTTGTTTTGACAGCAACATGCGCAGAGCCATTCAACCGCCTAAATGTAACTAAAATATGAGATGATGTTACGCGTCACTTGATGCTTGAACGACACATTTCAAATATCTTGCTAACACCTAAAACTAACCATTTTATTCGATTTGATAAACAACAGATCCTCGCTAGAGAACACAGATTCATTCCTAGAATGATACGCGAGGCTCTTGAAATTCAAAAACATCCGAACCTCAATAGCGAAGGTGGTTGGAGACTTTCAAGCACCTGGGATTCACTTATTAAAAAATTTCAAAATTCCAAGTCCAACAGACTGCAAGACCCAAAGATACAGTTAGTGCCTTCTGCGTGCAACCGGAACGTTATTCAAGAACTAAGAAACCGTTGGCGGTAGTTGTAAATAATATTTCTCTAAAACTTCAAATAGACAAATGTCACCTTAGTCTACCCGTGACCACGAACGCTGTAAAGTGCTCGAAACGTCGGGATGATAAAAATAGTTAATATGCGCGATTAAAATCTGTTTAAAATAGTTTTATTTCAATCTTGCTATCTCATTTCCTTACAAAGTCGAAACAACTTATCCCGGGAACTTTCAGACCCGCTTTCCCCTACAGGCTATTTTACTGTGATGTTTAATAAGCATACGTTCGGACTTTTTTACGTGAACAAATAATAGTCATCTAACCATCTTCACAAACTTTCGCGCTTATAATAGAATGTAAAAGCACTATCACTTATCGTTTTACTAAAAAGTATAGATAAACATGTCAAAAAGTCGCGGATGATATTATCTTGATATTATTTTCTGCTTATTTACATATAATTCACTATTATGTTTAACCTTTGAGAGAGAAGGTTAAAAGGTTAAACACAGTTTTGATTATACCGATTAGCCATAACACATTGACAATATTAATCTGAACATTAAAATTAAATATTATATTTTCACTACATTTCTTTTATTTAAGTATAATTTATAGTTTCACTAATAAAAAAATGTGTTTGTGCCGTGAAGTGAATTCACACATTAAAATTTTAAAAATTATTTATAATTAATAAAAAGACGATAATGTAGTATTTGTAGACGAAGAGTAATATTTCCTTCTTTTTGTCATATTTTTTGTATCAATGAAAATAGCAGGCAAACGACTACGGATCACCGAATGTTGAAACGTTGGCGCAGTGGCCACTGCAACTGATCTAAACTCGCGGGATCGATCTCCGCTCACGGCAAACGTTGGTATGTTTGTCACGGCCTGAGCGTTTGTGTTATAATTACAATTCACCAAATGTTTCTTTCGGAGAATAAAATAACAAGGAAATATAAACAAAAATTATAGGCACACACAGCTAAACATAAAACTTCCTCCTTTTTTGAAGTCGGTTAATAAAAATATTTATAAACATGGTTGTGTTTAATTACCAAAATGCCCCATGATGTTTATATTATAATTTTATTTTATTACCATATTAAAAACTCGATCAGCGGTTCTTTCCCGATGTTTTTCTCGTCAAAAATATTGAATAATAATAACATATTATAATATCTAAAATATTAGTTCTATAATTGATTGTTTCATTGATTTACGAATGTTAACTGGATACACGCCTATATAGGTATAAATAAAGTATTGCTCAAGCACCTTCATCATATCCAATTCTGTTAGTGTCGAGATTTAAGATTCATTATAATTTTCAAGATGAAACTATTGTTGTTTTTTTTCGCTGTGGTCGCATTTTTGATGTTCACAACAACTGTGATGTCAGAAGGTAAGCTGGTTAAAATCAATTGCGAATTAAAATTTTATTCCGCACTTAGTAAGCTATTGTCAGGTCAGGTTTTGAGGCTTGGGGCAGCAAAAATGTGTCTCATCCTTTTTCGAATAAAATGAACATTTGTAATTTATGTAGATATAGTCGAATACAATTTTCGTATGCGAAATTAAATTACCGCGTGACGATTGGAAAGATGAGGGCCAATCGAAATTTAGTTTTTTTAAATATATTTATAATCGCCTCCCTTGTGAAGGCTACAGCCTGCAATGCTCTCCCCTAAGATCTGTGCCTGTAACATGCGACAAGGAACATCGTTCTAATAGTTTTAATTAAACTAGTGGTCGTCTAATAGTTGAAATTCGACCGTAGTTCATTAATTTTTTTGCAGATTTCAAGATTGACGACATAATATAATCTATTCTCAATTTGACCACAGAGTTTAACAATAGACAAAAGAGTTTATATGCGTGTGTATGTCAAATACATTGTAGTGTGTGTAATATTTTAAATGTATTTAATTTATAATATTACACACACTACCATGTATTTGACATACTTCCGGCAACGCACCCGCAACATCCCTGGTGTTGCAGATGTCCATGGGCGATAGTGACCACTTAACATCAGGTGGTACTGTCTGCTCGTTTGCCCCCCTATTATATATATAAAAAAATATATATATATATATTTTATATATGGTATTTTTATGCATTATTAAAAAAAAGAAACAGTGGCATTCCTCTTTGCTTCTATTTATAAAAATAAATCTGCTAAATATAGGGTAGGTACAACGTTTTTGCTTCACGCATAAATATAAAGATGTATCAGTTTATACTAACACGTCATTTTTATTTTCAGACATTGAATCGACACCAGTTCTCGGTTGGCACAAATATGTAAACAACGATTACGAAACCTGCATAAGTTCCTGCCGTAGCCTCTTGTTTCCCTAAAGTAGAAAAATAAAAAAAAAATGAATTTATTGGAGCGAATGTGTTTGATTATTTAAACTATATCATAATATTAAAATATATAAAAATAAAAAAACGTTTAATATTACAACAAAAAAACAGTTTTAGTATCATACCCGTTAATGGCCTAATATTATATAATAATATTAAATTTTACTATTAATTGTTTGATCATCATATACCTAGAACATTTTTTAGTTTTACCAGGGCCTACTTATTATGCTAATCTACATATTGAAAAATGACTGATTTTTACACTAAGCGACTCCCATCTGATCTCTACAACCCCTGAGGGCAAGACAGTAACCATTTAGATATATATTATATATCTTATATCCATAAGAATTAAGAAAAAGAATAAGTGAGGATATTAGGCTTCCGGCTGTCTCACTCACCAAATGTACAGAATGCAGCTATTTGAGCTTTTTTATATCTCTTCTGTACGAGTGAGGTACTGCCCCGGTAAAGCCAAACCATATACAAGCTTTAGTGGGCTAGGCTTTACGTTAGGATGATTTATTGTTTCTATTGAATATTTTTATTTTACTTAATTTCAAATAAAAGATCTATTGATATTTTTTTCGTATTTTAATTCATAGGTGTACTTTAATCAATTTAAATAAAACAAATCAATCTTTAAACATATCTATATTAATTTTAGATTTTATAATTATATTCTTATATAAGTCTATATCATATACCGAAATTTTTGAGATGCAGGGCGATGTGCTTAGGAACTGACTGCTTGATGTTGATGTATTCTATTTGTCGGTAGCCATTCACTGCGTATCGCCGAATTAAATTTGGCATGCTTCAGTGTTCATATTAATTAAAACCTATCACAATCGCATTTGTTCTTAACACAGGCTCCACCTGGGAATTTGAGCCTACGACAGAAACTATCGCAGGCCCAGTAATCACAGTCCTCTCGTTTAAGCCTCGCCAAAAGTGGTCCTGTCTCAATATCTGGAAATAAACAAGATCTGTTAATATTACATTATAAAGAATAAAACTTACAACGAGGTCCCTTATCGCACGTTACGCGTTTCTGGATGAAACGAAAAAAGTGTGCAAAAGGCCTAGAGGCGACACTTTTCTATATATGAGATGAACACAGTGATTAAGTTTATATAAATAATATGCAAAAAAATAATGAAGTTTGTATCTTGTGCGATGCCATACGTTCCTCCAATTATGCCGAAAATTTGTCAACTTATTGTTTGCACTTGCAAGAGTCTATAGGCATACTGCAATTAGCGTCTAGTAGGGACAGTCTTCAGGTAGGGGCGAGACCTAACTACGCACCGGGTCATTGGCAGCGAATAGTGACTCGTTATATATTACCTACATAGGATAGCTACGAATAATGATAAACACGAATAAGTTTTGGACCAAGAGCGGTATAGTGTCCAGAGTGTAGATGTATTTGGTGGCACGAATACTACCACCTTATGATACAGAGAATATGACAGTTGACGAAATTAATGGTAGAATAGTTAGCGCAATGAACGAAGCCCTAGAATCTACAAGGCCACCAGTTTTTCAAAACAAGATCCGAAAACTAGCACCGAGCACTAACGGACATAATAGATTAACAATTGCATAAGAACGTCAGAAGACAATCGCTTGGTGGTTTAGAATAATATAATATAAATATATATATTAAAGCAAGCTTTAAAAAGTTAATTATTTCATAATTAAGAATAAATTTTTACTTTTATATTTTATAAAAGATCCATAATTATCTTAATTACAACTTTATAGTAATTTATTTATTTTTTTATTATTCGTTTATTTTTTTTTAAACTTTCTTAATTTATTTCATAATTATTTTATTTATATAATTATATAGAAAAGCCCTTTATTCCTAGAATATTCCTCATGACACCTGTCATTTTTTCAAACCAACTACAAAGAAACGCTTTTCAGTTCGTCGGGTACTTTTTTAATTTATATTTCCCGATTCGGGGAATTTCCCGACTTGACTTGACTTGACGGCTTGATAGATTTTGTTATTGTTTGGTTTAAAAAAGTTTACTTTCATATTGGTCCAATAAAGTTATAAACACTTTATATTATATAAACATATTATTTTTAACTTTTAAGTCTAATTTAAATATAATTATTTTTAAATGTATACTTTTCAAAATAATTAAATGCATTTTCCGTTGCCTTTATTTTCAATGGACGTTAAACTAAAACTTACGCGTACATATAGGTGAAATGATATTTTTTACATAGATTTATCAAAAACGTCACAAATAAATGTATCAATTATTATAATTGTTAAAAGGATAATAAATTAATTTTATACAAAACTAGCTGCCCTTCGTGATTTCGCTTTTATTGGTTACTGCTTTTCTCCTATGAGTCGTAGCGTGATGTAATATAGCCTATAGCCTTCCTCAATAAATTCACCATCTAACAAAAAAAAAAAAATTCGAACCAGTAGTTTCTGAGATTATTAATTCAATCAAACAAAAACTTCAGCTTTATAATATTAGTATAGATTAAATTAGGCCTACCTTGTGCCATTACAGTTGAAGTCAACGTCAAAAACGCCATCACCACAGCGAATAAGAACAATAATCCTTTCATCTTGAACATCGAAGTTAATCTCAACCGTAATATTGTCACTGACCGAATTGAACTGGCGATGTGAGATCGGCGCTTGCGCATCCGTTTATATAGATGAATCCAGGGTATGTTTGTAAACAAACGCATTTATCAGCGGTACAAGCAATTATAGCATTAATATGTTAGATAAGATGATATATTATTGGTATGAGATTTTTAACGAGGAAAACATCGGGACAAAACCTCTAATAAGGATAATTGTTTTTCTTAACAAAACGTCAGAGACATTTTATTGTCTACAAATAAAATACACGCTTACTGAGAGATAAGAGTATTGTGTGTATATTTAATCTATGATGCAAAATGTATGATAATGAAATATGACAATGTTCTGTTTTTTAGTGATAATTTATCATAAATATTTATGATATTGAAGAAAATAATTAAAAAAAAATAGTTTGGCACAACTAAAAGTCATTAAACAAAGAATCGAATTGAATTGAAAATAGTTTGTAATAATAAATAGTAAAAAAATGTTTATGTTTTTATTCATGTAGCACTAGCTGCTCCTTGCGGTTTCCCACACCGACGACGTTCTAAGCCTAGGTGCGAACTCACGAGGAGACACCCTTAGACACAGACGTCCATTCTGAGCCTCAACGGGGGCTCCTAATTTCAAGGCCGAGTCTCGGTACCCCCCCCCCCCTGTGACGCTGTCAAGGCCAGTAGGGCCAACAGCAATACACATTCAGAAAAAAAAATGCGGTTTCAGCTACATTTGTGGTTATAGCTCCGCTCCTGTGTCGCTTTTTTTGGTTACTACTTTTCTCCTATGAGTCGTAGCGTGATGTAATATAGCCTAATCTAGCCTTACTCAATAAATAAACTATCGAACACAAAAAAAAAATCAATAAGAACCAGTAGTTCCTGATATTATATTATTCCTGAAACAAACTCTTCAGCTTTATAATATTAGTATAGTTGTCAATAAACGAGCTATCCAACGTAAAAATATTTTCTCTAATCAGATTACTAGTTTCAGACGTTATTATATAGGGGTACATACAAACTTATAAACAAATACCTCTTTATAATATTAGTATTAGTTAAACTTATAATAATGGGTCATCCATTGGGAGAAAAAGAGTTAAAAGGTCGATAAAAAAAACATATAAAAATATTGTCTTGGATTGTGTATTAAATAAAGTATTAAATTCATCGTTGGTCGTTTATTCGTTTTTCGTCTCAATAAAATTGCAATAAAATTGAGTCCTTAGATTTTTATGATTGTTTTTTCAACTTAACTCGTTTACCTTCAAGTTTTTGTCGTAAAATATCTTCTCTTTACAAAATAAATAAATCAACGTACTTTATTATTCCTACTAATACATTTTTAAACTAACTGTCCCTTGTGGTTTAATCTGTGATAAATTTTCATAAAAATATGTCACATATGTTGAAGGCCAAAATTACACGTATAAGATTTACGAACTGACGTAAAACTTAATTTAATACTTGCCTGTACACTTCAACGAAATTGCAATAAAAATAAGCATTTGCAAATTAAAATTAAATATGAAAGTGTAATATATAATAAAAGATTTCATTTATTTTGTTTTTATGTGTGTCAGAACGCATTTATACCTAAGTTATTTTTGAAGTTGACTGTTTACATAAGCTAATATAGGTTACTCTTCTTCGTCTTGCCCTGGTCCCACTTAATATGGGGGCAGCACAACATGTTCTTCTCTTCCATGTTCCTATCAGCCGACATCTCAACACACTCCTTTCTTACTTATGTCACCTTTTACGCAATCCAATCCTATTACTGTAACTCGATAAATTGATTGCGTAAAATAGTACATTATTCGTAAGTAACTCGCGTTATCAATTTACGGGATTAAAACTGATGTAATTCCCGTCAAAATCATAATCTATATTTTAATCAAAAAAAAAAAATGTTCAGTAGATAACAAATTATCATTTTTATTTATACAAAAAAAAACTTTAAATTCGAAGGTGATTACCCGATTTTAAAACTACGACCTCTAAACTAGATTATATCAGTTATCATATTCAATAAATTTTTAGTACCTATATTTAATAAATTAAAATGTAAGTAAAAGTAAAGATGCCTATTGGTAGTAAAAGTAGTAAAGTAACAGCCTGTAAATGTCCCACTGCTGAGCAAACGCCTCCTCTCCTATTAAGGAACAGGTTTAGAGCTTAAAGCCCCACGCTGCTCCACTGCGGGTTGGCGGATATACATGTGTCAGAATTTCTCCCGGCACATGCAGGTTTCCTCACGATATTTTCCTTCACCGCCGAGCTCGAGATGAATTTGAACACAAAGTTAGCACTTGAAAATCCAGCGGTGCTAGCCGGGGTTTGAACCTGCGATCATCAGTTGAGATTGACATGTTCTAACCACTAGGCCATCTCGGCTCTCAACGGAATATGCTAAATTTGTATTTAAATTCGAGTTCGACGGTGTAATCAGCATGTGCCAGAAGAAATTCTGACACATATATAACCGCCAATCCGCAGTAGCAGCGTGGTGGATTAAGCTCTAACCATTCACCTAAATATGAGAGGAGGCCTTTGCCCATCAGTGGAACATTTACAATAAAAATATACATCTTATAATTTCAGTGCATGTTCTTCTTAATTTTCCCTATAGTAATAATTCAACAAAGCTTTATTTCGCTTACATAATTCTTAATAATTTGAGTAAACAAATATAAATAATTTAATAGTAAATAGTCCATTAAATAATATAGAATTACTAACTGTAATTGCAACAATTAAACTAAATGGTGAAATCATGCAACATTAATAACAATTAAAACTCCTAGTTAGCTGTTTAAACCATTACCCGATATAATGGTTTATTCTGACGCCGCTGACGTACAACCTAAGTTTCTAACATAAGCTTCAAACAATGTGGCCGCCTCATATTATAGAATTTCACTTTAATACGCTAAAAACTATGGTCACAACTAAATCGCTGAACTTATTTAAATATAATATATTATAGTAATGGCTTGTACGTGACGAAAAGGCGAAGTCTTTTTTTTTTAATTAATTTTTATGGCCAAAATTTTTACACATAAGACTCAATAATAAATAAAAAATAAATTGAACAAAACTTACTTCTTAGCTCACGAATACACACATTTTTTTTTTTCTTTTGGTTACGAAATAAAATTTGCGGGTAAATGCTCAGCAATTTTGCATTAATAATTTTTCACATAATTATTGATAAAAATGGTTTTAGATCTCAGGCTATAATTTCTATAGAATCATATCTATATAATTCAAAAGATTATGTAAAGAGGTAAAATTTGTTTGTTATCGTATCCCATTTCACAATCTTAGATGTAAATATCGAAAAACCCTTTCTAACTGGATGCTTATACATCTAAAAGGCTCGAACTGCCGAAATTTGAACTTTATTACCCCAGCGGTTCAGAATACGCGTTGCTGAATCAGTCAGTCAGTCAGTCAGTCAGAACAAGTAGTTATATATGTGAAGATTATTTAAGCAACTAAGCAAAATTTCTATTTATCTATAACTTTCATCTGTCATCTGCGTGAACGTTGAATATGGAGATAGGTATTCAATATTCTCCTGGGAAACTTATTCCTGAATAAATAGTGATACGAAGTTGATTTTGTTGCAGTCAATCCACGGGAAAATATTTCCACTGAGTTTTAACTTTGTATCAATAATAATGTTCGTGTTGTCTACGATTGCTTGATTAATGTTCGTTAGTCATCAATCTTATCGTTAATGAAATCAAATTCAAAATATTTTTCATTCAAAATTAGGAATTTACATAAACGTTTTGAACGTCAAGCGAATGAATCTACCACGATTTTGGAAAAGTTAAACCTCAGACATGAGAAGAAACTGCGAAATAAACTCAGTGAGACTTTTTTTTTCAAAAATTTAATAATACCAACCATGAATAAATTGACCCAAAGAGGAAATGAATGTGATGAGTTTGTTTTTCGTCAACTCCCGGCCGTGATGTGATCTCGTAAATAAAGGTATTAAGTAACTTAATTTGTGTTATTATTAAATAATAATAAGCAAAATAACACAAATTAAGTTTGCTTATATTGCTTAATATTAGCTGGTAAAATTAATAATCCTTTTATTAAGCACTGGGCAGATATTCTTATTAATAACAAATTAAAAAAATAACTATGGATCTATTTTAATTCTATGGATACATGAAAAATAAAACTTTTATTATTATTAAAGGGATAGAATTCAAAAATTCACATATTTGGTAATTCTCTAAAAAACGTTTTGCACATGAGACTTCAGCCGTTTATTTCGACTTTAATGTTACAAGATGTTGATAGAACAGTTTAGCTAACTCGTTTCAAATCTATGTATAATAATATCTAATAAATATTATTAACAATTACATACAATGTCACTATGTAAAGTTCATAATAAGCTAAGTAGAATTATTCATTATATCCAAAGGAACGCATGCAGCTGGGAAATTCATTTGTATTATTAAATGTAATACGTATCAGAAACAAATGAGTTGCGAAAAAAGTACAATAGTAGAGCATAGAATAAGGAAGTGCATACTAGAAATAGCATCAAAATACAATAAAAATTGATTCAGATACTATGAACATTATAGGCTGTAGTTATAAACGTGCTTATATCTTACGTTATTTTCCAATTTATGTTTTATACAAATTAAATTTTACTTGAGTTCGTATTAAAATAAGTACATCATAGTGTATACATTTGTTACAGTCAAAACTCTCAACCAGTCAAAACTAGATTTTTGACTGTAATATATACAAATTTCCCTAAATTTTATAATTATTTGTTATACAAAATTGTATTAAATACGCGTAGATATCATTTCGACTATGTTCTTATTTCTAAGAGAATCAAGAATTGCAACCCCCTTTAGGTATCTACAATTCATTTCAAAGTTTTAATTGGCCCCGGTCGTCCGAGTTGCGAAATTAATATCTTTGCCGTGTTTCCCTTTACACGTTGTTTGAATAACAATCGCTCTTTTAGTTTATAATTTATATACAGTTATGTTATTTTTAAATAATAACATATTTATGACACTAAGCATCTATATTGGCCATATAGATGTTGTCGTGGTCTGGGTGTTTGTGTTTTGTATATTTCCGAACCCTCGACGCGGGTAAAGGATCATGACATCTTAATTAAGGCCGTTGAGTTTTATTTATTTTATTCAAACCGATATAATAAAATAAATAAACGCGAATGCGTGCGGCTGTCGTTATTCTGGCGGACAAGATATATATTGCAAAGTTTCGTCTTAATCTGTTCAGTAGTGTTCAGTTAAATATCCTTTCACCCATATACCCATTGACATAAATATTCATATTTACAATAGTAGTACATGTTTAAAGAATATAGTCTATAGTAATCTAATTTCGTAGGTGAAACATTTGTCATTGTACGAGAAGATTCATATATTTGAAATAAACCAGCATGAAATACATACTCTTTATAACAATTCTAAAATATTTTTATATGCTTTAAAATAGTTATAGCATATGTTGAGTGATATATGAAAGTACTTAGAACAGATTAACATATTAGGTTATAGCAGCGAAACCTTAAATAAAAGAAAAGATTAAAAAAGCAAAATTCGCAATTTCGTTTACCTGGGTGACTAATTTCTTAATTGACTTCGATAAAATTGAATAGAAAAGAATATTCTTTCAAACAAAAAAATAGTTTTCGAAGTCGGTTAATAAATGATGAAGTTATGAGGTAACTACTATATTTATATTATAAAGCTGAAGAGTTTGTTTCAGGAATAATATAATATCAGGAACTACTGGTTCTTATTGATTTTTTTTTAAGTTCGATAGTTTATTTATTGAGGAAGGCTATATTAGGCTATATTACATCACGCTACGACTCATAGGAGCGAAGCAGTATGGTTACTGCTATAAACGCGAGTGAAACCGCAAGGGGCCGCTAGTACAATAATAATACGCTACACATCGAGAACCTTTCCCTTTTTTGAAGTCGTTGGATCAAAACTTAAAATTAATTTGAAACTTCGAATAAATCACAACAAAAATATTCATATGTTACTAACGTATCTTTGCAATCGATTATTTTACAATGTGTCAGAGATTTGTCAAATATGATGGATGTAGAAGCTCTCGGTAAGGATCCGTCGATCTTGTCAAACTCGACGTCGTGTTACATCGTTCATCAAACGTTTTCATATTTTTAACCACGATGAAACACTGAATCTTTAAGTGAGGATAATTTCGTAATCTTAAATTAACAAGAATATTTCATGAAATCAAAATGTTATTTATTTTCTTTAACGCCAATACAACAACAAAAAATACATTAAGCTACCACCAGTTTGGAATGTAGATTCTACCGAGAAGAATCGGCAAGAAACTTGATAGTCACGTCATATTTTTAGGGGTGAATTATGAAAAACTATTGCTATTAAGACATACTATGTAAAACTTCATCTGTAACTGTTAAAATGTGGTAAGTCTTGATACATGTAGCTTCCTTCATTTTATTATCTATCTGCAGTTGCATTTACATTGTAATGTGTAAGATTAACATAAATTATTGAATTCAATTCTTTATTTTATGGCTTTTAGTTGTGCCAGTTACACACATAGTTTTATACATAAATTATTTCCTATCGCTTTACACCTGAAAGAATTTACTATCAAAGCCTTATTTTTGACATTCACAGCTTTCGTAACTTCTTACGACGTATCTGTTAGTATGTTACAGACTTATTTTACATCGCTTTCGAGAGTAAAATTTACAAATGTAAAATGAATTTACATAGCAGAGACGAATAGTTTCAAGTTGCTTCAATACATATTGAAATTTGTTACCAAACTTCACGTTGTTGAAAAACAAAAACAACGTACAAGAGTTCCTCAGGTCCCAAGATTAACTTTTCCGAAATCGCGCTAAATTCATTTTCTTGACATAAAAATGTATTATAAATTCGTAATCGGAATAAAAATATTTTCGTTTTGATTTTGAGTTATGAATAAATAGAGCTACAATTATATAAGTATCAATACTATTTATTAAGTGCATATTAATTTATTGTTAATTACATTTACGTGAAGTTACTGCGTTGAATACACAATTAAAAAAAGCATAGTCTCTCCATTATCTTATTTCATCCGACCCACTATCTCAGCTATTGGAATTGGGCCAAACTTTAAAATCAGAAAGCATTAATAACAATTAAAATTCCCAGCGGTTTAACGCATTATCAAATATACAGGCGTTCCCTACCCATTGATGTATGAGCTAAGTTTGGAACGGGAACTTATAACTAATCTTCATCAAAATAATATAATCAACAAGTTTACATATAATATTACACAATTTTACTGCTAAAATGTCTAACGTATATCCGTTCACGATGTAGTTGATAAATCTTGAAACTAATTTGAAAAATCTGATGTAAACACCATATGATTTTCTTCTAATAAATTGGAAAATAATTCCTCCGTAATTAAAACACTCCTGTGGCTATGTCGATTGCGATCAAAAAGTGATTTGCACAAAGTGATTAAGTACAGCCTGAAGTAAAAATTAATATTTTATTACATTTTAATGATGTCTGACAACGTAACATCAACGTATACACGTCACGCCAAAACTAATTAAGATAACTTAAGGAATGTCACAAATATATTTACCGTTGAAGTCTAAAAATTAAAAATGTAGTAATCTATAGTATGCTCAAAATATGTTACTTACTCCGTACAAAGAAGTTAAATTTTTATTAGAAAATTTCATGTTAGTTTTAATAAAGGAGAAAACTTTCGTAAAGTCAATAAAATTTAAATCGCAAGGAGGAACCCGCATTTTCTATAATAAAGCCGTAATCTCGCCCGTGCCTGGCATCGCGTGGGTACGCAGGCGACCCAGTTCGCCTCGGTATCACGATTTAATTACAACTGCAAATTAATCTTACCCTTTGTAAGAAGTACACATGTCGACTATTTTCGAATACTTGAACTCAGAAGATTACTTTTTAATTGATGATGTTTCTTAGCTGTTTAGAAGTCGACATTTATTTACTTAAGAAATAAAGCAATCGATTTCCATTGTACATATTATCAATAGAACTCATCTAAATTACTTAAGTCTAGACTAAAGAATAAGTAAATAGACTGTCGCCTTGAACTAGTTTCGAAATGAGAAATCATTTTATCAACCCGCTACATTGGTCGCAACATTTTATTCACGTGTATGTTATAAAGGTTTTACGGTCAATAAATCCCCATTAGCAGCAGTCTCTGCGGTAATAATTTTTCAGATAACTATTTTGGCAGCTTATATTCAGTCATTATTGGGTTAGGGCGGTGGCGCTATGAAAATAAACGACATATTTTGTGATACCGCGGAATCCTCGGTAAACGACGAATGCGGGTTACAATTTTGCGGCATTTTATTATCACGGACGATGTTGCAAGGAATTCTTTGTTGCGTTACTGATGTGTTCGTTGTTGATATGTACGTAGTGTTCGACATTAAAGTTACGCTACAAAGTTTTTAGCCACTTATTTAATTTTACAATAGAATAAAGTTGGGTACGGCTAATAGAATGAGAATATTACGCGAGCGAATTTCGTGGAATCGTGTCGTACAGTATGTTAGACGTTTGTAAGCACAATTGTATTAAAATTTTAGTCTCAGTTTAAGTATTTTGTTTACTTTTAATGAAAATTATTTTATTATTTTCATTCATTTTAAGAACTTTATTACATGAACGTTGAACCTACACGATGAGTTATTTTTGAAGCAAAATATATACGTATTCGGTTTCTAATGAAATTGAATTTACACTATAAAGGATGTGGTAATTGATTTAGAAAATTTAATACAATATCTATGTAAGTAGTTTGTTGTTAAAATATATTAAAATGTGGAACATAATTCAATCGTAAATTATTGTATATGATAAAATGAAAAAAAATATTATCCGTCTGTCTGTCTGTCCGTCCGTTCGTCCGTCTGTCCATCTCTCCGTCTGTCTGTCTGAACAGCTAGTATATAATTTATAAATATAGATAAACAAATTTATACGATTATTTATGTAATTTTATTTTTAGAGTAACTTCGTGCTGGGGTAAAGGTATAAGTAAGTGTATGTCTAACTCTCGCTTAAGGTTTTTATGTCAATGGCCTTAAATAAAAATATTTCAACAAAATTTAAACAAACTTGACTTACTACAGATAATACTACTACTACTTACACACCGGCAAAGGATATAGGCCACTTTAAAAAATTACCTACAAAAGAGGTAAAAAGTCAACATTTCTTGCAGTGAGAAGAAAGTGTAGCGCACACTTTCTTTATTGAAAGACAGTAATGTATTGTAGAAACTTTTTAAGAAAGGTCCCGTAAAAAGGTCTATGAATTCATTTATTGCTTTAAGTAAACTTACCAAAATTTATGATTTTTATTTATAAGTATTAATCTTCCGAACAATTTCAGTTTTTATATCAAAATAATATCTATAACAGCCTGTAAATGACCTGCTGAGCAAAATCCTCCTCTTCTATTAAGTATAAGGTTTAAGAGCACTACGGATCCATTGGCGGATATACATGTTTCCTAATTTTTTTTTTAATACGCGTTTTCCTTCGTCGGAGTAAAACTGAACGATGCAAGACGGGGTTTGAAGACGTGATTCTCGGTATCGTGGTGTTGTAACCACTCGGTCATCTCGGCTCATTAAACATTGTTAAATGTTACAATGAAAATATAAAAGCATAACAAAAAATAACAGGTTTTAAAAGCAAAATACGAGTAGGTAATTCCATCTATTTGCATACAAAATTATTCCATTTATTTTAATTTTTAAAGAAAAATACTTTACTGATTTTGAAAAAATTCTGTATTTGTGTATGTGTACTGATTTTGAAAAAAATCTGTAACCAATCCGAAAGTAGGCATATATAAATATGGCAAAGGCTAAATATAGGGCTAACCCGAGTGATGCAAACCATGAGAAATATAAGAAATTTAGGAATCGCTGCAATACTCGTTGTAGAGATAAACAACGACGCCATATTCATAACCGCCTAACCGAAGAAGATGATCCTTCTAAGGTATGGAAATTTCTACAAACACTTGGAGTTGGAAAAGCACGTGTTGACATCAATTCCAATAAATTAGACCTTAATCAGCTTAACCAGCATTTCTCGTCTTCTGTTACCATTGATGGTGCAACTAAATTAAATACTATTAATCAAGTTTCAGCTTCATCTGCTCCAAGTTTTCCTGCTTTCACTTTTAGTCAGTTCACTGTATGTGATGTTAAGAAGAATATATTAGACATCAGTTCTGATGCCGTTGGTTCTGACTGCATTAGCCGGAAAATGATCATACCGATTATTGACCTTATATCTCCCATTATCACATCTCTCTTTAACTTTTCCATAGAATCCTCTACATTCCCTTCTGTGTGGAAGGATGCTCAAATAATCCCATTACCTAAAAAGTCAAATCCTTCTAGCTTCTCCGATTTTCGTCCAATATCTATACTACCATTTCTATCAAAAGTATTTGAGCGTCTTATTTATCAACAAATGACTCCTTTTCTTTCAAAAAATAATCTCTTTAATCCTTTCCAGTCCGGCTTTCGCCATGGTCATAGCACGACTACTGCTTTAGTCAATATAACGGACGACATCAGACTAGGTATGGACAATCATCTTGTCACGGTCTTAATCTTATTAGATTTCTCTAATGCCTTTAATACTGTTGACTTTGATATTTTAATTGCCATACTTAGCTCTCTTAACATATCTCCTGAGGTGACTGGCTGGTTTCTATGTTACTTGCAAGGTCGCCGGCAAAGAATATACGTTGAAGGTCATTCCTCTGACTGGTGTATGATTAAAGCTGGCGTTCCGCAAGGTGGCGTGTTGTCTCCTCTTTTGTTTTCTGTTTTCATTTCCTCGGTCACTAAGTACATCTCTTCTCTCTACCACTTGTATGCGGACGATCTCCAAATATACTCACAATCGCACCTGAACGACCTTCCGGGATGCATTACTTCACTGAACAATGATCTTATGGTTATACAAAGGTGGAGTAACTCATATGGACTAAGAGTTAATCCTACAAAAACACAGGCTATTATCATCGGTAGTCAGAGGTTCATTTCACGCATTGACTGGTCGCAACTACCACCGATTATATTTGATGGAATATGTATACCAATATCAGACAAAGTTAAAAATCTTGGTATAATTTTTGATAAACATCTTTCTTGGGTGCCTCAAGTAAATGATGTGAGTAGGAGGTTGTTTGTCATAATGGGATCGCTAAGAAGGTTAAGTTACTTTCTGCCCATACCTACTAAAATTATGCTGGCACAGTCTCTGCTTTTACCAATTCTTGACTATGCTGACACATGTTATGTTAATCTAAATGAGGACCAATTAAATAAACTTGAGCGCTTACAAAATCTCTGTATACGGTTTATATTTGGACTTCGCAAATATGACCACGTTTCTGAATTTCTCAAAAACCTCAAGTGGCTTCCTATTCGCCTTCGCAGGAATACTCACATTTTATCTCTTCTCTACTCTGTTTTATTTAATCCTTCTACTCCTTCTTATCTTAAAAATAGATTCGAGTTTCTTAGTGATACTCATGAACGGCCTCTCCGTTCAAATGATAACCTAATTTTAAAAATACCCTCCCACTCCACATCATTTTATTCTAAATCATTTACAGTCGAAGCTTGTCGCCTTTGGAATACCCTCCCTCTGTCCATAAAACGCGCTAAATCCCTGACTACATTTAAAAAACTTGTCAAAGAAATGTATTTATCACCTTAACTATGCTTACCATTCTTGTTAATTATTTTATTTTCCGAGTATATATAATATATATTACGTATGTATGTATATGTATGTATGTGTGTATGTATGTATGTATGTATTTATGTTTATATGTAAGTGAAATAGTCTTATTTATTTTAATTTATAAATATTTTTATTATATCTTACAATAATCGAATTTAATATTGCGCCCCTTCCCAACATTCTATTACTAGTCCTCTGCCCAAAGGTTGCCTGGAAGAGATCGCTGTTTTAGCGATAAGGCCGCCTGTTGCACCTAACGCAACCTTCAACGTTTAGTTTAACTCTTTGTACTTTATACTGTATTGTGTTGGTGTGCAATAAAGAATAAAATAAAAATAAAATAAAATAAATATATTCTTTTAATAAAAAAAAAAGATTTTCAAATTTACTTATAAAATGACATAGTTGAGGTAACAAACATTGAAAACATCGGTACACTAAGAATTGAGAACCAATTTTTAAGTCCGTTGATAACTTAATAAAAAATGTGTGGATACCTTAATAATAAAAAATATATCATGTACATACACAAGAAATGTTCTATCAGAACATTTTATTGTCTATTCATTTAGACGATGTCTTTTGTACTGTTTCTACCAATAAATTCATGGATTTTAAAATCTTTTCGGAGTTGAATTTTAAAGCACTTTAAAGCGCTACATTTGAAACAAGCATTTGTCTTACAGAGACATTAACAGGGTGCACTGGACACCTTCTGTTGCACAATAACGTTTTAGCGACTCACTTACTAAAGTTTAGTTGGAAATAAAAAAACCAAAATAATTAAAAACTACGAAACAAAAATGTATATGTATAAATATTTGCATATACAATCAAGTACCTAACAAAATTACAGATATTTATGATCCTCGTCGTATCGGTGCATAAAGCACATATTGATTCCATTATAACTCTTCATAAGGCGAAAATTACACTTATAAGTTTTGCTCTCAGACTTTCATAAAGATTTACATAAGTTGTGTGTCATTGCCTTACTCTTGAAAGAATTTAGTGTCAGTGTCTTTATTTTTAACAGCTACAGCTTTCGTAAAGTTATATAGGAGTTGTTATTTATAAATTACGACTGTAAAACTTACAAATAAAACTCTCGCCTAATATTAACCCATGACCAACATAAATGTACCAATATTATGTAACATTCCTAAAAGTGGTCCCAAAAATAGCACGGTCACGTTTACTGTCACGCCAAACATTTAAATCGGTCTTGAAAATGTGCGCGCACAAATGTTTGTTCTAGAATAAGTAAATATTGAATTAAAAATGACAAATACTTAAGCTTGAAACATAGTATCAGGTGCAACTTACAGTCGCATCTAAAGGAATATTCACATCGTGTCGCCTTTGAGTTTAAAGATGTTGCGCTTGCGGGAGCGAAATCTTTGTCAAACACCCACGCCTAAAGACATAACCACAACTGGCTTCTATCACAAAATTTACGCCCATCTGTCACTATTGAGATCCCGTCCAATAGTATGTTTCAACCTTTACCGTTCATCACAGAGAAAGCAGCTTATGTACCTACTTAACGTGAACGAAGTCGCGAAAACAACAGCTTCTATAAAACGTTACAAAACATAAACTCCATTTAAATACGTAGAACAATAAAGCAGCTTTATATAATTGTATACATATATATGTACATCATTTTGATTTTATAGTAATTATATTTAATGTAATTTAAATAGGTACATTTCGAGTCACAAGCAATTGTCTATCTTAATGTTTTAATGAAAATTCATCGCTTTCCTTTGATCTCTTAGTCGCAGAAACTACTGAGCGTTCACAGAGAGAATATTTATCCGCAAAACCATTGTTTATATTTTGATAGCTAGCACTAAAATATCATTCAATTGTTGTTCTCACATATTTGCGTATTTCTACAAATAAACAAAACTACGCACGTTGCTACGCTACGCTTTAGTGACCCGTTTACATATGAACGTAACGATTTTTAATCATAACTAGAGGTCGTCCAGTGGTCAAAAAATGACCATAAATTATTAAATTATAACGAAAATATCTTCCCTATTAACTAAGACTAAAACAATATTAATCTATAATCTATTCCCAATTTGACCACAGATTTTAAAAATAAACAAAAGAATTTATATGTGTGTGTGTCAAATATATGGCAGTGTTGTGCACTTGTTATTTTTATTCCTTTAATTTACTTTTATACATAGTTAAAAAAATATAATAGCGTTCTGCGTTCTTTCTAAATATAAACTGTAAGTGGGCTTAATTTTACCATCCGTCTTTTTAGTAATATTAAAAATCCGAATATAGCACTAAAATTTTTAAAAATTTTTGTATAGAGTAAGACTGAACTTTGGAAAAAGATATATACTTTATGATGCAAATATAAAACTTAAGGAGGATGAAAGAATAGAAGAACTTTAATGCAGACGAAGTCGCGTGGACAAACTAGTAATATAAGCGATAAAACGTAGTATCTAATTTTGTGCAGTATCTACATCTGTTACACTAACCTCAACGCATCGTCTCTTTGTATAAGATTTAAAACTACTAATTGATGATATACTCTGTGAAAGTTGCAAATTCATATAAATGTCCACACAAAAGTGAAAAAGTTTAGATAGTCTATTGACAACAATTTGTATACAGGCGGGCTCGACCAGGGCAGTACGTGACCCTCCGCCATAGACGAATTTGAGAACGAAAATTTTCTCACACACCACCAGAGCGAGAGAGTGATTTCGGTGCCTGAAAGCGCTCTTTAGGTGAAGAAGGCCTGCTTATGCAGAGCAACCGCGATCCCGTGACGTCCAACTAAGGCGATGAGAGCACCGCTGGGTTTCAGTGGGTAGTCTGGTACATACCACACCCACCCGCCATCCACATACCCGCCTGAACCACACCGGGCGAGATGCATAAAAGCATTTCCCAGCGACAAAAAAAGGGCAGTACGTAATTATCACAAGAGATCGGCGTGCAGTAGCTGACATAGCTGCGCTTACTGTGGTGAGTGAGGCAGCTGGATGGCCTAAGGGATTACCCTTCCCCCATTTCTTTCTTACGTCTTACTCCTTTTCGTCCTTTATTCCTTTTTATGCTGGCAACGCATGGTGCTGCAAATATTTACTGGCGGCGTTGATCACTTAAAAAAAAGATGATATATATTTTTTTTATTAGAAACATAATAATTATAATAACACAATATATTGTCAATTTGTAACAGTTCGGGTTTCGTAGAGTAATAGTGTAAACAGGATTTACCCACAATGGATATCGTACAATGGAGTTTGATTTATGAAAGGGTTAGCCACAAACCTCTACGCATACCCGCAAATAACACTATTGTCAATAAACGTTTTTTTTATTATATTAAAAAAAGCAAATATCTATTGTTTTGTTTGTTTGTTAGTATCTATTACCTTGCCGTTCTATCACAGTCATTTGTTAACTCATAGTCAAGTAATTTGGTACACTCTTATAAATTACTCATCGATAAATTAGTAGGAACAGAGATATTGTCAAAAAACTGTTTCTGGGCGCCATTTTTTCAATATGGCAATGCATCCGATTAACATACAAAGTGGTAAAGCATAAAAACATGTCGAAATATATAAGATCACCAATTTTCAAAAGTCTTGGAAAACTTTCCAGGCAACCCCTTACTGTTGGAGCACCAAATGACTGCAGTTACTATTCACCTGATTGGTATAAAACGTTGCCAACTTATTGTTTGAACTTAAGAGTTTATTTTGGGCGGACTTAGGTCCATAACCTGTAGGCGGGACCTACTTCCCGGGCAAGTCCTCTCCTATGCACCGCGGTCTGTCTGGAAGGCTGAGGTCACCCGTCTGCACTGACTTTAAAGTTTGCACCTGCAAGTCAGTAAGATCTAGGTGTAGTAGAATTAAGTAGAATTAAGTTAAGGAGGTGGTGCGAGCGTCATACCGTATTAAGTTCGAAAGCTCACTCACTCACTCACTCATCAGAAATCTAAGAAAACATAAGTGCTAGGAATTTTAATTTTCGCGTGGGTGTTCTTTTGAGGACGTACGTATTCACTAATATGGGATTTTGCAAAATTTAGCCCTTTAAGAGGGTAAAAAGGAGCTTAGAAGTTTGTAAACAAGTCCTATATTAAGCGCAAGTGAGACTGCGGGGGCCCGCTAGTATGGTATAAAAAATCTACAATAACTCGAGCGAAGCCATGAGCAGAAGTTTGTTATAATTATTAAACGAAACACGCAAGGAACTGTGATTAACGTCTGTTTTTGTAAGGAAACTGAGTGTAAATAAATTTGAATATAAATTTTATCCTTGTTTTTAATTTTTTTGTTATTATAAAACATCATAGACCTTAAGGTATAATTTGTTGTATATAATAATAATTGTTGGTATACCGAAACTTGACTGGTTTTGATATTTTTGTATTCTATATAGAAATAAAAACAAAAACTTTTAGTTGGTAAGGTTTTGTCAAATTCAGTTATATTTTTAAAATATTTTTATTTTTTTAGTCAAAAAATATTATTTAATAGATTAATTCGTGTAAAATAATAAATTAATAAAAAAATAATATAAACGGAAACCGAAATTCGTGGCTTGTCTAATGCTGTAAATATCTATGGGCGGTCATGATCGCTTAACATCAATTGACTGCTCCTTTGCTTGGTTTTTATAAAAAAAAATTAAGGTTCTTTGACATTTTGGTCTAGAAAATCGGAAATGCGATTGAAATGCTGCTAGCATTCTTGCCACCATTCAGCGCGTACAGGCTTTGTATAAAAATTATTATAAATATTGATATCTATTTGTATATACATATATAGATACTATAAAATTCTATATTATTATCTATATATTAATACATATAGCAAAAACTGTACAAAACTTTTTACGAATATTACGCGGACGTAGCGGAGTAAGAAATTGCACACACATATAGTGTATATAGAGGAGTGCAGAATGCTAATATATAATTTTTTAAATGATGTATAAAATAAACATTAAATCGATATAAACATTACACATAATACCATGTATTTGACACAAACACGCAGATATACTATTATGTTTATTATTAAAGTCTGTGGTTAAATTGAGAATAAATTATCTGTTCTCAATCTTGACATTGGTTGAAAATTTATTGAACTACGGTCGAATTCCAACCACTAGGGGACAACGAGATTTAATAAATTTTAAAACCATAAACAGTATCGCTTACAATACTCGTATATATAATAATAATCATGCGTTGCCAGCATCCATATATTCACCTCATGATGTCTTTGTACATCGAACTGAAACCTATCTGTTATAACCAATGACCCAACCACGCATGTCGTGATCCGGCCACAATCCGAATTATACACGCAATATATCACCAATAGATATTCGTATACAACGCATTATTGGTAACTCTACTGCCTCTAAATATAATCTGTCATACTACAAAAAACGCATTAAAACCATGTTGAACACGTGTCTGGCTAAACAGTGTTTAATATTTAAACATTGCTTAAAATATTATCTAAATTGCTTAACAGCGAATAAACTCATAAAAAAACTTATTGATAAAATGTTATACGTTACATTTGACAGCAAAAATAGGTTTTAAAATCTATTAAACACACTTAAACGTATATTAATCTATGTCTAAAGCATGTTTAACTCAAAACTGTCTTAGACGCGCGTTTAACGTCTGTTTAAATCTTTTATAGTAAGGCAGAATATGTTTGATATTTCTTTATTGTGATAAAAATTTACCAAATTATGTTTGCACTTGCGCGAAGCTTACGACAATAGTACAATTAACTTCTAGTAGGTGGCGTGCGTGTCGTACTGACAAAATAGAAAAAAAATAAAAATCCTCCGATTATCTACTCATTGAAGATAGACTAGAGAAAGAGAGAGAAGAGTTATGTATCCCACAGATTCCAAATGATGCTACTGATCGGGTTATCGTTGCGATATAATTTACAATACAGTAACTTTCGATTGAAACTAGTGGAAGTTGCTCAGATCCTTTCAAATACTAGAAAAGAACTTACATCTTCATAGCTTATAGATAAGAACCACCTTGTTTACGTCGTCAGCATTCAAACGACAAAACCGCGTCAAAATTGGTACATACATTAGAGCGCTACGATGCCACAAACAGAAACAGACTCGCAGCAACACAAGTCAAACATATAACGACCCTCTTTTTTGGTCAGGGGTTAACTATAACTTATAAACAGTCCAGCATAACACGAGTAAGGAAGCGAACAAAATGTTGAAGATTTCGTTAAAAACACATCCATCGTTTTTGTAATTTACGTTTTATGGATTAAAAAGGTTTCACCCATCTGACCGAAATCAATGAACCTAAATGCAATTTTGGCGGTAAAAGGGACCAGCGTGCCTCGTTAGTGCGGTGTTCTGTTGAAAAATTTTTTAATTTTCCTTCCTGCGTTTTCCTGCTTCTATTGTTACTATTTTTAGTTTCTGTTTTGAGTATTGATTTATATTTAATATAAAATTATACTATTACTTTTTATCATTTAAAACAACATTAATAAGTTTCATTAATTCTAGAAAAATAATTATTAAACGGAATAAGAAAAACAATAAAGACTAGCTCCCTAGTCCCTTGCGGTTTCACTCGCGTTTATGGTTACTGCTTCGCTCCTATGAGTCTTAGCGTGATGTAATATAGCCTATAGCCTTCCTCAATAAATGAACTATCTAACACAAAAATATTTTTTGAATTCGAACCAGTAGTTCCTGAGATTAGCACGTTCAAACAATGAAACGAATAAAGTATTCAGTTTTATACTAGTACACAAAAAGTATATGTATACTAACTACCTCTCGCGATTAATTCCTGTTTTTGTATAGTACACAAAAACTATGTCATTGAAATAAATAAATATTTTAATTTAGAAGTCGGTTACTCTTTTTTCAAAAAATCTTGTAACGATCACTTAATCAAGCTAAAATTTTCAGTGCAGCAACGTCATATAATAATATTACATGTATTAATTAGTTCATTTATATAAATTAACTTTAAGAGTTTAAGAGCTATAGCTTTCAATACTGCGATTACGTAACTACTCCAGACTTGTGTACACTCATTCTGATTGTGCTGTGTAATGTCAATAGTTTGTTCGCATTTTCACGGAACTAGAACCCTTTTGTGCCATTATACAGCCAATTCCTGAAACGAGAAAGTTAATACATAGTTAAATTGCTAAGTAAACTTTACCGTTCCGATTCACTTGTTATTAATTTTATAAAGAGGTGTTTTAGTAAATTTATATACAGGAGGTAATCTCTTAAACTATTGATCTGGTTTGAAAAATGCTATTTTGTTGGATTGCCCGTTTATTGAGGAAGGTTTTAGGCTGTATTATATCATGGTACGACTATTAAGAGGCAACTGACTTTGATACATAATTCTTATTTCATTTATTTAACGACATACTTATTTCAGTTATTTTGATTTTAAAATCAAACTACTGAACCGATTTTGATGAAACTTCTATAAGACTAATCCCGTTTAAAACAAAAAAAGAGCTATTCAAATTTCTCTAGCCGTTTTGGAGTAATCCACGAAAATACGTTACTACTACGAAAATACGCGAAAAAGGTAATTAAAAATAAAAATATTCTAGATCCACACAGCTTAATTTCCATTTTCCCTTAATTAAGAAATAGAGTATTCAGCGATCTGTTTAAATATTATTGTATACATATAAAAGTGGAAATACCCATATTTATTTTACCAGAGTTGATAGACCGAAATCAATCCGAATGTAAGTAGTAGCGGACGTGAGCTCGTGTGTTATATTATTCTCAGAAGAGAGATTCATTTATCACTAATTCCTAGTGTTAATTACACAGCCACACTTGTCCTTCACACTGGAACACAATACAGATTAATTATTCTTGTTTGACGACAACGCAATTGTTTAATGTGTACTTACTGAGACGAACATATACTATATAATGTAGAATGTATATGTAATTTTGTATGTATGCAATACTAACTTTAGTGTTTGTGACAAAAGTATGATGAAAAACCTTACTAGTTACATAAAATCCTAAATATTATATCTTTTGACACTGTCACAATTAAGACGAATCAAATGATGCCTTGCATGGTATGATTAAGACATTAAAAAAAACCGACTTCAAAAGCAAACTTCGATATAATTATACTAGTAATTACGATTAATACCAAACCACTAAACCGATTTTGGTAAAAAGAGAAAATTGATATAAAACTAGGGGAGCAATCTGAAAGTATACCCTTTCAAAAAAGAATTTCAAAATCGATTAAGATAACAGAAATGATGGAGTTATTAGGTAATAAACATTACGAATTGAAAACCTCAACAATTTTAAAGTCAGTTAAAAGTCGTTTAATCCACAGGGCCTGCCACAGAAACAATGTATATCACGATCATTAGAAAAACTTTACCTTCTTTCTAAGGCAGTCGGAAAAATAACTGACTTATGTAATAAACCACAAAAGCATAAGAAAAAAACACGCTAATAACAAAACACTTTTCTAATGTCTTCCTACGTAACAATGTTTTTTTAAGAATATTCGAATGTTAGAAGTTAATGGTTGAACATATTTATGGCATATTTAAGTAGGTAAAGCCTAAAAAGGGCAATTAAAATGGTAATATGTATATAAATCTTCGACCTGACAATCCGTATTCGCAGTCTTATATCGATTCACCAGCAGACATCTTTAGCCCTTATTTAAGTTACGAAATATAGCGGAAAATACAAATTTGTCTTCAAGAAACTCAAAAAAATGTTGGTAGTATTGTTCTGGTACAAGAACATTTTTTCAAGGGTATGTGTGAAGTAGTAAAATAAATTTTCTTGTTAAAAAATGAATCTTCAAATTATTTAAAATTATGTAAATAAACCATGATCCTAAAAAGTAGACTTATGTACACTTTACTATTATAAACGTCAAAATTTAAGCGAAAGTATGAATGAATAAATGAATATTTGTTCTTCTTTAACACAAACAACTAAACAGATTTCGATGAAACTTTACACTTTTTATTAAGATAATACGCGAAGCAGCGAGCGAAAGCAATCATTGTATTACAAAAATGCAAAATTTGTGCTAAAATTATTTAAACGCTTAACCCTTAACACTAAATCCACACAAAAAACTTTCAGGTGTCGACTCGCAGGTATGTCTTGGACTTATCTCAGTGAATAATGCTCAAGGCGATCGTATTGACGACATTTATACGGATCAGGGATGAGCGTTGAGGCATGGGGATTCTTTACAATCCATCAAGCTATGCCGGATAACGGTAGGGAATTAATTCATTGAGTATTGAGTCTTGAAATGGAGGTAATATTTTGTTTGAGGTCTAAATGAAACTTTTAATTGAAGCGACATTAAAATTATGTGGTTTAGGATATTTCTTTTTTTTTCATTCAATTTTCTTTTATGTTTTTTTATTTTATGCGATGTAAGTGTAGACGAAGGGGATTATATTTTATTTTAGATAGAAATTTAAATTTGTTTTTTAAAGATAGTGTTTTGAAATTTATTAAATTAATAAATTATGAAACGTATGATAGTGTAATGTGAAAACATTTTATCCGAAAATGTTTTATGAAATATTTTTAATAAAAACGTCTCAATGTAATATTCATTAAGCACGAAATTTTGTATATTTTCATGTAAATAAATGACATATCTTTTAAATAAAATCACATCGATATTACAAGTACTTTTAAACTCAATGACCTAGTAGTTTTAATTTTGTGACTATAATCATTAAAATACAAACATCCAAAAACCGCAGACGGAATAAACATTTCTAATACTTTAATTTATTTATATACTTCATTACAAACAAAATGTTTATCAATTTAAACTTTTTGATACTGAAAAGGGTAAATGTTATCACACAGTGACTTAGTTCACAACATCTAATATTATTAAAAGGCTTTCTGACTTTCGTTACCTAAGGTAAACCTAAATCAAATGTCGAGACACATTAGAGTTATAAAACTAACTCAAACTTTAGAGGTCACATAATACACAAGTAAATTAAACATGGCTTTAGATGAATAAATTTTAATATATATTTACTTACAGTTTTTACATTCTGAAACTTATGGCAGTGTATATTATATAGTTTTTTACTTATCTTTATGTTGGTATATACCCTTACAAAAATCATGAATTATCGAACAATTTTTTAAATTGTAATTTTTCATTGTAAAAAACGGTTTAGTTCAATCATTCAATCGATAATTTCTTATCTAACTCTTATGTGGATGCTGATAAGCAATACTGTGTCAACCCACACGGACTTGATTTTGAGAAAATGGCGTCTAAAGTTATCAAACCTATTCTTAATAAATTTGTTTGAAGACGTATATATACATCTTTTCTTTTTTATTTTGATAAAAGGTATAATTAATTAAAAGCAGTTATGTACAACTAATGTGTTGAATACTAATAAGTTTTCAAATATTTGAGATTATTGTATAATTAGCAAAATATTGAACGCACTTGAAATTCGATACATTAAATTAAGAAACATTTTTCCTTACTTATATAGTTTAGATGACTTGAATTTTTTTAATAATGTTAAATATGTGATGCTGTATCAAAATATATCAATATCTCCGAATTTGACTTTTTGTGGGTTGACACATTATTGCTTATCAGCATCCATGTGTGGCTAGAAATACGTCAAATTTGTCTGTGAAATAAGTAAAGAAAAATAGACTATACATAAAAATGTAAGTATAATGTACAAATATATACACCTGACTGTAATACCATCCTGTAAATATTCTAGTGCTGAGCAAATACCTCTTCTTTATTAAGGAGAAGGTGGAGGTCAATTTACACTCATCTCTCGATACAAATCTGCAACAAAATATTCTAAACAATAATAGATAATGCTTTAGACCCTGAAAATTAATGCTTGGAAAATCTTAGAATTTCAATAAAACATAATTAAACCAACGATTTTTATCTTCAGAAGTATCAGGTTATTAGATTTCAAACTCTATCGAATTCCTTGTAACAACAAACAACAAAGAACCAGTATTTGTTAAAAAAAGGCTGGGATAGTCAGGGCCTTATATAGCAACTTATATTTCCATGCAACTTATCTTCCATTTTTAAATTCGTTGTAATTGGATAAGACCATCAAGGTGTATTCATTTCGATCCAATATTCACATTCAAAAACTATTATTCAAGTTAGTGTAAGACAGACATGTTTTCCATGATTTTTTTTTATTTGCCAATTTTATTTAAATATAGATTATACTTCACTAGCATAAGGTTACCAAATATTCGCAAAATATCGCTTTACAGTTCTTTCTTATATATTCAAATACAGGGAATAAGGCGTTATCCCCCAGTTTGATCATCATATACGGCTTTAGTATTGAAATAGTTTCGCTCGAAATGTCAACGCCGTTTCGTTGAAATTGGAAATCGTAGACGTGACTATAATGCATACCATTTGTTTTCATTCTATCGATTGATATAAGTTATATTGTCGCTCTTAAATCTTCGTTCCAACTTTTTTCTCGATTGTTCGTGATGTGTTTGGAATACTTAACTCAGAATTATTTATTTATGAAACTGAAACTCGATATAGGGTAATAGGCGAATTGAGATGTAGCTTTCGTTTTGAATTCTTTTTACTTTTATGGTTCAGATGGATGGAATGAAACACGCTCAGTATTTGTATTTATCACCATTTTGCAAAAAATAAATTGTAAACACATTTCAAAGGTTTGATGAGTTGTGGATTTTTTCGATTAAGCTCCTTAGCTATATATGTATGTTGAATACTGTTTATTTAACATTTAGAAATAGAAATCAAAATTTACAATTTTTTATTTGCCTACAAATATATTTTAAAATCTATTGACAATTCTAAAAATAATGTAATGATTTTGAAATGACAATGGCCTGACTTGAAAAACAAATCCAAATATGCTCTCAATTTTTTAAATATCTCTAAGGCACATGTCACGTTGCGATATACTGCACAATAGCGATTTTTTGTAGCCTTTATATTTATAGCAATAGGAATCACATTCGTCTGTTGATTTCATAGCTTCATAAACTGAATTGGACTGAGTTTTATTGTCTTGAAGCTCACCAATCTCTAAATGTCCAATCACATACCACTGAATAAGTGCTCTATGATAAAGAAATATGTAAAATTATAACTATTTATAACATGCTATATTTTGACCGTTGATTTCTGATTTTTTATCATTACGTCTCGTTTTACTATTAACATAAAGAAATCAGGACCCCATACTCCACTGAAACAACACTAAGAAGCGACCTCTAGTAGATATCAAATAGGAATGCTATTAAGTCGAGCTATGTCTATCGCAACGCGATATATTTTGACAGTTATTTTTTTCATTTTGGTACAAAAATCGGAAAACAGCTCATCGTAATTATACTACTTTTTTTTAATTGGTCTTATTTTAATTGGTCTTTTTTTAATTGGTTTAATTGGTCTCGATATCTGCAAACGTAATATAAGTATTTGTATGGATGTCAGGTGCCTTGATGTTCTTACTCTTATAGTTGTTAAGTTGACTTTTTAGAAGTAAAGTTGCAAATATTCATGTCTTGCATAGAATTAGCTGCGACTCCTAGTATTATATTATTATATTTTTGAATTAATAAACGCAGGAGCAACGTTACACGAATAAATATTTATGAATTGATTTTGAGACATTTCTGGTATTTTAATTTAAATTATATTTTTAAAACATCTTTCATTATTAAATAATGAATCATAAATTTAAAATTTATTTATTTAAACTCTTTTCTACTTTCCTGTTTCATAACGCCAACAAAATCGAATTTATATTGAAAACTATTCTTTAAAATTTTAATCTTCATTAAAAAGTGTTTCTCACAAAGTGCTGAATGTAAAAAAATCTTTGAATTTTATGAACTTGTTGAAACTCTTTTCTCGGCTTTTTACATCTTAAAATAGAGTTCGGAATCTGGCGCATAAATTATTACATTTTAAATTATGCTCTGGTAAGGTTATTAATTTGATCGGCTTACAATTCCGACTTCATTTAGTAATACTTTTCAAAGGAACAGTTCCTATTTTCTTTATTTAAAATATTGCCATCTCACGGGCTTCGTTCAATTAAAAATCGTTTATGTCTTGAAAGCAATATGACAACATTAAAAATCGAATATGTAGGCACGTGTATACTTTTATATTTTAATATAAAAGCGACACAAAATACCTTTCCTTAATTGACTAACAAGAAATCTCGAAAACTTCTTGATTTCTTAAGCATAACTTTAGCAAATAGGTAGTTTATAGGTAGGGGACATCATCTATGAACTATTTTTTTTATTCAATTCCTGAGGGGGTGAAACTGAAGTTCCAAATTTGTATGGCGAAATCGAACTTGGCGGGAATTAAGTCGTGGGAAAAGGCTAAAGTTACAGCATAAAAATAATTTTTTAATTAAAATTATGTGGGTTGTTATGTTTTGTTTTTGGATCTATTTTGGTATTAACTGTCAAAATGAGACATATTTGATAGCGATAGTTTATTATTGAGACTCCAGCTGTATATGACGCTAAAGATATAGGCGCTAAAAATTTAATGTTCACAATACCAAACATAAAACTTCGTTATATAAATCTAAAAATTCATATCTGAGAAATTCACTTATCTGATTATAATTTATTTACCAATAGAGAATAATTGAGAAGTATTTTGAATAACCCGTTTTATAATATTTCAAGGCTACAGAGTCTTGGCTGTGTTTACTTTATGTAGAATAGTGGGAATCGGCACCTGCTACGGCATTATTAATTTAGTTTCCGAGTTGCGGTCGCCTCGTTGTATTTCTTTAATAACTCACGTTCAGTTGTATTTGAATACCCGGTGAGTCAAGCGAAAAGTTAATTATCATTTCAGACTAATTACGAAAATATTTTGTCATACTTTCTTATTCGAAAAGTTTTACTACAGTTCTGCGTTGCGGATAATAACTTTTGCAAGGCGTGGTATTTAATGAAAATGTAGACACAATTATTTTGATTTCAGTCTATGTACAAAATATTTCTTCAGAGAGAATTACGCGTATGAGTTTTACTCTTAGACTTTGATAAATATTTACATAATTTTTTTGTCATTACTTTCCATCTTAAAGAATTTACTGTCACGGCCTTTAATTTTGACAGCCACAGGTTTTGTAAGGTGACCTTGGTGATTGTTACCAGGTTGCAGAGTTGTTTTTATATAAATTACGAGAGCAAAAATTACAAATGCTCGCCTTTAAGAAATGAATTCTAATTAAATATTACAAAAGATTTAAAACTATTCCAGTGTCCTACTCGTAAAATTAATACATACGCATTGTAAAATTTGATTATTTCCCTGATTATGGTATTTGATTCCCTGATATTTGATTTAAAAATTAGAAATGTCATTAAATTCATTTAATTCTTCTAAATTCGCAGTGTAAAGAAATTCTGTGTCGTGTAAAAAAATTCTTAATTAATGCAATTTAGGTTTTTAATAATATTTTAGGCAAATTAGTATTTTCTTATATTAGCTTTCTTTAGAACAGAATTGAAATTTATTGATAAAAAGTATCATAAGCTTAAATACTACAAAGTTTTATCAAAATTTGCTTATTCGTTTTTGCGTGAAAGAACAAGAAACATCCATCCATTCTTCTAAACTTTCATATTTATAAAAATAGTTGAATTTATATTTTAGTATTTACAAGTAATATTAACGCATAAACCATTAAGTGATTCCAATTATATTAAACTAATGGAAATAAATGTAAAAGTAATCTACAATTATATCGATATTACAAGTAGTATTAGTTGTACAGAATAAGCGTAAGTCGTAGGAGGCATGCTTAAAACATTTGTAACTATTAATTACTAATATTGCGTAATTTCAAATGCCATTACTTGTACATGGCGTGTGGCCAATGGTGGCGAGTGTCGATGACGTGATAAATGATTGAGGAAAGTGTGACGTCATCTCTCTCATTACTTCTATTTACAATCTAAATATTACTTTAATGTAATGAAATTCTGCTCGTAAGTCTTGCTTTTACAGTTATTGGAAAATTAAAAAACCAATGTATCTTTTACGGAGTCTAGTGAAAATACAGACTTTTTATTTTTCTATAACAGTGTTTAAATCGATTTAGATAATTTTTTACATACATATAATTTATTGAAACGCTTGAAACACGTATAAATATAATAGAAATAAACACACAGATAATTACGTAATTAAATACATCTCGAACCTATGTTGAATAATGAAAAATTAAATTAATAATTCAAATTAAAGGCACCTCTTGAAACAGAAATGTTCCACGCACGCAAAACCACAACAAACGAATAGTACGTACCGCACAAATAAAAATAAATAGTTATTTTGCAATTTACCAATTCACAAGCTACGATAAACACAGTCTACATGCAACACAGACACAATAAGTTATCATCGTGCAAACGAACGTACGACGTACGAATAAATTTATAGATAGGTAATGGCAAACTTTTAACAACGACCTTGATACTACCGAGCGTAAATTATTAAAAGTATACTTCCAAACATACTTTTTATACATACAATGCCAAGCAGATTATAGATATTTTTCAGATGGTTCTTCAAACAGAAATGTTCTACGCACTCGAAACCACTACAAACGAACAGTATAGCACAAATAAAAACAAATAGTTATTTCGCAATTTACCAACTCGCAAGCTACGATAAACACAATCTACATGCAACACAAACACAATAAGTTATCATCGTGCAAACGAACGTACGACGTACGAATAAACTTATAGATAGGTAATGGCAAACTTTTAACAAACACACCGATGCCACTGAACGTAAATCATAGACAATCTTTGTTTACGAGCGCTGATAACTGCCGACCGTGTACAAAGTTGCTTTGAGATTTTTATACCTTTTCTTTAGAGTTTTGTTTGGTAGTTCTTTGAAAATGTTGTCTTTAGTTTATCGGTTTTAGTTTACCTTATTTAACAGTTTCCTTACTTTATCGTATCTTATCTATATTGATATCATGTGCGTGTATGTAGGCGTCTTTATGAATGGTTTAGATTATTAAGTTTTTGTAAAAAATGTACCATGTATGTACATATGTACCACTAAACAATATGTACAAACGAATAACTGTTACTCTTAGAGCATTTCTGTACATGAAACCTTTTTAAAAAGATTTATCGCAGACATTATCACGACAACAGGGTTCAAAAACACTATTTGTTTTAATATTTTCTGTCCGTCTGTGTTTACATCGCGTAAAGACGTGATTACTTAGCCAATTGGTATCATGAGCGTGCCTTAAATAAATGTGAAAACACATGTACGCTATAATACAAACGTACTCTTACCTTCTACAAACTGTTCAAATCCGAATAATTTTGTTCTAAGAGAAACCTGACTGAACCAATAGTACAAAGGTATACAATTTATTCAACCACATTGAATTTCCAGTCTTGGGGTCCAAGGCAAATATTTTCCACTTTACACTTAACCACTCGGAATGCAGCACAAAGGACCTTGTACGCCTGCTGCAACGCCTTTGTACGACGACGGTATTGAAGGCAATGTTTATTGAATGTAACTGATGTTTGAATATTACCTTCTTTACAAAAATGTCAACAATACTCTATGGGCTTGCGACCACACCTTTATATGGACTCTGATAAGCAATACTGTGCCAAACCACACAGACCTCATTTTGAGAAAATGGCGTCTAAAGATGTGTTTGAATAAATATTTATCCATATTTTCTTTTATTTTTTGATAAAAGGTACAATTAATTAAAAACAGGTTGATATATAAATATATTATCTAATATAAAGTTTTTCAATATTTGAGATTAGTGTATAAATTGCAGAATATGGTGCGCACTTTGAAATCGAAGTAATTAATTAAGAAACTTTTTTCCGTACTTATTTAGTTTATATAACTTGAAATGTATTGGGATAGTGTTAAATAGGTGATGCTGTATCAAAATGCATCAATATCTCACAATTTCACTTTTTGTGTGTATCAGCATCCATATATATTTGGATTTATGACCATCTATATACTTCAAGTAATAATTTGGCCTTACACGCAAAAAAAAAATTAAAGTATCCATATCGATACCTCCCACGTAAGTTATTGTAAGCCACAAAATTGCCGTTAGCGTTTTTACTGAATACTACACGAATTTGCATTGCTTAATGCATTCAAAGTCAAAAAATTTCAAAAATCTTTTTGTTTTCAAGGAAAGTTACAACAAAATACGCCTGAAAAAAGGCGTATTTTGTTGTATCTTTCAAACTAAAACGGATTAAAAGTGCTCTACTGTAAAATTGTAATTTTGGGGTTACGACAACTTACGTGGGAGGTATCGATATAGATATAAATTTTCTAGTTTTACGATACTAAAATTGAAACTGTAAATACGCAGAACAAACTTTATCAGTTAATAGCTACAATTTAATTGTTTATTCTATATAAGCAGAAAATTACATTTAATTTTGATATTGCGGGTGATTGAACTAATGTAAGTTGTAAACAGACGAAAATTACAAAAAAATTAATTATAAAATTGAAAAAATGAAACTTTTATAATTATATTACCGTAATGGTTAGAATTTAAATATTTTAAACATTATTTATGATTGCTATTTTCAAACTAATTATTTTCTTATATTCTTATAAATTAATTGGATTTCGTGAAAAAAAAAGTATCAAAAAATATTTAAACGGATGTGGTATACAATTTACTATTAACATCGTGTCATTTCAGTGATGTATGCAGATTCTGTCTCTATTACACACATATAAATATAACACTTATGTTTACTCTCAGCCTTAAAGATTTCTATAAATTATTTGTCATTGCTTTAGACCTGAATTTACTATCGTGCCTTTATTTTTGATACGCACAGCTTTCGTAAGTCTACTTAGGCAGCTATTACCTAGACAGTTGATTTATATTATCTTAACCATAATTCGCGTCTTAAGATTAAAAGACTATTTGTAGCAAAAGGTTTATAAATCAAGATCACAAAAAAACTATATATAATCGCGAAAACCCAAGGAAACACTTCCTTGCTTAAACATGATCAAATTTATTATAATAGTACAAATAAAGAAGTATTATTTTCAATTTAACGAATGCTCTTGTCTCGTAAAACAACCCGTTACAAAGATAGGAAAGTTCGTTTCAAACAGATAACACCTTTAATTTATACCTTTGGAACGAAAATCGTGGGTTGTAAGACAAAGTTGAAGAAACCAATTTTTTGGCGAAGTTTGCTTGTTATCTCTAAGGTTATGGCCAAGATTCAAAGTCGTTCTTTTATTTTATATCAATTTATTTAAGGGTCCGTGAGCACAGTCTCATAAAACTTTTCATCTCAAAATGCTACTGGAGTATTAAAAATAAGGGATAAAAACATACTCAAAAAAACTCAAAATATACTGTAATCAAATGGGCTTTTTAAAGCACTTTCGAGTCGTCAAGTAACATATCATTTCTTCTTTAGATTTTCATAAAGCTACCACCGGTTTGGAATGAAGTCTATACCCGATAGTAATTTTTAAAATCATTCATACAGAATATCTTTTTATTACATTTTAATTTTGACATACTGATAGAATCATCAATCAATCAACGCGTATTAAATCTACGCCTCTTTGTCATCGAAATTCGTCTCTTCCAACTCAATAATGTTGAAAATCTGACCACAGAATTATATAAACATTACAACGTATAAAAAAATACTATTTCCAGTTGAGTATCTCACGGCTGGGTAAAATATAGCTATGTCTCTTGATATTATATATTTATGTCTCTTTGCGTGGGGTCAAAGTCCAAATATTTCTATATAACTAATTATAAACTAAATTTCTATATAAGTAACCTTTTATGAATAAAAGATTGAAATATGTTGCTAACTTTACGCAATCGTTAAATTAAAGGTTTTTTGACCATCCAATGAATTTAGGCACTAATTCAGCTAACACTACTTATAGTTAAAATAGCAATAAAAACGAAACAAAACAGCTATGCTTTTCTACTTAATTTATGTAAAAACATCTTCCGGAATGCTAAAAAAACACCGCAATTCTAATACATTTTTATTTCGAAATATGGTAATTAAGAAACCGACTTAAAAAGAATTAATAGGAACGTTCATTTTGCGTGCAAAAGAAATGTGGTTAGTTCGTCCCAGTTAGATTCTCTGCAGTCTTTTTACTCTATGATTGCTATCAGAACGGTTTGTTATCTCACCGCCCGCAAGTGTAGCGTCTTTTTTTCCCTTTTTCAGTCTTTTTGTTTCTAGAATTTTCTGTTGGAGTTAATTTACTTCTTACAGTACTTAGTAATTTTTTATGACTTCTGAAACTGTAGCAGCTTTAATGACTCAGATAATGGAAAAAATACTAACATTATGGCAAGGTAGTTTGCGCTCCAATTAGTGCGAGTTGATTTTTGTTTCTAAAGTTTGACGTTTCAAATGTTTAACAGACGCGTTGGTGCAACTGACTAAAGCACTAACGGTCGCGGGATCTCCGCTCATGGCAAACGTGTGTATTGGCCATACAGATGTTTGTCGTGGTCTGGGTGTTTGTGTTAGTGTTGTGAATGTTTCCGGTCCCCCGACACAAGGTCATGAGATCTTAATGGGGGCCGTTGAGTGTGATGCGTTATTTAATATTTAAATGTATAATTCCAATTATTTAGACGTATTTGACAAGCTATCACCAAGTCGATTTAATTAAAATATGTTTGGTGTTCACAACGTAGTGTATATAAAAAACCAAGTTTATAAATTTTGTTAATAATGACGATTACTTAAAAAATAATAAATTACTAATAAAAAAAAGTATGACGCCCAACGTGGGGCTCGAACCCACGACCCTGAGATTAAGAGTCTCATGCTCTACCGACTGAGCTAGCCGGGCTTGCAGGATTTCAATGAAAGTTGTAATTTTATTTTATTGCATAATTGCTATCTAAAATATAATCTGCATGACATCAGTTAATTATATGTAGAGATTGAGAATCACTCTTCTAAGTTTTTCTTATAACAGTAGTTCTAATAATAGTAGTAACATTCATAAAAACATAAATAGTCTGTTAGTACTTTACATTTCAAGCAGTTTACTTTTATCAGCAACAGTTTTCTGTCAAATATATTGACTATAAATATCAGAATAGTAATAATGGAGTTATTGCATAATTTCTTTCAAAACATGACTAATATTATGCAGCTACCTACAAACCTATCGATCTATTTAAAACCTTTCACGACCAATTCTTGTATGTATATAATCTGAATCTTAGCTACCTTGGCCAGCATATCAGTCTGGCCATACAAAGAGGTAATGCTGCCAGTGTTTTGGGCACCTTGCCTCACTGTGACATCGATAGTTACTTAGGTTTAATATAGTTATTTTTAATTTCCTTTTCTTTTTATTTTTAATAGAATTATTTGTATGAATAGTATTAATTATTATAATTCAGAATTAAAATAAAATTATATTTTTAAAAACTTATTATTATATAACATATTAAATAAATTATTGCAAATAAATCTGAATCTCGGAAACGGTTTCAACGATTTTCAAGAAATTTACTATGCGGGGGGTTTCAAGAGCGATATATCGATCAATCTCAGTTTCATTTTTAGAAAACGGCTGGGTTTATCTCGGTCCCCAATAGTAACTAGTTAAAAATTCAGAGAATTTACTTTTATTGAACGGCTAATAAATTAACTAAACACTAATTGCTATGTCAGCTTCCCGACTTCAAAATTTTGTAGAAAATATTTATTTATTGCTTTTTAGTTTTTTTTGTACCTCTTAGATCTGTTTTTGAAGTCGGTTCAATTTTATATAAAAAAAATTATTACATATTGTCTCATTTGTATCAGGAAACGTATTATGTAGAAAATTTTATGCTAATTTGATGATGAAATAATATAAATTAATATTTCTTTATTTTATTTATATCGTAATTTACCTTTCACTAACATTTAAGAATATTCGCAGCATCAAAAATCAGTTCAGGGACGGCCAGAAAATAATTGCTACGAAAAATTATACATCTCTCTTCTCTCCCTTAATGCACTGTCGGGAACTGTGAGTAATTACCAAGCTTTTTCTCTTTATAATTGTTCTTTTCAAATTACCTGGCATACTTTTAAATGGTCTAGGTTATATAAAAAAGGTTTTTTTGTGATAAAATTTTAAGCGTTCAAACCACTTATAATACTTCAATTGATTGTAATTATCTATAGAAATATTATAAAGCTGAAGAGTTTGTTTGTTCGTTTAAACGCGCTTATCTCAGGAACTACTGGTTCGAATTGAAAAATTATTCTTGTGTTGGAAAGTTCATTTATAGAGGAAGGCTGTAGGCTACATTACATCACGCTATGACTAATACTATAGGTGCGAAGCAGTAACCATAAACGCGAGTGAACCGTAACGGACAGCTAGTTCACACTAATTTTATAAAAAGAAAAGATTTCATATTTTGCATTGAATGAGCTCCGTATTGTATACATATGTGTAAATTTGATGCAATAAGTTATCATGCGACCAGCATCGGGGGGATTATAATGAACTATCAATTAAATACGTCATTTTATTATAAAATCAGGTATCAACTGTCAAAATATAATATTTTGTGTTTTCCATGTGACAGTGGCGAAACTGGTTGGCACAACTAAAAGGCATTAACCAAAGAATTGAATTGAATTAACATACCTGTTTATTATATTTCTACCCTCAACAATTTGACACGTAATTGCTAACTGTCGTGTCGCCATTCCCTCTTTAGATACCGGTTTTGTCCCACGGCTTAATGGCCCGTGTTAGACATTGTCGTGCTAAGATTAAGTTCTTATTTTGATTGTTACTCATTCATCCCGTTTGACCATATGTAAGACTGAACTATAAAAAAATATATATATATATAAAAATATACATATATAAAAATTATACAGCCGAACACGGAACCAACTCATTTTTCGAAGTCGGTTACAACTTTGGTTAACGGTTTTTATTAAGGCGCTTGACTAATATTAAAGAAAACAACTAATACTAGTAACAATAAAAAAATCACTCTTGTTCTAATATATATATATGTAACCTTTTCGTTAATTGTAATAATATTAGTTTTAAAATAAAGAATAAACAGTTTTGACACATTGGTCACACAAGCTCGTCTCTCTTATTTTATGTGTATCTTATTTATTTTATATTTAAAATATAACAATACTATAAATTGAGAATCCTTTTTTTTAAGTCGGTTGGAAAATCCACAAAACTAAGCGTCAGTAACGATTCCTCATTTTCTGCGGTTATTGCAATTAGTACTCGGCGAACATGCCATAGAAATCATGGATTTTACCCACTCCGCACTGATTATAGCGCTTTGCGTGTTTCATTCTATTATGTACCTACTGAATGAACGCAGAAACACCTTACACATTTAACTGATTACGTCATGAGAAAGATGTAGTGTGCTATATTTATAATTATATCGTTATAAGTAAAACAAAAACTTTTTCAAAAATTGCACGGACGGACGAGTTTGAAATTTCACACACTTTAATCATGTAAAAAAAAGACACACATCCACAAATATACTCTTTTGTTTATTGTTAAGGTTTGTGGTCAAATTATGAATAGATTATCTGTGACTAATCTTGAAATTGGTTGAAACATAATGAACTGCGGTCGAATTCCGACCGCTAGGCGACCACTAGTACTCATAGTTATACAATAAACGAATTATTAAGGCTTTATCTGAGTTAATTTCGATTTTTCATTGATATTAACAATGTGTCCTAAGTTTGATAATTATTATTTTCGCTTTAATAATAAAGATCACTCTCTTCATGTTTTCGAACAAAATTTTAACTTTATTAGTATTTGTTATAAAATATTATAAAAACCATAATAATGTATGAATAATCTAAATGTTTATTACTATCAGGTATAACAAAATCAGAACGGGGTAATTTAAACAAACAATAATAAAAAATATATATTGTAGAAAATATTATCGTTACACAATAAATAATTAATTTTATCCACGTGACTTTTTGGAAAAAATACTTTGAGTAAAGTTTATCTCAAACGGTCATAATTAAAAATATATATATACAGTCAAACATAGAACCTCCGTCTTTTGGGAGGTCGATTAATAATAAGGTCAATTAGATATCACAAGTACCTCTAAATAAAATTTGTAACATTCTACATTTTTTTAGTTATGGTCAAGTCAATATACTCCGCAATCGCAGGCGAAAGCTCGTATTGCTGTATAAAAATAAAACGCCACGGTCGATTATAAATAATGAGACGTTGTTAGTAAGGAATATACAAATAGTTTACATAGGTATCATTAAATCCATTGAACTATTTCGTATCGCACTATAATTATGACGTCACTAGAGTTGAGATTTAAAAGCGATATGACGTCAAGAATCAAAATGACGTATAGTGGATTCACAATTTATAATATATCTATACATATATGTACATAAAATCACTTGTCCTGACTGATTCATCAACGCAGAGCCTAAACCGCTGGGGCTACGAACTTGAAATGGTGGCAGTTGGTGGCTTTTAGGTTGCAGGCAGCCACTAAGAAAGGGTTTTGATTATTCACCCCTAAGAGGGTGAAAAGGGGCTTATTCCGTGGTCGTATTAACTTAAAACTTAATACACATACTTCTGGGTGATAGTTATGAAATATAAAATTGAAAACGGGGTACTATTATTCCACATTGGGGTGCAAGGGGGTAGTAAAGTTTGTATGGATAAAATCTATTTTTGACCGCTTATCCTTAAATTCTGCACAAACATTACCTAGCAAAAATAATTAAATATGTGTATCCCAGAATTTCAACGAAATCCTGGAACGGTCACAATTTCGCGTGGTAGATTTATTTAGCTGATATTTCAAAATATACGCAAGCGTAGCCGCAAGCAACTGCTAGTGTACTATATTTATTGTTGCTTTTATTTTTGGCACAAAATACTGAAAATCTGAAAATATTTTAACATAAAATTTGGCCTTTAACGTTGATATTAAACACTTGTATCAAAGTTCATTTTGACAAACTCAACTCAAACTTAAACACTCATTTATTAAATAGGCCTTAACAAGCTCTTTCGAATCGTCAGCTTACAAAATTTTGATGTCAGTTCCACGTGAAGCTACCACCGGCTCGGAATGTGAACTCTACTGAGAAGCGCCGGCGAAAAACTCAGTAGTTACTCTTTTAAAAATATATGTGTACAATATTGTTTGACACAATTAGCTACAGTTATCCTGCGAGAATGTCAACGCACTATTATTCCACGCGGCTTTATCATTAATGTAGTCATATACTGAATAGTATCATGTTTTCGGGATTTTATACATATCCGGGACCAAAAAAGGCGGCGGTTTCAGTTCATAAAAATGACTTAAGCTATGATAATGTTTCACGTTTCAATACATAGTCGTACCAACAGTTGTCAAAAATCAGCAAACTCTTAAAGTATGCAACATTTTTACAATTTAAAACAGCGCACATTTAATACTCAAAATTACTCCAATTATCAGAATATTGAATGTTTTAATAGTATTAATTTTCAACAATTAGCCTCCTAATTAGTACTCCTAGATATATTTCCTTTACATAGTATAAAACACTACGTGATAATTGAAATAAAACTATTTTTAACGGATTTAAATCGCGTATATTAACTATTTTTATTATCACGACGTTTCGAGCACTTTACAGCGTTCGTGGTCACGCGTAGACATTTCACTGAGTAATAACCGCGAAAAACTACGAGATAAAATTATGTACAGAAAGTCAGTGCGCTTAGATCAAGATACGCAAACTATTAAAGCGAACGCAATAAACAGAGCAATTAAAGAGGAAGATTTCTATGTATAATACATGCACATTACAGCGAAAAGTCGAGAATTTCAAAAGATTTGTAATGTGATGTCGTAAAAAATTTTACTCGTGCGAAGCATGGGCGGATCGCTAGTGTAACATAAGGTCTTGGTTCTTTTTCGGACTCCCGACAAATCGAATCCTTATGGGAGCCACTATGTGCTTGGGCTTAATTTATTGTTTATTTATTTATAGAATACAACTGTAATAGTTTATCTTATTAAAAGGACCCAAAGAACAATACCCAAGTTTTACAATTACTTAGTTTTGTTTGAAAAAATACAGTCATTCGATTCCTTCTGGCAAACAAGATTACCATTAATTTATATCGACGATAGGTATTCCTGATAAGAGCTTTCTGTTTTGACGGTTTACGTAAACAACGGCCAAATGACTTTTCCGATAGATGGAACACTTTTAGGGCAAATACACTATTAAAGGGGTCATTCAAGATTGGACATTAACACTTTTCATGTGGTTGTATATGAAATGTTCGATTATAAATTAGCTAACCTAATTTGGGTTACGACTTACGTGTTCAGAAGCTTAGAATTTACTAGTTCTAGTCTTTTCTGATTCATACTTAACATGTATATAAATTGTCGTGATTATATCGAATATCGTTACCTCAAAATGGAAAATTGTCTTTCAACGACCCACTCGTGCTCGAACGAAAATTCAATTGCGTGGCGATCTGCATTCATTTGACACGGAGTGTAGTTGAAAAACGCTTACGTTATGCTAGTGGCGACTTTTATGTCCCAGTACAACGTGCAGGAATCTAATTACTGTGCTCCTGCCCGACTGTTGACATTGACGTTTTTTATTCTTACTTTACATGCATTTCAGGCAGGAATCGAGGTCGGTGCAGAGCGCTTTTTATTCCAAAACTTTGCTCTCGATTTTGGTAGCATTTCCCCTCTCAGGCTAATTGAAAATTCTATCTGTTCACCGTGAGTTGTAAAGCGAAGTCGATCTATCAGCCGATGTACGCTTTCCAATTCTGTAGGTTAAGCCTTATGAGAAATCCGAGCAGGTTCTAGTTTTAACGTTCGTATGTCGATAATTTGATCGCCGTCAATGCGATTAGTCTCTTTAAAATTGTGTTACATTTATAATGAAATTGATATAAAATTAGAAAGTTATATATTCACTATTTAAACTAAATTATTAAAATCTTATATGTTTGTTATAAACTTACTGCAAAATTAATTTATGCTAGTTGCCCTATGCGGTTTCACTCACGTTTATGATTCCTGCACGCTCCTGTGAGTCGTAACCCCTCTAATCTTAAAAGCGAGAAGAATTTTAGTGGTTTTGGACACTATTCAGTGTATTTACAAACAATATAAATTTTCCCCTTTAGAATATTAGCATTGTTAATTGTAATTTTATGTTAAAAGATGAAGTTGAAATCTGTACTTGCAGTCTTTCTTATCGTTGGGAGAAAATTTTTCTTTTAAAACTCTTCATTATCACTAAAGAATATTATCAAAAAAGGAACTGTATCAAGAAGCAATGATTGTTAATTATATTTTAAATAAAAAAGTGACGCCCAACGTGGGGCTCGAACCCACGACCCTGAGATTAAGAGTCTCATGCTCTACCGACTGAGCTAGCCGGGCTTGCAAGACGTACATGAAAATCGTGGTTATACTCCATTGCAATATTGTTATCTAAAACTATAATCCGCATGCCATCAATACAAAGCAGATTATATGTATCAGACGAGAATTATACTTCTAAGTTTTACTCTCAGATTTTCATAAAGATTTACATAAGTGGTTCGTCATTTCTTTATATCTCAAGGAATTTACTTTTATTTTTACCATCATCAGCATAGGTAAGATAACCTTGGTAATTGTTACAATATTACAGATCTGTTTAATGTCAATTACGATAGCAAAACTTACAATGTATAAACTTACAAATTATAATTTTCCGTATAACATAAGGGCGTATGTTGTTATAAATATTTTGATATCAATCATTAGAGTAATTTTATTTGAATCTAAGTGAATATTTTATTCTCTTATAATGATAAAACTAATCACAAAACACCTGATTTTAAGTATGGATCAGTGGCTTTCAATAACGGTCAAAAACTCAAACGTCCCTTAATTTAAATTTACTATTTTCCCGCTTATCTTTGTTGCAACAGTTCGTTTGGAATGGGTAGCAAAAATGGGTGGTAAACAAGTACTTTTTAAAGTTTTAAGCCAGAATAGCAAAATACACGATATCGGTTACTTGGATGACTTCTTTTATTTATTTTTATTTCAACACCAAACAACTAAACATTTTTAATGAAAATTCTATGAGACTAATTTGATATTGTAATTCAAATTAAAGTTTTCAAATTATAAATGTTTAATAAGGAAGCTATGACATAACAAACTTAAAGAAATACACTTCAACGAATTCAGAAATGCTTCATTTTCTTAAGTAGGTTGATACACTTGCATTTGAGTGTTTAGTCGTTAGTATAATTATTATACGTAATAATAAGCTTATGCATATGCTAGGCATGCCTCCACTGATTGCTCGTACAAAGACTGTATGGGGCTGAGGTTACCTTACGTCACGTTTATCCGCATGAAGATAGCTGCATAATAGGTGGTAATACTCGGCTTACTGACGATGCCATACAGGACTTTAAGTGCGTTGTGAGCAAACCTCGTTTTCTGGTAGAAATAGCCATAGTCTATTTATCAATTACAACATTTATAACTAATTTACTGAAAGCCTAGCTATAGCCCATTGACTATGACTCACAGGCAGTAGCGTGCAGTTCATAAAGACAAAAAGACACTGCCTACCCTAAGTAACTCAAATAAATTTATATTGCATTATTTTATTTATTGAAATCATACACAAGTAAAACAGTATTTGATTTTAATATTTTATATTGATGTCTAATTTTATAACCACTAACGCCATCTATCAATTAACGGTGGTAGCACTATGTATCATCGATAATTCCTGTGTTCCTATTTCTTGCGCTGCACACTCGCGCTACTAGCGATATAGGCACAAACTTATGATCACTTATTGCGTGAATGTATGCAGCATGACGGACTCGTAGTCATGTGAATATATTTATGTGTGCGCTCTTATAAATATTTGACACACAACGATAATATTTCACACACAAAGAGATAAAAAGGCACTGTCTTTTTCACGTTATTAGACGATGAATTAGGAAAATTGCCGAAAAAGGTAATGCAACTATTTTGAAAAGTTTTATATTTCATTTGATTACCGCATAAGTAAAGGACTATTAATTTTGGTCGCATATTTTTTCCCTTTGGACGCGAGTTCTTTGAAGTCGCCATTATTATTGTTTGTATTCAAAATCAAAATCAAAATCAAAATCAAAAAATACTTTATTCAAGTAGGCTTTTAAAAGCACTTTTGAATCGTCAAAATAAACAAAAAGTACTTAAATTAAGGAAAAGCTACCACCGGTTCGGAATGTAGATTCTACCGAGAAGAACCGGCAAGAAACTCGATAGGTACTCTTTTAAAATTGTGTTATTAAGTATATACATTTTAAAAATTACAAATGTTTATATTAAACATCCTGTATGAAATTCATCTATACTAAATCCATGCATTATTATCATCTATTTAATCTTGTACAGAATAATATGCTTTAGCTATTAAAGAATTTTTAATATACAATTTAAACTTATTGATTGACAACTGCAAAAATTTCTTTGGTATTTTGTTATAAAAACGGACACCTTGCCCCAGAAAGGAAACATTTACTTTGCGAAGTCGAAAGCTTGGTGTTATGAGTTTATCCTTTCTTCTTGTGTTAATACAATGCGAGTCACTATTTCTCTCAAAACAATCAATATTGGTATGGATATGTATAATATTGTTATAAATATACTGTGACGCAACCGTTAGTATACCTACTTTACTAAAAACATCTCGAAGGGATTCCCGAGCTCCTAAATTATAAATACTACGAATAGCTCTTTTTTGCAAAATAAAAACTGTATTAACATCTGAAGCGCTACCCCATAGCATCAAACCATAGGAGATGATACTATGAAAATAACCGAAATATACTAATCGAGCTGTATCAACGTCGGTTAGTTGACGAACTTTCCTAACCGCGTATGCTGCGGAGCTGAGTCTTCCCGTGAGAGATGACAAATGGGAATTCCACTGAAGCTTCGTATCCAAGGTTATTCCCAGGAATACTGTTGTGTCACTTACATCAAGGATCTCATTATTCAATATCAAATTATAATTAGGTTGTTTAACGTTAGGTAAAGTAAATACCACACATTTCGTTTTTTTGGCATTTAAAACTAGATTATTAGTTGTAAACCAACCATATATCAGTGATAATGCATTGTTTACATATTCATAATTAGTTCTATTTCTGTCAACTTTGAAAATAAGTGAAGTATCGTCAGCAAACAATACAATATCACAAACACCTCTAACATAGAATGGAAGATCGTTGATGTATATTAAAAATAATAAAGGACCTAAAATTGATCCCTGTGGAACACCCATTTTTAAGACAGATCCAGATGACTTAATTCCATTTATAGAAACATGTTGAACTCTCTGAGACAGGTACGAAGCAATAAGATCAAGAGCCTTCCCTTTAACTCCGTAATATTCTAGCTTACATAATAGCGTTTCATGTTCCACACAGTCAAATGCTTTAGATAAATCACAAAATACACCAATAGCATTCTGTGATTTCTCCCAAGCGTCATATATATGTTTAAGTAGCGCCATGCCTGCATCCGTTGTAGAACGACCTTTGGTAAAACCGTATTGTTCCCTATGAAAAATACCATTTGCATTACAATGAATAAGGATTTGATTTAAAATAATTTTTTCAAAAATTTTACTTAAGGAAGGTAGTATAGAAATGGGCCTATAATTGCTAGGCTCATCTTTGTTTCCATTTTTAAAAAGTGGTAATACTTTGCTACATTTTAATAGATCTGGAAATGAACCGGTATCAAGACATTTATTAAAAATGAACGCTATATGTGGAGAAATGTCATGGATGATACTATTAATTAATTTTACCGAAATACCCCAAAGATCATTTGTTTTTTTAATATTAAGAGTTTTAAACGTATTTATAACATCTATTGGAGTAACTTGCTTGAAAGAGAATTCAATATTACATTTGGATACATGATTTACAAGTAATTGAGTTGCAGCTGATGAAGATGATTCTAACTGAGATGTTATATCTGAAGGTATTTCATCAAAATATTTTTGAAATATATTTGCAACTTCTAATTCTGAATTTACAATTTACAATTCATTTTGCGGTCTAAAGTATTTAACATTTTAACTTTGAAAATAGTGTAAAAAATACAATTTGTGATCTGTGAAAGTTTTTCAGGTGTCGTGTGTGTACAGATAATAAAATCGAGGCCAAGTGATTGATTTGCAATTAATATAAACTAAAGGTAAAGTCAATCGTAAATTCAATAAAAAACATAATGATTCATATTAGTCTTACTGAAATATAGGCGTGTAGATTTAATTAAAAAGTCTAAAAAATTCTGTATAGTTCCGTACACACAACTGACGACCATTCTTGCTGTAAATATTATTAATTTTGCAATTACCTAAACAACATACAGTGAATATTTTTGGTAAGTATGTTTTTAAAATATTCTGCCTACCCTGTCTGAAAACTCTGTGCACGCCACTGCCCACAGGGTTAGTTCGACCGGAGCAGTACCACACATTCACAGAAGATCGGTGTAAAGTAACTAATATTCGTTTAGTACGATGAGTTAGAGGACCGATAACTTAAGCCGCTTCTGCATTCCTTTCCTTACTTCTTGGCAAGCTGACTGCGCTTTTGTGAATGTGCCCAGAGGTGATAGAGATCACATAGCGCCCGGAGTGCCGCTATGAGCGGGCGCTATTTGTATAAAAAAATTGCAAACGAGCTGACAGGTCCACCTGATTTTAAGTGGTTACTGTTGGCCATGGGCATTTGTAAAATAAGGTATATTTCGGATACATAACGGCTATTTGGGACGAGGTACCAATGAACTACACACTTGAAAACCCCTAAATATAACGCTCAGGGAAAATTTCAAGAGGAACATCATTCCCCAGCGTGCATGTACGCCGGCAGAAGGATCAAGAAGCCTGTACATTGGAGGCAGACCAGTCACCCAAATGGTGTGGATATCAAGGCCTGAGGCGAAGGATCCGATGATAAAAGCGTGACGGTGGCACCATGTCAAAGAGTCCCTTATACACTCCCTATTGTAATATAATATATATTTTTTTGTACTTCCATATAAAAATTCCTTAGTAATAAAAATGCGAAAATTTGTTAGTATGTTTAGATATATGGATGTTTGTCACTCTTTTACGTGAAAGTTACTGAAAGGATTTTAATGAAACTCTATAACAAAATAGCTTATGCGTCAGAATAACACATAATTATAACTTTGTAATTTTTGTGAATTTTTAAAATATAACTATAAGTATCATATAAGTAGTGAACTATAAATACATTAAAAAAAATTAATTTATTTCTAATACACATTCGTATCAACAAATGGATCCTTTTATCAAAACAATAGTCTCTCTAAGAGTCTCTATGAGTCTATTACGACTTCACGCTTAAACCGCGGAACCAATTTTGTTGAATTTTGGCATAAATATATAAGGACTTTAGAGAAGAAAATAAGCTTTTCGACGTACTAATCGTACGAAGTTGCGGGTATCAGCAAGTATGCTATATTTATAGATTGTAATTCTAGTATGAGAGTTCTATTACTTAAAATTTTTCACTTTTTGTTTTCATGTGATTATATAACTGACCCGACAAACTTCTTGAATTGATTTTAACTTTTTTATCGTTCCATACAAAATTAATAAGAAAACGAATTTTTATCATATTTATTTATTTTTCTGGAATATTTTCGATGTTTTTATATTATATTCTGCTGCTGAAGTAGACAAATCCAACATATCAATGATTATAATAATCGGCGCAGCACTTCTTGAGTTATACTTTAAAACAATACGACTTTGTTTTATATACCTATGCATAAATATTTTCATTATACAATATACCAAATTTATTTTGAGATACGAATCTATTATGGATCAAAAGATTTTTTAAAGGAAGAATGGACGGACTGGCAGCGTAAGTTTACTAATAGGGTCCAGTAACTCTTCAGATAAGGAACCCCAACAAAATAATTACCAATTATCTTTGTACACATTTTAACAATTAGGAAAGCGCTTGAAAGTGCTTTAAATAATATTTCACTCAGGTATTATGCCAAGAACTCAAAACGTTACCGCACTTTATAATGGGCAAAATTAATTTCAGCCTCATTTAAGAGCAACGACTCTCGACGAATGGTAATTTAGAATTCCGTAAAAGAATTTAAAATATCTTTTGAAACGATTCGCTTTATAAACTCTACGAGATGTGGAATGATTTAGATCAGTCGTTATGATATATTGTATTAAATGGTGCAAGATGCGACGTTTAAGAATATAATTTGAAAAGTTTGAAAAGTTGTTACAAAAATATGATTTTATTAGTGGTTATAAAGTATGAAATTAAAATTTCATTGCTTAAATTAATTCTAAAGATAATTTCAACGTTTTATTCTTTTAAATTGATTTTGTAAAATATTTTAAACCGACTTCAAAAAATTGCGTATTTGACTCGTTTGTGTGATAACATATAAGTTTGAATGGGCATAATTTTCTCAAAAAATGCTAATCCAATTTGGATGAAGAATGAAGAAGGTTTTAGTATATAATTTATTAGGATCTGACTAAGATCTTTGGAAATGACCCAAGAAACTCTTTTATTACTAATATCCTATAACCCCGATCGTATTTCTATGTATAATTATAAAACCACAAATATCTTTATTAATTGTTTCTCATACAATAATGTACGTAACATTAGATAACGATCAAACTTCATGAAACTTAATCATTATTAATCATTGTTATATTTTGCATTCCATTGAATGAATATTGAATAACGCGCATATCTACATATATCTATATCCTACCTAGCTGCTGTCAAAAGTTATTGACTCTCATTTATATGGGCGCTGATAAGCAATACTGTGTCAAGCCACACGGACTTCGTTTTGAGAAAATGGCGTCTAAAGATGTCAAACCTAATCTTGATAAATTTGTTTGAAGACGTATATATTCATATTTTCTTTTCTATTTTGATAAAATGTATAATTAATCAAAAGCTGATAGATTTATTTAATATGTTATCTAATAATAAGTTTTTAAATATTTAAGATTATCTTATAAATTGCAAAATATGGAACGCACCTGAATTTCGAAACAATGCGTTAAGGAACTTTTTCCCATACTTATTTAGTTTAGATGACTTTAATTTTTTTGGATAATATTGAATAGGTGACGCAGTATCAAAATACATCAATATCTTCAAATTTGACTTTTTGTGGGTTGACACATTATTGCTTATCAGCATCCATATATTGAATTTATTTTATAATATATGTTTCATCATCATAGTTTAACTCATACTTATATAGTAAAGTAGTAAAATATATGTATTATTATTATTGTTCGTGTTAGTTTATATCAAAATATGTATTTATACCTCCTCTGTTCAATATTGTCGTGTACTTATTAAGAAAATAAAGTGTCACTTCGTTCATGTCTCTTGAAGACGTAGTTTTATTATAGGTTATGGGCCCAGGCAAATATTAATTTTTCTTGCGTTATAATTTGAAAAGTATAAGTAATTTTCATTTCGCAGTATAAGAAAATATATTTCGGGTGTAATCATGGCTTCGAACTATGTTGTGAGTGTACCTAAGTTAAAAGGTCGTGAAAACTATTCGGAGTGGGCTTTCGCTGCAGAGAATTTTTTAATTCTAGAAGGGATGCTGGCGTGCATAAAACCAGAGCTAGGAATCCAAGAATTAAAAGCTGCTGATGACGCGAAAACAAAAGCGAAGTTGGTTTTGACAATAGACTCATCTTTGTATGTACACATTAAAAATGTTAATACTACAAAAGAATTATGGGACAAGCTAAAAACCTTATTTGATGATTCAGGTTTTACGAGGCGTATAAGTTTATTAAGAAATCTTATTTCTATTCGTCTCGAAAATTGTATGTCAATGACGTCATACGTGACTCAAATTATTGAAACGGGTCAAAAACTAAATGGAACTGGGTTTAGTATTAATGAAGAGTGGATTGGTTCGTTATTGTTGGCAGGTTTGCCAGATAAATATGCGCCGATGATTATGGCTATTGAGCATAGCGGGATTCCAATAACGACAGATGCCATTAAAACTAAACTTTTGGACATGGAGCCGGAAACAAATGACAATAGTGCGTTCGCGAGTTTTCAAAAATACAAAAACAAAAAATTTCATTGTGATTCAAATAAAGATGTTTCGAATAATATGTCAAATGTTAAATCGAAAATAATCAAATGTTACAAATGCAAAAAGCTTGGTCATTTTCGCAATCAGTGTACTAATAATGATAAAAATTTACCTGATGTGAAGAAGAATGAGCGTAAGCAGACAAATGCATTTAGTGCTGTATTTTTGAGCGGAAGTTTCAGTAAGAGCGAATGGTATATAGATTCTGGCGCGAGCATGCATTTAACCGCAAATGAGAAGTGGATCAAAAATGCATCGTATGAACCACGTATTAAAGAAATTATTATTGCAAATAAAGAAAAAGTTTCTGTATTATGTTCTGGCGATGTAGAGATCTCGACGAGGACTGAGAGTTGTGAATACGACGTACTTGTGGAAGGCGTATTATGTGTTCCGAGTTTGACGACAAATTTGTTATCTGTGAGTCAATTAATCAGCAAAGGCAACAATGTTTCATTCATTGATGATGTTTGTCACATCTACAATAGAGTTGGAGATTTAGTGGCTACAGCTAATTTGGTCAACGGAGTATATAAGTTAAATATGCCTGAATGCTTATCAGCTGTGACAAGAGTGTCTGGAGATACTTGGCATCGTAGGTTAGGACATGTAAATAGTAGTTATTTAAATAAAATGCAAAACGCTGTGGAAGGTTTGACTCTTGACGAAAAGATTGATATTAGCAAGTCGTCATGCGAAATATGCTGTCAAGGGAAACAGAGCCGTTTACCGTTTCCTTATAACGGTAAAAGAGGTAAGGAACTTTTGCATATTGTACATACAGATCTCTGTGGTCCTTTTGAAAAGCTTTCAATTGGCGGATCGAGTTATTTTATTCTTTTTGTTGATGATTTTAGTCGTATGGTGTATATATATTTTTTGAAAAATAAAAATGAAGCGTTCGATTGTTTTAAAAGGTATAAGGCTAATGTAGAGAATCAACTGAATAAAAAGATAAAATATTTACGGAGTGATAATGGCAGAGAATTTTGCAATAAAGAATTTGATGATTTTTTAAATAAAGCAGGAATAATTCATCAGAAATCAAATCCATATACACCAGAGCAAAATGGCTTATCTGAGCGCTTTAATCGTTCTGTTGTTGAGAAAGCAAGGTGTCTTTTATTTGATGCTAATCTCGGTAAAGAATTTTGGGCTGAAGCAGCAAACACGGCTGTTTATTTGCAAAATAGAACGGTAAATTCTACTCTGAACGGTAAAACTCCTTTTGAATTATGGTATGGTAAAAAGCCAGATATAAATCATTTAAGAATTTTCGGAAGTACAGTAATGGTACATGTAGCTAAAGAAAAAAGATTGAAATGGGATAGAAAATCTGAGAAATGTATTTTAGTAGGATATCCGGATGATGTTAAAGGCTACAGAGTATTTAATCCTAGGACAAATCTTGTAACAACCAGTCGTGATGTGATCGTGATGGAAAATGTCAAACCGTCGGTCATGGTAGAAATTGATGAGCAGAATAATACGAGATCAAATAGTCTAGATTCAGTGGGGGATAGAAATCAGTTGATTGTTTCAGATAAGGTAACAGAAAGTTCGATGTCATCTGATGAATCCTATGTGCCATGTGAGGATGAAGAATCTGTTAGCTCAAGCACTAGTACTGGGACAAGTGATGTTGATAATTCGTGTTTACACATTGCCTAAAAGAGTAAGAAAGGCACCAGAAAGGTATGGTTTTACAAACATTTGTGGTAGTAATAGCTTGGAAAACGCTAATGAAATATCATTGCATGATGCGTTAAATGGTCCAGAAAGGGAGCAATGGTTGGAAGCAATACGCGATGAATTGCAGAGTTTTGATGATAATAACGCTTGGGAGCTTGTAGATATGCCTAAAAACGGTACTGTAGTTAAAAATAAGTGGGTTTTAAGGAAAAAATATGACAGTGACAATAATGTGCGTTATCGTGCTCGATTGGTGGCGAAAGGATTTACTCAAAAGCACGGTGTGGACTACGTAGAGACTTTTTCGCCTGTAGTTAGACACACAACTTTAAGGTTATTGTTTGCATTGTCTGTACAGCTAGGTTTAGATATTACTCATTTAGATATTAAAACAGCTTTTTTGAACGGTGATTTAGAGGAAACAATTTATATGCAAAAACCGTATGGTCTTGATTTTCCTGATAGTGTAAATAAAGTTTTAAAGTTAAAAAAGGCTGTTTATGGTCTTAAACAAGCTTCTAGAGCATGGTATAAAAAGGTAGATAACTGTCTGTTAGCGAGCGGTTATAAAAAGTCTAAGCTTGAACCATGCATGTATACGAAAAATGTAAATAAGTTTAAAACTATCGTTACTTTATATGTTGACGATTTTTTTGTTTTTTCAAATGATGAAATTGAAACAAAAAATTTAAAAGATGTTTTAGCAAGTAAGTTTGTTGTTAAGGACCTAGGACAGGTTAAGCAATGCTTAGGAATGTCTGTAAATATTAATAAAGAAAAGGGGATAGTTACGTTGAGTCAAGAAGGTTACATTGACCAATTGTTATGTAAATTTAATATGACAGATTGCAAAACTGTTGATACTCCTATGGAGAGTAAATTGAATTTAATTAAAAGTCAGAATATTGAAAGTCAAGTACCGTATCAACAGCTTATTGGCAGTTTGTTATATTTGGCAGTGTTAACTAGACCTGATATTTTGTTTTCTGTTAGTTATTTAAGTCAGTATAATAATTGTCATAGTAATGAACATTGGTTATACGCAAAGAGAATACTTAAATATTTAAAAAGAACTAAGAGTTATGGTTTGAAGTATTTAAAAGATGGTAATTCAGCAATTAAAGGTTTCGTTGACGCTGATTGGGCGAGTAATGCTTTGGATAGAAGGTCATATACGGGGTTTTGTTATATGTTATCTGGCAGTGTCATTTCTTGGGAATGTAAAAAGCAAAAAACGGTAGCTTTGTCAAGTACCGAAGCTGAGTATATGGGAATAACCGAAGCTTGTAAAGAAGCAGTTTATTTGAGAAACCTATATAATGAAATTACTAATAAAAAGTTAATAATTAATTTGTTCAATGACAATCAAAGTGCATTAAAGCTATCAATGAATCCTGTGTTTCATAAAAGGTCGAAACATATTGATGTAAAGTATCACTTTTGTAGAGAGTGTATAGTTAATAACATTGTCAAAATGGAATATGTGAGTTCAGCTAATATGCCAGCTGATTTACTTACAAAAGGTTTAGGTGTTAGCAAACATTATATATTTATGGAGTTGCTGGGTATTGTAACAGTTTGAGATGTTTTATAATTTTTGTATTATTTTGATATAGTGGGGGTGTTAGTTTATATCAAAATATGTATTTATATAAAACCTCTGTTCAATATTGTCGTGTACTTATTAAGAAAATAAAGTGTCACTTCGTTCATGTCTCTTGAAGACGTAGTTTTATTATAGTTCGTGTATCTGATTTATGTATTACTCGTAGACATATGTAGTAATTGTATATAGTATTTTATAAGTCTATATATCTATTATTCATATATATGTATTTTTTATGCATATGTTTATACGTATATATTATTATTTATGTATTTATTTATTGGTTGATTATTTACTTTTATTATATATGTATTTTTGTGCACGCCTACTATCAACTCTCGTACACCATTCTGGGTTGGTTGGTAGAAAATGCTGTAATAGCGTTAAGTCCGCCCTTTGTACAATACATTGTTCTTTTTGTGCAATAAAGTATAAAAAAATATCATAAAGATAATCAGTAATTGTGTTAGATAGTTTGTTTATTGAGGAAGACTTAACTTAATTACATCACGCTACGATTCATAGGAGCAAAGCATTAACCATAAACGCGAGTGAAGCCGCAAGTGAAAGCTAGTCTAGAATATGCCTAATTCATTCTTGTCTTAATAAACAAAATATATAACCATTTTTCTATCCAATCATTTCATTGATTATTTAACATCTAAGTTATCACTTTTCTCAAAAAATGTAGCAATTAGCAAAAATTTATATCTCTAATGACGTTTTTTTATTATCGTTTTTTTTCGTTTTAGTAGTATGTAAACATACTCGTAAAATACAAATAAAAATACCTCGTGATTATCATACAGTACGAAGCTTATGGGCTTCTATGGGACGCACGCCATATGCTAATTTGTTGTGCATTACAAGAGTTAAACCAGCTAAACTGTTAATAGACACAGATTGTTGATATAATCAACACGCATCGAATACTTTATTTCTAAGGGAATTACGAGAAAAATACATTTTATGACAGATTTCTTTGAGAAAGTTGTAGGAATAAAATATCCGCATTATGAGTACACACATTAAACCTTCATTTTATCCTTTCTCTAAGGTTCTATGAATCTTCATATGGATCATAGTGATGCGTAGATTTAGTATCGCTGGATTTCATATATGATGATTAAAATACATATTTGTAATTTATAAATGTATGCAATAACAAAATTTCAAAAGATTGCCTATCGAGTTTCTTGCCGGTTCTTTTCGGTTGAATCTATTTTCCAAACCGTGGATTTAAATATTTTTTGTTTGTTTTGTCGATTCAAAAGAGATTTTAAAAACCTACTTTAATAAAGTATATATTTTTTTAGCAATTTATCTCTTATCCGGCAACAGTTTCGTGGCTCTGCTGGTATTAAAAAGGCTCATGGGTAGCGCTGATCACTTTTCATAGGGTGAATCGCTCATGAACCCGTTATATTAATAAAAAAATAAACTCGAAATTTCTACTTCAATTTTAATGCAATTTTCTTATTACTTTAGAATTACTTTACGGGGAAATAACATTTGCTACTTTGTTTTAAAAATTATTGTATTTTGTTGCAGTATACGGTATACCATTTCATGTTTTTTGAATAAGAGAACAAGTCATACTTCTTAATTACATAAAGTACATCAAAACACCCCATTACTAGGTTTTATTTACGCAGTTTTGTTTTTATTTTGAAAATATTTCGTATTTATGTTCGCAATATTCAGAGCACTTTTATTAAAATGTTATACAATGATCAAAACAAAGTTTAATAAATTGAATTTCGCACACCACTGTCCGCGACGAACGAACAACGTGATCAAATTGTGAATGAACTCGCGAAATTTCTATTCACCTAAATTATCTGCGGGATAACATACTGCGGTTAAGTTTTATACTTATAAAAATGTAATTACGAATTTAATTTTTAGATAAAAAAAATAAATTAAAAAAAATATTATTGGGTTCAAAATATAATTTTTGTTATTGTACTTTCTCGTGTTAAAATAAAAATAGTAGACATAAAAAGCTTTCGTTTATAGCTGTTAATTTGTAGACGTAAAATAAATAAAAAAAAAACGAATAAATAATAAAAATCCGGTCATGTATAAATCTGAATCACATACAAAGGGCTCCGTACCATCACATAAGATATTATACTCAGCTTTTTGAATATTATTGTAAAAGAAAAGACACGCTAAAATATTTTATTATTTGTCCGCGTACAGACATTGGAAACACAAATTTTGTGAAGAATAATACTCATTTATTTATTATTGTGAAGAATTATATTACGGCTCATGAGATACAGTCCTGACAGACATACGTACAGACGGACAGCGGTGGCTTAATAATAGGCACGGTGGTACTCTTAGGGTACGGGATTCTGAAAAAGAAGTGAATTCTACCCAGCAGCTATTATATATTAATATTAACTAACATAGAGCCTACCTATATTCTACTGACTTCAGCTCTCGTATATAGATTTGCTCGATCGGGGCGGTACCTTTTTTTTTTATTTTGGGAAGGCATTTACGCAAGAAACATAGTCTCAGGCGGGTATATGGGACTCCCGGACTTAGACGTTGAACCGGATTACCCACTAAAAAAACATCCTTACCACGCCTCTCTTGGAGCATCACGGGATCGCTGAGGTGCATTCGACTGTGTCGAACTACACCAATTAATTCGTCCAAAAGGTTTTACAACGGGGGAAAAGATGCGCATAGCGTCTTCTTCTTCGTCCCGGCTGGGCTCTCCTGGGGGAATCAGCAGAAGCACTTGGCTCACGGCCCCTCTCCGTGGCCTCCTTCTGTGCGATTACATCTTCCCCGAAGGAGGTAACAGCCGACCATCCTTGTTTGTTTTTGAGCATGACAGCAACCAAGCCTGGCAAAGAAATATTCTCTGCAACTATTTCTCCACTGTTATGTGCCGCACATCGGGGCGGTGCCTTACTCTCCCAGAAGATCAGGGTGAAATTGTTAATATTTTAATTTACTTTATAAACAAAGTACTGAAAATAATACAATATAGAAATGTCTATTTCATAATTTTATTTGTAATAAATAAGCCGAGAATGTCCAGCGTATAGAACATGTTTTTCCCGCATGATTTATTTATGACATAAAAAAACATAACATAATATGAATGAGCCATTCAAATACATGACTAAACATTTTATAATATAGTTGTGTTTCTTAAGCTCCTTCTGCATGCCTCTCCTAACTTCCAGTGCTGCAAGTGTCCTCTGACACATCATTTAACATCAGGTGTCTTGACAGCTCCTTTGCAAGCTACTTTCTAAAAATATATAAAAAAGCAGCTAATAAATTGACACCTACAAGAGCAAACAAACAAAGTATTAGTTCCCTACCTAATGTTAGAATTATAACATCGACATTTTCGCAATTATTTCACACAAAGTAATTCGCAACCGTCTATAAAAGCGTGATAATCCACAAGTTCATAATTATTAATATGTAACAAAGTGGCCCTTATCCACACCATATGTCTTAACACACGAAATTAACAATTCCCGTTTATAATCTTCCAAACGCAATTTAATAATACACTGCTCCGTCGAGTACGTTTTCATATTAAATAGTTGGAGCGTTCTATTAATCCCCGTTTTCAGCGAAATTGTTTCTTGTAATTACGCTGTGAATACGTTTACCAATTTATCGAAGGTTTTATTAATTTTCTGAAAGGTATTTACATATTTATTTGAGCTGGTCGCCGGACATGAGGATCTGACGAATGATCGTGAGTTCTAATTTGAACAAGTACCTAAAATATTTTTAAAAAGTTTTTTTTTTTTTTTAATATTGAACTGCATGTATCGTAAAAAAATAACATATGTGCATTTTAAATGCATCTTCTTTATGCAGCCTTCGTCCATATTAATTTTATTAATCCCCGTCCAAAAATAGGGGAGTTTAAATTAGATTTTTGTATCTGTTTATTTGTGTGTCTGTCTGTAGTATCATAGCTTCCAAGCGACTGGATCAATTTCAATGTTTTTATATTTATATGTTATTAGCTATGAAAAATTTATGAAAATCTATTCAGACGTTTGAAGGTTATCAACTATTTTCTAGTGGTTGAAAAGATCTGAGCAACTTCTGCTAGTACAATGGCCTTGAAATTTACTATACTGTAAACGATATTAAAATAAGACAAATTCGTAACGTTGACCTGTTACCGCCGAATCCACTGAAATCAGCAGGATGCATAACTCATAACATAAGGAGTTTTGACAGCTAGAATCTTAATTAGGTTCCTCTTAATTTTTTGTTTCTCTACTTTGCCAAAATTGAGTCAAAACAATGGTTGACCCCTTTTCGAATTTCTCTAAGACTAAAGCACTATGATTTTTATATGTATAGATTTCATTAAATGTAAAGCAACATAATTAAGTACATGCCTTCCATTATAGAGTTAACCGTATTACCGCCACCGAACCGCATATTTAACAAGCAGCCTTGAATATAGGTTTAGATCGTGTCTGACATCACGCTAATATTGGCGTAATTACCCCAACTCGATGTAGAACATACCCCAGGGTACTCCAGATATGCAATTGCAGTGAAAGGTATTTTATCCAACGATAAATCGAGTGGAAATTAATGCAAGTTTCTAGAAATTATGTTGATTACTCCCGAGTCGATATCAGGGGAATATTTTTTTATATATTTACATAAAAGACATAGATAAGTATTTATACGTTAAATACAAATCATATCTGAAGGGAATGGTGGTAAGTAATGTTATAGGATTTTTTTTCCCTTTCTCGTCTTAGTTTTTTAGTGAACCCGGTAGATGGCGTTGTGATTGGATACCATCGTACAGTAAACGATCTGACGGCTCCGCTTGTAAAAATTATACATTTTTTTTTCTTTTGGATTAATTTACTTTAGCATTTATAATAATAATAATTTTCAGTATAATATTTTTATTTGCTTCAGTACCTCGGAATAAATATATTTCTAGATAAGAATTACATTTACAAGTTCTATTCCCAAGCTTTTATTTAAGATTTACATAACTTGTTTGTCATTGATTTGCACCTCATAAAATTTACTGTGATTATTGTTAACATATACAGCTTTCGTAACTCAAGACGCATCAGTTAATAGGTTACAGAGTTATTTTATGTTAATTATGTGAGTCAAACTTACAAATGTGATTCGCGCCTATAGAAGTTAACAAAAGATTTTAGGAAGATGACAGCAATATTTTGTTGTTAAACATCATCTGTCATACTACAAAAGACGCATTAAAACCATGTTGAACGCGTGTCTAACTAAACAGTGTTTAAACATTAATCATTGCTTAAAACATTATCTAAATTGCTTTACAGCGAATAAACTCATACAAAAACTTATTGATAAAATGTTACATGTACGTTACATTTGACAGCTGAAATAGGTTTTAGACATCTATTAAACTCACTTAAACGTATGTTAATCTATATCTAAAGCATGTTTAACTCAAAACTGTGCTTAGACGCGGATTCGTAGTACGGATTTTTATAAACACGCGTTTAACGTCTGTTTAAATATTTTGTAGTAAGGCAGCATATTGTTTAGAATCTCTGCCTAATTCCCATTTTCCTAAGTTTATTTTTTTTTAATTCGTGCTACTAGTCGAAAACGTAGTTTGTTTACATTATTGTTAAATCTGTGACGTATGTCTGTGTTTACAAAATACAAAATTAAATAATATGATATAAAAAAAATTCAGTTCAATCGGTTAAAGATATCTGCTTCAAAATTCAATTGCAAAATTCCCCTGAAAAATTGGTACATATTTACATTGCAAGTTAAATAAAAGCTTGTAATAACTAAGCTTTACCTCAATGGGATGAACGACGTGGTACCGCATAAATACAAATACACAAACATTGATTTTTTTCTCTATTATATTACGTAATTATAAACAGGTTGAAGTATACATACTAAATTTAGTACACAATAAAATGATCTACTACATGTAGTTGAAATCGCTAGGGAAAATAAATTTATATGAATATTCATGAGGGCTTTGTCATTGTTATTTGGAGTGCTTCAAAATTTGATGTACAATTTGAGTCCATTCGCATTACAATGGTAATTATAATTTTATACGTATGACATACTTACAATAGTGCTTAATTAGAAGTGATATTTCGATGCTAATAAGCAATACTGTGTCAACCCACAAAAAGTCAAATTCGGGGATATTAATGTATTCTGATAGTGCGCTACGTACTCAATATTAAAACATTTTAAGCGTCATCTAAACTAAATAAGTACGAGAAAAAGTTCCCTAATTTAATGTCTCGAATATTAAAGAGTGGTGAAAATTTTGTGATATAAAATAATCTTATTGAAATAAAACTATTTTAAACGGAATTAAATCGCGTATATTAATTACTTTTATTATCCCGACGTTTCGAGCAGTTTGCAGCGTTCGTGGTCACGGGTAGACTAAGGTGACATTTGTCTATTTGAGATTTTAGAAAATATTATTTACAACTACCGCCAACGGTTTCTTAGATGGTATCTTGAATAACGTTCCGGTTGCACGCAGAAGGCACTAACTGTATCTTGGGATTTTAAATTTTTAATAAGTGGATCCCAGGTGTTCGAAAGTCTCCCACCATCTTCTCTATTGAAATTCGGATGTTTTTGAATTTCAATAGCCTCGCGTATCATTCTAGGAATGAGTCTGTGTTCTCTAGCGAGGATCTGTGGTTTATCAAATCGGATAAAATGGTTAGGTTTATCCAAGGCATGTTCACAAAGTGCAGACTTTGAAGAACGCCTATTTTTGACATCTCCTATGTGTCTCTCTCTAATATGTAATCTCATTTATTAGAAAAACTTATTATTAGATAAAACTTTTCATTATACCAATATGCTTTTAATTAATTATACCTTTTATCACATGAGAAAAAAAAGATGGATAATCAAGAAAAGGTTTGACATCTTTAGATGCCATTTTCTCAAAACACGTGTGGCTTGACACAGTATTGTAAATCAGTGTCAATTTAATAAATAGGTTTGAAGGTTTTATAATTTGTTAGGAAAAAAGCTACCTACAAGTAAGAAGTAGTACATTATATGGATGCTTATGAACAATACAGTGTCCAGCCACAGGGTCATCATTTTGAGAAAATGGCGTCTAAAGATGTCAAACCTATTCTTAACAAAATTGTTTGAATACGTATATAATTCATCTTTTCTTTTCCATTTTGATAATATATCTAACGACTTGAAAAATATTTTAATGATGTTAAATACATGTCGCATTATTTGAATACATTAATATATACGAATCCGACTTTTTGTGACTTGACACAATATTACTCAGCCACCATATTATAAGTCAGGGGACCAATATTCTATCTCTTGGGTTTAAGAGTCTACTTGCAGTTACGGGCGCCACAGTATTGTTACTGATATTTTATGATTTTTTTACTATAAAAATTTACAGAAAAACGAGCAGGCGAGACATCTGATGTTACGTGATCACCGCCGCCCATGGATATTTGCAGCACCAAACAGGCCACAAATGCGTTGCCAGCATAAAAAGGAATAGGGGTTGATAGAAATTAACGAAAGGAATAGGAAAGGGAGTTAATCTTCCGACTCTCTTACTCACCGTACGATATATATATGTACTTTTAAACATGTCTCAAAAATTTTTTCCGACACATGTAGGTTTCGTCACGATTTTTCCTTCATCACTAAGCACGAGATTAATTAAACACGAATTTAGCATGTGAAAACTCAACTGAGCTAGCCGGGGTTTGAACCTACGAAAATCGGTTGAGACCAACGTGCTGCAACCACTAAGCCATATCGGTATAATATACGTGATATACGTATGTGTAATTAAATCTAAAAATGAATTTTTAAAACGATCCTCCTTAAACATTTCATGACCGGACAAACCATCGATTACAACCAATTCATACATAAAGCAGGTGATAAAGTATCCTCGATCCCATACAGAATGACTCATAAAATTACAAGTATGATCATGAACTTCGAACGTAGCCGTATATCCAGCCGGTGAATCAGGTCTTGCATAATGTATGCTGCCGACAATCCTGACACGGAGCCGAGTCTACTACTTACGAAGAATAGAATTTATGAACCGAAAAATACAGCCACGCAAAATATTGGAAACGTGATGTAAATTTTTCAATCTGCAACGTAGTCATGGTGTATATGATATTTTTTCGACAAAAGAAATCGTTTCTAATATTATTGGTAATTAATAAGTGCTGGAATGGATGCTGCACTAACCATGGCGCTCAAGCTATTAAGTTTCTAGCCGGTTCTTCTACATTCAGAACCGATGGTAGCTGTAGTGGCGATTCAAAGGTGCACGTGAATAAAGTATATTTTGATTTTGAAAAGATGATGAGTTCCATACTCGCCCATCACTTTTTAAATGATATACGAATTCAGAACGTTTTCAAATTATCAAACTTGATCGATTTATATTTCTTCTTTCCGTGCGTATATCTCCTCCTAAGGGGCTCCATTTATATTTTGTGAAGTTTTGTGTGTATGTGTGTTTGAGTGGCCCTTAAATGATGATATTTTTCATTCATATAATTAACAAAATTCCTTCTTAGTAAGCACCTACTAGCACTTGTAGTTTCTGAGATTTCGTGGTGAGTTAATACGTAGTTATAACGTAACGTATCGTATAAAAACTGATTAGATTCTTTTAATTTTCCTAGTCGACTAATTTCTTTTCGTCAAATTCGTTGTTATATTAAATAATTTAGAACTTCAATGAGCGGATAACAAATAACATTACTTTTACTTTTGGCCCTGGAAAATAAAATGATTCCCAGAGGATATTCTGTAAACAACATATCTCTGAAATAAAACCCAGTGCTATAAAACTCAGGAACAGAGCACGTATAGTCTAAAATAGTATGAGAAGTACTCAAGCGTATTTTATACGTACGGACTTCTATTGAAAACAAAAACTTTCGACCAGACTTTTTCCCGAGGGATGTCTGTATAGATAGATATATTGTGCATAAAGACTTTAATTCAATATAAATACAACCGTAATAAATAATAGCAATAGTAAAAATATCATTTATAAGAACGTCTGTTGTCGGGCGGCTGCCGGGCCCGAGCGGTCCGGTCGCTTTAAGGACGGCCTTATTTTGAACACCCGACCCGAAAAAAGAGTGGTGTTATAAGTTTAACAGATCGGTTTATATATGTATCAATATCTGTGTATCTATGTATTTGTCTGTGGTATCGTAGCTCCCTAAGGAATAGGCCCATTTTGATGCATATATTTTTTTGTTTGAAAGCTGAAATCATTGAGGTGGTTCTTAGCTTTCATTCATGAAGATCTGGTAAGACGTTTGAAGGTTGTCACCTTTTGATCTTTTAAAGAAGATCCAAAAGAACGTGCAAAGTTGACTAGCAGAAATAGAAGAGTGAAGCCTGGGACAAACCAGGATTACTTATGAGATGAGGTTTTAACAATTATGTATACCGATTCGCATTATTCATGAGTGTCAATCAAATTCACATTCACGTAAAATCACATATTACAGCATCTCAGTACCTTTTCGTAATACAATCAAAAGAATTCTTATTTTTGAAATTATTATCTTAATAAAAGGGAATATTATATTCTGTTCACCCGAACTTATCTTGTTACTCTTTGTATTACAAGCCAAGCTTAAACCGCTTTTGGCTTCAGATTAAATAAACAATGCATGACGGCAAAAGCTGTTACCGAACATGCTGACGTTCCTCAAAGGCTTACTTTGATATTTTAGCATTTATAAGTTATCTATCTGAGTTATATTTTAGTCAGTAAATGTAATATTTTAATTCGAATTTACTTATTTTTTGTGTAGCAATCTTGACGTCTGTTCCGAAGAAAACACATGTCAACGACGCGACGTGGCGTCGTTATTTTTTGTTTGATTAAAAAAAAAAATCATATCGTCCATACCATTCTACTACAATTTTTAGTCGTGATTTTTTACGATGCAAGTTATGACGTAACGTTGCATCGTTATTTATTGTTTGATTTTAAATAATGAATCATATCAACGATGCGATGTCGCGTCTTAGTTTTTTACCATACAAGTCGTTGATTTTTATAAGGCGATATCAAAGCGTTTCACGACATCATAATATGCCATGACGTAACGTCGCATTGTTATTTTTTGTTTGATTTTATATAATTAATTATATTAACGTAGCAATTATAGTATCATCAAATCGTAATTTTTTACGATGCAAGTCGTAGATTTTCAGGACAGGACGTCGCACCGTTTGGCTACGACGTAATGTGTCGAAACGTAATGTTGCATCGTAGTTATATGTTTTAGCATTTACATATACATATCTCCGAATATATCTGTCATTGCTTATAATAAAAATGTGATTCTTAAGTTTTTCTTTCTACAGACGTATGTATAATAATTCATTGTTTCTAATTATTTGTATAATGATAAAATGTTGAAAAAATATTATATTATGCTCATATCCGTAAGAAGAGCCACGCATGTTAAAAACTATTGTCATAGTATGTTTCTTCAAAATCTGTTCAGCCATTTTCACGTGACACGTGGACAGAAAGAGAGAAATTTTTTTCAAAGATTGTAGATTCACTCTCAGTCTGCAAATTGGAAAAAATGCAATGAGTCAATTTAACAATATATGTATATCATAGTAAAATATTCACATATACCACGTGATCGTTATCTGGCGTCGATCGACTAGTGCATAGGTAAAACACTATTCAAGTTTCCATCGCATTACTATGTAAATTGGATTTCTGAGCGAGTGATACAATAGGTGTAGTCGTTGGCACAACTAATCGATTTTAGTTGACTATGCGATTTAAAGATTGAACACATATGTGAGTCTTGTGACTAAAAGCAGTAAAAATTAGCGCCTCACTGGCTGTCTTTTACGGTTGGACTCGCGTTTATGTTACTGCTTCGCCCCTATGAGTCGTAGAGTGATGTAATATAGCCTATAACGTTCCTAAGAAAATAAACTATAAACAAAAAAAATATTTTTTAAATACTTTCTGAGATTAGCGGCTTTAAACAAAAAAACAAACTCTTTAGCTTTATATCATTAGTTATATACTACTACTACTACTAGATAATACGTAAATCTATAAATACGAGAAGAATTGAAAATTGGACGCTGATAAGCAATACTGTGCTAAGCCACACGGACTTCGTTTTGAGAAAATGGCGTCAAAAGATGTCGAACCTATTCTTAATTGTTTGAACATATATTCGTCTTTTCTTTTCTATTTTGATAAAATGAATAATGAATCAAAAGCAGATAGATTTCTTTAATATGTTATTTAATAATAGGTTTTTAAATATTTAAGATTATTTTATAAATTGCAAAATATGGAACGAACCTGAAATTCGAAGCATTGAGTTAAGAAACTTTTTTTCATAATTATTTAGTTTAGATGACTTGAATTTTTTTTTGAATAATGTTAAATAGGTTACGTTGTATCCAAATACATCAATATCTCCGAATTTGACTTTTTGTGGGTTGACACATTATTGCTTATCAGCATCCAATTAAAAAAAAAAGAAACATTATATATTCATTGAGACCATTTCAACCTAACACGAATATTTCTGCTGGCAGTTAGTACGCACCTGTATTATTCTAATACCTTTAACACAATTGTATAGCTTATTTTTCTTTACTTGTATTTATTTGGTAACAATACCCTGAACGAACATTTACGAATTTTCGAATATTTCTTTGTTATGCATTATAAAAAATGATTCAGTTCAAACATTCAATCGATAATTTGTTATCCAACTCTTATGATAGGAATACGCCATTTTTCTCTGCTAAATAAAATAAATAAAGAAAAATAGACTCTATAGTAAATTTTGAATCAATCAGACCCATTGAAGTTGCTCGGACCCTTTCAAATACCTAGAATAGAAACCTTCAAACTTCATTATAAATAATTACTGACAACTATTTTAATTACTTTTCTTTAAAAAAACGCTTTAATCCATTCACATACAAACAAACAGCCACACACAGCTGACAACTATTTTAATTACTTTTCTTTAAAAAAAGCTTTAAAATAATCCATTAACATACAAACAAACAGCCACACACAGACAAAAAAAGATACAGTTCTACTAATTTTGGTTCGGAAGTTAATAACTGATAATAATAATACAAGAAATTAAAATTAATTATTTCGCACAGATGTGGCACTGCCTGTAGATATATTTCCGTTGTCTCCGTTTCGCAAACGTGTTCGAACCTTTAGTTTAAGGCAGTAAGCGCGTCTACTGTAGTTTAATGGTATTAGTTCTAGACGAAATTCTGGTTCGATACATCATAGTATATACATACGTACATATCTATATTTGGAACTAGTCAAAATGGGTTCAGAAATAATTAAATTGAATTCCGTCGATATCGGAAAACCAAATTCATGATTAAATGCAATGTTTTCTTTACTTTACGTACGTAGGAGGAAGTAAAAAGATATTTTTAATTATTAACGCAAAAGTAATAAATTTAGGAGAGTTGGAAGCCTTATTTGATTTCGTTTTTCGGTTTGCCTTTTCTTTTCTTACTCCCTATTGCCCTTTATCCCTTATTTCTAGGCTACACGTCAGCTCATATTTCCGTTATTAACAAACAAAAGTTATTGAATATCGTTTTAAGTTTTTGACCTTTTTTTAACCTTCATAAGATCTTCGGGTTAATTTTAACCCATTTTCTGATAAAATGTAATTTTCTCACAAAATAAACAATTAAAGGGTTTGATATTCTGGAAGGGCAGCGGGTGCGCATGCGCATGCGTTGCCGAGGCCTCTCAATATCTATGTTGAGGAAACCATCGCAGGGGTTTTTGTGGGTACAAATCTCCACAAACCCGACCTCCCCCTCCCAGGAATCGGGTATGTATATGAAGATTTCCCCTGCTTAAAGAAAAACAAAAAAAGGGTTTGGTATTCCATAATTTTTAATTATTCGCTTCAAAAAACTTTTCCTTGTTTTGTGTTTATCAAAAACATTTATTTGATTCTTCATATAATAAAAACGCAAGATTTCCAACAAATATTTAAATAAATGAACAATAGCGACTACAGTTTTAATAAATTAACCAAAAAGTAGTTATTATATCAAAGGATAGCAGTACATCGCCTATTAAACTATGTACACTCTATCATCAGCAGCCGGATCTATCAGCTTTGTATAGACTATTCATGAAGCTACACCAATATGATGCAATTACATCAGCTCAGTATTATATTCCCCGGAGCACCCCTAGTGGATAATTACAGAGATGGATCTATCGACCTCAACGATTACTTTGACTGCTAATTATTATATAATCGTAACTTTCATGTTGATATTAAATGGCTCGTATCGCAATTTAATATTTTAACACCGTTTTATTTGCTTAACGTTTTTCAAAGTGCTACATATTGTCGAAGATTCAACATATTTTTTTTAATCAAACAATTAATTGAGTGATAATATCATACAGTAAGTTTTAACACTGAACAGAAAATATCAAAAGAAAAGGAAAACAAATACAAAATAGAATAGCCTATTATCTCAAACAACATGAACTAATATTAACAAACATTATTACACTTTTCTATGTCAGAGACAGTGTGACATTTTGTGACATAAACATGACATGGGGTATCTCTAGTGATAACGTCTTTCAAACACCTACATGGTTCTAGTAATGACTATGTCACGAAGCGCCTATTTATTACAAAATGATACTTATCATACATCTGAATTAAGTAAATATTAACATATAGAATATAATACTCAAAACCTGTTCGTGACACAATCAAATGGTATGCCAGTACCAGGTACTTGCATTCAAAAATACCGCTTTCTTTCGCCTTTTCATCAATTCTACTTACGTGACGTTTGTAGGCATTTCATTTTAATACATGCAGTGTAATAGCACCTGTATTTCTGGCTCAGTGTATATATGGCTACTGATAAACAATAATGTGTCAACCCACAAAAAGTCAAATTTGGAAATATTGATGTATTTTGATACTACGTCACCTATTTAACATTATTAAAAAAAATAAAGTCATCTAAACTAAATAAGTATAGAAAAAAGTTTCTTAACTCAATGTTTCGAATTTCAGGTGCGTTCCATATTTTGCAATTCATAAAATAATTTCAAATATTTAAAAACTTATTATTAGATAAAATATTAAACAAATCTATCTGCTTTTGATTCAATATACACTTTATTAAAATAAAATAGAAAAGATGAGTATATATGTATGTACGTCTTCAAACAAATTTATTAAGAATAGGTTTGACATCTTTAGACGCCATTTTCTCAAAACGAAGTCCATGTGGCTTGACACAGTATTGCTTATCAGCGTCCATATCATAAAGAGAAAGCAAGTACAGACTGAGATCTCACTCTTATAAAGATTTAAGTAAGTTGTTTGCACCTGATCGAATTTACTCTCAATGACTATATAGGTAGTAACAGCCTATATATGTCCCACTGCTGGGCTAAGGCCTCCTCTCCTATTAAGGAGATGGTTTAAAGCTTAATCCACCACGCTGCTCCACAGCGTGTTTGCGGATATACATGTGTCAGAATTTCTCCCGACACATGCAGGTTTCCTCACAATGTTTTCCTTCACCGCCGAGCTCGAGATGAATTTAAACACAAATTTAGCACTTGAAAAATCAGCGGTGCTAGCCGGGGTTAATGATAAAAATAAAGATAAAGACCGACGTGTTTTAACCCCTAGACCATCTCAGCTCATCACTGCCTATATGTTTGACAACAATTACATTCATAAGGTTAGCTTAATATAATATATAATGTATGTATACTCATGTAACCTTAACAGTTTAAGGTTACATGAGTATACATATGTCAATTACAAGAGTGTAACATACAAATGTTCTCTCCGAACAAGACATTGACTAGTGTAATCCGACGTCGTTGTAAGGTGTCATTATGACTGACCAATATGCTAATTTTTTTTAGAACATACCGACAAAAATGTATCATTGAATCTCGTTCAAAGTTTTGCTTCACCGTTCATCTAAAAATTTAAATATTGTAATTTTAAAAAACCCACAAATGTGGTTGTTTTTAGGCTTAAAATTGTTTTCATTTACATATAACTTTTGGCTAGAATAGTAAAAAATCTGAAATCAAAGATATGACCATCTTCCACCCATGTTTTCAATTTTATCAGAATGTTAAATGTTTGAAATCGATATTCTTCTGACGGGTCACGACACACCCAGACCAGTGAGAGACAAGTGTACTTCTAGCATAAATCTCTAAACCAATGTACTAAGACTCATCTTAATAGCTGATATATTCTTGTACGTGCATTATATACCCGACAGTTATATCAGGGTTCACATAATGTATGCTGTCGACAATCCTGACACCGAGGCGACTCTATTACTCAAGAGGCATAGAATTTATGAACCGAATAATATCGAGTCGTAAGATATTGAAAACGTGATATAAATATCTTTCGATTTTGTTTTTTTTTTATTTGATATGTATGTATACGTTTGAAGGTTTTCTCTTTTTAATGATAATTGAAAATGTATTGTATTGATAAAAAATTATAAGTGTATTTAAATGAAGACATATAATAAGGATGACCCCCAAAAAAAATTAAAGTCATGATTTATTGTGTCATCTAGAATGTAATTCTTTGATCATTAATAGAATAACTTTAAGTAAGCGTGTCATTTACTAAAATATATTTTACCAATATTTTTTATGTTAATTAAATTGTTTATAAAAATTAAAAATTAGTTTCCAACATCGTAAATTTCTTTTGATATTAAATTTTATTTCTTTATTTTACTCACTTTTTACACCATAAACATGAAAGGTATTTCTAATTTATTTGAACCCAAATGTAAAAATTCAATTCATCACGTTCTTTATTGAAGGTCACATGATACATCCTTTTGAAAGAACGTGTACGTATGTCAAACGAGTCGGACATCTGCCCATCCTCTAATCAACGTCAATACAACCTGCGGCGCGGCAAGCATTTTTAAAGACACAGAATAGGACTTTCAACCTTCAGATTTGAAGTGGATTCCAATATTTATTTATTTTTATCTACATACACGACCTACTACCCGGTCTATTATTATCTACTGACACCTCATTCATTAAAACCGGTTCAATAATTTAGACGCTACGGTGGAACATACACATATACATACACACATTGACTGCCAAATAATCCTTCCCTTTAGCTTCAGCGTAGTCGGGTAAGAAGTCTGTTTGTGTTTAAGATACATACAAATAAACAGTTCACATTAACATTTGAACACAGACACACCCATAACAGTTTCATTCTATATAGATATGAAATATTAAACTTCAATGACAACAAGAAATAATGGACGTTGAATATTCATGAATGCTATGTCATTGTTATCTGGTGCCCATCCAATAGTGCATAGGTTAAACACTATTAAAGGTCCCGTCGCATTAGTATGCAAATTGGAATTCTGTGCGTACAGCACAGTCGACGGAGCCGTCGATCGCAACGCAACTAATCGATTGATAACTTACAGCTTGTCGGCTATACGTTTAATAAATAACAATTATGATATAATCTTTGGAACCAGCGTGACCAGTGTTAACTGATCTGGTGCAATGAGAAAATACATTTTCAGTACAGTTTATTGTTAATCAGTCACAACAATCATAATGATAATTTCTATTTAATAGCTTGTTATCAAAATCATATGATTATGAGTCTTAGGTAGGGTAATTATTTTCCGGGAGAGGGTCGATTCCGCTCGATGAGGACAACCGGGATGTCGTCCTTCCCCTAGCCTCACCAGCGCCCGGGGTCGTATAAATATGGCGCGCCCTCGTGCCGTGGGTGCATAAGATGGGGTTCCCACGCATTCGTTTCATTACGGCCGCGAGGAGGACGACATGGCCTCGAATTGCCGTACGCACTAGTAAAGGGTGGGGAAAGGCAAGACCTCACTTTGCCCTCCTGAGACGAGCTTTGCCAGCCACGAGTGGTGCGTCGCACGGAAGGGGCTAGGGGTACGCAAACGCAAACGATCCCGTGGCCTTTCCATTTCCGCGCTGAGGAAGGCCATTGCAAGGGTTTAAAGTTTCACGAAACCCAATAACCCCTGTGAAAACAAAATAAAAAAGGATCATTATTCTAATGTAAAAGATAATCGACAAACACTTAAGATTGTGGAAGTCCGACAGCAATCGCCCTGTGGAATTAATAACGTGGCAAGAACGTCTTTTTAAAACAAAACCGTCTTCAAAATCAAAATACCTACGAAATTTCGTTGACTTTGATGAACCACTTATTGTAGTTATTTTAATTTTGAAACCAACTGCTGCATTTGTATGATCAATACAGACGTTTGCCGTGAGTGGGGATCGTACCCAAGACTGTAAGAGTTTTAGTCAGTTGAATGACCACTGTACTGACTGTGTATCTGTTGATATTATTGGAATGGAAAATGTTTTATTATATTATACTATTGCGATTACACACACACATGAATAAAAATATGCGTTTATCTTAACATAGACGCTTCCCGCCGTCTGTACACTTAGATCGTAAACTACGCAACAGATTTAAATTCGGTTTTCTTCAATAAACTAAGAGATTCAAAAGGGAGGTTTATACGTATAATAGAAGCATGGTATAATAAATAAATGCTGATAATTCAAAAGATTTGTAATGGTATGTCGTAAAAACAATACTACACTCGTGCGAAGCCGGGGCGAGTCACCAGTCCAGGACACAACTTATTCCCATTTCAAATTCTACACGAATTCATTAATCTACAACGCAGATTAAAAAAGTCACGTGTGTATGTAACACATTCACCCACACTTATACATTTATAATGTTAGTTTGTCGTAAAATTAATGTTTACATGTCTTGCTTTCATGCTTCGATGCCTCTATCGACCGTGTGATTTGGCACACGGATAATTTGAGTCACGGAAACGGAAATGGGTAATTTATTTCGGTCGAGCAAGTACGAATTCAACGCTAACGAAGCATAGAAGGTAGTAGATATTATGAAAGTTATTAATAATCAAAAAGTAGCAATAGAGCTTTATATATAGATGCTAATAAGCAATAATGTGTTAACCCACAAAAAGTTAAATGTGGAGATATTGACGTATTTTCATACTGCATCACCTAATTAACATTATTCAATAAAAAATAAAGTGATATCAACTAAATAACTACGGAAAAAAATTTTCTTAATTATTTCGAATTTCAGGGTCGTTCCATATTTTGTAATTTTTACAATCATCTCATATATTAAAAAAAACTTTTTAATTAAATAATATATTGGATATATCAACCTGCTTTTAATTCATTTAACCTTTTATCAAAAAAGAAAAGAAAATATAGATAAATATAATTATCCAAACAAATCTATTAAGAATAGATTTGGCATCTTTAGACGCCATTTTCTCACATTATTGCATATATAACTGTGATGTAACCTTTGAGTCCACTGACAACAGCTCTTATTAGGGCTCGACCGACACTACCTCACTCTTACAGAAAATCGACGTAAAGTAGCTACAGTCAGTATTTTTCTTTACTTGTCTTAGGTAGAAGACAACTCTGGCGTGTTTCTGGCCACACATAAGAGTTAGATAGGAAATTATCGATTGAATTATTGAACTGAATCATTTATAATATTGTGATGAAAAAAATTCGTTCGGACCAAATAAAGAAAAATAGACTATAATATAGTTGTAATTCATACGATGATTGAGAAATCCGGAAGCCTAACCCCGCTCTCTATTCCTTTCCATATATCCTTGTTCATTTTTATCTCTTAATATTTTTTAAGCTGGCAACGCATTTGTGGCTCTTCTGATGCTGCAAATGCCCATACCGGCGGTGGTCACTTAACTTCATGTTTTCCGCCTACTCGTTTGCCAAGTATTTTATGAAAAAGAAACTTAAATTACACCTATAAAATTGATCAACTTTTATTATAAGTGATTATTTGGCATACCAATAAATGGAATGCAAATATTGCTTTTTGGCATGCCGCTTCCACCCAAAAGCTGCCATCTTAAAAATTTGGCATGTCAAGAGTAAAAGAGCCGAGATGGCCTAGTGGTTAAAACACGTCGATCTCAACCGATGATCGCAGGTTCAAACCCTGGCTAGCACCTCTGAATTTTCAAGTGCTAAATTAATGTTTAAATTCATCTCGAGCTCGGCGGTGAAGGAATACGTCGTGAGGAAACCTGCATGTGCCAGGAGAAATTCTGACACATGTATATCCGCCAACCCGCAGTGGAGCAGCGTGGTGGATTTAGCTCTAAACCTTCTTCTTAATAGGAGAGGAGGCCTTTGCCCAGCAGTGGGACATTAACAGGCTGTTACTTTACTTTACTACTTTACAAGAGTAAAATTAGTTCTTGTACGATTTACTTGTAAACCATTGTGGCTAGTTTTGTGCGAGCTACCGGCATTGGTATGTATCTCTTAAATTTAGCTATTTATGCAATAAGTAAACGATAAGCATTGAATAATTTAAGATGAATGTAACTATTCGTTGTTAAAAGAGTTAGTCTGCTTTAAATTACTTTATCGAAATACTTTCTACATATCTTTCTTATTTGCCTATATCCGCTTGCTTACTGTGAATTTTAAGTATTTCTATTGAAAGAAAATGTTTCTCGTGATATGTTTTTAATAATAGTAAAAAATACAAAGAAATATACAATTAAAAATCGAATACATCTCGCCCGTCACTTAATTGCGAACTGGTTGCTAGGCAACGTCGTCCACAGTGGCCAAAATTCTGGGTGTCGAAATACATGAGCTTATTACAAATTTATATAACATCACTAGTTTTCCGCCTGCGACTGCGTCCGCGTGGGATTCGGTTATATCGCACACGTTTTTACATTGCATTCTCGCAGGCAACGTGAATTTTTTAGGGAATCAAAGTATAAGCACCTATCCTTTCTCAGGCGCTAGACTGTACTAGAGAGCTGTACCAAATTTCATTGAAATCGAATCTGTAGTGTAGGCGTGATTACGTAACACACACACAGTAGATTTTCGCATTTAAAATATTATATACTAAGTAATGATACACACACAGCTAACGCTTTCGTTGTATACTATTTAGATACAGATGAAACCTGAATCAAATCATACGGTTCAACAAACAAGCACTGCGCTCAGAGCATTCTGTTCCATACCATATAAAAACAATAGCGTTAAAAATAAAAAACAGCTGCCGTTGAAACATATGTAACTTCACACTGTAAAAAAAATCTCGAAACGAAAAACCAAATCGATTTTAGATCAATGCAGCGAGGAAACAAAGCTGTAGAACGAAGTAATTATGATTACACAAGAGTAGTTACGGATAAAATGTTTCACTTCCACACAAAAGGCTATGGGATTGGTATTTATTTTACCTCACTCATCGTGTATATTGAAGCGGGCTTACTTTTGTTTTATTTTAAAAAATTTAAATGTGTATTTTCCGTTTTGTTGTGAAGTTACGGTGTATTTTTGAATATTGCTTTTTAATTTGAGCGCTCGGATCTTAGTCAATGGTCGCGTATTAGAATCCGGTACAGCACAGTGGTGTAAGTGTCCTTCGCAGAGTTTTCAAGTGCGATGAGTAAGACGAAAGCCTAAACCCTTATAACATTTCTTTAATATCTTATTCCCTTTCTCCGTCATACCACGTTCTTTTTTAAGCTGGAATCGTGCTTAGAAATTCTTTAGTGATGAATGTTCACAGGCAACGGTAATCATCTAGAATATAGAAACTGACTTCAAAAGGAACGACTCATTTATAGCAGCTATTTCCATTTAAAAACCAAATTACTGAACCGATTTTAATAAACTTTCTACTGGACTAATCTGAAAGTATACTAAATAAAAAAAGAAACATACATTAATTGAGAACCTCCTTTTTCTTTGTTGCTTTTAGTTCATAGCTTATTAGAAACATCAAGAACACAAACAAAATTGCTATAACATCAGATGAAAAAGATTCGCAAATTTTTCCATCACACCGTGTAATAATCAAAGACATATTAGAAATGAAAAAAAGACAATATGCCATTCTTTTTCCTTAATCTAATGGATGCTGGGGCGGACTCTTAAAACACATCTCGTAACTGGATACAAAAAACGGCGACCCGAAATTTATTTGATTTGACGTTAAGCTAAGAAACCTATTTTATTGTACAATTTTGTAAATATATATTTTTAATAATATTTCTTTGTTTTCTCCTATTACAGTTACTAGTGGGCGAGATAACATCAATGTATTGTTAAAAATAAAACATAAAATATGTAAAATTTTAAGCGGATTATAATTGGATGCTGATAAGCAATAATGTGTCAACCCACAAAAAGTCGAATAAAATTCGGAGATATTGATGTATTTTGATACTGCATCACCTATTTAACATTATTAAAAAAATTGAAGTCATATAAACTAAATAAGTACGAAAAAAAGTTTCTTAATTAATTGATTCGAATTTCAAGTGCGTTCCATATTTTGCAATTTATACAATAACCTCAAATATTTGAAAAACTTTTTATTAGATAATATATTCAATATATTAGTCTGAATTTAATTCATTATACCTTTTATCAAAAAATAAAAGAAAAGATGGATATATACATACTTCTTCAAACAAATTTGTTAAAAATGGGTTTGACATCTTTAGACGCCATTTTCTCAAAATGAAGTCCGTGTGGCTTGACACTGTATTGCTTATCGGCGTCAAATTATTGTAATTATCCTACATAATAAATAAAATACAACCCTTATTGACAATATTTTTCATCGCTATTCATTATAAAAGATGTTACAAAGTTGTACCGACCTGTAAATGACCCACTGCTAGGTAAAGACCTCCCATCCTATTGCGGAGAAAATTGAGAGATTAATATACCACACTGCGTCCGTTTTGCCGCATGTACATTTATCATACAATCATTTTTTTTTCACAATATTTTCCATCACCATCAAACAAGAGATGATTTTAAATACTAACACTAATTAAAAACTAAGCTTTGTGACAACAGATTTGAACCTGCGATCATCAATTAAATTTTTAAATAAAACTAAACTAAATTTTTTCACAGTTAAGTAAAACTTAATGAACTACAAATTAACATTCAATAACGTACTTCACCATTTGAACATTTGCGTTCTGTGATGAATATTTGATTAAGTAATGTCACTCATTACGGAATTAGTGAGCTATTATGAATCTAAACACGTAAAGCAGATAATATGAGCAATAATAATAATTTTGACTTGTTGATTTGAACTGTTAACGCCTGAACAAGTATTACATTGAATACGAAATATGTATTTGTTATTTAAATAGAATATTACATACAGCATGAAATATTGCAGATTATGCTCTAATTATATGTATAAAATTATTTTTAAAAGTAATTGAAATCGAATATTTTAAATATGTTTTTTTTATTCACGGATACTATGAAAATGGACCAGTGAAAGGGATAATAAATTAAATAGTTGGAAATAATAATTATAAACCCGTTATTTAATACATTTAAAAATAAAATAGAGACATTAGATTATATATGCATATTACTGCATATTCTTTCTCCCTGCCCCTTACGGTTTCACTCACGTTTATGGTTACTGCTTCACTCCTATGAGACGTAGCGTGATGTGATTTAGCCTATAGCCTTTCTCAATAAATAAACTATCTAACGCAAAAAATTTTCAATTCAAACACGATTCCTGGGATTAGCGCGTTAAACATACAAACAAACTCTTCAGCTTTATAACATTAATATAGATAAGTTTAGATATAACAGGATATTGAAGTCCACACGCTATGTGATTGTAAATTTTATATTGTTGATTATTCTTAAAAGCTTAAATTTACGTAATTCATTGAAGCTGCCGAAAATTCATCAGAATAGTCTTCCTTCATTAACAGCAGACAATGGCTCTCTGATGAGTATAATTTTAATTTGACGTACTCCTCTTCCTTTGTTTTATCGTCAGTCTTAATTTGATGATCTTCAAATTATTTTTGACAAGCTAAAGAAGCGTACAAACGAGGAACTAAACTCATGGTTTTGTTCATTTGTTTTGTTCTAATTTGCAAATAAGCGAGAGTGACTTAAAATATCGTATACAAAAAGTCTCTCGATCTGGATTTATTTTGTGATATTTTAAAAACTGGAGACAAACATCTGTAGGTACGGTATAAAAACAAATGCACTATACTATTCTGAAACAGCCTCTCCATTACTGAGCAACGACCAACTCTTCTATTAATGAGAAGATTAGGGCACGTCAACGCACATAGCTTATTTTAATCCGTGATGAGCCTTTGGTAAAAACGTATCATAACGGGGAACAAATAATATTCGCACATGGGCGTGCATTCATTACGAGATAAATTGTCTGCAGACATTTTGTGGAAGGTTTGGGGAACTCTGTTTTTCGCCACTATAAGTCTATCGTCTAAACAGACCTTAATTAATGCTTATAACCTATTAGCTGTCTCCCGCGTTTTCACTCATATTTATGGTTACTATTTAATTCCTGAGAATCATAGCATGGTGTAATATAGCCTATAACCATCCTCAATATCCAACGCAGAAAGAAGTTTTAGATTACCTCCTAAGAGGAAAAATTTGTTTGTAAATGTAATTTGTTCCTCTACCCGTGACCACGAACGCTGCAAAGTGCTCGAAATGTCGGGATGATAAAAATAATTAATATACGCGATTTAAATCCGTTTAAAATAGTTTTATTTCAATTTGTTTGTAAGTTATACAAACTATTATTATTATTAGGGTTCCGTACCTTAAAAGGAAAAACGGAACCCTTATAGGATCACTTTGTTGTCCGTCTGTCTGTCTGTCTGTCTGTCTGTCGGGATGTCAACCCTTTTTTCTCAGAAATACATAGACGTATCATGTTGAAATTAATATCATATACTCAAGTCTACGATGACATGCGGCCGTGAAAATATTAAAGTTCTAAGTCAACGCAATCAAAAGATAATGGAAAATATGTCGTATATTTTGACCATTTTAGCGTTTTCGCAAGGGAATCAAAACCTATAGGGTACTTCCCATTGACCTAGCACGATTAAATTTGGCAAGAAGTAAGATCTTATGGTACAAATAAAGGAAAAAATCTGAAAACTGTAAATTTTTGTATGTATGTTTGTCTGTTTGTAAGTTTGTCTTTCAACCTTTTTCTCAGAAACGCGTGAAGGTAACAAATTTTTATCAACGTCAAGTACTCAAAGTTGTAATTACTAAGAGCTGTGAAAAAATCAAACTTCTAAGTTAACGCAATCAAAAGATACGGTCATTTATATCACATATTTTAAGTATGATAGCGTTTTTAACGTTTTCGCAAGGGAATCAAAACCTATAGGGTACTTCCCATTGGCCAAGCATTATGAAATTTGGCCAGGAGCAAGGTCCTTTAGTACACATAAAGGAAAAAATCCGAAAACTGTAAATTTCTGTTCGTGTGTCTGTCAGTCTGTACGTCTGTCTTTCAACCTTTTTCTCAGGAAAGCGTAAATGTATCAAGTTGTAAATTGATCAAGCGGAAAATATATTAATCTTAGAATTAAAATTATATATGTATACTTGTAACAAATTAACATAGAAGTTGACCATGGTCAAAAAAACAATTTTACAAACACTGAGAAGAAATTTGTGTCAATACGAAAACATTAAAAAGCAGCAAACCTTTATAAACAACGCAATGCGCAAACAAAACAACGCAATATATATCGCAGCTAACAAAATGATAGCGCGATGCAGCGTACAGCTAATGCCATCTATTACAACATTATGACATTAACTGTGATATAATTCTGCTCGATTAATAATTTTTTTTTATTTTAATTATTATTTAAACGCGCTAAAAATAATGAAATAAACTTTTCCTTTAAAAGTTTTATCGTCGATTTATAACGTCATTACGTAATTAACATTCAACATAAGAGCTTCACGCGATTTTATTTAAGTACTCGTATTGACTTAGTACGAAAATTTTAAAATTAAATTCAAACAGATCGAGTTATTTAATTAACTTCTTTATCTACACATATAAGTCTTCTGGTTATTAGTAATATAATTAGTTATTTATAAATAAACAATAAGTTTTGTTCGAATTAAGGACTAATTATTTTCGTCTTGGCAACACTAATATATATTTTGATATTTTGATTGATAATGTAAATCTAAATATTTTACGAACGTAGTGCAGGGGTAGTGGAGTGTAGTAGAATATAAATAAAAATAAAACGAGATTAAAATATAATATAATTATGTTGTTAATGTCAACAAGTTAGTTCATTGAAATTGTCAAGAGATGGCGCTGGGTGTATCCTGAATCGCGCTATAACTTTGCTTTTTTGAAAGTATAAGGTGTATTAGTACTTAAAATAAAATTTTGTGTTTCCATGGATTGCATCCATGATTGTGTTTTAAATTAAGGTGCTCCTAAGTAGTTTCAAAATAGTTTTTGGGACGTGATCATATTTACATAATATTTGATCATATTTAAGCGACTTCTAAAAAAGGAGTGTTTTCAATTCGACCTTGTATTTAATTTTTTTTATGTTTGTTCGCCGATTACGCCGCCATCTGTGTACCGATTTTCAATTTTTTTTTTGTTTGAAAAAGTATACTTCCAAGGTGGTCCCATTGTCTTCAGGTCAGGATCAGATGATGGGATCCTGGAGAAATTGAGGGAACTCCTCAAATATTATAGGCAAGCCTATACCGATTTAGATATTTTTGATAGTAACTTATGTTGGAACAGCTGATGAAGACCACAAATGGCGTAGATGGGTTAGTCTTATATAGATTTCTATAAGTTTGTACGGAACCCTCGGTGCGTGAGTCCTACTCGCACTTGACCAGTTTTATTAATATAGACTAACTTTTACTATTTCAGTCGCTTTATGTAGATTTTGTTACGCCGAATGACCGCCTTAAACTTTTATTTTCTATCTGCTCGGTACGACACACGCGCTACCTACTGTTAATTAACTTTACTATGTCACAACCTTCTCAGAAATGCAAACAATAGGTTGAATAAGTTTGAACGTAGTCGAATGAACGGTATGCAGGGCCAATACGAATAAATAAACATCAATTCGTTAAAAAAGTTACGTAACAGAAAAAGAACTGTTCAAAATCGACTGGTAGTTTCCAGTAGCGTGTCGAAACAAACGTACAAACTTTTGGGCTTTATATATTGATCGAAACACAAACATGAGCTAAGATGGCTTGTGTTCAAACCCCGGCTAAAACCGCTGAGTTTTCAAGTGCTAATGTGTTTAAAACATCTCGTGTTCAGCGGTGAAAAAAACATTGTGAGGAAATATGCATGTGCCGGGAGAAATTTTGACATATTATTAATTTTGACGTATTACAGTAAAGAATATGGAATTTATTATTCAATATATCAATCAAGCTCTAAATTAATACAAAATAAAAAAAAGGATTATTTTTTACAAAACATTGTAGACCTCATCTAAGCCACTGCATCTGGGTAAAGTTCCCAAAATACTGGCAGCATTACCCCGTTGAATGGCCAAGCTGATCCTTTGACCGAGCTAGCTGCCTGTAAGTGAATTTCTTACCGAATATAGATGGCCCGGGTGGTGATGTGAGGTGGCGTGAAGATACCTATCCGTGTGTGTCGATTTTCGGTGTACTTTATATCCAACAGAACCATCAGGCCTAACCAGGATCTTGGTATCAAGAAATGCTAACGGTCTTTCGCGATGACGGATTTAAATTGTCGGCCGCTTGGAACCCGGTGATAAATAAATTTAACAAAAGTGAAGTACCTCGAACTATGTTCGCGCGAACCGATTGTGTTAGTGTAGTGTTCTCCCAGCATTATAATAACGGTAAAGACAATATTAATATTGTGAGGGTAGGCGAAGAAAACTCGCGCACTCGTCGCCGGAGGGCGCGCGGTACACCAGTCAACTCGTGACCACGGCGAATGTAATTTCGTCGAAACGTCGGGCAATAAAATGGTATTACTACCTTTATTTTAAATAGTTAAAATATACTGCACTTTCGTTACTATAATAACGACTATATACTTACATTTTCTAGTAAACAAGAAAAACATTCAATTTTTTTTTCATTTCAAACTAACCTCCGTATCCTTTAAACAGTGCAGACATAAGACGTTGAATAAAAATTTAACATTTAAATGGCCTTGTTAAGACAGCGTCTCTTTGAAAGTTTTAAAACATCCGTCCGATGGCAATCTCTTTAAAAACCTTGTTTGCGAAGCATAAACCTAAACGAAATTATCCTGAAATTGAAGTTTACACGATTTTAAACAAAATACCAGCCAAGTGCGAATCGAGTTACCTTGCGGATAGACGAACAAATGTATATGGCGAAGTTATAAGTATTCTTACTGACTACACACACTTGTGTACAATTAGAATAATTATATAAATTAAAATTTGTCTATGTTTGATGGGGATGTCACTTCCATATTGATCTTACTATTTTAGAGTTAACTTTACCTTGAGCTTTTGATAGGCCCAAATGCCCGAATACGATTGAAGGCAGGCAGACAAATGGCCATATAAAATTATAACAGGATGCTCGCAGACCATATTCTAATCACCATGCAAACCGTGTTTTATTCAAAATTTTCATTAATGTCACCACGCTAGCAGCATTTTATTCCATCATATTATGTATTTATTTACATAACATTATATTTTAGTTGATGTACTGTAATAAAGTAGGAAATTGAAATTTTAAGGTAGGCCATTACCGTTACAGTTGATCAAACCCATTTTTTTGCTTAAAGAATACAAAACCAGAGTTGGTTACCACGCTACTCCCATCTCAGAACCTCTCCAGATAAATACAGGTTGTTCACAATCTCTCCTTTCACCAACAAGCTTAAAATAAATGTAAAACCCTGTAGCAATTGATTACACGATCATCGTCTTCAGTTCACTGGATAAATAAATACTTTATCAGCGAGAAAGATTCGAATAACACAATTAAAAGGTTAAATTTTCTCCATTTCTGTTTATCTTACTCAAATCGAGATTGTCTCGGTAACAATGAGATCGTTATGACGTCGAAATGTAATGCGCCGTTGAACGGGGTTTGGTAAATATCGGGTGTATTCACGCTGCGTATAAAGTTGTAGTGACAAATGGCCGTGTAATATAACAAAATAAATAGAAAATAATTTACAATGAGTATAAAATTTTAGGATTCATTTTAATTATACTTAGGTGTTTATACTCTCTGCTAAAACTTCCATATTCAAAAACAAGACTAAATCAAGTGCAGTAATATATAACGCTGGCTAGTTTTCAATTGGAAGGCAAAAACAGAAAGCAGGCAAGCAAACTTCCAAAACCCTTTTCAGGTAAAACTTCTGGATGACTGTACTATAAAATCAAACAATGAATCACGCCAATAACGTCACACCATGACTTTTTACGATGCACGTCGTAGATTTCTACAACGCAACATCGTAATGTTTTACAACGTCGTAGAGTGTATGGGTTAAGTTGAGCTGAAATTATTTTAGAGGTTTTTATGTACATTCAAAATTTATAACTAATTAGTTGCCCTCACGGTTTCACTCACATTTATGGTTACTGCTTCGCTCCTGTGAATCATAGCGTGATGTAATATAGCCTACAACTTTCCCGAATAAATAGGCTATTCTAGATAAAAATATTTTTTCAAATCGAGCCAGAACTTTCAGAGATTACCCTACTTACAAACTTACTTTAATTACTACAAACTTAATAAACAAATTTAATTCTTTGTAATATTAGTATAAATATGTGATTATATACAATGTGTCCCATCCCCTTACAGCCACAAAATTAAACTCGCATCTCTGTAATAGAACGAAAGGGTTATGTACCGATAACGTGGGAAATTATTATAATTTATAATCCTATTTTAGGTTTAATTTCTGCTTTTGATTCTTGATTACTTACATTAATTTCAATGTTTTGACCGATGTATTAATTTTCCTGTTCATATATTTTTAGCCGGCGATGTTAATTATAACGTTTGTTATACTAAGTATGACACCACGTTTGTGTATAACATTATACATCTTATACAGATAGACCGATTTCAATGGAGTTTATTTCATTTTTTTTTTTTAATAAGAATAGCTCTAAGCTGTGTTTAGAAGCATTTTAGTATAAAAATACAATCAAAATCAATTTTGAGTGTTAATTATTTCCTTGAAGAATTTACTTCTTAAGGTTCAATAAATGTATGGGATTAATAAAAAAAAATCAAAAAATACTTTACTCAAGTAGGCTCTCGCGAGATCTTTTGAATCGTCAATACATGAAAAAAACAAAAAAAATACATCAATACAATGAAGCTACCGGTTCGGAACGTAGATTCTACCGAGAAGAACCGGCAAGAAACTCAATAGTTACTCTTTTAAAATATTGTCAATACAACACAGTTTATGATAACAAATTGATTATTTATCCTGCACGAAATTCAGCTATACTAAGCTCACACATCTTTATCGTCAACGTATACTCTATATTAGCTATTCAGCCATATTATTTCAGTAGCTTATTATGTGAGTAATGCAATAATTATAAAACGATACAATTTTTTTCTTAATATAAAATAATATAATATTTGTTCAATACGACTGAAGTTTTCTTGAATATCGGACTGTCACACAGCGGGCGCAATAACCATATTACGCATAAAAAAAATATGTTCTATGGTATACATAAAAAAATATGTTCTACGGTATGAAATCCTCATTACAATATTCATGTAAATGAAATTGAGAAGATCCAAATCAAATTTTTAAAATATTTGTCTTTTAAATCTAGAGATTCTACCCATGAACCTTTATTAGCTCTCTCAAAACGCCGATCTATGAGAGACCAAGTTTTCTTATATAAAATTATTAATAATATTGTTGATTCCCCATTTCTACTAAGCAAGATGTCTTTGAACTGCCCACGATCCAACGCTCGTCAACCGTTATGTTTTTATACTCCCACTTGTCATTCATCACACAATGCTAACTGTTTTCTAATCAGAGCTTGTCGCGAATATAATAAGCATTGATATATTTCATTTATCTTTGATTAAATTTAAAGATAATATTTGTAACCTTCTTAAATTAACTTAACTATATACTCTTAATATTGTCAAATTTTTTTTTTCTTATTGTGTTAAAATATTTGAGTGCATTTTATGTTTTATCAATCGGTGGAAACTTTGCTGGATAATGTAATATTTAAACTGTATTATGTAATTTGATTATATTATATATCTGTTTGTTTCCCAAATATTAAATAAATAAATATATAAATAAATAAATAAATAAATGTTTTCGATATCAATAAAAAAAACCTATCTTGGAAACCACACTATTATTTCCATATTTAAATTTGACGTCACACGACACTATTAAACAGCCATAGAATAACGCGTTACTAAGACTACTACTGAAAGATTTAAAATTGAGTAGCATTTAAATTTGTTATTTTTAACATTTAAATCATCTGAAATTCCTGCCAGTAATTATGAGTTAGGAATACTAACGTCTTAAAACTACATACAGCAGGAGGTTCCTCGTGAATATACCGTGAAGTAAGCCGCAGCTGCACTCGGGGCTTCTAGACGTGAGCTCATGTTTTATGCACGTCTTCAAGGATATGGGTTGTTCTCGGGAACTTTTATGGAGATCTCTTGCAATAAGTACGCAAATTGTGGTTATTATGTGACGCGACGAATTTGAATTTAGTGTTTCGTTCTTATTGTATTTGAAAAACAGATTATAAATTTTATACGTTATTAAATTTGTTGATGGAGTTTTTGTCGGTATGAAATAATATAACCCTAATATAAATCTATAATTAAAATTCGATACGCAATTTTGAAGATAATTTTTTGTCCTAATGACGATAATTAAATTAATATTTTTTATTCTTTTATTAAAAAATACAAGTTTAAATTATATAACGTAGCCAATTAGGTACTAATGATGCGAAATTCATACGGATCACTTCCATTATATATATATATATATATATATATATATATATATATAATGATATATATATATATATATATATATATATATATATATATATCATTATATATATATATATATATATATATATATATATATATATCACGCGATTTCTGCAGCCCTAGATCTATGTATACAACAACAGTTCTGTTTGTCATATTTTTAACCGACTCTCTCAATTCGTCGCAGACTTGCTTTTATGTATGTTCACCGATTATTTCGCCGTTTGTGGACCGATTTTCAATTTTTTTTGTTTAAAATCTGATGATGTGATCCTGGAGAAATCGAAGGAACTTTTCAAATATTATAAGCACATCAATACCGATTTCCAGTGCCAGTAAATAACAAGTTAAAGGTCTAACTGGCGCCGACTTCGTATGTTATACTTGGCACCGACTTCAAAATGTCGTAGAAAACATTTATTTCTTGCCTCTTAGTTCATTTGTATCTCTTGGTTTCGTTTTTGAAGATTGTTTTTGTATAAATGTTTTATACAAAAACAATTATCACATTTAATATTACCACTACACATAAAATAAAACATAATAAGATTCATCGCACACAACGTTAAAGCTTCCATATTATTTCATTTATTTTCTCGTACCTTCTGTCGTCCGACGCTAATTACAACTTTTCCTCGATCCTTGTATGAGACATGTCTTATTACGTTATTTAGATCTTGAAAATAAATTGGATTTTCGTACAAAAATATATTTAAGTAAAAGGTTCATAAGTAAAGATTAGTTCCCGTCTGTTGATACCGCTGGATGTAATTTATCATGTAACATGTGAAGGTAAGGAGTTATTATATTGAATATATTATTATAATATCTTTTCATAAAAATATTTGCTGGTTTTCAATATCATTAAATTAGTTCCATAAAACTGTCGAAATAATAAAATAATATTCATATTATTAACAACTAGCTAGTGCTCGCGACTACGTCTGCGATGTCTGTGATGCTTACGTCATAGTATCGTTCTGCATGCAGTCTCAGCCCGGCTTAAAATTGACAAAGTTTCATACAAACTGTCATCCCCTATTTTATCCCCTTAGGGGCAGAATTAATGTATATATAAATAATAATATATTTAGATTTAAAAATAACCTTTTACGAAAATATATCAAAATATAATAACAATATTTGTTTAGGTATATCAAATAATGCCTTGTATAGAAATTCGTTTACGAGTTACAAAAAAAAAAAAAAAACATTTTTTACATTTAATAACATTAGGCAAGCGACGCGACATACGAGTAAATATTATTTTGAAATTGTATGAAAAATCGGTGACATTACTGACGTTCTGACGTAATTGAATGGCAAATGAAAAATATATTTTTGAAGGTAAAGTATATTTGAATACGAATAAAGATTTTTGTAAATGTCGCTATTGACTGTGGTGACTTATTCACTCTATAGTCTGTTTTTCTTTACTTGTCCTATTTTGGTAACAATACCCCGAACAAAAATTACGAATTTTCGATTTTTTTTTCATTCAAATTTACATTTTAAAAATGATTCAGTTCAATCATTCAATCGATAATTTCTTATCTAACTTTTATGTGTGGCTAGAAAAACTCCATATTTGTGTACTAAATAAGACAAGCAAAGAAAAATAGACTACATGTAGAAATACGAGTATAATTATAAGTATATGCTGAGCCGAGTTTTTTTTTTGTAAAAATGGTTAGCAAACAAGCCAAGGGACGCCTGATGAAGTGATCACAGCCACCCATGGACATTTGCAGCACTAGAGCAGCCGCAGATGTGTTGCCAGCTCAAAAAGAAGAATAAGGGATGTAAGGAAATACGAAGAAAGAATAAAACCGCAGAAGGGGTTCGGCTTCTAACTTTCTGACTCACCGTACGAAACGTAGTTATTTTAGCTTCTTCACACCGATCTTCTGTAAGAGTGAGGTACTGCCTCGTTTTAGCCAGTCCATTTACGAGCTTTAGTTAGTGGGCTACAGCTAAGCTCTATCTCAGTGAAATGACCTAGTTGTTATAACACGTCGATCTCAACCGACGGTCCTGGATAATCTTGGCTAAGTTTTAGAGTGCTGTGTTTATAATTATTTAAGACTCACTAGCGAATGAAAACATCATCAAGGAACCTGCATGTTGTCGATGAATTTCTGGCACATGTTTATCCACCAATTTGCATTAGAGCAGCGTAGTGGATTCAGCTCCTAATCTTCTCCTTGACAGGAGAAGAGGATATTCCGTGATGTCTACTGACTTTTACATTAAACAGTTTAAATAATACAAATTGCTAGTTTAAAAAAATATCTCTCCTCACTTTTACATTTGAGTCAAGATTAATTAATTCATTACTATACTAAAATTGCTTCAGTTAATCGTCGTAAATTAATTTCTTAATTAAATATAAATATATTCATGACGCGTTTAGTGAACTACATCATAAAATACAATTTAAATTGAACATTTATATAATTTAAACAGCTAATAATTTTATATCTCGTCTTGAGGGACTTGATAAATTTAATTATAATATATTCATTTAAAAGAATTATTAAATAGTAATACTAATAGAGGAAGACGACATAGGTTGTAAATGCTACATAGAGCGACCTTTCCATACATCCTTAGGACGTATAACGCACATGTACAAATTATATAGAGTCGTCACTGCAACTGACTCAAGTGCTAACGGTCGCGGGTTCGATCCCCGCTCACGGCAAATGTCTGTATTGGCCATACAGATGTTTGTCGTGGTCTGGGTGTTTGTGTTAGTGTTGTCTGTGTTTCTGGACCCCCGACACAAAGTTACGCGATCTTAAATGGGGCGTTGAGTGTGATGCGTTTATTATTTATATTTAATTTAATTATCTCGAGAACGAAACTCACAAAAGCTGTTGCTATTAAAAATATCGGCACAGACAGTAATTTTTTTCAGGTATAAAGCAATGACAAACAACTTACGTAAATCTTTATGAAAGTCTGAGAGAAAAATTTATAAGTATAATTCTCGCCTAACGTGGTAGCAATTTTAAGCTTACGATAATTCGTGAAATATATAAATTATAGATTATAGGGAGGGTCGAAATAAATACGTTTTGGAACATTTCGGTTATATAATTTTTTATACCGTTCTATAACTAGATAGGAATGGATGATTTACTCCTGGCGGCTGATAAGTCAGAAACGTGCTCCCGAATAAATCTTATTCGTGATCGGCATTAAGAGCTCCGAAAATATCCGCTACCAGATTCTGTATTTCTTTTAGAGAAAACTTTCGCATAATTTCATAGGCTTTATTTAAGTATGTATTTTTTTTCAATTTGTATTCTAGAGAGTAATTTAAAAATGTTACTAAAAGAAATGGATGCTGATAAGCAATAATGGGTCAACCCACAAAAAGTCGAATTCAGAGATATTGATGTATTCTGACATTACATCGTGTTTTTAACATTATTAATATGATAAGAATATTTTATTAGAGCTAAAAATATTTAAAAATATTATAAACTTCTCTAATGTTTATGATTGAATAACACCTTGGGGTATTTATAGAACATAAATAAATGAAAAAAAAACTGTTAATCTATTACAGCCACGATTTTTATGATACACAAAGTTATTTTGACCGACTTCAAAAAACGAGGATGTATCTTTGTTAAAGTTCCATGACGCATGTTGTTTTTTTTTTCATAACAATGCGACGTAATGCAGCAGACTACATTGCTACGTACATATCTATACAGATAAATAAAATTGAAATGTCTGTAATATCAAATTAAAAGCTATTAACTAAATGCTTATGAAACTATATACGGTAATTACATTGAAAATACAATTTTAAAATTTTTTGTCCGTCTGTCTGCTTATTTCGGCTAATCGCTGAAACGGCTGAAAAGATTTTGATTGGTTTAATAGCAGATATTCATATTAAATATAACGGGTCTTATCGCGATAACTAATGGTAGTAATACCTTTTTATTGCCCGACGTTTCGACGAAGTTACATTCGTCGTCACTCACATTTATGGTTACTGCTTCGCTCCTTTGAGTCGGAACGTGGTGTATTACAACCTTTGTGAATAAGCAGGCTATCCAACGTAAAAATAATCTTTCAAATTGAATAAGTAAAAGTAAAGTTAAGTAGCAGCCTGTAAATATCCCACTACTGGTCTAAGGCCTCCTCTCGTATTAAGGAGAAGGTTTAGAACTTAATCCACCACGCTGCTCCACTGCGGATTAGCGGATATACAGTGTCAGAATTTCTCCCGAAAATAGTAGGTTTCTCACGATGTTTTCCAGATGAATTTAAACACAAATTAAGCACTTGAAAAATCAGCGGTTCTAGCCAGGGTTTGAACCCACGATTATAGGTAAAGATCTACGTGTTCTAACCACTGGGCCATCTCGGCTCAATCGAATCAGTACTTTCAGAATTACCTCCTACATACAAACAAATTTTAGCTCTTTATAATATTGGTATAGACTAGCTGCTCTTCGCGGTGTCACTCGCGTTGATGATTACTGCTTTGCTCCTATCAGTCATATCGTAATATAATACAGCCTATAAACTTCCTCGATAAACGTACTATCCAACGCAAAAAGAATTTTTCAAACCGGACCAGTACTTTCTGAAGTACCCCTAGATACAACCTTACAAACAAATTTTACCTTTATATAACACTTACTAGTACAGACCAGCTACTTCTCGCGGTTTTCTTCATATTTATGGATATTATTTCTCTGCTATGAGCCGTAGCGTAATGTAATATAGCCTATAACCTTCCTCAATAAACGGGCTATCCAACGCAAAAAGAATCTTTCAAATCGAGTCAGTACTTTCAGAAATTACCCTACATACAAAGTTACAAACAAATTTTACTTCTTTATAATTTTAGTACAGGTAATATTAGTTTCCATGCCGATTTCACTCCATAAATATTGTCGACGTGATAAAAGCTAGGTACTTATTCATAGTGCACGTTTTATCCGAAGGTGGAAATTGAGTGCCAGTCGCGTTGCAGAATCATTATGGGATAGGAAATCGGAACATCAATGGACGCTTTAGCTGGTCATTCATCATAGACGAGATGATGTCGCATTATTCGTGAAACGTGTTTTGAATCGGAATTCGTTTGTTTTTAAATTAATACTAGTAACTTTTCAATGTTGTTTAAGGCGAGAAGTACACTTGTATGTTTTGCTTTCAGACTTTTAAATATATTTATTTACATAAATATTTTTCATTGCTTTACACCTTAAATAATTTGCTATGAGTGCATTATTTCTGACATTCACGGCATTCGTAACTGACAATGACGTATCTTTTACTAGGTTAGAGAGTATTTTTACATTGCTTTCGACACTAGAACTTACAAATGTAATCCTTGCCAGTAGACGGTATATACAATTATACATATATGTAATAGATAAAAAGCATATTGTAATAAAACTTAGACACAATAGCTTATATTAAATATACATCGAAAACGTAAGAATAAAATCATTTTAACACAACTAAAAATTCAAATCTTAATGAGAATATTTAATTAAAATTAACACGAGGTCCTAAATTCAAGTATTCATTAATGCTAAATCTTTTAAACGGGTCACGCTGCGGATGTACGACAGATGTCTTGAGATTTAATTTAATATAAGAATCGTTCCGGTTACTTTTAATATTACATCTCTAAGGGCACTCGAGAACTCCGTCTTACAATCTTATATAAATCAAACTTGATTTTCATATCAAAAAGATTTCGTGCTTCAAAATATATTAAATCTTTTCTTAGTGTCTAGTACTCAAAAGGCGAATCATATTACTATGTCTGTCCCCCACCGAAGTTGTTCATGCTATTTAGTATGTAGGACTGTAGATATATGTGGATTAATAAATTCAATGGCAGTCGTAATACTTACTGCGAAAGTAGCTCTATCTGTGTGTTACACAATTACGCCTAAATTACTGAATCAATTTAAATGAAATTTGGTACAAAGGTAGTCTAAAGACTGAGAAAGGACATAGCCTACTTTATAATTCAAGACAAGGCTATAAGGTGTAAAGTAGGGTAAAATATAATAAATAATAATAAAAAAAGTGGTAAATAATCCTGCGCACATGAAGTTGCGAGCATCATCTAGTAAGCAATTAACAACATACAGACATGGGGATGAGATCCGAATTTTCGGCTTAAAAAATATTATAGTAATTAGATAATAGAGTATATGAAATGTATTTCTTTTTGTTTTTCATTCATTTATGTGTGGAAAAATGACAAAAATTGTTGCCTCCATTGTAAAATCCAAAAATATCACTGAAATGTATAAACATTTTATTAAAAATGAAATTTTTACCCTTTCTTCTTGAAACTGAAACCCACGTGAACGTGAACTGTACACAGAAAGTAAGCAATAAATAAAACAAATAAAAGATAACGAAATACATCAATTTGATAAATGTTATGTTAATATTAAAATTTAAAAGCTTTTGCCTTTTAGAGTACTAACTCATATGATCTTTTTACAAACATTTTGTGTCATATCTAACCACGAGACCATTTTATAACGTAAATTATTGATACAGTTTAAATGTATGATATATTGGTCAGCCATAACTGTTATGGTTTATTTTGTGTTTTGTTTCAAATTCAAAATATACGTTATTCGAGTAGGCTTTAAATTAAAGTATGAAGCTACCACCGGTTCGGAGAGTAGATTCTACCGAGAAGAACCGGCAAGAAACTCGATAGGTACTCTTTTAAAATAAATTTATACGAAGTGTATTCTCAATTACAGCTTATAATGATATTTTAATACATTTATATTACATTTATTATATAATTATATTATATATTTTACACAGTGTAACATTCTTTATTAATTAATGATTTCTTCACATATTCTCTAAATTTAGATGGTGGCAAATGTAAAACAGCTTTCGGTATCTTATTATTACTTAGTTTCGATACTATTCTTTGTATTGATTACAATTACGTTACGACGTCATGTAACGTCTTGTCGTGCAAATCTACGACGTAAATAATTACGACGCGGCACGCGTAACGTATCATGACGCGATGTCGCATCAATGTGGATTGGCCCTTTGTGCATTAATTTTACAAGAATACAGTATATAAATTAAATCAAATTAACGTTCTAAAAATATTTTTCCCTTTTCTAAGTTCATGTGATCATTTACTTAGAAATTAACAAGAAAACAATTAAAATACTTTTTCTTCTCGTTGCTCATCTTTTCTTTAATTTTAGTAACCAAAGAACCAATTTTAACGAGAATGTTAAGATGAATTTATTGATATAGAAATAGTGATATAGAATAATTCTGTTTCTAAAAGACTAAAATCTTCTTAGGAAATAATTTTAAACCTTCGAAATTAAGGGTTATTTTTTAAGTACCTATGCCTATATTAAAAAAAATAATTCAATGCACATGAAATCAAGATCAGCTGATTTTAAACACAATTTTGTAAATAATCCACTGTTACAATGCCAACAAAAAATAATTATTTCTTCACGAAATATGTCAAGGCATCTTAATATGAGAATCAGATTATACGGTAAATAGTCTGCCCCGTAGCTCTGAAGTCCACCGCAGGCTATTAGCGCTGTATAAAAGCTTGGCCGGATTTCAGAAGTGGCCCGCCAGAGAATGAGCTCCACGGCTCATTACCTGTCGTTACTGAACTTACCTGCAGCGTTTCTCTCGGAAAATATATTAAATGCACATATTCCGTTTAACAGTTGCAATTAATTTATAATTATTTTAACTAACTTTCAAAAAAGGAAATTCACAGTTCGTCGTGACTTTTAATGTATGTTCACCGATTACACGAAAACGACTTGGTCGATTGGATTAGTTTTTTTTTTTTTGCTTTGAAGGAGTTACCCATTCATCTTATAGGATTTTCATCAAAATCGCTACAGTAATTATATTTTTAAAATTAAAATAACGTAACTATGTCATTCAATATAAAGTATAATACACTAGTATTCCATCCGCGTTTTTGTTTGTAAGGAATTTCATTATATCCCGTTCACATCACATTCGCAGCGGCACCATGGTTTTTTTTTTTCGAGATTAAAAGTAGCCTATATTCTAAGGATAAACTACATCCCTATAAAATATCGCAACCGGTCTCGTAGATTTTAAGTTTATTAATCACAAATTTACGAGTACAAGTCTTTTTCTTTGTAATAATAGTATAGTAATAGTCGACACTAGTACTTAGTACCTAGTATCAGCTATTATTATTATTAAATAGATATATACAAAAAACTGTAGTAGTTATTCATGAAACAAGGAAATTTTAAAAAAATATTTCTTACGTGAAATAAATTGATATATTACGCGTAATTATTCCCAACCTATGCATCTAAAACTTTAAATTCTTCAATTCTTCTTCAAAACGAACTATAATGATTGTGTTATGTAAATCCACAAAGAACGAGTAACGAAAAAAATCATGATTTTGTATTAAGTCGAAAACTGAAATATATATTAAAAAGGTCCACATTAAACCAGGATATAATTAATATTAACAAAAACAAATAATTCTATTAAAAATAAAAAGAAAGAGAAATTAAAAATAACTTTATTAAACCTAAGTAACTTGAAATAACACACTTTTAACCTACTATTTATTACTTAATTATTTATGCGTCAGCTCACTTAAATATTTATAAGTAACTTTTTTTTTCTTACTTCTATAGAGTACCTATCGAGTTTCTTGCCGGTTCTTCTCGGTAGAGACTACATTCCGAACCGGTGGTAGCTTAAAAAAATCTATTACCAATGGTACTGTAAATTGACGATTCGAAAGTGCTGTAAAAAGCCTATTTGAATAAAGTATATTTTGAATTTGAATTTGAATTCTTAGTGATTTATTTAAGTATATTTAAAAATATGACATGATTTCTATTTTTATAAAATGACAACGCTTTGATGTAATAAAAATAAAAATCTACAACCCCAATATTTGCGGATTTACTCCTTCAAATATTTATTTTTGGTCTCAATGTATATGCTTGTACATAGTGTGTATAGATTACATAAAGATGTTGGTTGTATTGTAAATCTATACTAATATTATAATGAGCCAAAATTTGTAGTAGCAATAGGTAATTTCTGAAACTACTGATTCGATTAAAAAAATTGAATATAGAATACACTTGAAAGTCGAAACATTAAATTAAGAAACTTTTTTCCGTATTTATTCACTTTAGGTGACTTGACAATTTTTTGAATAATATTAAATAGGCGACGTTGTATCAGAATACATCAATATCCCCGAATTTGACTTTTTGTGGGTTGACACGTTATTGCTTATCAACATCCGAACTGTTATCGAACTTCACACACCAGCCGACCATTACTAAATAAAAAGATACTAAAACAAAAGAGCTTGACGTCAACGATTGTGAAAGGTCAAATGGCAATTCTATTTTAAAATAAACGTATTTAACCTGTCAGAATCGAGCTTAAATAATAAACAAAACCCAGCAAAAGAATTAAAACAATCGAAAAAAAAAAACTATTTTGAAACGGATTTGCGTCGCGTAGGTCGTAGTAGGTACATAGGTATACGTCAGTGTGAGAAACAATGAATATACAGTGTTTCTCACACTGACATTTCGGACACTTTACAGCGATCGTAGTCACGGGTAGACGAGATGAAAATCCATTTAAAATAATTTTATTTCAATGTATATAATTTATTAATTTATAAACATTTACAAAGTGTTCACAATTTATTGAAAAACGATTATACTGCAAAAGTTACCTGTATAGCCTTTCAATAAAATAAATTAAGAAAACTATAAAATATAATTATAAAAATAAGTAAATTTAAAGTCACAAAATATGAAAGTAAAGATTATAAAAATAAAATAAAAAATTACATTGTCTAAATAACTAGTTAAAGATTATATCTACTCGTACCTATCTATACAGTCCACTACATCATGAGAAATGTAACTGCTATTTTGTTAAAAAAATGATTTTTGTTATCTTTGTAATAAGGCTGAGAACAGATTCGAAGTAATTAAATATTAAGTATAAAAGGTTAGTGACAAATTAAACCTTGCTAAGTACACACGCCTTTTCGTTATAAAATTTTCTACCAAAGCAAAAACGACCTTATCGCTTTAAACATACATAAAGTCCTAAGAGGAAAAAGATATGTTGATAAAATATTGCTATTAATAAAAGTAACGTATATTTTTATACTAAAGGCCCATACGGATTTAAGATTCGATATTGGTCTCAAACATCTGTTACTTCAACCCGCTCTGCTTTAATTAATATTACACTAGAAATACGATCAAAACGAGGCAGCACAGTTTTATGGTTTATTTAAATTCAATATTTAATATTCTTGATAACATATAAATAAATAAATAAACGCATCACACTCAACAGGCCCCATTAAGATCACGTGACCTTGTGTCGGGGGTCCGGAAACACTCACAACACTAACACAAACACCCACGACACCCACGACCACGACAAACATCCATATGGCCAATACAGACGTTTGCCTTGAGCGGGGATCGAACCCGCGACCGTTAGCACTTGAGTTAGTTGCAGTGACCACTGCGCCAACGTGTCTGTCTTATATAACATATAGGCATTTTATATGTATACTTTACAGACTATCAACCCGCAAAATCGTAGGAAATTTAATCAAATTACTGTTTCATCATACGCGCTTACATTCACGATTTAGAGGTTACAAATTTTCATATTCCTATATAACTGACTAGCTAACCCGACGGACGTTGTCTTGACTTAGGATTTATTGTTTTTGGTTTTATTTTTAACAACAGGTATCCACTGATCGTTATTTTGTAAATATTTTTGATATTTTAGTGATTGGTGCAGAATGCAAGCCCAATTTTAAATAATTTCTTTCATTCTATTAACGTACTTTTAACTTTTTTTTGGAATTCATATTAACAGATCAAATTAACACTGTGAAAAGAAAAAACACAATAAAAATATTAAAAGAAGAATTAAACAAAGAAAAATTAATCTATATAAAACCTACAAATCTGTCGATGTCATTGCAGTGAAGCAAAGTACCTAAAACACTGGCGGCATTGCCCCTTTAATTGGGCAAACTGATATGTTGGCCAAGGTAGACGCCAGCTCTCCCATCACTTGTAGACTCGACGCGGCGGGAAGATAATTCTTGGTAGAATCTTTAATTTAGTTTTAAATATTTAAATTATGTTTGCATGCCTAATGGTAGAATGTACATGGATACCTAATGTTAAAATTTACACCTAATCTGTATACCTATTCAGAACAAACATATATTTCATTTCATCTCAAGACAACTATCGATATTAACTAACTTTCTTATCAGTTCATCTCGGTCTACATTTCAACTAGCGGTAGTTCCATTTCACAACCAATTACAACATTTTTTTTGTTTCTGGTTTTATCATTCAAAAGCAATTCTGAAAGACTAATTGAATAAAGTATGTTTGATTTTAAAGAAGTTCGCATATTTTTTTTTCCAAACCTTCGAGAATAACTTTTTTTTAATTCATTTTGCATACAACATGTAGAGGAGTAGAACTCTTAATAACGTGTACGACTAACTGTGGAGTGAAAGCATAACATAAACTCATATGTATATTATATTAGGTATAACTATTATAATTTACAAAACGAGTGTCCGTGTTGGTTTCACTTCAGCTTAATTACTTTTTAAATAACGCTCTGAATAATAATCACGTGCACATTTAATATTCCCATATATCTGGATTGATATCCAGATATATGGGAATATTAACTGCTTTGATAAGCAGACGTTGGTCGCAAAATCTTTACACGTGAAAATGATTAGGACACATGAAGTCGATATTAAAACATAAGTTTCGACAGAGATTCCCAAACGGGAAATCCATTTAGGAGTCCATTCGTAATACTTACATAAATCATAAAGACGAATTTCAAAGTTCAATAGTTAAAAAGAATATATCCAAATCAAATACAGGTATTAATTTTTAGTTAAAAAAATCTCAATACCTTTGCGGAAATTCATTAAGCGGATAATTTAAAACAATCAAAACGTACACGAGAGGCCGTTTTCCAACTTTAAATTAGCCGACTTTTCATTTGACTTTGAAGTTCATTGTTCATTAACTATATAGAAACGTTCGGACGAAAACACGGCGTCTTGTAGCTGAAGTTGCTACGCTTCTATTTTAATGAGAGACTTTGAAACTGGAGGCGAGGTGAGGAGTTGTATTTCCTTTGTCACGTTTCACTAATTAACACTGCCGGCCGATACTCTATAGACAACGTTTAGTACGTTCAGACTAATAATGTAATTAATAGATTCGCTTATAGGCCGTTATTATTACATAGCCTAGTTATTTGTATTTACTGGTAACTTATTAAGAAATCGACTAAACCCAGTTATAGTAAATTTTAAAGGATACAGGATACTTTCAAATGGCAAAACGTTTTATGGCTGATTTTAGTTCCGCTACGCAATTGATGCATCGAAAGAGCAGTAAATTTTCGTAGCGCACACACGGCTGTGACGGAATTATTAGATCCATTGATGCCAGATTGTGTCAAAAGACTGATCCGCTTATTCCCAAAATATTACAGCATTAAAAAATAAATTAGAATAGTTTAAAATTAGATAACATAAATGATTCGCAAGGAATTGAAATAGTAGTATCTTTAAATTTCAAATGTAAACATATTAATTTTATGTTGCATATTATAAGTGTTTATGACTTGATGGTTCTTATAATCAAATTATAAAATCAATACTAATATAATAAAGAAAAAAATGTTCGTATGTTTGTATGTACGGAGAGATCTCTAAAGCTACTGATCCGATTAAAAAAAAATTTTTTTACGTTTTACAACCTATTTATTAATAAAAAGTATAGACTATATTGCATCATGCTAGGACTCAAAGTATCGAAGCAATAATCATTAATTCAAGTGAAACTGCGATAAAGACATAATGATATCTTCTACATGTAAATAAACAATATTAAACTGGTTTCAATCAAAAAAACTTTTCACCATATATAACCATTTATATTAAGACATCACTTTTAATTTCTGTTCTTAAAAAGCAAACAAAAAAATTTAGTACGCCAAGGCTAAAATAATCTTGATAGTATATTTCAAATTTCATTACTGCCATCTTGTCTCCGCGACCCTTTTTAAGGGGACCCGCGGCTTGACCTTATTAGTTTGGGTTAAGTAAATGAAGAATAATCGACCATTGTACCGATCGCTGATACAGAAATTTCATCCGAACTGTATGATTATATAAAACTTTAAAAGACCCGACCTCATATGCCTATATGTTATTCATATTTTACCAATAACCCATGCCAACACTCACACACACACATTCGGCCTATTCTAGCATACGTTGCAGAAACCGTTAGAGTTTCACCCATATAATGTATAATGTAAATTTTTATCTTGATCAATGGTCTTAAAGTAACTCTGTCTGTCTGTTACGCCTTCGCGACAAAATCGCAGAAAAAACTTTTATGAATTTTGATACGCGGATACATAGGATCTGGAAAAAGAAAATAAGCTACATGTACTAATCTTGCGCGGACGAAGCCGCGAGCGCCAGCTACTAGCAACTTGAAAAAAAAACCGACAATCCTTTAATTCATTGAGACCATTTCAACGAATTCTAACTTTGATGTAAGCTGGCAAGGAGTTGTGTATTATGTTGCTTCCAGGTGATGCTACATTATCAGGTATTACAACTATGTTATTTTAATATCATTCACGTGAAAGTAGAATTTGCTTATATTCTTTCAACAACTACAAAACAACTGATAACCTTGAAATGTCTGAAAAGATCTTCATAAATTATAACTAAGATCTATCTAGTTTGAAAGCAATGACACCGCATTAAAATTGTTCCATTCGTTAAAGAGCTACGATGCTACAATATATTGCAATGCTAAGTGCACTTTAATTCATAAGCATTATTGTATTAATTCTAAGTAAACAGTTTCAAAATATGCATATTTTATCCGAGTAAAGTAAAGTAAAATGCAAATTACGTAAATTCCTTATTTTACAATAAACAAATGATATTCTCGTTTAAAACTGAAACAGTTTTATCGCAATTGCAATACATCCTTTTCTTTGTAATATAAAGTAAAAGACCACGCTAAGCTTTTATATTTCTCATCTCGTTCGGCGTCCACTCGATACTAATTACGGATCAATCTTTTTTTTCTCAGCAACTTACCTCATTAGTCTTACCTAGACCTTAGAAACAAATTGAAAGGCGAAAGAAAGCAACACGATATTCTTTGTAACGAAAATATTTTTAATGAATAGGAAATTAACGCCTTTCAACTTCCCACGCAATTTTTTTTCAAACCATAAAATAAAAAAATTGAAGATTCTATTTGAAAATTCTAAATGGTTAATATTTTTTTAGTAATTAACAAATAATTTAACTGTTATTAATTTCATTTTGATTAATTGAAAGCAACATATGGATGCTGATAAGCAATAATGTGTCAACCCACAAAAAGTTTAATTCGAAGATATTGGTGTATTTTGATACTGTATCACCTATTTAACATTATTAAAAAGAAACTGAAGTCATATAAACTAAATAAGTACGGAAAAAAGTTTCTTAACTAATTGTTTCGAATTTCAAGGGCGTTACATATTTTTTGCAATTTATACAATAATCTCAAACATTTGGAAAACTTTTTATTAGATAATATATTAAATGTATCAATCTGATTTTAATTTATTATAACTTTTATCAAAAAATAAAAGAAAAAAAGGATATATACTTCTTTAAACAAATGTGTTAAGAATAGGTGTGACATCTTTAGACGCCATTTTCTCAAAATGAAGTCCGTGTGGCTTGACACAGTATTGCTTATCAGCGTCCATATGAATATTGAGACTTAAAAATGAGGATTTTTCGTTAAATTTTAAAAGAAAAATCACAACATTATATAAAAATACGACGCAACTTTATATGTTTTTGCGTTTTGATCGACGCATGTATTTCCCTAAATATATTTTAATCTAAAACAATATAACATAGTAAAAGACTGTAAAAGTTACACGCTTTAAATAACTTTTTATTAATAATTAATTTATTTATGAGTTTATTAAACTTGCCAGAAACATTATACAGATACATATATAAGTCACAGGAAACCAACGTTTTAAAGGTAAACTTATCTCAAAAGAGATTTCTTACAGCATACCCGATAAAGAACGTATATATGTAAACAGATTTTTTTTCTTTTATTTCTAAATTTAATTTGTTTTTCTATTGTTTTTTATTTTAAGTACAGCTATTTTATATTTTAACGTTTAAATACGAATAAAACGTGATACGTATAAAAATTTTACATCTAAAATATATAGCATTTCTAAAGTATTCATTCATCTTTATAAATCTGTTTTATTTCTAATTTGTAAAACGAATTACCTTATTGTTAGTACGAACGACAAACAATTCACGATGTTGCCTAGTATTTCGGAATGCACTTATTGCGCAGTATGAAATTCAGCAAATTGTGCATTCGAAATAAGATGTGCTTACATTACAAGCGAAAATACAGCAAAATGACTTCAAACGACAAATTTAATAAGCATTCCTTTACTTGAATCTTCAAGTGCTTGACGAGGTAAGAATTTTATGAAAGCACTGAAGAAATACATTTATAAGAAATTGAAATGAAAATGGATTTCATGTGCGTATATTTTTTTCTTTAAAGTGTTCTATTGTTTTATATCAATTGATTTTCTTGTTTTATTTTATTCAAATACAAATTTAACAGCTTATAAGTTTTTCTGTCAACTTTTTTATAATCCTAATTTTTCTTAACAGTTATTTTTAAACATGCGCTGTTAAATTAGTTTTTATTAATTGTTGCTTTATGATATGAATATTTATTTTCTTAATGAAATATGGGAAGAAAAAAAATTATATATAACCTTTACTATATATCACTCAGACCTTGACTTGACTATTTATATAGCGCCCTATAAAATTCACGACGACGAAAAATTAATACAATAGATTATATTTTGTTTACACGAATTTAATGTAAAGTATATTTTATAAGATCGAAAGTCTAATATCATCAGAAATTTAATTTCGATATCGGTTTGTCCAGCAAATATTGTTGTGGTTTCAACAAACACTGGCATTCGTTTGCTTGGACCAGGAGTAGAGGATAAATGGTATTTTCTATAAGATATATTTTATGTGAGCACAATGTACTTTATTTGAACAGTCCGGGGGCTTTTATAGTTGCATTTAATAAATTTTTAACCTCCGGCTACTGGACGTGTATAATTCTTAATATATACCAAACATTTATTCATAAGGCGTGTTAATAGTTACGATGTTGTGCTGTTTTTGGATTATTTTTCACCTGTCACACAGCTTATGGTGAGTTTAATAAACGCTTCACACGCACCGGTCCCCATTCTCATGATACAGTGTCGGGGCTCTGGAAACACAAACAACACAAATATAAACACTCAATCCACGACAAACATTCATATGGCCAATAGAGATGTATGCTATGAGCGAGGATCGAACACACGACTGTTAGTGCTTCTGATCATTGCTATGGCCACTGCACCAACCTGTCGTCAAATTTATATTCGACCGTGGTAAGATTAGTAAGAAGAAGAAGAGTAAGAAGGAATGTGTGCAAGAATTTGAATAGTGATCAATTTTAAACTGATTACTCCAACTTCTGTCGCTGCTGCAAACGCTAATGCCCCATAAATACATAGTTCTTCGTGCGGGAGTCAAAAAGTGCTGTTTTGATGTCTAATCTAAGGTAAATAAAGCATGTAAATTCTCACTGTCCTCGACACTGCCACAGATGTATTTCGGAGAGATTCGGATAAATTAATTCGGAATTATAAATAACTGGATGTACTTTTAACCAACTGAAATTATCAGTTTCGATTTTTCGGCTGTGTCTTTTTATTTTTAATAAATTATATACTAAAAATAAATATACAAGACTATGGTTAAACTTTTTTAGTATCTATATTTGGCATCGTGTTATAAGTTACAAAAGTAAGAAATAATAAAAAAGCTCAGACATGGGCTGTATATAGGCTATATGTATATTGGCTCGACCGGAGTAGTACCACACTTTCACAAAAGATCGGAGTAAAATAGCAATTATGCGCCGGAAGCCTAACTTCCTTCGCCATTCTTTCTCTCGCTTTCGACCCCCTTTGTTCCTTATTACCTTTTTTAAACTGAATGCAATTGTGTCTTCTCTGGTGCTATAGATACATATTCATAGGCGGTGGTGATTGATTAAAAGTAATACAAATCTATGTTTACCAGTGCAGTTACAGTTCCTCGCGGCTTTGCTAGCGAATATTTTGGAATTTGGTAGAATTGATACAGAAATCTGATTATATACTGCGTTTTGTGTTTCACATTTTGATGGATCAGTCAACAATTATAATAAAAAAAATAACATTAATTGCCTAATAAAAACTATTTACAACTAGTTTTTAACTTTATACACTTTTTATACACATAATAATTAGAAAAGAAATACGATATGCAAAGTAATGCACCCGTCCGTTCCCGGTGAAGTCTCGAACGAAAATGGCACACTGACATACCATGAAATTGACGGATCTCTCTCCTGAGGTTTCCCAGAGCATTATATCCTTCCTTCCATCTTTCATCTTCCATATATATATATACAAAAAAAAGCAATAAACAAACACTTGCCTCATTAAGTGTATTTATAGGAGTTTTAGACTATCACGGCTTCGCCTTCATTAAATTAGCTAATAGGTTAACGCAAGTCAACATAAACATTTCTTTTTAATCCCAAATACACTGAGCTAGAGTAGTCATATTAGTGAGCACTGCATGGGCTTCAGTTCATTAGTATCTGTTACTTGATATTCGATCATTTTTTTATTTCCTATTTTATGGTTACTTACTTAATATTTTTGAAAATATTGAAAATAAGCGAGAACATGAAATTTACATGTATATTTTTGAATGACCTTTATGTACAATTGTCAAATACAAGATTTGAGTAATTAAATAACTTTTAGAGAGCTCTCCAAAAAATATTTTTGCCTATAATTTTTTTTATGACAGATAAAAAAAAAAAACAAATCCAATTTTGTACATTTTTTGACCCTAAACTTAATCATATGCTTTTACTACCCCTAAAACCATTTCCGTTCTTTATATTAGTATCCAAAAAATATTTTTGTGGACTGTATGCTAAATTAAGGGTCATTAATATAATCTATGTCAATAACCATATCAAGCGTAAACGAACGACTTTATAACACAGCAACGAAGTCACAACAACAATGTCCATGTTTTTCTAGCAGAAAAATATAGAAAACTAATGAAATAAAACATGAAACTCGTGAGGCAATAACTATACTCGTTACACTCCCGCGTAAATCATAATTGTTATATAGAATCGGCAGGGTAAGTATAGGTTAGCTATCATTAAATATATCGCGTTTATATAGCGATAATTCTTTATCAAAATAGAAAAGAGAACATGGATATATGTATATGCTAAAACAATTTTTTTAAGAATATGTTTGACATCTTTAGACGCCATTTTCATAAAATGAAGTCCGTGTGACTTGACACAGTATTGCTTAACAATATAGTTACAAAGAATTAGTTGTATATTATAATATGATGTCTAAAAGTATTTGAACTTAATGGTGATGATAATTTAATTAACTTTTATTTTTCGTTTATTAAGAAAAACTCCGACCATTATACAATGAAAAACGTTTAATTTTATTAAACTCCGGCAATTCGAATGTAAGACAATGCGGTAAAGTCTTCATTTTGGCTTATCTTACTTAAATCGTGATCGTTTCGTTTAAGCAATGTGACCGTTATGATGTTGAAACGTAATCTTGTTCTAAAATGGCCGAAGATAAAGGCACGTGCACAACGAAAGCTGTGGCGACTGGTGTTTTTTTTTCTAGATATTTTTTTTATATTTTGGGAAAGGGGTTAGGCTTACGGCTCTCTCACTCACCGTACGAAACACTCCGCTGATTGATGAGTTTCACTTATTTTCAGTTTTATCTGTAATAAATATTAGTAAGGGCAAACATTGGCTTTATCGTGATAGACACCTTTACGTAAAAAAATTGTGACGAGACTATCTGTCATACTACAAAAGACGCATTAAAACCATGTTCAACACATGTCTAGCTAAACCATGTTTAAAATTAAACATTGCTTAAAATATTATCTAAATTGCTTAACAGCGAATAAGCTCATAAAAAAACTTATTGATACAATGTTATGCGTTACATTTGACAGCTAAAATAGGTTTTAGACATCTATTAAACTCACTTAAACGTATGTTAATCTGTATCTAAAGCATGTTTAACTCAAAACTGTGCTTAGACGCAGATTTGTTGTACGGATTTTTTTAAACACGCGTTTAACGTCTGTTTAAATCTTTTGTAGTAAGGCAGCAAATTTTTAAAGAAAATTTACAAACAAGTCATTAATTAAAGTAATCAAAAAACCGACTGCGTAACAAGACCATCTGCAGTATTATCAATATCAGTTATGTCTAAAAGCCTATAAGTGAAAATAGTTACTAACCAACAATAAATGGAACGGGTGGACTGATTTCGACGGGATTTCACTAGGAGATAGCTAATGTTATGAGAAGTGACTTAGGCTATTTTTTGTATCAATTTTATTGTTCTAGCCGTGAATCAAATTTGGTAATAAATAACTGGTCAAGTGCGAGTAGGACTCGCGCACCGAGGGTTCCGTACAGAGGGTTCTTACTTAGACCTAAAGTGCACATTTGCGATAAAAATTAGTCATCAAAGGGTCCACCAACGGACGCGACGTCTAAGCCCTCCATAAACTCAAACCATTTGTAGCCGCTTTAGCCATATTGGCTAGAAATAATAGGTATATAAATAAAAATAGTTGGTCAATTACGAAAATTAAATCTTGAAGATTTTTCCGCTTTTTAATTACCTTGTGTACCTTATCGTTGTCTTAGATTTTCGCGATTATTATTCATTGAAATAAAACTGTTTTAAACGGATTTAAATCGCGTATATTATTTATTTTTATCATCCCGACATTTCGAGCACTTTGCAGCGTTCGTGGTCACGGGTAGACTAATATCATGTTTTTCAATGGCAGTTCTCCTGGTATCGCATCATCAGCTCCACTTCACCGTATACATTGTGCCGAGAATAAATTGCTTAGCAATCATATTGAAGCAATCGAATCGCAAGACGTAAAATACTCGTTATTAAGTGGTTCCGGTACCCATTTGTAATCTTCATCATCAGCTCCACCTCATCAAAGCTTTTCGTGAGCAAATGCATGAGTTACTGTTAAAAATACCTAAATCGGTAAATATGTGCCTATAATATTTGAAGATTACCCTCGATTTCTCCAGGATTCCATCATCAGATCCTGACTTCATGACAATGGGACCAAATTGGAAGTATACCCTTTAAAACAAAAAAAAAATTGAAAATCGGTTCACAAATGACGGAAAAATCGGTGTAAAAATATAAAAAAATACATACAGCCGAACATAAAACCTCATCCTTTTTCGAAGTCGGTTAAAAATAATCAATTATTATATACATAATTACATTTTATTTTATTCTTGTTTTATTTTTATTTATATTCTACTACACTCCACTTCCACTACACTACGTTCGTAAAATATTTAGATTTACATTATCAATCAAAATATATATTAGTGTTGCCAAGACGAAAATAAGTAGTCCCTAATTCGAATAAAACTAATTGTTTTTTTATAAAAAAAACATATTACTAATAACCAGAAGACTTACATGTATTATCTACACAGTAGTAAGAAGTAAATTAATTTACTCGATTTGATTGAATTTAATTTTTAAATTTTCGAACTAAGTTAATACGAGTACTTAAATCAAATCGTGTGAAGCTTTTATATTTAATGTAAATTATGTAATGACGATAAAATTAACGATAATTGATGATGAAACTTTTAAAGGAATAGTTTATTTTATTATTTTTAGTGCGTTTAAATAATATTTTTTATGAATTATTTCTTTATTTTCATATTTAGAATAATTTTAACTAACTTTTTCATGAAAACAATAAGAATTAATATTTATTTGTCAATAGGCTGTTTGCTTATTGCGAAATTAATTGTTATTTGTACTTAAAATATTTGGACAGTTTTAACTAAAATTTTAAAATTTAAAATGATGTTACATCTAGTAACATTAATCGAGAATCTTATCTACGTAATGTCATAATATTGTCCAGAGATGGCGCTAACTGTACGCTGAATCGCGCTATCATTTTGTTAGCTGCGGCATATAGATTGCATTGCGTTGTTTATAAAGGCTTGTTGCCTCTATGTTTTCGTTTCGATACAAATTTCTCCTCATTGATTGTAAAATTGTTTTTTGACCGTGATCAACTTCTATGTTAATTTGTTTTAAGTACATAAAATTTTAATTCTAAGATTATATTATTTTCCGCGTGATACGCTCTATCTCACAAACAAACTTAGTTTATTTTCCAAAAATAATGCGTTTTTAATTAATTGGATACGTATTGTTTTATAATTTAGGTTTTGTTAACAGCTTCAAGTGAATGCAGCTCTGAATATTTGATATAATTTACAACTTGATACATTTACGCGTTCCTGAGAAAAAGGTTGAAAGACAGATGTACAGACTGACCGACACACGAACAGAAATTTACAGTTTTCGGATTTTTTCCATTATTTATACTATAAGACCTTGCTCCTGGCCAAATTTCATGATGCTAGGTTAATGGGAAGTACCCTGTAGGTTTTGATTCCCTTGTGAAAACGTTAAAAACGCTAAAATACTTAAAATATGCGACATAAATGACCGTATCTTATGACTGTGTTAACTTAGAAGTTTGATTTTTTCACAGCTCTTAGTAATTATAGCTCTGAAGACTTGACATTGATAAAAATTTGTTACCTTCACGCGTTCCTGAGAAAAAAGTTGAAAGACAAACTTACAAACAGACACACATACATACAGAAATTTACAGTTTTCAGATTTTTTCCTTTATTCGTACCATAAGATCTTACTTCTTGCCAAATTTCGTCTTGCTAGGTCAATGGGAAGTACCCTATAGGTTTTGATTCCCTTGCGAAAACGCAAAAATGGTCATAATATTCGACATATTTGCCATTATCTTTTGATTGCGTTGACTTAGAACTTTAATATTTTCACGGCCGCATGTCATCGTACACTTGAGTATATGATATTAATTTCAACATGATAGGTCCATGCATTTCTGAGAAAAAAGGGTTGACATCCCGACAGACAGACAGACAGACAGACAAACGGACAACAAAGTGATCCTATAAGGGTTCCGTTTTTCCTTTTAAGGTACGGAACCCTAAAAAAACACATTTTGTATTATTGTACCATCTAATACAGTCACGTATAAGGTTCAACTTCTGGGAAGTAATAGTATCGTATGAGACGAACCGTCCTGTAATCTACATGAACGAAGTCGCCGGCACAGCTAGTTTATAATAATTATACAAAAATCGATATATATAATGAACTATATAAAAACGTTTAAATAAGACGGCTGGACCGATTTTGATGGGACTTTCACTAGCAGATAAAAAATTTCGCAAGCACAAGCTAGTAATATATATAAATACATTTAGTATGATTAGAGAATTTCTAATGGAACGGAGTATCGTGACGAGTTGTATGAAATTTGTGAATTCAATGCCTCACGATATTATACCATAGTGTATATGTTGCTTAAGTCACTCATATTGGCTATAAAATTTTTTCGTTTCAAATTTTAAATTTTATACTCATATCGTCTGTTTGGATTGTTGTCGTATTGTAGACGAATTTATACAATTCTATTTTAGGTTTAGATTACACAAAAACAAGAAAATATATTTTACCTTAAAGTGTAAATTAGTTTTTGTTTAGTAATAAGTATTTGAATTACATACTCATTTAATAAATTTACTTTAAACAATTCATAACTTTAATGAACTTTCAAAAATCTACAATTCTAATATAAAAAATTAAAATACTTTATAAAATCTTATGAACAAAATTAAAACTCTTAATTAATCTTGAAATACATGAATATACAAAAGATGTACCCGTCAGCTTTTTAGAAACTTCTTTGAACATGAACTTAGGTTTTATGTTAACATATCATTACTTGTACATAATACTATATATAATACTTATTTTAAACAAGCTTTTCTTCGCAGACTTGCTCCTATTAATCTCCATATAGAAGCGAAATACCACTCACTGATTAATCACGAAATCTCAGAAACTATATCACATACAAACTTAAAATTTGGCAGATAGGTTCCTTATAATGTGTAGACATGCGCTTTTAATGAAATATAAATTTCACTCCTAAGAGGGTATAACGGGATTGAAAGTTTGTAGGAAGGTCCGATGTTTTTGAAATACGAGACTTGAAATGTGTATGCACTATAGCTGGTGTAGAGGTGTACTAATCAAATTAATCTTTAGAAATCATCCCCTTTTGGATTTAAAACAGGATCAGCGGCTAGTGTACGTTCATTATCTGCTCTTTGAAAGAAGCCCTTAATAGGGTATAAAATATATTAAAATAGTAATGAATTTGTTGACATTGCGTTTATAGACAAAGTTAGTCCAAAATTCCTATTCCGAATCCAATTTTAACTCATTCATTTAGCCCTCTAACTTCTTAAACAAACGGTACCTAAATCAAGGCGAAGTAATTAATACTACTCGGCTAATGAACTGAATTAATAAAGAGAAAGTTAAAATTCATATATTCGTCCGGCGTTATTCTTCCGAAATATTCCTTAACCCAAACGATGTTGGGGCAATATTTTCTCAATTAAAATCTCGCTATCAAAATACGTAATAAAGAAAATCCGGGGCTTACACAATTTTCTTTTATTGTTTTAAAAGAGACTACGAACTGGCGGTTAACGATCTCCGCCGTCTCAGTTCAGAAACGAGAAGGAATTTCTTTCTCTGAATTAATATAGTGAATGAGATTACCAATTTCGCTGGAATTTGTCCTGTTGTCCTGTCTACTTTATTTACAACTAGGTTTGGGCTCCAATCTTTTTATACATTCTGTGAAAATATTTGGGATTCTTTTGTTTGAAAAAAAATCGAAATTTTGTTACATCTCATTTGTTACGATTAAAGTATTATATTAGAAGATTTTTTTATATAGTTTCACAAAGAATGATCAATTGTCTTAAATAAGAATATTCTATATTTAAGGCACTTCGTGTCTTTCAATAAAAAAAATATTAATTTGTTTCGACTTGGCAGAAAACATAAAAATTTAACATCTATTTTGAGTATAGTCTAAAATTTAATCTGGATTTTTAATATATGTGAAAGTTTCTAATAAAATAAAGAGAGAGCGCGAATTTAATAAATGCGAAGTAATCTCCGAAATGGTAGATTCTAGTTGAAAAATATTATGCCTATCATGCTTATTATTAAAAAAAAAATTACATTTACACAATAAAACTCGCGAGCAAAAGCTATCATTAAATAAACTATTAGCTAACCTAAATTAATTTCATATTATAATTAATTCAAACTAATAAATATATTTTAAAACCAATCATCAAAACCGATCATACATACAAAAACCTAGTAACAAAATACCAACAATATTCTAACACTGCATATCATACTTGAAACAATACATATCGTACAATGCACATAACACGTAGGACGTCATAATAAAGGCTGTTGTACAACATGTAATATACGCTTACAATGTTGTAGTCAGTCGGATGCTATAAATAATGTCCAAGGGTTGTTTGGTCCCAGTTATTGGTTAAACACCGGATCAGGTGGACGTGTATTGATATATTATACCGTATTATTATTAAATCACATTGAAAAGAGCTCAAACTTGTAAGCGAAGTATTGTGTGATTGCTTAATTTAGATTCATTATTTTATATAAAATGTCTAAAAAAAACTATGTATAATCTATACAAATAAATAAAATTGAAGTGTTTTTTTTGTAATTTAAAATTAACATCATTTAACTAAGTATATATACTAAAGTATATATGTTACTTACATCAACACGATTTGAAAAATTTTTGTCCATGCGTCTGTTTGTTCCGGCTAATCATCTTTGAAAGCTGAACCGATTTTGACGGAACGTTAACAATATATGCCGTTATAAGTTTTAATTTCAAGTTACAATAGCAACGATTATTCACCCTGTCTAAAACTGTAAGACAACCCAAAGGTGGCAGAATTCATGCATTAATAACTTTATACGTAAAATATCACGACACAACCTTTAGTTGTCACAATATAGTATTTTTATTAACCCCCGTCACAAAAAGAGAGGTGCTTACAAGTTTGACGTATATAACTGTCTGAGGCGTCGTAGCTATTGAATGAATCAATTTTAATGCGGGTCTTTTGTTTTATAACTGATGTAACCAAGATGGTTCTTAGCTATAATTCACCATTTACCTAGCTGTTAAAAGGTCCTGACCAACGTATACTAGCCGATTAAAAATTGACTATTCTGTGAATGATATTAAAATGACATAATTTAACGTAACCCTGATTTGAGCCTGCAGCATCATCTGAAATCTGCAGGATACACAACTCCTCAACCACTTACAGCAGAAGTACCGTGTTGAGGCTCATTGAAATGGTCTCTATGAATAGATTTTCAAAGTTTTTTTAATTTTTCGATTTTATGTAATATTATCTGTAGTGTTCGGTAATAAGTCCACTGAAAATCCCATTGATATTGTTGTTTATAATGTATTTTTAAAATAAAAATAATAAATAATGGCACCCTTCCGCGCGGACATGATTTGTACATTAAATATTACGGTTTTCAATATTTAAGTTTCTATTTCTTGTATATATTATATAGCAATATTCTTTTATAGATGAAATAAAATAAAATGTGTTTAAATTATATATATGAATACCAACCACATTATTTTCTTAATTGTCTAATGCCAAGTAGTATAGAATATTGCTCTTTTTCCCCAAAAATCCCGCGTTCCACCGCGTGATTGATGGTAGATATTACCAGGCGGCTGACGGTCGATCCACAATGTTTTTCGTTTACCTAATTGCATTTTGTCAACATCTTTTGTTAATTTTTTTCAACGTTAATTAATTAACCCTTCTTTTCGATGACTTTAAATTAAAGTGAACGGCGTAATCATACGATCTACACGCTCTTCCAGTTTTTAACAGTTTAAATGTAAGTGAATTATTAATTTTATGTTATTATTTCTTCATGATTTTGTATTATGGCATCGGCAATGCAAAATGTTATTATAGCTCATAGAGATTTGAACAATGTTAAAAATAGCTCACTATGATACTACAAAATGAATTTAAATCATCTTTTAATAAAACATTATTCACAAACAGTATTCTGACATTGTTTTCAAATATCCCTTTGAAACAATGATTTTCAACAGTAGCCTAGTCGTGTTGAGTTAGAAATTCAGAGTGAATTAATCTACATCAAAGGTACCACCCACATAGTTCGCCATTATGTAGGGCATTCGAAAGAAAACCTCAAAAGGAAAGAATCGTTTAAACAATTTTACAATCTGAAGCATTTCTTTGAGTTGGGATCGTTGTTAATTAACCCGACTGCTCTCTTCATTTCGAGGATAATTTGAAATTAGAATTGAATGAATTGTTCTTAAAATTTTGTTTCGAGGATATGATTGTAATGTATTAAAAAATATATTGCTTGTTTATTTTATCTTTAGTACCTTTAGTACGTAAGTACTAGGATCTTTGTTTTGGTGCCTTGATGCGAAATTTTAACAATATATTTATATGTTTCATTGCTGTTTATGTAAGACCAATATCCATATAAAAATTATTAATGTACTAATAACTCAAACTGTCTGTCTATGAGTCTGTTTGTTTGTAAGATTGACATGTCTAATTTGCTGAAGCAATTTCGGTGATTTTTCGTACGGATATGAATTGAATCTTGGAGAAAGAAATAGGCCCTGTCTGTCGAAAATAAAACTTAAAGTCGAGGATATAAGTGATAAAAAGTATTGAGAACTCATTATTTCTCAAAGAAAATAAGCTATTCAAAATTATTATTCTACACAGACAAATTCTCAGGAACCAACTAGTATATTATAATGGCAGAAAATAATTATCTAAAACAACGAACATGTAATGAAATACAACGTTAAGCCATTATAATTAAATAGATATTAGTGTTGAAAATATAAACCTTAACAGCTACACAGCAAATGAATGCAAGCACAGCTTAATGATGCGCTCTGTGTACACGGAGCTGGGTTTAGCTTGCATCTGTAAAGCGTAATCTTACTTCAAGCTATTAATATTTACCGCTGTCTTTGAAATTATGAAATAAATTAAGACAATCAATTGCTTCGTTTATTATATACAAGCTGTACGCAAATGTATCGACGCTGAATGAGAAAAGGGCCTAAGGGAATTATTATAAGTATTTTTATTGTTTATTTATTTTTTGTTTTAACTCGTACTTCGAGAAATACTTTACATTAGTTAAATACTTACATTAGTTTTTTCCTAAATCACACGTGTATAATGTTAAGTGATCACGTAGTCTCACAGATAGTCTATCCATGACCAAGGTCTTTGTAAAGTGTTCGAAACGTAGGGACGAAAAGTAATTAATATACGAAATTTAAAATTCATTTAAAATAGTGTCATTTTAAAACTAATTTAATTTTAGAACAAAAAACTTTTTAGGAAAAATGATTAGTAGTACAAATACAGATTATGGTGTTATAATTTTGTTTGTTTTAATGCATGCTGTGATAACATAAAAGTAAGAGAATACCTTAAAACTAATCGTTAGGCGAGATTTACATTTGTAAGCATTAGTCTCATAACTGATCTAAAACAACTCTGTAAGCTGATAAATATTACTTAGGTAACCTTACGAAAGATGGGAATGTTAAAAATAGGACACAGGCAGTATTCATTTAGGTGTAAAGCAATGCGTCGTATTATTTGGCTAATTTACACTAAATCATTGTAGCTATTATATTTGGACGCTGATATGCAATACTGTGTCAAGCCACATGGACTTTATTTTGAGAAATTGGCGTCTAAAGATGTCAAACCTATTCTTAATCAATTTGTTTGAAGACGTATATATCCATCTTTTCTTTTCTATTTTGATAAAATGTGTAATGTATTAAAAGTAGATTGATATACTTAATGTGTTATCTAATAATAAGTTTTTCAAATATTTGAGATTATTGTATACATTGAACAATATGGAACAATCTTGAAATTCGAGACATTACATTAAGACACTTTTTCCGTACTTATTTAGTTTATATAACGTAAAATAATATTTAACATAGTTAAATAAGTGACACACTATCAAAATACATCAATATCTCCGAATTTGTCTTTTTGTGGGTTGAAACATTATTGCTTATCAGCATCCATTTATAAGCTATGTTATGGTAAAATTTTATAAAAACCATTTAAATATTTTAATCTCTTGTTAATTTTTGTGTTGCTTAAATTGAAGATATGAGTGGTTCATATATATGTTGCGAAGTTCAAATTTCGAGTAAATTAAATTAAAAGTTTTACTTAACCAAAGAAAATGTAATAAATACTTCTATCCAAAAACAGTGTATTATTTAAAAAGCCTTAAATATCGTTGTTTTAAGGTTTAAAATAGTTTTCATCACTTTATGCATGAATATGCATAGAACGGTGTAAAATTCGAAACGCGACATATCACCTTCTGCCACTTATATCTTTAATTATGTGAAAATGTTCGAAAAATCTAAAGTGAATTTGTGTTTTTTTTTATATAAAAATAAGTGGCAAACGAGAAGGCAGGACACTTGACGTGTTAAGTGATCACGACCGCCCATGACATTTGCAGCAGCAGAAAAGGCATAAATTGTTTGTAGGCTTAAAGAGGAATGAGGGATAGAATATATAAAGAAATATAGAAGACGATTAGGCTGACACATCTCTAACTGTAAAAATGCAGCTATATTAGCTACTGCACGTCGTTCTTCTGTGAGGTACTGCCCCGTTAGACCCAGCCCCGTCAGCGCACAAACTGTAGTCAGTTGGCTACAGCTAGGCTCTACCTCACTTAATTGAAAACATTAAAAATAATACACCCTCGTTACGATTTCATTATAAACTCTTATAAACATAAATTTTAATAAACAATATCTGTTATTTATAAAAACTGTTACGAAGGAAATTATTATAATCTTTTTATTAAAATATTAAAACATTCTATTCAGTAAATTTTTAATTTAATTTTGCGGTCTCGTTTCGCTCATAATTCTGTTCTAATATTAATTAAAAGGCGAATGGGTTCCAGTAACAGATGTTTAAAACTGTTTATCGATTATTATATAATATTAGGGTAGTAGATACATTATAAGAATTTTCTGTGAATAAGATATGTCTACTTAACAAAGTCTTAACATGATTGACAGTTAAACTGTTCTATAAAATTCTATATTCTTAGGCGAGAATTATATTTGTATGCTTTACTTTCGTAATTGGTATAAATCAACTCTGTAGCCTAGTGACAGTTACCTAGGTAGCCTTACGAAAACTGTGCCTGTTTAAAAATAAAGACACTAACTAAATACATGACGTAAATCTTATGAAAGAAATAACTTTTACCTAAGAGTAATAATCGATGCCATCATAAACATGACTTATAAAAAAAACATGTCTCGCAACTCAGTCCTTCTAGCGCAAAATTTCTTAAGTAGACTCTTAATCAACTATTTTTTATACTACTATTTTGATAAGTTTAAGTCGGTTTTTTTAAACGTATCAAGTGTTTTTTTTTTTTCATATTTAAATCTTGTAATTTTTGTTTCTAAATTTATTTGTATTAGTTTTTAATAATTGCTTTGTAACATAGTATCAAAGTATACATCAAGAATAACAAATTTGTGAATATGTAGTGAGTATAAAATAAAATAAATAAATAAATTGTAAGATTAATGCTATACCAAGTCGGTTAATTTATTCAGTCCCTACTTAAGGGACCTGCTGTATTAAGCGTATAAAGACAGACCGTTGTTCATAAGATGTTGTTAGGTACTAATTACGTAATTAGCTAACCTACCAACATCTTATCGTGACGATATTGATATAAAATCTTTTATGTTTTAAATAAATAGGTTGATTTGGCAATCCCACTGATCAATATAATTTTATATAATATGTACTACTCGTGAGATACATTTTTTCATACGATGTTTGCAAAAAAATAGTGGTATCTTAACCTCTATTTTTTTTACTTGTGTTTCTTTTTAGTAGAATAAACTCGATACGAAAATACTAACAAGAAAATTGTTACGGGCCGAAGATAATTGTATGCTGATAAGCAATAATGTGTCAACCCACAATAAGTCAAATTTTGAAATATTGATGTATTTTAATACTAAGTTACCTATTTAACACTATTCAAAAAAATTTCAAGTCATCTAAATTAAATAAGTATGGAAAAAAGTTTCTTAACTCAATGTTTCGAATTTCAAGTGCGTTCCATATTTTGCAATTTATAAAAGAATCTCAAACATTTATAAACTTATAATTAGATAACATAATAAATAAATCTATCTGCTATTGATTCAATATAAATTTTATCAAAATAGAAAAGAAAAGATGAATATATACGTCTTCAAACAAATTTCTTAAGAATTGTTTTGATATCTTTAGACGCCATTTTCTCAAAACGAAGTCCGTGTGGCTTGACACAGTATTGCTTATCAGCGTCCAATTGTAATGTTTGTATGCGCATCACGCAAAAATTACTAAAGATTATTTTCACAGTTGTGTTGTTGCTGATGGGATTTAAAATCTGGTACCTGTTTTATCAAGATAATATCTATCTGTACATACTGAATTTTATATAGATAAAATCGCGAGCAAATCTTAGTAATTAATAAAAAATTAAATGTTTCCACTCGATTAAAGATATAAAAGAAAAAAAAGTATGAAGAGTTTTTAAGAAAATCGTTGTAAGTGGGTTTAGTAGCAGGTAATGAGCCGTGACGCATTCTCTGTCGGAGTTCTCCTGAAATCCGGTCAACCTTTCACTGACCTAATAGCCTGCGGTGGACTACAGCTTGTACGTCACGGTACGCCTTTCTTTATAACGAAACATTATTCATTCTCTTTATAAATACCTTTTTAAAGGGCTTCACTTTTTCGGATTTCGTACTTTAAGTGGAAAAAACAGAACCGCTACATCTCTTTGGTGTCTATCCATCAGTCCAGATAACTTTTTTCAGAAGGTCGAAGTTATAATATTTAAATTAACACCTAATATTAAAGTTTTTGTTCTCTTTAAGGTGTAAAAAATTGTGGCCTCTAAGTTAACGTATACAAAAGACTATCGATGTCACATATTTGACACTTGTAAACGGTCACGAAAAACGTAAAAATTACTTTTTGTTTAAAAAAAATCGAAAACACTAATTAAAACGTTACAGAACGAGCAAAGGAATCTGGAATTCATTAGTTTGTTTATTATCTATACCATCTCCGAAACAACTGATTCAATTTGAAAAATTATTTTTACTTTGAATAACCCATTTATTGAGGAAGATTATAAGCTATATAACATAAAACTCATAAGAGCGAAGTAGTAACCAGAAACGCGAATGAAACTGCGAGGCGCAGCTAGTATAAAAAAAAAGTGCTACGCTACACTCGGCTTGCAAATTCGACTCGCCCATGTCAGATTTTCCGTTAAGCCGTTTTTTACCCTTTCGAAGTTCATTGAAAACGGTACTTTTTTTCTTGATTGATGAGTAAAGTAAATAGTTTGATTGGTGTGCTATTCGATTTAGCATTTAAATTAGTCATAACATATAAATGAATACGTATCGATTCATAATACTATAATTGAAAAAAGAAATGTAATCTATAACATAATCAAAAATAACTTGTTCTCGTAGCATCTCTTCAAATTAAATTATTGGACCATTTCTATCCATACAAATATAAATGTGTCAAATTCTTAACATAGGAAGTCACATCAATATGGTTAAATGCGACAGATTTACCTTTCAGCGTGTAATAAGGAAAAGATTTTTGTTTGCTCTCTAAGGTACACAACAATTTGTTCGATGTGCCGCTGAGGAAAAGAGTTATGTTTTTATAATGCAAGGACCAGTGGACACAATATTTAAAGAACAGTATTCATCAATATAGTTGTACTAAACAGAAGTAACAATAAATAACACCATTCAATAACGCATCACACTCAACGACCCCCATTACGATCTCATGACCTTGTGTCGGGGTCCGGAAACACTCACAACACTAAACACAAACACCCAGACCACGACAAACATCTGTATGGCCAATACACACGTTTGCCGTGAGCGGGGATCGAACCCGCGACCGTTAGCGCTTTAGTCAGTTGCAGTGACCACTGCGCCAACGCGTCTGTCAATCAATCTTATCTTACTTTTTACCACAAACATGTAGTAAATATTGAGTTTCTTGTCTGTTTATATGTTATTTTGACGACATAGAGGCATGGATATAATATGCGTTGATGTTCTTACAGGTTATAATCTTAAAAGAGTTACTATCGAGTTACTCGCCGTATCTTCTCGGTAGAGACTACATTCCGAGACAATGAAAAATTTATTAAAATAAAAAATAATTGACTCTTAACTTGACGATTCGATAGTGCTTTAAAAGGCCAATTTGAATAAAGTATATTTTGAGTTTTAGTCCTTCTCGGTTGTGTTTGCTTTCCGAACCGGTGGTAGCTTTATATAAAAAAAAAAAACTAATTTGTGATTTGACGATTCAGAAGTGCTTTAAAAGCCTATTTGAATTAATATTTTTATGAATTTTATTATAAATGAAAAAAACCTTCGTTTATGAGGTAGATGTTTGTTTCTCTTTTATGTAAAAACAACTATACAGATAATAATGAACCTGCATTATTGTAGCTTATAAATGAAATAATAAAAATCCGTCAGCTATTTATCTATATCTCATAAAACATAGTATGTTTATAACATACTTCATAGCCTACGTTTTACTTATATTTGATTATATAAAACAGTTTAAAAAAAATAAGAATTTAAACTATAAATTCGTATACAAAAGAGATAACTTTTCATCATCTTTCAACTATTAAACTGTATTAATTTAATCGAATAGAGTATCCATCTTACCCTTCTAAACGCTCTCAAGCGGGGTATGAGTTTCATATAACCGATTTATTTGCCCTTACTCCAGTCAATATTTGTCATACGGACCTAGCTGAATAATGGCAGTAATATTCTACTTCCATTTATACGGTGCGTGTTGGAGCGTGACATCAAATACACTTTCTGTGATGAAAAGCTGAAACATATGTATTAAATGTATCTATAAGTAATCGAGGACAACATCTGGATATAATTTTTTTAACTATACTTAAATTATAAAGCTGAAGAGTTTGTTTGTTTGAAAATAATATTGTGTTAGATAGTTTATTGAAGGCTATATTACATCACACTACGACTCATAGAAGCGAAGCAGTAACTATAAACGCGAGTGTAACCACAAGGGACTGCTAGTTATTAATAAAAATAATATATGGAGATAATTCATTTTCTCATACATTTTGTACGGAATTTCTAATCAGTTCACAAAACATTATTTCTGAGACTATTACAAAAATGATAATGGAGTTTAAGTTCTTTTTTATATCGAAGCCATAGTGAAATAATATCCTGGTTATAGCTAGAGGAATCTAAATTAACTGTTAGTTTTTTTTTTTGTATAATTATATAAGGTATTATTAATTTTTATATAATAAGGGGATTGTATTTTAATAAATTTCGACTACAAATTTATATCCGCATTCATTAAACAATATATAATATTTCGTTTATTCAATTTCGAAATTGTCTTCAAATTACACATCAAAGTGAATTGATTTATTTATTCATAATGATAACGATACAATTTTATTTTTATCTTTATTTAAAAAAATCCTTAATTTAATTGAAATGAAAATTAAAAAAAAAACTTACTATATAAATTTACTGAAAAAGAAATATAAAAAAAATTGTAACATTCTTTAATCTTATTAAATTGTTAATCAAAAAGCTGTAGCCTGATACTGATTGCTCAGCGTATTAATTCTGACGCAGAAATTACACAAATGGTATTGTCCAATAAAAATGTAGTGTTTCATTTCACAGATTTCGATATTATTGCAATGGTCCGAAAATTACGCAGGCCAGCTTTAACTGGCGTTGCAAATCATACCGTACGGTTTTATCGGCACTTATTTTATATTATGCATTTGTCTCATTTGCACTGCCCAGATAAATAAGTCCCGATGCCAGCTGATACATAATTACAATGCTGTATGAATGAGTTGGGAATAAATGTTGTGATTACCCAGTAATTGTGTTCTGATTACAATTTAAAATGTTTGTATCGTAATTTCGCTCGGTTATTGTTTGTATATGAAGTTGTAGAAGTTGTAAACACAGAAATGACCAATGATATTTTGACAAGATTTTACTTAACTTACAATGTATGCATGTTTGTGTGGGTGGAATCTTGCAACTTAATTTTGAACCAGTTATTTTCAACTGATTGAGCTGAAATTTTGTATACGCGTTTAGTTTGGATGACAATTTATGATAACGTGTATGACGTGATCAGAGATAAATCTCGTGCCAAGCTTTTATATCATATAAATTGTGAAACGACGCTATAAGTTGATAGTAAAACTTTTAAAGGACAAGTTTATTTTATTCTTTTTAGCGCGTTTATATAAAAAGTTTGACAATTCCAATTTGTTGGACCAAAAATCTTCTCGTCCATCATACTCAGTTGGTGTTCAGCGAAGCTCTTATTTATTTAACCTACTAATACTTAAAGAAATACCCATTGTCTTAAGTAAAACAAAAAAAATATTTTTTCGTTATCATTATTATGCAAATGATACAAGCAACTGTTATCCTTTGAATCGCAATCAGAGTTTAACGAAAATAAATATAATCGTAGGTACATTTAAATAAAATAAGAAGAATGAAATAAATTACAAAACACTTTATTTTACCGATCAAGACATATTCTTCTTATCAGCTACTATAGCTACTAAATTCTGATCACTTCTACATCTCACAGGATCATCAAGGATTGAGTTTTATGATATTAAAATCGCTCAAACTGTTTTGGAATCCATAGAGAACATACATATATAAACATCGATTTTTATAAATATAAATTTAAACACGAAAACCAGTAATTTGTTATGAAATTTTCGTATGTAAGACTAATCAGTAAAACTAAATAATATAGTAAGATCATTCCTCTTATACTTAACACTAAATTCGATTTGCGAGCTTGCTCATCATAACTATCAAGATTCTTCCCAGTTCGTCTTCGTAGAATCTACATTTGAAACCGGTGGTAGCTTTTCAATAAATCATAAATTATTTATTTGTTTTGACGATCCAAAAGAGCTCTTCATATTCTACTTGAATACAGTATATTTTAATTTAATTTTGATCTAGGCCCGAATTATTAATCCACTTTCCGTTTACAAACAAAAAAAAATTATAACGCAAAAGAAATACTCTTATATAAAAAAGATATGGCACAAAAATTTCCCCATAAACGTAGCGTCTTTTACGAGATATGCTTAATAATATGACATATTTCAGCTTTCACGTGAGGGCATGATACGGAATCGATATACCTATAAATACGTACGTGATGACATGTCTATTGAGTGGATAGCTCTCGGAGCGTATGAAGGCTTCAGTGAACACTTGACGGCTAAAAGAAGTGATATAATTGCTGCCGGTACAATAAGTAGCTCTTTTACTACTTACTTTTACTACTTGAAACGTTTTAGACTCGTTGTGAAGGTTTTCGTTATAAGAAAAATTAGGTTAGGTGGCACTTTGATGCTAAAAAATGACGTGACTTCTTTTTTTGTGTTTTTTTTTTGTTTTAATTGGAGTTTCGGTACATATCGCTAAGTCAGTGTTACCTTCTTGGTACAACGTATTTTTTTTTTATATATATAATAATATCCTACAAAAATGTTACAGTTTACAAATAATAAATTTAAAGTATATCTACATTAAAAAGTCCTTAATAGCGAAAACATGTTCTTTACAAGTTTATACAGATAACAAAGATGCTTGGACAATATACCGCGCCATCTATCGCGAAGCTGTTGGAACTGTATTTTGTACATATTAAAACTTAAAACGCAAACGTTACAGTTTGCGTTTTAAGTCACAGTTTGCAAAGTCACTCCAAACACTCTGATAATATAGACGTCCTAGCTCAGATCGTTTTATCACTAAGAATGTATCCGTATCATCCCCAGGCGTACGAAAAACGAAACGTACAGATGTACAAACGATACACTATTGTAAGGCACGATATCTTAGTACCTCTGAGAATACATCGAGAATAGAATATTTGTAAGTCTTTTAAATTCGTCTTAAATAAAACGGTTCTCAATTCTTGCTTTAATATCGATACTAGAAAATTGATGTTGAAACATTTGTGTTAATTCGATACGATAAATTAGCGCCTATAAATATTGAAAATTATCTTCATTGTGATATTTAATATTTGTAATTGAATAAATATTTTATACCTCTAGCTTTGATACAAATAATTAAAATACTTACTATGATTTTGTCATTCATTACAAAAGTCTTAACGCGTACTTACAAAAGTATCAACGCCAGCTTACGCTTTTTATAATGTTTCCTAGAAGAAAGTGCTAAGGAACGTTTTAAAATAATGAAGCTCTGATTTAACTATAGGCATTTTTATACAATATCAGTACAAATTCAATTTAAGAATAAAACCTTTTTACAATACTACTAAAAATAAATCAAAAGAGTTCTATTTTTAAAAACGAAAAGTAAACTACGAAAATTCCAACGCAAATAAAATATCGTATTCAAATTTAAGGCTCGAGGATTTTATATTCAAAACACGGTTTTCAATCTTTTCATTTAACACACAGTAATTCCTCCGCCATACAGTTAGGTCACAAGTTAGGTTGAAATGTTGACCCAGTTGCGAGACATCGATAAAAGCCTCTTTCTATTGAAAATAGGTAAGGCCAGGCTCCGTGTGACCGAGTCACTTTTGTAGCGGAAAATTTCGTTGCATCGTTTGTGTATTCTCTTAAACTTTAGTAATTAAGATAAGTTGTTTCGTGTTTATTTACTTTTTTAATATTATTATATTAAAATTATACGAGCATCGTTTTCAATTACACTTAATAAATAGGTTTAAGTTTTTTGCATAGAAACTTTGATAATCTTTTTAATTGTATGGATTATTGATCAATTTTAATAAAAACGGTGATCTAAGGACTTTCTTGGTTAAAAAGTTACATTCACTAGAAAGAACTATAAATTAAAACCTAACCATTTTGCTCTTACTGGATTTAACACTATTATATGAGTTGAAGAATTTAATGAATGTTGTTGGAATGCGCTAAATATCATGTCTAACTTGTAATAGTGACCAGTGTCTAGTGTACAAAAACAATTTTGAAAGAAAAAAAGGAAACCGACTTAAAAGTAAATGAAGTAATTTAGATTACTTGAATGTCAATTTTAAAACCAAATTACTAAAGCGATTTTGATAAAAATTATATGAGACCGATAGAAGAATGAAAGAGGGTAGGTAGACACCCGTTCAAACAAAAAAGTAATTAACCAAATTTTTCAAGCCGTTTTGAGTAATCAGGGAACCAACACAAAAAAACACCGACGAATCGAGAACCTTGTTTTTCGAATTTAATTAAAATTGAGCTATTTGAATCAAAATATTTTCGTACACATTGAAAACAATACACAGTAAAAAATACTAAAATTAATTACTTTTCGGCTTAAAAAACAGTGAAACCTTGATCAATCGGAACAATTACAAATTCTTAAGAGCGATTTAGGCATTGAACAGGATTATGAAGGACGTTTATTTTAACAGCTGAAAGATAAAAAGAAGTCATTTTATTAAATGGAGTCTACGAAAAAGTTAAAAGAAAATTAATCTTTGTTCTTTTACTTCAGACCGATTATTTTATTGAGAGTTAAATTGGTTTGTTCTCAATGGTTTTGTTTTAGTCGTTTATAACTGTTCAACAGTAATAATGATAAAATTACAAGATAAAATTCGTGAATAATATTAAATTGAGCTAAAATGCGTCATTACTCGTGAGAACGAAACACACATGATATCAATATGAGCTAGTGACTTAAGGCGGCAACTACACTTATAAGTTTTACTCACATAGCTGGTATAAAATAAATCTGTAATCTGTTATCAGTTACCTTAATAGTTACACGTAATGTGAATTTCAGTAAATAAGTCACATTATATTCTTTCAGGTTAAAATGTACTTATCCTTTGAAAATCTATGAGCATACCGATAACGAGTGTTTTCGCTTTATGCAAGTAATTACCATACCAGTAAAGGCATGCTTGCAATTGTTCCATAGTGGTCAGAAATGCAATTGTATTTGGCATGCTTCTAGCTACCTACCAGCGCTGCCGCTTACCTGCTTTTCTGCCTCTAATATAACAAAATCAATTTTTGCGCAATCTTTTTGCTTACGATTACTGTCAGTGCAAGCTAAATGCTATATTATGAATTTCCAGATTTAAAATAAATCTGGCATAGTTAAGGATACGGAATTACTCTTTTTCTTTGTGCCTATAATTAAGCAACTTGAAAATTAACTTCCATCTATCAAATAATTAGGAATCAAACTTCCTTTTATATAAATTTGAGTGAAGCTCCATTAGGCTAAAATCCTTTTTCGATTCTCTAAAACGTCTGTCACATTCAGATAAGTTTAGACATTCATGGGAGAACGTTAAAACTTTTCGGATGGTCTTATCAAAAGTTATACATAATGAAAATTTCCGCCAATTATTTTAAGCGAACAATATACCTCTGTATTGAAATTAATTTAATTTTTCATAGCTATAACATTTCCTTAAAAAACTTAGAGCAACTGACTAACCAAAACTTAAACCATGAATCCAAAATATAGAGGACGAATCTAACCAATGGTATTATTGCAGAAAAATGTTTTTGATATATTCTCTTAGATTGTGAAATATTAAGACAAGACGCACACTAAGAAAGAATTTCCAAAACCCAATTAGAGAATCCATATTCCATCATAAAGTTGAAAAGTTATATAATAAACTTATCCGTGATATCATAACTAGAACGATGGCTTTTATGATGGATATCTTTAAAAGACGTTAGTAATTTCATATTCATCCGGACGTGAGGCATATGATCCCCAGACGCGAAATTACCAGGTACCACGTAACTACCCATTAATAGGGTAATTCAGGCAAGAGTTACCGTCATTGCCCTCTCATGTTTGCGGGAGGGCGTTTAAAGCAGCTCTTAGCACGTATAATGGCGGATTTAAAAGGATTTTTTTACAACCTACGTGTAATCGTATTCATATAGGTTGACGTGGCCTTTGTTTTTTCCCTGTAGATTTTATTTTATAGGTGTATAAGACTATCTTTGCTAAACCTAATTTTCTTATGATAAAAAAAAATATTAAACGAATTTTCTCCCCAGTCCTTCCTGTTCCTCTGAATCTCTCATCTTTTTTTAAACTGGTAATGCATTTCTGGTACTGCAAATATTCATAGATAGCTGTGTTCGATTAACATCAGATGATCAGCCTGCTCATATTCTCGCTATATATAAAAATATATTTAAAATTGTGAGGGAAAAATACAAAGTATTTAGATGAACAGATGCGTATATGCAATATGCTATGCAAAGGAATGTAGACACATGAATTTTTTGATATGAATAGGTTTTTCATGTAATATTTGTCTTATAAATTATTTCTCTTTCGAGATAAAAGACTTCTAGATATATCTTTAAAATAAACAGAAACTTTGGCAGGTTTAATTAGAAATATATTTTATAATCACTAAGTCTACCAATATCATTTAAGGTTTAACTGTATTAGAAATGTTTCGAAGACAACAGATTATAATCAGTCGTTATCTATCCAAGCGTTAAATTAAGTAATAGTGATCCTTTAAAATTTCAATATAATATCCTTTTGAAGTCAATGACCATACAGTTCACATTAAGTCACATCTCATAGAACATGGTTCTATATTAAAATTTGAAACTATTTTTAAGTATTTTATTTTTAATTAAATATATGATATGAAAAAAAATGTGTCTTTATGTTGGTTTGTATACGCTGCCATAATGTTCACCCGAATAAGATTTAACTTTGTCAACTTATAGTTGAAACTAGTGTTAACTTCCAGTAGGTGGCGCGTGTGTCCAGACCTAAAACAAACTTCAGAGAGTCTTTCGGCATATAAAACGTACATTAACGCAAGCAAAGCCGCGAGTAAAATTATAATAAGCATTTGTTATTTTGTGGGAATTGAATTTCACAAGCCGAAATCATTTACACTATGTATAACAATTTCTGAATGAAATAAGGTACCTTGTAGACTAAAACTATTCTTTCAATTTAGTTTCGTTTCTATCAAACCAAATGTATTATTATATTTACTTTGGACATTTTGTTGTATATTTTTTACTGGCTAAGGATGTAGGCCTTTTTTTATAAGGCCTTTTTGATCGACTTCAAAAAAGGTGGTTCGAATTCGAATTGAATTGTTTTGATGTCAGTTAAATTGTTTGAAAAATACTATCGAATATAAATCATAATTAATTTACTTTTCTTACGTGTCTGCACTGACATCAAAAAATATTATATCATATTTTATTTTTACCTATCTTTTTTCGAGAATATACTGTTTTAACGTTGTAATAATATTAAAAAAAACACGCGTTTCTTACACACAAAAAAACGGTCGGTCGGCGGTACAGATTTGAATGCAATTCGCAAATAGTTTTCGAAAACAAACCAACTAGTCACCGAACATAATGACTATGACGGATTAGTATTTTGTCTTTTCATTTCTGGAACTTTCGAACAAACTCCACCAACGCCCTTAACTACCGGCTTGTTTTATATTTGAATAGCGACTATGTTCGACAATTAGCCTGCACAACATTATTCGCTAACTCTATTATAAAATTTAAATTTTAATGTACCCCGAATAGTTTTAATGTTCCCATAGACATTAACTTAATTCACATTCCTACGTTTAGCGTATAATAAAAACGCACCACCAACAGTTAAGACTTTAAATTAAAGTATATTTACAGCGAAGAAACTCTATACACTATATGCTAATGGTCTTATTCTGTATTTTAAACGTTTTCTTTTACATGAAAACTCCTTTGTACCGGTTAATTAAGTTTCCTGATTACGATCCGGGATAAAGCTAGCCAGTGCCAGTATTCATAACGCTGTGAACGAATTTAATGAGCATTATCTTGTTATTTATAGGCTGCAGTGCTTTGGAATTTATTGTTTATGCTTCTTCTTTATACGTCCCTATTCCAGTTATAATCTAGAATCTTTACGCTGCCCGCGTTTATGTTAATACTGGCGATGTGTACTCATAATAGTGCTTAGTTTTAATCATGTGTTTTAATTAAATGTCTTTTATGTGTAAAGGGGTTTTAGTTGCATGTAATGTAATTATTATGACGTAATATTATCTTTTATCTGTTATGTATTATCTTAATGTTATAAAATAGGTAGTATATGGGTAGTTAGTTAGATTATAACATGATTTTAGAAGGCGAGATTTACACTCATAAGTTTTGGTCTTAGAATTTCATAAAAAATTACATAAGTTATTTCTCATTGCTACTAAAATAATTTTTTATTAGTGAATTTATTATTACTTATTTTTGACATTCAAATTGTTCGTTATTACTTACGACGAATCTGTTTGTAGGTTACCGTGTTGTTTTATATTAATAAAACTTACAAATGTAATTCTCATCTCAAATTAATGTATAACTAATTATTATCTATGAAAACAAATATTAGAAGAAAAAAACAACTTATTGTACTGATTTAAAACGTCGCAAATGTATGCAATATCGACGACAATACAATTGTTTGGTTCCATCGAACTGATGTGATCGTGTAACCAGGTTATGTTTACTTTTAACTAATTTAGGCAAAGCTCACGAGAACAGTTCTTATTGATTGGTTAAGTGTACGGCGTAAATGTATTTATTATATTTCTTATATTAAACCACTTGTATACGGGCTAGCTCGACCGGGGCAGTCCCTCAATCTCACAGATCGACATGAAGTAGATAATGTAGCTGCATTTCGTACGGTGATGGAGAGAGAGGAAGCCTAACCTCCTCTGCCGTATTCACATCCTATTCCCTATTCCTCGTTTTTCCTATTTTATCTGACAACACTTTGGCTCCTCTGGGTTGCAAAAGGTCCAACGTACATTTAACATGTTCCTTTAAAAAAAAAAAGAAAAGAAAAAAAAAACATTTTAGAACATTTCAAGTCACGTCTAACCGTTTTAGTATTTCATCAACAGAAGTTATCAACAACAATAATCTTAATAAAATACCCTCGCTACTAAAACCCGATTCTAATAAAAACCACTCCATTCCTTCAAACGACCAGCACTGGACGAAGTTCCAATGGAACTCCAACATCAATATAAAGTTTGTCAATATTTCCGTTGTGCTCCTGATGCCCGACACTCATTGATTGGGCTGCCCATTCGTCCGAAAAATAAAGTTTAGCGACAATCCACCTCCCAAAAGGCGATAAACAATATTAGGCATGTCAAAGGGAAGCCTCTTGTCGTATATTTTTCATTGATCTTTACTCACAGATTATAGAGGATTTTTTTTTTTGTCTCTTGAAATATGCTTTGAGTTATAAAAAATAACACAATATTTGGTTTGATTTACTATTTTACAGATGGACGCTGATAAACAATGCTATGTCAAGACACACGGAATTCATTTTAACAAAATGGCGTCTAAAAATGTCAAACCTATTCTTACTAAATTTATTTGAATAAGTATATATACATATATATGTACTTCTATCTTTTCTTTTCTATTTAGATCAAAGGTATAATGTACTAAAAGCAAAGTGATAAAATAAAAAGTTTTATCTACTAGTTTTTTATTACATATGTGAGATTATTATAGATTGTAAAATATAGAACACACTTCAATATTCAGAACAATAAATTAAGATAGTTTTTTCCGTTCTTATTTAAATAATATGACTTGTGAAATTTTTGAATAATGTTAAAAACGTGACGCATTATCAGAATACAAGAATATCTTCAAATTTGACTTTGCGTGGGTCGAAAAATTATTGCTTATCAGCATCCAGATATAATCCTGTGTGTTTAAAAGTAATGGTACTTAGGAACTCTTTTTTAGGGTATCCAAAGGGTGCCAACGGGACCATTAGACAGACAGGTTTGCGCAGTGGTTACTGCATCTGACTGAAGCGCTAACGGTCACGGGTTGATTCCCGCTCACGGCAAACGTCTGTATAATGTCAAGACTAACGTGATAATTTTCTTTATTTATTATTTTTATTGTAATATTTTATTATGGTTAGCTTTCTCTGCAATTGAGTATGTTGTGCTTTAAAACCTTTTTGTTTTATTATATTATTCAAGTGCCTAGTGAGTGTTTTTTTTTTTTTTTTTAAGTAAGAGAGGGTCTGGATGGTCTAAAGTTGAGACGTTGATTTTTATGTTTAATTTTTGGTTTAAAATAATATAAGTTGCTGTGTGTTATACGTAAATAGCTACATACTCATGTTGTGCTACAACTGACTGCCGTTTCCCTACATGACCTGCCATCGTGTTACTATCAAGAACGACACAAAAGTCTTGAACTGACTGCGTAGACTTGGTGAGAAGACTCTCTTACAAGACACTACGGACCCGGCCCTGAAGTCTGTTGTCTGAATAAGCTGCAGAAATTTGACTATTGTAAATATATATTTTGTTACGTATTCCTGTTTAATTTGGAATTCTCATGCTCAACGTAACAATAGGTCATGATGTTTGTCGTGGTCTGGGTGTTTGTAATTTTGTTGTGTTGTTTCCGGGCCCCCGACATTTATTGGACATAGTTACGATCATAAAACAACACACATTTAAGTACAAAATAACACATATATGTAGGTATCAATGTTTCATTTGCTAGAAATTTTATTCAACAATGATACTGATTTTACTAAAAAAAACTTACATTATATATGTATATTGTTATAAAATCCATCCTTAAAAAGATATTATATGCTGTAGACAAAGGTCCACGTTTGAACATAACGTCTAAATCTTATAAGCTCATATGGTCACGTGGAACGCATTATAAGCACCCGGCACGGAGCATTACTGTTATATGCAATATTTATTAAAACATAGCTTTAGACGACATTACAAAAATTTTACTGGACTATAGTGACGTGTAACTACTTAATTTTGTCGTGTTAATATGACTTAAAAGCCCACAGGCGTAGGCGTAAATTAAAAAAAAAAGTAGAAACGGCCGAAATGGGTGAATTATATCATGATAAAATCAAAATCGAGAATTTAAAATGCTAATAAAGTGATCGTGTTATATATTTTTCTTTTACAAATTAACACATGTTAAATTTATATACATTATATTTTCTTTATGAAATTTCCAATAATCTACAACACTAAAATTTCAAACTAGTCTTTTTACTGCTACATCATATATTACTACACCTATATTAATATTATAAAGATGAAAGATTTGATTGTTCGTTTATTTGCGTTAAATGCGCTCTGACACGGCTAAATATGAAAAATTATTTTTACATTAGATAGCTCATTTATAGATGAAGGCAAAAGGCTATATTAGAACACGTTACGGCTCAGGAACGAAGCAGTAAACGCGATGGCCAGCTAGTAAAGACTAAATTTAGTTTTTTTCCAATAAGAACATATCATAAAATATAAGAATATCCCGTGGTTATACTATAACGAATTTCGCCAATATGAAATGGAGAAGGCGATATACGAACCCGCAGTCAGCGTGCACGATAATAAAGTATTGAAAACCCCAATTTTCGAATTTCCGAAGTCCATTGTAACATTTCCTGCAGACGCTACGCTTAATTCTAGTCAGAATTTATGTTCTGTCTTTGCTGTTCAATTTAGTCAGATAAGTAAATATTGATAAAGTTTCCAGTAGCAGTTAGATTTAGTTTTACCGTCTCCACGGTTACGGGAATCGAATGAACGTAAATTCGATATTTCAACTAAACTTTGTTCGAAATGCTGCGTGCCCTTTTTCGTAATTACGTAGCTATTTACGAAATCGAGAACCAAGTCAGTTTACGTCAAAATCGTATTGTAGTAACGATCAACACCAATGTCAAATGAGAAATGTAAAGTGAAACTTTAACTTATGTATTGTTAACTGGAAGTGTGTTCAAACGCTCAACCAAACCCTCATATTTATACATATGTATATACTTTTCATTTCTAAAACAATTTATTTTTTAATAAAAAGTACGTACACAAAGTTTCCTGTTTTTTTTTTTATAATTCCAATAACTTCTAAAACACTTATAGTGATTTTGATAAAATTTTAGTCAATCTTAAGCGAGTGGTCTTGTGAATTTTGATAGCAATTAGATCAACAGAATTTTTTTGGCGAACCGGTCGCTCATTAGCCTGTCAACTTCCTCAATAACAAATTATTTAATGCAAAAATAATTTCTCAAATCCGATCCGTCATTGTCGAAATACAAACAAACTTTTCATTTTTACAGGTACTCTAGCTGCCCCTCGCGGTTTCACTCGTATTTTAGGTTACTACTTCGCTCCTATGACTTGTAACATAATGTGATATAGCCTATAACTTTTTTTAAATAAACAGGCTACCTAACTCAAAAATAATTTTTCATATCGGATCAATAGTTTCAGAAACTATTTTCTATATACAAAGTAATTGTATTGTTATGTATTGAAACTACTGATCCGATACAAACAAATTATCTCTTTACAATATTAGTATATACAAGAATTGTTCAACTATTTGTTTTTTTTTTTTCTTATAGTATGGCGTGCATCCGCGCTACTTATGCGCAAAATATTCTGCCAATGTCACGTATGTTGGAGAAGACACGAAGGAGTCCAAACAGTTTTAAAAAATTTTGATAGTCCAAATGATGTGATGAGAAACTATGTAGATAAACTGCTACAAATCTACAACAATACAAAAATACAATGAAAACAAATGAATTAAATACAGCGTTTAACTCTACACACTGTTATATAAAATACATAAACTTATAATTTTATTTTATTGCGTATGATAAATTTAACTAAGTATTTAATGAAAGGAGAGAAAACCAATGTTAAAAGAAACTTCATGTTAACTGGGCGTTGAATATTGGGGGGAAGAACTTCATATAAAGAATATTGAAGATTAGGACAGGAAAAAAACATATGGTCCATTGAACCTTCATCCAAGCCGCACTCACACAAAGAACTATCTTTAACTTTAATTTTAGCTAGAAATACAGGAGTACATGCATGACCCAAACGTAGGCGACATATTGTAGAGGTGACTTTTCTATCCGCGCCACGAAACCGATTGAACCATGGAACAATTGGCACAACAGGCTGAATCGAACCATAATGTTTACCCTTAGCGGACATGGAGATATTCCATCTTTGATTCCATTCATTTCGTAAATATTTTCAACTATTTGTATTACAAATCTATCAAGTGACAAGCATTTGTTATTACCATTGGTCGCCTAGCGGACGCAATTCGATCACAGTTCTTTAAATTTTCAACCGATGTCAAGACTGATCACAGATAATCTATTCTCAATTTGACCATAGATTTTACCAAATAATAAAAGAGTTTATATGCGTGCGTGTGTAAATACATCATAATGGGTGTAATGTTTTTTTTTTAATTAGTTTAATATATTTTGTATGCATAATTTAAAACACATATTAGCATAACTCTCTCCTTTTATATATAAACTATATGTGTGCGAAATGTCTCACTCCTCCGTCCGAAAAAATTTCATTAATAAATCAGCCAAGTGCGTGTCGGGCCACGCACAATGTAGGGTTCCGTAGTTGTCAGAATTGACAAGATCGGTCAAGCAATCTTCGAGTACCTATTTTCGTAAAAATGTTTGAATGTGAATTATACTAACGATTTTGAACATTATAATATGTTCGTCGATTATTTATTATATTGTACGACTTTCTCGGCGTAATTCATATGTATACTCATACCGAATTACAGCTTTCTGATATTAAGGGTTTCGGAGCAAAGCCGCGGACAGACAGACAGACAGACAGACGGACAGACAGACAGACAGACAGACAGACAGACGGACATGGCGAAACTATAAGGGTTCCGTTTTTTACTACGGAACCCTAAAAAGGATACAAAGTTTTGTGTAACGTATTAATATATAGATATATAAAGTTTAGTGCTTGTTTTAATTAACTGCACGACTATTCAATGGATAAACAATTTCGCGTTGATATACCACAAGGGATATAAGCATTAATGATCAAACCTCTGATTAATTTATCGTACGGATAAACTTATTAGGCTATTGGTTTGTAACGGAGATAATAAATTTTGTTTATCATATCAACATTGATTGAATAACATCGCTAATAGCAAAAATAATGTGTATCAAAAATTCCTATTTATATTATCTATAAATGCGAAAGTAGCTTTGTCTGTTTTTCTGTGTGTGTAATGTGAAAACATTACACACACAGACAAAACCGTTGAATCAATTTTGATAGATTTCAGTATAGAGATAGATTGAACCTCAATGAAGGATATAGTCAGTTGTGTAGCGAAAATGAAACGTCAAGAGGTCAAACAGGGAACGAATGTAGACGAAGTCTCTAAATAACTATACATACATATGTATGTAAGGTGTTCGACTTTATACTAACGTCCTTCAAATGCGAGATTTGGTAACAGTAACACATTACATTTAGCAATAAAAATTATTATTATTTTTTTTTAAATATTTAAATATTCGAAATTATCACTGGTCTTGCGCACGCATTACGCTCCCACGACTTTGGTTTGGAGTGTATAGCACATACCAATACACAATTCGAATTCGTCATCGCATTAATTTATGTTTGTGTTGGATTATCTGTGAATTTCTACATATAATATTTTTTATTACCTCGAGTCATTATTTGTTTAAGCGCCCTAATCTCGGTGTAAGATTTTTTTTATAAAATGAATTGACTTTAAAAGCAAAATACATAATTTCAATCATTTAAACTATAATTTTGATTTAAATATTTTGATTTAAATACCAAAATACTTTACCGAGTTCCATAAAATTTCTATGAGATTAATCTGATGGTACATTCTTTAAAAAATTAAATAATTTTTAAAATCGGTTAATAAGTGACGGACTTCTGAGGTAACAAAAGTGAAAAATACACAACGAATTAAGATAAACTAGATGCTATTTTTAAAGCTGGTAAAAAAAAAATGTAGGAAGTTCTTTCTATATTAAATAGGCTGTAATAGATACATATAATATTTATAATAATCGAATTAATTAAGTACGCCTTGAAGTCATACTTTGGGTACTTTATATGTAATGATATTTAATTTATCCACTTTTAGCGTTTAAGTTGGCAAGAACGCTTCATGAGTCAAGAATTATTAAAGCACACCGTTGTTAATATGTCGCTCTTCAAACCCTAGCGTGCTCTTGAATACGTTTAAGACACATTATGTTTGATGCCATATGAGATAAACATCATTTTATGTTTGCTTAGTATTAGGCGAAAATTACACTTATAAGTTTTGCTTTCAGACTTTTATAAAGATTTACATAAGTTATTTCTCATTGCTTAGGAATTTAATAAATAAATAAATAAATGTAAGTGCCTTATTGTAAACATTTATAGCTTTCGTAACTACTTATGACGTATCTTTTTTGATAGGATAGATTAAAGTTATTTAATATGGCTCTCGAGAGTAAAACTTACAAAACTCTTTTCTAATTTACTTCTCATAACGTAGAACTATGTTATAATGGTAACAAACAAAAAAAATAAAGGTGTTCTTTTTTATTTTTTTATCTTTGCTATAAGAAATACGCGAGGTTGAAGTTTTGAAGTGGTAGAAAAAAGTAATTGATCTAGAATAACTAGTGATTTAGACAAACCAAGTGATAATTAAAACGATTAATCTGATTCATATTGAATATAACGGGTCTTATCGCGATAACTAATGGTAGTAATAACCTTTTATTGCCCGACGTTTCGACGAAGTTGCGTTCGTTGCATTCGACTCTCTGAGTCAGTTCGTGACCACGAGCAGTTGTAAAAAATATGAATAGTAAAAATCGCGAAAGTTTAAAATATATCATTAATGATGGTTCGGATCTGTTACACTCGCACATAAAGAAATCCTTACCATCGTAAAACGTATAACAGTGTCATTTTTAAATAATTACATATATAAAAGAAACGAGATAGCTACTAAAACATTATTAGTTAAATAAATAACCTTTCGTGTGCGAGTCCGACTCACTCTTGACCGATTTTTATTATTAATTCTTATAGCGACAATAGGTACCTATATTATATAATTTCAAATCTCTACTCATTAGATATAGTCCAGTGACAGACGGATGGATGCACAGACATATAAACGGAAAGCCGAGGCTCAGTTATCCCATTAGCACTGTTCGGTACGGAACCCTAAAAATTAAGTTTTCGTACTTTTAACCAAAGTTCCTTTATAAATTATTTTAATTAATTTATCTTAAGGGATCTTCTCACATTTCTTAACGAAAGTTTAAAATTTGTTTTACGATCTCAACAAAATTAAAATAATTATTAACGTTGGTGTATTTTGTTAATGTTATAACATAAACTGTGTTAAATAAACTGAAGAAAAGTTATGCATAATAGGCGCCTATTAAAATAATTTCCTGAAACGTCTAATTTATATAACAAATATAAAAAAAAACTTTTAGGAGCAATATATTTTAAATAAAATTTTATTATGCTATTTTATTTTTGTGATACTATAAAAACAACATCAGTTATATTATTTGCAGTATTTTTCTGCGCTCTTTTCATTTACAAGTGTAGTGTATCACTTTGTAAGTGTAGAAGTTAAAAACCGGTGAAGTTCGAATCGCACACAGATATTTCATAACATAAAATAAACAAGACAAACTCTTTTACAATATGAAAAAATAAAATTAGTGATTTAATAAATATTGGTACACGACCGCTTTGGTATATTGGTACTGAATGTACCTCTAACACCGACAGTTGCAGGTTCGATTCCTCGTTCGAGGCAGATATTTATATTTATATAAACATTTGCTCCTAGATCTGGGTATTTATCCGTGCCTGAAAGAGCACAGAAAGCTGCCGGTGCCGATTGTTATCACAATCGTGATAATGATCGTCATTCTTAGTATAGAAAAATATTCTAGTCTAAATGGTTACTGACATGCCCTCAGGAGTTGCGGGGGTCAGAGGGCAATCGCTTTGTATCAAAATGAGTAAGTTGAAACTGTTTGGACTAGCGTAATAAGCAGACCCTGGTATAACTGAGAAAAATGCTAAATAGATTCGTATTTGATCGGTTTTTATTAATTGTTTTAATAGCAGCAATAGAAATACATACTGATTTATTTATGAATTGCAGTTTATGACAGCCTTCTGACAGACAGCCAGACTGACAAATGAGCCCGGAAAAACAAGCCATTTTTATATTATGTAGATAATAACCACTGTATTCATTTTTGCCAACAGAAACGGAAATATTTAATTGCCTTTAATTGCCAGAATTCTATTAGCATTAAAAATGGTTTGTAAGGCAAGATTTACACTTGTAAGTTGTTTGGTACACAAATTGCCTTTACACGTGAAAGAAATATTCAGTGCCTTATTTTTGATCCTCACAGTTTTCGTAAGTTTCTTAGATAAATGTTATCAGGTTATAGAGTTGTTTTATATCAATTACAAGAGTAAATATTACAAGTATGATTCTCGCCTGAAACAACGAACCTTTTAAAATGCTGCTTGTATATTAAACAGTGACCTTGCGAATGAAATGAACGGTATAAAAAAGTTACACAAATTTGACTCGGGTTATAAAAATGCTTCTTAAAATTCAGGTTCTCTCAAGCACGAGTGTTCTTTATATCTATCTGTTTAAGAGAATTTTTTGAAATTTCAGCGAAAATTCGTCGCTTCTTGAACATTTTATATGACTTTGTCTGCTGTTAAGAATTTCTTATTGAGGGTTTAAGTGGGCTAAATTCGTTGAGCGGAAGAATATATTTAGTATAACATTGTTTATTTTATTATTTAATCTCTAATTATGTAACAGAGTGATTTTATCTGCAACAACAAAATCGTCTTTCCCAATCACATTCATAACGAATATTAGTATTAAAGTTATTTAATTTAATTTTGATTACCTGTCTTGTGTATGAAGGTCTATATAATTAATTATGGAGGTAAATCTAATTTTTAGTACGCTCAGGCTAAGTCCTTTGACGGATTCCAATATTGCAAGTTATAACATTCGTCTTAATTGTGACATTGATAAATAATTTTCAAGATATTCCACGCGAATGGGAATTACGCAGGAAACACCGACTGCCAAAACCATTCGATTTTAAAACTTTCATGAATGAAACACAATACACAATAGGTGTAAAACATTTGTAACGCTTTTTAACCAACTCAAAAATGAAGGAGGGTCTCAATTAGTATTATATTTTCTTTTTAATCTTTGTTATCTCAGAATTGTCCCATAGAATTCTTATCAAAATCAGTTTAATAGTTTAGTTTTCAAATCAAAATAACTGAAATTGATATGTCATCCAGGTAAACGAAATTTCGCATTTTCTGCTATTAAAATCGGTTCCTATTTTACTTAGACGATTGGATTTTCTTTATATTACTTTAAACTTGTTAAAAACGTTGAAATTCTCTATGTTAAACACATTAAGGATTGTCTCTAAAATCATATAGATGTAAACGTTATATTGCTCTAAGTAAAAGACTTCTAGGTTTCTCCAGAGAACCTGGGAAAGCACAAAGTCTGTCTCGACTGTTAGATAAATATATTTATCTAACTTTCATAAAACCTTAAATTGCATATTTACTATATATAGGCATGCCTAAAAACATGGTAGGTACACACAGATAGACTTTTTTATAAAAAGAACCATGTAAACGATTTTGAATTAAATGAACCACGTTTAAAGAGTTACAAAAAAACTCAACATAGCTCGAAAATCAAATATATATAGGAATTAAAAAAAAAGATTTCTTATTTTTAACCCATTTCATGTTACTTATTGCAGTAGATTAGACGGAGAAAAATGATAGGAATATCTTCCAATCAGGCCAAAACATCCATATATTCAAGACTTTCGACTCAAAGTAACTTATCTCAAGGTTTTTTATGAATAATTAAGACTTAAAAAAACAGTCAACTTCAAAAGTAAAATACTTACGTATATTGGATGATATAGTTATACCATTAATTTTTATTAACCAAATTTCTGAACCAATTTTAGATTTTGATTATAAGCCTTAATGATTTCACTTCGTCTCATATCGGTAGCTATAATTGACTAAACTTGAAAATAAAAAAAAAAACCCCGACATACTATTGAGACCATTTTAACGAACACCAACACGATATCTTTGCTGTAAGTTGGTATATGTATCCTGCTGATCCTGGCTGCAGCATCAGATCGAAAACTCCATAATTTTACAGTTATGTTGCATGCACAGGTGTTTAAAATATTAGATCACACATATGTTTAAAAGTAAATTAAATAATTATTGTGCATCTAAGATCCTTACCGCGGCTAAGAAAAAAAGAGCTCATGGTCTTGAAATGTCTAGACCAATTTTGAATACCTTTTTTCATTAAAAAATGCATCCAAAATAGTTCACCCGTTTAGAAGGTACGGCGCCACAGACAGACGCATAGCGGTCAAACTTATACTACTCATATACTTCTATTTTTGCGTCAGGGGTTGAAAATACAAATATTCTACATTTTGATTTCCCGAACTATTATATCAACAGATCTTATATACGTCAATCGAATCCATCATTGTAAATCACAATAATAGCCGAGGCACGTACAAAACCAAATAGCGATCAAAATATAAAACGCCAATTGTCTGTCGACGTCGTAGAATTTTTATTAAGTACCCTCTCTCAAGCTTGAGAGCTGTAAAAAATTTACGTGAACCGGCAATTTTGCCGTACAAGAATTTTATATAACGTTCTCACGGCGCTGATGTCGTCATAAAGCGTGAAATTCAAGCCTTTACCAAACACATACAGTGTTATCCATTACCAAACGAAATCCTGTCTCGAAATACACGCATATTTATCCTTCTTTGATCCTATTCATAAATAATTTCGACGTTTAATTATTAATGAAAGTTTCTTCGTGGGAGTAAGGTCACTGAACTTCATGGTTATCGTACACATAAGCATATTGAAGTGTTTTTATTTGTTCCGCGTTTTAGTAGGTCGTGTGTCCGGTCAGTACAGCATTCCTTTTCAGATCTACGAAGCCAGGTTTCTTTTGATACTAAATTCTGAATCCGCAACGGTTTTATGGTACTTGGCAATAAACTCGAAGCGATTATTGAAGTTTTTATTCAAGTCTCGAAATTGCGAATAGTTTCAATAGACGCGTAAATAATATTGTGTGTTAAAAAACAAAGGTGTAGACACAGTAGACTGTGTAACGTCATTCAATGTAGCTATTTAGAATTCAGGGACAAAAATAAATCTAAAATAATTATCAAACTTCTACTGATATCTTGAAATGTTTTTATTATTAAACGTTAAAAAACAGGTATATTGAAATAAAACTATTTCAAACGGATTTAAATCGCGTATATTAATTATTTTTATCATCCCGACGTTTCGAGCACACGGTTTCTAAGGTGGTATATACGCGAATAATTAATACCAATCAAGAAAACGTTGGCGGTAGTTGTAAATAATATTTTTCTTAAACCACAAATAGACAAATGTCATCTTAGTCTACCCGTGACCACGAACGCTGTAAAGTGCTCGAAACGTCGGGATGATAAAAATAATTAATATACGCGATTTAAATCCGTTTAAAATAGTTTTATTTCAATGAGTAATAATTGCGAAAATCTAAGACAACGTAAAACAGGTATATGTATACAAATAAATAAAATGAAAGTGTCTGTTTAAAATTTCAAATTAACAGCTTTTAACTAAATGCATATGAAGGTATACGGTACTTGTATCAAACACACAATTTTAAAGTTTTTGTTTATATGTATGTCTATCTGTCTGTTTGTTTTGGCTAATTTCTTAAACAGCGGGACCGATTTTGACGGGACTTTCACTCACAGATAGCTAATATTATAAGGAGTAACTTATTCTGCTTAATTTTTTAATTTTTCTTTCTATTAACTATAAATAAAAAAGAGTGTTACGCGAAAACAAAATTGAAACCAATGGAATAGTAAACAATATCCAATTTAAGTAGGGAAGGTAAACATTTAATAAATATAATGTATCCTCAAATTAAAGAGAGAAGAAAAAAATTAACAGGAAACCTCGGTGCACAGCTAGTGAAACATAATATTAAAATCTCATCTTCCCTTTAATTTAATAAGTATGCTAGTTTTCATTGTTTTAATAAATACTGAAAATGGTAATCATTTTTTATGAAAAATATATTTTAGCTGTAACTTTACTCGATTTTATACATACATATATATATATATATATATATATATATATATATATATATATATATATATATATATATATATATATATATATATCATCAACTATCAACTATCAGCATTAATTTAACAGCATGACCTGTTGTCTAGACTCGTTTGTGTCTTTTTAGTGGACGTTTCCCGAGTTTTATAAGACAATATATACATATTTAATATCACTATATAAAGTAGAGGTCTTACTTAACACTTAAATGCAAACGATACATCAACTACTATAGCATGAAAAACCTTAAATAAATAAAATAAAACGCATCACACTCAACGGCCCCCATTAAGATCGCGTGATCGGGGGTCTGAAAACATGCACAACACAAACAAAAACACCCAGACCGCGACAAACATCTGTATGGCCAATACAGACATTTGCCGTCAGCGGAGATCGAACCCGTGACCGTTAGCACTTGAGTCAGTTGCAGTGACCACTGTGCCAATGACTATATATAAACAAAGAACCTTAAGCCTAGCTGTTAAAAACTATCGCTTCAAAGTATGGAATATTCTGAAAATTCGAGTTTCAAAAATAACTGTACCCTGCTTTGATAGGGGTAGTTATCAACAATGAACCTCCCGGCGAAAGACCAGTTAATGCAATTAACAAATTATATGTAAAACGTCTAAGATTTTTTTTAATCTTATTTATCACTAGATAGGTATCGCTTATAGTAAAATAATTTTCCCAATATGTTACAATCTGACGGTTGATTCTTGTGATAAATTGCAAAAAAAAAAAAAAACAACCGACAAAATATATAGCATTGCTCTAGCAATAACTCCGGGTAATTAGCCTGGAGTAAAATAATAAATATTCAAATCCTTAATTCTTGACGTTCGCTGCCTCCTTAACAATAGCATTACGGTGGTGTGAACCCATAAAAACTTTTATCAAAAATCACGCAACGCGCCTAAAGAAAAAGAATCACTTTAAAAACAATATTTATAATTTTTAGAAGAAAGCAACCTTTTCCTTTCTTAAAAAGTATGTATTTACGTCCAAATATAAAAAAGTAAAACGCAGGAATAAACATTTTTTACGACAGAATAATCAACACACTTATCTCTGACACCACAAAGCTTAGTTAAAGAAGTTGAGCAAATTTTATGTAATTTATAAATCGTGGATTAGTCAAGTTTAACATTGGTCTCGTCCGAGATACAGTTGAACGAACAGCCGTAACTTCCAAGCTAACTTTCTAACCAAAAAGTTAGGTTGGACCTTCATTTTATTCACTAAAACTCGATTAATAAACGACATTTTGCTTCTAAAGGTAAAAGTATGTAAGGTTATATTTGAATGATTTTATTTTTTAAAAAGCCGTTTTGGCCGAAATCGCCTAGCGGGTAGAATACGGTGATTTCAAGCGATGATCGCATATCTGTACAAGAAAAATTTGAAAACTAAAATCCGATTACGACAAAAAACGATAGACATATCAAACAAATACAGATAAAGTCACAAGAAAATGCTAGTAATGTATGTATTTTGAAATATTTAAGTGACAACCTTGCCAATGACACGTCATACTCGTATAGCCTGTATCCAGCGGATGGACAGATTAAGACGCTTTTAACGATACCTCATTTGTAAAATTCTGATAAGTAGTTAAGGAGCAATATGGAAACAGATGAACATACATACATACATAGCATATCAAAACTATAACCCTCCTTTCGCTATACTGTAGTCGAGTATTAAAGTTTAACTTATACTAGTTGATATAGAAGACATTATGAGGAAAATTGTATGTTTCGAGAAAAATTGTGACACATTTCTATTCGAATATCCGTTTTCAGACCACCTTGAAGCGTGGTGGATTAAGCTCCTTACCTTCTCCTTAACAGGAGAGGAGGCCTTTTCCCAGCTGCGCGTATTAAGCTGACTGACTCAGCTTGTGACCACGACGAATGTAACTTCGTCGAAACGTCGGCCAATAAAAAGGTATTACTACCATTAGTTATCGCGATAAGACCCGTTATATTAAATATGAATAGTATACATCGCGAAAGTTTAAAATATATAAAGATGTTCATTAGTGTGTCATACAATGAACGGAATTAATCCCAGGAAATTAAGAATTTATTGATCTAAAATAGTGTCGGTTATAGGATTGGTGCGGAATAAAATATTTAAAACATTACAACAACGCCGTTCTATAGATTTTAGTCTGTGGAGTAATTTCTTAACACTATTAAAGTCAAAGTATTAATCATACTGGCAGACGGACACAATTTATATTAAAATTTAAGAAATGTGTAAAAAAATTATAGTTTCGGTTTTTACGTAATCATTAACTTATAAAGGAAACGACCGATTTTGTACTTAGCTTTGATATTTTTTTAAGAAACGTCAAGTACATAACCTTATTCGCCTTTGTTATTTTTCCTCAGCGACCCAAAGATGATTTTACCTTTTGAGAGCCACTAAGAGAACCACTCTCTGTACTGTTTTCTCTCCTTTTTTATACTTTCTTAATTTAAAAATACCTATTATGATTTCCCTTTGAAATATATAAAGGACCTTAACACTTTTTAAAATTTCCGTTATACTTTAGTACTTTTGGAATTTCAATGTCCAATAACCAATTGTCGAGTTGTTGAACCACTGTCACTATGAATTGCTATATTTTGTCAATTAAGACTAACAAAATAAGGTAATGTGTTTAAATATATTATTTTTACTTCCAACGTGAACACGCATGTTGTCATTGTCACGTAATATTGAATTGTAAAATCATTTTCTAATTTCCTTTTCAGAATCGAATTTTTATTAAATGTTTTTTTCAAGCTTCGATATTTCGATTTCATAAATATCGAGTGTACTTGAGCTGAAAACGCTATACAATTCTGATTTAATTTATATTTCTAATAGGAAGCGCGACAAATAATATTATGTAGAAGTTGAAAAGCTTTTTAATAAAAATTTTATTTTATTATTAATTATAGAAACCGGAAACTGTCAAATACACTCGTATTCCTAACATTGCTTACATTAATAAATAAAAAAGAAAATAAAGTAATACTAAAAGTTTTTTTTTAATTACTCTATATTTAAGAAAAAAAAACAAAATAAGTTTTTTCATTATGGAACAATATTAATAAATGTTTTACTAAAAACAAATCAAAAAGGAAAATTAAAATTAAAGTACTAAAAAATGCAACTATTAAAGACAAATAAAATAAATAGAGAACAAGCATAAAAGAAAAACGAAAATTGAATTGAATAAAAATTGAGTAAAATAAACAAAAGAATTCTGCTATAATAGATAAAAAAAATCCTTTCAGTGCATCTCCCTGGGGCATTGTGCCTAAAAGGCTAGCAGCATTCCCCTCTGAATAGCGAGGCTAATTCTTTTGGCGATTTTGTAATAATATACAATTCTATATGACGTAAAAGCTTGTCGCCAATTTTTCCGGACTGAATTTCCTATATATAAAATAACATTATCTACTTAGACGAAGTAGGTCTAATTTAGCTTGTAAGACTTGACCCAAACAAACATAGGTACATAACTAGTTGGATACAAGCTTTTAAAAATACTATATCTAAATATATACATGTATATAACTCAAAGGTGACTGACGTAGTGATCTATCAACGTACAGCCCAAACCACTGGACGGATCGAGCTGAAATTTGGCATGCAGGTAGATATTGTGAAGAAAGGATTAAGGAATAGACCCTCAAGGGGATAAAATAGGAGATGAAAGTTTGTATGAAACTATGTCAATTTTAAACCGATTGGGCTAAGGCTTTGCATGCATAAAGCTACCATGACGTAGGCATCACACATCGCAGACGAAGTCGCGAGCATCAGCTAGTTTTCAATATAAATTTACCGTGTGCATCTCAGCTTGACGCAAAAGGAATGGTAGTTTTATATTTAATAGAATAATTTGTAACAAAGGGCCTTTAAAAGCCAGCTTGAATAAAGTATATTTTGAAATTAAATGCATAATGTCCATATTTTCTGTACTATAATTGTAATGAAAACAATATTAATTGTGAAAGTACCAAAATCATGAAATTATGTACTCGTATATTCGATTTTCATAATTTCTATTTGAAGATTTTAAGTCAATCAATCTATTTTAATTATTAACAGATCTCTAATGTGATTTCAATTGTATTTAACAATAAATTGAGCTCACAACCGCCACAAAGTGGTATTAGCGGTAAAATATAATATGTGAAATATACATAGCATTTGACTGTCCGTATCTAATAAAAATTCTACATAAAAAAAACATTATTAATCAATAAATCTTTTGCTGGTTATGTTAATAGTAGTGTTTCACATTATTCACAAAAAATACCTTTAAATTTTTAACTCGATACAAATTGGGTAGCTAAAAACTATACCGTAGAACATAATATATTATATATTTAATACACACAAACCTTGTAAGTTAGGTGTGTGTGTATTAAATATATAATACACACAAAACAGTACACAATATTTTACCCAGCACAGCGTAGCATTGTCCTTAAATCTTTCCCAACGCGATAGCCTCCGCGAGAAATGTTTACGATCACTGATAACTAGTGCTAAGAGGATGTAAACTCACTGCAAAACTATTTATTAAATCTGTTTTAAAATGCTCTTAAGTTATGTGTTACTTTTACCGTTTACAAAACATAAACAAGTTCTACTGAGAAAAAAATAATTGGGTTAATAAATTAAAATTTCCAAGACTTCTAAATCTAAAATAGCAAATACACCTAATTTATGGAGAACATAAACATAGCGATAAACTTAACACAATAGATTAGTGAAATGATAATTCGCTAGGTCATGTGATGTGATGTGAGGCCAATTTTAATAAGATATCTTCTAAACTTTCACGTCTCAACTACTCAACAAATTATCATTAAATTTTATAGGCACGTCGTCTTCTTAAAAAATAGTTCCCAAAATATAGAAAAATACTCATAAAATGCTAATACTTTTAGACGATTGTCCAACATAACAAAGAATTTAATTCCAGAAGCCGCCGTCAAAGTCTTTACTAGCCGTAAAGTATATTCTAAATTTGAATATTTATAGTCCTGGTTAAACTGGACTTACACCTGGGTTGGACTTTCTGACCCTTGGGAATGTCTGTACCAGTAGTTGGAAAACATTGCCCTGAACAATAAGCCTATGTCTAATATAATAATATTATCTAAAAGGTTTGAATATTTTGGAAAATACAATGTATTATATTAATGTAAGGAAAAGCGGATATTAAAAAAAAATAAAATAAGTCATGATTTCCTAATGTAACAAACTTAAATAAAATTATAAATAACAAAATCAATATTAGGGGAAAGTATAAAAGATAACAATTTAATAAAGGTTTCGTCAACGTCCGTCAGTTCCGAGTGCTCAAGCAAAAAGTGCTCAATCTACGTTTGTGTTGCTCTTTTATAATGTCATGATACTATGATACGTGACTATAGCTACTACAACTTTTACCGCGTACACTAAATTATTTTAAATTTTGAACAGTATATATGAACTTTTGAAGGGGCACGAATGGCCACATCTAAAACTATTACGAATAGCAAAAATACTTTAAAGGGTCTCGGGCCGATTTTAACGGAATCGAAATCGCTTGTTTTGAACAAAAACACATGCAGTGTATTATTGTACCACCTGATAATGATAGATGGATTTACCTGTGAAGTAAATTAAATGACTTGATCTGTTTGATTTTAATTTTTTAAAATAAATGCGTGTACTTAAGTCTCGCGTCAAGCTTTTCTATCATGTAAATTGTGTAACGTTATAAGTTGATAGTGAAACTTTTAAAGGAAAAGTTTATTTTATTATTTTTAGAGCATTTAAATAAAAGATTGTTCTTATTAATTTTTAGAAAAATAAATTAAAAGTAAAATATCTTTTAATTTATTTTTAAAATGTCTCTCAACATCAAAGTAATTAGCGACAAAGTTCATTCCTCAGTGGTATCTATTTTTATACAATTTATTTAATTTTCAACCTAATTACAGTGTGCAGAACCTTTAGAGTCGTCTTTGTACATCAGACTGAACTTCTATTAAAGTAATCTTTTAATAACTCATATAATATGCTGTTAAAGTATCGTAACTTTTATTTTGAATTAATAATGATCGTTCAATTATGATATTGGATATTTACTAATTATTTCAAATGCAAAACTAATCTTGCAGTCTGCTGATATATTTATTCTTTATCCGAATTTAAAATTAATTCTAAATAATAAAATTAACTACATATTGCTATTACTAATAACTACTTTTTGTTCGCGTCTTCACTCGCTTTAATTTAGAATTTGTTATGTTAGACGATTGGCTAAAACTTTATTTTATCACCAATTGTAAGCTAACTGTACTATACCGTCCAGCAAACAATAAAGAATTTGATAACGCATAAGATACAAACAAACATAATATTAAATTTTATGTTTACAAAATAATATGGATTTCAATGTAAAATAATATTTAAAATTAGAGCTGAATATGTCAAATAATACACACCTTTATCTATATATTAGTTTCTTGAAGCAAAAAGTAAAACCCCTTTTTACGACATTGCGCTGACGGAGGAGTATGAAATTTCGCACATATATAGTTAATATTGACAAGGGACGAGGAATGCTAATATATTTTTTTAATTATGCATAAAAATATAATTAATTAATTAAAAAAAAATTACACTATTATGTATTTGTCACACGCATATATACTCTTTTATTCATTGTTCTCTGGTTAAATTGAGAATAGATTATCTGTGGTCGATCTTGAAATCGGTTAAAAATTTAATGAACTACGGTCGAATTTCGACCTATGCGACCACTAGTAGATATACATAAACATAGGGCACTTGTATAATTTTGATAAACTTACATTTGAAATATAGATTTTGAATCTGTCGTTTCATACTCTAACATCAGCGTTCGCCACTCGCGTTAAGTGGATAGTCACTTACACAGGAGTAAAGCCAGAGGTATTTTCACTCGGGGTTCCATTTTCAAAGTGAGCCGAGGCTTCTGGAGATAGGAGTGAAAAGATGAATGCGATGCGACCCGTTTCTCCTTTATCCGGTGAAATAGAAAGTTTGTATCGCTTACCCAGTTCAAAGTTCAGAGCGGTGTGGATGACACGCGTTTGGTATGCTTTGAGATTAATATCTTGTCGTTGAAGCACAATTATACCGATGCTAGCAAAATTTAGGTATTCTTAAGATATATCCGTTCAACTCGATTCTGCTTTAGAGTTTACAATGTGATATAGAGGCTAATAGAAATTATTATTAAGCGAGACTAAAATTTGTCTGTTGCCTGTCAAAATTTTAATAAGCTACAATTTTGAAACCTGCTTAAAATAAGAATGCTTTCGAAAAGTAATTAACACTAAGCTCTTGTTAAAAATTCAAATTATTTTTTTCAACAAAATTAAAAAAAGCAATTGTTTTTCCCAAGCCTTAAACAAGTCACAGCTTATATAATCAATACTAATATTATAAAGAGGAAAGATTAGATTATTTGTTTGCATTGAATAGACTCCGAAACTAGTGAAACGATTTCAAAAATTATTTTTTCATTTAGCTATATATGAGTGTTATAGGCTATATTACATCACATTCCGATTCATAGAAGCATATTACTAACCACAAACGCAAATGAAGCCACGAGGGATCGCTAGTATGTTATGAACACGTCACAATTTAAAAACACCACACACAATAAACACCCATCAAAAACCATCCAAATGCATTCACTAAATTAATAATCGTATAATTATCCACCGCTGTCGGATACAAACCATTATTCGCCGTCTATTTATATTTGAACAATAACTACTAAATCTGTTCGCATAGTAACCGTACCTCATCTGTATTCGATGGGAGGGCATCGAGTGAAGCAAATTTATGATCTCAGTGCATCTGCCGTAGTAGCTATAAATTATACTCCGGCTCTGACATGCTGATCAGTTTACCAGTAACAAGTAACCCTTCAGACTATAAACTTGTAAAGTTTCGTCTATATTACCTCATTTCGACATAATGGGAGTATGACGGAGCTATTTTTTGAAAGGTTTTTTTTTTATTACTAATCACGATCAGTTAAAATTTTTTTACATATTATATAAGTTGTTGTTTTTTTTTGTTATTTATTATTGAATTAAACAAATATGTGTTAAACAATACTTGAAAAATGATATAATTATGCAGGCAGTGTTTGAGCACTTTGCTTCACTGCAATGACATCGACACATTTTTAGGTTTAATATAGTTTTTTATTCTTCTATTAATATTATTATTAAACTTTTTCTTTTCCCATTATTTTTATGTGTAAATTTTAAAAAATTCTTTCTAAATAAATAATATTGTCAAATATTAAATTACTCCATAAAATCACATATTTAAGACAACTTAAATAATTTTGTGATCCGAAAAATGATTACTATTCACCATTAAAAACTATATCTATTTATAATACTAATATTATTTCAATACGTAATAACCAATCACATTCTTTCATTTCCGTAACATCAACTAAACAACATTCTCGTACGGTTTAAATCTTAATTTCAGAGTTTTAAAACTGTTCTCTACCGTCTCCATAAATAAAAGCTCAAGTAACAAGTACGTTAGCTAAAAGGTCTCCTTGCAGTCACTAAAAAGCCTTTGAAACAAGCTCCTAGTAGAAAGGTTGTAAAAAGACCTAAACAGTACTAAAACTGCTTTGAAAACGAAAAGTATACATTTTTTTCTATACGCCGTTTCAAATCACAAGCCACTGTAAGGTTTCGTGTTGTTTTAATTGCGAATAAACCAAACTAATAGATGTAGTTCTACAGACTAATTAATTATTGAAAAATATTGTTATCAAAACGTAACAATTTGACAGTTAAAAGAGACGTTTTTGTATAAAAATCAGAAATCAACAATCAGAATGTAGCAAGTTTGACACGTTTGATAGCGGTAGTTTAACTCAATTAACCCCATTTTTATCGATCCTAAATATATGAGTACGTACGTAGTAAATATTTGTAACAGGAACATAATATACAATAAAATGTTCCCCAATAAATAGGCTATATGTAAAGGATTTTTAAATTGGAATATTAGATTCTAAGATGAACACGTTCTAACATAGAAACAAACTCCTCATCTTTATATACCTATATTCCTAGACAAGAATAACAATTGTAAGTTCTACTTTCGTAATTGATACAAAACAATTCTGTAACTCGGTGATAGATACCTAGGTAATGTTACTAAATCTGTGGCTGTCAAAAATAAGGCACCCACAATAAATTATTTCAAGTGTAAAGCAATAACTAACAACTTATGTATGTATATCTTTATGAAAGTCTGAGAGCAAAACTTATAAGTGTAATTCTGTGACAGACACGTTGGCGCAGTGGTCACTGCAACTGATTCAAGCGCTAACGGTCGCGGCTTCGATCACCGCTCACGGCAAATGTCTGTATTGGCCATACGGATGTTTGCCGTGGTCTGGGTGTTTGTGTTGTGTGTTAGTGTTGTGAGTGTTTCCGGACCCCCGACACAAGGACACAATTCTCGCCGTATATACATATGTATAGATTATTCAAATGAGATTAATAATATTGATATTATTAAGAACATTCATATAAGTTCAACTCTGACAACGGACGACTTAATAAAATTGCACAGCATATAAATAAATATATCTAAGACAGTCACGTAATATATTGCTTTTCATTTAAATACTCATGGACGCTCGCAACTTCGCCTCCTTTTTATTTTTCGATCGTACAAATCGACATAATATTGATGGAGGTTTCAATTTTGAGCAAATACTATTTCGCGTCGTATTCAATGTTGTATTTATCGTTCATAGCCACATATAATTGCACCTTATGTTAGTGTCACTAATCAGGATCTCGTTCTGGTAAATAACGATATACATGTTCTATAATCGTTGATTAGATAGTTTCTTTATCATATTTGCGCTCAATCGGCGTAAGGTTTATGGACTGTCAAGTGACTGCATAGCCTGTGACATTCGTGACAGTGTTACTCTGTGACATTACTATTGGGATCCGGTTTTCAGCCCTCTCTCTGCTACGTGACTCCGATGCGCGCACACTATAAACAACAGTTCCTGAAAATCATCGTGTTTATCAACAACAAACATACATCAAATTAAATACATTTCTTTAGTTAGCCATATTCTTTCGCTTCCCAGATTTTGATCCTTAGGCGCCACTTCCACGAGCAAATGTATCGCATTTTTTTTTTCATAATAACAAGTTTGATTCTATTGTGAAAATCTTCTGCACTTACAATTTGCAAGAATAAATAAGTATTAAATAAATATAACTTGGGCCACTTATAAATTCAGGTATCAAAATATACATATCACATCCCCATCACACGTATCACATGGAGACGTCATCTTGCAATGAGTAGTATTGAACAACACCTGCGCCACTTTGGTTATATCTGGTTATATCTGGTTGCACAGGTTGCGAACCAATCTATGAATATTTCATACATAGAAAGCCATCTCCGAGTTTCGAATTTAGAACGCTTTATATGTATAGACGAGTTGGCGAATGAAAGCTTCTATTTATACGAAATATCTAAAGTCACGTCTTATCAAAATATTGAGTTAGTTTCGAAAATAAATTGAAACACTCGGCTAACTCGGAAGTGAAAAATTCAAACTTGGACCGAAGATCTCCGATATATATTTATTATTGATACCATACATTAAATGTATCCAATCACTTAAAAGAAGTGTTTTACTTATTATATGTATTAAATTTTATCTATACCAATAATAGTAATACAATATGTGTATATATATACCATAAATGTGTACTCGAAAATTTAAATGAGTACTGGCTAGTTTCAAATCTGACAATTTATTCGACAACTCAGAGTGACTTCAAAAATGTAACTCATATTGAAACTGTTAGTTTATATCAAAATATGTATTTGTAATATAATGTAAAGTATCACTTTTGTAGAGAGTGTATAGTGAATAACATTGTCAAAATGGAATATGTGAGTACAGCTGATTTACTTACAAAAAGTTTAGGTGTTAACAAATATTATATTTTATAGAGTTGCTGGGTATTGTAACAGTTTGAGCTGTTGTATAATTTTGTATTATTTTGATATAGTGGGGGTGTTAGTTTATATCAAAATATGTATTTATATAAAACCTCTGTTACAATATTGTCGTGTACTTATTAAGAAATAAAGTGTCACTTCGTTCATGTCTCTTGAAGGCGTAGTTTTATTATAAAAACATTTATTTTTATACAATAAGAGTGTTAAATAAAAATCAGGAAGCAGATAAAAGCTGGTAAACACCATTTGCTTGTCTCCTGTGGTGGCACATCACGTTTTGATAACTCAGAGTGACTACATAAAACTAATTCATATTAAAATATTTACTTTCATATAATACGAGTGTTAAATAGAAATCAGGAAGTAGATAGAAGCTGGTAAACACCATTTGCTTGTCTCCTGTGGTGGCACATCACATTTTGATAACTCAGAGTGACTACATAAAACTAATTCATATTAAAATATTTACTTTCATATAATACGAGTGTTAAATAGAAATTAGGCAGTAGATAGAAGCTGGTAAACACCATTTGCTTGTCTCCTGTGGTGGCACATCACATTTTGATAACTCAGAGTGACTTCATAAAACTAATTCATATTAAAATATTTACTTTCATATAATACGAGTGTTAAATAGAAATCAGGAAACAGGCGAAAGCGGTCAAACACCATTTGCCTGTCTTCCGCGGTGGCGCATCACATTTCAGTACATTACACCTCGCCGCCGCCGCGCTATGGTTTTACACTGCAATGAACTCATTGTTAGGAGCACAATACAAAACGTAATGGATTACGAGGCGTTGGCTAGGCGCTACTTTTAATATTTCACAAGTATAATAAGTCAAAGCCGAGCTAGGAGACTTTCATCTTCATAACTGTGTTTTAAAAGTTGTCTTTTAAGTAAGGAAAGTGCTATTAGCTTTTTGTTACTTTAGTAATAGTTAAATATTGTTTTTAGTTATTGTGATTATAATAAAATTCTCTTAAAAGAAATCTTTGCAATGAATTTTGTAATGTAATTGATATATGGATACGTTAGTAACTTCATTACACTAACAGTCACGGCGCAATGAATTTTAGATAAATTGGGAATAAGTTGTTTTTTATCCCGCGAATACAGTATTTATGACTAATTTAATACGATTCAAACATTCTTAATATTTTTTGTTACTATTGCATATATTAAAGTAAAGTTGCCTAACAAATGAAATCATTAGACGCTATATAATCTACGTCAATATTATAAAGAAATTGTTTGTTTCTTTTTTATAAAGTAATCTTGTAGAGACTCTTATAATCATTTATTACTCCAAAATGACACAAAAATTTGTTTTGCATTTTATGAGATTAACCTAATTAATACCAAACAAAACGCTATAAAATTTCGCTGCAGGTAAAATACTGCAAATACATATTATTATATAACATTAATTATATTATATGTATTTCTAGCATGTATATTATGCTAAAACGTAGCTGAAACGTAAATGGAAACTGATATCTTAGCATGCAACAATCCTACAAGTCATAATAGCTGAAGTTGAGTCTACGATGTGCCGTGTTGACAGACAGGAGCTCCTGCATCTCAAATAGTTTGACCTTAATATTGTACAAATTTAGCATCTCCTGTATAGTATTCCTGATGTGAAATAAACTGGTAGAAATGCAGTTTCTGTTAATTAATTTTTTAGTTATGACGTAAAGTTATACAGGTTTATTTATTGAAGAGGAACACGCTCTTAGAGGTTAAAAGGTAAAACATCACGAGTAAGGTTAACGTGGTCGATTTTTTTGTCCTGTGAGTCTGTTTAAATTTCAAATTTTTAAGCTTTTCGCTCAATGCACATGAAATTATATACGGTACTTATAGCAAAAAATCAATTTTAAAATTTTTGCTGTTTGTCAGTCTGTTTGTTTCGGCTAATCTCTGTAATGACCGGACCGATTTTGAGGAGACTTTCACTCGCAGATAGCTAATATTTATAGGCGTAAATTATGTTACATTCACTTTAGAGATTTTAATCCTGCGCAGACGAAGTCGCGGGCACCAACTAGTGAGAGATAAATATCATGCAAGACCGTTCAAAAATATATGTATGTCTAAGACCAAAGAAAATATGGATGCTAGACCAAAGAAAATATGGATGGATTGTATTGGTGGCTTCAGTAAAAAAGAAGTGAGTAACGAGATTAAGGTTGATAGGCTCAAATGAAAGAAAATTATTTGTGCCTATCTGTAAAATCTGATGAATGACGCAGCGAACCATAACAGCGAGCATATGGTATGTTCAGAAATACAATCCACTTTGCTGGTCCTATTGACACCTCGTATAGATGCTCAATTGTACTTGTAATGATCTCGTTAGAGGTAGAAAGTCTATATGTATGTCATTAAGTCTGGTCATTATGTATTATGATTTCAGATGACATATGAAGTTCCTAGTGAATTCAATTATTTTTTTACGATAATCACTGATGTGTCTAGTTATACACAGGTAAAGCCTAGCTGTAGCCTACTTACTACAGTTCGTATACGGGCGGACTCGACCAGAGAAGTACCTCACTCTCACAGAAGATCGGCGTGAAATAGTTAAGATATCTGAGTTTCATACGGTAAATGTGAGAGCCAGAAACCTAACCTCATTCCCCATCCTTTTCCGTAATTTTTATTCCTCTTCATCCATCATCCTTTTCCAGCTGGCGACGATGTTTTGGTATCTCGTTGTTGTTGTTGCAATTGTTAATGGATGGCAGTGATCACCCACCTGCTCGTTAGCTCGCTATTTTCATTAAAAAAACTGACAATTTAAATAACTGAACAAGGCCCGAGGAAAGACAAAGATTTACCAGCCCACTCAATACTTTACCAACCCCCGACACAAAAAGAGGGGTGTTATAAATTTAAAGTTTTTATCTGTGTGCCTGTATATCTGTGGGTCAGTCTGTGGCATCGTAGCTTCCTAACAAATGGACCAATTTAGAAGCAGCGGTTTTTTTTGTTTCAAAGCAGAAATAATCGAGATGCTACTTAGTTATAATTTACGAGGAGTTGTTCAGAAGTTTGAAGGTTATTCTTTTTTTTAGTTGTCAAAAGTCTCTGAAAAGTTTTACATCTGATCAATTCGATATTTAATATACTGTGAATTTAATTAAAATAATATATTTGCGTAACCTTGACCTGATGCTGCAACACCACCTGGAATCAGCGGGAAACACAACTCCTCAAACTACAGCACAAGTATCATAGTGGAGCTTGTTAAAACGGTCTCAATGAATAGATTATCGGTTATTTTTTTATAAAAAATTTATATTTTATTAGTAATATTCTAAAACCAAAATAGAATAACTTTCTCTTTAAAATGTTATCTATTTATAAATTATTCTATTGCAACAACAGTATAAGTTCAGTCAAGTTTCCATATACTTCAAAGTAGGTAGATAAGTTTGGGACAGCGGGCAGGTAACATATGTATATATAAATACTATCGAACAGTCGCACCGTACAAACTTTGTCCTTGTTATTGAGACAAATTCGAAACTTCCAAATTATTGTCGTTATTCTCCTAAAGCCACATACGGATGGCACGTTCCAGAATACGTATTGTCTATATTGAGTACTCGAAAATTGAAGGGCATATTGAATGTTTATACTCATGAATGTACATTATTGCGCGTCGAGATAGTCTAGTGTTTAGAGCATACCATCTCCACTGTTCTGTGGTGAAGAAAAACATCGTGAGAAATCTGCATGCGCCGGGATAAGGTCTGACACATTTATATACGCAAACCACCAGCAGGAGTAGCGTGGTGGATTAAGCTCTAAACTGAAGTAGTGGGCATTTACATGCTGTAATTTTATTTTTATGTACATTATTTATTTATTTACGATTTACGATTTACAAAAGATATTGAAATTAAAATACATTAAATAAAAGAGAAAAAATATAAATTGGATAGGTCACGAGGTTAAAGAAGTTCATCAGAAAGAGTTAAGCTTTTAAAACATATTAACAGAAGAAGAAGTTATAGAACATAATGTAATAGGATAAAATAATAATAAAAAGAACACACATTTATTGGCAATCAAACAATTAAAAATTAATCTTATTTAGCATAAAAGATATATATAAAGATTAATTGTCTTTTAAATTGATTTATTTTACCGCTAAAAATGTCATGCTGATGACATCTCTGGTGTAGTGAATATATCTCCAACAGTCGCAAATTTGGTCCTCGTTCAGAACATATAGTAACATTTATATAAAAATTTGTTTCTAAACCTAAGTTGGGTGTTCGTTCTCGTGAGTCTTCCTATCATGCCTCGATGTGCATCTAAAGCTGTCGGTCCTGGTCGTTATCACGATCACTTGATAATTATCGTTACTGCTAGTAAGCTATTTAGTCTAAAAGATTGGCTTTAGGTATATACCAGTAACCACTAAAAAACTTATACTAAAATAGTATGCAAATCCTCTGCAGGGAAAGGCGTAGAATGTAAATATCGATGTTATTGTCTTTTGATGATCACTTATTGTTGGGCGTCACCTTTTACGCGTGTCACCGAAAAATGTCAATTTATATACCGTCGCGGGCTTGTCTCACATGAACCCATCGTCTGCACGCCACCTAGCTGCAAGTACGAACCGTGCGTTTTAATGTACGCGTACCAAAGTTCTTATCCCCGAGAACGCCCAGTCCGTACACGGCTTTACTTCTCAAAACAATATCACCGTTACATATAAGTTTCAGCATTGTTTGTCGTAGATTGGAAAGTTATGTGGTATACGATAATTAATCTATACTATTATATAAAACATGTTGTTTGTTCGTAACAATATGTTACTAGTTATATTGAAAAGTAATTGACGGCTTAGTTGAAAGTTTTCTTTTTATTTTTATTTGTGCTTAAGCCTATTATAGCCAACTTATTACGTCGAAAGTTTTGTTAAACAATAAATTGTATGAGCAATTGTGTGTTTATTTCCTTAGATAATTTTATGATCCATCAATACGTATGTAAACGCATCACTTCATAATGGTTGCATCTACTTAGCATATTTTTTGTTGTGTTAGTAATTTGTCATGACAAGGTTTTTATGAAAAAAAAAAATGTTTAGAAAATGTTACAGAATAACGAAAATTTTAGGCAATAATAAGTCGATATAAATTGATTAAGTCTTAATAACCACACGCGTGTGAAGCCGAAGCGATCGGCGAGTCGTATAACAAAACTTAACAACAATCCCTAGCAACTCGCTAGCTGATATGACAGACAAGAGTTGGCAAAGTGGAATAGTTATTAAATTTATACTATAAATTCAAATAACCAACAAGAAATCGCTCATAAAAGGAATATCAATATACTAAATCCTATAGAGAGGTTCCAGTTTTTGCTCTAATATCGGAACCGACGGGCAGGATAGTCGAATAAATATTCATGCCCCACCGGATGACGGGTGACAATTTTTTGTTGCACTCAGAAGTAATATACGAACACCATTTAACTATAGTTCACTCCATTGTGTAGGAAAGAGGGCTTTTAGCGTACTACCATTAAAAGAGTGTCATATGATGTTAGAAAAAAAAACCCACAGGATTTTATGTGGTAAGAGAGATGTCGTAGGTTTTTGGACCTAATAAATATAATAGTGGTAAATGTATTTTTAGCGGCGACGGTTGCGATTTCAATTCCCGATGGGCGCATATATTATTATTTGTATAAATATTTGATCCTAGGTCTGGGTGTCTGTCCTTTTGGGTCTCCTTACTGTGCCTGGAATAGCGCGCAAAGCTGTCCCGGTCCAGATTGGTTTTCACAATCACCTGATAATAATCTTTACTCGTAGTTGAGAGATTATTTTCGTCTAAATGGTTATTGTCTAGCCCTCAGGGGTTACGATGATCAGATTGGAATGGCTCTGTAAAAATCAGTAACTTGCCAATAGCTAGAGTAGAGTAATAAGTAGACACTGGTATAACCTGGAAAAATACTAGGTAAATGACTGATGGTCTTAATACACATAGTATAGTTAGTATAGTATAGTTCGCTGTCTATCTGTAGTTCAAATTTGCTTTTTCGATAAACCATCTTGTATATAGAAAAAAACATTTTATTTTCTGGTTGCCTAGTGGCATGTGTATCGGAGACAATGCTAATATCATTCACGCTTAAATTTATTAAGAAAAGTATATATTTTCAATAGTATGTCCGTCTGTACCTTAAATTAAATTAGATCTAGCATTCAGTATTCAACTTCCACATATCGGGAATTAATTCGATACAGAATTCAGATGAAACTATGTAACTCTGTTATTGTGATACCGTCTCAACTTCTAAGCTATTCAAACATTTCTAACAATTTCCGTCCAATACCTTGTGTACTACTAGATTGCAAATTTAGTTTGAGCAAATTAATTCTTAAATGAATCTCACCCTTATTAACTATATATACCCGACTGAGCCAAAAGGAGGGTAATATTATTTTTTTGTCTTTATATAGATACTCACATACCTTCGTACATTTATATATAAGTATATCCGGTCCGTTGTGATCTGTAGTCTAAACGGTTTGACTTTTCCCCGAAGTGTCATGGACAATATGACGTCAGCAATAAACATGGCGGACGTAATCTGTAGAAACAGGCGAACTGTTGTGATCTCTTTAGCTTAAACAATTTGACCGATTGTAAAATAAGAGTTGTTAACTAAAAGTTGTTTAAGATCTGATCAGTGTAATGGATAACTATTATTTTTACGTATTCATTATATTATTTATTAACGTAATGGTTTACTATTTTTTATCAGACTATTGTAAAATTATTTATCTTTTCTACCATACTCAAAATAACAAATAATATTTGAATATCATAAACGTTTATATGAAGCGGTACTTCCATACTAATATTATAAATGTGAAAGTAATTCTGTTTGCTTATCGGTCCCGTTGGCACCTTTCCGTTACGGAACCCTAATTACGTGTACTTCGTGTAAGCCTACATCTATTTCAAGCGAAAATGTCATTGATAATAATAATTAGGCCTTTATTGCTTGATATAATAATCTCAATAATAAATGTATTTAGTATTTATTACCTTTCTTACTTCATACAAATTATTTTCAAATAACAACATTATTAAACACAATAAACTATTTCGAAATTACGATATTATCATCCAAACTATTGTATAAGTCCCGAACATTTCGACAAATACGATTTTAACGACTCAATTATATTATTGATTTGAATCAAACTTTGTGTCCGAATCTGAAGGTTCTGTTGGAAAGTGATTTGTGATTTAATTGACAAATTAAATCGAATCAGACTATTTCGATTTATATAAATTTCTGATACTTCACTCGTGTTTCTCTGTTAATTAAATTGATGTTTATAAATAATGTTGTTGCCTTTATTTGGGAAATGAAATGTTTTTTTATTTAAATATTATATGAATATTTGAGATCGACGCTATTATTTTACTTCATCTTTTTTGTTTTTTATTTAAAATTTCTAAGAGTAACAAAAATTTACTTTAAAGAAATTTATTTGTTGTTAAAAGTTTAAAAACTCTATATTTTTAATTACAATTTTACTGATTAAACGTGCTTAAAATTAATTCAAAGTGCATCTATAATTTCCGATTGGTCTTATAGAATTTTTATCAAAATCGGTTTAGTTTTAAATAACTGAAATAAGCTTGTCATTGACAGATACGTTGGCGCAGTCATAATAACTAACTAAAGCGCTAAGAGTCACGGATTCGATCCCCGCTCGCGACAAACGTCTGTATTGGCCATACGGATGTTTGTCGTGGTCTAGGTGTTTGTGTGTATTATGTGTAGTGTTGTGTGTGTTACCGGACCTTCGACACAAGGTCATGAGACCTTAATGAGGGCCGTTGAGTGTGATGCGTTTACTATCTTATTTAAAGTCTCGACAATAACGGTTTTATTCTGTGACGAATAAAATTCCCGTAGAAAAAAGTGCCTACGTCTGCGCAAGCCCTCATGGATACTGCTTTGCTCCATAAATTGCATCGTAATTCTTCATAGCTAATAAAATATTCCTAAAAAAATGTATTAACATTTTGTGCGATTAGTACAAGCATACAAACGTACACGAATTAACAAAACAATTATCTTTGTATTTTTCTTTCACCGCCCCCACAAACAAAAAAAAAATTTCAAGTAAACACCAACAATTACACCGGCCAGGATTTTAAAAGCACTCCATCATCGTGAGCAGCGGAATATTTTGTTATTCCCAGGTTTTGACTGCATAATAGAACGGATTTTAATATATTAATATTTATAAGCGAATCGTTTGTTATTGGCAGTCGGCTTTGTATAGTGTTTTGGGAAAGCCACCCACGTAAATATTTTGGGATATCTCACTGTTGTTTTTATTGCGTTGCAGATAATATTTTGCATTAAAGTGGTCATTGATTAAATGTATCAATTATCTAGTAGCTGTTGAAGGATATCTTGGCTAAAAAATCTACGCCTTATATTATTGGTATGAATTATGTATGTAAAATTTTATCAAAAGTTAAAATTACATTTTGTTGATAGATAATCAGGACATCGTTTATTTAAGTTTATAAATTGGCATTTAAATCTAATTAGCATTGAAAATGATAGGTTCCACATCACTACCCGAATACAACTCCGGACGCCCTCAACCTATTTCAAAAATTATAGTATTATATATTATGATCGTCACATATTTTATGTGTTGTGTGTATGCGTATCAGTTTAAATAAAAATCGATATTAACATGAACGAAGCCGCGAGCAAATGCTAGTAATATTTAAAATAGCCTACTGGCTGTATAGACTAAACTGTAAAACTCTCATGACACGGTTTACAAACCACTGGCTTCGAAGCGAGCTTGTTGAACTTTAGCCTTTTTGCTGTATTGATCGTCGTTATTTATACATTATCTATTTTAATGGACTGTGGATGGACAAATAGAATTATAACTTGGATAAATATATAGACGCAACACACAACGGCCCCCATTAGTATCTCATGGTCCCTTCAAAGATCCGGAAACACGCACAATACAAACACAATAACCCAGACCACTACAAACATCCGTATGACCAATACAGACGTTTGCCGCGAGCAGGGATCGAACCAGCGACAGCAAGCAAGTGTTTAATAAGTTTGAGTGTCTACTGCGCTTACCTGTCGTCACATATATAAAACACAATCACGTTGTGACGTCGCCTCGTGGTACGTTACGACGTCGCATTGTGAAAATCTACGGCTTGCATCCAAAGATATTATATAATATAATGATAGATATATAATCATGAGTAATGGCACCCAAATTGCAAGGTATTTTAGATAACGTTACGTTACAAGTAGCTAGCGAATGTGTATGACAGGTGAGTTTCTTTGGGCCAACAAGACAACCGATGACTTTGTCAAAGTTGGAAATAAGTAGAAATAGTAGGAATGTAGCATATCAGTAGTTATTAAGTATTATTGTCCGCATTGTAAAGAAATACAACTTGATGTTGTAACGTATTTATGTGCTTTAGTAATTCAGATTAAGACACTGACAAAATAGTTTGATTTTCAGATTTCATTGAATTTCCATTGAAAAAGTACTTTTACAGATAAGCTCACGATAGTCCAGATCTGACAAAGTTGACAAATTTTTACACAGACCTACATCACCACGAAATGTTTTAACATGGTTATGTGTTTTAATGATATATTTTAAAACAATTATATTTTTTACACTTCATTCACATTGAAAAAGTAATTTTACAGATAAGTCCAGACCTGACAACGTTAATGATTTTTTACAAAGACCCACAAAACCACTATATAATGTCAAGCCACTAACTACTAAGAGTAAAATAATTTCTCTAACAACATCATCGTCAATCTCGGTACATGCCTTGATCTCCAAATAATGAACACGTGACAATGACTGAAGTAACAATGACGTAGTAACGTCTGTCCAACAATTAGATCAGTACCATCTGTTTTCGTATCGCGAATCTATCGCCTGCCAAACGCATTCTTTTTAGTCCATTATAATAAAATTATATGTGAATCCCAACAGGAATGAAATGTAAAAACATCGCTCATAAATCGTTAGCATATAACTCAATTAAATTAAAAAAAAAAGAAACGAAAGCAAATAATCAAATTACATTTTTATATAAAAACATCAGTAGCTAAAAACAATTACCATTACAAAAGGCCTTTTGTGAATAAAATATGAATGTTCGTTTCGACGCAGTCAAAGAGTGTGGCTAGCTGTCATGCTCAGGAGCGGCTTAAATAAGCTCGACTGAACCCTGGCAGCTTGTCATCGCGTAACGAAACTTGACTGAACAGTATAAACGGTATTTTTAACGTTTCAAAAAATATGAAAATCTGTGTACATTGAACGTTCGTTCAAACATTTCTATGGGTCGAAATAAAAGGTAAATTTAACTTATTTATCTTATTATTATTAAATAATAATTTATAATATTAAGTTAAATATATTATACACCTGTAATAGTTATTAATATATGTGCAACGAAGATATTTATTAAAAAATCGGCCAGGAAGATGTATACTAATTATTTTATAGAACACATAAAAATACTGTTTAAAATATACTCTAAACTGACATATAGAGCTAACGAGCTTATCTTAGAAATTAGCAAAAATTACAATATTCGTTTTGTATCATATTTTGTTTACTTAAATAAGGTAATAAATACAGAACAACACGTAAAACAACATTGTTTGTAGCTAGTACCATAACACAATTGTAACCATAAAGCACATATAAATGATACTTACAGTCGAAAATTTATAATTAATAATACGAAACATCATACCAGGCTTACATCAGCATAAATTCTCAAATAGACAGTACTTCATCACTCATACATTATATTAAAGTTGTATTAAACGGCGCCGCGCTACAAACGAACAAAAATAGGTGAATTTAGTACAACACATACGTCATTAATATACGAAATATGTTTGTCAGAATTAACGCACTTGACATATGAGATGGTATCATTCATCAGACGCAATATTACATGAACTATGCTATTAATTACAATGTGAGTATATTAAGCCGATTACGCGGAGTTGCGTATGATTTATCTATCCTCGTGTACATAGTGAAAATGTAAATGTATCTAACGATATATTAATTACTTAATTCAAATATTGATTTGCAATTGTTATAATTGTTGAACTAGCTTGATGGTTATTTGATTGATTGATTCTAATTATTTAGCGGCAGATTTCAAGTAATATAGAGTATTTGTTTAAATTAGAAAGGTATTAGAAGTTTTATTAATTTAAAAAATCAAAACTCGACTGCGTAACAGTACCGTATCAATATTCTGTCTAAAAGCCTATAACTGAAAACTTAAAATCATTATAAATCCTAAACGGTAATTCTGACTGAAAAACGATATGAGAAATCTAAAAATGATTTTTAAATACCTATTCAACACAATAATCAACACCCCGCTTGGCATGGTTCGTCGATTTTATTTTTGTTATTTTTCAGAATTTGGCGCCCAAAAACGGCCATTTTGAATTTTTCAATTTTTATTATTTCTGTGACATTTACGCCGTTATAACAAATCAAACAACGTGTCAAGATCGGCCGATGTGTTTGGTCTAAATAGTGCCACAAAGGTACAAACCCTTATACATACATGGAATGATAAACAAATTACTCTCCTTTGTGTCGCGCAGTCGGGTAAAAAGGTAAATATGAATGATATAATACTGTTTATAAACGAGATGGCCTAGTAGTTAAAACACGTCGATCACGAATTTAATCACCACTGAGTGTTCAAGTGCTAAATTTGTGTTTAAATTCGTCTCGTGCTCGATTGTGACACCGGCGTGAAATTCGGACATATACTTATGTATCCGCAAACCCGCAATGCGGCAGCGTGGTGGACTAAGCTCTAAACCTTATCCTTAATAGGAGAGCTTTTGCCCAACAGTGGGATATTTATAGGCTGTTATTGTACAACTCATGTAGTAAGGTTGAATTAACTTTATTTCCAATCGAGTCGGATTTAAAAGTCATTTTCAAAAAGCGCTTCGAACCAGCAAATTAATATCTACAAATTTAGTGCACGTAGCTAGTGGTAATGTAAAACAGAACGTTGTTACATGACTCAAAAATAACATACCAATGGAACTTTTACTACTATTTGCCTTCGCCTTCTGGGAAGGTTTGCCATAAAGGTAACGAATTATGTGGACTTGGTTGGGCAAAATAAATAGCGAACATCACGTGACCCCGCACAGACTGTATATAAGATTTAAAGGAACCAGGCAGGTACATTTCTATGCACCAATTCAGGGTTTGTGGTCAATGTGTCAATAGTAAAGCCAATCATTTGGATTGAAATTTGATACAACCTCACTCGTTCACTCAGTTACTCTATAGTTACATCACTACGACTTCGAAAATTCAACGTTATCTAATTCCCTGAATAAGGCCTCTATTTTGTACGATACAATCCCACAGAGACTATAACGATTTTCAAATGATAAATTGAAAATTTTTAAAGTTATTTTTGTAAATAGATAAAACATTTTATTCTGTACAAATTTATATACGGAATAATTTGGTACTAGCTTTCATACAGGATATTTCAAAGTTATATAATTCATATACCTATATTTTATTGAATAAAATCTGTGGGCTAATTACGGTGAGCTACCGATATCGCAACGCGATATGTTTTTGATTTCTGTAACGAAACGAAACAAATCAACCGTTAAAATCATCATTGCGATAGCGCTAGCTCCATATAATAACCCTAATTCTGTGAAATTATCGCTTATAAAGTATACCACATACAAATAGTTTTAGTAAAAAAATCGAAAATCCGTGATTTTTGTTCGGGGAATTGTTACCAAGTAAGGACACGTAAAGAAAAGTAGACTATACCTATATATAACAATTAGGCGTCTACTTGTAAAACTGACTAGAATGATCAAGACGATATGTCAAATTATACCATTATTATTAGGATTGTTGCATTATTTCTGTCGGTTTCCGCACTATAATTTTCGATGTGTAATATTTTTTTTTTAGATTATCTTAAGGACTGCAATTCTGTTTTGGCTGTATAGTATTTTCAATTATCTATTAAGAACCATGATTTTTTTGTGTTTTGACATTTTTGAAAATTTATTGCTTAACACGTTCCCTGCGCCATCACTTTCAAAAAACTTTCAGCTGGTGCTTTGGAGACCTAAAAGATCTCCAAACTAACCTACCATTTGGTGCGTTTGAGACCTAATCGGTCTCCTAAAGATACAGTTTTCAAAATAGTTTATATCTTCCAAAATAACAATCAAATATATTTTGAAGTTTTTGTGGGTGAAAGATAGCCTATTGCTTTATATTTTGCTAGGTTCGCACGCAGTTATGACATTTGAATAAACTGCAAATACCAAAAAAAAAAATGATATCGATTGTATCTCGTAACGCAACGGAAGATAGTTCAATATGTGTAGTAAGTAGTGATGGGAATAAAATAATATCTCAGTTGTCGATTGAAAAGGTTTTATTAATTATGCAAAGTGTTTTTCATTTCAATACCAATATAACCAAAACTTGGTTGCTTCATCAGTCTGCGTCTTCGGAGCGTCTTCTTGTATTTTTTCGTTTTCTATGTCCTGATCTAGTTCTTCCACTTTTTCATCCTGTATATCTTGTAGACTTTGTAGACTTCTTTTTTGCTTATTCTGGTCTTTTTCTTGTCCTATTATACTATTTTCTTGTTGCTTTTCAGTGTTTCTCCCTTCTAAATATTTTTGTAAATTATTGTTCAAGTTGCATTTAGACGTTTTTTTTTCTGCTTTTTCGTGGATAGAGGGCAAATTTGACCATTTTCCAAAATTTTATTATACTGGACGATGCAGCAGTATAATCCGGCGTTGATTTTTTGTTGGAAATCTCACCAAAATAAATAAATTTTTTACACTTTTTAAAAGCTTTTTCTTTTAAAAGCACTCATTGTATAACAAAAATTATTATCAACACGTAGGCACATATATAGGCGAGTGTTATTTCGCAAACGTGCGCGCAACCTCCTACGTCGATGCTAGGACAACTCTAAAACGAATCACGCAGCGCCCGCGCCGCCCACGTTCCCTCTCTTGCGTCTACGAGGCGTACGATTCCACGAGTAGCGACACATCTCCTAACGCAAGGAATGAAAATAATTATAGTACTGTGCGTTAGGGACCTAATCCATCTCTAATTTCTTTTTTGATGTCCTTGAATTCATCTTTAAGTAGGAAGCAAATATGTATATTTGTCCTACTCATACCTAAAGAACTTTACACGTTAGATCCTCCCGCAAGGAGTGAAACAACACGATTATGTTCAACGCACAATACAAAAGTCCTGCAAGAGATCTGATAGATCTCGTAATGCAACGAACGTGTTAAACATGAACAACTCATCTGCGACACTGAATACTTTATGAATTTTAAAATGCAGAATTGCTACTGTGGCTACGAAAATTATCTGTAGCACCTTTGGAGGGAACGACGCAAACGTTAGAACTGTACAAAGATGATTTACAAAATTTTAATCTGGTAATTTTAACCTTAACGATGTACCTCAGAGAAAAGAACCTAGTAATCCGTATCTGCATTGCTCGCACGAAATTATTTTGAACCTTTTTGGACCGATTAGTTATTGAATACGATAAGTGGATTACATATGATAATCCAGATAGAAAAAAATCCAGATGTCTTCTAAGTCAGAAAGCTCCAGCAGTCCATAAGTCCAATTGGCCTTTTCTTGGTTTATAATCAACAAAAAAGAATGCTCTGTATCTCGTGGGCTAGAAAAGGCCTTATACATTACAAACTATTGCCACCTGGTCCAAGCATTACCATGATGTTTACTGCGACCAAATAATCCTAAGTAATGGTCAATCGAAAAGACACTGTGTTTCAACATGAGAACGTCCTTCCATACAGCGCACTTAAGATTACATAGAAACTATACCAGCTAAGCTACGAAATTATTTCTCTTCCTCCTTACTCTTCAGACCTGGCACCATCAGACCAGCACTTATTTTTATCCAAAATTATTCAAATAATAAGAAAATTATAACGAACATGATATCAATAATGACTGAATATTTTAGCCAAAAAAAAATTAAAAATTTGTGACCGGGATTGATAAGCTGCCTATTAAATGGAGACATGTGATCAAAAATAATAGGTAAAATAAATAAAAAATATATATATTTAAAGTGTATGTAGTTTAAAGTTCCTTCAAAAATACGTCAGCAATTATGCAACGACCTTAACTATATAACTAAGGCCACAACAGCGTCATTTCGTAACCGCAACGTACCATACTATTTAAATCATTTTATAAAAGGAATTACCATTAAAATTAAATTAATACTTTTTCATGGTGCGCGTGCAATTTCAGGGTATAACATTTTATATTATACAAACATTTCTGTTGCCGGATGATTAATACGTTTCTAAATGGCGAAGCGTGCCGTGTTGTTATAAAAAACTTTAAACAATCCACATAGCTGTAATTAAAATTTTCCGGTTTTCACGCTAATTAACTTTGAATTTGTTATACGTTCTTCAGTGGGATCCTTTGATCTCGATGTATAAACATGTATGGTTGTTTCTAGCTATATATCTGTCTGCTTTGGCTTTAGTCGACTCGTACGGTCTGTTTATTTACTTATTTGTATAGTTACATATTGACGCTGTAATATCTCGGAGGCTGTACTTTATATACATATTTTATGAGATTAATCTTGATCGTTAAAAAAATGAAATAATAGGTTTTAAAGTATTATTTACAAAATTTCATGGTCGTAGAAGGGAAAATTTGGTTTTGTTTTCTTAATCAGTGTACCCGTGCGACAATAGCATACAGTTAATAATAATCAATCGAATACAATGAAGTAGCATATGTTTTTTTTTATGTTTGTTACGTCATAACTAAGTTATTACTTGACCTATATTAAAAATATTTCTTCGTTTGAAATAATATTCTTATAATTTATAAAAATTTCATCAAAATCGGTTTGGTATTTTGGTTTCAAAATCGAAATAGCTGATAAGTCAGTTTCATTTATTCGCGCATTAAAACTTTTTATAAAATTTTTATACACTACATAATATTCAAGGATAAATGGCTCTTAAACTAGAAACCATAAAGTTCTTTCTCTTAATACACCTCCCTTAACAAATAAAAGGCTACTTTGAGTAACCCTAATAAACCTTTAAACTCTTACTACAAAAGCATCTATATGCCTAAGCTAAACTAACAATACGACATCATTTCATAGAAACAAACAAGAAGAAACATTTCAACAATTCAAGAATTTCATAACGCTCTCTCTCCCACTGCACACATCACATTCCATAATGTACCGGAAATTACACCGACTTAGAACTATACTACACTTACAGTACACTTAGCAGTTAGAAATAGTTGCATGCGACGATGCTTAATGTTGACAGGATGAGATGAGTTGCGGAACAGCCTCTGTATTCATTGTTATGTTGGAATAATGTTGCGGATATAACAGCACTTTTGGGATAACGATTATGATTGTTATTAATTAATAATGTATTTTTAACCTAGAATTTTCTTTGGCTTTTTTGCCGTTTTGGCTTTTTTTGGGTAGATATTTTTATTATTTTCGTCCTATTGATAGTTTGAGTGATTGCTAATTCCTCGACGTATCGATTGTCATCCTTTGCAAATCTGGAGCACAAGCCAGTATAAATGATATGTTATAAAAGCGCTCCCTCACCACTATGCAACTGTAATGTAACAATCAAAATTCAATGTTTTGCGTTCGAATCAGTTATCTTTATAATACGAAGCAGTCATACTCTTTACATTGTATTACAAGTGTAAAAAAATTATCATTACAGGTTGCGCTGTAATGCTCATTTCGTCTCATTTTACAAATGTAATGAATCTGAACTGTTACACCCCCGGTGAGGAAGCGCCTTTAAATCGATGATTTGCTTATGTCGTATAAGCCATTTCAAAACACTTTCTTAGCCACATCTGTGCATCTAGTTTTAAATATATCACGACCATCTTTTATGACAAAGTGTGTAACAACTTATTTATATAATTATTAAAAGATGACATATATTGATTAAAATATCGTCAAAGTATTTAACGTCAAGAAAACAATTGCGTATTATACAGAGTGATTCATTCGGATGGCTCATTGGGGAGAAATCTGAAACTATAACAGCTAGAGAATTTTGAATGTGGTCGATTTTAAAGTTAAAAAAAAAATTATTATATTATAACTATTAAGATATTAGCGGAAAAACTACACGGCTCGGGAATCGGACCTGGTACTTTTAAAAAATAAAAGGTTTTTCTTATTTTGTTATATTTCTCGCAAATATAAATAGAGTAGTTCATGAGAAACAAATATTAATACGGAACTCCATATCTAAAATTAAAAAAAATAACGTTTGAATTGAAAGTTATTTAACATCTTTCACGTGGTTCCTTTTAACGAATTTTTCTAACTATAGTTAGAATAGAGAGGCATTTGAATGTCTCCCTACTGACTCATTTGAATGAATCATACCTGTATAGGTATTCGATGAACAAGTTTAAGGTATTGTATTATACCGCTAAAATGTTAGTTTAATTTAGTATACAGTTTAAAGTATGTACAAGTTTGATATCGGACAAGGAAGTTCGGGGTATAGTTTAAGTTAGAGACACCAATTTTAAGGTGAATTCAGGACATCTTACTTTGTGAGAATTGATGGGTGTTTTGATATATGGATGTTTAGAAGTATGATTATTTGGATATATGTACTTTTGGTCTGGGTGTTTGTGTTTGTGGTGTGTGTGTTTCCGGTTCACAGGATCATGAGATGTTAATGAGAGCCAAAATTAAGCGTTAATTTATCTTTATTATTGTTTTACGCGAAAACTTCTAAACAGATTTTGATAAAACTTTATAATAATATAATGTATACATCAGAATAACACATGAACTACTTTTTATCATCATACTACGAAGGTGAAGCCGTGGGCGGAGGCTAGTCTTTTTTAGATTACCATCAATTTAAAATTATTCAGTATTTTTTTTTTAATTTGTAATATCCTGTAACGAAATACATCTTTAAAATGATGTAAAACTTAAATATCACCACTAAAACTCACAACGAAAACAATAGACTCTTATAATATTTTCACAAATAGAATTATAAAAAAAATTAAAAACTTATCTATATCTGTACTACATCAGCGACAAGACCGCCTGTGTAAATTTTTTTACGTCTATTTATATTAATTGATATACTTTGTAAATAATTGGTGTACAACAAAGAGTGTTTTTGTTATTGCGCTTGCTATATTATGTTCACGCGAGTATACAATGATGTTTTAGAATCGCAACAAACATGGTAACCCAAGGCGAAGGCGCCGGTGTAAGTATCGTATGCGCCCTAACTTTGTAACCCCGTTATTGACTTTGAAACTTTCAAAATATTGACACAATCTTCTGCTCAAACTTCTACGAATACCTGCTACTTTCTTAAGACCTACAACTTTAGTTTACATAAATTATTCTTAAGAAACTTTGCCATGGATCGTGTAGTACACAGTTAAAATTAAAGACATTTTAAGTTTGTTTGTAAATTTAAAAATTAACTGTTTCCGCTATTTTTTTAATGTACATATATATAATATGGATGGAACTAAACTAGAATTTTTAAGCTCAAATGTTTAAATTAAACTGGATCTCGATAGTGAAAGAAATATCGTCAATAAAGAACTTACTGTGCGTAAGTCAAAATTAGCTAATTTAATGAAGTGCGAAAAAAAAAATGTATTATTTTACACAGACTATTATGAATCTAAATATGTATAAATAACTCGAAGGTGACTGACTGACAGAGTGATCTATCAACGCACAGCACAAACCACTGGACGGATCGGGCTGTAATTTAGCATGCAGGTACATATGTATATGTTATGACGTAAGCGTCCGCTAATAATGGATTTTGATTAATTCTATCCCCATGGGGATAAAATAGTGGATGAAAGTTTGTATGAAACTTTGTCAGTTGTAAACTGATCGGGCTGAGATTATGCATGCATAAAGATACTATGAAGTAGGCATCACAGACATCGCAGGCGAAGTCGCGAGCTCTAGTTAGTCAATAATAAATCTAATTTTAAGTACACAAAGACAAAAATATATCCTATAAAACGATATACTATTGATTAAAAATACTTCTAAAGATCCATATATCAAAACACCCATCAATTCTCACAAAGTAAGACTGTCTTTAATTCACCTTAAAAATTCTATTCCTATGAATTATGAATATTAGATTACATTCTGTTACTTTATATTAACGAGCATTTGTGTTTTTTATTTAAATAATATTCCTATTGCAAAATTTGTCAAACTATTTGCAATTAATAGTTGCAAAAGCAGGTATTCAATATGATAAGATATTGGAAATTTCCGAAATAATCCCGCAATGGACACCAATCTCAGTTACTACAACTATTGCTTGCAGTACTGAAATATCGTGTAAAACTTGAAATCATTAATTGAAATAACATTAGTATTAACCTTTTAAAGTCGAAAATTAATCCCGTGCGGTAGTAAAGGTAAACATTGCGAGAAAATATATTAGTGTTTAAATATTGTAATATCCAATTTACATTACAGTAACTTAGCAAATTACATTTCGTATTCTTCTCTTTCAAAAAAGTAGAAGCCTGTATCCATCAATAGAACATGGTTTTACAATATTTTTTATAAGCCTTTCTATTATCGCGCCTAAAGTGTGCACTGCGCAGGTGTTAACAGCAGGCTTATTATACGGAGCTATCATATTCTGACAATTGATTTTTTTTTTCAGTCTAGTACAGAAATCAGAAATCAACTATCTGTATTTAGCATTTTGTGGTAGTGATAGCTCGCCACAATTATCCTGCAAAGGAGCCATAAATAAGATGTAAGGGAATGTAATTAGGAAGGTAAGCTTCTAATACACTGTTTATTAAAAATATGAATATGATGATTTTATTTGCACAAAGAAATACATGGACATATATTACATGTATTATATCATGTACTAAATTGTACAAATACGTATGCATATTCGCACAAATTAATACATGCATATATTTACACCATAATAATGAAGTATATAAGAACTATTGATTGCAATCTATTTCTGTTATATTAGACAACTTTCCAAGAATTTCTAGAGCGACAGTATTTATGAAACTTATGTCACAGAGTAATTATTAAATGGTCGTAGAGTCCGAGAACGCCAGATTTGCGTCATTTTATAAGGGCTATTTTTTGTGTCAGTTCGTAGGTGAAATTTATAACAGCCCGTAAATATCCCACAGTAAGGCAAACGCTCCTATATCCAAATAGCTCCGCTCCTATTTAGAGAAAGTTAGAAAACCACCACACTACTACACTGCGGGTTTGTGAATATACAATTACATGAGACAGAATTTCTCTCTGCAACTGTGGGTTTCCTTACAATGTTTTCAGGTAAGATTTAGCTATTATGAATCGTGACTTCAGTGAACTTTGAAAGATTACATTTACTTTGACGTTATCAAGCAGAATTTAGAAACATTTGAACGTGACATTTTAAAGTTTTTTTTTTAATATACTATAGCGTAAATCAGGCATTTACGGCCTCTGGCTCTTTAACTATCGATAGCTCATCATTGCCTCGCCAAGCGACACAATATCGACAGCACCCCTGAAAGTACTTAATATCGATACTAATTATGTTCTTCAATATTATTACTACTTTTCTGATATTGGTAATATCGATACCGATAATTATTATTATCGATTTCTTAATACTAAATCCATAGCTAAAAAACTTATCGACATATTGAAGTTATATATAATATTTCTTTATTCAAATATTTTGTAGATTATGTAATCATTTTTAAACAAATATAAACATACTCATATTCCAGCAAATTTCTATAATAAATTATTAGAAGTTTAGTTTAAAGGTACGTACGAGTTTCATATATTCACAGAACAAATATGCGTCTTTGGAAGTGATATCACCACGCAAAGGGCTACTCACTTCACAATAGCAACGACAGGTTTGGTGTATCGGTACTGAATGTATCTTTAAAGCAGTCAGTTGCGGGTTCGAATTCCTTTCGGGGCGAATGTTTATATTTATACAAATACTAGCTGGTGTCCACGACTTCGTTTGCGATGGTTTATGCATACAAAGTCTCAGCCCTATCGGTTTTAAATTAACAAACAAACTTTCATCCCCTATTTAATTCCCATTGGGGTAGAATTCATCAAAATCCTTTCTTAGCGGAAGCCAAACTTCAGCTCGATCCGTCCAGTACTTTGTGCTGTGCGTTGATAGATCACTATGTCAGTCAGTCGCCTTTGAGTTATATATATTAGGATTTGTACGTAGTTCTTAGTTTTTGTCATTGTGGATCTCCCCGTGCCTCGGACAACGTGTACCCTTCGGTCCCGGTCTTTGTTACAGTCATCCGATAATTAAATAGTACGGAAATTCTTATAGTCTAAATTTTTACTTACTCGCCCTAAACGTAATCAGTAACCTGCTCGAACTACATCAAAAAGTAAAGCCCAGTAAAAACCGGGAAAAAATCAATGCTATTTTTATTTGTATAGTATGATATAAATTCTGATTCCGATTCACATCTGCGATACGCTCACGACCAACTTTTTTATAACGGAAAAAGGATAAAAACAACACCGTTACACAGCAATTGTTTATTAAATATAACAATTTACATATTATTTTGTAATCATATTATTTATAGAAAGTAAACATCGTCATTTATTTTTTATGGTTGATTTAGATCAAATTTTTCATTTTCCTACATAAATTAAAGATTATAGTTATTTTACTTATAAAATTTAAAAATATTTATAATAATTTATTAGTAAGTATTAGTTTTTTTTGTTATTGAATGTTAATGAAAGTTAATCAATACTGTATACGAGTATACCTATTAAGTGTTTAAAATTAACGAAGTCTTGTATAATTTTTTAATGTACTAATTTAATCACTGTGGTGTATTAAAAATTAATAAATCTCATATATCTCAAGTAAAAGTCCTCGCAATTTAATGTCTATCAGCTCAAACATTTCGAACGCATATGCCACTTCCGTTGTATGCTCTTTGGGGAATTCGAGTGTAACTTTCCAAACGGCAACGATTTTGGTCGACCAGTTGTGCCGTCTGTGAAACTTTGAAACCCTTTTATTGAGAGGAATTCAAAACTTTTGAATTGTTTATATCTACAATATTCTCTCGTATCTAGAAAACTTCCTTACATAAACCTTTTCATGGCAAGTGGTAAAGACTGGATACGTACCAAAAATTTAAGCATAGAAACATATTTTAAATAAAATTATATACATTGTTTTACGAAATGCTAGCACATTTTGTTGATATTATTATACATAAGAAGTTTTTTTGGAATTTAACATTCTATTTTCACCCATGTCCGATGTTAAAATTCACGAAATACATCAATTATTTTAGGTAAGAAAAAAAAGACACTTATATTTGCTTAAGTATCAATTTACCAAAAAAAAATCTTTACCTTTTTGCGATAAGTCTAAAAAAATATTTATAACAATCGATATGTTTTGGGTTGAGTTTCTTATAATCTTAAATGGGACGGACTTTTCCAGTCAAGTAAATTGAAGATTTATACATGGACACGAGGAAGTTGCATACACGGGTCTTATGCAAGAGTTGGCGAACTGGTTATGCCATTGGCGAAACTTGGTAACTGTTATTAAGACAAATTTGTAACTTCCAAATTGTTGACAAAATCTTCTAGCAAACTTCGCGGAACAATGCCGCGTAACATATTACAGGCTTTAACGTTACTTTGAGTAATTGAATAGCTTCTGAACTTGTATTGTGACTGCATAAATCATGACAACATGGTCGTTTAATTGGATGAGACATTATATGCTTTTGTTATTCTCAGAAGGAAACTAAGGTTCCAGTTTTGCGAATCCTTATATCAATGTAAAGAAGTACCATGGATAAGTTATCGTATATTAAGATAATAAATATTATACTCTATATCCCAAAATAATGTTTAAGAAACATGCCATTTTGTAGCAAATTGCCTATGCGATATTTCTTAATAAAAATTTATACATACTTATGATCGCCTAGTGGTAGCAAATCCACCGTAGTTCATTAATTATTTAACCGATTTCAATATTGACCACAGATAATCTATTTTCCATTTGACTACAGATTTTAACAATTAACAAAGAGTACATATGCGTGTGTGTGAAGTACATGTTAGTGTGATGTTTTATTGATTTAATGTATTTTTATGCCTTATCTGTATAAATAAAGGAAAGTTCATAGTCCCCCGTTCACGCAAGTTTCACAAAAAGGGGTACTAAGTTTTTACTTCACGTATACAGGTTACTAAATCCAGCAAAATAGCAACTACAACGCACAACTAAGTGTAGTTTTTGAAAATTTATTATTACCAGGTCGTACTTCGATTTTGGTGGAGAGAGATTAAAATATGGATGAGCTGTTTCAAATTGCCTAGTTTATTCTCCGACAGACAGGTGAATGGATGGACGAAAAGAGACAATAGACTTAGTAATAGTATAATGATTTCTAGAGCACTTATTACACTGTTATCGAAAAGCGGAAACTACGGCACTTATTACACTGTTACGGAAAATCGAAATCAATGCGAGCAGAGCCGCGGTCAGTATTTAGTGCAATATACTCGTGTAATAATCATAAAATTTATATAAAATTTTAAAATCAAACCTAAAATGTAGTTGTTAAAATCACGAATGATACTAAAATTTATTTCGAATACATTAAAATTCATGACATTTTATACTTCCAACCGTTTTAACTGCTATAAGCAAGCTCGTTTCCCTTCGTTTATAACTTGGACCTCGTAAACGGGGTTCGATTCCCGCTCCTGAACAAAGACGTAAAATTGTCATAAAAATTTCCAATATAAAGCTAATTCTTACAGCTTTAACGTCTTAAAGATAACTTAGTAACGGATTAAGTTTAAAGTAATCGTTTAATTAAGATTGAATTAGGACATCTATTGTTAATTAAATTTTATTTATTTATGTATTTCCATCAGTTATCTGTTCTTGTACGCATTATGTAGCAACTACGACTACATCACTTCTAGAATTTGTGATGAGATTTATAATATTATAAAATGGTAAAATTTGTTTATAAGTTTGTATGTAGAGAATAATCTCTGAAACTACTGATATGATTAGGAAAGTTTAAAAAATATAAGTTACTTTATTTTATGAAATGTTTTGTTACATAGTCTGGACGCACCGTGAGAAAATTTTTTTTGTCGTACTTATAATTGCTGAAGTTAACGCATTATAAGCTATTACGCCATGTCTATTTAGTAACACGCGAAGGTACCCCTTTGAAGAAAACTATGTACCTCTTTTTACGAAAATTGCGCTGACGGAGGAGTATGAAATTTCGCACAGAATGCTAGTATAGTGGAGTGCAGAATGCTAATATATATTTAATTTTGCATAAAAGAAAAACATTGCACATACCACCATGTATTTGACGCACAAACGCATATATACTCTTTAATTTATTGTTTAATCTGTGTTTAAAGAAGAAATAGTCTTTGAAAATAGATTGTAGACCCTAATATTGTTCAAACTTATAATTTAAATTAATTAAATGTCCAATTTCCACCACTGGACGACCACTAGTAATATTTAATAATGTAACAAAATTATGAGCATGATTTCTATCAACGTATATTATTATTTCCTTTTATTATTTTAACAAAATCCTGTTTATGATTTTTTTTGTACTATTTTATTGTATTACAAAATATGATATATAAACTTATTATTTTCATTTTATAAAACATTTTATATTGAATCTTCCTTCGCAAGTAAAGATCAAAATCTCATTCAATCTCTGCGCAGCGAGCTTAGGTGGCGTAGTTTAACTTATACCCGTACAAAAACTAATTAAAACTATGGCTAACAAATATACCTTACAAAGTTTCACGTTGAACAACTGAATTTATATCACGAGGAGGCATGGGGAGGTTAAGCGGTATTAATGTATTTAGTACCAAATTGTCATTAGTAGCTGGGTAATTTGTATCCACCGCAGTACGATATTAATTCCCGGTGCTATTAAACTAGGTAATGTCTATGAATTTCTTCGTGGTTTCTGTTTTCATGCTTTATATTAAATTTGATTTCGCTTAGTTTAAATTCGTTTTAGCTTTTATACCATCTGTTCTAATACAAAGATGTTTGTGAAACTTTAATTATTATTAAAGGTACTTTTAATACAATTCCTATAATTTAACTTATTGAAAATACTGTATATTTCAAAAGGTACTTACTCAATTAAATTTTCTAAATTGTAATCTTATTAAATAAAAATATTGATATCATTTATTAATGATATCTATAACTGCTCGTACGAATCGACTTAGTTTTGATATTGCCGTTGATCGACTTAGTAGACTAAGAAGTAGTAACGATCATTCACTCTTTCAACATCTTGCCGTATCAAATTGACAACAAAATTATCCACGACCACGACCGATCCACGGCCTTTATCAGGGTCCAATCTATCTATATACTAAAACTCATCAAAATTGATTTAGTGGTTTAGGCGTGAAAACGTAACAAATATACGGATTTACTTTCGCATTTACAATATTAGCACATAATAGTTAAACATATGATAATATTTTTGTATATAAATTAGGTCAAATAAAATATTTTCAAAAATGATCACATTTACCGTTTCCCTCTAAATCATCGTAACGCTTAAAAGCGTTGTTCGTTTAAAAGCAGTTGGCGTGGCGCCCGCCCACCATACCTTCCCTGAATACTTTAATATTTTAATATTGTGCATTATGCATTGCATTTCAACGTTCAGCTAGACAGTGAGAGACGGATTTAATACCGACGATTTTGATCCGTGAAATTTTATATTTTATCATTTTGTGAAATTATGTCACTTTTTGACTATTTTTGAAATTTATTCGACGGATTTCGGATTTGGATGGAGATTTTTACCGTTCCTGGAAATAGAGAGATCTTTCAAGTATTTCCCATAAAATCAAAAATATTTTTGGTTTTTATTTTTTATATTTTACTTAGATTAGTACTCTTTTAAAACTTTTGTTAATATTTTGTAGAAAAGAAGCTATTATAGCAATAAAGTAAAATTTTGATAAGTGAAACACAGGGCCGGATTTAAGGGAGGGCATCCGGGGCTTTCACAAGGGAGGGAAAAATCGAAAAAAACGAGTGAGCAACTTTTCGGGTTTTTTCGTATTAACCTTAACACTTGTACAAAAATAATTATATGAAAAATTAGGCTTCAAATTCGATCCTGGCGAAATATAAGAAAACTTACCTTTTTAAATGTACCATTACATTTTACGAGAAAAATAACACAAGTTTTGACGCTAAAGAGAATAGCCTACTCTCGAAAACAGGTGCCTTGAATTTATTACATCATCAACCTAAGTGAGATACTTAGGTATAATCGATATTACACATTTAGCTTATTTATACGCATAAACCAGCCAACCACTGCTGCGGATATTTTCAAGTGACAATTAAATACAAGGTCATATGCAGTGTCATAGTTTGAATCGACTGCTATGTCGTTAAAAATGTAAAAAAGAACTCTGTTTTCATCAAATGTATTTGAAAGTGTATTGGTTACATTCGTTGGAAATTATATCTCTCAATTGGCTACCTTTCGAATTCATGCAAAATTGCGCTCGTTTTACAGCATTTTGTTGTAAAAACATCTGGCTCCAAATTGGGGATTTCTTCTTTGATGTTAGCCTTTAATTCCATTCAATTCAATTCTTAGGTTTAACGGCTTTTAGTTGTGCCATATGAGCACGGATTGTTTCGCCAATGTCACGTAGGATGGAGTTGACACGAAGGAGGTTGTTCGGTGCGGTTGAGATTACAAAGTCATAAATTTTGAAAACAGGCGAAATAGTAGGAATTTCATTGTTAATCTATATTAGCTTTTAAGTCTTGCAAGGTCCACGGCTTATTGACACTTTATTTACTATATATCTACATCATAAATGTGAAATTACACTAACATTTGGCTCAATCTGCCAAAATTGCATCAAATTCAAATTATGACATTACTTTAACGCCACTTGTATTAAGGTCATGTTGAAGTGATATTACAACTAAAATTCAATAACCAATGTATTGAATTGAATTGAATTGAAGTGATATTAATTAAAAAACATATAACGGTAAATTATTAACAGTAACGAACTTGTTTACATCTGGCAACCTACAGGTTGCAGCTGATTGTTAACTGGCTACCATTTTTTTAGGTCTTCACAGATTGCCTTTGAAAGAAAATTCAATTAATTTAACACTCAAATTACAGTGAATAGCGATCAATTTCTTATTAGCAGCCCGGACTTGATGCGTTGCATACTCATTAATTATTCATTTAAAATAGGTTTCATTAATAAATCGGATACCTGCAGAATTCAGATGGGATCTTAGGTTAAGAATTTTATACAGCCAGATAAAAATTGAGATAAAACATATGTCTTAAAAAGTCATCTGACATAATAATCTTATTATCTGCAAATAAAACCACAAGCAAAAACTAATAAAAAAATCACAGAAATACCTATCTCACTTACAAGCTATTCTATTGTTTTACAGATATTCTTACACCCTTAAGGAACCCTTGAACAAAAGGCTTATGCAAATTCTCACGGACCGTGCTATTTATTTGAATAGAAACATTCCAACAGAGGTGGAACATTTTCATTATCTTGTTTTCGTACAAAAATTTCTCTCTTGCTAAACGGATCGTCTGACGAAATATTTCCAACGTGGCACAATGAAATTGTTTGAAAATACGAGTGACAACATGACACTAAGGTGAGATACGACCAAAGAACTGTTGGCTTTGTACCTCATGAAAGGACTCTTGTTGAAAGGCCTAACTTCAAAACGTAAGCGTGTATTCAGAATCATTCAACGCCTATTACTATCAATATCTCGAAACGTAGGAATCTTGTTTTTTGTATAATTTTTCTAGCTTTTTAAGTATATTTTATAGGTTACATATAATGTAATATTCATAATTGATAGAGTTTTTTGTTATTTTGTTTTTTAGGGTTCCGTACCTTAAAAGGAAAAACGGAACCCTTATAGGATCACTTTGTTGTCACGTCTGTCTGTCTGTCTGTCGGGATGTCAACCCTTTTTACTCAGAAATGCATAGACGTATCATGTTGAAATTAATATCATATACTCAAGTCTACAATGACATGCGGCCGTGAAAATATTAAAGTTCTAAGTCAACGCAATCAAAAGGTAATGGAAAATATGTCGTATATTTTGACCATTTTAGTGTTTTCGCAATGGAATCAAAACCTATAGGGTACTTCCCATTGACCTAGCACGATGAAATTTGGCAAGAAGTAAGATCTTATAGTACAAATAAAGGAAAAAATCTGAAAACTGTAAATTTTTGTATGTATGTTTGTCTGTTTGTAAGTTTGTCTTTCAACCTTTTTCTCAGAAACGCGTGAAGGTAACAAATTTTTATCAACGTCAAGTACTCAGAGTTGTAATTACTAAGAGCTGTGAAAAAATCAAACTTCTAAGTTAACGCAATCAAAAAATACGATTATTTATATCACATATTTTAAGTATGATAGCGTTTTTAACGTTTTCGCAAGGGAATCAAAACCTATAGGGTACTTCCCATTGACCAAGCATTATGATATTTGGCCAGGAGCGAGGTCCTTTAGTATACATAAAGGAAAAAATCCGAAAACTGTAAATTTCTGTTCGTGTGTCTGTCAGTCTGTACGTCTGTCTTTCAACCTTTTTCTCAGGAACGCGTAAATGTATCAAGTTGTAAATTGATCAAGCGGAAAATATATTAATTAAAATTATATGTACTTGTAACAAATTAACATAGAAGTTGACCATGGTCAAAAAAACAATTTTACAAACACTGAGAAGAAATTTGTATCAATACAAAAACATTAAAAAGCAGCAAACCTTTATAAACAACGTAATGCAATCTATATATCGCAGCTAACAAAATGATAGCGCGATGTAGTGTACAGCTAATGCCATCTATTACAACATTATGACATTAACTGTGATATAATTCTGCTCGATTAATATTTTTTTATTATTTTAATTATTATTTAAACGCGCTAAAAATAATAAAATAAACTTTTCATTTAAAAGTTATATCGTCGATTTATAACGTCATTACGTAATTAACATTCAATATAAGAGCTTCACGCGATTTGATTTAAGTACTCGTATTGACTCAGTACAAAAATTTTTAAATTAAATTCAAACAGATCGAGTTATTTAATTTACTTATTTATCTACACATATAAGTCTTCTGGTTATTAGTAATATAATTAGTTATTTATAAATAAACAATTAGTTTTGTTCGAATTAAGGACTAATTATTTTCGTCTTGGCAACACTAATATATATTTTGATATTTTGATTGATAATGTAAATCTAAATATTTTACGAACGTAGTGCGGGGGTAGTGGAGTGTAGTAGAATATAAATAAAAATAAAACCTGAATAAAATATAATATTGTTAATGTCAAAGTCAACAAGTTAGTTCATTGAAATTGTCAAGAGATGGCGCTGGGTGTATCCTGAATCGCGCTATAACTTTGCTTTTTTGAAAGTATAAGGTGTATTAGTACTTTAAAAAAAATTGTGTTTCCATGGATTGCATCCATGATTGTGTTTTAAAGTGCTCCTAAGTAGTTTCAAAATAGTTTTTGGGACGTGATCCATATTTACATATTATTTGATTATATTTAAGCGACTTCTAAAAATGAGTGTTTTCAATTCGACCTTGTATTTAATTTTTTTTATGTTTGTTCGCCGATTACGCCGCCATTTGTGTACCGATTTTCAGAAATTTTTTTTGTTTGAAAAGGTATACTTCCAAAGTGGTCCCATCGTCTTCAGGTCGGGATCAGATGATGGGATCCTGGAGAAACTCCTCAAATATTATAGGCAAGCGTATACCGATTTAGGTATTTTCGATAGTAACTTATGTTGGAACTGATGATGAAGACCACAAATGGCGTAGATGGGTTAGTCTTATATAGATTTCTATAAGTTTGTACGGAACCCTCGGTGCGCGAGTCCTACTCGCACTTGATTTTTTTATTGAAACAGACAATATATACTTAATTTTAATTTCAGTCGACTGCGGAGGAAGGGTTTATGTTTTTAAACGTGTGTGTGCATATATATGTATGTCTAATTCATTGGCACGCCCTAAAGCCAAAACAGTTTAACGCACTTCAACATAGGAGACATCATTAAATTCGCCTCAGTTGTCGGAATGACATGAGCTATATTATTTCCCAGAATTTCTATGGAAAAATCAATTTCCAATATCACTTATGCGATTTCATGTTCATTCATTACATCGTTTATTATTCGATTTTTTGGGAAATCGGGTTTTTTTTATATTACTTAAATCTTGTTGCTACATATATAAAAGTAAAATCAACAAAATCACATTCACGTCAAATATTTTTTACAGAAACAATAACTTCTTCAAGATGAATATCATTTATTTTAATAAATATTGCAATTAATAAATAAAAATTGTATAATTATACATATAAATATTTAATATTTAGATTTATAATTAATTGACACTAAAGTTTTATGAGGACTCAAATAACTATCATAAAAATGAGTATAAAAATATAAAAACAATGTTATTTGTTTTTATTTTTGTTTAAGGATCTTCAACAAACGATACACATTATTCGTATTTATGAAAAAAAAATGTTACTGAACATAATATGTGTGCTCCTTCAATTACAGGTGACCACAGCTTGCTGATATAAAATATTAAAATTACAATTAAAATGTGCCATAAATAACAACAGTTAATAACTAGAAAACTGAAAAATAAACAGATCTCATCATATTGATTGTTTTAATTGCATTTGTGTTCCAGTTCACAGGTACAGTCCCGTTAATGGCTTTTGGAACAATTTCATTGACCTTAATAACCTCACTCGGAGATAAGTCTGATAGCTATAAATAATAATAATCAATTATATTTTATGACTATAAATGGATGTTGATAAGCAAAAATGTGTCAACTCACAAAAAATAACTGGTCAAGTGCGAGTAGGACTCGCGCACCGAGGGTTCCGTACAAACTTATAGAAATCTATATAAGACTAACCCATCTACGCCATTTGTGGTCTTCATCATCAGTTCCAACATAAGTTACTATCAAAAATACCTAAATCGGTATACGCTTGCCTATATTTGAGGAGTTCCCTCAATTTCTCCAGGATCCCATCATCTGATCCTGACCTGAAGGCATTGGGACCACCTTGGAAGTATACCTTTTCAAACAAAAAAAAAATTTGAAAATCGGTACCCAAATGGCGGCGTAATCGGCGAACAAACATAAAAAAAATTAAATACAACGTCGAATTGAAAACACTCCTTTTTAGAAGTCGCTTAAATATAATCAAATATTATGTAAATATGGATCACGTCCCAAAAACCATTTTGAAACTACTTAGGAGCACTTTAATTTAAAACACGATCATCGTTGCAATCCATGGAAACACAAAATTTTATTTTAAGTACTAATACACCTTATACTTAAAAAAAAATAGTTATAGCGCGATTCAGGATACACCTAGCGCATTCTCTTGACAATTTCAATGAACTAACTTGTTGACTTTGATATTAACAACATAATTATATTATATTTTATTCTCGTTTTATTTTTATTTATATTCTACTACACTCCACTACCCCTGCACTACGTTCGTAAAATATTTAGATTTACATTATCAATCAAAATATCAAAATATATATTAGTGTTGCCAAGACGAAAATAATTAGTCCTTAATTCGAACAAAACTAATTGTTTATTTATAAATAACTAATTATATTACTAATAACCGGAAGACTTATATGTGTAGATAAATAAGTAAATTAAATAACTCGATCTGTTTGAATTTAATTTTAAAATTTTCGTACTAAGTCAATACGAGTACTTAAATCAAATCGCGTGAAGCTCTTATATTGAATGTTAATTACGTAATGACGTTATAAATCGACGATAAAACTTTTAAATTAAAAGTTTATTTTATAATTTTTAGCGCGTTTAAATAATAATTAAAATAAAAATTTTTATTAATCGAGCAGAATTATATCACAGTTAATGTCATAATATTGTAATAGATGGCATTAGTTGTACGCTGCATCGCGCTATCATTTTGTTAGCTGCGATATATAGATTGCATTGCGTTGTTTATAAAGGTTTGCTGCTTTTTAATGTTTTCTTATTGATACAAATTTTTTCTCCGTGTTTGTAAAATTGTTTTTTTGACCATGGTAAACTTCTATGTTAATTTGTTACAAGTACATATAATTTTAATTCTAAGATTAATATATTTTCCGCTTGATCAATTTACAACTTGATACATTTACGCGTTCCTGAGAAAAAGGTTGAAAGACAGACGTACAGACTGACAGACACACGAACAGAAATTTACAGTTTTCGGATTTTTTCCTTTATGTGTACTAAAGGATCTTGCTCCTGGCCAAATTTCATAATACTTGGTCAATGGGAAGTACCCTATAGGTTTTAATTCCCTTGCGAAAACGTTAAAAACGCTATCATACTTAAAATATGTGATATAAATGACCGTATCTTTTGATTGCGTTAACTTAGAAGTTTGATTTTTTCACAGCTCTTAGTAATTACAACTCTGAGTACTTGACGTTAATAAAAATTTGTTACCTTCACGCGTTTCTGAGAAAAAGGTTGAAAGACAAACATACAAACAGACAAACATACGTACAAAAATTTACAGTTTTCAGATTTTTTCCTTTATTTGTACCATAATATCTTACTTCTTTCCAAATTTCATCGTGCTAGGTCAATGGTAGGTACCCTATAGGTTTTGATTCCCTTGCGAAAACGCTAAAATGGTCAAAATATACGACATGTTTTCCATTATCTTTTGATTGCGTTGACTTAGAACTTTAATATTTTCACGGCCGCATGTCATCATAGACTTGAGTATATGATATTAATTTCAACATGATACGTCTATGCATTTCTGAGAAAAAAGGGTTGACATCCCGACAGACAGACAGACAGACAGACAGACAGACAGACAGACGGACAACGAAGTGATCCTATAAGGGTTCCGTTTTTCCTTTTAAGGTACGGAACCCTAAAAAAGAAACGAATTCAAAGATATTTATGTATTCTAATAATACCTCATACATTTCACATTATTCAATACTATTATTCGATTCTAAATAAGTACGGAAGAAAGTTTTTTTTTAATTAATGTTTCGAATATTAAAGTGTGTCTCATATTTTGCAATATACAATAATTCTACTTAATAAGTAATTTAAACATATACTTCATATATTTAAATAACTTATTATTAGATAAAGCTTTTATTGTAACTCTCTGTTTTTAATTAAGTATACATTTTATTAATAAAATAAATTGTAGGTATAACCTAAACGTTGTTTAAATTATGACGCGTCGCTCACAGTATTAATGATAAAATAGACATTTTGTTATCAACAAGGACATTTTCACTATTAAACAAAATATTTATTACATGAATACTATGTGAAATATTATTTACTGGCGCCGCACATCGGCTTTGCCCGGGATTCATAAAGGTTACTCCTACCCGCTTAGGGGTTAAATAAAAATAAAACGCTGACGTCTATGTGCTCTTATTTCTAACTCTATTAAATTTCACTACACACGTTACTTATACATTTAAAAATATAGACATTACTAAAAATTACTAGTTACTTTGTCCGTAATCATTCGTATTATATAATAATATTTGTGACATTTCTATTTTGTCGTAGTTTGGTTTTAGTTTTCTACTTTTTCTTGTTAGGCTTAACGTTATCTAATACTTGGTCGGTCGAATCAGAAGGACATGTACGTATATCTGCCTGCCTTTATGTGCGTATGCGTAGTGGAGAAGTGTGGTTGTTTGTAACCCCTATTGTTGTCCTGAAAGGTATTCCAGTCCTCTGCCCCGCTATATAGCATTTAGGTAGTTGTTTTTACAATACTATCGAATTTCTTGCTAGAATCTTCTTTGTAGAATCTACATTCCGAACCGGTAGTAGCTTACCATTTTTTACACACTTACTGTTTTTATTATATATAAATTTAAATAAAAAATCAATTTCCAAAAACAGACAAAGAAATGTTATATTAATATACATTCTTCCATTCAATTATCTAAATAGTTTCTGATTCATAGAATACTTAAAATATTTTAATTTATATAAAAGCCGTTTGTACTTTACTGATAGTACATATTGCACATTACAATTGCTTTGTGGTGATTTAAAGTGAAAAGCGAATTAAAATGAAGATTTATTTCTTAACTCTTATTGGTAACCGTTGTCGTCGCTATAACGGCAGGAGCACCTCAAAATGGTTCGTTTTATTTTTTTTTTATATAAATAAATAAATAACGCATCACACTCAACAGCCCCCATTAAGATCTCATGTGACCTTGTGTCGGGGGTCCGGAAACACTCACAACACTAACACAAACACCCAGACCACGACAAACATCTGTATGGCCAATACACACGTTTGCCGTGAGCGGGGATCGAACCCGCGACCGTTTGCGCTTTAGTCAGTTGCAGTGACCATTGCGCAAACGCGTCTGTCGAGATATAACAACATGTATTTGACATTTTATTTAATTATCTTAACGAAAACATAAACACAGTAGAAAATGAATAAAAAAATAGAAGTAATCTACTTTCCTGTTAAAGCTATGGCAATATATAGACTTTTGTAATAATAATAACTAGTTTTTCGATTATTTCCTTTATATAATATTTTAAATTATATACGTGTAGCCAAAATATACATTACTGCTTTACCAATTTCCCATAAAAACCCCGAGCCCTAATTGAGGGCTTCTCAAGCGTCGAGTGTATAAGCATCTTTCTGTCAAAGGCCGGCAACGCATCCGCAACGCGTCTGGTGTTGCAGATGTCCATACGATATTAACCAGTTAAATCAAGTGGTACTATTTGTTTGTTTGTCCCCCGTTTATATATGGATGCTGATAAGCAATAATGTGTCAACCCACAAAAAGTCAAATTTGTAGATATTGATGTATTTTGATACTACGTCGCCTATTTAACATTATTAAAAAAAATCAAGTCAACTAAACTAAATAATAACTAAATAATAAAATAAGTATGGAAAAAAGTTTCTTAACTCAATGTTTCGAATTTCTGGTGCGTTCCTTGTTTTGCAATTTATAAAATAATCTTAATTTTTTTTAAACTTATTATTAGATAACATAATAAATAAATCTATCTGATTTTGATTCATTATACATTTTATCAAAATAGAAAAGAAAAGACGAATATATACGTCTTCAAATACATTTATTATGAATAGGTTTGACATCTTTAGACGCCATTTTCTCAAAACGAAACCCGTGTGGCTTAACACAGTATTGCTTATCTGCGTCCATATACGTGTATTTATTACGTGTATTATATATATATATATATATATATATATATATATATATATATATATTTGTGTGTAAATAAATATGCAGGACGTATTTTACATAAGTACGAAAAAAAGTTTTCAATATAATGTTTCAAATATTGAAATGTGCTCAATATTTTGCAATATGCAATAATCTAATATATTCGTAACACTTATTATTAGATACAACTTTTTATGATACCAATCTGTTTTAATTAATTATACATTATATCAAAATAGAAAAAATAGGTTTGACATATTTAGACGCCCTTTTCTCAAAATGAAGTCCGCGTGGCTTGACTTAGTATTGCGTCTCGGCGTCGATATAACAGTCGACAACGCTTACTGATGATTGTCATTTACTAATTTCTTTTATAGAACCACATCAAGCCTTACATATTGAATTATCTGGTAAATGCAACGACAAGGATTGTAACCAGCTCTGCAAGAAGTACCACTATCCCAGCGGCTTCTGTCAAGATAACCAGTGTTATTGCAGGAGTGGCAATCAACACTATCTCTGATTCTAAATAAATGTTAACCTTAAGACTACTTACTACTAGACTTATATTAACCGAAATTTATGCTTAAATAAAGATTCAATTCAACAAATTTAGATGGTTTTTCTTATAATAATTTCTAACAATTATTTACTTTTTACCCGACTGCGTGACGGAAAGGAGGGTTATGTGTTTATCAGTCTATCTATGTTTGTATGTGTGTGGTTTTACCTTTTTGGCACTATTTAGACCAAACGAAAAAAAGTGGAAATGGAAAATCGATTTTTGAATAGCCAATTTTGGATGCCATAAAAACGAAAAAAAGAAAAAAACGAACTGTGTTAAGTAAGGTTCGTTCGTATCATTGAATAGATATTTTAAAATAACTTTTAGGTTCTTATATCATTTTCCAATCAAAACTACCGTTTAGAATCGTACAATGGCTTGAAATTGGTTAGTAACGATTCTCTATGGCCGGCCTTGTTGCGCAGCCGGAATTTTGATTTTTTTTTCAATTAATTGCTAGTTTATGAGAGTAACGCGCCGACAAACCTTACATGAAGTGACCTCTGCGCGGCCTATAGACATTGGCTGCCCCAGAAAAGCCACAAAAACGTAGACAGCTTCAAAAGGAATGAGTGACGAATGGAAATAGAAAGAAAGGAAAGAAATGAGGAAGAGGGTTTGGCTTCTTACTCACCGTACAATATTATATATAGTAACTGTCTGGAGTTTGATCTATACAAATAAATAAAATAGAAGTGTCTGTTTGTTCTGGATAATCTGTGAAAGGGCTGGAACATTTTGATGGGACTTCCATTAGTAGATAATGTTAGGAGGAGTAACTTAAGTTACTTTTATTTTATATATTTCGATTTCCTAGCCAGGAATAAAATCCGCTGATTTTGAAAAAAAATTACACATTCGGTATAATTGCACCATCCAATAGTGTCACGTATAAAGATCAACTTCTGAAAAGTAATAGTATATGGCCAAGTAAAGGAAAAGGCGTTTTTTTTACAAAATACGATTAATTAACCCGAGTAAAATGCTCCTTTTTTAAGAGGCACCACACAGTACAGTCTTGCTTTGTATGAGACATGCCAAGTCCACGCGAACGAAGTCGTGGGCTCAGCTCGTTATAAAATAAAAACCTAATATTTATTATATGTTTTAAATATATAAAAAGAATAATTAAGACCTTTCGACCAAGTCAATAAAAAGGCCCCGTCCATCTTCGAACGGTATTTCCCTTACTTTCCTTAAAAACAATACAATTAATATTAAATTATATCTCTCAAGCAATTTGTAATACTGTTAATTGCACTCATAAATACAATTGTTTACAAACATGATATAGAGGAATAAATATATAAACGGATGCTTGATCTTGCCCGCGCAGTTTGATTCGACATTACAGTTGGAATTCTTACAGTAGAACAATTTTCAAGATGAAAGGATTGTTGTTTATTTTCGCTGTGGTGATGGCGTTTTTGACGTTGACTACAACAGTGATGGCACAAGGTAAGACCAATCAATTTCAAATTAATTAAACGAAATTATCGCGCGGTTTTATATTTTTACGTACGGCATCGATTCAGGGGATCGTTATAAGATATGTATATTATTATTGTCATTATATAAACCACATTATCATTACAAGCATATTTGTGAGCTACTTTTCATATTCGTTATTTATATTAAAAGCACTTTTCTCCGAAGCCAGTTTAAAGCGAAGTTTTTTTGTACATTATTATGTTTTTTTTTTTCATAAAAAAATACTAATCTAAAAATATTTGCAACCTTTGCCTTCCATATTCACTATATATATTAAAAGTACTTTTGATCGGTTAAAAGATTTATTTGTAACATATATATTCTTTTTTCATTATATAAAAAAAAACACTCATCTAGCCTAATGTATGTTTTGCCTTCCATATTCGTTAATTACATTAAAAGTACCAACTTTTTTTCAAAAACTGCGGTTAAATATTCTTTGACCGATTAAAAGTTGCGACATAATATTCATATCTATGCTTTTCTCAATAAATAGGATACAAAACTTTTTGACCTTGATTGATGAAGAATAGAATGTTTCCTATTCTTCTGGGAATTCATTTTGTTACTACTACTATAAAATCTTTCTTTTTTTCAGATGATGACGGACCTCTTCACAGGTTCAAGCGTGAGGACTGCGATTACCGAGACTGTGATCAATTCTGCCGCAGCTTAAAGCTCTCCGGGGGAGCTTGCATTAGGAATAGATGCGAATGTGACAAATTTTAGTTAAAAATTAACTTTAAACATTCTTACGATCATTTAGACAATGACCTCAAATTAAAGCGGCCGTGCCGTAAGTGACAACACAAAACTACTTAAAATTGAGTAGTGAAATGAAATCTTAGTTTGTTTTTTTTTTAATTTTCTTTATTAATTGCATATAATAATATTTTTTTTGTTAATTCGAATACTATTGTAAAGTTTAAGTAATTTATGTCAATAAAAGGCAGAATATTTCAAAATATATTTTTCTTTTTTTTTTTAAATAATTAAAGTTAAACAAAAATTTGAGTGTTTTTTAAGATTACCCCATCAGTTTACAGGTTATAAAATCACTATTCAGGTCAGTCACAAAAGGTCTATTATATAAAAGGGTCGCAGATTTAAATCTTGCTGTTGTTACAATTTTTTTACGATACCGAAAATCATAGACTATAAATAAAAAAAATTAAAAGACCCTAATTTTTTTTTCTATTTCGCACAGTAAGTTATTTTAGTTGCCTGTAAAAAAGTCAAGTACTCATTGCTATATTTAAAATTGTCATATTCTATATTTTAAAATATATTTAACAAAGTTTTCCCCGCTGCTTCATACCAAATAAAGCAAATGTATTTGCCAACTTAAATTACTATTGTAATACAATATATTTAATAATAGTACCTGTGCAAAATGTTGATTTTTATATATTAAATATACACATATGTATATATATATATATATATATATATATATTAACGACGTAAATAGGAATAAATATATATATATATATATATATATATATATATATATATATATATATATATATATATATATTTATTCCTATTTACGTCGTTTTTGAAGTTGATTCATTTTTATTAAAAAATATTTTAGACATTTAAGTTACAAAACATTTAGACTCGTCTACAAACGATTCCGTCGAAACCTACACGATTTTTTACACACTTTATTATATTAGAAAGCAGCATATTACATTTCGTACAACTGAATAGACCGCCTAACTTCTTTGTAGCGACTAAGAAGTGTAACGAAGTTACAAACGAGGTCAAAAAGCAATTTCCCAGCAACAGAAAGCAAATCTCCCGAAGCGTGACGCCGGTGATTGTATCGCTTGTCACGGCGGTCGCGAATCATGTGTGAGCTGAGCGCGGCGTCGCACCTGAGCTGAATTCCTTGATGTTGCGCTACGTTTATAAAAAATATTGTATTTTATTCGACAAAACACATTTTTATATCGCTTGAATTGGGTACTGATGTGTAACGTTACACGCTATTTGAGCCTGACAAATAAAAATTGTATGTTAATTTTAAAGTATTTATATTCATGTTGGTAGGTGAAAGATTTACTAACATCTAAAACAATTGACCTGTAACTTAACGATTCGAAAATACTTTAAAAAAGTCTATTTGAATAGAGTATATTTTGACTTTGAATCGCGCTACAACTCATAGAAGTAAAGTAGTAGTCAAATATGCGAGTGAAAACACGAGAGCCTGCTAGTTCCTAATGTAGGTAAGTACTTAATAATAAGGAGCCAAGTACTTCGTAAGTAACAAAAATTTATAACATATATTACTGATTATGCCTGCAAAATATTAACAGGTACTTAAATGATTTGTATACATATCTACTCAAGTAAAGTTTATTTTTAACATCGTTTACGATATTATTATAAAGCATATTGTTCATATTTATGATTTTTAATATAAAAAGTTTGCAAGCTTACTCGGACGACTTGTATACAAAGTTTTTAAGTATAATAGTCAAGAAAAAAAGCAAAGTTTTCATAGCAAAAGTTACGAACAGCGAACTATGTTCTTAAAGTTTGGCTCTTAATAGAGTGAAGAATAACAAAAGTGTACTTACATGTTGGCGTTTTTAAATAATAAATGTATCAAATAATAAATATTAAATTATTAAATATTCTGTCAATGTCACGTAATTTTGGAAATGACAGGAAGAACATTGAACGATAATGAAAATGGTGTAAGTTTAACTTATAAATATACTATAATTAGAGAAAGAGAGAATATTCTTTATTGTACATCATTTTCAGTAAATTTTATAAAGAACATTTAAACAGAAAAATTTGGCAGAATATTTTGCGCATTAGTTGAAAAGTAGCACAAAAATAAAAAGATAAAAAACCAACTAGGCGGTCGTATCGATCTCTACCTTTGATTAGGGAGAGTGTGCAAGGAAGGTGGTGCCTAAAAGTTCTACCTATATCTTCTATTTATCTATGACATATTATTATGGGAATGCTGATTAACAATAATGTGTCAACCAACCAAAAAATCAAATTCGGAGATATTGATGTATTTTGATACTGAGACACCTATTTCACATAATTCAAAACGAAAGCAAGTCATCTAAACTAAATAAATACGGAAAAAAGTTTCTTAATGTAATGTTTCGAATTTTAAGTGCATTCCACATTTTTCAATTTAAATAATAATCTCAAATATTTGGAAAACTTATTATTAGATAAAACTTTTCAATAATCAATCTGGATATAATTAATTACCTTTTATTGAAATAAAAAAAGAAAAGATGGATATATACTTCTTCAAACTAATTTATTAAGAATAGGTTTGACATCTTTAGACGCCATTTTCTCAAAATGAAGTCCGTGTGGCTTGACATAGTTTTGCTTATCAGCATCTATGTATTAGGCAACAATTACACTTATAAGTTTTGCTCTCAGACCGTTATAGAGCTTTACATAAGTTGTTTGTAATCGCTTTACAGCTGAAATAATTAACTATATATTTATTTTTAATATTTTTAGCTGTTATCGGCCTACCAGGTTACAGAGCTATTTTTATATCAATTACGAGAGTAAAATTATAAAAAATGTATTTCTCGCCGTGGGCTATGTATATAAGTGATCTCAGCAAAAAATCAACACGGCGAACGTACTGTCACTAGCGAATCGCTATGACCTCTTGTAGGCTAAACAGTTCAACTGATTTTGAAATGTTAGTTTAAACTTATAAATTGTTTGCTTAAATTTCATATAATTGAAGTAATCTCAAAATGTAACCTATTTAGATACAACTTCGTCAAAGTATAACAAGCACTTTATTAAAAACTCCCATGATCATAACGTAATGTAATGTAGCTTATAACCATTCCCAATAAACAGGTAAATGATTTTTTAAAACATAATCAGTAGTTTCAGAGTTACCCTCTACCTACGAACTTACTAACATATAAAATTACAAACAAATTTTACTTCTTTATAATATTCGTATAGAAAAACAATTGTCCAAATAGTCACGATAACCCTACATCATGCGCAGTTGCCGAAAAAAAAAGAAATAAAAAAACCCCGTCACTGGGTTCCGATTCGAAAGCATTCGCCATTTTATCGAAACGTCAATCACTCTAACATACGTTGAAATTGGCACTTTTGTCGTGAATCGGCCGACTATCTCATTCCTCTCGAAAAATATTACATTCTAGGCGTATTCACTACGTAACCAAGTATGTTTATAATAAAGCAAGAGGGAATTTCAGACGGGCGATGTTGCTGCAATATTAAGAGGAAATGACGAATTCTTTAGCAATACAGCATTTCTATCATAGCTGACGTTAATATGACACAAATGAAATTTGAGTATATTAAACTAAAGGAGCCTTTTGGTTATGCTGGCGTTTAATTTTTTTATTAAAAAGTTTTACATTCTATGTTACAAATTGTTTATACAATTTATATTCCTTAGTTTTTCGTTTCTTCGACTAGTGACTGTTTCATTTGAAATTGGAATTATATTTTAGTATATACAATATTATATCATAAATGCAAAAGTAACCTCTCTGTCCGTTTAAATGTTTGTCTTTTTGTTACGTTTTCACGCCTAGACCGTTAAAAAATTTGATTGATTTTTGGCTCATTTGTGTTGGAAATATTAAGCTAACACTAATATTAATTTTACAAATAGGTTATATTTTTTTGTAAGTTGGTATGTAGGGGGTAGATATATACATATATACTATGTATACCCAATAAAGTGTATATATAAAGTATATTGTGCGAATAGTCTAATATATAACAATAAGTGTCAAGTAAGTAAGAAAAAGTTTTTCCATCTGCGAGCCCTTTTCTGGCGTACGCTGCAAAAATGTTAGAGCTACACGTGTATAATGTATAATGGAAATATTTATCTTGATCAAAGGTCTCTCAAACTCTGTCTGTCTGTTACTTCACTAAAGCACACAACCAAATTTAATGAATTTTAGTATAAAAATACATAGGATCTTGGAGAAGAAAATAAGCTACTGCGCAGACGAATTCGCTTACTAGTTAGTAATCAATAAAACAATTCAACTATTCAAAATCGTATATACTAACGAAACAAACGAAAGAGAACTATTTAAAACCAAAAAGGAACCTAATTAGAACTTTCAACTCTATATTACAAACAATGCATTTTCCATAAGCCGCAAGCTATGATAACAAAACATCTAATTTAACTACATCAAAGAACCGCCTCCCTTCAATTCGACCCAGAAAATTCCTTTTACCAAAACATGAAGACTCGCGAGTCTGAATTAAAAATATTTACATAATTTAAGCAGCACAGGTGGTGCAAGCGGCTTCTAAAAGGGTAAAAAAGGCTCCACCTCATCTCGACGACCATTTTGTCGAAAATTGAGTCAAGGTGAAAATATTTCTTTGTCATTTCCGTCCACATCGGCTCTTGTATGGATCTTGTTTGTAATTGAGATGTCATTCTTTTTTTCTGAAATGACGTTAACAAATAAATGATAATGACTCTTTCGACTAGGTAGTTTCTTTTAAACTAAATCATAATTTGTCATATTGGCATCTTACAAATTAATTTAAAATATAATTTATTTAAGTAAGCTTATACAGCACTATTGACAAAACAGTTATGTATGTAATACTTAAAAACAATTGACAGACTCTGGTCCTCAGCGTTCAATTAAAAAAAAATCAAACAAAGTACATAGATCAACTATATTAATATTCAAAGAAAAATTAAAATATTCAAAGAAAATCAACTGGTAAAAAACAGATTGAGGATGAGACAAAAATATATAGAAGGATTGTATTTTTTTAAATCGAGGTAAAGCTTAGCTGTCACTGACAACAAGTTGTATATGGGCTGGCTCAACGGCGACAGTACCTCGGTCTCACAGGAGATCTGCGTGAAGTGGCTAATAAAGCTGTGTTTCAAAGCCTAACCCCCTCCCCAATTCGTTTCCTAACTTCCTCAACTATTCCATTTTAGATGGTAACGCATTTATGGTTCTTCTGGTACTATTGATTTCCATCGGTGATCAGTTAACATCAGGCATCCTGCTGATTGTTTACAGGTTATATTTTTTATTAAAAAATCTCGCGGTTTCACTTGCGTTTATGGTTACTGCTTCGCTCTTCTTAGTCGTAGCGTGATGTAATATACCCTATGATCCTTCTCATTAAACCGGCTATTCAACGTAAAAATATTGTTTCAAATCGCATCACTAGTTTTAGAGATTATATTATCCAAGACATTACAAAATTTATGTTACCAAAATTATACCTCTTTATGATATCAGTAGATATGTATATGTAAATAATGCGAATAACTCATTAATTTCTCCAAAACTTCTGTCACAGATTAAACAAATAGCCTCTCTTAATTTTAACTGTCAAAAATGAAACAAATATTTCCTGATTAAACTTTACTTTCCTTTTTAACATAATTCAATATTATTTTACAAACAAGTAAATTCAAAAATAAAATGATTTCTCAATTTTAATTTTTTGCACGTACTGTTAATATGTAAAAGTAGAATGTATTTTTTAATAACGAGACCCTGTCACTAAGATTCTACTTTCCGTTGTCTTTCTATGCGTCTGTCCGTCTGTGGGCCATATCTCCTGAACCGCAATAGATAGAGAGTTGAAATTTTAACATAATGTGTATTCGTATTACCACTATAATAAGAAATAATAAAAACTGGTCAAGTGCGAAGTGTCACTTAAAAATTTTTAGACATAGTATCTTTTACAGTAGTATGGAACATTTCGGGTGTGAATCCGACTCGCACTTGATCGATTTCATTTTATATATATAAGTTAAGATATGAGCCAAATAAACAAGTGGCAAGCTTGTCTTGTCTTCCACACGACTCCTTAGATGAATGATAAGGAGGGGTCTTGTAAGCTGGTTGTTTAGCCAAGATAAGATTTTACGCGGTCCTCTTCCAAGCCAATATAAGTTTCCCCTTCTATCTCTGCTATTTAGGGAGTATTCTTGAAACATTCGATAATTAGATTTATTTTTTAAATTATTTTTTTAAACTGACTTCAAAAAACGTAACGTATTTTTTCAACTCTATCATTTCTTAACTGATTTCGAAAATTCTTTTTTTTATTCATATTTAATATAACGGGTCTTATCGCGATAACTAATGGTAGTAATACCTTTTTATTTCCCGACGTTTCGACGAAGTTACATTCGTCGTGGTCACGAGCTGACTCTGTCTGATAAGACCCGTTATATTAAATACGAATAGTATAAATCGCGACAGTTTAAAATATATAATTCTTTTTTTTGTTTTAAAAGATATGCATTATCGAAATCAGAAAAAATCAAAAATCTAAATAACTTGTAAGTATGTTCTTCAAGTAAACGAAATTGCGTATTTTGCTTTTGAAGTCGGTTTCTATTTTTTTAAAGTTTTACTCGATGTTGTTTAGTCGTCGAATCGTTACTAATAGTTTCATACCGATTAAGTCACTCGCAATATAAGTAATGAGAAACGTCTAAATTTTGTACAGTAAAGAGATAAGGTTTGTTAATAAGTTCGTATATAGAGAAGTAATCTTTGAAACTCCTGATCCGATAAAAAAAAAATTTCTGCGTTATATAGGCCACCAATTTATTATATAGACCAATTAGATATTATTACATCACGCAACGACTGACAGTAGCGAAACAATAACTTAATACAGTTGTAAATTTTTTCCTCGCAATTTATAAAAAAAAACTTTGTAAACTGGTAAGTGTTACATAAGTACCTTACGAAAGCTGTTTTTTTCAGGTTTAAAGTTATGACATACAACGTATGTAAATCTTTATGAAAGCCTGAGAGCAAAACTTATAAGGTAATATGTATGACCCATGAACATTGAGATACGTTGGATGACGTCACGTAGAGATTTCTGTATTATTATTATTAATACGTATGTATATATAACAGTCAATGTACATATACGTCCTAAAGAATTTGAAACTGCTGAATTAATATTAGAGAAATTTTTAAGCAAACCTTCAGAATTAACTTTTAGCTTTTAAGCGAAGATGGGTCGCTATTTATTATATATGATACCGCTAATTAATAATCTACAATACGATTCTGTTGCACATAGTTTTTTTTTAGATTATACATAAATATTGAATAAGCCTGTATAGGTTTTTTATGTAAGAGTATGGCTTTAGGTGTATGTAAGTACACAATAGTTAATGAAAAGTAAAAACGAGACTCGAAAATTTTACATTAATTTAATGTACATACATTTTTCCTTTCGCACGGTCCCAAGTCGCATGCGACAATACGGACTGATGTAATATTCACGTCACTACATGTTTACCGTACAACTGTTTGTTCTCGCTTACTTATGGAGTTATGGCTATACATGACCCCTTTGTTCCAAAGATATTTTCTTGACCCTGCACATATGACAAGAATAACGTGTGTAAACTAATACTTGTTTGTATAGGCGTATTTGGTTTAGCTTAATACAACGTAAACCTTGACGTTTAAGCTTTTACACAATAAAAACAACCACATTTCGGACGAAATTCTCTGTGTTTTTACAGATTACAGCGCGCGCAACTTATCTAGATTTGAAACGGTTCCAACGTTGAATGGAATGTCTTTAAACATTAGACTAACTCGCATGAGATTATACTCGTACGTTGGGAGGTATGTAAATTATTTTCAAACGATATTTACGTTAACAATACATATCTATTTAAACGTATTTTAAAATACTCTTTTAAAATACTAATATTAGAAATGTCAAAATGTGTGCATCTGTTTGTTTGTTGCATTTTCACTCCTAAACCACTGAAATATTTATATTATGGTACAGATATAGATTGGAGCTTGGTGAAAGACATAGGCTAAGTACTTATCAATAAAACAACAAAAGGATAATACAGGGGTACATTTTTGTATAGGGAATCCATAATTTCACAAAGAAATAAATCTTAATTAACTCGCGGGAACCAATTAGCAGACTAGCTTTTGCTCGCGCCTTCTTTCGCGTTAAGTTTGATTTCTTCATACAGACTTTGGACCCCCGACTCAAACTTTTGGGGAGGGAATATCTGCTTATCAAACACCACGATCCGATCAGACGCATGAGAGAATGTCAATCAGTAACAGTTGCCTTTATATTTAGGGCTCATATACATGAGCGGTACGTTGCTGACAGCATAGGGGTACTGTAGTCGACGGCTCACGCAAGCGTCGACCATTCGAAGGTAACCGTCGGTCAATGGGCCAATGTCGCCGATTTCAGCAGCATATATCGTCTTCAGCTCTTTTTCTGGTGGTAAAATAGATTGCAAAGAAGAAACGCGGTAATACTTTTACTGCTTCTACTCCTTTGATGTCGACAACAACGTGAAAGCAAAAATGTTCGTTACGCGTTGAAGAAATATTTAGTACATAAGCAACGACGTGTTCAAACAAAAAGAATGCTTTTAATTTGTCGTTTTTATTTTCGTTACTGTACGATTGCAATTTAAAATACAAGGATTATTCTTTACAATAATTAGCAATTCAACATTAATGTCGTTAATAGAGATTATCTCTTAAATGTGCACTTCTCTTATTTCTCTCTATTTCGCAGAATAATGACATAGAATCATTGATATATTCGCTAAAAAATGTGATATAAATGGAAAAAACGAAAAAACGCTATACCCGTCGACTATGTCGAGTTAGTAATTCTTTTACTGAGAGATCTATAAGATTTTACAACAGATCACAGAAAACGTTCAAAATTCGTCTATAGCAAAGTTCAAAAAGATTGTACAGAAACTGTTTTGTGTTGTTGTGTGCTAGAGGATATTACGATATTGAACATTTTTTAGATGGTGACACACCTTAGGAATAATACGATCGTTTCCAAGCTGTCTCAATACATTTTATAATTTGTAAAAATTTTAACGACATTAAAAAAAAAGTAAATTCCGCAAAGCAAAAAAAGTCCCGGTGATTATCTTTCGTAGTGTCTTCTTAAGTCTGAAGCTTAACTTTTCAGAATCCATGTTAGATTCATTTGCTGAACGTTCAAAAGGCAATGTGAATTCCTACTTTCGAAATATAAATATTTTGATTTTGATTGAATGACAATCGCGCTATGCTGCAACTACAAGGATCGCTGTTGGTTGGCGGCTGCTGCCAACAGGCTGTCGTCAATGGGTGGTAACAACTACCGTTTCCCCTGTCACTCGTGTATATGAGACCTTCGTTAAAAATAAACGTTTAAAATACAATGACATCCATTAGGTATTTGATCCGAAAATACATACAACAGAAGCAAACCCATACTGAGATCAGCATCTGTGTATTCTATACAAATGTTTGTCATAAATGGAGACCGTCCGTTAGCGATGCATCTATTTGCAGTGACTAGGCATTTATTATATTCACTAGCCGTGCCCGGCGGTTTAACCCGCGTTAATTTGAGGAAAAATATTTGCCTTCTCTGCTTGAGTCGAATATTTTTCAATATTTGATTGGTTTCATTGTCAATCATGTTTTTGCGGATTTTTTTATTTATTAATTAAAGTAAATAATGTTTAAAATTAAGTTACTCCCCTATAACATTAACTATATTGATGTGAAAGTTCAGTCAAAATCGGTTCAACCGTGTCAGACAAGCAGACAGAAAAATTGTGGTTTTGATGTATGAACTTGTGAACTTTAATATGCATTCAGTTAAAAGCTTCGTATTTGATATTACAAACAGATATGCGAAATTTCATTACTATATGTATATGTTTATGATAGATTTATTGTTATTTCTCAACGTTCTTATATCATTTAAAAAAAATTGTTAATATTGCATCAAAATTAATATTTGATACGCTATCTTAAATATAAAATTTTTACACTAGTGATAGAAATAATATTCATTATCTCAAAATTTACGTTTTCTTTAGAAAACTTGAAGTTTGTTTTATTATCATTTTTTACAGGGTTATTATTTTTTACCTACTTTAAGTAAACAAAGCATTACGTCAAATATTATTTATATTCTCCAAGCATCGAAAGCAGCTCCTTAAATCCTGCGTAGAATTTCAATAGATTTTATCCAAAGCAGATCGTCTTTAAAAATACATTACTTAAGCCAATTTTTATTCGGTGATGTAAAATTGTATACACTTTTAAAATATTTTTAATAATTTAATACTCGTACTTAATAATTATTATTTGGGATCGCATTTTCAGACGTGTCACTTTCCGATTCCATTATAAGTCACGGATCATTAGGCTAATTATGATAAATTATCGCTATCAAAACATGCCATATTTTGGGGAGTTAAGGTAGACATTTTAGTACAATAATCAGATATCAACTGTCGAAAGGTAGCATTTTGTGATAGCGATTGGTCAACGTAATTATCGTGCTACTCATTGTTGAATTTGCACATATGCTTGTAATGTTATTGTGTTTTCATGGGTAAAGCAAGCCTATCAAGCGGAACTGTAATTCACGAACGAGAAAATGCTTCAAGATTATTTAACAATTACTGTTTCAAAAACTTTAAAACAACAATCAAAATTATTGCACAAATTTAAATTACCACACAAAGACCCAGCGATGAACATACCTTTACCATAAAAGCGCAAACCACATAAACAACCAAAGCATTTTTATTCAAATTCTTATTCAAAGAAATCCTCATGTTACCACACGAAAAATAAATTTACAAGGCCACAATGAAATTGCGAAACAAATTTCTCTGTCCACGTAAAACTTATCCAATTATCCAAGTGTGTTTTCAAAACGTCCACATTAAATCCCAAACGTATTACCTGTGATGTAAACCTCTGAATATATGAGTAATAAAGAGAATGCGTCGAGTACTAAGCCGGCTTACGCCACGAAAACTCCCATCCAACAACGTGCTTGCTTAAATACAATCCAACGCATTAGGCTGTTAAGCTACTTAGCGTATAGTGCAACACAGCGCTTTAAACTGTACATAGATATACCTAAATCGCTATTTAAGTGTTAGTTAAGTTGTTAGGGCCAAAACACTATCCACATGCGACGCCGATTTTTTACGATGCACTTCGTGACATTGCGCACGCAACGTGGATTTTATACGATATACGTCGTTTTACGATGCACGCGACGTCGATCCTTTACGATGCACGTCGAGCCACATCGCATGTGATATCGCAACGTCGTTATGTATTTATTTTATTTTTGTTCTATTTAGTTAATATAGTATTTTAAAACATATGTTTTAATAATCTTGTCTAAGCAGATAATAGCCAAGCTACCTTATTAAAGTATATCATGGGGTATTGGTTATTTAACATTAAATTATTTTAAATTGACAATACACTGACCACATTACATAATGCTTCATGCTTGGCAGCAAGCTCGTCGTAGGCCTGATATATTTATAATTCATATTTTACGCGCTATGTATATTTCATATAATTCACTCGTGAACGTGTATACACGAGCACGATTGTACAAAAACGCTGTAATGCGCAGCAAAAACACGGAGTGAAAAACGGAAGTATATGGAATATATTAAGACCTAAGTTCAATGTAATAATTATTTTAAAACCCTAGCTTGTGATAGCAGCTTCGTTTGCGTTAATGAAGATTTTATCATGTCTAACGACAGTCTAAAACTTATTTTTTTATCTGGCTGAAGTGACGCGGGATACTACAAGTACTACAAGTTATACTATACTTATAATCCTCGCAGAAGTATATTAACACAATAACAAACTAAAATTGTACAAAATTGTATTGCAATCGGATAAACGATAAATGATCCAAATCAACATTAAAATCGCGTTAGTTGAAGCTATGTATCCCTTTGTCCAGTAGACGATCAACCTAATAGCAGTTTCCTGAATAGTTGACGGCTGCACCTAAACACTATAAGTTAGGTAGTAATTGAAAACTGTCTAACTTATGCTCGCCACTTGGGAACGCTTTGTTAAAGACATATATTGGTTTTGACTATATGTGCTCCTTTGAGATGTGGTGTTTGCATTTCATTGTTTACAGACTGAAATGAGACAAGAGTTGTATTTAAAGAAAAAGTAATTTATGTTGGAGTTAGATAAATGTTTGAACTCACTTTCTCTCGATTCCCTTTTATGAAATAAAGCTTTATTATTGCTCGAGTAAAGTATCAATTTCGCGTGTTTCTGTTATTGTGCGCTAGTCAATAATGTCTTTTGTGGTACAATTTTTAAGCCTCCATGCTGCTTTTCTTTAATATTTTCAGTTTTGGAAATGCAATTAGAGACAGCCAGATACAAGACAGTTCCAAAATATTACCAGACAAAGATAGAGATTATCTTTCAACTCATAGTTCATGATAACCGAATTTACTTTTCTGCAGACAAAAATTTAGTTTTCATACTTCATAGTGACTGAAAATTTTGCTCCAAGGTGAAGTAATCGTAACTTTGGCGTTTATTGGCTCTTGAACCACTCTTGTAAAAAATAAATAGTAAAAAAAGAATACATGATTTTTTATGCGGCATCGTGACGTGCCACGACGCGACGACTTATCGTGGTTTTGGCCCAGAATCACGTGACCTTGGACGTATGATTCGACTTACGTAACTGTTAAATGGGAAAAGTTTTCCCCTAACACCATACATCTTCATACTCATTAAGAACCTGACTTAACTAGGAGCAGGGAGGTCTGTGGAGGCAGTTGTTGAAGTTTTTGATTAAATAAATATACTTATCACTTTTTCCATATATAATGCCTATTTTTTTTTTGTTTTTGTATATTATGGTGTGCATAAATTTGAAGAATTGAAAATGAAACCCCTTGAATTTATATAAAATTTTAATATCAAACTTTTATAAAATCACTTTAACTCACTCTAAATATAATTATAGAATATTGAGCAATACTGAACCCATATAAAAATACACATATCTATTTAAAAATGCTACATACATTTTCCTTACTTTTATAATAGAAAATATTTGTATAATTAGTCATATGGTTACTATACATATTAGATATATAATATAATCTTTGTCACTAAATAATTATGTTACTAATAAACTCTATACACATACTCGAATATAGATAACTAATTCTGAATAGTTTTAGTTGCAAAATTATATACACAATGAAGGTACTAGAATATGAAATTACATCAAACAGAAGATGTCTGGAAAAATAATAATCGAGTACATAGTACGAAGCCTCGTTTATATACAAATGCAATAAAAATAGAAAATAAAAAAAAAACTATTTCCATGTAATGTGTAACAGTGTGGTCCTAAATAAAAATAAGAAACTAATCAAAAAAGTCTATAATCACTCTCAAAACTATCATCTAGCGATATATTGCAAATGGTAACAATTTTAAGCTTACACTATTACATATAATATATCACCTAAGACATTTTGAAAGTAGTGGTAAAAACATTATTCAAATACCCAATATTCAAAAATTAATATCCCTACACTGACCATTTATACAATACCAAGACGAATTTAATTCAACGTTAAGAATTACCAAGACGAATTTAAACTAGCGTTATTAATTATTATTCAATAACCGCTACCAACTGAACATAATTTCCGACACCATTATGGGACCAAGAAAAATAGATCCCAAGCCAATATTATTTTCGCAAAGATTATTACACTATACGATACTTAGCTCCCCGTTTAACGCCAAAACATATAACCACGTTTCGACATCTCGTCTTGGCTCATTCACGATGCGACGCCGTAAGTTTTCACGGAAAATCGTGAAAGTTTGCGACGTACATCATAAAAAATCATGATGCGTCATATCATCATTAGTTTTGTTTTATTTTAAGTGAAAAATCATTATACCACGTAGCGTCGTCAAATTGTGACTTTGTAGCGTGCAGTTCGTAGATTTTCACGATGCGATGCTGTAACTTTTGAAGTCAGCGTCAGAACGAACAGCGGTGCGACGTCGTAACGTAGTTATGTGTTTTAGCCTTAAAAGAAGGCACCTTCTAATGAACGAAACACATAACCAAAACACATCATCGCGCTGTGACACGTTATAACGCGACGTCGTGACGTCAAAATCTACGACGTTCATCGTAAATATTGTTTTTTTTTTTATATTTGAAGTGAAAAATAATATCATCGTAATATGATACCAAGATGCGACGTCGTATATTGATATTTTACGATGTACGTCGTAGAATTATACGACATGACGTTAAATCATGGTTAAATAATTTGATCCTTACACATTGCTTATAAAATTCAGAATACTGATTTCCGTATTATAACGATGAAAAAATCATTACAATATGGCAAAATATTACATTTAGCTATATTACGCTTTCAGTGTACATCTATAATTAAAAAAAATATTTTTATTTCTCATCAGTAAGCTAAAAGTAATAATATCTATTTGTACATAATAATACAAGAACTAAACCAAGAAACATAGCTTATATAACGTACATATGTTTATTATTATTTACAAATAAAAAATTATCAAAGTAAACTTTTTACAATATTTATAATACATCGACACTTCGCGAATATATTTACAGTCTTATTGCAAGTGTGATATATTTAAAGCAATATATTTATAGCTGCTAACTTATTTATTACTAAACAATGATATTATAAAACTATTAGATATATTTTATAATCTCGTGCAATTTGGCACTCAGGATGTCACCAGAACATGCTAACGAATGACAAGCGATGGTATCTCTAAACTAATAAGAAAATAGTCGAACTATTATAAATTTATTATGCCATTCCCAAAGACGTATATATCTAGACATGCGATACCGAGTCAAGACAAGTTGAAGCTAACAAAACTGGCGAGCAGCACCGTGTGTAATATACATAAGTACATTGAACCTATCTAACAACGTCTCATAATAGAAAAAACATTCAGGGCATTTTGTCTAAAGAGTGTGACTCGAAAAAAGTCGGAAATGGGCACAAGTGCTCTTTTTTTTGTTTACGCAGGGGAAATCTTCATCAGAGATCAGAGATCAGGTTATGTGGCGATTTATACTAAAACACCTGCGATGGCCTTTCTCAGCACGGAAATGGAGAGGCCTCGGGATCGCTTGCGCATGCGCATCTGCTGCCCCTCATGTGGGCACAAGTGCTTAACGTACAAATAGTATGAAACTAAATTATCTGTAATTATAAAATATCACTGTTACAAAAGTTAGCCTACAGCTACGTGTCAAGTTTAGTTTGACTAGTGTTTCTCGATGTTTCGCACGAATCTTCGGCTCTCGCGTTGTCGCTCAAAACTGGTCGCGCTGAAAAATTGCAATCATTAGTTATTCAAATGAAAACAGTTGATAGACCAGGGCGGATCCAGCCCTCAAAAAAGGGTGTGGGTACAGCCACCCGAAATTCGGCCAAGGGCGAGTCGGAGGATGAACTCATTAATATGAAACACTCAAAACGTAAATGTGTATCTATATCTATTAAAAATTCCACCTGTTGTACTAAAGTATATTTAGGATTGAGACTTGAAAATATCATTAAATAATTGCCAAAACTGAATGTCTCACGCACGATGCTTTTTTTACTATTTTACACAGGCATTTGTGTGACGTCACATGTTCATTACCGTGCCCACAACGGTGTATCCGCCCTTGCTGGTAGAAGAAAACCTTATGGGTTAGCGTCACTGTCAAGCTAATATTAAGTTGGTTAATATATTACACCCTCCATGACTATCTATATTAGTGATATACGCTGATTTTAAGCTTCAAATATTAATAATAAAGCGTGTTGCGATTACAAGTACTTTTAGAACGACTTCAAAAAAGAATGAAGTTGTCACGTATTTTGCTTTCAACCATATTCCAAAAATGAGCAGTCATCAAAATCAATTCAGTAGTTTAGCTTTAAAATCCAAATAACTGTAATAAGAAGTTAAAGAAAATTTTGTTTTTTACTTTTTATATTTCAATTTTAAAAATTCTTGTTTAAATAAGGTTTTGTTAGTAATTTTACTGTATTACGTTGAAATATGATAAACACTTACCAAACATTCTGAGTAATATCTTCTCTATTCCATGTAGAGGAGACTCAAATACGATACAGAGTAAAAGCGCAAGGAAGAATGTTAGGACTATGTGTGAGATCGAATTCGCTGCCTGAAAGGAGAGAAAAATAATGAAATTAAAAAAAATAATGAAATTAAAAAAAAATGAAATTAAAAAAAAAACTGAAACCGCATAATTATAACACGTTAATAATCATAATAATTTTAACATATCTATTAATAATCAAAAATCAAGGCTTTGAATGATTTATACATACATTCGTATTACAGCCACTCATAATAAACCAAACAAATAGAAATGAAGTAAATATAAGTTATTATTCATTGAAATAAAACAATTTTAAACGGATTTAAATCGCGCATATTAACTATTTTTATCATCCTGATGTTTCGAGCACTTTGCAGCGTTCGTGGTCACGGTTAGACTAAGGTGACATTTGTCTATTTGAGGTTTTAGAAAATATTATTTACTAAGAAACCAACTGGGAAAAAAACTAAGAAACCAAAGAAAAAAAAAGTAAGATACGTACTAGATTTAATCTGTAGCGATTTTAAAAACTATCAAATATTTCAACATCTTATTTACTCACCACAGTAAAGAATGTTATATGAAGAGGATGTCGCAATTGACCGACATAATATAACTCGATAATGCCATTAACCAAATATGCACAGAACGTCAATCTCGCTATCGGCACTAGGAATTTCCATGTCAGTAGTTTGCCCAGAATTCCTGCAATCATTAAAAAATCACTATCACTAATGAGATACTTAATAATCTAGACATTGCATAGAACCCTTCGCTCTAATTGACCGTTGCAAACCGTAACACGAAAAATTTTACCATTTTTTATAACTTTTTTCTTTTTAATAAAACACAACATTTCAAAAATACATTTTTATACAAAATTATTACATATATTATACATATTACTTCATTACTTTTTTTTTTATTAATACACTTAATATTATTAATATTTTTATGTAACATAAGTGGTTCATTAAAATTAAGACGATTTGTTAAAATTATGTTAATAACATCTTTTGCATATCATCATATATATGTAATAATTAAAATTTAAACTTTTATAGAAATATTTTGATAAATCATTCAAATGTCCTCGAAAATCATGAAGGATTTCGTTATTAAAATTTCTAAAACAGCGATAACCACAAATAACAATTAGAAAATAATAGACAATATTTCCATCTATATTTTGCCGCAAAATTGTTTTTAGTCGTATATTTTAATAAAACTTATTTACTTATAAAAATGTATGTACGTTAAAATTGCTACACGTGCTTTCACCTCCGGCGATTTCATATTAAAATTATTTATGGAGGCCATTCATTTTAATATAGATTCTGACGAAAATGTATTTTTTTGAAATTATGCAATATGGATAATTTTTCCGGCACTTTATGTATTCATATTTGTTTGTTGCGACTTTATTATAAATTTTAATGCAAATTCAGTTATGTTTTTTATCTTCTAAATACTATTTGTCATATTAATGAAGTTGAAGTTCAATACCATGATCTCATTCATATTTTTTTATTTTGCTAATTACAAATCGTCGCTCTATATGTGACACCTCGTAACTAAAAATTTTGGTAAAAATGGATTTTCTCCGAGAAAACTGCATTCAAATAATTTACTGTAATATTTATATTTCTTACATTATCTTAAGTCTGAATAGTTTTAAAATATAAACATATATATTACACTTAGCTTAAAAAGAAGTTTTTTGTCTCTCCTGTAAAGTTCGGCAATTTGCATGTACGAGTTATCACATCTACACCGACGAAATGTCATTTAGTATTTAATTTTCTTCAAGCTCGACCATTCTACGTAGAATGTCTTCTACGTAAACGCAGTTCCTATTCACATAACTTTATTTCTAGTAATAAATTACTTGCAACGTATTAGATACAACAGCGAGCATACAACTGCATCACGCGATAAAATAAATTAAACCAACTCAATGATAAATGTTTCTTTCTTTACTTCCCTTTATAGATGTTAAAATTCTCTTGCAATTGTATACAAAGACTTAATTATAAGTCTACTATACTAATGTACATTAGTATTTCTTTATATACTTTATTAAAAATAATAATAAAGCTGAAGAGTTTGTTTGTTTGTTTGAACGCGTTAATCTCAGGAACTATTGGTTTGAATAGAAAAAAATTTTTTAGATAGTTTATTTATTGAGGAAGGCTATAAGCTATATTATATCACGCTACGACTCATAGGAACGAAGCAGTAACAATAAACGCGAGTGAAACCGCAAGGGACAACTAGCTTAAAATAATAATAATGAAACTAATTGGGGTTAAGTCACAGAAGTACGGCGTGAAATAGCTAATACAGCTGCGTTTCATTTGGTAAGTGAGAGAGTCGGAAGTCTAACCCACTTTCTGATACCTTTCCGCAATTCTTTTTTCTTTTCCTTTTGAAATGTTTTTGTCTTTTTTTTCGAATTTATTACGAGGACAAAGAAATTTAACTACATATTTTATAAGTATTAAAAACATGTCTTAAGTGTATTGTGAATTGTTAGACCCAAACAAACCCAATTTTAATGACCATAATTAAAAGTCGAAGGCCCTATATATACAAGCATTGTACATAAATAATAATAATAAATCGATTTAACTCTGTAATCTATTTGTATATTCCCTATGGATTCCAAAACAACTGAAGCAATTTTAATGAAAACTTTAGATAATCCTCAGATTAGCTCGCCAGTCTAAGCTCCTGTTAAGTTAAGTAGCGATTGGATAAACAGTATTTTTTTTAGTTAAAATTACATCCCTTCTAAAAAACATTTATTTAAATAACTTACCTCCGTTCCCAGTAGCACAGGCAACAATCAGCCAACCATTGGCAATACTCCAAGCGAATTTGTGAAGTGATATATACGCAGCGGCTTCGATTGTGCTGTACTGGTACCAGTCCTGGTAGAACAGCGTCACTGAGAACGTCGTCACTGTGCCTAGGATGATGCTCGTCACCCAACCGAAAGTCTTGAGGAGGTTTGATAACTCATATCTAGAATAATTAGAAGTTTTAAAAAGTACCGGACTTTCAAAACAATATTCGTTGTTTCGTTTATTTTGACGATATACAGTTGATTGATTTAAGAACATAATTGGACGCGGATAAGCAATACTGCGTCAAGCCACACGGACTTCGTTTTGAGAAAATGGCGTCTAAAGATGTCAAACCTATTCTTAATAAATTTGTTTGAACACGTATATCTTTTCTATTCTATTTTAATAAAATGTATATTGAATCAAAAGCAGATAGATTTGTTTAATATTTTATCTAATAATAAGTTTTTAAATATTTGAAATTATTTTATGAATTGCAAAATATGGAACGCACCTGAAATTCGAAACATTGAGTTAAGAAACTTTTTTCTATACTTATTTAGTTTAGATGACTTGAAATTTTTTTGAATAATGTTAAATAGGTGACGTAGTATCAAAATACGTCAATATCTCCAAATTTGACTTTTTGTGGATTGACACATTATTGCTTATCAGCATCCAATTATAGAACCGATTTTGATAAAAATTATATGAGACCAATCTAACACATAATACAATCTAATTTTCAAAAATCTGTTAATAAGTGATGGAGTTCTAAGGTACAAAAATATTTTTAAAAATAAACATAAACTACCTATTGAGAACCTTCTCTTTCTTGGAGTGGATTGGAAGAAGAAAAATACTAATTCAGCTCATTGTATACTCGTTAAATGAAATAGCAAAATAGATTCCGTCTCCAAAACACATTTAACTTAGCATAAACTCGAGTTCATCATAACTAATAAGTTATCAAAAGGTTAAAAGAATTTTTGTGCTGAAAAATCAGGTCCCAAAATTATTTTATATATAATACTAATTGAAAATTCGAATAATGTAGCTTTTTAAAATAAATATACAAGAATTTAAAATAAAATTAAATAAAAAAGCTATTTTCTTTTCTTCAGACAACATAATTGTGTTTCACTTACTTTTCTAGTTGAATCCTATGCAGTATATACCCTGTAAGTATGCCCATGAAATATGGCGTCATCTTCATATGAGTTCTTATGTAAGCCTCGACAAAGTAAAAATTCGTCGCAAAATCTGTGAATTCTCTGTAAAGATAGATTTTTAATTATTGTATTAAATTGAATAAACTTAATTATTTATATTTCAGTTAAGCAACATTGAAAGTTTTAAAAAAGTATATAAAAAATCAATTTTAACATCATAATTGATAAATACTAATCATTTATACTTTATAAAGGAATTAGCTAAAATTATATATTTTTTATGTAAGTATTGTACGTTTAGACCTTATTATAATATATTACAAAACACGTGTTAAATTATTATTAATTTATTATATCACTCCCAAAGACATACGTACATATTTTATTAAACTTATTTAACAATACCTCATAATAGAAAATTCAATCAGAGCATTTTGTTTACAGAGCGTGCCACTAAAATAGTCGGTAATAGATATAAATTCTTAACATCAAACAGTATGAACGAAATATATATATAGTCATATAATAAAATTGGAGTGTTCTCTTAAAAACACTCAAACATACTTAGCATAAAACAGTAACGTCGGATCCAGGCGGTCTTTGTACGTGATGACAGTTGGTATGACGAGGGATATGAAGGTTGCCACCGCGGTTAATATGGGACCGAAGCGTCTCCAATGCCACAGACTGTATATCAAGATCGGGGCCACGAAGAATAGCTGAGTGTCCACCGCCAAATACCACGATTGGAACATACACTGAAAAGTAATGGGGTTCCTTAACAAAGGATACTAAATAAGACTTGAAGGTTAAGTGTGAAAAGCTGTCGCTATAAAATATGCCGCAATTTGAGAGTTAAATGAGGCGTTTTAGTACAATAATAATAATTCAACTGTCATAATGTGTCATATTTCGATAGCGACAGTCTTCAACGATTAAGCCTCTGTATCGTGCAAAAATCTATGTATATGTATATAATTTATATTATATACAAACTGACAAACATTTGTTACTAGTGTTTTACGTTTAACGCTAGGTATATTTTTTACGGGTAAAAATAACTCACTTTAAAATTACAGTTTTTTTCAAGTTAAATTAATTTAGAAAATGTAATTAATAGACAATAATGCGTATACTATTTTGTTCAGTTACTTTCTTACTTATTTGATGTATTAATATTTTATAATTATATGAATAAAAATGTAGTAAAGAAAGGCGCCTACATATTTACCCAATTCTTTAATTTGTTTATCACGAAATAAGTGAAAGGTCATTGAAACGACCAACTAGTATGAATAAAAAATAAATAATGATATAGTTACATCGTTTCTAAGCTATAATGATTGTTACTATAAAATTTACCATTCTTTCAGGTTTAACGTAGTTATTGACATAAAGGATGTTGGCCCACCAACTATCCATACATCTTTCTCGCTCCAACTCCAGTCTTCCTTCCCAAAGTGGTCCCTCTCCAATCTTGGGCAACCACGTCATATAAAAAAATATAACAATCATATACGCTGGTGTTACCCTTGAAAAGAAAGAAAAATACTTGTTTTCATAAATCAAACTTCGTCGTCCGTCAGTGACGTGTCCATGCTGTATTTTGTTATTTTTCTGCTTGTATATAAAATATATTTATAATAATAAACACTCAAACGTGCGATTAAGATTTAGAAGAATATCATCAAATCAATTTCGATCCATTTTTTATCAAATTATATATTTTTTTCGATTCTGTTACATTTCATGCCGAATTCTGAAATATTCAGAATCATATGACCGGAATTATATATAAATTAACATATTTTTTAGGAGACTCGAAGTAAAAAATCGGTATTTTGTTTCAACCTAATGTCTATTTCTTTACTTCATAGACTATATAGAGTAATTTGTTGTTTAACATTAAATAAAATTTTAAATAATTTATTATCACAATCATTTTTCAAAGAATACAGTCAAAATTATTTCAATGACAAATCAGATTTTAAAAAAAATTGTATCGCACACGTAAATACTCCAAAGCATCAGTTGTATCACGGACAAAAGTCGTTCCACAGACTATAAAAACAACAAACATTTGAATATGGAATAAACATTCTGAAATACATGTCGAATTTGCAGTAAATTCTCACCTAATATACCGAAAAACCAATATTGGCAGTACGTTCAAACGCCCTCTTCGTTTGTCCAGTTCAATAAGCAAGAGCCGGCTGAAGAGAAATGCACTCAGGAATAGGAAAGTGTCCACTAGCAGCGTGTTGTTCAACATGAACGCGTTAGTCGGGTCACGGATAAGCTGAAATTGTCAAAGTACATATTAACATATTATTAATTAAGGAAAATTAAATCTAATTATAATTATAATCGTTTATATAAGACTAGCAAGATAATTATGTTAAGCTTTCGATATCATAATTTGAAAGTTGATTTCTGGTTTTTTACCAAAACCTAGTTTGCCTGCCCACTCTGGCGTAAAAGAGAATATTTCAATATATCTTTAAAAACGAGAACTTTCATTAAGTAATTTTATAGATTTCACTTTGCACATTGCACGTAAAATAATTGTTTACGATGCACTCCCTTGAATTTCTGCAGGCGTCCATGATTCTATGTCACTCAGTATAATTGTTTATTTTTGTGCTTATTACTGTCGTTTGAGTATAAGATAATTAAAGTTGTGATCTCTGTATCTGTATTTAATTATAGAAAAAACAGCATACGAACAAATGAATATCTTTATACGCGCCTAAAATTCGCAAGTGCGTAAACGCCCTTATGATTGAATAATAAAACTCAACGAAATACATACATATATATTTATCTATGTACAATAGGACAAGAAACCTGAAGGCATGAACCACCGCTTTTGTGCCCTTGCGTAAAAAGATGTCATGATTTCTTCTATAATTTCGTTTGTAAATAATAACGATGTATATTTTGTATTTTTATTTTTGCCGAATCCTGTATCTCTCTCCATACTGCTGTCCCAATAATAATTTTCGATTAAATGTATTGAGAAATTATTTCGTGTATGTGAATGAAAATAAATTGTCAAAGTATATAAAATCTGTTTATAGCCTTAGTGGTGATAAAGTAAATAATTAAGTGTTTATGTAAATATATATTCTATTTACATTCTCTTATTACTGATGGCATCCCATAAACTCGTATTACTATTTAATTAGCGAGAGAGGTTGTATGAAAATGATACTTAAAACATTATGAATAGGTATAATACATTTTAGTCCTTATTTACAGGGTAACAACCTTTTAAAAATATGTAGTATTTCACTAGAAATTATAATGGTAATATGTAGATGACACGTTGGCGCAGTGGCCACAGCGCTAACGGTCGCGGATTCGAATTCCGCTCACGACAGAAGCCTGTATTGGCCATACGGATGTTAAATATGGTCTGAGTGTTTCCAAATCTCTGACACAAAGCTATGAGGTATTAATAGAGGCCGTTGAGTATGATGTGTTTAATTATTAATATTATTATATAAATAAAAAACATTTCTAACTTCAATTAGGTTTTGAATTTAAAATAAAATAAAATATCTTAATTTTATCGAAACCGATTCATTATCAACCTTGAAATCTAAACTTATGTCCCTTACGCAATGACATTTTATAACCATAGATATGTGACATTTATTTGACGTTACAAATCTATACCCAATTCCAACGTTGATAGGCTCTTCAACTGATTTGTTGCTTCAAAGATACTCCTGCCTTATTATATTTAGTCGCGAAATGGTTGCTTGACATCGTCGAACGTGGGCGACATTGTGGGTGCCAAAGTATAAGAGCTTATAACATATCTATAGCTATATGCCTATATCATATACATATAACCACTATAACTAATAGGCTTGTATTCTAACCACTAAATATTATTATATTTAGTGGTTAGAATACATCGATTATATCCAATGACCACGGATTCAGATTGGAACCGGTTATTTTTTAAAAGCATTTAAGTTTAAATTAATCTCGTGTTCGGCGCTGAAGAAAATCATCACGAAGAAACCTGCTTGGGCCGAAAGAAATTCTGACGCATGAATAATGTGTATACGCAAACCCACACTAGAGCAATGTGGTGAAATAAACTCTGAATCTTCTCCTTATTAGGAGAGTAAGTACACCCAGTAGTGGAACATTTACAGGCTGTTACTTTACATCATCTAAAACATAACTTCTACCTTAATTATCAAAACTGAAACACAGTTTCAAATGATAAACCAATAAAGGACGATATTAATATTTTACAGCACGCACCTTTCGAAATATAACAAAGGAATACAGTACTATTTGCTTATAGAATAATGATTATTACATAGTACGAAAGGTTCCCCGCAACTTCGTCTGAGTAAAAGCTTTCATGTCTTATTTCACTGTTAGGAATTAAAATAAATATATAATCTAATAAAAGTAACTTAAGTTACTCCTTATAACATTAGCTATCTGTTTGTGAAAATCCCATCAAAATCGGTCCAGCCGTTTCAGAGATTAGCCAGAACAGTCAAGAAATTATACACATAAGAAGCGAGCATACTTCCATATGCATTTTATTAAAAGCTGTTCATTTGAAATAACAAACAGACACTGCAATTTTATTTATTTGTATAGATAAATAATCTTACTCGATCCCAAGCCTCAGCGTCCATAACTGGCCCACTTCCAATGAAGAGGCAGGCGTGACCCGCTATGATAAATATCATAGCTAATGCTTTGATACCATTGACGCATTCCAATCCAAGACTGTTGTTCTGTTTCGTTGACAATATCTTCTTGGTGTTGTTGATTAAGGAAAATGATATGATGAGATCTCGAATTGGGGTCCTTTTCTTTTTTCTACTACGCATCGTATATATTTCGAAGGCAGTTGTAAATAAGAGGATAGCACCGAAGAATAACATTACACCTCTGAAAAATAAAATGTGAATTAAATAATGAATTTCGTGGAAAAATAAAAAAATATATAAAGTGCAAATTTTTATTATAAACTGTACTATTCTATATTTAAAATACAGATATACTTTCTACGCCAATAAGTATCGTATAATTATATATTATCATTTCATATAAAAAGGTAGGGTAGAGTTGAAACAAGAAAACTCAATAAAGAAAATAGACAAACAAATTTAAACAACAGACTAAAATTTTCCAATTAACTTTGTAATCGAAAATTTTCACTTAATCGTAAATTCTCGATTGTTATTAAGTGTTTCAAGTTATTTCTAAAGATGTATAAATTAAAAATTCTTTCCAATTTCATAGACTCTCGATCGACATTTTAACTGAATCGCGACCTAATTTTTTCCAAAAAATATTTTATATTCAAATTTTCTAATAAAATTATTCCGGTTGAATAAATCACTCCGCAAATTCCAATTCAGAAACCCGGTGGAGCATTTTTCAATAAAGTCTACGAAAGACTCAAATTTAAATTTAAGAAGTAATTTAAAAACATAAAACAAATGTCAAAGATTCATTCATTTCGCGGAACATAATAAGTATTTAAGATAATTTTAGTTAGTACTTACAGGAATGCGATATCAAGTTTGCTGACAGTCATAGGTTTTCGAGTATAACAATCCTTCTCAGTGACAATAACGCCGGTAGAGTTTCCCACGGTGTGAGAGAGTACATCACTAACGAATCCTGCGACTGCACTCGCGTCACACGCACTTGGGACACACACCGCCCACCGCAAAGTTTCACCCCTGCCCGTTCGGATCTGAAAATATTTTAAAATTATTGAAAATTGAAAATAATTTTATTATTTTCTTAACGACTACAAGATATAGCTATAATATTTTAACATAATAATCACAACTATCTAAAGTAGTTATTTATTTACATTACAAAACTAATTGGATTTTTAACAAGAAAATCGATAATGTCTATAATTTAGATTTTAATAACATAGCATGTTGTCTACCGACTTTAATTTATTTTAACTCAATTTTATAGTGTTTTTAGTGTTTTTATCTTAGAAATTCGTCATACATGAACATATTTCCACCCATTACAAACCAAGAAACGCATCGCTCAACGCCATCGGTGAATCCCACCTAATATTATTTGACTCTAAAACATTTTCAGCTGTATTGGTCTAGAAAATCGACTTTTTTTCAAATAACGTCCAATCATTCTAATCATCGCCTCTCACGGACACTGGTCACCGGAAAACTTAAATTTAATAACTCAAAATATATTTTATTCATATCTGCTTTTTAAATATTTTCGAATCCTGTTCGGAATGTAGTCTCTACAATGGAACACTTTAATCAATTAGACTTTTCTCCTCATAATACTGTCAATGAAATACAAATGTATACCTTTAATAGCGCATGAAAGATGCCCTATTAAATTGTCCTCCAAAACGTTAAACATATTTATGTATAATTCATAACAACCGCCGTATTATTTCAGTGCAACAAGAATAATTTCACAACTGCGAGTCTTGTGGCCCAATTCTTGATATAATCTAGGACAAGCAATTGCAGCATAGGTAAAGGATACTCGTAATAGCGATGAAGGCAAATGACTCAGGTTCATTTAGAGCAGATCAACTAATCTATTTTCTTCGAAAGACATGTTTGCAACAGAAATCATTTTTAACCCCCAAGGTAAAAAGAGAGATGTTATAAGTTTGACCGCTATGTGTCTATCTGTGTAAACTGATTTAAATGCAGTTTTTATTTATTTGAATGAGGGTTTTCTAGCAATGGTTCTTAGACATGTTCGACCGAAATCGGTCTTACCATTTTAAGATCAAAGAAGAGAAAAAAAAAAAAAAAATTTACAAAATATCAAGACAAGGAAGTTTTAGTAGCTGATATTTTTCAGGAATTGTTTCCTTCTTTTTATGGTATCGAAATCGGACGAATCAGCTCAATCAATAGTCAATCTAAAACAGTTAAAATACTATCTAATCATTCCCTTCCATCCAATAAACATATATATTATATCCAACTTCCTGCAACCTCAAGACTCTACAAAGTGAATTTATCTCAGGCATATTTCTATTCGAATATTGCCAGATCACATAGACGCTTTCCACACATGTTGGAAAACCAAGAACTTTGGAAAATACATGCCTAACATACGGCTGTGTTTATCATAATCTGTGTCACCCCGATATTTCGAAAAAAATACAATATGAGAAATTGAGAAAACTAGGTGTGATCATCAACGTGCTCAGAAATTTTGCATTCATGTGCAAAAACAAATTATATAAATATATAAACCAAGTTTCAATACAAAGCAATCGCCACGAACCTGAATTTAATACAGCTAAGCAAAAAGCCGTTCCCGGCTGCCTTACTAACCTCACTTTCAAAGGAAGCCATCGTCAAGTGACGCTACAAAGCTTGCAGCTTTGTGTCCATTCAGCTTATTATGTGGAAAACAACGCATGAACTATTTGTTCCCAGTTCCTGTGGCCGAGTGGCGTTTATGAGCCATTTTAAAACTAATGGACGTTTAGCGACCAAGTTGAAAAGCGTCTACTGTTTCAAATTGCTCCTACATCCAGGTTACAGTTTAGAACATCTATAAGAGCCGTTTCTTTGTAAGAAACTTATCTTAAAATGTAATTGCAATCTTCTAAGAAGGTTTCGTTCGGTCAAGGACGTTTGAATACAAGTGTACATGCCTTTTTTGTATTTAATTTATACTACATATATTATGTGTATAATCTATATATTTTATTTGTAACTATTTGTCGATCTATTATGGAAATTAAGTTTCCTGTAGCCTTTTAGCCTTGAAAATGCTAGAAATCCAAGGAAACTGTAATTTAATTTTAAATTAATTTATTTTTATGTTTGAATTTTGTTTTTTTTTTTTTTTTTGTTTTGGACGCTATTGAGCGCCGCAATATGACGGCCGCCGTCATCAACATCGTAGGAAACCCGAGTTTCCAGCGTAACTTTCGTTCGTTCATCATATTTAATAACAGTTACATATTTAATAACATCAGTTAAAGTAAATATGTATGTACGTATAACGATAAATATTTTTTAAGACTGAGCTAACATATTTACTAAATAATATAATTATTCTACTGATTTATTATATTTTATAGCTAATCACATTTATTTTTCTAATTTGCTACTTTATTGAACGATGTTAACATACTAAACTGTTTTGTTGATAAAATAATTACAGCGTATTTCATTATAATAAAAAAAATTGTAGCGCCTTATTCTTTTTATTCGCAATAAACGTATGTAGAGGAGATAGAGTAACTGACGTTAAGGCGCTTAATCCCAAACAATCATGTTCGCGTTGTTACACCATGATTTTAAATTGTATGTTTATTATATTTTCATTTTGATTTATTTTCATTATGGCGTTGATATTCTTGCAGGATAACTGTAGCTAATTGTATCAAACAATATTGTAAAAAAATATTTTTAAAAGAGTAACTATTGAGTTTCTCGCCGGCTCTTCTCAGTAGAGTCCACAATCCGAGCCGACGGTAGCTTCACAACTGACATCATAAATTTGTAAATTGACGATTCAAAAGGCCTATTTGAATAAAGTATATTTTGAGTTTTAGTTTGAGTTTCTCACATAAATACATCAACCAGTACATAACTTACATAGCTTTCAAATCAAGAAATACATGTTACTTGGTATATTTTTGCTTATTTCGTGTGTTAAGCCAAATGATACATATGTTTATGCACTTTAAGAACTAAAATGATGCAGTAGCAGTAAAGCACGATTAAAGATTTAAAGCGTTCAGTCAATAAATACGTGATGGCAGGGTTAGTTTATTTACTGCTCAGAAAATCTTACTCGTTTTTATAAAAGAGAAATGTCGCTATAATTCGTCGTGGTCATATTTTAGTTTTTTTTTTTTTTTAAGTTTATATTAACTTTTAAGTTTAGTTTTATATAATAACTAAGGCTTAAAAACGGAAACCGCCTTCAAGAGCAAAATTTCGTTAACTTGGGTGAAATAGTTTCTTATCCAGTTATTTCGATTTGAAAATCAAACTATATATAGATATGTGTGTGTTTGTGTATATGTGTATGTGTGTGTGCAGTGATATTGTTGACTTGTTATACGTTCAACATCACTTTACATATAAATAACAATAAGTATAAATAGTAATAACTTCTGTTGAAATCAAGAATAAAACGTTGGCAAGATATTCATTATTACCTACATATTGCATTCTATGATAAAAATAATGTTAGTTAAAACATGAAATCGTCAAAAATATTAAGTATTTTATAAGTTATTCGAGTTATAAGGATTTAAGGAAATTGGTATATGGTATACAATCAATGTGTCAGTCAGATTATTAAAATGATTATTAGACTGTTTACCAAAACTTGTAAAATGTTTTATAAATAAGTATTGGGTCATATATATATACAGGGTTATAATGAATAGCTAAAAATACTTATAGGAAGGAGACGAGGAAGGAAGGAGGAAAGGATATATATAAATGGAACTTTGTTCATAACTTATGTGTAATATAATTTTGTTGTTCCTACATTTCAAATGAAAAACGTCATATTAAATATTACTACGAGTAAAAAATTTGATATTTTTAATAACGTATTTAAAAACACAACCCACAAAAAGTGAAATTCGGAGATATTGGTGTATTTTGATACTGCATCGCTTATGTAACATTATTCAATAAAAAATAAAGTCATATAAACTAAATAAGTACGGAAAAAAGTTTCTTAATTGTTTCGAAATTCCAGGTCGTTCCTTATTTTGTAATTTATACAATAATCTTATATTTTTAAAAACTTTTTATTAGATAATCTATAAAATATATCAACCTGCTTTGAATTCATTACAGCTTTAATCAAAAAAAAGAAAAGAAAATATGGATAAATACTTATTCAAACAAACTTATTAAGAATAGGTTTGAGATCTTTAGACGCCATTTTCTCGAAATGAAGTTCGTGTGGCTTAACATAGTATTGATTATCAGCGTCCAACTTAGAAATCTAATACTGACAATATTAATATCTAATGTGGATGTAAACACACAAGTTAATGTTATTATTACAGTCAACAACTTATAATTCTTGACAACGCATCGTAACGTCAGAGCACAGTCATGGTAGCCTTTTTGGTTTCCGGTAAGTCATTTACACATCCACATCTAGAACATTCACGGATACCGTAAAAGAATGTTAAGGTTTGTTGATCTTTGTCGATTTGTTTTACTACAGAACTATAATTTATTGAGAAAATATTATAAATTCGAAATAGCTAAATCTGTGTTTTTAAATTCTGGGTGCTAAATTCTATGAGCTTTTAATATATCCATAGTTATATAATATCATTTTTAAACAATTAATTTTATTAGTCACAAACAGCTTTAAATGGTTCTTTTGATTTCTACTCGTTTCTAATGCTCGCAATAATTACGGTAAATTGTATTATTTTAATTTCTTTCTCAAAATGCGTTGAGCGAAATTCTTAAACTTATTATTATAAAATTTGTCAAAATAACTGTTGATAAAACGCCAGATATAAAGAACAAATTTTAATAAATATGATGGAAATTAGATACCCAAAAAGATATGATTGTAAATAGTAACATTTAAAGTCCTTTAAAAAAAATAAGTTTAATTATATTGTCTCTTTATTTTATATTCTCAGGATTAATATTAAAATAATTACAGTAAATATTTACAACTTATATATTACTGCTATTTTTAGAACTGCTTGTCTTTTGTGCCGTCATAGTCTTGAAATGTATTTGATAGCTTCCGCCCGCGACTTCGTCCGCGTGGAATAGTTACTTTGGGCTAATAATGCATTATTTTAGAACAAATTTGGTTAGCATAAAAAAGATTATAGTGAGATAACTTTAAAAGATAGACATATGCTTTCGCTGACTTTTTTTTAGAACTTTTAAAGAGGAATCAATTCTGTTATACATGATTTTTGCGAAATTTTAACCGTTTACGCAGCGCACGCAGCGTAAGCTCTCTCAATAGGAAAATATTCCTCGATTTTGAAACATTCTTCATTGGTGCTCCCTCCTTTTGGTCTTAGCGTGATAATATAATAGCCTATAGCCTTCCTCGATAAATGGGCTATCTAACACTGAAAGAATTTTTTGGATTTTCAAATAATTTCTCGACCAACATGTAATATGAAAATGTTCGAAAAATCATATGAAAAGATGGATTCGGTTAAAAAATCTCCATATAAAAAGTGAATAAACTTAATTAAATTAGTGATCTCGTGCGAAACGAAATTATATTTGTATCTATTAACTTCCAACAATTATACCTTAAAAGAAATACCTACTATTAACATTGCTATTGATTTTTTTTTTTTTTATTTGGAAAAATCTTAATTTGAAAACTGTTAAAAAAGCGAAATTTTATCATCGAAAACGAGATATACATATTATAAAAAGTATATATTTTTATTTGAATTAACAATATAGATAGCAATAATCACCTTCGTTTTTGGAATTGTGTATTACAATCCCCAAAAACGGGACTAAGGCTGTCTTGCGCGGAACGTTTAATTTTGATTTTAAAATTAAAGCGTCCCGCCAAGATCGAGACTTCTGGTAAAATTGCCTATTCACATATATTATTCAATATTGACACGATTAACAATTAAAATAATAATATTGAATAATAATTGACGTGAGTGCAACTATGTTATTATTATATGTTTAGATTTAAAAACAAAGTTGAAGATATATTTACATCTTATATATAATGCTTTTATGCATATTTGTTCAATAGAATGCGTCATATGTTTAAAACTCAATATTACGTAGATGACTACTATCTACTCCTAACTGGATGGCAGAGCATTTTCTCGCTTTTTGGTAATTCGTGCTTTTTGGAAATTATAATTAGGTTTAGTAGCTAAAAATTATATCTAGCTAGATCGATTTACAGTTCTCGAAACTGAAACTCGAGTAAATGTCATAAAAATCGTTGAAGCCGTTTCCAAGATCCAGATTATATATACGACTATATACAGGATTTGCTCGTTTGAATGTATTAGATAACTAATATTAAATACGAATGTAAGTTAGTTTGTTTGTTACGATTTGACTCCTTAACTATCGATCATTATAAAATTTTGCATATACATTGTTAAAAATATGTCCAGAAAAAGAACTGTTCCAAACAAAAATATCTCTTGATTTTTACTTAATACAAAAAAAAAATGGAAAACGGTCAGGCGGGACACTTGGTAAGTGTTCACCGCCGCCTATAAACACTTGTAGTACAAAAAGGACCAATGCAAGCGTAAAAAGAAGAAGGGATTAAAAGGAAAAAGCAAGTAAGAAAACGGATAAGGGAGTGGGTTTGATCTCCACCTCTCTCACTCACCGTAAGAAACTTAGCTATATAAGCTACTTTACGCCAATCTTCTGTGAGAGTGAGCCCCGATCGAGTAAGCCCGTATATGAGCTGTATTCAGTAGACTACACATAGGCTGTACTACAGACTGTTGTCCAGCATAACAAGATCCACAGGCAATACTTAGATTAACATAAACTATTAATAAATGTAATAAAAAGTATTTACTTTCTTAGACTCTTCATTCTGCCGCCACTTGATTGTCGCCAAGCAGTACTGCCCTTCCACAGCCACTCCGTCCCCTGGCTCCTTGATGCCAACGCACTCGTCGAAGTTACCCAGGTGATAGGAAGAACCGAAGAGTAGTCCTTGGGGTGACTTCGCTGATGCATCGAACACTAGAACAAACACAAATATCGTAAACTACCTTTTCTCCGTGGTCCCGAGAGCGCCATATTTGTTTTCTCCGTACATTTTTTGAAATTCCGTTTCACCTAAAGATTACATTTACAAAACCCGATTCAACTTATATGAGACTATCAAAAGACTTAAATAACGTCTCCTGTTTATAAACTATATACCTGCTAAATCAAATAGTTCGAGATTATGTTGTTAGTCAGTTAGCAAATGACCTTTCACTATTATTTAATAAATTAAACAGTAATATTAATCGTCGTTTTACGAATTATTTTATTCAAACAAAAAGATATATTTCTAAGCGTGGATTCTTCCGATTGTCGCTAAGATATTTTTAACATTTATTTTTTAAAAAATCAGTTCTCAATTGATTAAAGATTCAACTCCCCACACAATCTGTTGGATGATCAAATTGAACTTACACATACTGATACGTTGTCTAAAAACGCACAAAAAAGCAAAATTGATAAATCATTAAAATCCTAAAATATTTTTTATAATTTCATCTGAAATGGTAAATACTTCTTTCGTGTAATTGCAAATTATCTTAAAGATAAAATATTTGCAGCGTAATCCTCTACGGTATCACGTCGACGCGACGGTTCTAATGGATTGAAGTAGATCTAATAGATTGGCAATTCTGAATCAAACTCACGATTTTTGTACCCAGGATTGTAAGTTAAAGCCCATGGGCCATTTATTTATGGAGCATCTAACGTCTGTTTGCAAATACTCTTCTAATTTCAAATAATAAAGGCGTCGTACTTTTTACGGATGTATTAATGAAATTAATGTGTATTTCAGTTTATTGAAATAACTGAAATTTCTAAAGTTTATATAATTATAGAATATAGAAGATAGAATTATAGAAAGTATATTTAATTATAGAAATGCTGTTTTATCTATTGTGTATTAGTTTGTATAGTTTAATTTTAGAAACAGTTACGGGTCAACTGTTACTAAAATTAGACTATATTTCACATGAGAGACAGTTAGTCAGAGATATTCGCAACTTATAGGTTCAATTATTAAACTCGTATATATTAAGATTTTCTTTGTAAAACAAAACTGCATAAAATATACGCAAATATTATAAAAAATACATATTTATAAACAATAATTATATTTTGTGCAAATAGAAACATATATTTCGTTTCAATAGTCTCTTCCTTGTTAGCATAAACGTTGTAACTAAAGATAATTTTTTCGTGTAGATATTCGTAGACAACACTCGCAATCCGTAGGATACTGTATAATACGTCAAACTACACATAAAAATATAATATATTTTAACTAATCGTTTTTGATAAAAACAATACCAACAGACAAGATCTCCTAACAGTTTTATTACAATTATGTATAAATGGATGATTAAAATTATATACATTAAAAAAAAGCAATAAATTTACTGAGAAATCGTAATAAAATAAAAATATAGTACAGCTATTACATCCCTAGAGAAGAATTAAGTTCTGGATGAATCACTTAAATATTATTATCAATATAGGCGGCAACTGGCAATTTAATCAGCTAAAACACCGCTCCATTTCCTCTTAAATGATTGTATACTAAGGCTAGGTAGGGGTCAAGTTCCATGTATTAACATACCTTAATTACGTGACTATGGTATTCAACGCCATGACTGTTCCATAATAAGAGGTGTTTATTACGTAAACGCCTATTCACTATGTAGATTACATATACGTGATCTAAATTAAAATGCTGTTTTGTTTTCGTGCTTCCAGTGATAGAACTGAGATTACCGTCCATTCATCTAACTATATATATATTTATAATTATTTGTCCTGACTGACTGACTGACATATTCATTATTCGGAGTCTAACCTAACTAATGGCAATCGCTCTATACATATAAAAATCAGTAACTTGTCATTTTCAGGACTAGAATACTAAGCAGCTGGGTAACTGGGAAAAATCTAGATAGAATACGATGACATGTACTATGATTAAACAAAATTAACTCCATCGACCATATATATTACATGCTGGTCGTAGAAAGGTATGAACTCTTGTAGTAGCGTAGTAGCGTGTAGAGTGACACTAATGTGGCTGAGTTTAAAGGGCCAAGTAAGTAAAGGTGCTGTCCGTTACTAGCTCAATTAAACCTAAATTTCACCAAACACACCGCAAATTCACCCGCGGCCTGTAAGTACTATATCCTATTTCAGTTAAATAAGGCTTACCCACATTCATTGGTCAATTCATATTATTCTCACCGATATCTATAATTGTAGCAACATAGATATTTTGTATCTAATGAATTGTAAAGGAAGAAATTTAAAAAATTTCACAAAACGTTTATTTCTTTTGCCACTATAACATCAAATAATATTATTTAAAAAAAATTAACCGACTCCAAAAACGAAGTTGTTTTGAGTTACGAATATCGTAAGATTAAGCGATTGACCTAAGTTTCAATAGCCTAATGCCAACTTTTCATTGCCGTTAACAAAATATAGCTTTTTCCGATGTAGGGCTGTTAATTATTGAGGAGTTCCCCTGGTATTGCATTATCAGCTCCACTTCACCATATGCATTGTGACAAGCGTAAATTGTTAAGCATTTTTATCGAAATAATGGAATCGCAAGCCGTGAAATACTTGTTATCTCCTCGATTTCTCCAGGAACCATTATCTGATCCTGACCTGAAGATAATGGGACCACCTTAGAAGATACTCTAGAAAAAAAAATAGTCCCCGACAAATTGAGAACCTCCTCCTTTTTTTGGAAGTCGGTTAAAACACCGGTCAAGAGACTGAACTGAACTTGCATACTAATACTCGTATCTAACTTCTTAAAAGCTTTGGCTGTCATAAATAAGGAACAGACAAAAAATTCTTTTAAGAGAAGATTAATGACGAAAAACTTATGTAAATCTTTACGAAAGTCTAAATTCTCACCTAAGATGTGTCATTGCTCCCTACGGTTTTAACCCTGGCACAAAAAAGATATTCCGAATTTTGCACAAATCGTATATTGCACTTTTACAGTTTAAAAAAAGTAAAAGTAAAGTAACAGCCTGTAAATGTCCCACTGCTGAGCAAAGACCTCTTCTCATGTTAAGGACAAAGTGTAGGAGCTTAATCCATCACGGTGCTCCACTGTGGGTTGGCGGAAACCCGATATATATGTCAGAATTGCTCCTGGCACTTGCAGGTTCCCTCACAATGTTTTCCTTCAGCGCCGATGAATATAATTTAGCATTTGAAAATTCCGCGGTGCTAGACGGTGTTTAATCCTAAAACCATCAATAAAGATCGACGTTTACAAAGTAAATAAGTACCAAACATATACCTAAACAGTCCTAAAGTATAGAAAAATTATACAATTATATTACTTCAATGACTTAATTTATAAGCCAGTATTAATAAGCAAATATTACATATACAAAAGGACGAATATATTTGTATTTAAAAGTTAAACATGTGTTACATCAAACGTTTTATGGAAGGTTTGTTTGCTGATCCTCGCTAAATATTATTGTTTGCTTTAAATTAATGATTTACGTTTATCGTCATTGAACCATAACTTATTTGAATTTGGACGCTTACATTTGAATTGAATATGAAATTTTGTGTTAAATATTTTAAACTAGCTGTGCCTTGTAGTTTCACTCGCGTTTATGGTTTTGCTTCGCTCCTATGACAATATAGCCTATATTACATCACGATCCGTATTAACGTTTTGAGAGCCGAGATGGCCTAGTGGTTAGAACACGTCGATCTTAACAGATGATCGCGGGTTCAAACCCCGGCTAGCACCGCTGGTTTTTCAAGTGCTTAATTTGTGTTTAAATTCATGTCGAGCTCGGCGGTGAAGGAAAAAATCGTGAGGAAACCTGCATGTGCCAGGAGAAATTCTGACACATGTATATCCGCCAACCCGCAGTGGAGCAGTGTGGTGGATTAAGCTCTAAACCTTCTCCTTAATAAGAGAGGAGGCCTTTGCCCAGCAGTGGGACATTTACAGGCTGTTAATGTGTGAAATGTGTTCGCTAAGACGATTAATAAATAAACTTTCTAACACAAAAATAAATTTTCCATTCGAACCAGTAATTTCTGAGATTATCGCGTTTAAACAAACAAACAAACAGACTCTTCAGCTTTATATCAGTATAGATAATAAAATCAGTATAGTATAGCAATATCAGTATAGATAAATATTAAATTTGATTGCGCGTATTAATATTTTTGCAGTTAAAATTTCTCCAGGCGCATAGAGTGATTTTTGGTAGTTTAAAATCCTATAGGTTCGTTTAGATCACGCTAATGTTAACGGGTAACGGTATTAAAGTCTCGGAGCTCGATTTGTAGTCACGTCACATGGGAACTCTTAGACTATACTCTGTCTGAGCGTGTTGCATCGCGTCCGCCTCATACTCGCGTCCCGCCCCATCTGCTTTTTTACCTATTTATTTGGTAACAATGGAACGAAAAATTTCGAACATTCACTGCAATCAACTGATCGAAATTTGCTCATCTTTTACTCTTATGTGTGATAAAAAAAGGCAATATCAGTCTGCTAAATAAGACAAGCAAAGAAAAATAGACAATAGATGTTCATTATTTCATACTTTTTTCTATTCGCAGTCTCCATGACTGCCCTGTTTTTTTATTATCATATCCTTCATACTCATATAGACGTCAGCAATACACTCATACAAGTCCGTATAATATGATCGTTAAAATAAATATTAAAAGTATTGATATATATAGCTGTCGCTATATATATAAATCGATAAAGACATAAGAAGTAAGCTATTGTATGTGTAGACGTTGATGAACATTGAAAACGTAACATTTTTGTTTTGGGAAGAGTATTTAGTAAAATTGTTTTTATCTTTTCGAAAGACTTATACTACTAGCTTTGCGCCCGCGACTTCGTCCGTGTGGAATTCGATCATATCGCGCTCCCGTTTACATCACATTCCCACAGGAACCGTGTATTTTTTTGTTATTAAAAGTAACCTGTATCCTTTTTCAGGCTCTAGACTATCTCTGTAGCAAACTTCATCCAAATCGGTTCAGTAGATTAGGCGTGATTGTGTAACACACAGTCAAAGTTACTTTCGCATTTATTATACTGATTGGCTAATCTATCAACGCCTGCTGAACGGATTGGTCTATAATTAATACTTCGATAGACACGTTGGCGCAGTGGTCACTGCAACTGACTCAAGCGCTAACGGTCGCGGGTTCGATCCCCGCTCACGGCAAACGTCTGTATTGGCCATATGGATGTTTGTAGTGGTCTGGGTGTTTGTGTTAGTGTTGTGAGTGTTTCCGGACCCCAACACAAGGTCACGCGATCTTAATGGGAGCCGTTGAGTGTGATGCGTTTATTATTATAATTTTCCATACAATTAGTCATATAGACGTAGACATCCAGTAAGAATGGATTAATGAAATTTAAACAGGTGAAAGAATTATTCAAAATTTGTATTTGGAAATGAAACAAATGCGCGAATTTTGTGTATGCAAAATAAACTCCAGAAGCACTGACTCTATTTTTTTTTAATTATGGTACCATTTAAAAATTCATCACAACAATGGCCATCATGGGCTATACATTTTTAGTATATTTGCGTATTATTTTAGAACAAAATCTATATTTAGACAAGCGACGCCGTCAACAAAAGCCAGTATACGTAAATGACAAATATAAACTTCGATCGTGAATCCTTCGATAAATTGCGGAAAACGTGGTCCCTTACGATATCCTCAACATTAATGTTCTCCGATCGACATTGATGTCTTGGACAGGAATTTGTGTTAAAATATTTTGTTTTGACTTCTTCATTTAAATGAATATTTCAAAACTGAAATCGTCTTTTATAGGAAACAATATATTACCTAACCTAAGTATTACTCGCGGCTTCACTTGCGTTAATGTACATTTTTAACCGACTTCTAAAAAAGGAGGTGGTTCTCAATTCGTCGATGTATTTTTATGTATGTTTACAGATTACTCGAAACCGGCTGGACCGATTTGATTAATTCTTTTTTTTGTTTAAAAGACTGTACTTTCAGGTATCTAATATTTTCAATTTTCATCAATATCTGCTTAGTAGTTTGGTTTTAGAATAAAAATAACTGGATCTGTAATTATATATTTTAAACTTTCGTGATTTATACTATTCATATTTAATATAACGGGTCTTATCGCGATAACTAATGGTAGTATTACTTTTTTATTGCCCGACGTTTCAACGAAGTTACATTTGTCGTGGTCACGAGCTAACTGGTGGCTTCGGCCGAAGAAAACTCGTGCACTCGCCGCCGGAGGACACGCGGTATACTAGTCAGCTCGTGACCACGACGAATGTAACTTCGTCGAAACGTCGAGCAATAAAAAGGTATTACTACCATTAGTTATCGCGATAAGACCCGTTATATTAAATATGAAAAATAACTGGAATAAGTAGAATAATCATTCATATAAACGATCTTACGTATAGTCTACTTTTTTAACTTGTCTTATTTAGCAGAAAATTATGGCGTATTTTTCGCCACACATAAGAGTTAGATAAGAAATTATCGACTGAATGATTGAACTGAATCATTTTTTATGACGAAAAATTATAATGAAAAGAAATCGTTCGAAAATTCGTAATTATCGTTTGGGGTATTGTTATAACCAACTAAAGACAAGTTAAAAAAAACTAGACTATATTTTCCTTTGAAGTCGGTGCTCTTTTTTTAAGAAAAAGTATTATTCTGAAATTACTATCAAAAACTTAGTTTCGCGTCTAGCCACTACGACACGCGCGTAACCTACTGGAAGTTAATAGTACTAACCGTCGCGCAAGTTCAAATAATAACCTGACAAAGTTTTATCGCAATCATGATGACAGTGTATAAAATATTATACGATTATTTGTCTGGAGACTAGTCAGTCTATAAACTGATCACGTGATCTTTATTCATACGTTTTGTCTTGTCTATAAAAGAATTCGTCAATACAATACTATGTCTAGACGTACAGAATAATTCATTTACCCAGCGTCCAACGTGCGCGAACTTGACATGAACGCGATGCAACGTGGCTAGTAAAATAACCTATGCCACTATAAGACCTTTTTTTACTAACGAGACTTTTTAAAAAAAGGCAACCGATTTCAAGTGCAAAATACATAATTTCCTTTATTTAAATGACATAGTTATTTCTGTTATTTTGATTTTAAACTATGATACCGATTTTGATAAAAATTCGATGGGACCAATCCGGAAGTATTTTATTTTATTTTAATTGAAAGTATACCCGTTCAAACAAAAGCAGAATTAACCAAATCATTGAGGACCTCGTTTTAAAAGTCGGTTAAAGCCGGCCCTAAAAACAAAATCAATACAAGTAAACTAGCAATCAAAAAAATAAAATTTTTGTATAACATTTTAAAATCGGTGCCTATGTTTTTTTTATCACCGCCACCCCGAACGGCATGGTAATTCATAAATTCATTTGTATAATTCAATAATCTTTCTACATAGAAACAGTACTCAACAGTAAACAGGATTATTTGATTCCGTTCGCCAAAGAAGTATATCACCAATTTTCATTAGAGCTTCCTCGCTGCAAATATTTATTTTATCAAAGCCAGATTTCGAAACCTTCTGGAAAAAAGGCGGTTGCCCGTCAATTATGTATATCCCGGTCGAATAAATTGAAGCACAATGAATCTATTCCGGTTCAATCCGGTTAAAAATTCAATATGAAATAGCAGACTAGTATTTATACATCTATACATATAAATTGAAATTTTCATTGAGGTAAATAGAGCCTAGCTGGAGCCTATTGACTGCAGCTCGTATACGGGCTGGCTCGACCGGGGCAGTACCTCACTCTCAGAAAAACAGAAACTCGACGTAAAGTGCGGAGTTTCAACGGTGCGAAGTGTTCACACGGATCGTCTAGTATTTATGTATATAAATAAAAATCAATGTCTGTATATCTGTCCTCATAAAATGTCATGTAGATTTGGTAGGATGTTCTGGAGACGCCCCTGAGGGATCCTGGATCAAAAATTCTATTATTTAATTTAGTATATTTTAAGTGGCTTTGCAACGCATACGGGGTACAGCTAGTAATATAATAAAAAAGTTTTTTTTGTATGTTTGTGAGGATTTCTCTTGTCTATACAACAATTGACGAATGTCGTAGGCTTTAAAGTCGCCAGAAAAGAATCCTAAATCTTTACTTTCATATTTAATTAATTAATATAACATCAATGCTAATGTAATACTCATTACACCGAGAATGGCTGAATTAAAAATCTAAGTTCAAGAACTTCCCTTAACTTTCGTCGTTAGAAACTTTTAAAACGCGAGGTAAAATCTCGTTAATTAACTACTAATAACATTGTTTCGAATAATTAAATTAAATGAGAAAAACTACAGAATATTCGAATAATAAATTATGATTACTCGAAGACGGCTTGACTGATTTGGTTAATTCTTTTTTGTTGTATACTTTCCTAGTAATTTCATAGAAGATTTTCATCTAAATCAGTTTAGCAGTTTGGATTTCAAATTAAAATAATACCTATAAGTATGTCATTCAAGAAAACTAAATTAATTACGTGTTTTACTTTTGAAGTTGGTTTTCTTTATTAAAAAAAGTCGAGTACATGTCAGGCAAGGATTGTATAAAAGAAAATGTTTAAAAAATCGTACAGAAAAGTAATTTACGGGTAAAAAAAATCTATATAAAAAGTGCCTAAGTCTCAGGCGAGAATTATACTTAAAAGTTTTCTCTAAAACTTTCATAAAGATTTAAGTAGTTTGTCATTATTTTACACCTGAAATAATTTACTGTCCGTTATTTTTGTCAGACTTGCAGCTTTGGTAAGGCTACCTAGATGACTGATAACTAGTTATAGAATTATTTTATAACACTTATGAAAGGAAAACCTACATATGTTATTCTCGCCTTTACTTAGTTTAATTAGTGCATTCGTATGAAGCAATTAGGCAGCTTGTATTAAAAAATATAAATATTTTATATAGCCTATGTATTCGGAATAATTGTTTAACTTTAACTTAACACATTCACTTAACACCTTTAAAATTAATTATTTAATATTTTCAATACTTTAAACAAGCTATGTTAAACTAAGATCAATGAACACTTCCGTTATAGTTCTTTGTGTTATTATTGCAACTTATTATTTGATAATGAATTTTCGTTTTATATCAAATCGAAGGAGTTAGGATAAACCTTAACTAAGACTAAAACAAAGAAAAGTTATAACAATACTTAAAAATGTGTAGAGCTTCGACTTGCGCTTGACTTATTTTTGTCATTTGTTCCCATAGTTTACAATAGAGCTGAATAGTCTCTTAGTACCCATTAGGTACAGAAACATAAAAAAAAAAAACGAAATACACAGACGTCTGAAAACAAATAAACTAAGCAATCGCCAAATGTTAAATATATAAACATCTAAGTAACAAGCTCTTGCGCAGAATATTGAATGTTAATAGAATTTCACTCCACGTATCTTCACCGATATATGTATTTGAGCACAGTTAAAAAACTTTGCAAATGTAATGTTACAAAACAATGCATTATTTTATTTATACAAATAAATAAAATTAAAGTATCTGTTTGTAAATGCAATTTGATAGTTTTTAACATATGAGAGTATACACGTTACTCACATCAAAAACATTTTTTTTTTTCAATTTTTGTTTATCTGTCCGTCGGTCTGTCTATATGTTAAAGAGTTACACGAAAACAAAATTGAAACAAATGAAATAGTGAACAATGTCAGATTTAAGTAGGGATGGTAAAAATTATATAAGAATATTTTTTTCTCAAATTAACGAGGGCGATACTGCGGGGCACAGCTAGTCTAGTATATAAATAACCGAAATTAATAAAGTATTGAGTCCTAATTAACAACATTTTTGAAAGTCTTTAATAATCGCAAGTTAACCTGGAGTTATGAGGTAATTTCATCCTACGCATAATAATTTCAAACAAAACAAAATTAATAGTAATACCTACTATAAAATTTAGATTTAAATTCTAGTTTAAAAAACGCTGAAAAGTGTCAAAATTAAAAATTTAAACGAATAATTACGATGTGTAATATCACAAGTGAGTACAAAATAACCGAAACAAAATTGTCCTTAGTTGCTCCGTAATGGCCACTTAACGCGCATTTGTATTCAGAAACAACTCATCTAACGAAACATACTTACATTAACAGTATGTAAATATTTCGATTCCTAAAACTTTTCCGTCATTTTGGGTTAAGATTTATGTTGTTTTCATATACAAAACCAAACTTAACTCGATATAATGCTTTATGCTAATATTATGAAAGTAAAAAATGTGTTTGTTTATATGCAGTAGTTTTGGAAACTGTGAGTACGATTTAATTTCTGTAACGATTAAAACACATGCACACGTTATGACATCGCATCGTGACACGCGACGACATCGCGTTGTGGCACGGCACATCACGTCTTGTAAATCTACGATGTGCATCGTAAAAAATCACGACGCGACGTTACATCGTAATTTTGATTTTAAGTGAAAAAATAACGTTATTTTGATTATGATTATCGTTGATTTTCTGAACGCTCAAATCGTCGAATATGTTGATATTTGACTACATTAAATTGGTCATTAAAAATCTGAACCCATTTCCAACAAATTAACTTTTTAATAAAAGATACTCTCGCCTGTCATGCATAATCGATAACTGGTTGCTAGACAATGTCGTCCAAAATGGTCGTTCTGGGTGTCAAAATCCATGAAAGAATGAATGAAAATAATAGGCAATCGAGACTAAGCCGATAAAAAATGAATCTATGAAATAACAATATAATAAATAATAATCTTTAATCCTCTAAGTTCGCTCCTCCCATTCTCACCCGCCACGAATGTGACTCGACGCAAAACCGTAAATTTTTTCCCATTCAAAAGTCACTGAACCCGCCTAAAACAGCTTTCACTTTAAAAAAAGTATAACCGAATCGTTTTGAAATCACTCTAGAAATTGATTGTTGAATTAAAATATATTTTTGTTACATAAAAGATAGACAAAACCTAATTTGAATATCTGATTCTTTTCTCAATGCAACTTGTTCTGAGTAGAGAAGATAAAAGATAATCTCTTAGATAAGATCTCTCTTAGATAAGGATTTGCAAGTAAAATAAACTTAATCTAATATATAATAAAAATAATGTTTGTTTGTAGTTGTATCTTATGCTCTGTCATGCCGATCATCCGCTAACGGTAAAACTTTAATATCATATTGTACATAGTTTATATTACACAGAATGATTCCAGACTATTAGTTGGGAAAAATCTAAAATTATAAGAGTTAGACAAATTTATTGATTTCATTTCATCGACCTTGAAGTTAAGAAAAACAGCATTTAAATATTAGCAGAAACACAATAAGGCTCGGGAAGGGACATTTTCAAAAAGTAATCTTATTTTATAACTTCTTAATGCAGAAATTCATAAAGTAAAAACGATTTGGTATAAATATACATTAACGCGAGCGAAGACGCAAGCAAAAAGTAGTCTATACATATAAATTAAATTGATGTGTCTATATGTGATTTCGAGATGACTATCTTTTTTCTAAGTTTTTCCTTATCTTCGAAAAAGCTTAAGTTTATTTAGAATAATCAAAATAATCTAATTTTAGTTAAATAATTCAAGGCTCCTGCAATATAGGACCACCTAATACACAATGAAAAAAGAAATAGGATGCAAGATTGATACTGTTTACGCGATTAAAGAAAAAAGAGAAAATGCGTAAAAATAATAAGACGCAATATATTGCAAAGACGATTCTAAAAATTGAATCAGATAATCTAAATTTACTATTGAAAGTCATCATTAGAGTCAGTTTCATTCCATTTTTAAAATTAATAAAAAAATTTCATTATTTTTTCAAATTCATTTATATTAAAATTGATACGGAACACTTTTTCATGCAATACAGCCATCGTCCATATTTGATTTTCGAGGACGTCATAAGATATACCAATCAAGAATCTTTATGCCGTACATCTGAGTGTCGTTTAGAGACTATGTTGAGAAATATAAATATAATTACACTCGTATTTGTTTGAAAAAATATATTTTCATAATTTGCGATTGAATCATCACATATTCATCAGTTACAATTTTGTAATTTGCATGTAACAGTCACTTGCTTTCTTTCGTTTATTAATAATAACGATATATATTTTTGATGCGGAAAAATTAATTTAAACACTTATAAATATCATGGGGTCATGCGTAACCACAATGTGACGTTGCGCTGTGGCACGTTTTGACGTTAGGAAACGTAACGACGGCGACGTTGGATCTAAAAAATTTACGGCGTCATACTAAAAATTACGACTCGAGTTCGCTTCGTGGTACGATGCTACGATTTTTCATTTAAAGTTATACAAAGAAAACAGTATGAAACGTCGCAACAGGAACATTAGTCCGAACTGTAAAGGAATCTGAGCTCTAAGTGATGAATGAAGTCATTAGTCTTTTTGACTGTGCCGTAGAAGGCATAAAACCACGTCCACATACCGTCTCGCGTTTCATCAAAACTCGTTAGCAGTCCCTCCGCGCTTGTCCTTGACGCCCGTGAATGCCTAAGCAGACATTCGGGGATGCGAGTCACATGAAAATGGTATACAAGCGTGATATTGACCTAAATTGTGTAACCTACCTAATTGATTTCACTTTTTATTGTTTTTTTTTACAATTAAGTACTAACACAAAAGATGGCCCCTGTGTAGCCTTATTTTGTAATCGTGTTCGTATAAAATATTTTATATTTTTTCCTTTAATACAAAAATTCGCATCGTCGTGAAAAGTTTTTGTTTTTCAACGATGTGCTCTCAAAATAATTACTAATTTAAGATCCAGGTTAAAAAATAGATTTTATTAACAACTTCCTACATACCACAAAATCGTTATTTTTCGTACTTAGAAAAAATGCGGGAAAATATGAATCACAATTTTTGATATGTTTAAAGAATTGATATTAAAAGCTGAAACAACAACGGTTAGTGAAAGTAAATAAGTAATTTTTAAAATAATTTCCAATTTTAGACACTAAATTGTCTTATGTTAATATGTTTGAGTTTTATACTCTTAAGTATACTTTGTGTGCCTACTATCTTTTGTTCACGGATTCCCTCGCGTTAATATAAATTTCATATCAAAATATTACGCTTATTTATATAAAATATCGCATATTATCGTCCATAATAATATATTGTCTCTAACAGAGGCGTAACTATACCATCTGGGGCCCATGGCAAATTCTTTGGATGGGGCCTCTAAGCAAAAATCGTCATGTTATAACTTAATTTTAATGAACCACTTAAGTAGTTACCCAAAATTATTAATAATATTGTGTGCACTTTAGTTAAATAACTGATAAGTTTTATTTTCAAGAGCGTAGATTTGTACAAATTTATTACGAAATAACAATTAACTTTTAATAAGATTTTTATTAATAAACATCCTTTAAGCCGGGGCCCTCTCTGGTCCAGGGCCCGTGACTTTTTGCTAGCCCTACCAGCCTATAGTTACACCCCTGGTCTCTAAGTACTCCGCTATTATTGATCGTAGTGTGTTATTATTAGCCGACTTTCAAAATAGGAGCCTCCTTCGCCGATTACTCGAAAACGGCTATACCGATTAACTCGATTTTTCGATCCCATAAAACTTTTATCAAAATCGGTTCAGTAGTTTAGTTTCAAAATAAAAAAAGCTGGAATAAGTATGTCATCTAAGGAAATGAAATTACGTTACTTTAGAAGTCAGTTCCCTTTTTTTCGAACGTCTTGTATAGTTTTTGCTTTGCTCATGTCAATGTAGATTTTGCTGTGCGGACGACCGTCTTAAACTTATTTATTCGCCTAGCCGGCACGACACGTTCTTCTAGAAGTAATAATAGTAGGTACTAGGTATATGACATTTGTGCGATTGCAAACAATGTTAATAAAGTTCTATTGCGATCTGATAAACAGCAGTAGTGACGTGTAAGATACGAATATACACACACACAATGATTTTCATACATTAGATAGATAACCTTCCACAACCAACAGAACGCTATACAAAAAGATTATACAAATTGGATTGGTAATTCCCATAATAAACATGTTAAAAAAAGCCCTTCAACTTTATACTCGTATGTAAGTAGCTAGCTGCTACCCGCGACATCGTCTACGAAAAATTAAAATAAAGAAATTTTCTAAAAAAAAGTTGCCTAAGTTAATCATTATAACATTATCTATCTACTATTTAATGTCCCGTCAAAATCGATCCAGCAGCTTAAAAAATTAGCTGGAATAAACAGACGGAGACACAGTCAGTCAAAAATTAAATAAATTGAATTTTTTATGTTAGTGCCGTATATACTTGTGTATGCATTCAGTAAAAAGCTGTTAATTTTGACAGACACGTTGGCGCAGTGATCAATGCAACTGACTGAAGTGTTAACAGTCGCGGGTTCGATCCCCGCTCGGGGCAAACGTCTGTATTGGCCATACGGATGTTTGTCGTGGTCTGGGTGTTTGTGTTAATGTTATGTTTCCGGACCCCCGACACAAGATCATGAGATCTTAATGGGGGCCGTTGAGTGTGATGCGTTTATTAAAAAAAAAAATTAAATTACGAACAGACACATCAATTTTATTTCTCAGTATAAATATGAATAGAGTATTGGTAAAATAACATCCAATGTTATTGTATAAACGATTTATCATATTCAAACAAAAGTATTTTTCCCGGAAAGTTATTTTATTTATTTACCAATGTCATACATCAATCTTATGTCTTTTGCATAATGAGATTTTGATTAAGACGTCGACGATAAACGTCTTAGACCTTCATCTGATCATGTATGTTAGAATCAACACACGATTGATTTGTTTTATATACACATTACACGTGTTATTTTATTGAAATCACATACTAGGAATTAGTTTTCCCACGTTCTTTCGTGGTTTTTAGTTTGCCTAACTATTTATTTTTCATTGTAGTGAATTTTTATATAGTCTCTGTTTGTCAATCATCATCGTCCTACAGTTCATGTTCTTTCAATACATAATTGACTAGCTGTCCCTTGCGATTTCACTCGCGTTTATGGTTTTTGCTTCGTTCCTATGTGTCGTAGCGTGATGTAATATAGCCAATAGGCTTCCTCAATAAATAAAATATCTAGCACAAAAATAATTTTTCAATTTGAACTAGTAGCTCCTGAAATTAACGCGTTCAAACAAACTCTACTGGTTAATAATATTAGTAAAGATTAAAAATATTTTTTATTTATTATATTAATCAATAGATGACCCGGTAAACTTCGCATCACCTACATATAGTATTTTTGTAAAATGTGGTGAAAACTTAATACAAATTTTTATCTACAATAAATGCAACAGTTTTGTTTTATTACTGAAACAGAACTGTTTTGTTTTCCAACGAAACACACATTTTTTTTAATTCAAATATAATATTTGACAACCAAGTGACAAAACAATTTATATTGGAAATTTAAATTGTCGTTTTTAGTATTTTTCTTTACATATTATTCATGTTTCTCACCGTTTAAACTTTCCCTGATCTTACACAAATAAGATCAAAATTAATCAAATAAATGCCAAATCGGTACAGCCATTCTCGGAGTTTAGCGAGACGAACGAACAGCATTTCATTGACATAGATATAGATACTTTATTTGTACCTGAAAATTTAAAGGTATAAATCGATGTGTCAAAACAGGCAGAGCAATTTTAATAAAAATTTTTAGGTTATCTCCAGATAAGCTTAACGAATTGTGAAGTTTGGTAGCGATCAGATCAACAGATTTTTTTAAAGCTTTTCAGTAAACTCATATCTATTAAATATTTTCAAACACAATTTACTATGAAGAAAAAAATTTTGTAATTTGATTATTTATCGTTAAAAAGTCAATATTATATTTCGTGTATATATTTTGTTTACACAACTGAACTACTGTACTATTCTTGTTTAGTTCTTAAAAACATATTCAGCAAAAACGAAACAATGATGAACAAACAATCGATATTGATTATCGAATGCATCTTCAAATCAAAACCGAGCCATACAGAATCAATTACACAACAATAGAGCCTATATTTCGATCACATGCGTCAAGTGTTATTATGAATGCACATCATTTATAAGCCTAGCCTCACTGTCATAATATTAATTAGCGGAATTGGCTAATTTAGCTGAATCGCATTAGCTTACAATTAGACGATCGATGAAGGTCATTTATGTGCAACGGAACGTAAACGTAACGATATCGGAACGCATTTAAATTACGTCCTAATATATTTCAAATGATTTGATGCTTGATCATCGTCTTGTAACTTTCTATAAATGTCACACTGATGACTGTATCTTCTCTCTTATTAAATAGAAGGCTTTGAGCGTAATCTACTATGCTTCCCACTGCGAATTAGCAGATTTACATGAATCAGATTTTTTCCTGAAAGATGCAATTTTCCTCGCGATGTTTTCCTTTACCGCCGAGCACGAGATGAATATGAACAGAAAAGTGATAACTCACCGCTGCTAACCGGGCCTTGTTTCCCCGATCATTGATTGAATTCGACGTGTCATAACCGCTAATCCTTCTTGACTCACGGTATATGATAACGGTATCATATATTTATTACTAAACATGCCCAACATTAGCAATAAAAAGAACGAATGAAAAAATATTACTCAATAGCATCACGAAACAATATTTACTTTTTATCAAAACTAAAAACATAATATATACAATAAAATAATGCTCAGATGTCGTAAATCGTATCGTAATCGTTACGTCGTCTGTAAACCGAATGTGCTCATAATATGCATAGTCTTTAGCGGGCAAATATTTTTGGTATGTGCAAGCCAAGTTAACATGCAAAACGCGTACGATCGCCATTGTTTCACAACGGATTGTTCTAGAATGTGACGTTCAACGTAAAATACTAGCCACTTGGACTTGTACAGCCTCCACCTGGTAAATCACATATCAGTATACCTAGTACCTACCAGTTTTGATAGTTTACGATTATATTTCAATCAGTATTCTTCCATACATTAACTAGCCGCGCTTTTAGCGAAAATCTTGCTAGAGGCGCTCCCGGTCAATGTATGCAAAATTAGTCAAGAAATACCGATCGACTATTATGTTACCGAAATTAATCAAAAATCGTATTAGAGTTGCGAATTGTACGAATCTTACCTTATGAAATCGCATGGTTTAAATAATTATTCAATTAAACTCAAACTTCTATTATTAGATAGACGATGTGTTTTTTTTTCTTTAACAGTTGATGTTGTTTCTCCGAAGCGGTGGGATATTCGACTTAATAGACTTACTTACTTACTTACACACACGAAAATATACTATTTTGTTTATTGTTAAAATCTATGGTCAATTTTAAAATCAGTTAAAAATTTAATGAACAAAGATCGAAATTCGAATACTAGTATACATAAAGCAACTAAATTATAACCTTTTTCTTCTTTCTACAATAAGAACTTTGTCAAAATTAACGAATACAAAATCTAGAACTTTTATCCTAACATATTCATATAATACTAATTATGTTATGGTTCTATATTCTGATATGCAAAGCTTCAATGGAATATGCATTGAACTAATTCCAGGACCTGTTGAATGGAGGATTAGGCTTATCATTTGCTGGAAATCAACGTTGGTGTAAGCTTGTTCTATTGAAATATAATAGTTTGTTTTGTCGGTCTGTCTAATCGGTTTAAATCAACGTAGTACGATTATTTGACACTTTGGAATAAATGTACTCGATAAATTATTTGGCAACAAATATTTGAATCTAAATTAATTGATTTGTTGTTTATGATGACGTTTATGCATATTTATTGTGTTTCGTTTATTTCTTTATTTAGTTGTACACTAGTATATTATTATATGGACGCTGATATGCAATACTATTTCAAGCTACACAGACTTCATTTTGCGAGAAAATGGCGCCTAAAGATGTTAAACCAATTCTTAATAAATATGTTTGAATAAGTATATATCCATCTTTTCTTTTATTTTTGATAAAAGGTATAATGAATTAAATTCAGACTAATATATTTTATATATTATCTCATAAAAAGTTTTTCAAATATTTGAGGTTATTGTAAAAACTGCAAAATATTGAACGCACTTGCAATTCGAACCAATTAATTAAGAAACTTTTTTCCGTATTTATTTAGTTTATATGACTTCAATTTTTTTAAATAGTGTTAAATAGGTGATACAGTATCAAAATACATCAATATCTCAGAGTTTGAGTTTTTGTGGGTTGAAACATTATTGCTTATCAGCATCCATATAGGCTGTATTCTAAAATATAAACCTAAATATACCACATTCGGGCAGTTTTAGTCATTATTTCTTACTAGTGACAACATTATACGGTACGAAGATTTCGTTTAACCACCCCCTAGTATCCACCCTAAGGGGATAATCGGGATTGCGTGTGCATGTAGACACAAAACCAATCAGAATGATTACAAAACATATACGTGTAATTCTTGGTTTTGTGTCGGTCCCTAGACGGCAAAAAAAAAAATTCTTAAAAAATAACTTTTTACGTTGGATAGCCCATTTATTGAGGAAGGTTATAGGCTATATTACTTCACGCTATGACTTATAAGAGCGAAGAAGTAACCATAAACGCATGTAAAACCGCGAGGGGCAGCAATCTAGATATAAAATTGTATTTTTTTACTTTGAAAACCATATTTTTGTTACCAGCACAAAAAAATATACTTTATTTTCGGTTTTTACATTAGAATAACTGAAATAAGTAGGTCACCAATATATACAAATATATAAATTTGAAGCGTCTGTAATTTCAAATTTGCTTTTAACTGAATGCATATGAAAGTATATACGGTATTTACATCAAAAACACAATTTTTAAAATTATTGTCTGTTTGTTTTTTCTGGCTAATCTCCAAAATGGCTGGACCGATGTCATTGGGATTTAGCAGATAGCTAATCTTATGAGGTCTATCTTTTAATTTATTTACCTAGCCAGAAATCAAATCCGCTGATTTTGAAAAAATAACACATTCTGTACTTTAGCACTATCTAAATACCACGTATAAGAATCAACTTCAGGTAAGTAATAGTATACGACCAATAAAAGGAAAAAACATTTTTTTTTTACAAAATGCTATTAATTAACGCGGGTAAAATTCTTCTTCTTGAGAGACAACATAGAATACAGTCTTGCATTGTATGACACATGCCAAGTCCACGCGAACAAAGTTGCAGGCTCAGCTAGTGTAAATTAAATTGCGTATTTAGCTTTTAAGGTCAGTTCCAATTTCTAAAATCTTAGCTATTAAATACGAAATACGGGCTGTATTTCATGTCTAACATTTAATATCTATACTAATATTATAAAGCGGAAAATTTTGTTCGTTTAAACGCAGTAATCTCAGGAACTACTGATTCGAATTAAAAAAATATTTTTGTGTTAGATAGTTTATTTATTGAGGAAGGCTATATTACATCACGCTAATACTCATAGAAGAAAAGTAGTAACCATAAACATCAGTGAAACCGGCTAGTAATATATAAAACATACCGTAGTAGAAAGTAAGTGATAATTATATTATGACATTTATATAGGCTATATTACATCACGTTACGGCTCATAGGATCGGAGAAATAACCATAAAGGTGAGTGAAACCGCGACGGGCAGCTTAGTTTTGTATAAAACGTAATTAAACACATTATCGAATTAACTAATGGCCTTTAAGAAATCCCACTATTACTACTTTTCCGTCTTTGGATTCCAACTCACCGGCATTGCCTTTTATATCAAAAACTTTATCGATTGCAACATACCACATTCAGGTTATTGCACTGCAATTAATAAATTCTTGAGAATTTGCTAGACTTTCTCAATATATGAAATAAAGGTATTTAATCCATTAATAATTTTGGCTTGTCTCTTTCGGTAAATTATCTATTAAATCATTCTTGTAGATCTTTTTTAACAAACAATTTAATAAACGATATTCATATTATAATTGGGCGCTAATAAGCAATACTGTGTAAAGCCACACGAACTTCGGACGGAACTTTTTATCGTAGTAATTTAGTCTAGTTGACTTCAATAATTTGAATGCTATTGAATACGTAACGCTCTTATAGAATACATGAATATCTCCAAATTTGATTTTTTGTAGATTGACATATTATTGCTTATAAACATCCAATTAACCGCCTATTATAAAAAAATACATACAACCGAACAAAGAACCTCCTCCTTTTTCGAAGTCGGTTAATGACTTTACTTTCTTTTAATATCACAAAACGAATTTTAATATCTGAAAAAAAAATATGCGGACAAATATGAACGGAGAGGTACCAGACTTTCTGATTATTTTATAAGCAAACCGTTTTAAGTATTCGTAATCAAATAGAATGCAATCGCAAGAGGCATTTTAACTACGACACAGGGCTGGCAGAATGCCCAAAGCTACGTAAATTTAGCTGTTCTTGCATCGCACCAGCATTCTCATAGCCAAACCATTGAATTGAACTGACAATTGATTTAAACGATTTTAGACAGTATCGCTGTTAATATAATACCCATTATTGTTTAGTTGTTTGATAATAATAATTAAACATTGTCTAGATATTTCGACTTTATTGCTGTCTAACGGCTAAGCATTTGCTGATTAAATGTTCCAATATTTAAGGAATGAACAGTGCACCTGGTTTAAATTATATATATTTATTGTAATTATATACGCTTCACACTCAACGGATCCTATTAGGATTTCATGATCCTGTGTCGGGGGTTCGGAACACACAACACGGACACAAACACCCAGATCACGACAAACATCCGAAAAGCTATACAGACGTTTGTCGCGAGCGGGGATTTAAATGGCGACTTTTAGCGCTTCAGACAATTGTGTCCTGTTACATTGATAAGAAAAAGTACAACATTTAATGTTAATATGATAAAAATTAAAAGTTAAAAAATATTTAATAAACAGTCTAAAAAATTTTTCAGTTTTATTTCAAGTTACATATATAATTAACTACCTACCATATCTCTTGAACAAGAAAAGTAGTATATACTACGTATATGTATATAGCTACGATAGGTTTATTAAATACTTTCCCATTTTTTATCGTTACAAATATAAATAAGAATATACGACCTAATACTAATAATAACTTAACAAAGCGTATGAACGAGTTTACTGCTGTAAATATATCATATTTCAATACCCGTCTTGAAATTCGGAAGTATTCTGAACACAACAGAATTATAATGGTAATGAATAAAAATATAATATCCATAAATATTAGGAAGAAATCTATAAATATGGAGTAAATTTTTATTACATAAACGTTAATTATTTAGTAAAATAATTAAATATTTATGTTAATGTACTAATATATTTTCGCCTTGACCTTGGTTTGACCAAATAAAACGAACGAAAGGCATCATGGGACAACCGGTAGGAACTAAGTTCCTTTCGCTATGTATTACGTATTATTAAATAACAACCACGATTAAATAATGGTAGTTAATAATATTATTTTCAATTTTTTTTGCGGTTTACATTATTACTACTGTTTCGCTCTTAGGAGTCGCAGTGTGATGTAATATAGCCTAAACCTTCCTCAACAAACCGGCTATCGAACGCAAAAAATTTTTTCACATCGAATCCGTAGTTTCAGAGATTACACTCAAAATATAAATTTACAACTAAATTGTTCCTTTTTATAAAATTAGTACAGATTATTACAATAAAAATATATAGCAAAATCTTCTATAAGATACTTTTTGCCATATAGTTCTACGAAATGCGCGTTGTAGCATTTTTTGAAATACCTACTCACACCAGTAGGTACCAAGATAGTACAAGGCAGCCTTTACATTGAAAATTTGTGATATAGCTAAGCGAGAGAGCGTTCACATCGCTAGCTTTGGCTGGTATATCAAAAACATACTTTCATTGGGCTCCTTCTGAACTAGACGAACGTAACTTTGAAAATCAAGTAATCCTATTGGTGGATCTAACACACATCTATAGCTCAGCCACGTACATATGTATCTCATGGCAAAAAAAAGCCTAATTGGTTAGCTTCCTATTGGCTGATAAGCAATAATGTGTCAACCCACAAAAAGTCGAATACAGAAATATTGATGTATTCTGTAAATGCGTCATATATTTTACATTATTCAAATATTTTTCAAGTTTCATTTGAACTAAATAAGTATAAAAAAAGTTTCCTAACTTAATGTTGGGAATATTGAAGAGTGCTCAATATTTTGCAAATGAATATGTGACATAACGCATAATACCAATATGCTAATTAGCATCGACTGTTTCCATGGAGACGACTCGCGGCTGACACCTCTCCGCTACCAAAGAGGAAACTGTTTATTGGTGCACAAAAACGTATTCTAGGAAACCACCATCGAACGTTATCTTGAAACTAAAGTATATATAATTGAGTGTATACATTCATATCATCATGTCATACTAATGTACTTTTTAAATGGGTTTTTTACAGTTTATCAATAACTCTTATAACGTAAATGATGTCACAACTGCTTAAGATTCCTCATCTGTCATGCGGTAACAAATGTTAAAGGTGCCATTCACCGACATTCACGTCAAGACAATCGCACGAATCATTTACGATTAACCTTGAACTTATGTGTATTGAACGTGTTAATGACTGGCGGATTTACATTCGAACCTCTCTCAATGCGACCACAACAGACCGTCAAAGCATGAATGGGCGTTTTTATATTTTAAAACGTTTACATATTGCCATTGAAAGTACGCGTGGAAGCTAGCTCTCATGTTAATTTAACTTCGATTCATATGACCTTAAAGACGCCTGCAACTTTTGCAGAACTGATACAATATTTTACGTTGTTAAATTATATTATATTTTATTAAATGGATGGATATTATTAATTGTACGTGTATAAAATTTAGCAAAATCTTTAAAATGTTCTGCATTTACGCTGTAACGAGTTTTATTTACTACTAAACGACTAAATCGATTAATTCAAACCTTGGGAAAGGTAACGCCTAGTTATTTAACGGTTTTGCTAGTAGCGAAATAACAATTTAAATAATAAATTTAAGTGACACCAAAAAATACGGTATATTCAACGCTATATATAAGTGACTCGTATGTCTGCGATTTTCTCAAATTACTTATGCGATTTGAATGGGGTTTGCAGTATTTAAATACATATTTTACAAGAAAAATTGATTTATATAATATATATATTTTTATTAAAAATAAATTACAGTATAATATATACAAAAAAGATATATAGTATAATATGTTAATATTAGGATCCGATGAAGATCTTCGGAGATAAGACTCTACAATCACTATCAGTAAATAACCCGCTATTCATGCGATCTTATATCTATTCGTTTATATACTTTGTTACATACAGTTATGTTTAAAGTCGATTATATTTTTCTACCAAAAAAATAATTGTAATACTTTCAGCTTATTTCGTTATATTGTCGAAATAATTTTTTTTAGAAAAAAAATCAAAAGACGGAAATTAAATCCGCTATAATATTCATAATTTAATAACCTACTCTAATACATAAAAGCGCGGAAGTAAAACGATTACAGGAAGTCGTTAAGTGAGTAAGTAATTTAGACTTTATTTCGCACTATCAATGAGGCGAAAATTACACTTGCAAGTTTTATTCTAGTTAGTGATGTAAAATATTCGTTTGGTTATATAATATGACGTAATTAGTTACGAAAGCTGTGCAATTGTGAATGTCAAAAATAAGGCAACTACAGTAAATTCTTTCAGGTGTTGAGCAATGACAAACAACTTACGTAAATCTTTATAAAAATCTGAGAGACAAACTTATAAGTATTATAATTATTATAATTCACGCCAAGTCTTATACTTACTGATTATCTGACTGAACTAAAAGGGGGTAATGTTTTTCCCACGTATGTTTGTATGTATGTGGATATACATTCCATTGGGACCTCGTGTAGTCCAATCGTCTTGACCAATTTTGAAGAGAGATGTCATTAGATTCGCATTCTTCCCAGAAATGTGGTAAGCTATGTGACGTCAGCAAAAAATTTACATGGCGGACGTAAAGAGTCAAAACCGGCAAACATTTGTGACCTTTTGTAGACTAAAGAGTTGATTATTTTTTTAAGCGCAACTTGTCGGTAGGTTGCTTAGGTAGGTGATATCATTTAAAAAATACATTGCAAAAATAATTATATGGCGGAAAGAATTAAACCTAGTTTTTACACTTTTCGCAGTTTTTTTAAAGTTATCTGTAAATAAAGATACCGAATCGATTTAATTCGCCTCATAATTAATGTTTAGATGTATGATCACGTTAATAACCCTGTACGTTGAATTGTGTTTCGAGTCACAACTTTATAAATCAAATTTTAACTTTAATTATTTTACATAATATAGTAACAAAGACTCAACCGTCAAATAAATTTAAGATATAAAAAAAAACAAATTTATAGTTTATTATTGTCAAAACCAGTCATCAATTGTAAGAATACCGTCATGTTAATGACTATTAATGCGCATAATTCTTTAATCATAAAAAAAATGTAATACGTTATTCATTTATGTTAAAGTTGTTCATTTTTTTAAATAATTACTGCATTAATCATAATCACGTACCTGGTATTGTTACGAAACAGAACAAAAACATTTAAAACATGCTTCTATCACAAAATCTAGACCAGTTCAAGAGTCATTGAACTTAGGTTGAGTAATATTACTAACTATTACTTGATCTAGACTAATATAATACCGCCACAGATTTTGTCTATGTTTGACCTAATCCCAGGGAATAATAGTCCAATTTGAATTGATTAATTCTATGTACGATGGCCAAAGGAGCAATCACCATTAATGTCAACCAGGGGCTAATTATGTTAAACTATTGCTATCAAATCATGCTATATTCTGAGATTTAACTCCTGAAACACATAGTTCAGGAGTCAGACCCTCATTAAAATAATATGTACAATTAAAAAATAAAGTTAATAAAAAATAACATTCAATTACAAAAATTCTAATTTCTGATTTCAATTTAAAAATATTTTTTTTATATATAATTAATATTAGATAAAATCAGAAATCAACTGTCACTTTATTTCTCTATAATTATGCCCAGTGACGTGCAGTTGATAAAGACAAAAATACGGTGTGTATTTTCTAAGTCATTCAGATAAATTTTTATCATATTATGTAATTTATAGTTTAATTTTTATATTTAAACATGGCATATAAACCCATTTAAGAAGCATTTTATTTTTATATTTTTTGGATGTGTAATATTTCACAAACGCCATCTTTCGATTAACGGTAGTATGAAGTATCATCGATAATTCCTGTGTTCGTATTTATTTATTCGAGATCAAAATAGTTTTCAACAATTAGCCATAAGTTTGAATAACTGTAAACAAATAATCAGATCAACAAGAATTAAAAAAAATGGTTACCGACTTCAAAATTAACCGTAAACTTAAATGACAAGAGAACACGATTAAAATTTCGGGCCCATGTGTAAGAAACGAGATATATTAAAACCTATGTTAGTATAGTATTTTAATGTATGCGGATTTAAATTCGAGTTTTGTCAAAGCATCGATAAAGTTATACTATGTGTTAACCTTGAAAACTGGTCACAGTATCGACAGGACAGGCTTTTGCTAGAGTCGATAAAATTGACGCTATCGCCTGCTTACTGTTTCTAGATGTCACTCTACTTTCATCGTCGATATTTTTACAACACTAATCATATTTTATTTGGCTTTTTCGTAGTCACGAGAATTTTTAACCTACTTCCAAAAAAGGAGGAGGATTTTAATTCGTCGGTTACTTTTTTATCTATGTTTACCGATTACTTGAAAATGGTTGGACCGATTTTGTTAATACTTTTTTTTTATTTGAAAGGATATAATTATAATAGTCTTAGATTGGTTCCATAGAATTTTATAAAAAATCCGTTTAGTACTTAAGTTTTAAAATCAAAATAATAAGATTACGTGTTTTGCTTTTGTAGTAGAAATTGTATTAATAAAGGTAAACGACAAAACATGTAATTAACAAAAAAAATTCAACATTCTAAAATAAAATGGAACAAAAACTTACTTTTTTACAAAAATATGAAAGGTCAAGGAAGTAAAATTAAATAATTATTTAAATATTACACATACATGATGTGTGAAATTACTTGCTTTGGGGGCTAATTGTGTAAACTATCGCTAACAAAATATATTACATTATTACAAGTGATTTTTTTTGTACTAAAACAGCTTTAACGGTCATTATGAAGCAGGTTTTAATACACAATTAGCCCAGTTCTGTATTCGTGGTATAATTATTGCAATACTATATAATCCACTAAATGGTGGTGGTAGATTCATTTCCTTGACGTTCAAAAAGAGAATGTAAATTCCTATTTTGAATAAAAACACTTTGATTTTGAAATTACACGAAGTATCTGTTAAATATTAAATTAATATCGAAATTAAAGATCGGCTCTAGTTCATTGACAACGTTCTGTCATAGGTGTATTATATTGTTTTACATTTGTTATATTTTATATTTTAAATTATGATTCAAAAGAGTTTATTTAAAGGAGTTCGCAACAGTGTCTTTATTACAATTATGAAAGTTGAATAAGAAGTTTATTCTACTACAATTCAAAAATGTGAAATGTGCGAGGATGGATGAATTTGTGTGTCGAGGTTTTTTCTTTTTCACTGAACAGATTTTTATGAAACTTGACAGTATAGTTTATAAATTAAAATAACACATGGGCTAGTTTTAATCAACATAGCACGAGCGAAGCCGCGAGCGTTACCTAGTCAGTTATAGAGTACAAACAACATCGCCCCAAGGTACTGATGAGGATACTTGTTACTGATGAGCTACTAAGGATATAATTTTATCACATACCCATTTATCACATGCTCCTCCAAATAATCTTAAAATTCCGAACTTCACAAATATGATCATCAATAGTTGGACGCTGATAAGCATTACTATGTCAAGCCACACACAGTTTATTTTGAGAAAATAGCGTCTAAAGATATCAAACCTATTCTTAATAAATTTATTCGAAGACGTATATAACCATCTTTTCTTTTCTATTTTGATAAAATGTTTAATAAATTAAAAGCAGAATTGTATTATAAACAGTTTTTCTAATAATAAGTTATTTAAATACAGATTTGTATAATAAAATGTTTTATCTAATATTAGGTTTTCAAATGTATGAGATTATTGCATATCGCAAAAAATGGAACACACTTAAATATTCTAAAACATTAAATTAAAACACTTGTTTCGTACTTATTTAGTTTAAATCACTTAAAAAATTTTTGAATAATCTATACTTAATATTACAAAGCTGAGGAGTTTATTGGTTCGTTTGTTTGTTTGAACGCGCGAATATCAGTAACGACTAGTTCGAATTGAAAAATAATTTTTATATTAGATAGTTTATTTATTGAGGAAGGCTATAAGCTATATTACATCACGCTACGACTCGTAGGAGCGAAGCAGTAACAATAAACGCGATTGAAACCGCAAGGAACAGCTAGTGTTAAATATGTAACGGATAATCAGAATACATCAATATCTCCGATATTTTTGTGGGTTGACACATTATTACTTATTAATTCAAACGACCAGTCGTTCGAAACTCGTATCGTTAGATCGATATAAACTTTTATTTCCGTTCCGTGCGTGATAGAGACCTTGAATTTTTAATAAGACACATCGGTCAGTCACAAAACTGTTGACAATATTTATATGAATATAAAATTCTAAACAACATTTTATTGAAGGACTTAACGGAAAATATTTCAAACTAGCTGACACACACATACGCACGCAGATATATATTTTAAACTATGGTATAAGTTACCATTTATATAGCAGACTAGCTGTGCCCGCGACTTCGTTCGCGTGAATTACAGAATGCTTGGCATGTCTCCTGCAAAGCAAGGTTATAATAGTCTGCGGTACTGCTCCAGAATGGAGCTTTTTACTTTGGATTTGGGAACTTTCTGGTGGTATTTATAAGCAGACACTAACTCAGATACGGTATTCCTCCACGGTTTTCACTATAAATGTTGAAGAAAAGTGTTTGGTGTTAGTCTTTGAAATTTCGACTGTAAAACAGTATGTTCCCGCCGAGGTCCTCCTTGTTATTATATATCGGGTGACTTTTTTAACTGGGCTTGATAGGCCAAATCTGGAACTATAAGAAATCGCCTAAAATACTTAAAGGAGGCTCGTGTCCGATTTTGAGAAATCTAAAACTGCATCATAAGTTTTTTTTGATTTCATGATTCTCCTGGCCAGGAATGGAGCCCACTAATTTTGAAAAAAAAAATTCATTCTGTATTATTGCACCACCTGTCACTTGTAAGGATCAACTTTTGGGAAGGAATTTAAGGAAAAGATTTATTTTTTTTACAAAATTACATTAAATCTTTACATTAATAAGAAGTTAAGTAATCGATTCTACACAGACATAAACAAATATGTGAGTAAATCACGGGTCCCGGTAAGTTTAGAAAGAAAGTCTACATTACTTCGAAAGATTTGTTTTTAGGTTGCATCAAAATGCTAGTCACCTACTAAAGTAAGGAAGAGTGTGAACAATACAATCGAAAATATATAAAATGAATAACTCACAGTAACTTCCTTTATGTTTGTCTATTTTTTCTATGTGAGCTATACAAAGTTGATAGAATGTGACGTTTGGTTTGGTCCCCCTCACCTACTCCGGTACCTAGGTAGGTTTAGATAATTCTTAAAAAAATTGATTTATTGAAATCTACATTTCGCTCGAATCGGCTATTGTACTCACCCGTTATTAGCGTTACAACATCCCGTTATAATTTTTAAATTTCACTTTTAGGTATGATCATTTTTTTGAAGAATTACTAAAGTTTTAATGTATAAATTTGATAGAATTTTGTAAAAAAATTGCCTTTTCTTTTTGTTGCAGTTAACTGTATACTATTACCTCCCTGAAGTCGATCCTTATAATATGTTACAGTATCAGATGGTGCAATAATACAGAATGTTAATTTTTTTCAAAATCAACGTGTTCGTTTCTGGCTAGGAAAACTTATTTTTCAAAAAACTAATGATAAAGTTTTAGTTTTAATCAAAATCGGCTCTGTGACTTAAATTATTTTTCGCTTTTGCTTATAGTTTCGGTTTTGTTCTATCATATCCAGTAAAAAATTTATTACCCAGTAAATATATTATTTGTTAAAATGATTATATTAATATAATATAATATATCTTCCCTATTTGAATCAGATATTATTCACTATTTCATTGGTTTCAATTTTGTTCCTTATAAAATTGGCTTTCTGCTAGTGAAAGTTTCATCAAAATCGGTCCAGCTGTTTCAGATATTAGCCGAAACAAACCGAGTGACAGATAGACAGACAAAAATTTTAAAATTGGTAATGTTGCTGTCAGTACCGTGTATACTTTCATATGCATTTATGTAAAATTACAAACAGACACATCAATTTTATTTATTTGTATAGATGTATACCTTCCCTTCTTAAATCGGAAAATGTTCATTACTTTATTGGTTTCTCCAATATTTTGTTATCGTGTAATTCTCTTTTTTACTTATTGATTAAAATAAATATATTTTTTAATATAAGTAGCCTAATTTAATCCTTATAATATTAGCTATAGGGACTGCTGTAAAATTTATTTTTCAAAAAACTAATGATACTGTTTTAGTTTTTATCAAAATCGGCTCTGTGACTCCTTTAATTATTTTTCGCTATTGCTTATAGTTTCGGATTTAGTCTATCATATCCAGTAAAAAAATTAACCAGTAAATTTATTATTTTTTTAAATTATTATATTTATATAATATATATCTTCCCTATTTGAATCAGATATTGTTCATTATTTCATTACTTTCAATTTTGTTCCTTATAACATTCGCTTTCTGCTAGTGAATGTTTAGTCAAAGTCGGTCCAGCTGTTTCAAATATTAGCCAAAACAAAATGAGTGACAGATAGACAGACAAAAATTTAAAAATTGGTAATTTTGTTGTAAGTACCGTTTATACTTTTTTATGCATTTATTTAAAATTACAAACAGACACACCAATTTTATTTATTTGTATAGATGTATACCTTCCCTTCTTAAATCGGAAATTGTTCATTTTATTGTTGGTTTCTACAATATTTTGTTATCGCGTAATTCTCTTTTTTACTTTTATTCATTAAAATAAATATTTTTTTTTAAATGAAAGTAGCCTAATCACGTAATGTTTTTAAGAACTTTTAGACTTTGTGATATTTCGTGATTTTTATCTCCATCCTCTTTCCTCTGGGCCTCACGTGATTAACGGACATCCCCTAACTGCGAGTAAAAGTCCTATCAAATATGTTTCAGCTGTTTCAGAAATTAGTCGTAAGAAACAGACTGACAGGCAAAAAATTAAAAAATGGATTTTTTGATGTAAGTACTGTATATACTTTCATGCATTTAGTGAAAAACATAAAATAATGTTCGATGTGAACCCTTAAATTGACATAACTTTTTTATTTATGAACCGATTGAAATTAAACAAACACTAAATGTTTAGTGAAACTTACTGCAATATATTAATGAAAATCTCATCTAAATCGGATAAGCCGTTCTGAGATCAGAGGGCACAAACGCACAGATAAACAGACAAACAGACAAACAGACAAAAATTCTAACAATTACTGTTTTGGGTTCTATTGCGTAGGTAAAGGCCCTCAATAATATTTTTTTTTCATATATCTTTCATGTACAGCCAGCGACCCGTTAGAATTTTATATATGTATAGATAGATTGATTAAAAAAGCCTAAAATAGAAGTAAGCCTAAGTCACTCCTTATAACATTTGCTAACTGCAAGTAAAAGTACCATCAAAATCGGTTCAGCCGTTTCAGAGGTTAGTCGGAACAACCAGATAGACAGACAGACTGACAGACAAAAAATAAAAAAATGTATTTTTTAATGTAATTACTGTATATAAAGTATATACATGCATTTAGTGATAAGCATAAAAAAATGTTCAACGTGATTCCTTAAATTGACATAACTTTTTTATTTATGGACCGATTGACATGAAACAAAGCCTAAATGTTAAGTGAAGCTTACTACGATATATTAGTGAAAACCGCATCTAAATCGGATAAGCCGTTTCTGAGATTAGCGTGCACAAACGCACAGATAAACAGACAAACAGACAAACAGACAAGAATTCTAAAAATCATTGTTTTGGGTTCTATTGCGTTGGTAAAGGCCCCCTATAATATTTTTTTTCATTTATCTTCCATGTACAGACAGCGACCCGCTAGAATTTTATTATTAGTATAGATTATGTTCATAGTATCTCATCATATCACTTGGATTTTCTTTTTATAACTATTTGAACTTCTTCGTGTCTTCTCGAACATACGTGTCATTGGCAGAATATGTTGCGCATTAGCAGCGCGATTGCATGCCATATTTAAAAAAAGTTACCACTTAATTTGACTTTATAGTCCTGGTAGATGACGGGGCAAAATATGGGTCTTCACTGAATACCTTTACTAGGTTGAGACTCTGTACTAGGTTGCTATTTGGTTATAATGTAATGGTTAAGTCAACAAATTTTTATTTTACTATTTTTATAAATACGATTCTGCGTGGGTAGTACTGCAATGTCAACGAGTTAAGTGTGTTTTCTTAAACTTCATATTTAGGTCACTTCCTTTGACCTAATATAGCCTAAAATAAAATCAGTTGATTTTTACAACGAAATATTAAAAGCCGTAAGTTAAAACCTTTTCAACTTTATTTATAAAATATTGTAGCAATCCATTTATTGCGTTTCAAAAATTAATTGAAAAATAATATTAAAGACTTATAAAAACTAACAATGGGTATTAAATTAAAAAAAAAAACATAGATACAATTACACTTGTTTTGCCAATTGCCACTTCGATTAAAATATCTACTTTTTAGCCACCGACCAAAAAATAGTGGTGTTAAGTTATTTGTGCATCTGAGTATCTGTGTGTTTGTGTTGTAACTCCCTGACCAATGGACCGACTTTGATGCGGCTTTTTTTGTTTGAAAGCTGATGTACTCGGATTTTTATTAGCTACAATTTATGAAGATCTGCTCAGACGATTGAAGGCTAACAGAACTTTTATGATAATTGAAATTATCAGAGTAGCTTCTGCTGTATAAATTTACTATACCATGACTCAAATTATAAAATGATTTAGAGATGTAACCTTGAACAAAATCATCTGGAATCAGCAGGATACACACATTATTGTGCTGTGACTTGGCGAAGTTATAACATAAGGACTGTGTTGGGACTCGTTATAATAGTCTCAATGAAAAGATTGTTGGTAGTTTTTTTTTAATTTTATATTTTAGAATATTTTTAAATGAATTTTTATTATTTTCTTGGAAAAAAAAAACACTATCATATAAAGCAACAAATGGCTGGATTCCTTTCGAAATCAGTAGGTTAGGAAAAATAAATTTTGTACATTACATTAGACGCAGTATTAGTTTCCATCAAAATTGGCTCCGGAAATAATTTAAGTATTTTTCGCAATTCGGATTTGTCCTACCGCGCCCAGTTTAAAAATTCACTCTGTGTATATAAATAGCGTACAAAATACGAACGAACATACTAACAATATTATTATATAGAAGACCAACTATAGTTCTGAACTTTTTGAACTCAAGTAAAACAGGTTCCTAATTACTTGGTAACGTGCTATTTATAATGGCCGGGTCCGCAAGACGCGCAGTCAGCGGTTAACAGCCAGAGTCAACTTTGCACGTCATAACTTTCCTATTTAACACCTTCTATTGTTATTTCGAATGGACTGTTTTATAAATGGGTACAACAGAATAGCTTCAATGACTTTAATTATTCCAGTCTACTGTGTTCTAAGTTCATCTCATGAAGTTAAATTAGACTAGATATTAGCCACTAGAATTAGGTTTAATTAAAAATCAAGCAATAATTCAAATAGAGTGTTTTTAACACTATAAAAAATGTGTTTTAACACTAAACACTTTGTTTGCGTGTGTGTGTGTGTGTATGTAGATGTGTATATGTTCGCAAAATAATACAAAAAATTAGTATAAGTATTACAATTTATACGCAATTTTCGATGATTAAGACATTAGCTGCGCCTCGCCATTTAACTTGCTTTTATTTTTATATATTTTTATATTTTGGTTGTATATTTAGTGCTTTGCTCCTTCACCAATAAACGGGTTATACAATGCAAAAATAGTTTTTTCAAATCAAATCAATACAGAAATTTCAGAGACAACAGAGATTTCCCACCACTTACAAATTTTAGCTCTTTATAATATTCCTCGTCGCGATTTCACGCATCATAAACCATAAGTATTGCCAATTCCTTTCAATATTGGGTCCAAAGTTTATTAACCTTTAACATATCAGATTCTTACTCACTTTTCAAACTGGTATACAACAGTACAAAGAATTACTGTTGAGCATAAATGTAACTGGTCAGTGTGTGTATTCACCCAGGCAGGTGAGCCCTTTTTATTTTTAATAGCGGGGATCGTACCGAACGATACTTGAACCACGAAAAACGATCCGCGAATAAGGAGCTTAAGAAGTACTTACTCTAAGGCTAAAATTTCACTTATAAATTTTTCTTTCAGACCTTCGTAAGATTTACATAAGTTATTTCTCATTGTTTTTTACCTGCAAGAATTTACTGTCAGTGCCTTATTTTTGATATTCATAGCTTTCGTGACTACTTACGATATATCTGTTACTAAGTTACAGAGTTGTTATCATCACTCTCGGGAGTAAACCTTACGAACGTATTCTCGTCTAAGATCGTCGTCCATTTACACGATTCTGCTTTTGCGAAGTAAAATATGAACATTCCAAAACAATCTTTACGTCGAGTACGACTTTGAACTTGTTTTAGAACGTATAAATTGACGCTGATAAGCAATAATGTGTCAACTCATAAAAGATTAGAGCCGAGATGGCCTAGAGGTTAGGATACGTCGATCTCAACCGATGATCGGGGGTTCAAACCCCGGCTAGCACCACTGATTTTTCAAGTGCTAAATTAGTATTTAAATTCATCTCGAGCTCGGCGGTGAAGGAAAACATCGTGAGTAAACCAGCATGTGCCGGGAGAAATTCTGACACATGTGGAGTGGAGCAGCGTGGTGGATTAAGCTCTTAACCTTCTCCTTAATAGGAGAGGAGGCGTTTGCCCAGTGGTGGGATATTAGCAGGCTGTTACTTTTTTTTACTTTTCATAAAATATTAATTTCGAAGACATTCTTGTATTATAATAATGCGTCACGTCTTTAACATTCTTCAAAAAATGTTAAAAGTAGTTAAACTACATAAGTACGGAAAAAAGTATCTTAATTTTTGATTTGAATATTGAAGTGTGTTCAATATTTTGCAATATACAATAATCTGATATATTTGAAAAACTTATTATTATATAAAACTTTTTGGTACACCAATCTCCTTGTAATTAATTATACCTTTTATCAAAATAGAAAATAAGATATGGATGGCTGGACGGCATCAAACTAATTTATTAAGAATAGGTTCGACATCTTTAGAAGACATTCTCATAAAATATACTCCGTTTGGCTTCACGTAGTATTGCTTATCAGCGTCCAAATAGTAATTTAGGTACATTTTACAATGATTACTCATTTCTACTGCTCTTGTCGCGCGTTATTTGCAACTGTGTTTATCACCAACTGCCTCTCGCAGTTTCACTCGCGTTTGTGGTTACTGCTTCACTCCTATGAATCGTAGCGCAATGTAATAGCTTATATATAACCTTCGTGAATAAACGGGCTAACTAACGCAAAAAGAATTATTCAAATCGGATGAGTAGTTTCATAGATTACTTATAACTTACAAACAAATTTTGTCCCTTTATAATATTAGTATAGAAATATAGATCACGACCTTAAGAGTGTTTCTTCGTGATTTTTTTTTTGTTGTGAAGCAGCGTACTTCAAAGGCAAAATTTCGTTTATTTGGCAGCCTTGATATTCCTATTGCACTTTTTTATTTTTATAAATGATTTTTTTTGTAAATGTTTAATTCTATCAGACCAATCTGAAAGTGTATTACCTTTTCAAATAAAAGCAGAGTTTTTAAAATCGGTTAAGAAATGACGGAGTTCTGAGGTAATGAACATTAAATAGACGCTACGAATTGTGAACCTCTCTCTTGTTAAAGTCGGTTAATAAGCTTCAATATCACAGCATAAATTCACAATTTAAAAATCAGAATCGTATTTATAACCAAACGAGTCGCTAACTAGTTATTTTATGTGAGAATTCTGAATAGTTATTTACATAATACTATTATTATTTAACACTTAAAAAAAACACGGCTTTATACAAGATGTAAGTTTTTTTTATTTTCGTAGAATATCAAAATTATTTGAGGAAAAAAAACTCAATAATATTTTTAATAAGCAACTTCTGGCTCACTCTCAAGTCTATAATCTAAATTAAATAAAAAAACTATTTTTAGTTTCCTATTGTATGCCTTAAAATGCTTATTTCTTTATCTTTGGTACAAAAACCAACGATGAAAAAATGGGTGGATTTTCCATAACCATTTCATTTCATTAATTTTATCAATATTCCACGCGGAATTAGTCACGAGCGAAAACTAATACATACTTAGGAAAGAATTTACTCTTATATTAGGAAATAATTTACTCTCAGTGCTCGATGTACGATATTCACAGCTTCTGTAACTACGTATCTGTTACTAGGTTACAGAGTTGTTTTACATCGCTCATGAGAGCAAAACTTACATAACTATACTTATATAAAAATATAAGTTTATAACGATGGATAGTTTCCCCTTTCGCGCCAAAATGTAATGAACAGATTTTTATGAAGTCTTATGGTAGTAAAGCTTACACATAAAAATAACTTATAGATTTATTTTCAGCAATTTTATACGTTCCAATAATACATAGGTTATTTTTTAACAATCTTATACGTTAAAATAACACATAGGCAACTTTTTATATATTGTTGACAAAGCTGAAGATGCAAGCGAGTTTTTAATAGTACAGAGTTTTGTATTTACTAGACCCTGTTTGTTTTTTTTAAATGCGTCAACCTTTAAAACGGATTTTAATTACCACTACGGCGTAATATAAGGTAATTAACGAAAAAAAAATCGAATGCATTGTTCAATGTTAAAATTTTGAACTAAATTAAAAACACGTTTAAAATATCGCAAAATTAAAATAATTTTTAAAACCAATTTTATGTTCTTTATATATTTTATACACGAAACCATTATTGACCAGTTATTTATGATTCGCGGTCAAAAAATCTTGTATCGAGTCACAATAAAATTAAAACATCATGATAAATAAAACCGGTCAAGTGTGAGTCGAACACGAAAGGTTCCGTCATTATTATAACACTGTTCACTGTGCTTAAATGAAATATGTAAACATTTAAAAAAACACACCTTTACTGGTTTTTAGCCCCCAACGCAAAAAGAGGTGTTTTATAATTTAACCGCTATGTGTGTCTCTCTGTGACACCGTAGCTCCTAAGCGAGTGAACGGATTTGAATGCTGGCTTTTTTTTATTTTACAGAGGATTTTCTAACGATGGTCCATAGAGATGTTTGTTGAGAGCCTCAATGAATAGATTTTTTTTTCTTAATTTTCTATTATAGTCAATGATTGTTATTTGTTTTTATAGTGGCAAAGGAACACAGTTCGTGAATATTTATGCTACTAAGCTTCTCTACGTCAAAAATTTGACGTGGAAAAGCAAATTTTTAAGCGACAGCAACTATTTAACAGTTTATTAATTTATACATAGTTTTTTTTGTCATCCAAATCATTTTTCAACTGAATTCCAAAAACGTTCTCAATTTTTTTTTGTACACTAACCTTACGTAATATCTTCGCTGAACGCGAGTCGATTGTATTGATTTTTTGTATCTTGTAGGTTTATTTTTATTAATAACTAGCAAACGGATCACCTGACGATAAATAATCACCGCTATCTATGGACATTAGCAACACCAGATGAGAAGAAAATGCGTTACCAGAAATAAAGAATAAGAGATGATGGAGACTTAAAAGTGAGAAAAGGAATGAGACCTCCCCTAACTCTTTCCTCTGAAATGCTTAATCTTGTCTCGAGTAAATATTGACCAAGAACGGATAAAAATTATAAGAAACAGTGGAATAAAATGAACCTGCAGCAAAAGTCTAACAATTAAGTATTGTATCTTACTTGGAGTACCCATCTTAACAGGGACCGTTCGTTCCAAAAACATTTTCTCTCTTTTCCTTAGACCTTATTTATTATAGCGTACTTATCATCTATCCTACTCTTTCTTATGATGATATTCATAACTAAGAAAAAGACAATTCATTAGAAGATATATTGAGACTCCTTGTTCCCGTCCATAAATATATTCTTAACAAAGATAATCAGTATTCATAAAATCCGCACTACTTTACCTCGAGTCCAATTTGCTTCTGGCTTATGAATAATTTTTAAACTTTCAAGACTAGAACGAGACTAAAACTTGATTATAATTTGTATTGTATTTTCATATTCTACTTAAAAGATCTCTTGTTCGTATTTCAACCTTAAATTATAGAAAAAGAATACTAAGAAAAGCATAAATTTTAATAATGTAGTACACAAAAATTAATGTTCTTAATATAAATAGTTTGACAGACAGATTGGCGCAGTGTTCACTGGAAATGACTGAAGCGCTAGCGAGTTCGATCCCCGCTCAAGGCAAACGTCTGTATTGTTCATAGGGATGTTCGCCGTAGTCTGCGCGTTTGTGTGATTCCGGACACACGACATAGGATCATAAGACCCTAATGGAGGTTCGTTGAGTGTGATGCGTTTATTTCTTGTCATTTATTTATTATTGTTTGTTTGTTCGTGTAATCCGATTGCAATGAAATAAATGTTAACTTATTGTTTCCACTTGTGAGAATGTTATAACCTGGTTATAAAAGTACTATACCTTACTTCCAGTAAGTAGTACGCGGTTTCAACCGGCCAAACAGAAAAATATATTTTAGACTTACATCCAGCAAAACAAATTATATATTATCGCGAGCAAAACTGCGAGTTAAATTTAGTATTAATAATAACAATAAATCCAATATATTCTGTTGCTTTTATTTTTATTATTCTATTACATATCGTTATGAGAATATAAACCCATAACTATGAAGTCGAGCAGAATGTGTATTAATTAACATCAAAAACTAATTTAGATGTAACTATATTTTCCTTTTTTTCTGAGTTAATTCTAGTTTATCTACTATGATTAAAACTGCACAGAAAGATGTTACCAGAACAGAGCTCTTAGAAGCAAACAAATACTTAAGATACAGTTACAATATAACATACATTTTAACATCAAATATTTACAAAATTATGCGTGTCAAATAAATTATTCAATTCGTTAGCAATTTTTATGATTACTGGTCGTAAAATGCACACTTGAATGAGTTTCTGAAGTATATTGTAAGTGCTAAAACTGTTCTTTTTTTATGACGCACTTAGTCGGTAGTTGCTTACTTATGTACTTAATAAAACAAAGAGCAAAGAGTAACTTGATGATAACTATGTTAAGTTTAAGTTATACTTCAATATGCGTGTAAAAAATAATCATTTATACTTGATTTATCTATGTCTGATTCTTTCTCAAAGAATTTATAAATAAATTAATACGAAATAGTGTTTACCCAGTGATCGAAATTTAGACACAAAAGTTTAAATATTGGCTACAGATCATTATGTGTCAATAAAAATTAAGCCTTACTGTACATTATCGAAAAATTCTATTAGAAAATTCATAGACATGAACTACCAATGTTTCAATTTATAAATTTAATTGGAGCATTTTATTAATTGGAGCACATATTTATTTACACTTATGTTACAATGAAGAAGATTTGATTGTTTGTTTTCATTGAATAGGCTCCGAAAAAGGCATAAGAACCTTACATTATCGCTGATAAACACAGGCTATGGAAATGTATGATTTTTAAAAATTTTCAAAACGTAATACCTAATTGGGTTGGATAACTAGTATATATAAATTAAAACTTTCTGCTTTCTGTCTCTATATGGACGTTAACTATGCCCAAAAAGCAGTAAAGAGCAATAACTATAAACGATATGCGCGGGTGCAAAATTAACATGGATAATGAAACTGTGATGCGCTCCTAACACATAATTAAATACGATATTTTCTTAACTCAATGAACTTAGCAACTTACAACAAAAGTATTGAGTTGGCGTTCTATGAAATCGTCTCACGGAGTAATTATTAGCAAAACAATTTAAGTCTTAAAAAAATTATTTTGCTCTTATTCCTTTAATTAATATCATGTTTATTGTAGGCGTGTAATCACTTAATTGTTATTTAAAATTACACTGTATGACGTCACCGTTGTTATTTTATAATGTAATTCCCATGTCATTTTTTTAATGGATTATACTGATTTGCAAAAATGTTGTTATTATATGTAAATACGTTATCTAAAAATAAACAAAAATAACACATATTTAAGTTACATGTACATACAGTTATACGTATTATATATTTTAAACTTTCGCGATTTATATTATTCATATTTAATATAACGGGTCTTATCGCGATAACTAATGGTAGTAATACCTTTTTATTGCCCGACGTTTCGACGAAGTTACATTCGCCGTGGTCACGAGCTGACTGGTGTACCGCGCGCCCTCCGGCGACGAGTGCGCGAGTTTTCTTCGCCTACCCTCACAATATTAATATTGTCTTTACCGTTATTATAATGCTGGGAGCACATCACACTAACACAATCGGTTCGCGCGAACATTGTTCGAGGTACTTCACTTTTGTTAAATTTATTTATCACCGGGTTCCAAGCGGCCGACAATTTAAATCCGTCATCGCGATTGAAGGTTTTATGTTTTTTAATTTCAATTGCTTCCCGTACTAAGCGGCAATAATAATTTTTGTCCGTCGAGAGAACCTTTGGGTCATGAAGCTCAATCCAATGGTTTGTTCCCGAGTTTAACAGATGGTCAGCCACTGCGGATTTTTCAGTCTGTCTGTTTTTCACCGCCGCTATGTGTTCTTTGACCCTATCCGCTATGGTACGTTTAGTTTGGCCAATATAAGAAGTGCCACAGCTACAATTTATCTTGTATTACCCGATATCCATTGCGTTAAAAAACGCAATGGATATCGGGTAAGTGATAGTATTAAACCACGAGGTAGGAAGGAAAAACAACCGGAGGTTAGCCGTCAACCAGCATTTCTGCCATACGTCAAGGGAATAACGGACAAAGTTGGAACGATATTGAAGAGTTACTCCATCAAGACCGTATTTACCCCTTTGACAAAAGTCTGTAAATGCTTACGCACGCCGAAGGATGTCATCCCTTTTCAAACGCCGGGTGTATACAAGATAAATTGTAGCTGTGGCACTTCTTATATTGGCCAAACTAAACGTACCATAGCGGATAGGGTCAAAGAACACATAGCGGCGGTGAAAAACAGACAGACTGAAAAATCCGCAGTGGCTGACCATCTGTTAAACTCGGGAACAAACCATTGGATTGAGCTTCATGACCCAAAGGTTCTCTCGACGGACAAAAATTATTATTGCCGCTTAGTACGGGAAGCAATTGAAATTAAAAAACATAAAACCTTCAATCGCGATGACGGATTTAAATTGTCGGCCGCTTGGAACCCGGTGATAAATAAATTTAACAAAAGTGAAGTACCTCGAACAATGTTCGCGCGAACCGATTGTGTTAGTGTGATGTGCTCCCAGCATTATAATAACGGTAAAGACAATATTAATATTGTGAGGGTAGGCGAAGAAAACTCGCGCACTCGTCGCCGGAGGGCGCGCGGTACACCAGTCAGCTCGTGACCACGGCGAATGTAACTTCGTCGAAACGTCGGGCAATAAAAAGGTATTACTACCATTAGTTATCGCGATAAGACCCGTTATATTAAATATGAACAGTTATACGTATGCAAAATTTTAAGGCTTGGTGGACTTTGGCCTAGCATAAGATTCTGTTAACTGTGGGAATATGAGATTTTGATTTTTTTATTTATTTGCACCATGTTTTGTGTAATGAGAACTGCCTAGTATATGAGCTATGTAAATTGTAAAAATATTAGATTTTTTTGTCACTTGGAGCATTCGTCTGTAACGTTACAGCGATGAAACAGCTGAGTATTACAGGGCAACCTGTCATTATAAAATTTTATTACCCGTGACACAATGTGTAAGATTAATGTCCATTGTAAAATTAACTGGAAGCTAATTGAAATAAGGTATTAAAACAGGCCATATTATTAAAAAATAAAGGAGGAGTTTAAATGCAAAAATCAGAATGTAGCATTTTGTTGTAGCTACAGATTAATATAATTTAAAAACGAGCGAACTCTCAAAAATGAAGTAAGATTGTTTTTCATAGCCGCAAATTCGTTTATTAGTGAGAAATTGTAACGTAATGTACAAAATCGAATCATAGTTTTTAAATTAGTGATGAGGAAGCACTTTACGATTTAGCTAGTTTCGTCTTAATGCGATATTTTTCTTATGTTTTTACAAATGAGAGTTGGTAGTACATAAGCTGTATTGTATATGGTAATCACATTAGATTATTATGTGCTATTGTACATGCATACGTTACTAAAGTCATTAATCACCCGTTATGTTAAATACAAGCGGAATATGTCTCAGCTATTTACTATTACCGTATAATATAACTTAATTACACACTAACTGTGACAAACACTTCGACTTTATAATCATACTAGATTATATTATAAAGAGATGCTTTGTTTTTTTGTTGTGTGTGCATTTGTTGTAAAAAATTCAATTTGTATAAATTTTTACCTTTCAGTGACCGTAGTAATAGCTGTAACATATATTTTATGGATGTTTAGACTACTTGCCCCTTTTACAAAATAACTTTACTGCCACATGTAATAATTTTATTATGCTACCATTTTGACTTTACGGTAATAGAAGAACATGTGCAATACGTATTTTTAATACCTCACCTCTTCTATTAAGGAGAAGGTTAAGAGCTTTATCCACCACGCTGCTCCACTGTGGATTGGTAGATACAAAATTACAAGGAAGTTTTGCTCTTAAACTTACATAAGATTTACATAAATTATTCATAATTGCTTTTACATCTGAAGGACTTGATTGTCAGTGAAATATTTATTGAAACTCACAGCTTACGTATAGTTTCTTAGATTACAAGGTTAGTAGTTTAAATCAGTTACGAGAATATAACTTAGAAATATAATATTCGCCGTAAGTTACTTATGACGTATTTATAACAAGATGAAGTTAAAAAGTAAAAAAAGCACGATCTACTCATTAGGACCATTTCAACGAGCCCTATCACGATTTTCTGCTGTCAGTTGGAAAGGAACTGCGTATTCTTGTGATTCGAGATTATGTAGCAATAATAGGTCAAAGCTATGCAATTATGTTATTTTGATACCATTCACAGTACACTAAATTTTTAGTAGATTAAACCAGTATAAGTTGCTCTGATCCTTTTAACAACTAATGATAACCTTTAAACGTTTAAACAGATCTACATTAATTAAATAAGTATCATATAAATAGATCGCCATTTTGCGGTACAATTACAGGGCAACATTGAATTAAGAATTGTGTTTTAACTGCAGTTCTTTTTTTATATGTGTGTTTTTAATTAAGTTATTTCTATCTTCTATTATTTTGTACTTGTAATGTAGTGCCAACAAATTAATGTTTTTTTATTATAATTATATATGCAGTTATACTATTCAAATACATCACACTGGGATCTTTACGAGAAATAGACTATACTTTTATCTAAGTTTGAGAAATGAACACCCTGAAAATAATATATTTCAGGGCAAAATGAAAGAAATATTACAAGGATAATTTTCCTTACTATTTAATAATTTGTTAATATGTCCATTTACCTCCATACATTTCTGCATGCAGATGGATATGACATAATAAGTCTTAATCGACTGTCACTTTTTATCCGAGATTCAAAAAAGAGAATGATCTTAATTCCGTGGGAGACTTTGTTTTATTATATGTACTTATTTTCAACGATTACTCGAAAACGCCTGCACCGATTTGGTTAATTTAATTCACTTTTTATTTGAAAAGGTGTAGGATTAGTCCCATAGATTTTAAGTTCAAAATAGGTCCAGGCTTTGAGTTTTAAAATCAAAATAACTTGAATAAATTTGTCTTTCAAGTTACCGAAATTAAGAATTTTGCTTTTCAAGTCAGTTTCTCATTTTGAGCTAGTCTTGTAGCAATAACTTCAGGCTCCCCTGCGAACGTATTTTATGAATGACCCCCAAAAGCGTATTGAGGTCGTGTCTGTAAATTAAATATTTTATGAAATCATTAATTGTTATCGGGACCATTAATTTAATAACAGCAAGTTATATTTACTAATACTTTTGCAATATTATCCTTCGGTCTTTTCCGTGGACTTTCACGCGAATCAAAAGTATGTATATGTAATATATATTTTGTTGGTAATGTTGTAAACTAAAAACAATAAATAAATACTATTTTCTGTCAACAGTGTCAAGATAAAAATATATAAATATATACGAAAAAACGTAGTTTAATACATTTGACTGTTTCGCTATTTTTTTAAAGTAAAGTGTATTTTTTCTCTTGTATGTACTTTTAGTACACCAAAAATTATAATACCAATCTGACTGTGACTATATATATATTACTTTCAAAATTGTCTTCTAAACGTTATATGTATATTTTTTTAATAATCTTACTATCTTATCCTACTATATATGCGAATTTAAATGAATATGTTAGTGAAAATAGGTGGATATTTGGATGGATAGATGTTTTATAGCACCTAATATAGCTTAGACACACAGACTACTTTTTACCAACATACCATGTTAACGAAGCCGAAGGCGCAGGCTAGTGGAAATATAAAACAATTCTTTAAGGCTATCGAAAATGTTAACTTTTCATCAAACACGACTTTAAATTAACAGACACGGATCCTATTACTAATAATAAAAACTCATAAACCAATTATTTGTTATTCAAAAACCATTTATACCATTACCATAATAACAATTTAAATGCCAAGAATTTAAATTACTGCATAAAATGTGCCTATATTTGTGAATAGCTAACGTTTAGAATAATACTTACTGATTGGGGAAGAACATTTTGCTTAAACATAGCTTTTGTTAATTTTTATTAAGCACAAAGAATAATTAAGTTTATATCATGTTATATACCTGTATGAAAATTAAAATACAATAATATATACCCATAATACAATTATATATACCCACGAGCAAAAACTAGTGTTACCATTTTAAATATTAAAATCTCATAAATACACACATGTACAATTTTGCAATCAATTTCGATATTGCAAATACTATTTATTCGGCTTTAACTAGCATAAAAATTTAAATCATCACCCCGAACATTATTTGTTTACTCTTTCATCACGTTTCATTTTGTGACGTTATTTTATTAAGGTCAGTTATTTAAACAAACTGTAATATTTATTCAATTAATTTAATATTATTCTTTTATATTAAATTAAAGGTTTATTGTGTTTATTTAATACGTGTTTCGAAAGCGAACTACACTGTTCGTACTATCCCATTCGTGAAAGTGTCTGTATTGTCCTTTTAAGAAAAACTCAGTCAAGTGTAAGTTACTCTTACGTAACCATTGGTCCGTACAAAGAGCTTAAATATAAGTTTTTCTGATGTAGTAAATAATGATCTATTTTTTATTTTCAAACACTACTCAATTATTATAAGCTTACGTTACTTTTAGAATTAATGAATATAGAAATATTTATTTTAAAAGTCAAATACATATTATTTACACGTTAAGAAGAAGCCTATATTAATGTTCAATATATCTCCCGTGTGATAATTTATTTTTCTATCTCCTCGTTTTAGTTAAATCTTTAGATAATTACGTTATAATCATAACCACTAACTTCAATCCTCTATGCGACGACTTTACCAAATTTTATGACAGACAAACAGACAGACATAATTTTAAACTTGAAAATCATGTCATTTAGATTAAAAAAACTACAACCAGCACTCCTCGTATTCCGTTTTCATATGCTCTACCATTAAACTGAACGCTTAATGTAAGGTAAGGGTAGTATGCAAACTGTATTTTGCAATAAACAAAATACAGCGCCATCTATAGCGAAACGGTTGACACTGTTATTCGCGGTTAATCTTAAAACGCAAACGGTACAGTATACGAACATACATTTTACAAACTTACATTTTTTATATATTTCAAACTTTCGCGATTTATGCTATTCATATTTAATATAACGGGTCTTATCGCGATACCTAATTGTATAATACCTTTTTATTGCCCGACGTTTCGACGAAGTTGCATTCGTCGTGGTCACGAGTGGTCGTGAGTCAGCTCGTGACCACGACGAATGGAACTTCGTCCAAACGTCAGGCAATAAAAAGGTATTACTACCATTAGTTATCGCGATTAGACCCGTTATATTAAAAATTACATTTTTTTTCTGTTCGTGCCACGGTCTCTAATCGAATGAGTGTCGCTTATAACCACCACACTACAAGATTTTCAAAATATTATTTCTGTTAATATTTATCATTGTACATCACTACAGCCATTTGATGTATAATGCGGATATACATAGTCTCAGCTACTTCCGTAATATACAGTTTTCGTCACAGAATTTTCCTGTACGCCAAAACACGAGACGAATTATAAAAGCTTTACATTTTCAAAATATTTGGTGTTGTTTGGCCAGTTTACCTCGGTTGAAATGAACCTACTTTTAAAGAATCCAGAAGTGTATAAGACTTCGGATTATGTATGTTTCCATTTTTCAACTCTTGCAATAATATATCGCCAGGTCCTTCATGTTCACATCAACATCTCTTTGCTAAGCATCCAGGCCATATATTAGTCCCGTTAACACTACATATTACCCGTGAACCTAGTATGTATCTACTTTTAATGTACATTAATAAATAATAATGAGACATTCGATTAAAAGTCCACGTCTTTATTATACAACTCTTAGATAAATTAATATCGCCATATTCTCTTTCTTAACATTAAAAACCCGTTGCTAGACAACTCTCCAAGTCACGTATCAGGCCAATAAACTTTACTTTTTACTAACTTTAAAATTTAAAAATTCATTATGGTATGAATGTTAGTAATGCATAAATTATACTCTATGCGAATGTTCCGTCTTTTGAATAATTTCTTACGCACTGTTTTCACACGGAGTTTAGTTCCCATGTAGACCCAAGGAATAAATGAATAATTACTATTATTAAGTGCTTCACACTTGAGATCATATGATCTTGTATCAGGATTCGGAAAGCACACACAGACATAACAACCCAGACTACGACAAAAATCCGAATCATCTATAGAGACGTTTGGCGTGAGCTCGGACCGTTGCAGTGACCACTGCGCCAATCTGTTGTCAATTTATATCTATAAAATTAAAACTGACTGGCTGATATTTAACTGAACGATCGATCAACGCAAAGCTGAAATCAATGAGTCTAGAAACATGAAATTTTGCAAAAAACGTCCCTTTCGTCGTTTGTCCATTTATAGGTACAACAACAGTTATATTTAAAGTCGGTTATATTTTTCCACGAAAACAAATTTTAGAGTTCCGTACCCCAAAATTGACAATAAAATATTTTTATCACGCCCACGTCATCCGTCCGTCTCTTCATCTGTCACCTTTTAACCGTAATCAAGCTCACTCGGTAACAAGCAAAATAAATAAGGTTGTCCACGTATAAAAAAATTGTTAATGCTATATCTTTGGAACAGTAAAACATAAAAATTCTCAAGTAAAACAAGTTGAAAACCTAGCAGATGACAATAATACGAAACCCTCTGTCGATTCCTATTTGCGCTGTGACGACTTTAAACTTCATTATAATAAAATTACAAATAGATAAAAAACATTTAAAAAATACGAAAAGCAATACTTAAAAATATCTATCGATGGCAAACATATTTTTACTAAATCTGTTCGAAAAATATAAATCCAGGGACGTCAATTATTATTTTTATATTGATAAAAGGTATATTAAATTAAAAACAAATTACTATAATTGAAAGTTTTACCAAATAATGTTTTTCAAATAAACAATGATAATATTATTGTATAAATTTCAAAATATGTAAGGCATTTGAAATTCGAAACATTAAATTAACAAACATTTTCGTAGGTACTTATTTAGTTTAAACGACTTAAAAAAATTAAATAACATTAAATAGATTATCCGAATATATCAATATCTCCGAATTCGACTTTTTGTGGGTTGACATATTTTTGCTTATCAGCATCCATATATGGACCGTTTATTTTGAAAGTTGTGTAAGTCCATTTTTGAGAAAAATGAGCTATCACGTTATTCATGCTTAATTTAATTTAATTTTTTATATATACATATAACTAGTCCGTGTTTAATTTCTTAAAAAAAAAACATGTGTTGTATAACTTAAAATCGGTCGGTAAATGAAATTGCATAATCATCGATAATTAAAGTGGTGTAAATCTGATTGACAGAGGTAGGTGGCATAGCAGATGAATGCCGATCACTGTTTTATTATTTTTCATTTATTTTATACTAGCTGTGTCTCGCGATTTCAACCGCGGACGATTGATATTTTTTCCCCTCTGTTTTTCCACTTTTCGTAAGTTAAATGATAGATATTAAAAAATTAGAGAAATGTATTAGAAGATGTACAGCGCATAACTTGTGAGAAGATAAATAAATACGACAAAACTGTATGACTCCGTATCTTTGCCCGTTTTTGGCGAATTAAATAATAAAAACAACAGTAGCGCCATCTTTTTGCAGAATAATCCGCAATCTTATTACGATTTTTTTAATTCTATATATTATTTGGGAGATGAATTTTTAAATAAAATCTAGCCTATGTATTCCAATTCATACTCAACTGTGTATTAAATTTGAAACTGATCTATTACGTACTTTTGGCGATACATTTACCCAATAAAAAAAACTTACAAACTTTCATACTTATAATATTTATGTTAAAATTTGAAAAAATCCTGGAGCCTTTTTACCAAAATGCCAGACCTATTACGTACGAAAAACGTAAAGACATGAAGCAGTTACTACCATATATACCTCCGGTGCATTATGCATATTTTGAAACAATACCACATGCAGCGTATAAGTAAATTCTTGTAATAAATATCTTGTAATGACAATATAATTGTCGTCTAAAATAAAATTTTATGTATCGTTATGCGTGTTTGTAAACAAAATTATATTAAAATGAAGTATATTTTAAACGATATTTGATTTTTCAAAATTGGAATTAAACGATTTTTACAATTGTCCAATTATGAAAGTGGTGTAAGTACATTTACAGCACATAAATATGTGTTATCGTAGTCTAATTAGCCAAAAACAAATTTATATAAACAAATTAAATGTTGATAAAACAAAGAAACAATGCCAGACCTCATATGATTTGTCTGTATTTTTAAATCAACAAATATATTAATCTTTAATTTTCTCGAAGCAAAAGAAAATGGACTTACACCACTTTCAAAATAAACGGTCCATGTATTATACATGTACAAGAGAACTGTTCGTTCAAATGTATTAAATGAAGTTTATTTGCGTCATTGTTTGCGAATAATTACTGTTTATATTCCTCCACCGTTGTCTCAGTCCTACGTATAACAATCGGTAAACAAGGGCCAACGTGTAGCAAAAGACTGTTTCTGTATAATGTGTTATGTGCAGTGCATGTGCAAGTCGATAGAATGCTATAAATACTATTCATAAGCACTACGTTATTGTACTGTTGTGTATACAAATTGTGTATTAACAATAACAATTTCAGTGTTATATAGTTTATTTTTTTTTAAGAAAACGTTTGATTTTCTTTTAATTAGTTATACATATAATAAGAATAATGCTTCAGTTTATTGCGGAACAACTTATTTTGAAATTAAATATGTAGTTTGCGAAGTTATAAAATTATTTTTTCAACGCTGAAGGGGACAAAGTAAAGGAAATAAGATGAATGTTCTATTTTAATAAGACTTTTAAAAAAGGCAACTAACTTCAAAAATTAAATACGTAATTTTACTTGGTTATACTTTACCAGTTACTTTGATTTAAAACCAAATAACTTATAAACCAATATTGTAAAAAAAATTATGGGACCAATCTTGAATCATACTTTCAAATTAAAAAAAAAAATCGAAATGGATTAAGAAATGACTGAGGTAACAAACATTAGTAAAAAACATACGCTACGAATTTTAATATTATCCATATGTACCAAAACTGACCAGAGGAAATTTGAAGAAATAATCATACTGATAAAGCTAGAGTTTACAGGTGCCGGAAATCTGCTTCAAATGTTATTTATTTAAAAAATTATGTTATCCTTGTTCAAATACAAGTATTTTATCACTAATTTAATTGGTACATTATTATAAATTGGGATAGTAATTAACGTAGAAATTCTCAACCATTTTATCACCCTTGAAGTAAATTGAAATCTACTTAATTAATTACAGTGGAAAACCTTTTTCAATGTTAATTCAATTTGCATTTTTGAGGAAAACTCTCGTTTATAAACAATCACCTTTTAATTTTATTCATTTTACTGGTTGATTGAACAGCAAAATTGTTTGCAATTTTTTTAATATACGAGGGAAAATGGTTAGGTGTACTAGGCGTACATAAAATATGTGGATAATTAACCCATGCTCGTTAGACGTTCCTAAGCATATCCTTATCCTTAACACGTCAGGTCAGACTTGTTCTTAACAGCTAGTCTTTTACAGTCTTACTTATAATAATTCATTAACATTGAATTGTATTCTTTAACACTTAATCCTTATTATGTCATAATGCTAATTGACTTCCGGATATAATGACCATGGTAACTTATTAAAACACTTAATTTAATCGTGTCATTACATTTTATCATAAAAATATTACATTATCTCAACAAAGTGTTACTTTATATTCGAAATTAAAAACCAAAGACATTAACAACTATGTTGTCTTAACTACGATATCGATCAAGATAATTAGCAAAAATTTAAATTTAAATTAAAATTCTAACGATTAATAAGGAGAGTAATATACGAATAACAATGGATAATACTCACTTTTCAAAGCCCATCTCTTGTTCAAGATGAGCCCATCCAGAAACCTATAGCCCTGTTCCCTGCAGGATTTCTCCCTCACGTTCGCAATAGCACTTGTTAGCGATAATAAATCACTAGCGAGAACCACAGAGGAGGCGTAATCTGGGGACTCATCTACCGCGTTCACTTTTTCCGGCGCCTCACTTTTTCCAGCACCGTCATCATATACATTATAACCTAAATCCTTATCTGGTAACTTTTTAGAATCGTACAAATCATGTTTTATCTTTTCCGATAGCTTAGCAACTAAATCTCTATCGAGACCTAAGTTCTGGACGGTCCTGTTCAATCTAGCTATATCCCGAGGATCTATGTTTCCGCTAGAGTTTAAAAAAGTGGTCAGTCGTTTTAAAACTTGTTGGTCGGTGTGTGTTTCGTTAGGGGATTTGTGCTCGATGGCGGTCACCGCGCACGCGATCGTAAGTAACGCTCCGAATGAGATCATAGTGGAGGCGTGCGTACGCGCCGCTTCTGTTTATCGACTGATGCACAACCTTTGGGGCTTGATCAATGAAATTGACTAAGTCAGCGCTTTGTCCGCATAGTGTCCTGTGACCATTACCCTATTATAATTGCTTCATTGTTCGATTGTGCCGACGTCATTTCGAGTAATGAAAATAAATTATATTACTCCTGTATTTTCTTTTAATTATTTTTTTATTATATTAGAATTTTTGTGATATACAAGCAATAGAAGATAAGCTCGAAAAGTTCAAAAAATTAAAAATATTAAAATTATCACTACACAAGAGGAATTTTGTATTTTGTAAAATTACTTTATACAACTGTTAAATCTATGTATTATAGACATGGATGTATCAACGGCATTCTCCATCTGAAAGAAGTTATCAGTACTCAGAACTCCGGCATTTCTTAACTGATTCGGATTTTTTTTACTCTATTTTCAAAACTTCCCATAGCATTTTTTATCAAAATCGGTTTAGTACTTTGATTTTAAAATCGAAATAAATTGTACAAGTGTGTCGTTCATGTAATCTAAATTGCGTATTTTACTTTTTTTTTTTTAATTTAATGATTTACTATTAGGTTTTTGGAAACGTGGGCAAACGGTATTTATTTAATCAATTAAAAAATATATCATTACCTATATAGTAAATGAATTATAAATATCGCTCAAAATTTAATTTAAAGATTGTCTTCTGTTGTGTTCCCTATTGTCAAGACAGAAATTATTGATAAACAAAAGAGTATACATGCATGTGTGTTAAATACATGGTAGTGTGTGTTATGTTTTATTTATTGATTTAATTTATTTTTATGTATAATGAAAAAAATATTACAATCTCGGTTTGTGCAATTTTCGAAAAAAGTATACAAGCTTATTGTATTAATATGTAGATTTACATCTATGCTAACATTGTAAAGCTGAAGAGTTTGTTTGTTTGAACGCGCTAAAATCAGGAACAACTGGCTCGAATTGAAAAATATTATTTTGTGTTAGATATTTATTGAGGAAGGCTATAACACTCATAGACTAATACTGCGAGGGGCAGCTAGTAATATATAAAACTTACACTGCCGTTGTAGAAAGTAAGTGATAATTATGTGATGACATTTAAAGGTTTGTGTATACCTATCAACCACAAATATTTCCTGATCCTTATGCGACAGGAAACCTTTCACCTACATGCACTCAGCTAGCGACTTTTCACAAGGTCAACGAAAACGATATAATATATCGTATGCGAAACTTAAATATCTTGATTATATTTGTCATTTGGAATGTTTTTTTTTTTTCAATATTTTTCTATAAATTAAATTAATTACGTTGAATTATTCATTTTATTAACTGTACAAGATATAATGTTAAACTAAAACCCAACTCCGACAAAAAACGACGCTGAAACGATGTATATCATAATTATCGAATGAATGAACAAAATCACAAGCCAATTTTAGTAATGCATATATTTTTAAATTTACAAGTAACTTTCTTCCGCTAGAGGGTACCACATTAGATTTAGTGACTCGTCATATAGCCTATAACCACGAACTCGACGACGAGGACGACGATGACGCTCCGAACAATACCTCAATTGTCCAGTTTTAATAAGTAGTTTAGGAACTATAAGGGAATAGATGAATATACATACATAAATAGCCTGTCAAAATCATAAATCTCCTTTGTCTTTGGTGTTGTCGGTTAAAAAATATTACCAACTTTAATAGAATTTAATCGAAACTGCTTAATTATTAATTGCTTTGTGCATACCGTTGTAAGCCCCATTTTCTAATTCGTGTATAGTTTCCATAAAATTAGAAACGAATTTATAACTGACTACCATGATGATGAAAATTATGAAATATATCATGAAATATACGCAGTTTACCTAAACTCTAAGGTAGAGATCCTTTATATTTATCATAGGATTTCTATCTATTACTCGAAAATGACACTTATAAGTTTTGCTCGCAAACTCTATATAAAGAATTACGTTTCAGTTCTTTGACATTGCTCAACATCCAAAATAATTTTCTGTCAGAGCCTTTATTTTTGATAGCAACAGCTTTCGTAAGGCTACCAGGTTACGCAGTTGTTTTATGCCAATTGCGAAAACAAAACTTACAAATGTAGTTCTCGCCTTGGGTCTAATAAAAAAAATATTTCGCCTTATATCTCAAATCATACGATAATTAAGAAGAGAGTAAATAAATAATATATTTTTACATGAGGAACTTTTTATTTAAATAATTAAATTGTTATCTGTTGTATCGATGTTCACTCGCCGTTCTTTCGTTACCATTCGCCGTCCATTCCCACTCATCTACGTCTTGATCATTTTGAAAATACCTTCTGGTTAAATAATTTCGTCTTTCAGCCCAAAAATCTTCTCCCGATTCGCCTTGTTCTTCTTCAATGATCTCTAAATCTTCTTCGTCCAATCTTTCTTCCATTTCTTCTTCAAGTCCTTCTTCATCTTCTTCTTCTAAAATCTCTTCTAGTCCATCATGAGAATCTCTTTGTATCTCATATTCAACTTCGACTTCAGGTATTTCTTCTAGCACTTCCCTGTGAGCTAAAAATGATCTTCTTTGAGGAGGCTCTTGTATGTGTTCGTCTTGTTCAATATTCGCTTTATCGTCTTTATTATTCTGAATCGGTTCTGATTCAGGTGGTTCTTTGTCATTTACTTCCTCATCGGCTGTAGTTCCGAATGATACTTTTGGTAACGACTGCAGTGGAATTACTAATGTAATTGTCAAAACGATCGAACATATTAATATTGTTAATAGTTCCTGAAGATCAATCTGAAATAGAAAGTTTATTCTATCATTTACGTAACTCTACACAAATCACTTTTTAACACCAGTCATATAACCAAGGCTTTAAAAATACAATCTGAAACTATACGTTTTAAATATTATACGCTTTATATATTATATATGAAAAAAATGTGTTACCGCTGTCAGTATAGAAAATTCCTTAGGGGCTCTTATAATGGCAGTGTTTGTGAGGTAAACGATGAATTGGACTAAATACAACGCATACGAAATTCGACTTATAAAGATAAGTGGACGACAACCCAGCAAACTCGACAATAGTTCTGAAACAAAATACGAATAGAATTTTTAAAATACAATCACAGTTAACAAAACGTAAAGATAAATTGAAATTAATTTTAAATTTTCAAAAATCTCACTATAAATATTGTCTATAACTATTTCAGCGATAAAAGTAATCATAAATAATTTACTTCTAATTAACAAAATAAAACGAAATTAATATGAAATTTAAAATATACGAATATTCGATATCTATCCATTAATACGAGTAGCAATAAGTGATGAAATTAAGAATAGATTATCTGTGGTCAATCTTGAAATTTAGCTACTACTAAATTGGCTAGGCGACCACTAGTACCAAGTAATAAATATAATATCATCGATAACCCATATTTTTATCGATATATGTAGCACGTCACTATTTTTCAACTCACCAGAATGTTCATTATGTACACCGTAGACGAGCCAAGAAATAGCCAACGCCATGGCGATTGGAGCCAATGTTGCGTATAATGACGCAAATGCCACGTCATAGCGGTAGTCAAGGTAGCCTGAGTCACCACCGGCCCACAGCACCAAGCCCATTAGAGTGCCACAGATGAACCAACCCAGGATATTCATGAGCTAAAATATTAGTCAGAACATTAAACAAAATAGTAATACATACATTTTCATGTTTTAAAAACATTTTTTTTTAATTTATTATTAAAAACATTCAAACTCTTTAAGTAATATAATAATAACATAAATTTTTGTTTTATACCTCAAAATAATAATGCAGTTCTATACGTACTTCAATCAAAAATGAAAATAAAGATTCGTCTTCGTTCCAAATAGCAGAATAACAATCATAATAATACATCGGAAAATTCTCAAAAAAAAAAAATTAAAAAAATAATCATTTTCTCTGGAACGTCTAATGAGTTAACACAACATCTGTTGATTTTGAGGCGATACTAAGTTAGCCGGGACAGCTACTAAAATATAAAATGAGCAGATATGTCATGACAAACCTTTGTAAAATTCGAAGGATTTCTCAGCGCAAGTCCTAAGCTGATTCCAATGAAATATGGGGTACAACGATGAAACACGGAGGTGTAGCTCAACCGACCAGTCCTATAGAGCTGGCTGACACTGCAAAAAAGACTTTTATTAAATATAAGCACCTGGATGACCAAGCTTTGCTCAGTATTTTTTTTTTTTTTTTGGTAAATCATGTTTTTTGCTAATTATATTTAGATATACCGGTAAATAACGAAAATAGTAGCAGTTTTTCCTTGCCTGAAAACACGGATAAAACGACGACGATTTTCTAAAAATAAAACCTAGCTAGATCGATTTATCGCCCCGGAAACCCCGTGTATAATATAGTAACACTATCAGATAGTGTAATAATCGATCGATCGATCTTTTACTGATATAAGACCACTTTTTATACGTCCATAGCCAATATAGCTTTTCGTACGGAGATTAAGACAGCCGGAAACCTAACCTCCATTCTTTTCCTTACGTCCTATTCCTTTTCATCTCTGTTTCCTTTCTGGCATCGCATTTGTAGCGTCTCTGATTACTTGACATCAAGTGATCTACCTACTCGTATGCCGTAATTAAAAGAAAACATTTATATTTCCCTGTTCTGTAATTATTTATATTTTTTGGTAAACAATAAAGTTTATTTGTAGTGTATTGTATGATACATATAAGATTTCGTCTCAAAATTTCTACGTGAAATTTATTGTTTCATTATAATATAGAAAACATTTTTAAAGTCATATTTTTTCTGTTTTGTTTGGCGCGAAGTTAATATCTTCTTTCCACTAAGCTATTTTGACCTTGATGTTTTGCGAGCATGGGAGCTTCTCATCAGGCTATTATTAAACAAACAAAAAATACAAAATATTAAATTTATATAATTATTCAAATTTTCGGTTTTTTGTATTGCTACGGTGTTTGAAAATGAAATAAAATTGAGTTTTCAGCACAATAGAGGAAATTATTTTATCAAAACTATTATAGACAATGTGCCAATTACAGCTTTATTCCTATGCATTAAATGTCTAAATTAAACACTATTACCATAACAAAAAATAGTATATGCATAATAAATAAATTATTAAATCTGTTTCTTCCGGAATCAAATTTTATTTTGCAATTTTTTAATCATTGTTATATCCATAAAATGTATATTATATTTTTTCAATAACTTTATAAACCATTTAATTTTTGGAAATAAAAAGTCTTTTAAACAATAAAAGGTTTCCATAGTAAAAAATATAATATTAAATAGAAATCGGATCGTCACACGGAGGCCACTGAAAATTATTGTTAGGATTATCCTAGGTTTAACTGAGTGGTTTTCTATTTTAGATATCACACCATTTTTTGGACTATATCTGTTTTTATAAATATAAATCTTCATATTTAATGATAAGATTAATATATTTTTATTATTTTATGTAGGTGAAAACGTGTAAAAAAAACTAGTATTCCAAATTTGTGTAAGTCAAGTAAGTTAACTTTGTATTTTATTTTTTGTTTTTATGATTTTTTTCTCAATTTTTCGATGTTTTTGTCTATGTTTGCTTCTTATTTTTGCATCTATGTTTTGTAAATTTATGGTGCGAATGCCAATTCAATCTATCTATCTTAATTTTTAAGACATCCCGACAATCTTTTTCACGAGACTATGTCAACGAGACCTAACACAATACTTAGGCAGTAAGTTGGTAAGTCCATTCTTTATGGACTTGAGATACCACAGACACACACACTGATACATAGGTACATAGATGCACACGTAAAATTTACAATACTTCTCTTTGTGAATCACGGTTTATATTATATAAACAAAATATCTCAATGTAAAGCTACCAAAGCTAAACACAAATAAACACAGGTAAGAGTAAATCCGAGAATTCAATCAACAATTCGCCAATAGGTAATTGATTTAACTAACAGCATTCCAGTAGTACTTGTCATTTAAGGGAAACCTCGGTAAAGCTAGCTTTCAGCGTCGTATAGCTCAGCTGTTCCAATTTGATTAATGCATTGGCTATCTCTACCAATGAGAATGAACGTCACAAACTTTGATGTGAAACTGGGAGAATGGTTTTGGACCGCACACTGATATGGTTAAGAAATCACAATGACGCAATATCATTATTACCTACACACAAATTATCATTATCATTATAGTAAGTAGCATTGTTGTCCAGTGGATGGATTCATGATATCATATCTGAGTTTTTACGATGTGCGAACATCGTGAAAGAATCCGTTTTTCGGGTGAAAATTCGATACGTGTATTATCTTTTATCCTTCTCTTGATGGGCGAGGAAGCCAGAAGGAGTTTTATGTATTGGTTGTAGTATTATAAAAGTATTAAACGTCTAAGCCGCTTAACATATTTCAATTAATCTTAAAATAATTTCAACTTTCTTGAAGGATAATCTATGCTTATACTCACCCACAGAGAAGCAAAATAAATGAATAATCTCGTAAACCTAATTTTTTTTAACATTTCAGATTTCATTTTTAACATAATCGTATACTGTTAATGTATCTCTAAGCTAACGATTGAGCTAATCTAATAAACATCTTATCTTAATATTCTATTATATTATTATTATATTTGAAATATATTAAATTATTTTGTACAAAAAAACCGCTTACACTAATAATAATAATAAAAGAATTTAAACCATTATAGCACCGAAAAAAAGCGTCCACTTTAGACGACGTTACCTAGCAACCAGTTACTGATTGAATGTGACAAGTGAGAGCTGCAAATCATGATCTTTAAGCCAATGAGACAATTGAACTTTACTTATCTATACGTATAAAATATCATTGCTAATACCAGTCCAATGGTCCAGTCCAGAAGTTCAGTAATAAGAAAAATTTTAGGCTGCATAATATATCGCTATGACCTACATGGGCTACCCTGACGGAAGTGATACGCGGTGCGAGTGCGGCTCCGACTCCCAAACAATGTTACACTTACTTTTGTGTCCATTGTGTGCCAACCTGCACAATATCAGATCTCTAGGCAGCCACAGATAAAGCTAGCATGGCCAAGTACTGGGCCCATACCATATAATTAATTTCTAAACGGAACACTGACCACTTTTCAGCGCGAATGGGCACATTAACGCAAGCGTAACTGCAAGTCATATCTGGTTTTTTTGAGAACATACAAGTAGTTTTATTTTTCTCACATTAATCTACCTCCTCTATTGTAAAATTTTCTGCAAAAATATATTCAAATTTAATTTAATTACATGTTTTATTAAATTTAATCAGATTTTTGTTGTGAGTACAGACTAATATCAATTTAAAGATCCTAATCCATCCTAACTTCATATTTTTATTTATACTTTAGTAAAAACCAAACACGACGTTGTTTTAAATTTTGTTCTTTTTTGTCAAAGCGGAACTTTAAGAAGACTGAGCAAATTTTGACAGGCCTTTCACAGGTAGCTAAGACTTTGTTAGTTAGACTACATTTAAATTTTGAAATGTCGATTTAAAGTAAATAGATGACCGGTTAAACTAAAAACTTAGGCGAAAAATTACATTTTTTGTTATCGCTAACGCGGAAATCTAGGTGATCGCATCCGCACAAATTGAAGGTTAGTAATATAAGTCATCCTTAATACTACAAGACTTTAAACAATAATTCTTATTCTTTATACTCTTTGTAGCCTCGAGTACATACCTAACTCCGTGATAGGCGAGAGGCGTAAGTCGATGGTCTCTAAAGGTAGTATATCTTGAATAGGCGGATGACAAGTGAAGGATCGGCATCAAGGTGGATGAGAAGGGCACTTCAGACTGGATCGCCCAAACTAGCACGCCTCCAATTATTGTGAGCTGGAAGTCCAGTGCCATGTGATGGGTTTGGGGTGCACACTGAAAAAAATATATATTCGGCTCCATATGAATAACCAAAAACTATCTCACTATCGAAATGGTCAACAATCTTTTTGTCTGTTTGTAAACAAAATTGTTTCATATTATTGTCGAATTGGGTTAACCGATTTTGAAAGTACTTTTATGGTGGTATAAAATAATTTAGGAAGACTTTGAAATTTTTTAAAACGAATATATGCAGATCTCATACTAAAGAATGAAATAGAAACAATGGGGTGAGAATAAAACGATGAAGCCAAAATCTTTAATATTATCATCAAACTAAAATCAAAAGAAGTCGCGGGTTCACGCTAGTCGCCAATAAAATATAATTTCTAAAATAAATATTATATGAAAAAAAAACAAACTAAAAAACCTACCATATCCTCAAAGCCGTAGTAGTTCTGAACGTATAGTAGGTTCCACCACCATCCTTGACGGCATACTTCTGCATTCTTCGTCACCAATGCGCCCCACATCGGCCCGGATGAGATGTCATCCCACACATAGGCATAGAAGAGTACCACTGCTAGTAGTGCTGGTGTTAATCTATATTCAAATTTTAAAGAGATAATATATGTTTGTAAGTTGATCCTGAAAATGCTTTTTGCGTTGGACAGCCAGTTTATTGAGTAAGGTTATAGGCTATATTACATCACGCTACGACTCATAGGAGTAAAATAGTAAGCTAAAGCGCAAAAGAAACAGCGAGAGACAACTAGCCAAATTAGGAAATATACACTTCATTTCTTAAGACTTAAAAAGTGTGTCATGTGACGCAAAATTAATACGAAAGTATAATTAAATAAATAAAAGTCTAAAAAAGGATCGACTTCAAAACTACATTTATTTCTGTAAGTAAACTAAAAAGAAAAAGTCACATGAAAGGCAAATAAGCAATTTCATTTATTTGGATGACATACTTATTCTCGTAATCTATATTTATAATAAATCTGTAGAGAGGTCAATTCTGTACATGAAATATATTTTCAAATAATTATCAGGGGGTGATTAGTGATCGATACTGATGCCAAAAATGCAATCAGTAAAATTTTTGTCTGTCTGTAAGCTCCTTATAGAAACAAAAACTACTCGATGGATTTTAACGAAACTTAGTACAATTATTCTTCATACTCCTGGGCAGGTTATAGTATACTTTTCATCACGTTACAATCAATAGGAGCAAAGTAATAAAGGGAAATTTTGGGAAAACAGGAGACGTTACTCTAATTTTTAAGCTTCCGTCGCGTATGCAGCCTTAATGGTTAAAGTTACATAGAAATCATGTATGACGGAAATATTCTACATAAGATTTCCTAAAAAATATCCCGCAACAGCATATGTCTATCTTTTATGGTTGACTCACAATAACACGTGTAACTCCTGATAGGTTAGCAGTTCGGAGCATTCTGATTATATTTGTTTACTCTTACGTTTATAATACTCTCCCTCATCCCTAATTAAAAAAGTTAACATTGTTACCTATTTAATAAAAAAAATCATAGAAATCAAGTATTGTGGTTTGACACATTATATTTCCCTATTAAATTACGATGGTTAATCTCTCTGTCACATCAAAACCACTGAACCCTGAGGAAGGAAATACGCTACTTTTTTTCGAAAAACGGCGAAAACTCGGACAAAGTCGCAGGCAAAAGATAGAATAAATTGAACAAAAAAAATAAACTTTTTCAATTTGAAAATTCCTCCTCCTTTTCTGGAGTCGATTGAAAACACGATATTTACCGAAGATAATGTGAAAAACAAAATGTTATGATGATATAAAGATAAATATTAGCGGTAAAGTACGCGTCATTTTAAATAAGCTTATTAAAGTATTCATTTCACATCTAAAAGAATATTTTACTTTTTTAAATCAGATCTATTATAAAATTTAAACATATATTATCATACAGTAATCTGAAAACAGTTTATTCACCGGATACGTGTATATTATTTTATGCTGATGTAGTAAATATATCAAGTATTTTTTTTATATACAAACAACTTATTCGTAAAATATGCAAATGAAACAAATGTGAATACGCGAAATGCCACGGAATGTAAATTCATTCAAATTTGTAAATATGATACTAACATAAAAGCAACCGTTATGTAGCCAAATATAAACGATAGTGGGAACGTCGAACGTAATTGAGTTAAAATAATTTTACGTAGATAGATTAACATTATTACTGTTTTATATTCAACAAAAGATGGAACTTAGTGGATTGAAAAATTAAAATTAAGTTTTAGTGTACTATAATTATAAGATACACGTTATGACTGAAAATTATAAGATGATGTACTCTTAAAAAAAATTAGACATTCACAAAAATAACATCATATCATCATATTTAATTGTTAAATAAAAAAAATCATATCGCGTGATAAATACGAAATCTCGTCCTTACTTTGTTTAAAGCTTGTTTTCGAAATCTGTTATAATTTTAATATTATTTCAAACCAAATTCGCGTAAACATACCTGATATATCTGGAAAGTAATTTGGATGCCATTGTATCGTTCGTAGACCTGCGATATGAGGTCAGGGTTCCACTGAGCAACAAGAAACAGTCTGTGAACATCCACCCGGCGCGGCACCAGGACAATAACGGTGAGGTCACGATCTAAAAAAGACCTTAATTTAGTATCATTGAAGTTAATATATAATAGCACCTAACGTTAAAGTATATTGACGATTAAGTTATGATGACTTCACGAAGCAATTTTTATGGTTTTAAAGTCGGTATTTCTTTTGTTTCGTACGTTTAACGTTCTATTATACGTACGCTTCTTGAAGAATATACTTCAGTTTTATATTTTAATAATTATTGCAAAAAATATAAAACATCAAGAAATTTCTGTTTCTTGCTATGAATGAACAGATAGGAATTGAACTATTACAGCGGACTACGATGGATTTAGCTAATTCTGATTAATGTATGAAAATAGTACACCAATAGATGCAATAAAAGATCAATTTCACTTATTCATTGTTTTTCCCGTGGAGTCTACATATTATTCTGTTAGAGGGCTAATTGTGTAAACCTATTGCTATCATAACATGCAACGTTCTGACAGTTGAATACTGACTTCTGGTTGAAAAATAACACCTTTAATTGTTAAACTGTTGTATTTTTAATAGCGATAGATAACGCAAGTAGCTTCCAGAATTTGATAAAGATAAAACAACGTAAAGTTTAGGATTTACTCTCAGAATTATTTGTGACAATTCTCTTGAATTGTACTTGTAAAACCGTTCATTAACAAAAGTTTTATTTTTTATTTCAACACAACTTATGACTCGACTATGGTTACTGACTTACTGACTGACTTAATAAACATAATGTAATAAATTAATATATAGATATTATTTTGTATATTAATCCTTTAAGCTGCCTTAAATTTTATATACATATAATTTCCGATGTATCCATTACATCCTTCATAATAAATTTTCATCTTAATTCGAAACCTAAAATAGTTAAAGCCTTTAGAACAAGCTCCTATTAATTCCTTTGTATAATTTTAATTTCAACCCCATTATACTTATAATTGAACGCTGGAACTAGATATAATCTATTTTGTTATAATTATTATTACAGTTTTAAAATAAATTGGTATATTTTCTGCGTACTGTTCCAATTGTCATGAAAATTGTACTAAATAAAAATGAATAAACGCCTACATTATTTTATTAGCAATAAATAAATAATGAAATAATGAAGGCGCTTTAAAGAAAAATAAATACGTACACATATAATTTTTTATTATATGCGTTTAACTATATTTTTTTAAGATAACATACTTAAGATACTTAAGTTTAAGTCTTTTGTGTATCAAGAAAAGATAAATTTAGTAAAAATTTAGAAAATTAATTAATTATTTTTTATGACACCGCTATTCTTCTGCTACTAATTAATATTTTATCTACATAATACATTTGTGACAAAGCGTTCCAGTAAAATATCTTATCATTTTGGAATATATGGAAATTAATTTGTTAATTAAGTAAAAAAAATACTAAATTAATGTTTAACTTCAAACAAAATACACACACAAACATTTGTAAAACATGAATATTAAACGTATATATTAAAAGAAAACTTCGTAAAGTCACTGAAGTATAAAACTACTACTTATTTTTATTAATTTGTTATAAAACTAATGTAACTTTAAAAATAACCTATAAAACAATCTATTCAGCACCAATGATTAATCAATAAATCACTCAGTTAACACCACGTGGATTAATATAATTGCGTGAATAAACAAATTAACGATCACAGTGCCCGGTGCGACATTTATATTAAACATAATTGTTATTAACTCTTTATGTTATTAAGCTTCATTTTAAAATAGTTGTATGAAGCATAAACGTAATTGCAGCTATTATTTAAACAGGCGTCAAATGTATCAATTTAAATTATACTTTATTTTATAATATATTATAGCTTTAACTAGCTCTGCCTCAAAGTTTTAATTAAATAAAATTAGCTTTAGGATCTTTCTCCAATAAATAAGCTATCTAAAGCGATAATATTTTTTCTTCCCACGCCTTCTTCATAAAAATTGTTTTAAATAGCCTGTAAATTTAAGAAATGATAGGTACTCCGTACAAGCTTTTATCCCCTACCTCACCTGTTCTAGTTTTATTTTGCAACAAATTTATAATAAGAAAAAAGAAGTCTGTCCTTTTCCAAATTCCAATATACTTACCAAAATTCATCAAAAATTGGATAAGCAGTGTAAGTATGAAAACGTAATTAACAAACATATAGACAGAAATACAAAATTACATTTATATTTATAATATTCCTATGAATACATTCTGAGAAAAGCACGTTTCAACGAACAAACAAATTATAGAAATACTAGCGACACGCCGCGGCTTCGCACGCGTGCATTATAGTTTTCTACGACATAACATTAAATCTTTGACATTCTGGGCTTGTCTCTACTATATTATGCATATATTATACATCCATATAAAAATCGGTGCATAGTAAATTTCTAAGCGTACAAACTTTTATACTATATAAAGGAGTAATTTCATATTTCACAAGATAAGTAAGAATTAATGTAAGCTCGTTGTATTGGTGGTAAAAACAAACCTCACTTAGCCTGAGTCGGTTGGTATACGGCGTCAAAGCGAGAGGCAGGAACTTGTGGGCGACCAGTAGCGCAATCGTGGCGAGTGCTCGGAGACCATGAATGCAAGCAATTTCATCTCTACTCGCAGGTGCTATTAATTTACTGAGTGAATTGTATAGCGAGAATGAGCACAAAAATCCTGAAATCGAATAAGGTTTAACGAGTTATTATCATGAAACATTTCAATAAAGAAAGTTGAAATATTTCGTAACGACTTCCTGTATTTATTTTGGCATGATGGTTACCACATAATTTAGGTTAACGTAAAATACGTTAATTTTATTTATTCGGGAGCTCTAAATGTTTTTTTTTTTTATTTAAATCAATTTGGTTAGTTTTATTGTATGGGTGTCGTCAATACTTATGTATTGATGTAAAAGGTTTTTAAAAGAGGTGTCATCAAATCAGATCTGTCTAAAAAATTCATCAATTTCACCTTTAGCAAATTTAATTTGCCTAAATAATTATTATATTATTTATAGTGATAGTGAAAAATGATAGAAATATCGCTTTCATAAAATAATTTCTATATTTAATTATGAAAAAAAAAAATAACAAACTTCCTCCATTGACAAGGTTATTATTTTATCTTTAATAATAATAAGATACGATTACATTAAATTACCGAGAAAGATAAAAAATAACGAAACATTTTACAAAAAAAGACATCGAGATGTAGCGACTAAAATAAAACTGTCAGTTCATCAAATACTCCTCGGTCCTATCATTTCGTCCTTAAACCAACGTGAAACTGCGCTAGTTCAGTCAACTCCCGTACCTACGAAAATAAAAATATCAAAAACATTCGAGCGTAAAACTCGATGTGACGTAAAACTGTCGTCGGTCCCAATTTACATAATAAATTATTTCGTTCGTTGATTTAGAAAAGAACTCCAAGTTTCTAACTGGGGTTTTTGAGGTCTCTAAATTTATTTATGTAAATACAAATTTCGCGGGACACCGGCGCTGTTTGAAAAAAAAAGCTAGTTTATGTACCTAATAGGATATAAAACAGAGTTTTTATTTATTTTTTACAAGCGACCCGCACCCGCTTTCCCCGTGTTTTATGATACATAACCAATTCTTTGTGAAACCTCTATCTTTACGAAATGGCTTTTTAAATAACTCATATATTGTTAAACCACATATTGTTTTGGTATCCATTAATGTTAACTTCTAGTTTGATAACTTTCGAAATTTATAATGGAAGGCTTCAATAAATCAGAGTAAAACTATATTAAGCATTAAATATCTACTGATACTATCAATATATTATGCATAATGTTTATATTATCTTAATCATTGCTTTCTGTTCTTTATAATTATGAATATTTATTGTTTTATGATAAGATTTTTCACAAACAAAGCGAAATGAGGATAGTTGATATATATACGTATATTACTATATTTTTTAGCATAATACATGTTTAAAAAATTATTATTTATAACATTACAACCAGGCATTAGAGTATCGTGCCAAAAATCTCGAATGTTAAAAAAAACAATAACAAAACCTAGTGACCTTTTTACTAATATGGATGCGACCTAAATCGAGTTATGTCGACCTTTATCTTTAAAAAAGATTTTTTTTTTAATATACAGAGACTAAAACTAGTTTTTTTTATAGAAAATTAAAAAATCACATTTTGTCCTGTATAAAATTTATTATATTCATTTTTTTTTTAATTTTTTCATGCAAATTTCGATGTTAAAGTTAATTAAAAAATAGATAAGAGAGAGATTTTGTAAACTACGAATTTTAAAATAAAGTTAGACTGCAAAAATCAGTTACGGTTGTCTGATTAATAAGTTTCCTTTATTAAAAAAAAATTAATAAAACGAAGCAACTAATGCTTTTAAAGGATATGTTTATGTCACTGTACCGCTAAATCCCAGCTGAAAAATGTGACAATCAATATTGCACATATTGTTGGCTGCTTTGGACGTACAACAAATAACGTGTGTAATACTATTCGTTGTAGCGTAAGGGCTTTTACACGTAAACCGATTTTATCATAAGCTACTGATATTTTACAAAAATAGATGTACTGCGCTCATATTATTTGACGTTACAAGCCATTCCCACCATTGACAAGCTCGTCAAATATCTTGTTCACCCAGTCACTTGCCTGTCATACTCACTCGCTAGCTGGTGGCAAGGCAACGCATGAGAACATAACATCTATAGTTACTATATGACAGACACGTTGGCGCAATGGTCACTGCAACCGAATGTAGCGCTAACGGTTGCGGGTTCGATCCCCGCTCACGGCAAATGTCTATATTAGCCATACGGATGTTTGTCGTGGTCTGGGTGTTTGTGTTAGTGTTGTGTATGTTTCCGGACCCCCAACACAAGGTCACAAGATCTTAATGGGGGCCGTTGAGTGTGATGTGTTTGAGTGTGATGCGTTGATTTACTACAGGTCGGAATTTGACTGTAGTTAATTAAATTATCAACCGATTTCAAGACTGGCCACAGATAATATATTTTCAATTAACCACAGACATTAAGAATAAACTATAACGTATATATGCATGTGTGTGTCAAAGGGTAGTGTATATAATGTTTCTCTTATTGATTTAATGTATTTTCACGCATATTTAAAAAAATATATGAACATTCCTCGCTCTCTCTCTATATAAATTATAAGGGTGCGAAATTTCATACTCCTAAGTCCGCGCAATTTTTGTAAAAATAATACAAAATTTTTGCTTAACGTATTTCTTATAGATTACAATATCATTATCATAAGCGCAATATAGACTAAGTATATTTCCAAGCGAATAAAAAAACTTCAATACCTAACTCATAAGTAAAACTTTTAGACATCGGTAATGTTAAAGCAAAAAAAAAATTTATTCGTCAGACCACGAAAGAATCTTTATCTATCTCTGTTTACAAATTTGATAACTTCTTTTTAAAATATTTTACAACGTTTTTTTTAGTAATAAGTTTTATTTACTAGGAAAGAAAACATTTACAGAATATTTGATAACGTAAATGACACATGTTTTGAAGACGAAACCGAATATGCTTGGTTCTTTTTATTATAATAATAAAAGTTATATTAAAAAATAACAATAATAAATAATTTCATTTAACCCACATCAAATTTAACGTATACATTTCTTTTACAAAAAGATTCACATTCAAACTTGACACCTGACTTATTTAACGTATTTATAAACTAAAAAACGTCTCGCTTATCAGAGCCCTAATATCACTAGAAACATAAATCATTCCTGTGGCGGGTCACGCGTTGATAAATATGTTGCTGAACCATTAATACCAGACAATTAGTTATCGTGACCCGACGTGCAACGACAATTTGAGGTCCTGTGTGTAATTCATGCTAATTAAAAGTGCTGGCAACTTCGTATCGATTTGAATCACAATTGAGTTGAACTCTTATTGCCTAATGTAGGTTAAGGTAACGGAGATACGTGGCGAATGAATGAATCAAAGTTAAAAATAATTATTATAATTTCTTATGAAGCTTGTAAAAAAACTGTACGAAAAAAATATTAAAATTAATTCATCCGTCGTATTTATAACTTCATGGTTATAAATTATTAATACATATCTGATTACACTAGCATCGTCATTTGCTTATGAACATGAATTATTCCGGCTTCCTTGATACTTACCGTTATAATTTGGCTAAATCATACAAAACTTACTGAAATTTGTTATAGAGATAGAGCCTTGCTAATAAATGATTAATAATTATGCCTATTATGGTATATTTTATAATGTTAAGAAAGGGCTGTAAGGATATAGATAGGGATAAAAAATAATACTAAATAGAGATAAATAAGGCTACGCAGTTGAAGTCGCGGACGTCATCGAACATCTTTATAAATTGTACTGTGTTATTCTGATATATAAGCTATTTATGTAAAGTTTCATTAAAATATGTTCATCAGTTATTGCGTGAAGGTGCAACAAACATTCATCCTCGAGCCTTACAAACTTTCGCTTTTATAATAATAGTTGTATCAATGTGAATGAAACGCCTATACAAATAAAATAGCTATTAATTAGAAGACATATTATTGCTATATTTAAAGCACAGGGATTATATTTTCGGTACTATTCATCAAATAAATTAATTAATCCTAAACTTCTGTATATAAATTAACTTTACATTATTTTTTGTACATCAAAGAAGAAACTTAGAGGATTTTTAGCTTTATTAATGTACAAAAAACCTAAGTATAGTTAAAAATTTGGTGTATTTATGCACGATGCCAGATAAAAAATACGAATATTTGTCAACGCCTGCGTTGGGACCACAACAAAAACGAGTGCGGGTCTCGGTTTTAAGCTTAAGATGTAAAATAAACTTTGATGTTTAAACCGTCAGACTTGATCCGCTGAGATTTGCTCCCTTTCTGACTTCCTAACATCTAAAAAAAAATTACTTCTCAAAACTTTTAAAATTTTTTACTCAACACTTCTAGTCTAATATCTCTTGATCATATGTCGTGAGTTCAAAAACACAAAAATACCCAGACCACGACAAACGTCCGTATGGCCAATACAGACGTTTGCCGTGAGCGGGTATCGAACCCGCGATCCTTAACGCTTCACTCAATTGCAGTGTGCCAACCACCACTGTGCCAGTGTCTGTCGGTATACATAGTATTATTTTCATTTCTATCATCTGCATAACCCGCTTTTTTATACAGAAACGGCGTCTCCTTAAGGAGCGGAGCTCGTAGCATTTGCTATTCCTATGTAGGCCTAATATGGAGAAAGTTTTATTTTTGAGCACCATAAATAGACTATAAAATGGTTATATGACGTCAGCAGAATGAAGTGTGACTGAAACTAATTATGACGTAATAAGTATTTTTCAAATCTTTTTTCATTTATACCTGTACTATCCTTGTCTTTTGTTGCTTCTTCATCTTTTTCATCCTTTTCACCGCCTTTATCATCCTCGTCTTTTTCACCGGAGTCCTCAGGACTAGTTCTAGCAAGGAAATCTTGTAGTGTTGCCAATAACACTAGTATAATCACTATCGCGTACAACGATCTGAAATAAAAAAAGTTTATCAAAATTTTAAATCTCATTGTAATAAATATCACTTGGATGTAAATCTACCGCCGCCGGTTAAGAATATATAAATCACTTTCAAAAAAATCCGTTGCTAGCACAAAGATTTTAGTGCAATTTACATCAAAATTCTACCTCTTGTATTATACTGCAGACAGGTATGTTAATGATCATAAGACAATTGGCCAGAAAAAGATATTATAAAGAGATTATAATATAGAGACTATGATAGATTATAAAGAGAACCTACCTAAGACTAAGCTACATCTAAATAATCCTGTCGGGCGACAATTAAATTTGTAAGTGTAAATCTCGTAAATTACTTTAATATACCATCAGTCTGGTAACAGTTACGAAAGCCGTGACTGTCAAAAATAAAGGCACTGACAGTAAATTCTTTCAGGCAATGAAACAAACGACTTTTCTAAATCTCTATGAAAGTATAAGAGCAAAACTTACAATAACTATTAATTATCTAATCTGTTAATTTTTGGCTTTTTTTCCTGGAGATCAACGAAACACGTTTTTAAATATGGAACCCATAATTTCGGATCTTGATGCGTTTCATCATCCAAAAAAACGATTTCGAAAATAAAATGATTCTATTTTATTGCAGTCAATTAATATCAAGCAATATTAAGGTTAATAAAATTTAGTCAAATATCTTAAATGATGTTATAAATAAATTTTTATTTAGATATTAATATTATAAAAGGTAAAATTTGCTTATAAATTTGTATGTAGGGGATCGATAGTCCATTTATTGAGAAATGTTATAGGCTTTATTACACAACGCTATACTTCATAGGAACGAAGCAGTAACTAAAAACCCGAGTAAAACCGCGAGGGGTGGGTAGTCTTTAATAGAAACCTTGTCTTGACAATTATGAACACAACGAAAACAGAAGTATCCAAATAGGTGCAAATGCTCTGTCATTCGCTTATATACATTCGACAATCGTCTTTTATATCGAAAACTAGCTGTGACTGCAGATTTCACCTATGTTCATTTATGCAAAACCCTACTAAAATTTGGGTAAAACAATTCCTGTATAAAAGAGTGACGTATTTCTGTATATCCGTAGTTTACTTTAGGGAAATATAGATGGCGCTGAACTAATAATTAATATTTCTGAATCACGCTGTCTAGATTTTCTTCTAATAATATATAGCATAACATTAATGTTTTTGATCAAATTTTAAATATAGAAGTAAATTTCGAATAATTGTGGTTTGATTCATTATTTGGTCCCGCCTGTTAAGTCGGGTGTATTCAGAATAGTTATTTACTAATAAGAAAGATATCTGAAATAACATATCTAACGGGAATAATAACCTTCTATATTTACTGTAATTTAAAAGCGTAAATAAATAAGGGTAGAAATCTGTTCGTCGTAACAATTTTATTTTGTTACCAGCCATCGCAACATTGTATCTTTATGGAGTAGGTGATCCAGTTATCTCACATCAAAATACTTTTAAATATTTACGATCCGGGGAAAGATAGTGAAAAATTATATCACAAATGGCTGGCGGCTACCTTGGCCAGCATATCAGTCTGGCCATTCAAAGAGGTAATGGCGCCAGTGTTTTGGGATCTTGCCTCACTATGACATCGATAGTTACTTAGGCTTAAAATAGTTATTTTTAATTTCTCTTCCTTCTTTTTTTATTTTTAATAGAATTATTTGTTTATATTAGAATGTATTGTATTTAAGAGATTTAAAGAATGTATTATATTTTATTGACCACTTCGTATTAAAACTCATATCACAAATATTAATTTCACATTATTTTTTAAATATTCGAGTGTTAACAAAGCTATGCAATTAACATATTCTTTTGTGATCAACTGTAAATATAAGGAAATTACTTAAGCATTTGATCAGTCAAGTGAACAACTAAAGTGATCTCTACACATTTTCTCTTGTCTATTATTATTTATAGTACTAATTAATTTGAAAAAAAAAATGTTTTAAAAACAAGCTTTAAATGCGCTTAAAAGAATAAACTAAAATTTCCTTTAAAAGTTTTACCATCAACGTATAACGTTATTAAAAAATTCATAAAACTCATAATTACTCAGTTTGCAAATTATACGAATTAAAATCGATGAAATTATTTTTTTTGATTTACTTGTTTATAGGCACAGGTAAAGTTGAATGTCATATACATTAAAAGTTTGTAAAAATTTCACCCTAAAAGGGGTAAAACAATTCGTCTATTTCCAAACATTACGCGGGCGAAGTTGCAAGCAACTGTTAGTGGTTAAAGAAGTCTATTAAAATCTTTTTGGTATTAATGAACTTAACCAAGCTTGACCTTAGTAGTTGATATTAATTTCGACCCGATATCAACTAAAACATCACCCGTTATCAACCGTTGCTAACAAAAATGTCTTCGAAAACATATTAGTAAGTGTTCTTTTTATTTGCATTTTGAAGTATTTACGAGTATAATAATGTAATGTGTACAAGATTAAATAAATAAATGGGAAAATAACTGCACATTAAAAACACATTAAGCGGAGAATTGAATGAAAAGAAAGATTATTATATAATAAATATTTACGGAAAAGTAATATTTTTTTATATTAATTAACATTATACCAACGACCAAAATGGTACACTACAATGTTCTACCTATTTCATGGATACGTTTATCATTTGATTGTTTGAAGTTGTTTCAGAAAAGTTTACCTACAGAAATCTACAAAACTTATTTCCCAGAAAAAAAAAAGTTTTAAACAAAACATTGAAATATACAAATTGTCGTTAATGTCGGTATACGTTAAAATTAGCAACTTGATAGGACAGGGAAAAATGCATAACTTTACATGGACATCATTAAAGAATTCTTATATTTATTTTTTCTTTTCCAGATTCTCTGAGGTTCTAAAATCATTCTCTAAATAATCACACAATTTTATTTTGTAACTGTACTTTAGTATACGATTTAACGTTAAATATCCGTACCTATTTGAAATTTTTGTTGAGACTCGTTGCCTCAAAGATATTCTTGCCTGACATACTCAATCGTTAGCTGGTTGCTAGGCAACGTCGTCTAAACTTTTCTATAATTATATAATATCTTTGATTATACATGAAATTTTACAAAGAAAGATACAAATCTTTATAACAAACTCGTTAACTTACAGCGTCAATATCGTTGGCATTTCCAACCATTCCTTCCACCAATTTGGGCCCTTTCTAACATGGCAATCCGCTTCATCGACCTTCACTCGTACGCTGATCCCGGTCTTATACTGGTAGTGCTTGATGGCATCTCGGAGCACCACCTCGACGTCGTCTGGACCACACGGAGCGGGCACACACACTCCCCAACTCAGTGTGGAGAAACGCGGCACGAAGTGACCTGGCTAAACGAATTATAATACCGCTTAGGATATAGACGTGTATAATATATCTTTCTAAATACATTTTTTTTTATTTTCTCGTGTATATCACTGAACTCCTCGTAAATTGCTAGGGAGATTTTGATGAAATTACTCGATAGGTGACGCTGATATTAGGCAGTCAACGTCGGTTGGGCCATAGTTTATATTTAAATTACATATTATACACACCCATATCGAAATTAACAGTTCTATCAATTTCTCTTTTTTGTCTCATCGATAATGAAAGGGTGAGCTGTTTTTTTTTTTCGCCTAATTATTAATTTGGAATTACAATTTACTACTTACTGATTCTTGCTCGTTTTCAAGGTTTTATATTTGTGTTAATGTGCTCACATTTAAAAACAAATTATTATATTTTAACATATTCATTCACATTTATTTCGACTACTGCAGCGTTATGTATGGTTCCTAAGATATTTAATTACTTAAACAATAAAACTTGTTAAAATTTTAATATTAAGTAAATTAATAAAGATAATTTTCCTTATGGTCAAGTATCATAACCATAATCTTTGTATTATTATGCGGACACCATTAAAATATACTTATACGTCTTTCCAATACATCTTCACGTACGTTTTACTACAGACAAAAAATACTGTTCTTGATATATATATACAATGAAATAGTACAGAAGTTATGTCTGTACGTCGCACTTTTGACATTATTATAGAAGAAAAAAATTTCTTTATTATTGTGTCTCAATTTCTTTGTTCTATAGAATTTATCCCGACTCTATCAAGATCTGCTTAACATATTAGTCAAGGTATTGACAGGCTCAAAGGCCTATATCTTTGCCGAACGCGATTGCCATCTGACGTTCGCAGTCCCTAAGAGCAAACCAATAAATATTTAGGCAAGATTGAATTCCTTACTAATTGATAGATAGATTGATAGCATAGATAGATTGATAGCATATAGATATTATTCTTCTTGATCCTTACTCATAAAAAAATATTAAGCCGAGATGTCAGTAGCTCAAAATGGAGGGGATAGAAAAGGTCAAAAATTTGCATGAATTATATTTCGGATATAGTAAAAAAAATCACTTGCATACCCAACGTCCTCGCAAACGAAATCGCGGGCGTAAGAGCTCTTGTACAATAACAATACGTATGTAATAATGTAAAATATCCCCGACACCGATCTTTTAATTGTTTTTTATATATGTCATAACAATTAATTTTTACATAAGAATTTTATTATATTAATTACACATACAAGTGTACGGCACCTGCGCCTATATGAACATGGTATGGCTCATTAAATATTTGGCATAATTTTCAAGGACTATTTATGAGCTACGTCTTCGGAACTTTTTAAGGCTCATTGAACTTTACGATATCGAAGGCTATTCATAGTGATCTAGAGAGACTTACTATCTAACTCGTATTAGTAAAGTATTAAAGAGGCAAATGCCTTTTCTCTTATCAAGGAGAAGGTTTAGACGTTAATCCACCACGCTTCTCCACTTCGAGTTGGCGGATATACATGTGTCAAAATTTCTCCCGGCACATGCAGGTTTCCCCACGATGTTTTCCTTCATCACCGAGCTCAAGATGAATTTAAATACACATTTAGCACTTGAAAACTCAGCGTCGCTAGCCGGGGTTTGAACCCGCGATCATCAGTTGAGATCGACATGTTCCCACCATTAGGCCATCTTGGCTCTCAACTCTTATTACACCTCAATAAATAATAATAATGCTTTCTTGAAATGACGTGATGTAACAAGCTTTCCTAAATTAGATATAAATTTTACAGACTAAAAAAAAATCGGATTAAAACTCACATCGTCAATTCTACTCTTGAATAAATTCCTCCCTTGTGCCAGATGAACTGGTGTTTCTAAATCAGGGTGTTCAGCTTTCACATCGACCATGGCTAAGCAATATTTCCCTTGTATCTTGACCACACTCCCCGTGTCTAATTGTACTCTAGCTCGGATCCCCAAACACTGGTCGAAGTCACCCAACTGTATGCCATTACCTTGTAACAACCCCGAGGGAATCTTCGCAGTTGCATCGAGCACTGTAATGAAAAATTCCACTTTTGTTCAACTATGCAAACCCTTTGGGAATGGTGCGCAAACAGATATGGAGTACTCAAGGGCACTTACATGTCCATTGTGTTTGTTTTTTTTTTATGAAACCACATTTCAAAAAGAATTTTATTACTATGTCAACTTTTACTCTAGGTATTTATTTTTATAATAGCAAGCTTAAGTATTTCTCTACATGCAATCTATACTAATATTAGGAACAGATGAAATTTGTTTCTAAGTTTGTATGTACAGATTAACCTCTGAAAATACTGGTCCGATTTGAATAGTTCTTTTTTATAGCCAGTTATTGAAGAAGGATATAGGCTATATTCCATCACGCTACGACTCAGAATATCGAAGCAGTAACCATAAACGATAGTCAAACCGCAAGGGAAAGCTAGTGTGTAATAAATTAAAGTTTTCTGTAATTTTAAAGTGTATTGTCGTTAAAATTACGAGCATTTCTCTCTACTGAATTGAATTCGAAGCTGAATTCCAATAACAAGCACATATATTCGACAAGGTTTTTATTAATTAATTGTAGAATATATTTTTAAAACGAAAAATTAAAAAGAAAATAAACATCCTTGCTCAAATGTATCTTTTGCGTTTATTTACATTATTTATGTAACATCTGTTACTGAAATCTCATAACTATTGCCAAAGAAAAGTCTGGCTGATAAAGAAATAAAAAATATCGAGTTCTATAAATACTAATTGTATATACTTTACAATGAATAATACAAATAAATAAGAAACTGCGTTAAATAAAAACGATATATGTATATAAGATAAAATTTACAATTGTAAATCAATATTAAATTAGGCGTGAATTGTGTGTACTATTTATTATTTGGTTAATTAAGGCTGTGGAATTATATTGAAATTATAAGTTTCATTAAAACTATATAATTCGATTAATACTTACAACCTAAAATGCTAAAGTCAATACATACGTACATCAATAATAATATATTACTATTCACCACATTTTGAGTTTAGTGGATATAATATAGTGTCAGAATAATGATATTATATAACTATTTGTCTATTGTCTCATGAATTTTGGTACCCAGAATGTTGTCCACTTTGGACAACGTTGCCTGGCAACCCATTAACGACTGAATATAACAGGCGAGAGCCAAGAACTAACGAGCTTGTCAAAGTTGAAAATGTGCAAAAACTATAATATGAACGTACTCGTAACGTATCTACGATTATGGAAAAATTAGATAAATATAATATTAATATGATAAACTTAATGCTATCTCCTAACCTATAGATATGACACGTTGGCGCAGTGGTCACTGCAACTGACTGTAGCGCTAACGGTCGCGGGTTCGATCCCCGCTCACGGCAAATGTCTGTATTGGCCATACGGATGTTTGTCGTGGTCTGGGTGTTTGTGTTAGTGTTGTTTATGTTTCCGGACCCCCAACACAAGGTCACAAGAAATTAATGGGGGCCATTGAGTGTGATACGTTTATTTATTTATTTATTATTATAGGAATTCATATTTTATTAAAAGCCTTTCATTCTCAAGGGTTCTATTTCAATTAATACTGCATAACGGTAATAGGCATCTAGTAATATTTTATTTTTTAAATATCGACAAATTATAAATTATGTTGTACTTACTGTTTAAGGCCCACAACTTGGTGCCTCGTAGCTGCCTTAATAATATTTGCCCATGGCGTCGACATTCAGGATTATGTATACGTGAAAAATTAGGTGCAAATGTAGGTAAAAATGCATAAAAATCCTCAAATTCACTTTGTAATAAATTTCGTCTAACCAAAGCCTCTGAGAGGTGCTGAACACGTGTCTCTTTACTATCACTTTTTATTACACTTTCTTTTTTATCAACAGCTATTTCTTCAGAACGTTCTGACTTTTCAAAGTCAGCGACAACCTTCGATTTTTGCTTTGTCTCAGTGTCATGTTTTACAGCCTTTTCAACTTTTTTCTCGAATAATTTAGGTTTGATCTCAATATCATCCTCTTTAATTTTTTTAGTTGATAGTTTGAGATCAATTTTTTTCGTTTTAGTTTTGTCTTTGTCTGTTAAATCATCTTTAACCCCTAAAATTACCTTTTCCGTAATAGGTTTAATCACTGGCGACTCTTTAGAAAAGAAATCGTTTGGCTTTTCGGAAACTTTTGGTTTAATAATCTTCTTTATTTCGTCTTTATGGATATCGATTTTTAAATCTCGTTTCACGGGTTTCAAAGATTCCTCTTTTAATGTCAGGCTTTCTTTTAACGATTCTTTCGGTGGTAAAACGTCTATCTTTTTCTTTAAATGAATAGGGGGTATAGTGTGCTCAACTTTAATTTTACCAATATCAACTTTATCGTCTATCTTTTTTTCGATTTTTTCCTTAACTATTGTTTTGGGTTTCGGTATAGACTTCACATCTTTGAATAAATGCGGTATAGGTTCAACTTTCTTTTTTATTTCCGTTGAACTACTCTTCTTAGATTCCTTTTGTTTATAATCGTCAAATTCGTCATCGTCTTCGATATTACTATCGTCGTCATCATCAAAGTCTACAACCACTGACGGCTTTTTACTCCTAGCCTTAATATCTGAATCAACTTTCAATTCGGCCCCTTTTAAAGTAGATTCATATAAATCGCTAACATCACCATCATCGTCGTCTTCACTTTCATCTCCAGAAATATTATGTTGTTCAAAAGAAGCTTTACTTAACTTTTCTTCAATTAAATGTCGCTTATCTCGCAGAATTTTCTTAATATCATCATACGAATGTTTTGCACTCTCTTTTTTAAAACTGTCTGTAATTGGGTCAAGGTTAAGGTCGTTCACATCACAATCCTTACATTTATGTCTTCTCAATTCCGATTTAACTTCGTGGGAAGTTCCAGGTAAACGAACACGGAATGCGCTTATCACCGTCACTAATAGAGGAACTGAGAATATAATTAGAGCTAGCGTCCATCTGTGGCACACCATGGCCGCCGCGTGAGACGCTCACGGCGCCATCATACGTTCGACTGAAACGCACTTCAGCGATATGCTCCGTTGCTATTTCTGTCGCACTCGCAGCTCTTCGTTGAACATCTACGGATCTTTCATTGATGGTAGTGAACTTCGCAAGGGTATATAATTCTTATTTCTTATCAAAAATTTTAGTAGCAAAATATACTTTCCCGGCCGAAGTTAATTCGAGTATACGGACGCGAGGGCACAGTTTATGGCTAACGGCCAAGATTAGTGTAAAAATAGTATTGCAGAAGCGATTGTCCGGCCGGCGAGTCGAATTGATGACGACTGGATTGATTAAATTACATTAAAGTGATTGATTGGCATTTAGCGTATCTTGGTAAATAGATTGTAAAGAATCTTTGATTGAGAAAATCGAAGAGATGTGTTTAAATTATTTGAATGAAACATACCTACTAACTAAATACTTTTTAGCTTTTACGTACGAAGTGTTTTAAAACATTATTGTAAATAAAAGCGTTGTCGTCTTTGCTTCGATACAATTTTTACTAAAGTCTTGTATACTATTTTTAATTTCTCTTAGAATACCAATAACTTATCCAAATAAATTAATAAGTAATTTGAGATTAATATGACTGTAATTATTATTAATTACATATTAAACGCTATATGATTTTTTATTATAGTTTAGTAAACTAATTTATCATTTACAATCATTGAATTTTCAATTTATACAGTTTTATAGGTACTTTTCAATTACATAGAAAAGTAATTACTTGCCTAAGTTACACGCTGACCTAACGTCAATCTCATTCATATTAAATAGTTTGTGAAACATTCTACGTTAATTCTTTAACTGTCTCATGGGATTGTAGGTAAACTACGCCTTCAAGTACCTTTGCAGTTAAAAATTAAGTGCTTTTAATACAAGCTTCTTTGATAGCCTTTACTAGAATTCAGAAGGAATTATAGAAAAATTTTTAAATCAATTTACTTATAAAAACATCTAGAATTTTTACCCAATAAGTCGTTAAAAGGGTGTATTTTTTTTACTATTTTTAATGAAAAGTTCAAGGCGGCCGAATTTTAGAAAAATATAAATATATAAATCTCTCAGAATGCACGTTTTGATAACGATAGCTTTTAAACATCTTAACTATCTCATCCTGGTTATGTATCTTACATTAATACCCAGAATAAAAGTGTATTATATGTACACATATTTAGTAGTGTGCTTGGAAGTAGTAGTAGTACTAGTACTTGGAAAATTAGAAAATCACATTATTTAAAAAAAAACCTACTTATTTCCTTGGAAGTCGAACAATAGCTTAAAATAATTCAGTGTAAAGTGACTACACTTCTTTAAAAAGTTTACATCAATAGTGAATACATGGTGATTTAAGCAGTTTTCCAAAGCGCTATCATATATAATATTTCCCCTATTAAACTCCAAACCTTACGCAGGCGAAGCCGGAAGCAACTTCTTGCTACTAATAAATTACTATTAGATCTCTTCTGTATAGATGTAAGTACGTACATATTATGTTTTTTTTTATGAAATAAAAAAAACGGCCAAGTTCGAGTCGGACTCATACATGAAGTACCACCGTATAACACTATGTTTTATTTATTAAATACTTAATATAAATTATCATTACTAATTAAGATCAGCCTTCTTACCTCAATAGTATTACTCTTTTTCTCCCTATCGCTGTGTCCTAGATTAAAACTTATATTTGTTTTTCGCCCCAGAACTGTTAAATGAAGAAAATAATTATTGGCGATCACATGCTTGAGAACCAATAACATATTACAATTGAATGCTGATAAGCAATACTGTGACAAGCCACAATGACTTCATTTTGAGAAAATGGCGTCTAAAGATGGCGAACCGATTATTAATAAATTTGTTTGAAGAAGTATAAATCCATCTTTTCATAAAAGGTATAATGAATGTAAAGCATATAGGTGTAATAGAAAGTTTTATCTAATAATAAATTTTTCAAATGTATAACATCATTGCATATCACAAAAACTGTAACACACTTCAATATTCAAAACATTAAGTTAATAAACTTTTTTCCATACTTATTTAGTTTAAATGGCCTGAGTTTTTTTAATAATATCTCCGAATTTGACTTTTTGTGGCTTGACACATCATTGCTTATCAGTATCCAATTATAAACATAACCATTATAATATGATTATCTAACCCCTTTATAAAGAATTGTAACCAAATAATGATAACTAATAAGCTAATAAGCATTGTAAATAAAATCTCATCGTAAAATTTACCAGTAAAGTATTTTCAGTGCCACGTACGAAATAGATTTTCTTTTAACTACTTCCTAGTTCGTCTCTGTGCGCAAACTATTTGAGTCACTAACACGATGTTCGGTTGAGGCGTTGAGCCATGAAGACATGACATAATATTATTTACATATTTTGATATAATATGAATGTGATATTATTTCAAGTTAATCCTGGACTCAATAATTATAAGAACATTATATTTGGTAACGTATTATATAACAACAATATACATAATATATACCCCGAAACTTAACACGTATATAAATGGTTGTTATTGTATTCCATTGTTGCGGTTTTCGTAACCGGGTTTTTTTACCAAGTAGGGTGATATTTTAACGTTATTTATGTTACTATTTAAAGTCTATTTTTCTTTGCTTGTCTTATTTAGCAAACAGATATTACGTATTTCTAGTCACACATAAGAGTTAAAAAAGAAATTGTTGATTTAATGATTGAATTCAACTCTTTTTTAATGTAAAATCGAAAATTCGTGATTTTTTGTTCTGGCTAATGTTGATAAATAAGGACAAGTAAATAAAAATAGACTATACTTTTAGTTCTTTACTTTATATAATACAAGCTTATATTTATTACTAGGTAGCTCGCAGCTTCGCCTGATTTAATGTAGATATCATATTTTTTAATGCGCGTATCTAATCAAATGGTACAATAATTTTAAATTAGGTTCATTCGTATTTACTAATGATAAAAGTTTCATGTATAAAAGTTATAAGAGAGTCTAAAAATAATATAACACAATTCATTATACATTTCGTTTATATTCGTAATTGCATTGAGCTTTGCTTTGTTTCCACCATTTTTGTGTATATGGACAGACATAATTACAACATTTTTATATACTTAACAAAAACATATATCTAAATAGTAAATGTCTTATAATTATTTATTAGTAATACTTAAAAAACAATAGCATGTGAAGGCCCGTGCCATCAATTGTGTCTTTGTACTAATCCTGCACTCGCCCTTGGAGACTGTCGCAATTGCACGATTGGCACTCGTCAGAAACTGATGTAAGATCACTCTTGTCCAAGCTAATGTAACACTTATTATTATTTAAAATAAAGACGACATTACAATAAAAACGTATTACGTATTACTCGTACACGATGATATTTTTTAAATACTAGCCTTTGCTACAAGTACAAATAAAATTAAAAAATAAATACAAATATTTTTAAGGTACCTTCCGAAGTATAATCCCTGGTCGTTCCTAATGACTTCTTAAATTCACGTAAAAACAATCATCTCTTGTAATTACTAAATTATATATTACGTTATACTATTTGACGTTAAAAATTTGTATCCATTTCCAATTCTGCCAAGCTCGTCAATTGGCTAGTTGGCCCAAATATACTGTCGCCTACTATTCTCAATCGCTAGCTGGTTGATTGGCAACGTCCTCCAGAGTTGTCGGTATTCTGGGTAACAAACCCATGAGCATTAGAACACATGCAGTACATCAAAGGAATGTTTAAAACAAGGAAACTTTACTAGTGAGATTATGAATATCATATTTAATTTCAGTTTTAAACTTCAGCGTTTAAACTTTGTTCGTAAGAGTTAATAATCGGATCAATTTCAGCGCAACTTCTAATATACTTCAATGCATGAGTAACCTATAAATATTACTAATATTATAAAGAGAAAACTTGTTCGTTTTTATGCTTATATAAACTACTGAACCGGAAACGAATTATCGAAATATTTTAAGGACATTTACGTACCAAGCGTACTATTATTGGTTCATATTTTAGTAATTCAATAATTCCTACGTAAAAGTCGAGAATTACGAGCGTAAAGTGTGTCTTCAAGCACGAACACCCGAGTGTAACAATAACAAAAAAAAAAGCTGGCTTTCATACACCCTAAAAACTAAGCCACAACAAATGTAGGCTTCTGACTCACTCACTCACCCTAAGAAAAACATGGCACTGAAAATATTGATTCAATATAAATATTTTCCTAAAAATACACTCTTAAAATAAGAAGGCCACTCGTCCTGATAAATCCTATATATATTTGCGAAAGTTTGTGAGATATATGAATAGATGTATAACGTTTCTTAGTTAGACAGCCGGAAACCTTATTCTTTGCCCCATTTCTTATCCTAGTTTCTATTATCTTTCAGCCCTTATTAATTTTTTAACTGGCAACTCATGTACGACTCCTCTAGTACAAGTTTGTCAACTTTTGAAAAAAGAAAACAAACCAAACTACGGAAACAGATAATAAAAATGAACAAAATATGAACTATGAACAAGGATACCATAAAAAATTTGCACACACTGACTGTGAAAGAACAACTTGTACTTGACCAGTTTTTTCGTTGTATAGCAAGACAAATTACAATAAAATTTGATTGTAGATCGATTAACGTAATGAGCCAAATACCTTAACAAAACTCCTCACTTAAGGGTCATTTTTTACCGAGTCCAGTCCGACCCTCGCAGTTTCACCTTTATTCAAAAGTTTTCTTTATTAATAATGAACTTGTAAATTCAAAAAGTTCCAGTCGGATTTCTTGATTATCATTTATAATTTATCGGGCCATTGTTATGATCTTATTTTATATTCCCTTTCCTTTTATTTCTTTATAGACTTATTTATTTGTTTTTTCTTTTTAATTACCTACTAGCCATAATAATATTATAAAGAGGTAAGAGTTTATGTGTAGGTAGTAATTTCTGAAACTACGGATCCGATTTGAAATTTATTTTTGCTTTCGATAGTCCAATTATTGAGGACGGTTATATGTTATAATAAATCACGCGAAGTAGTGACCATAAACGGATGTGAAATCGAGGGACTGCTAGTAATATATAAAACCTACTATCAGAGGCGTAACCATCTGAGGCCCGTGAAAAATTCTTTGAATGGGGCCTTCCAGTAAAAATCCTCACGTTATAACTTAATTTTAATTAACAAGTTAAATATCTGATAAGTTTTATTTTTAAGAGCATAGGTTCATACATATTATAATGAAATAATAATTTACTTTTAACAAGATTTTTATTAATTAAGTACTTTTAGGCCGGGGCCCTCTCGGCTCAGGGGCCCATGGCTTTTTGCCAGCCCTGCCACCCTATAGTTACCCCCTGCCTACTATACTATTATGTAATATAAACCACCTGTAAACATCCCATTGCTGGATTAAAGCCTCCTCCCTATAATAAAAAAAATGTGACACATGTATATCCGACAACCCGCATTGGAGCAACGTGGCGAAGCGCTAACGGCCTCAAGTTCGATCGCCGTTCACGGCAAACCTCTGTATAGGCAATACTGATGTTTGCCGTGGCCTGGGTGTTTTTGTTTGTGTTGTGTGTTGCCGGACCTATGGATGCCGATGAGTGTGAAGTATTTATTTATTTATTGTATTTACTTCTTGTATTATCTTTTGCCAAGTAAAGTTTTATCGCAATTGAATGAATAGTATAGCAACGCATAAAATATGAACAACCAAACAAACATTACTTTTTATAAACGAGTATTACTAGCTTTTCCCCACAGCTTCGATAATTTAAGGTAACGACAGGCGCGCCACCTACTTTAAGTTATATTTACTAAGTATATTCCCAAGAGTATAGATAATAATGCAAAGAATACGAACAAACAAACAGTATTTATTATATATCAGGTGTATTGTAAAGATTTTTATTGCAATTTTCATTACTCGCTTGTATCATGAGTCATATTTTGAGGTACGTATTTAAATTAAAATACAACCTTTAACCTTAAATAATATGTGTAGAGTAAGAAGCGTTAACCTCCGCGGTCGGGTTAAGTGACACGACCTTGACTCACTTACCTCACTTTTACTCTCCATCAATGTTTATTTACGATGAAATTGTCACTATGTTTCAAGTGAGAGTGAAAACTGAAAATTTTTATATTGATATTACTTTTATGAAATATATCAGATGATTATATTTATTATAAACGGCTAAAGGTTCAAAGGTTACAACTATTTGATGATAAAATAGACGAACAATACTATTCCATATTTATTAAACATTTATAAAAATTGAATTTTAAAATATATTTCCAAGATTCGAGTCGTTAAAATCTAGACACGCGGTAACGTGTCAAGCCAAGTTCAAGAAACAGAACTGGGGAGTCGCACCGTGTGTAATATTACACGAACCATTTGGAGCCACTTTTGATTTTCCCATAAATCAAAAACTATTTCACATAAACGCATCAAATTTGGCTCATATATTGAGACTTGCGAGATACATATGTGTTCTAAATTTCATATTATCTCAAACGATTATTTAGATATGAATGTCCAAAAATCCTCATTTTTATCATTGACTGACTGACTGACCTATAAATCAAAACTCTAACCCAGTTCCAGACGACCTAGAGAGTTAAAATTTGGTATGCAGATAGGTAATTAGATGAATACAAAGGCAAAAAAACTGGCAATTTTTAAATAATTAGATTTTATTATGAACGCTTAACATAAATACCTAATTAGTGCCTGTACCTAACTACTATAGATGTAAGAATCAGTAAATAATCATAACTCATGACAACCGGTCTTTATGTGGTAGGTATGTGGATTAACTTAACATATAATAAGGCCTATATTACCCTATCGGGGTAGGCAGAGCACTAAGTGAACATAGACTTGGCGAATGTGGCATCAAGTGGGATGCCACATTCGCCAAGTACTATGTCTATAATAGTCTCGAACATGTGTTTAGCGGTGATAGGTTGTCAGCTTTTCGCCCACCATACAATACAACTCTCATCCATTTTACTGGCTTTTTATTTTTTTAACTTAACGTGAATCTTAAACGAGTTTAATACCTACCTACCACCCAATTTTTTTTTTACCGAAATACCGAATAGGAAATGGGCAATTCACACAAATATTTTAAAGGTACAAGAAAATATAGAAAATAACACTGAGAAGAAATTTATACCCCGTAAACGTAGGAAAATACAGTACCTCATTCAATTGTTTTATATGTATTTATAAAGTCTAATTTTAGTTTTGAATTTGTCCTTTTAAAAGGACCCACGACGTTACGAGGATATGTGCTTACCTACAAAAAGTAATGCTATCCAATCAAAAACATAAATGTGAAATGAGAACCAAGTTCAATATTATGATAAATGTCTTGGTTGTTGACTTCAACGACAAAAGAAGTGAGATCTAAATGGGTATCAAGTTCACTGGTCAGTCCTGAAATTTGTTTATAAGTAACTTCTTATAGCATAAAATAATGTATTGTAGCCTAAGGTCTGTCTTATCTATTTTTCATCTATGAATTATAGCCTTCACAAGTTCTAAACCTACAAGTATCTGTCGGTTCTTATTTTATAATTCCGAAAATTTGGATTTTTGGTAGAAACTAGCGATCGAACATTATAGTTCGTTGGTAGGTTTATAAAAACTAAGATTTTCCAAAATTCACCCCCTAAAGAAATGACGAAGTAATCAAACGTGGAGCATGCGAAGCTGCGAGCAATAGCCAGTAATAAATATATCATTGAATTATTTAACACTACATGGGTTGCCCCATCTATAGTGAAAGAGTCTTAGTAACGGAATCGCGGAGTCTGTTTTAATTCAAAGGCATGTAATTAGTACAAGGATTGAGTTAGTTGACCTCCGGTCGTTTGTGACGAAAATTTTACAGCGATACATGTTTCGCGTTCATAATCATGTTTTACAGTTACATATTATTGTATAATTGTAGTATACATTCAAAGAAAAATAATTAAGTAATATAATTGATTAAATGATAATTAACACTTTATTGTCGACCTGACTACAGCAAAATTAAAGTAAGGGTAATTTTAGCAGTCTGTATATATATGTAAGTATGTACATATGATTATATTTACGCGTATTAAGAGAAAATTAAAAAATTACTTGTCGTTTTACTAGTGTTGATGTTTCCGTTTCGTATGCGTTCGTTATGATGTAAAATGATTTTGCGTATGAATGCAACAATATCAATGTAATGTTTACCTCACCTCCCGTCAAATTGGCCGAAAAATATGTTCACAGAATTAAGCGTATTATTAATTAGACGATCTATGGCAAGTGCTTGCTCTGTTTTGACAGCTAGTAGGTCCCAGGTTATTTATTGTTAATCGGCGGCTCTAGCCGCCTTAGCTTGTGTTCCATCGTAATGATTGATTTTGATTAGTGAAGTATCTATAGATCTGTAATAGTAGTCCGAGTGACATAAATAAATAAATAAATAAACGTATCACACCCAACGGCCCCCATTAAGATCTTGTGACCTTGTGTCGGGTTACCGGAAACATATACAACACTAACACAAACACCCAGACCACGACAAACATCCGTATGGCCCATACAGACATTTGCCGTGAGCAGGGATCGAACCCGCGACTGTTAACGGTACAGTCAGTTGCAGTGACCACTACGCCAACGTGCCTGTCAATATAGGCTATATAAATGGTTTTTAAATTAGATATATTTGACTTTACACGTAAAATTTTGACCTTAAAAAAATTTAATTAAGAAAATTACGCCATGTTCGATCTCAAAAGTAAGGTCTTGACGAGCACATAACATATATATGTAGGTATATCATATTGATTAGGTTATATATTTTAATTGTTACCAAACATACAAAAGCCGTACGAGTGTAGTAGCACAGCTGTATTTATTAATTCGAAATTCCATAATCCTTAATTCCATGGTCAAGTTATAGTTTTTTTTAACTTTATTTATTTTTCACTTAATAATAATTCCTCGACCTTTTTGAGCTACGCATTTTAGATTGTAGCGATTGTAATATATCATTTAAATCGGTTATTTTCACGCAATGCAGGTAGACAAGTAATTAAAAATAAATTGGTGGCCCTCGTACCGTTACAAAAAGGTATTGTAATGCGGATATGCGGATACTTATTTATTTTTTTTATATATAAATGATTAAAAATATTTCAACTATTTTCCATTTCGGAAGTACTTTAATGTAGTTTCTCCTCTTCGTGTGATTGACCTTTAAATTTCAATCAATGTACATTAATAAAAATATTTATGCCATATTGTCAAATTGAAGTACACAATTTTATGTTGCCCTAAATTCGCATACTGTTAATACGCATTATTTAAGTGCGATACTTAAAAGCTGCTAAAAATTAAGTAAGTAATTAAAATTTATCAATATATACAAATAGGAAAGAGATAAATAGTATTTGAATTATCTGCGACATAATCGTACCACTTCCTGATCTATTTACGGCTATAAGCAGTTTTTAAATGGTTTTTGGAACGCCTTAGTTGCGGCTCTACCGGTTTAATGTGACATTTGCAAGGCTTTAACATAACTAGTTCTCGTACACAAAAACTGCAAATATTTCAATACTCGACTACTTCCGTACTCGAATGTGTATCGCAAATGTTTCCTCAGAAATACAATTTTAATATGAAGTTACCTTAATAGTGCTGCCACTATTACAAAATGTTTTTAAACGTTTTCCAACACCATAACATTTATTAACATATACCTAAGTTAGATTTTGTTAAGATTTGTTAAGGTGTGTCCAAGTTTCCGCGCGTGCACGCAGCGTGCAGTGAGCGTGCACTTAAGGAGCAGTATGGACGCTTTTGAATATTTCGGCGAATTGTTAGCGAGCTGTTCACGTGCGAGATATACTGTCATGAATACAAACAGTTAGCTTCGCGTGCATCTTAAGAACAGACAATATATAGTGCCTATTGTATATACATTTTGCATGAGTGTTCTTTTTACGTGCTAAGCTCGAGTGGAACTACGAGTTCGCTAGTTCTTTACAAGTATGATTAATATCACCAAGCCGTAAACATACTCACACAACTGGGCACAATGTTATTGCCCTTAGAAACTGGTATTAAAACTGGATATTATGCAGGATAAATTGCAAGGAATTCAAGGTCCGTAGAATTAAAGTATTAAAAGCTTAAAAATTAGTACTTTAAACACAAAATCCTAGGTTAAAAAATCTAAAAAAAATCATAATGTATTTGCAGACTATTAAAATATTACCTACTAGCTGGCATCCGTGACTTCACCTTATCATTTTTATCGCCTATTTCATATCATTCATTCAAAAATCCATCAAAAATAGTACAGCGGTTTTATCGTGAAAACGAAGACACAGACAATTCACATTTGGACGCTGATAAGCAATACTGTGTAAAGCCATACAGACTTCGTTCTGAGAAAATGACGTCTAAAGATGTCAAACCTATTTTTAATATATTTGTTTGAAGACGTACATACATATATATTCATCTTTTTTATATTTTGATTAAATGTATAATGAATCAAAAGCAGATAGATTTATTTGATATGTTATCTAATATTAAGTTTTTAAATGTTTGAGATTATTTTATAAATTTCAAAGTATGGAAAGGCACCTGAAATTCGAAACATTTAGTTAAGAAACTTTTTAAGTTTAGATGACTTGAATTTTTTTTTAATAATGTTAAATAGGTGACGTAGTATCAAAATACATCAATATCTCCAAATCTGACTTTTTGTGGGTTGATACATTATTGCTTATCAGCATCCATTTATAATATTAGTATGAAATCGTGCACATCATCATCTATCTAGTATATTTCCCGATTATACCAGGGTCTGCTTATTGTTTTAGAACAGATATTGAAAAGTTACTGATTCCTTATTACTTCCCACACTTAAAATGTTTTTTTAAAAGGACATAAATATATTTATTGCACATTTAATACTAGTCTCGAATATCTTTTAACCGGTGCGGGTTTCCTCGTACTTCTTCACCGCTGAACATGGAATGAATTGTAAATAGATATTAAGAAATCGAACAATTCATACCTTGTCCGGATTTGAACCAAAGACCTTCGATAAAGATTATTTATCAATATTCAATTCTCAGGGCCATTATCACTAAAACTTTATTTTTATATGTGGTGTCTGTGTTACTTTTATGTTATCTGAATATTGTCTGATGGAAAAAATATGAGAAGAAATCAGGTGCAGATAGAAAAATTTGAATATCGATATCTGAACTTCAAAGTCGATTTTGATGAAAACTAAAATTCATTCTCCATTTCCAAATTCATTATCCATTTTTTTTTTAATAATTTTGCTAGCAATGATTAGAAACCGTTGATTAAAGATAACACATTCTGCATTGTTGCCCCATCTAATAGTGCCATTAACAGGAATCATATTCTGGGAAATAATAACATAAGACAAATTGGAAAAAAGAGCTCAATTTTAACCAACGTCAAAAAAGGAGGATGTTCTCAATTTGCAGCGTAGTTTACATAATCCCGTTATTTCTTAACTGATTATGAAATTATTTATTTATTTGAAAGGATATGCTTCTAGATTGATTTCATACAGCCATTTATCTCCTTAGGGGTAAAATTTTACCTCCTTAGGGGTAAAATTTCTAAAAGTTTTTTGGTGGATTCTGACAACATAAAAAGTATCGGCTGCCAAAATTTCAAGTTTATAAAATCAGCATTTTAGGCTCTGCGTTGATGAATCAGTGAGTCAGTTAGGACAAGTAAGTATATATGTATAGTATGTTATTTAATTTAATTATTTCAACATTCAATACCTATATGTATTGTACTTGGATGTTTTTTAAAACTAGGTAGTCTCGCTACGTATGTTATTCTGAGTTATGACTCGTTTGGCTCAGCATTCTACAGTATGATGCGGTGTAATTTAAAACCTAAAATATTTTAATATGTTAGTATTGCTTAATATTATAGAATGCATTTTAATAAGCAACAGCTGGCTCGTTAAATAATAATTTACCAACAAAAGAAATAAAAGATTAATATATAATTTTAAAAATCAATAGTTCAATGTTAGAAAAAGCTAACATTATAGAATGATTCAATTTATATTCATTAGACTCTGACATTCACTTCTAACCTAAAATTAAGCTTAATTCAAGGATAATACAAACACTATCTTTAAAAAAAACATTTTTTTTAATTGATTGTCATGTTCTGAACATAAAAGTCCTTGAATGTATATTTGATGAAGGCCCCCATAGTGCTGCAGTTTTATTCCGAGTCGCTAATTTTCAAATTGGTAATTTAGTATTTGAATTGCCACTTAAAATTGATAAATAATCGTTTATGAAAAATTGCAATCAAATCAATGTTAGCTAGTACGAAGTTCACCGGGTCATTTACTAGTAATTTCTGTAACTACTCATATCTACATTTCAATAGCCGAGGTGCCATAGTGGTAACACGTTCGGCCAGCACCGCTGAGTTTTCAAGTGATAAATTTATGTTAAAATGTATATTTTTTACAACAGGATCCCAGAAAATGTTCAAAATGCTTCTATAGCAAAGTTCAAAAAAATTGTAAAGAAACGTTTGTGTGTTAGAGATTATTATAATATTAAAGATTTCATAGATGATGACACACCTTGGGAATAATGGGATCGCTTCCAGGCTGTCTCAATATATTTTACGTATTGTAACCAATCTTGACGTTGTTAAAAAAAAAAAAAACTAACAAAAAAAACAGTCTTCAATATCGTGAAATCAATAAGTTTTTTTTTTATATTTCAATATGAAAAAAAAATTGAAAACTTATCATGTTCAATTACTTATTACCCCAATTTCATAATCAGTTTGTATATTAAACCACTATTAAACTAAATAACATAATACGTGATTCTCTTCACGACCGACCTAACCCTTACCCGTTCATTAAGAACTACCTTAATAGGTTTAACATATCGATAATCACATTACATTAATATCAATTTAATAATATCGGTAATTATACAGATCATTAATTTTGATAATCCTATAGTATACATGGCTTGTATTCGCCTGTCTCATAATGATTTATTAAAATAAATAATACATATGTAATAAATATTCCACTCCTTTGCTTTCCCGTGTCTAAAATTATTTTTAAGTATGCGTAGATTTTTAACCGACTTTCAAAAAAGGAGAACTTTGTCGGAGATTTTTTTTCTATGTATGTCTTTGTGTGTTTACCGATTACTTATAGACGGCTGGACCGTGATATTTGATTAATTCTTTATACTCTCCTATTAGTCCCATAGAATTTTCATCAAAATCGGTTGAGTAGTATCGTTTTAAAATCAATATAACTGTAATAAGCATGTCATTCAAATAAACAAAATTACGTATTTTGCTTTGTAGTCGGTTCCCCTTTTTTAAAAAGATTTCTTCGCGGTTCATAAGCCGACCAGAAGTCGTTTAATATTTTTCGCGTATGTGTGTATGGATGCTGATAAGCAATATTGTGTTAACCCACGAAAAGTCAAAGTCAAAGAGATGTTGGTGCATTCTGACATATTAGCGTCATGTGTTTAATATTATTCAAAAATATTCAAATTATCCGAACTAAATAGGTGAGAAAAGTTATTAAATTTAATGTTTCGAGTTTTGAAGTGTGTTCCATATTTTGAAAAAAGCAGTAATCTCCTATGTTTGAAAACTAATTATTGGATAAAAAATGTTATCACACAAATCTGCTTTCAATTAATTATACGTTTTATCGAAATATAAAAGAAAAAATGGGTATATATGTACTTGTTTAAAAATTTTGTTATAAATTAATTTGACATATTTAGACGCCATTTTCTAAAAATGAAGTCCGTGTGGCTTGACATAGTATTACTTATGAGCGTCCTTATATGGATGCTGATAAGCAATAATGTGTCAACCCACAAAAAGTCAAATTCGGAGATATTGGTGTATTCTGATAATTCATCACCTATTTAACATTATTCAATAAAAAATAAAGTCATATAAACTAAATAAGTACGGAAAAAAGTTTCTTAATAAATTGGTTCGAATTTCCAGGTCGTTCCTTATTTTGTAATTTATACAATTATCTTACATATTTAAAAACTTTTTATTATATAATATATTAAATATATCAACCTGCTTTTAATTCATGATGCCTTTTATCAAAAAAGAAAAGAAAATATTAATAAATACTTATTCAAACAAGTATATTAAGAATTGTATTGACATCTTTAGACGCCATTTTCTCAAAATGAAGTTCGTGTGGCTGGACACAGTATTGCTTATCAGCGTCCATATATCCGTTCGATTATTACCTCCTGTAGACAAATTAGACTTGTATTCGTCACAAAGTATCATCGCCTATGACATTACGACTACTCTTTGGCTGATGTCACAAATTACAAACGATTCCGTCTAAAACTTCCTTGTTTTTAAAGTTCATTAAAAATTTAATATAAAATATTTAAGATGCATGTGTAAGATGCCATCAAAATGTCTTAAAAGAGCTTTAAGATAATATCTAAATCGGACAATTTATTAGTATTCTACGCAGTATTCAAAATGTCAAATGGCTTTAAATTAGTTGATAACGATTCTCATTTTATCCGAGTGAGCTATGTTACGATTAATGGGTTTTTTTGCTAGCATCGAATTCCGAAATGCAATAAATATTTTATATTTTTAAAAATTTATTTACAAAATAATTTGTGAAACGTTTTATTTCTAACAATGTGTATTTACTACTTATTTCTGTCGACTTCGCATGCCTGAATATAGTTTATTTCTATTACCAAAAATATGGGCTCACTGTCCCCTTATTTTTATCCCACTTCCAATGTAAAAGTTTCAATTCGGCATTTTCATATACGAAAATGGCTTCACTGATTCGGTTAATTCTATTTTTGTTCGAAAGGCCATTCGTAGAAACTTCATCAAAATCGATTCAGTGGTTTAGTTTTAAAATTAAAATAACTGGAATAACTATGCTATTCAGTAAGAATATATTAAAAATAGTAGTTCAAAACAAACACACGAATACTACCAAACTTACCCTGTTTTTAGTATTTTAATAATAGTGAATAATAAATAGTAATAAAAAAAATTATAAAAAGAATGAAATTGAATCAGATTAACTTATAATCACACAAACAAAAACAATCACTAGTAACGTTAATCGATCCATTTGACTTTCATTTAGTACAGCTGTAGTTAGTTCAGTCCGTGCGGCTTGCTTTTAAGAAGCGGAGGCCTGACGCGATATCAGTACTTACAATACGAAAAAATAATGTAAACAAACAAAATAAATAAATATTTTTTTCTTAATTTAAAATTAGTAGGTAGAAAAATAAATATTACCCAATACCATTGTGTTCTATCGGCTAGATGTCAGTGTCGTAGGGTTATTGTTCAAGTGCGCTTGTGATGTTTATACCAAGTCGCCGGTTCCGCGGCATCATTGCTGTCAGGAACATGGCGGCGCGCACTTGCGTGCTCCTCAGCCTAGTCTGCGCGTGCGCAGCCCGCGAGTGTATCGAACTTACGATCGCTGACGATAACATATTTTCGCGTAGTATTTCAAATGGGACAATTTTAAAAGTTGCCGCTAATAATGAATCGTATGACAGTTGGAGGGTCAATTTACTGGATATGTGGGATCGGTTCCCGAGGATCATGGTGCCTGTTAATGGGACGAGCGAGCAGTGCCGGCGGGACAGCAGGCTGTTTTTGGACAGCCTCGATCGGTTGGAGCTCTGGGCGCTAAAAAGTAATTATTATTGTAAATTGTTTTATTATAGCCTAAATCTTTTTAGTAGTCGATATTAGTAAAGATATGAGACGTAAAATGCTTTTCAATTTTTTTTTTACCGATTTAGAATGGTTTGCAATGTTGTCAACCTTTTATTTTAAAAACGCTTAAAAAATATTAAACATGAATTATCGTAATAAGAGTTTAATTGATCTTAAATTCATCTAAAACAAAAGAAAAAACATTTTAATTATATAATTAATCACAAACAACGCTATTTCAGTCTATATAATATCGAAATGTTAGATTTATTTGGAAGTGGTGACAAAATCAATATCAAAATATATTTTATTCAAGTACACTTTAACAAGACTTTTGAGACGTCAATAGAGAAACAAAAAAAAATTCAAATTAATGAAGCTACCACCGGTTCAGTATGTACTTAGATTCTACCGAGAGGAACTGGCAAGAAAGTCGATTACAATGGACAGACACACAAGAATACCAAATGTTACAAATTGTTATAATTTTGCAAGTATTTTATATTAATTGACGATGCCGTTTAATTCCTTTTTATAAAAGAGATTTTGGTAAAAATTCGTTACAGATATTAACTCAGTGATTATTCTCAGCGACAAATCATCAATTTATTATATTTATGAGTTATTGCTACGAAACCATCGGAGCGTAAGAGCAACTCCCACTTAAGATTTTTCTAATACTGTAAGCTATCTTTAAACTATGCAACATTAGACATTATTAAATTACAATATGGATTTAAATATTCGGTCGTAGTTAAGTTACAGTAAAGCCACAGATCACTTTTTACTCCGTGGTTTTCGGAAATACCTTATCAGGACAATCCTAGAGTTAAATCGATGTGTGATCCTCGTAACGGAAACGCTGGGCGTAAAACTAGTTTTTAATCAATTTATATGGACTTGAAGGAAAGATGCTAATAAGAAGAATATTGATAAAATCTAGCCAGCTCCCATCATCGGACATCGAACCCGCCATATATTGCGGAAACTAGTATAGTCACAGAGCCAAACGATCGCCGACTTAATTAATCGTTTTTAGGGTTCCGTACCCGAAGTATACTGATGACCCTATTACTAAACCTTCGCTGTGTGTCCGTGTGTCAGTAAGTTACATCTCATAAAGTGTAAAGTTGAAATTTTAACACAGCTTGTAAGTTGTTTAGTCGGAGTTTACATTTACAGTTTAGTATTTATACATATAATTATAGAACTTTACTTTATCTATTACAAAAGTATTATATTTTAAAAATTATATATAGTTTATACGATGATACGAATTCCGCACTTGACCAGTTTTATTTCGACCTAAAACTATTTTCTGCTATACCAGGGTCGTAATTAATATATTAATGATGGCATTTAAGATTTTACAAATGTGTAGAAAAGGCTTATTTTAAAAGCAAAACTAATAATTATTTTTTATGTGAATACGAGAAAAGATGACCTTTTTGTGAACGTGTTTTTGCATACACATAACATAAATGAATGAAGTATTATTAGTTTTACAATAGCAAGATGCACAGTGGGGCAAACCAACTATCATAATAAAAACTATTTAATTTAAAATATTAATTTATACTAATATTATAAAGAGAAAAGATTTGATTGATTGTTTGTTTGTTTGCATTCAATAGACTCCGCAACTATTGGACCGATTTAGATAATTCTTTCACAATTAGAATCCTACAGTATCTCTGATGAACAAATGCTATAGAAATTCATAATTTTTAAATTTTTTGTTAAATACCTATATCTACCCATGCGAAGTTAGTGCCGGCTGCTAGACTATGATGCTAGTCTATAATAGACAGTGTTTAGCTGATGATTCGCCAAAGAAATTTGTGTAATAAATGTTATACAGGTTTAAATAGTTAAATCCAGATTTTATTATAGAACTAAAACAATAATAGATAGAGGTAGTAATAATATATAGTTTCATAGAAACTTATAGTCTGAGCGGTCTACTTTTGACAGCACACAAAGCTTACATTATTTTAATTTTAAAGTTTTTTTTTTATATATGTTATTTAATTTAATCTTGACTTCATTTGCTTTTTTTTTTTCTTGTATTGACTTAGTATATTTTTTTATTTCTGTAGTCTGTGTGTTCATCAATAAAGTTTTTCTTTCTTTCTAACATCTTGAAAACTATGAGGTTTCGTTTTGAGGTTTTTGGGTTAATAACTTCCAAATGACCTCACGTATTCGCTTGACGATCTTGTGTTTAAAAATCGAATAAATTCAAAAATATTAAAATGCCTCGCATAATTATTGAAAATAAATCTTTCGCACCATGAAACTTTTAGCTTTACTAGACACTGTACATTTCGGTTTCAAACGCGATTTATACCGGTATTTATCATTACAATCACGAGTTTTATATCGTTTACGATACGAAGTTTCTTCGTCACACGTTACGACAACGTAAAAAGTTAAAACAGTATCGCGATAATCTACGACGTACATCGTAACAAGACTTTTGAAAACTTTTGTAGGGAACCTACTTCATAAGCAAAATACCTGACTTCGTTTACGTTACGTAAGGTTAAATGACAAACTAATTCAGGTAATTTACATTTTTAAACCAACAACTGAACCGATTTTGATGAAAATCTATAGAACCAATCGGATAGTTTATTCTGTGTCGATCGAAAATCGCCTCCTTTTTGGAAGTCATTTAAAAATTCACGCAATGTCGCATCTGTAATACGATACTGTATATTTTTTTTTTTCATTTAATATCAAATAAAATAATTACATGTAATTGATTTAATAATGCTGCTATTTTATATAAAAAAATAAAGTTACATGTAATTCAAAATAAATATCATTAATTTCATAAATACATAGCTTGTGTTAATCTTAATTATCTAAAAATTTTGTATTATTGTTGCTTGTGCCATTATTATAAAGACATTTATGTCACGGCTTTTTCACTAACAATATTTGGCTTAAATATAGTATATTATAACATAAGTACCTATATTATTAAATGTTTAGGAATTCGAGGACAAACGCAAATTCGTACTTAAACGAGTATTTATAAAATTTAGGTCTTGAACACGTCAATTAAATCATTTCGCACGAATGTGTCATATTTAACCAATTTGAATTTTTAACGCTTAATGAATTACCTCAAAGAAAAGTTATTTTAGCATTAGCCCTATGAGATAACTCATCAGTTTATTTTGAAAACTAAATACCAAATTTGATAAAAGTCCCTTATGCCAGACATAAAGGAAGAACTTTAATAAAAATAAAACTTAAAAAAAACCACTGACTTGAAAACCATATTCGTTTCCTTTACCTAGATGACATTGTTGTTCTATCTATTGAACGATTTTGATAAAAATTTCATGGAACTAAACGTTGTGAAAGCATGTCCTTTTAAATAAAAATAATATTTTTCAAATTTGATTACTAAGTAACATAATTAAATTATTAATACAATTCTTTCATATAATGCTGACCTAATATGAAGAACATTTGCAATTTAAATTTTAAAGCGATCCTGATTGCAATTCTAGTAAAGAATCGTATAGGTGTTATCTATTTGTTTTATTAAATTGCTTGCGCTTCAAAACGAATATTTAAAAGTCGTGTCTTTTTATTAAGACGTTACAACCTTGAATAATATTCTGTAAATCATCCAATAATCGTTTATTGGAAAAGATAAAACTGTATTGAGTGCTTATCTTAATTACTTAAACTAAACACATAAGTACACTTGATTTGCGTGTCGTGTATATGTTACAGTCAAAACTCTTAAAAAGTTAATAGTACTCTTAACTGTCAAAAGCACTCCTGCATGGATCTCTGCCTGAAACCCCGCGTCGTGCTATGCCGTTTACTCTGGTTCAAACAGATCTCATTTCTGATTCGATCACGTAGACATTCCGAGCATAGCTCTTTTCGGCACCTTGTTGACGGCCTGCGTTAAGAAGCATTGTTGATGGATTTTGCCAGTAAATTACTATTGACTGGTTAAGAATTATGAGTGTAACAAATGTACTGAATAAAACTTATATATTAAAATATTCTAATGTTAATGTAACAAGATAACAATTCGATTAAGTTATTGACATGGAGGTTAAGATGCTAGAAGACCGATACTTGAAACTGATAAATAAATAAGCCCACCTGTTTCGTATATTTGCATATTTTTTTACTTCAAGTTTAAAATTGGCTTCTTTTATTTTGCTACGTAACTTCTTAGATACCGATTGCAATGATATTCTTTTAGTTGAATGGTTATACTAAAGTAAAAAATTTTCAATTCAACAAAATTTACTTTTAATTTTCGAATTTGATCGTAATCAACATATGCTTCTCTCACTCCTAGCGCCATTTCCGGTCCTCATTTCTTTCTTCTATCCGTATAAAAAAATATTTTTGTGGTCTGTGTGCTAAGTTCAGGATCATAATATTGCGTAGATTTTCTCATTTTCTTATTTTTTTTCTTTCTTCTATCCGTATACAAAAAATATTTTTGTGGTCTGTGTGCTAAATTCAGGATCATGATATTGGGTAGATATCATAGCGTCTCATTTAATTGACATAAAATTGGATCAATTTTTGAGCAATGATTGATTAGTGTTCTCTCATCTCTATTGTCGCTGAATTTACATATAATAATTACATATATTTTATATGTAGTATGCTTGTATCATAACATACAATAAAATTGAAATCATTTGAAATACAATTTATAATACTCATAAATTTATTAGTTATATTGTGTCTAAAAATAAAATTTAAATATTGATGATTTGTTTTGAAGTTCTTAATATTTACGTCAGGGACGGACGAATCAACCTTTTAAAATAAAACACATGATTCCTTTATAATAAAATATGAGACTCACAAACACACCTGACTTTTAAATCACCTTTAAAAAACATAAAGTTAAAATGATTAACAAAATATATGAACAAGATGATCGACTGAAAACGAAACAGAACCGCAATGAAAGATTTTGAAAGCGGAAAAGTGGCAGAGTGAAAATTATCGTAGATTGTATCCCTTTTTAAAAAATCGATGGACTTGAGGGTTTTTATTAAAATATTCACGCTGATTTTAAAAATGGTTCCGTTTCGTTTTAATTTAATATATACAAACAATTAAAAAAAAACTCTTTTAATTTAATATTTGTATATACATTCAAACAATATAATAGAAATACCTGTAACTAAAAACGACCGGTATTTTTCAATATATTCTTTATTTTTAATTTTGATCTTAAACTTAATATTTACAATTTACAATTATTTAAACATATTGTTATACAATATGTGTAAATTATATAAATGATTAGGTCATTCAATGAAAGACCTTTTTCCTTACCTACAATTCCCTGTATCAGGTCTGACACAACAATTGTGTAAGCTCCAATACAAACCTGCAATGCTAATAATACTGCTAAGAGGGAAAAACATTACATTGACGACTAATATTTTAGTCATTAAACTATTTTTTTATTCACAATTTTAGTCCAAATATCAATAATAAAACTTGTTCTTATTCATATGTAAATTAATAAATGTCTATTGAATAAAAAAAATAAACGCTACAAAATGTACAAATTATTAATTTTACTTACTTAATTGATTTTATTACTATTAAATACAAATATCAATCTTTATGAAAAACATGAATAGTATTAAATTTAATTTATTTTTGGCTGTATTAATTATTTCGTTTGCCTTTTGTGATTAGCGTAAACTAAACGGCGCCAAAAACTTAATTTCTAATTGAAGCGTGTGAAAACAAACCGCTAAAGTGATTAATGTAAATCTTTATTTTATACTTATAAGTTATAAAGTTAAAAGTCTATTTTTTGTCATTTGTGATATTTATGTAATAAATAATTTTAAATTTTTGGATCATCCGATTCGATTATAAATGAGAAAACAACTTGCTCTTTATCAAATTCTAGCTGTCTCTTGCGGTATCACTCGCGTTTATGGTTACTGCTACGCTCCTCTGGGGCGTAGCGTGATGTAATATAGCCTATAGCCTTCCTCAATAAATAAACTATATAACACAAATATAATTTTTCAATTCGAATTAGTAGTTTCTGTGATTAGCGCGTTCAAACAAACAATCAAACTCTTCAGCTTTATAATAGTAGTATAGATTTTGTTTAGTGAAAAAAATGTAATGTTGGTACTTAAATGGTGATCCGTAAGGGGTGAAAGAAGGATGAACATTTAATTATATACCACTTTTACGTATTTGTGCCACTCTTGTACAGTAGGTCATGGGCAGTGGCTGCTTAGCACCATGAGCTGCGAATTTACTTGACTATAAAAAGACACATCTATAAAACGTTTCTTATGAAAGAAATATCGCCGTCGAAACGAGTTGTTTATAAAAATTTGAAGTTCAATATATAATCCGCTATTTTTAATCGGGCAATATTTTATCACACCAGGTAATAATTTAGCATAACTTGTTAATCAGCTTGTAGCGGTATTGGTTGATAGTATGCTGTTTCACGAAGAATTCGGTTTTTGTAAATTGAATAAATCTAAATAGGTGTACTCGGGTAAATAAATAAGTATTTAATATCGAAGAGTTTTTTAAGCGTTTGATATCTGCAATAATTATAAATTACAAATTAATTATAAAGTGATTAAGAACAACTAATTAAATTTTTCGGTCTTTGAACAATCAAAAAATATGTTAATTATTTTATTAAACCATACGAAATATTAAACACGTCACAAACGCACAGAGATATAGAAAATCCGAAAATTTATTTTCATACAATTATGTCGTAATTAAGTAATACATAGATTTAAAACTACCCGAAACTAAAAGTGATGATGTTATCATTGAGGCAAAAATTACACTTGTAAGTTTTTCTCGCATATTTTCATAAAGATTTAAATAATTAGGTCATCACTGCTTTTACACCTGAAAGAATTTACTTCCAGTGCCTAAATTTTGACACAGCCTTCTTAATGTTACCTAGGTAGCTGTCACCAGGATACCTTTACATTATATGTAATACTACACACAAAAGGGATTGAATTCGTTACCCTAATTTTCTGCAGTATTTTTTTAAACGTGTTTCACCTTCAAGTTCTGTTAATTTATGCAAAGAGTGCCACGCCAAGGAGAAAATATAAATAATATATAAAAAAATATATATAATCGTCTAGCGTCTAGGTCAACGACCCACTGCCGCGCCTCCAGTTTATATATCATGTTCACATGTTTGCTGATATCGCGATTATGATTGCTTTATATGCATTATATCGCCGGAGATAGTGCAAAACCACGTATGTAGCTTTTGCAAAAGTCCATAATTTAATCAAATGCTAAATTTCATTATTGATAATAACTGGTCAAGTGCGAGTAGGACTCGCGCACCGAGGGTTCCGTACAAACTTATAGAAATCTATATAAGACTAACCCATCTACGCCATTTGTGGTCTTCATCATCGGTTCCAACATAAGTTACTATCAAAAATACCTAAATCGGTATACGCTTGCCTATAATATTTGAGGAGTTCCCTCAATTTCTCCAGGATCCCATCATCTGATCCTGACCTGAAGACAATGGGACCACCTTGGAAGTATACCTTTTCAAACAAAAAAAAAATTTTGAAAATCGGTACCCAAATGGCGGCGTAATCGGCAAACAAACATAAAAAAAATTAAATACAAGGTCGAATTGAAAACACTCCTTTTTAAAAGTCGCTTAAATATAATCAAATATTATGTAAATATGGATCACGTCCCAAAAACTATTTTGAAACTACTTAGGAGCACTTTAATTTAAAACACGATCATGGATGCAATCCATGGAAACACAAAATTTTATTTTAAGTACTAATACACCTTATACTTTCAAAATAAAAAGTTATAGCGCGATTCAGGATACACCTAGCGCCATCTCTTGACAATTTCAATGAACTAACTTGTTGACTTTGACATTAACAACATAATTATATTATATTTTATGCTCGTTTTATTTTTATTTATATTCTACTACACTCCACTACCCCTGCACTACGTTCGTAAAATATTTAGATTTACATTATCAATCAAAATATCGAAATATATATTAGTGTTGCCAAGACGAAAATAATTAGTCCTTAATTCGAACAAAACTAATTGTTTATTTATAAATAACTAATTATATTACTAATAACCAGAAGACTTATATGTGTAGATAAATAAGTAATTAAATAACTCGATCTGTTTGAATTTAATTTTAAAATTTTCGTACTAAGTCAATACGAGTACTTAAATCAAATCGCGTGAAGCTCTTATATTGAATGTTAATTACGTAATGACGTTATAAATCGACGATAAAACTTTTAAATGAAAAGTTTATTTTATAATTTTTAGCGCGTTTAAATAATAATTAAAATAAAAAATTTTATTAATCGAGCAGAATTATATCACAGTTAATGTCATAATGTTGTAATAGATGGCAGTAGCTGTACGCTGCATCGCGCTATCATTTTGTTAGCTGCGATATATAGATTGCATTGCGTTGTTTATAAAGGTTTGCTGCTTTTTAATGTTTTCGTATTGATACAAATTTCTTCTCAGTGTTTGTAAAATTGTTTTTTTGACCATGGTCAACTTCTATGTTAATTTGTTACAAGTACATATAATTTTAATTCTAAGATTAATATATTTTCCGCTTGATCAATTTACAACTTGATACATTTACGCGTTCCTGAGAAAAAGGTTGAAAGACAGACGTACAGACTGACAGACACACGAACAGAAATTTACAGTTTTCGGATTTTTTCCTTTATGTATACTAAAGGACCTTGCTCCTGGCTAAATTTCATAATGCTTGGTCAATGGGAAGTACCCTATAGGTTTTGATTCCCTTGCGAAAACGTTAAAAATGCTATCATACTTAAAATATGTGATATAAATGACCGTATCTTTTGATTGCGTTAACTTAGAAGTTTGATTTTTTCACAGCTCTTAGTAATTACAACTCTGAGTACTTGACGTTGATAAAAATTTGTTACCTTCACGCGTTTCTGAGAAAAAGGTTGAAAGACAAACTTACAAACAGACAAACATACATACAAAAATTTACAGTTTTCAGATTTTTTCCTTTATTTGTACCATAAGATCTTACTTCTTGCCAAATTTCATCGTGCTAGGTCAATGGGAAGTACCCTATAGGTTTTGATTCCCTTGCGAAAACGCTAAAATGGTCAAAATATACGACATATTTTCCATTATCTTTTGATTGCGTTGACTTAGAACTTTAATATTTTCACGGCCGCATGTCATCGTAGACTTGAGTATATGATATTAATTTCAACATGATACGTCTATGCATTTCTGAGAAAAAAGGGTTGACATCCCGACAGACAGACAGACAGACAGACAGACAGACAGACAGACAGACAGACAGACAGACAGACAGACAGACAGACAGACAGACAGACGGACAACAAAGTGATCCTATAAGGGTTCCGTTTTTCCTTTTAAGGTACGGAACCCTAAAAAGCAAGCCAGCTAAAAAACACTACCGCTACAAATAAAATACAAGCCACAATTATTTTTATCAATAATGTAATTTAATATTTGGTTAAAATTTAGACTTTATAGAAAAAGCTAGATACGCGGTTTTGCAGTATCCCCGACGATATAGTAAAGTACAACTGATGTAACATGTTTTATTTCATGTCAAAAGATGGGCATCTTATGGTTTTGTCACCGCCAATCTAAAAATTTTTAATGAGTTGTTTTTTGAATATATGCACAATATTTTAAAACAAAATTTACATTCACACAACCGAAGCCACGTGCAAGCGCAAAATATGTTATGAAATACCTATTCGATAGCCGAGTGCATCTCGAACTTTATACCGAGCAAGCAGTTAAGTCAAATCACGTCAATGTCATTCAGATTATATATTAAGCATTCACCGCTGGCCGCCATTTCACCATCTCTTTGACATAACAAGTCTCAATGTTAGCGGGCGACATTCAAAAAGTCGGCATTCGTCATGGGGCATGTGACCGTAACCTTCATGTAAAATAACTTTTTTTTGTGTACCACATATGTGTATACCTTTTTTATTTATACCAGTTTAAGCCGTTAAAGCTTATGACTCTGATGCTATCCATGAAAGGCAGTGGCCAATTTACATCAGGGAACTCGCCCGGGATTATTCATTGTTGGCATAATAAAAATATATATGCACAAATATACCGCCATAGTGTTTTAACAATAAATGCTTTAAGATATATGTATAAAAAAAATGACATTTCATTTTGTTTTTCCTACTCCCGAATCACATACGAAACTTTGTCGTACGTTGTTCAGAAACAAGATTGACTTCTAATCTCCTAAGAGCGCTTTTGTCAAGTCATCTCGTAACAACACAACAAAGCAAGTTCGGATTAAAATGGACAAACTTTGTCGTAGCTCCAATAATCTCATAGCCAACGTTTGTTCCAGTGTTTGATGCAACGGCAAAACCGCCATCCGGTATACTAAGTGGGAATGGTAACCAATACGGTGACTTCGACGAGTGTTTGGGAATCGATGGCGCTGTACGCGGGAAGTACTGCCTGGCGTCGTTGCAAGTGAGCATCGGTGGTGAGAAAGGTTATGATCAGTTGGACAACCTGATACACAGCGGACATTATATCAGGAGTAATGTGACAGATGTGAGTATTTAATAACTTTTTGAATAAAATCTATACTAATATTATAAAGAGGTAAAACTTGTCTATATGTTTGTATGTAAGGAGAATGATCTAAATCGTTGACGCGATTTGAAAAATTCTTTTTGCTAGTGATAGCCCGTTCATTACGGAAGGTTAAGGCTATATTACATTGCGCTACGACTTCTTATAAATCGAAGTAATCATAAATGGGAATGAAACCGCGAGTGACAGCTAGTGAAAAAATATTTTTGTTCATAAATATATCAACAGAAATAAGCACTTCATTTTGATAGAATTCACAAATTTTGTACCTTCACATTTAATTGAGATAATAAAGACGTACAATAAACATCATTATAATATACTTAAATGAAGTATATTATTTTGATTTTATTCGAAAGGTTATATCTCGACGAGACAAACCGCAAGGTTGTAAGTTTGATTCTAATTGTATCTAAACGTATTATAATACGGCTTACGAGTGTAACATATCCTTGACTTTACGCCTCAATCCGTACACGAAGTCTTAAACACTTCTCGTAATAAAATAAATATTTTTTTTATTTTTGAACTGAGCATTAAAACCCCTTATCCGTAGTAAAAATTATCGTTAAGATAAAATAATCTATATTACACATAAAGATAGTTCATTAAAAGTACCTTTGCAAATATTTCAACCTGCGATTCTATATCTTCTATCCCAGTACGAGTTCGGTTCTAAGAGAGTTATACTTGAGTCACCAAATCAAAATTCGCAAAAATGCTATGTATTTTTGAATATGCACCTTCAAGCCACGCATAGACCTAGTGGGGCAAAAGGGGCAATTGACCCCCTCCCCCTCCTCCCTACTTATAACCGTAGGGATTTATACTCCATTTTTTATTCAAAATCTCTGCTATCTACCTCTCGCCCTGTGGAGAGGCCACACGCAATAGTATTTTTCAAAATAATTTTTCAAAATAATTTTCAAAATAATTATTACCTATATTCCTAAATCCGCCAAAAATTGCGCCTGCTTCTAGTAAATTAGTAATATATCAAATTACAATTCTTAGTTCTTGGAACTTCTTTGGAATGTATTAACCATTTTCCTAGTGATATTACGTCCAAAGGTTTAGCGGCCCTGTGATAATGGACCATAAGCTTAGCAATGCAATACAATTTACATCTTAATTCAACTGAGACGCTGAGGTGATTGTTTCGAAATGTGTTTCACGAGTGTTATTATATAGCATACGTATTGAACCTGTATGATATTACAATTGATAAGACTACCTACACAATGTAGATTTATTGTCTACGTACGAATTCATTCATGAGCATAAAATCTGTCGATGAATAATAAGTACAAAAAATTTAGCTCTGACCAAACTGATGATTTGGTTCAAATGTTTATGTAAGAAAAACTTTAATTTTTTTAGAAAACCCACTGTTTCGTCTTCAAAAATGTATATCGTATACAGAATTTGTTAAAGTTTAATGATTAAACTCAATTATGTATTTCAAAAATTTAAGTTTATGTTAAGCAAAATTATCTACTTTATTATATTTTCATAAAAAAAAAAACTTTTAGAAGGTTTTTTACAGCAATGATAACATTGTCAATGCGGTAAAGAACAAAGATGAAAAATGTACTTACGACCTCAAATAATTATCATGACAATATTTGCTATATAGTATCATATAATATAATCTATGGTATCGCGTAGTGTCTATTCACTAAAATAAACAAACAAAAATAACTTTTCATATAATATATTGTTTGTAATTATATATATATATATATATATATATATATATATATATATATATATATATAAAATACTAAATGCAGTTATTTAAAAAACCAAAACTCCTTACACATCATAAAAACACAACCCATTTCCGTCCTCACAGTCGGTCAACTATTACAATTCTTTGTGACGCTTTTGGCAACCCGAGGCGTACATATTTGGACGGTACATATATTAAACAAGCAATTCAGATGTGCAGCGCACTCCAATAGCTCGTATAGCTTATTTATGTCCAACTGTAATAGTCGCTTTGTCATAATTGTTATATCTATGACGTCATATGTCACGCTAGTTTGAGCTATTGACGTATTTAATTACGTGTTGCTATGCCAGTGATTTCGTTGACACTTAATTTTTGAGGTGTTTTGACTACGTACTGAAATTTATTTTGTTTTTGATGTTGAAAAGCAATAATGTGTCAACCCACAAAAAGTCGAACTCGGAGATATTAATATATTTAATAATTCGTTACCTGCTTAAAATTATTTAAAAAATCAAGTCATCTAAACTCAATAAGTGTTTAAAAAAGTTTTCTTAATTTAATGTTTCGAGTTTCAATTCCGTTCCATATTTTACAGTTTATACAATAATATCAATTTTTTATTGTAGTTTTTATTGTACCAACCTGTTTTTAATTCACTTTATATTTTATCAAAATAGAAAATAAAAGATGGATATATACTTCTTCAAGCAAAATTATTAAGAATAGGTTTGACATCTTTAGATATCATTTTCTCAAAATGAAGACCGTGTGGCTTGACATAGTATTGCTTATCAGCGTCTAAATAGTATTAAAGATATTATTGACCAAAAATAAAATAAGTAGGTACCAACTAACTTAAAAAAGGAGGTGCTCAATTCTTAGTACTTTTTTTATTATTTGTCACCTCAGAACTTCGTCACTCCTTATCCATTTTTTTTTTAATTTGACATTGTACTCTCAAATTGCTCCTATAGAATTTTCATCATCAATCGGTTATGCAAGATAATTAAAATGCGTATTCTACTTTTAAAATCGGTTCCTTTTTTAAAGTCTAGTCATATTTATTACTTTTTAATATTTTATATTCAAATGAAGTAATATATTTTTTTTAAATGGTAAATTCAAAAAGTCAGATAACGTTGGTTACTTGTCAAAGAATTATATATTTTATTACTGTTATAATTAAGTTGTAATATCGCATATAAAATGCACCAGCTTTCTTGTATTATGAGTGCAAATATACACAGAAACAATACTTTAGAAAAGCCTCCTAAAATATTCTATGTGCAGACACAACTTCGTTACAATAATGTTATTAGATATTTCATTATAGGGTTAAATTCTGACATAAAATGTCATTATGTTCATAATTACGAAATGTTCGAGGCAAGTAATTGGGTTTAAAATTATTATGGAAAGCCACACAGCTTCTTCGCAAATGTTAGATTAGCTAAGATTGATGTATTCAAACATTGTGTCGAGATGGAACCACATTTTCATGTCTCTAAATTACTGAGACACGTGTTATTCCTTTATCCTTAAGTTGATATTATTATGAGACTTTATACGTTTAGAAATAAATTTTATGTATATATTATGTATACGATATATTGATACATACTTGGTTAAAAATATATAACTTTGTTATTTTGAAATAAAAACCAAACTACAGAATCGATTTTGATGAAAATTCTAAGAGACCAATCTGTGTGTACACTCTTTAAACAAAAAAAAATAAGAAACTCGGTCTCGCCGTTTTCAAATAATCGGTAAAGATAAAAAGACCCTGACCAATTAAGACCCTCCTACTTTTTGTAAGTTAAAAAATGGAAAAACTTTTCCTACTATGTAAGTATATATATATATATATATATATATATATAATTCGATACTGATAAGATTTTCATCATCATTCATCATTTTGAGCGTCTAAAGATGTCAAACCTATTCTTAACACATATGTTTACAGAAGTGTATATCTATTTTCTCTTTTATTTTTTGATAAAAGGTATAATAAATAAAAATCAGACTGATATATTTAGTATATTATCCAATAAAAAGTTTTCCAAATGTTTTAAATTATTGTATAGATTGCAAAATATGTAACGCCCGTGAAATTCAAACCAATTAATTAAGAAACTTTTTTCAGTACTTATTTAGTTTATATGACTTTAATTTCTTTTTAATAATGAATAAATAGGTGATGCAGTATCAAAATACACTAATATCTCCGAATTTGACCTTTTGTGGGTTGACACATTATTGCTTATCAGCATCCATATATACATATAAGATTTCTTTATTTATATATATGTAAACAATCTTATTTAATTTTTAAAACATTTTAAGAATGATAGCCTTATCGTTAGGCGAATGTTAATAAAAACAAACTGTCAAATCCAATACTATATAGTTCGATCAATATTCAATGCGCGGGCGATTCTTATTTTGTCGTTCGCAATTAAATTGACATAAAGTAGGTATAAAGCGTTGTTCCAAGTTCCTTGTTTGTGAAGAACGCAACAAGAAAATACAATTAAATATTTGACACTTTTAAATTACCTTCTAAATTATGTCACTTACTTCCCGATTATGACGTCATATTAATAAATGTAGCGCTGAATATAAAAATAAAAATAATCCTAAAATATAACAAAGGTTGTTATATATTTTAATAATCGAATGAGTTTTTTTTCGCTCTTAAGCTTTAATTTTGTAACGGTTCGACATAAAATAAATACGAAGACTTTAAAACGATAACGACAATCGTAAACTTATAATATACATTTTAATTTAAATAGTACTTATCATATAAAAAGTAAAATAACATTTTAGTAATATAATTGTCCTACCAACATTCTATTAGACTGTCACAATCTATTACAGAAGAGCAATCTATTAAAAAAATTTAGGACCTAAGAAATACTGCCGAATGAAACAGCAGTAAAAGTATAAAGAAATCAAGATCCTTGTAAAATCCAAACATTTTGCACTCATAAAGTCCCCTAGATAAATACAAAAGACAAATTTTAGAAACAGATTTTACAAACTTCAAACTGCGACTATGTACTATAAAAATATCTTAGTGTTAATACTTATAACTCTATAACTTAAAGGCTTTAAAAAAATAACCATCCATTTGTGCAAAGTAGAAGAGATTTTTTATGTGCACTTTAGAGTAAAAACGCGTAAAACTACAAATAACAGACAAACGCCATACGTTAAGAATACTTGAACAGTTTTATCTAAGGACTAAGAAAAAACACAGTTTGCGAAATAAGTTAAATGACCTCAGACGTCCGGTTAACGTACCGTTTGACAGTTGTAAAGTTACATTAGGTTACGTGATCCGATTAGATGACTAAAAGGAAAATCTAAAGGTCAAAAACTTTCTGACTCAGTTAAAATATGGGTGCAGAGTTTAAGACACTGCCAAATATCGAAGCTAGACCCGAAAATGTTATATAAAAATATTTTATCTGAAAGCTAAATATGTATTATATAAATAATCTAGGTGTATTCGTTTATAATATTTGCAACCCTTATAAAACTAGGTTCATAATGATAAAGTCAGTAATTAGTATACGTGTAATAAGAGCACAGACAGGTGCACGAATGTACTTAATAAAATAATTTAGTACCCACTAGAAAAATGAGAATATATGGATGTCATTTTAATATTGCAATATCTCAATTATGATATAGGTAGTTGTGATTAAAGTAAGCGTATCAAAATATAATTACTTTTACTCATCAGCCAAAACAAAAATATTTTTAATAGAAAATAATAGGTGTATAAAAGTTACCGTCCACCTATGATAGTTTTTTGCTAGAGTACACACAACGCAACTGTTCAAGGCGCTGCCCCTTCACTGGCGACCTATGTCTAATAAATGACCTAAACTTTGTAGTTGAAATATATTTCATGTAGTTTCTATTAGGATCTGAGATATCAAATAATACTCATTCGTTATAACCTACTTAAATTTTATTAATAATCAATATTTAGGAATAAGCTTTTATAAAATGACGTAGATTAACGATTCTGAAATACTGGAACAAAAATAAATGTTCACTTTTGCAATTTACAATGTAACAAATAAATAATCAATAAGAAAATATTTGTCCAATAGTAGACAAAATTATTTTAATGAAAATGTATCTTTATATATCTTAGAATTTAATGTTATTTGTCCCTAAAATGCCCATCGTCTGCTACAACTGACTACCATCAATTCAATAATCCTCTATAACTTTAACCTCGCACATAGCCTAATAATGATTCATTATTTACCTACCTCTTTTGAATCCACTTAAAACTATTTCTTCTAATCAGCTAGTACTTTCTTTTTACCTCGTAAATCTACTAAAACATGTAAAATGTGAAGTAATGTATTTCAACCAATAATAATTTCTATTAAAGACACGGGATTATATTCAGCAAATTCAAAAATAACACAGAATTACTCAGTATATATAGATGTTACCTGGTAGTATGCAAAGAGCCTGTGGTATTTAATTTAATATCATTAGGTATTTAAATTCATCTTACAATTGTATGCAAATTAACAAATCATAAGCTTTACGCGCACGATATGTTACGTGATGAGAAGATGTGATTACAGGAAGCCGGCGACAAATAAAAATGAATCTTTTGTCATACAACCATTCAACTGAGATAGCCTTAAACTTGATTGAACGATGAATGAACGTTCTAGCCTAGTATTACAAATGACTCTTTATCCCGATGCTGGACCGGATTTAGATGTGTGGACGCCCTGGGGTAACAAACGAGTGGAGACGCCAAATTATTTTGAAATAAAATGTTTTCAGTGAAATATTTAAAAAATTATTAAATATTTTTTAAATAATTTTTTAAATATATGTTTTACAGATCAACGTAAACAAATGTCTATATTTTTATAATAATTTAAAAACAATATGATTTTGGAAGTTTTTTGGTTTTTTCTTTTGGAAAAAAAGAACCATCCAAAATTTGTATTTTTATTCATAAAAATCTATTGTTGAGGCTGTTATAGAGGCGGCGGAGATATAGCCCCGGATGCTGTCCCCTAAATTCGACTCTGCCTTTGTCTACGTGTACTATTCTCATTTGAGAAATAATTGTATTTATACAAATGAACCCCACTGTATCTATCGAAGAGCACGTAAAGCTTTCGGTCCTGAATGTCAGCATACCTGATAACGATCGTTACACTTAGTTTGGAAATTAGTCTAGTGAATTACAGGGTTAGCTCAAGGGTTGCAGAGATAAGATAGCAATCAGTAATCTGTTAGATCCGGGATAAAATAAACGACTAATCCATTTAAACGACAAGAAAATCTTCCTAAAAAACCGTTTAAAAATCGCTCTCTGTTTCAACTGCTGCCCGTTTTATTTGAAAAAAAGCATCTTTAAAATAAAACACCATTTTGGGCGCTTGCAAAGAATGCAGAAGATGATAAGGAAAATAACGAAAAATTTGAATAAAGAATAACGATGCCGTATAATAAAATATAAAAAACCGAACCTATATCGCTTGTATCATGATCACGCAAATTCCAAGGTCTGATTCCTTAGTTAATATTCCGTGAGGAGCTCGCCTGCTGTCCACATTGTCAACTTATTTGGTCTCTAGCTTTATTTTGAATCACAATTCTTATTGTGTTACACAATAGCTGCGAGGTTCACGCAGTCTGCTAACTATTTCTGAAAGACTTCAAAACGATCTAGAGACAATTGTATCCCCTGATTTGGCACCACAATAACTTTCCAAAATTGTTATCCATTATAAATACAAACAAATTATTCATGGTATTGTTTTAACTTTTAAGTTATTATCACAAAGTATATATATGTTTTAAATTGATATTAGCTGTGTACCTTCCGTACTTGATTCGAATACTGTTCACTAGTTAATTGGTTTCAATTTTATTTTATTATATTTTTTATTTATTAATGGAATGAATTAATAAATAAAAATTGCCTAAGTTATTCCTTATAGCATTACCTATCTGTGTGGGAAATTCCCTTCAAAATCGGTCCAACCGTGTCAAAGATAAGGTGCAAAAACAGACAGACAGACAAAAATTTTAAAAATTGTATTTTTAATAAGTACTGTGTATGTATACTTTTATACGCATTTAATATTATAAACAGACACTTTCCATTTTATTTATTTTTATAGATAATATTTACATTCCGTGGTTTCTTCTGCGAGATAATAATTAGTCCTAATCGTTATTTCATAATAAAAATCTTCCAATTTTAATTTCATTCCAATACATTTATTTTGCCGTGATAATGACGTGAAAGAAATAACAAACATACAAGCTTATTCAGAAACTTTTGCTTTAATAATATTTGTTTGATATTTTGGTGTTCTTAATATAAAAGTTGTAGGAAGGAAAGGATCCGATGACAAAAATAATGACATTGGTTATATAGCCTGAAGCGCTACGTACATTAGGAAATTGTTCGTATTCCTTTTATACATAATATTGTATTCCCAAAAAACATTATATTATGTATCTAAATATAAAAAAAATATATATTCAAGTATTAAAAATTGGTTTTACAAATAATTTTAAATATCCCTATTAATGTTCTTATATTTCGCTTAAAGCACATAACAATCACAACTTTCAATACATAAATTTATCACAGGGTAAACGCTATTTGTTTAATTAATTGTTAACGTAAATAGTAATATATAACCTTCTCCCTTGGAAATAAATTAATTAACCAGCGTTCGGCAGCCTTCGGTCCGCGGCACACTAATCCACGAAATTATTTTTGTAATCCTCAATAATTTCAGACATCATCTCAATTCGATGAGCTCATAGGTTAACAAGAATATTATTTTGTAATATCTTATAAATACTCGTAAATCTTCAATAACGTTTAATTAACTTCTCGAAATGAAAATAATCCAAGACATTTAAAAGGCTGACTGTTGAAGTATATAATTTAAGTCAATGATTTCTAATTAGTTTCATTTCTTCGAGCAAAACCTTGACCTACTTTATAATATCAATGTCATTTACTATTACAGTATTATCTTAAGTTATAAAAATGTTTTTGTTCAAGATGGGCCATCGTCTCCCGAGATATTCAAGCATTCTATGGGGTGTTTGCATTCCGAGCTCATGTAGCAGCTTCGACTTAGAAAATGAACTTTCCTACAAGCTGTCAGACCTCGGCATTTCCGTGAGGGTGCAAAACACAATGTGCACCGTGAAGAATGTGAAACGACCGTATTCGTTTGGAAAATCATTAGCAATGTGAGTGATTTGCAGCAAATACTATATTACATCGTATATACCTTGTTTTAAATTATTACGTTTAATTTTCTATTGTCTGCTAATTTGCACTTTTCTGTAAATTGTAATAAAATAATTTTATACTCGCTAATTTTATATTGCTAAGCTTAGATGCTATCAGTAACAAAATCACGCTATCATTTCAAAAAAATAACTTATACAATATTCGATATTTATTTTAAAGATTATGTCTATAAAATATTAATATTAAATTTTTAAAGTACAATCAATTTCTTTAGTGAAGGTAAACACCAGAAACTCACATGCTTGGAACAGAAATCTTAAGCATGAATACGTTTTCCTACTTGACCTGAAACAGGTTTTTTGTTAATCAGACTAATATAAATAAATAAACACATACAGTAATAAAACAATGTTTGCCTGCGGCGCCCAAACTGTTGAAAGTGTCAAAATAATCAGACAACGTGGACGACAAAATTTAAAAGAAACAACTGCTACATATTACGTTCCATTTGATTCTCATTATAATATATGTATCCGTTTATAGGTATATATAAATAAATGCGAAAATAATATACTCAATATTAATTTGGGTATCCTCGGCTACTTTATTATAATAAAACTAAATGTAAACAAGATTTACGTCATAAAAAAATAAAACCTGCGTAAAATAGTTAAAAATATTTATGTAAATTTCCATTGGTAAAAGAAGTTTTGAAATTGGATAAGTGCCTAGTATCGGCGATCAATGGTTCCAGCATATATCCAGTTCCATAGAAATTCCGGAAAATAATATATCCTTTGTGACTTCCATAGCTAGGACGAAATATACTTCAAAAGATGAAGTGTGAATTAAAATTATGTTTTTCGAATGTACGTACGTACGTATAATTTTAATTTTATAGACCATTACATAAAACTTCAAAATAATGAAGATAGATGTAATTTTTATAATATCAAAAATATTTTTGAAAATAAAGATGATTAAGAAACAAAAAAGAAATACAATATAATAAAGAAACGCATTATACATAAATAGTTCTATACCCAATCATTAACAAAATATAATTTCCGTCAAGTATATATTTTTCTAATGTTATAAAAATCAAACGCAATAGCAGTTCTATTTGAATTTTAACTGAATAAAATAGCAGAACATAATATACAAAAGTATGTTTCACGTTTAAAAATATTTATATTAGAATTTTCGTATCATTAAATAAACGAAGTGTCTGTCTTCCGCAAAATGTACATACATTCATATTGCTTTTTTTTAAATATTATGGAAATCAGAGGTAAAATTCAGTTAAACTACATTGAGTATTTGAAAAATCGAAACTTCAATTTTTTTTTAATAAAAACTTACTACCCTCCGTGTGCACAATATATCTTAATAGGGTACAAAGTTTTCTTTTCACTTCACATTATTAATAAATAACGCCTTAGATGCTTAAATTACTGGATAAAGCGTTAAATATTATCTCCGTTATTAGAACATCATACAATCGACATGTTTCCAAATAAAAATAAAATACTATACGTGAATTAATGCATAACGCATTAATTTATTTATATGTTTCGTGAAGTTTATCTGACCTGTCATAAAAATTATATAAAACAGTAGATTCAGTATCAAACAAAGAGTTTAATATAACTTAACTCAAAATTGCATTAATCACATACGCCATCAAATATTTATAGTCCATTTATGCAGATGCAGTATTAAAAATCTCTTCCTTATTTTTTAACGATTAAGTTTAAGGAAAATACCTACGCAGATAACGTCGATGACATTTTGTTTACAATAAATTTTAAAATAAACTAATGCGTATAATTAATAAAATATTATACAATTCGTAAATGTCAAGCGAGATGTTTTTTTTTCTATTTTAAATCAGAAGATGATGCACGATTTTTGTATATTATTTATGGAATACAAAAACTTAATTGATAATAGAAAACAGAAAAAAATTCTCTTAACAGCAATAGAGGAGATAACTGATAGCCATATTCATGTTGAGCATGGGACATTGACTAGTTACTGACTAAAGTTAATAAAATAATAATAAACCTGTCTCCTTTAAAGTAAAAATGTCTTAATTAAATTGATACTAAATTTTGAAATGACTTCAAAAAAAGCAGGAAGTCCTCAATTGGTACGGTTTTCAATCCTCGATTACTTTTATTATATAATATATTTTCAGATGACTATGAGGTTATCATAGATTTTTTATAAAATTCGGTTTAGAAGTTTGGTGTTAAAATAAAAATAACTACAATCTCGTCTAAGTAAACTAAACAACGTATTTTCCAGTCGATATCATTTTTTTTAAGTCTTGTTATATAACATTTTTCAACCAATAACTAAAATAACGTGTTATAAGTAGATTATAAATATTTTGTTGCAGAGCATTTTTCCTGGCCATACTCCTCTTGTTAAGCTTGGGGACAATGCTGGACGACGGAAAGGAAGGCGGGACTAACTTCGAGAAGTTACTTAATGCGTTTTCTCTGAAACGTAATTTAAAGAAAGTTTTCGACTTGTCAGATTCCCCAACGAGAGTGAAGGGGGTTGATGCATTTAGGGGAATAAATGCATTTGCCTTGCTCCTAGCTCACAAGTCAATGGCGATGGCTCATAGCCCTTACGTTAATAAGACGAGCTTTTCTGAGGTAAGATATTTTTAAACTATTAATGAATAATCTTTTGTTGTTGTGGATGTTAATATTAAGTAGCCTGTGTAATATTCTAATGTTTAAGTTATATGACTGTAAAGTAAGTAAATAGCAACCATATGTGTGGGTGGTACACATCCAAACATCTATTCTCCTTCGTCCTTACAAAAATTAAAATCAAAATCTTTATTCAAGTAGGCTCTCACGAGCACTTTAGAATCGTCAATACAGAAGTTAAAAAAAAAGAATAAAGTATTTTCATTAATGGGAAGCTACCACCGGTTTGGAATGTAGATTCTACCGAGAAGAACCGGCGAGAAACTCGATAACCTTTAGCATTTATACGATTATAGTGAAACTGCAAGAAATAGGCAGTGTCACAAATCAGTAAAACGGAAACAAATATATAAATTAAAAAAAAATTAAAAATATCGACCACACGTAACTTTCAGTTTCACATAACCTTCGTGTCATTTCACTTGATCGCACTGTGAACGGAGCCTTACTACATCCGCTTCGCTTAATAACGGAAGTTTAACCAATCCCTTATTCGATTAAATATTCACCAACGATAGACAAGTGAATATACTCTCCGGGACAATGTAGGTTGACCCTCAAGAACGACACCCACGCCGTAATAAATCTGCAGAACTATAACAAATAATAGTATAAGCTGTAGTTCCCTAGAATTTTGCTGCCGTCTTTTAGCGACCGCTTTATCACGTCGAATAACTTCATAAAAATGTTGTCTATTGGTAGAATGTGGCATTACCTTGTCCTAGATAACACTTCTGAAGACCACTCCGATAATTGATATCCGATACAGAACAGAATACGCGATCTTAACCGATATCACAAGTTCAAACCAGGTCTCGCCAACTCTGAGTTCTCAAGTGCTATGTTTTTTGCTCGTTGTATTTATAACGATGAAGGAAAACGTCGTACGGAAAACTGCCTGTGTCGGAAAAATTTTCAAATACGTATATCCATTAAAGCGCAATATAATTACGTGGTGGATTGAGCTCATATCATTAACTTTACTAGAAGATAAATAAAGACGTCATTGTCCATAAATGAGACATTTACAGCCAGTTATTCTAATTTACTAATCGTCAACTGCATTTTCTACTTCCGCTATATGACGGCATCGCAGTTCTTATAAACCAAAGTTTAAGCGGAAATCGAATCCTATGACATTAAAACAGGTTCGTTACCACTTCGCCAGACGATCATCAAAATATTGTTCCGCGAGACATTAAATTAGGAAATATGAGTGTTAGTAATTTAGTACTGAGGTCGACATCTACTGGTCACTGATATGTATATTCGATGTGGTTTCCGCATGACAGATATGCAGATATATTTAAGATAGTAATTAGAAAAATATAAAACGATAAAGGTTAGATAAACGCATTGCTTTGTAATATTAAAAATGATTTCATTAGTAAAACTGGATATTAATTAAGTATGACAGATTATTATATCACATAATTATATTTTAAAATATGCAATTTAAATTTATATGTTTACAAACATTGTGTCTGTATGTATGTATACTTCAAAAATAATTTGTTTAAAATATGCAGTTTATTGGTAGGAATACAAAAATATAATTAGCCGATCGTCATTTATAAATGTTTTTTTTTTCAAATAACAATTGACTCATATTTATATAGTGTTTGCGGTTATATTCAAAACATGGAGCTTAATACGTATTAATATTCAATTCACTATCACTATTCACTTAAATAATAGTTACTTAATTACTGTAGTTTTAATGATATATTCAGTTTAATATTAACTAATAACGTGAGTCATATTTGTCCTTTTGAGTAAGTAATTTTATACACATGTATTAAAAGTTCTCAAATACAACGCTAAAGATTAATAGCTAGGGATTTAAGATATATTACGAGGCTTTGTTGTGTACTTCCGTATATTTATTGCTTTCATATATTTGATGGACAAATAGTTAACCTCCAATAACATACAATAATTTTAAACACGTGTAACAAAAGAAAACAAAAAAGATTTAAAAGAAGAAACACGGTCTTTATACAAACGTAGTCCATACAAACATCTAGTACGTTTAATTAAATAAAACCGGCTTTTTTCATAAAAAAAATTAAACCCACATTAATAAATCGATAGCGAAATATACGACAATAAAAAAACTATAGAAATATTTGATATAAAGTTTTTAATAAATAGCAATCAAAAATTGTCACGTAATGCAAGGAAAGATATTTGAACTGTACGATATCCAATTTAATTTTGTTCGAAATACAAAGAGTTTATTGCTTTATCATTTATCCGACCGCTCCAGAAAGAAAGTAATGGGTAATAGTGTTGCGTGCGTATGTATGTATGTATGTACATATGTATGTTATGTATGTTACTATTTGACTAATGAAAACAAAAAATAAACTTTTAATCGGTCGATATTTGAGATAGTAACGAACATGTTTTTTAACATACTCGCAAAAATGTCTCATTAAATTCATTTTAATTGTGAAAGTAACGAAAAATATGGACAATAAATGGTATTGGTATGTGATTACTTTTTTTTAATTTGGCAGTAAGTAGTTTGTACATGTTTCCTTAATTTAAATAAATGATAAAAAAAAAGAATTAGTGATATAACATAATTATAAGAACATAATAACTGTGATCATATTATTTAAATATAGAACCATGTTATCTTTGATTTCTACTTATTAAATTTAGACTATTAAGTTTTATTGGCAATTTTTACATTGACTAAAGACTGAAATTATATTTTATTATCTCGTTCAATTATTTTTATTGAGTAACATAACAAATCAGTTACATCAAGAGATTTAAGAATGTATAACTTTTATTATAAAGTACGAAATTTCAACAAAAATCATATTTTTTAATCAATAATCTAACGCACAGCCATAACCACTGAACGGATCGGGCTAAAATTGTCATGCAGGTAGATGTTGTGATATAGACACATATGATTCACATTTTACATTTATGTTAGTGGTATTATAATACTTTACTGTATTTTGACGCTGATAAGAAATAATGTGTCAAGCCACACAGACTTCATTTTAAGATATTAGCGTCTATACATGTCAAACCTATTCTTAATAAATCATTATTCTTAATAAATCATTTTTCTTTTCTATTTTGATAAAAATTATAATAATTTAAAAGCAGATTAGCTATTAAAGACTTTTATCTTATAATTTTTTTTAATATATGAGATTATTGGATACTCCAAAATATGTAAACACTTTAATATTCCAAACATTACATTAAGAAATATTTTTCCATAATTATTTAGTTTATATGACTTAGGACAGTGTACTTAACAGTATTCAAAATTTTCTAAGTCATATATAATGCATTATCAGAATACATCAATATCTCTAAATTAGACTTTTTCTGGATTGTCACATTGTTCGTTATCAGCATCCATTTATCTATGATATTATTTTTTTGTTTTAGGTATTCGGCATGCCTTGGGCTGTGATCGGGCGTTCCGCAATCGTATATACGGACAGCTTCTTGTACCTCAGCGGGTTTCTAAACGCACACAATCTCCTACAGGACTTGGAGAAGAAAGGAACCATTGACTTCAAAAGTCGCCTGCTGGCCAGGTGGTTCAGGTATGAAGATATCAATCAATATACTTATTGTAATAACATTTTCTTCTGGTTTAGTAATTGTGTCTTGTTATAAACTAAGAGCTACTAAACACTAAAGTTCTAAAGTTAATTAATCACATAAAAACTTAAAAAAACCACCCAACTTTGAAAACTAAACAAGTAAAGTCAAAAGCAAAAACTAAATATTTTCTTCAAGATTTTGCAGTTAGTGCCAAGTCGACAGAAAATCTTTTACGTGTTATTTACTAGCTTTCTCTTTTTTCAAAATTGGTAAAAATAATCACTTTCACTTAACTGTGCACTTCATAATGTATCCTCTCATACTCTTTTATTTTTTCGTTCTCGCACAAATTTTTGTTTACTGGACAAACGCTAGTGTAAACCAGCTCTAAGTAATAATTTTAGATTTTAGTATATAGAGTATTTTTTTTATAATTTATATAATTATACAAAATACCGTGTCTATGCCAAAAGAATAATGTTCATTAATACTATTTGGCAGTCCCATTGTAACATGATCCTTTGTAATGTAGCTGTGAAGGGTTTTGAAAATCAAATCCGAAAAGGATTGTTGGAATAATTAATTAAACCAATTCGTGGTCGCTAGCCTATGTTACTATAAGGTATTTTAAATTCATGCCTAGAAATTGATGTATCGAGAACAATGAATTAAAAAGTTTCAAATCTATATAAAGAAACATCAATTGACTACACATCATCATCACTTCGGAGCGGCTACACGTCTATATTTTTTTGTTGCATTTATCAGAATAAGGGTTTAATGAAAGGAAATGTTTAAAAAATTGTACAGAAATGTAACAATTTAGATTAAAAATCTTCATATAAGAAATGATTAAGTCGTTCTGAGTTTACCCGTGAGAAGGTAGGGCAGCTAGTAATGACATAAAATTTAATCTACGCTAATATAATAAATAGGTAAAATTTGTTTGTTCATACGTTTGTATGTAAGTAATCTCTTAAAGTAATTCAGTTTGAAAAATTCGAGTTTAAAGCCAGTTTATTAAGTTATAGGCTATATAACATCATGCTATGACTCATTGGAGTGAAGCTGTAACCATAAATATGAGTGAAACCGTAAGGGGCAGCTTTTCACATCTTTAAACTACCAGAAATCTTTGTAAAGTAATTTGTTCACGTATTTTTTATTATGAGACGGGCCTTCGAATCATTACCGCGTACCAATCAATAGATATTAATAGATAATTAGTTTAAACGACCTTTAAAATAATAATAATATTAAGGAAAATGCCGATAGCTATGTTGATTCAATTAGCTTAAGTTACAAATATTAAAATATGTTATCTATATTAAAAATAAATTCATATAAATGTCATAAAACACCCTCAGCATTAGGAATAGATTCTGAACTCGTAAATAAAATTGCTAGTCACTCGTGGGATTATGATTTTTTTTTTCATAGTAATAAAATCAAGATTAGTGACATCATAAATATTATGCGCTATCAAATGATTGCGATCGCTTCAAAGCATTTAAGTATCATGTTTACATTGAATTTAATTTTTCTACTAGTAGTGAAAGGCCAAATTTGAAAGTATATAAAGAAAAACACTCAAAGGAGTCTCAGAAGCCATTTTATTGAAAACTAAAAAAAAAACAATCAATCGTTTTAGAAAAAATATCTTCTCAAATCAGGAATTAAAATCGTTGAAATGCAGCATTTTAATGTTACTATCAAGGATGAACATCATTACTTTAATAAAACTGCAATTAATAATACACGTCGCGCCTCCTCAGTATCTGCCAATACAAAATACTAATACGAGCCCTTAAAAAATCATTAAGAAAACAGCTTCTCTATTACATTTTTAATTAATGTATCGTTAAGATTCCTCATCGCATTGATACGCACGTGTTTTCTTTTTAATTAAAAATCGTAATAAGATATTAAGCCTAAGTAAATGTAACGCTTTATTTTTTAATTAAATAAAATCTCCTCAGTTCGCTTGTTTAGTTTCATTATGAAATATCTTCAAGGGCCATTGTTTTACGAAACGAAGTCCATCTTTCAACGACATTGAGTTTATGAATACAGAAATAACATAAAGTGGTTTATATTTGTATAAAATAACACAATTCTAATTATGATTTTTCAGATTTTATTTATTCCTATTATTTAAATAACAAGCAAGAGTAGGCGGGAGCGACGAATACATCGGTTTGGATCATGTTGGGATTCCGGCACACTCCTCGCCGTAGTTTTACGTAAATCTTTTTGTGAGTGTACGACACTTCTACGCTCGATCCAACCCTAATCCAAAATTAAAACGATCGTATGTATAAGATCTGTAAAAGTGGTTTACCGGCAAAATATAAAATTTATATGCTCCTGTAAAAAGTATTAGTGTATCATAACCATAAGGTCAAATTCTTAAAGAATACAGCTGTAACAGATAATAACAAATAATTACGAATTTTCCAAATCTAGTTCAAAGTAGTATTGTATACTACTTACATAATTTCTTTACAATACGAATTCTGATGTTCACGAAAATTTCGCAGAAATCTCATTTAGTATTTTATACTGTCTATACCTTTAAGACATTCCGATAAATCTATGATTAATAATACGAAATATTGTTTTTATTAAAAGAATGATTTCTATATAATTCTATACAACTTAACTTACCTAGTCTCTATAAATAACACAAGATAAAATAAATCTCGAGGTACAGCAATAATTTAATCTGAACGGTTTTATTTACGAACAATAAAACGAACTGCGTATAAAATGTGACAAATAATTTATTAAATCTAAACCGGTTCCTTTACCGTTTTATTTGGACACAACAATAGTAAAAATACGGAATTTATTTAAATTTCTTGAATGTTTTGATCTTAATTTATAGCTTTTTTACAAATAAGTACTTCCGTATTTATATGAAAATCGTATGGTTTATGTTATGTTAAACAAAGACTCTGCTTTTAGTTTAATAATTTAAATTATTTTGTTTTAAATTAGGTTCTTTTCCCTGTTTTAGTTTAATAATTTTAATTATTATTTTAAATTAGGTTCCTGAGCATTCACCGTTATGCTCTGGTTTCTAAGGATTTGCGAACTGTTAATTTATGGGCGTAATATTACTGGTTTCTAAAGAGCTCTTTGACTTTACGGTGCCAAAAAACGCTTTCTAGAAAACCATGCGGTACCGTTTCCATAGATTCGAGTGATGTCATCTGAAGACATAAACCGGCCGCTAAATGTCGGGCAATGTCATTCTAAACCAAAGCTTCAAAACACAAAATTTAAATTTCCATGTTTCACTTCTAATTTCTAATATTTTTTTAATAGTTGACGGGTCCAATTAAAGCAAGTATTAAATGCATTTTACGAAAAATTTGCGCTTTTCTTTGTTCCTTACTAGTGACAGTATCAAAGAATCCAACACAATATGATGTTTTTTTTATTTCAAAACTAATGGGATTATTCATAAGAAAATTAATTTCTCGAAAAAAGAATAATGCAGCGTTAGTTCTCATCATCAAAATTGCCTCGATATTCGTTTCAATATTTTTCGCTATTTCTAGATATGATTCATGGACACAAAAAATGTACCCGAAATATATACTAAAACTCATCATCATTGCATCAACAGCTGAGACGTTTTTAAATAAAATTACGATATTTTTATAATATTATATTATGACTAAGATTCCCTTTCCCAGGCTTTTCCCAATGTTCCTGAGTCTGATGCTGTTCTGCACGTACATCCTGCCCGACGTGAACAACGGGCCGCAATGGAGCCTCGTGGTCGAGGAGCACAGCCGCGTGTGCGAGAAGAACATGTGGAAGAGTTTCCTATTCATACATAACTACTTCGGTTTTGAGGAAATGGTATGTATTTTTGTTTTAAACTTAGGTGCAAGACTATTGATCCAAACGACTCAAAATTTACAATACCGTGAATGATATCAAAATAACATAAAAAGTTGCATAAACTTAACCTGATGTTTCAGCACCATCTGATACTTCAGAATCAGCAGGATACACAATTTTTCACAAATTTACAGCAGATGTATTGTTTTGAGGCTCTTTAAATAGTCTCATTGAGTAGATTATCGGTGGTATTTTCTCATTTTTCAATTTTATCTTGTCTGTAATAGAGTGACAACTACCACACCAAACAGCTTCATTTGTCGTCAATGAGAGTTTACAAAGTATAGTTATCTTGATGAAATTCTAAATTATGTTTCTACTTCTGTTCCGTTAATAATCTACGATGTAGTTTTTGTAATTAAAGTGGTCCAATATTAAATACTATATCGCTCTAGAATTGTAAAGATTCTCTATAAAGCTTAAATTTTATTTTCCTCGTTATTAGTAGTTCCATTTATTATATTTATAATTTCTGTTGTTGAATGTTTATAACCAAATATTTCTTTCTACACTAAAAAATCCTTAAAACTGGAAACCATCTAACTTCTATCTTTGAGTAATCTAAAAATTCTATAGCTTTCTGTAGATAATACTTTCCAATGAATATCTGATCGAACGAAACGAACAATAGCCGCCAACATTCCCATGAGCGTTATATAACTGACACAGTGTCACCCACTTAATAAATATGTGTTGCAAAGCGAGCACTTTTTGCTGAACACTCGGTTTTTGGATTGCATTGTGTGGATGTCAACGCGACCCAATTATGAGTGTGAGATGAATGCGAACTTACTTTAGATTTTAATTAACGTATGTACCTTTATCTAAAAAATAAAATAACTGAGTAGATAGGACTTTTAATTTTAACCAAAAACAATGATATTTTATAACTTAAGATATTCCAACAACAATTCTAACTTTGACAAGCTCGTCAATTAAGTTATTGGGCCAATGGTACCTGATATACTCAGTCGCTAGCTGGTTGCTAGACAACGTCGTCCAAAGTGTCCAGCTTTCTAAGTACAAAAATCCATTCCATTTAAAGTTATATACCATCACTGACCAAAAGTCTCTGGTTCCCAAAAGTACGACTGAGATTTTCAAGTACTTATATTATTAGGAAAAAATCGTTACTCATCATGACCTTCATTGATATAGTCATTAAATACTAATAGATTGTTGATTCATATTAATTGCATCATCTAATATGGCACGAAAAAAATATTGGGTAGGTCATAACTTCTCACCATTTAAAATGTAATTAAATGATCTTTAACCTTACCTTTTAGCCCACTTACATTAATCGTACTAATCATAAAGAGGTAAGTTTTGATTTTTCGCTTTTTCGTATTCACGCAGATATCAATTATTTTTATATAGATTCTTCAGCTCGTGATCACATCAAGTCACCTATCAGATAGTTTGCACGCTATTCCTATAAATACAAAAAGACTTTCTTTTAAAAGGGAAACCGACTTCAAAACCAAAACACATAAATTCGTTTATTTTAATGACAAAGTTTGTCATTCATATAAACGAACTTAATATATAAATTTTTTGTTTTTTTTTTTCATTTTAAAACCATACTACTGAAACGATTTTTGAAAGAATACCCTTCCAAACCAAAATTAACTAAATCGATCAAATTTTTTTTGAGTAATCTATGAACATACATAAAAAGTCCCAGGCAATTTCGAACCTCCGCCTACTTAGAAGTCTGTTAAAAAAAAAGAAAAACATTGAACTTTTACAATGTAGTAGCTTATATAGAACGTTCGACTTTTAATTAAGCTCCGTAAAATGTTGGATTATAAGTCTATCACATCACATTCCACATTAAAAATATTATATGTACTATACTTAAACAAATATACTGTTTATATATTGGATACTGTTTATATATAAAACATACTGTTCATTACATTGGATATTTTATATGATATAGCTATGTCAACATGGCGTGAAAATCGAACTCATTTGATGTCGTCCATTTCAGAGTTATGTTCTCCAGCTCGGTTGGTTCTTATCGAATCTTAATAAAAATTAAATTGTATGTCACAAGTTCTACTTCAATCGATCAATAAAAAAAATGATTAAAATTGGTTCATAATGATTAATACCGTATAAAGTACTCAAAACATTATTCTATATTTACAATTTACAGTAATTATAATAATTTATATGTAAATGTCTTTAAGACTTCCACACAGCAGTAAGTTATTGATTTTTCACCGTATTTACCTTAACCCAAAAAATGTATGTCAGAGTAATGTTTAATATTTGTTTATGTATGTATATTTGTATGTAGGTGCAAGTCGGTGATGGCCTAGTGGTTACACATCGTTTTCAACCGATGATCGCAGGTTCAAATCCCGGTTAACTCCGCAGAATTTCAAGTGTTGTGCTTAAATGAATCTTGTGCTGGTGGCGACGAAGGAAAACATTGTGAGAAAAACTACACGTGTCGTGTGTGTCGTGTGTTAACATGTATATTCGCGAACCCCCAGTAGAATAGCGATAGATTAAGCTCTTAACCTTTTTCTTAATAGAAAAAGAGGGCTTGCCCACCTACTTTTGTTTCCTAGAGGTAACTAGTACAAAAGAGCTGTTGTTGTCAAAACTAAAGACACTGACAGTAAATACTCGTACTACCAGGTGTAAACCAATGACAAAAACTTATGTCAAACTTTATGAAAGTTTCACAGAGCACAACTTATAATTGTAATTCTCACCTAAAACTCATTTTACGTGTGTGTGTCCAACATACTAACCAAAGCTAATGATGGGACCTCTAGACCTAACATTTTTCTATGATTCAAGACATCAACTAGTTCAAACTGACGGCGATTCAGGCGATCACGATGTCATTAAGATATACCAGCGTAGTTCTACTACGAAACAAACCCAAAAATTTTGTCACATTTTCCTATTATACTGCCTTTTGCCATTGATTATGTGGCCTCTGAAGACCCTGTATTGTATAGTTTTTTATTATTATTAACGTATCACTCAAATCTTTTGGAACTTAAAATAATTCTGAAATTGAAAAATCTGTGCTAAATGCATGCTAAGACAATTATTTTAACAACTTCAAAAAAGGCAAATCATAAGAATGTATTAAACAATTAAATCTAATGAATATAATAAACACTTTGTACCACAAATTATCGTTAAAATCGGTCGTTAATCAAATAACAAAATAAATATAATTTTATTTAAGCTTCGTACTGACAAGGAGTCGTGTCTTAACAAAGGCCAACCGTTGCTGATATTTCACAGGGTCAAGCCTAACCCTTGACCCTAAATATTTCATTCCACATTATTTTAGATTATTTATCGCTTATGAGAAAATATTTTTTATAACACAGGCCTGAGGGAAGTTTTATATGGTTTATTTTTCAAGCAAATATTAATCGTTTGCCGAAAGATTAAAACGAAAAAACCGGTGAAATACGTAGGACTCACACTGTACAAAATATAACAATATACCTACTGTATAAAAAAATATTTTCGTTAAGATAAATCAAGACTGATTCTATAACCATATGTAAAAATTATAAAATCTTGATCGTGAACGTATTTTTAATCAACATCAAAAAAAAGAGACGGTTCGCAATTCTTCAGGGATATTTTTATCGTTTGTTGTTTTAGCGGCAACCCTATGAAAGTTTCAAATGTCTGTTATGGTTTATGAAATACAGCTCGCTGACTGACGAACTGACTGACAACAAAGGCTTATCATAGGGTAATGTACGTGGACGTACATGGGTTAGGGGTCCGGACACCCTCGACCTCCCGTAGTATACGACCTACTTATACTTAGAACATTGGCAACGCATGACAATGACAATGGTTTATACAATTTCTAAATAGCTGAGATTAACATTTAGAATCATACCATCTTACTGTTTAATGCCCGGCTAAAAACTAGTTTATCTTTGTACATTTTGGACTTACAACCCACCCCTTTGGACCATCCCCTTGAAACCCTCCCATATAAAAGCGATAGCTACGCCCGTGGTACTATATAACCCTTCGGGTACAAACCTTTAAATATACATAAAATTTATTTTAGAAATCGATTATTCTTAATTTTTAGGGACTTTAATTTCGATTATTTTTCTCATCTATTTACCCGTCGCCCTAAATAAAACACAGTATCCGCGCCTACAAAACCGATAATCGCATGTCTGACACCCTCACTAGAGGGTTATTTATAAAGCCTATACAGATTTATATTTCGACCTGAATGTACTTGTCTCCCTCGTGTACTCTGAAGCGTACGTTTACCTGTCGTCGAATACCTGATACAAATCTTTAGAATAGGATTTCTTAACAACGTGTTTCATTTTGTTTTATTTAACTAATGTTTATTTTCAAAAACGAACTTGTGTCTTATCTGGAATCACACTTAAGCCGTTATAAGGATTAATTAATCATGTAGAATTTGTATATCTTACAAGGGCGGATCCAGCTTCGCCGCCAGGTGTGGTCAAGTCACAAGAAGTAATAATTTAAATTTGATGATAATCGATACAGGTAAAAAGTTATCTCTTATTCTACTTTGATGGGTACGTTTTTATGGACGCGGAGAAGTGCCAGTCCCGTTAAACGTTCTTCAATCATACAAATTATATTAAATTAATTAAATATAAATCTATATTCTGTCAAAAATATATAAAAATCATGCTAATCATCATCATGTTTAACGATAATAATTAGTGCTCTACCTAGGTCTTGGACGCAGACCATTACCCCCCGGTCATGACCCCCTGGATCCGCCCTTGCTATCTTATTTCTTCTAGATGATACTGCTGCATCAAGGTCACGCCACTATGTTATTTTAATATCATTCACGCTATAATAAATTTCTAGTCGATTAGACGAGTAGAAGTTTCTCAGATCCTTTCAATAACTAAAAAGAAACTGATAACCTTCAAACTGAACAGATCTTCCTAAATTACAGCTAAGAACTATTGCGGTTACATCACCTTCCAAAAACAAATTATCGCAAGAAAATTGGTTAATTTAGTCCGTAAGAGAGCTAAGATACCAAAGACAGGCACACCTCCTTTTTTGGATCGGAGGTTAAAAAGGTGTAGCCGAGCAAATGATTATGGTAGACGATGGTATGGGAATGACTTGAGTATAAGTTTACAAAAACTGCGTATTTTATACGAAAACTTGTATAGCGCTTAACCACCTGTAGCTAGCGGAAAATATACAAAGGACAATTTGCAAATGTATTTGCTTTGATATTTGATATCTTGATGTTAAAGGCAACTACTTAATTAACGTAAACACACACGAGGGATAATGAATAACGAAGAAAAAACGAGGAGTATAAACGGTAGAACTAACGTATGTAATTAGTTCTACAAAACAAAATATATTGTTTTTAGTTGAGTTTCAAAATAAACATATCTATCAAAATATTCCGTTGTCACATTTACTTGTTTTTAACCAGTTTTAACAAAATAAAGTTGTTTCGAATAAAGAGCAGCGATAAACAAAATATGCTAACATAATAGATTTAACGTGTTTTACAACCGTGTATAGTAACGGAGTCACGATGTATCATTAATTTGTATTCTATTGCTTACTATATAAGTGTAAACAAGGCTCACGTCGTTAACTGTTGGTATCAAAACATAATCTTCAATCTTTGACCCAATTACTATTCGCTAATGGAAAAAATCTTTGATTGCTTACAGAATTCTGAATTACAATTATAACGACGTCATGATCATATCGTCTCTTCTATTAAAAGTTTCAATTATTGTGCTATTTGTATTTATCAGTAAATATATTATATCAAATAGCTAGTAAATAAGAACATTAAAACCAGTACTAAAATTAGTCAATTAAGTAATTTTTTTTTATTTTACATTCTACGAATGGTTATTAGAACACTAATACAGACCAGAATAGAATTATTAAGAATAACACATATATGTACATACATATACATATTTTTATGTATTTAAAATTAAATTTAAAAGGATGTACAATTCGAAACACACAAATTCTTTTTATATCATTACGAACGCACAGCAGTGATTACTTCTATAGAAATTATAATACCGAAAACCATAATAATTTTCCTAATCCTAAAAATATACAAAAAACATAATCACAGTTAACTTTAAAAAAATCACTTTTCATTACATATAAAATAAACTCAACTATTTTTCAATCTTCTAGTGTCTGACCCACACTCACCAAATCGGAATGGACATGCAACTGTACGTCGCGACGTTACCGCTCATGTTCGTTCTCTGGAAATTCAAGAGAGTGGGCCTGGCGCTCATCTTCAGTATAGCGGTCGTGTCGACCGCGTTGCGATACCTCGCGATACATTGGTACGACATCAGCATGTTCGTGTACTATGGAATATCGTGAGTACCTCTTTAATACTTAAGTTAAGTAAAAATTTATATATTAAGCTCGTTTAACCTCGCCGTTTCTGCTTACTGCTTCGCTTCTATGAGCTATAACGTGATGTAGACTATAGACAGGTTGACTACCTCAATAAATGCACAACACAAAAAACAATAGAATTTTTCAATTCGGATCAGTACTTTCAGAGATTATGCTCTACATAAAAACTTACAAACAAATTTTACTTCAATAAAGTATGAGTATAGATAAATTTTAAAATAATACTTCATACACTAGCCCATGATTTATAAGCCATATTATTGTAAATTTTCATCAAAATTGTTGTTTATTGCTTGTTTCTGTAGCACTTCAAATAATAGTAACATGTTAAAATATGCATTCAGAAGAACGATAACAATAAATAGTTCCACTTAATTTACATATTATAAAACAAAGTTTTATTTAAAAAAAATCTCTATATATAATGATTATCTATAAATCATGTTAATTTTACTTTTAATAAAAAATAAATATATAAAAGCAATAATTTTATATGAAAATACCATAACAACGATAGTATAGAGATTAGACCGTGAACAAAGGGTCTTGTGTGAGTTTGCAAACTGTGTACCGTTTACGCTTTAAGATTTAGTATCTGTCTATTGCATAGCTCTGTATTTGGTTCACTCTTAATCTCAAAATACATATAGTACAGTATAAAGCTCGCAAACTCACTTCAGATCCACAGAATGTAAAACGAATGTATTAGAAATTAATGAAAACTTAATGTTCCACACTCAAGTTCTTTAGTGGAGTGGCAAAGATAAATTGTACTGTAGTCATTTTTTTTGTCTTTATTTTGGTAACAATACCCCAACGAAAATAACGCATTTTAGAACAATTGTTTTTCATTATAATTTTTCATCATAAAAATGGTTCAGTTCAATCATTCGGTCGATATTTTCTTATCTTATGTGTAGCTAGAAATACGTCATATTTGTCTGCTAAATGAGACAACTAAAACAAAAAAAATATACTTGCCTATTCATTTACGAGTACATATTATATAACATTAAAATTTTATTGAAGAAAACTCTGTATAATGATCATTTATTCATGTTATTGTTACTCTTTGATAAAAATAAACATAACCGTAATATAATATGTATAAATGTAATAGATTCGCGTTTTAGTTTTATTGTGTGAATACTGATACAGCGCTCCTAGCGGAAAGAATAGTTATTAAAATTTACCAGTATACTTAACATAGACGTTAACTTTGACGTAAAATGATCGGTTACAATAACTTACTCATTATTAAAATGAATTCCTTAGCAGATAATATAGTTTTTAACCGACAACGAAAAAGGTTCTATTTAAAGGCTGTATGTATTTTTATATAATACTTTTCTTTAAACTATTTAATAGCAAAGCAAATATTAAATAAGTATAAATATATTTGATGATAGAAATATACGATCAAAAATATTTTTAGCCAACATAATTGGAAATATATTTCAGTAGAATATTTGATTCGACAAAATCTAATATCACCTTTAATATTTGTCATTTCACAAGAAATTATAATCAGTAAACGTAATATTAAACTTTATATTTGCTATGGATATTACTATAAATAGAATTCATGAAAATGTGAATCTATGATTTAATCTATATTAATATTGTAAAGATGAATAGTTTGTTTCTTTGTTTGTTTGATTGATAGCTCTGAGGAACTACTGGTTCGAATTGAAAAATTATTTTTGTGTTAGATAGTTTAATTATTGAGGAAGGCTACAGGCTATATTACATCACGTTACGACTCATAGGTGCGAAGCTGTAACCATAAACGTGGTTGTAAAGTTTATTTTTTTGAAAAAGGCTATATTACATCACGCTATGACTCATAGGAGCGAAGCTGTAACCATAAACGAAATTATAACTGCGAGGGGCAGCTAGTAACAAATATAATCGATATTTATAAAATAGTACAAAAAAAAACATAATTTTGCAGTATCTCATTAAGCACCAATTCTTTATCGGGTATGCTGTAAGAAATATATTTGAGGGATAAGTATACCTTTATATGTATGTATGTATATTTTCTTTTCCTGAGACTTGTATATGTTTCTGTATGATGTTTCTTTCAATTTAATAAACTGTTATCAATAAATAATATATAAGCTATTAAATACCACTTTGGTATATATTATCTTACAGGCTAAGTGCCAAACATGACCGCTATCAAAAATATTAGACTTTTAATAATGTTAGCGCATATAACACTTTAAGCTATCAGACTATCTCTATATATAGTACCTCTATATGTATTTTAGGAACACTTAATACGTAATATATCGTTTTTGACAATTTCCCCTGTACATTCTCACAATATTTATATATACATATCGAAACATCTGAAAGTCTTTTTTTACCAATAATTAAATGATTACTTACTTATCCGATAACAAAAAAAGATCTTGCTTATTATCACAAAACATAGCACTATTGCATAGTTACTATCTATATAAATAGAAAATCAATGTTTGTATGTTTGTCCTCTTCGCAAACCATGGATCGGATTGTGATCAAACTTTGGTAGAGCGTTCTGGGTACGCCTATGAAGATTCCTGATTCAAAAATATATATACTTTAGCTGGCTCTACAACGCGTACGTGCTACAGTTAGTTTCAAATAAATCAAACCTACCAGACACTTTACGTTGCATTCAAGTAAAGGAAATTAATTAACATCATATTACATCATAATGCGCGAGTTCAAATGCATAATGCCTTGATGACGGCACACACTAATACATAATTACAAGTTTCGTTCTCACGCCTTAGCCTTAATATGAGAAACACTATTGTTGTAGTAACCTTGCTAATACCATAGGAAGACTATCATTTGCCATAAATAGTTAAATGCTATTTAGTGTTTCTTTGACATTTATCATATAAATACTATATAATTGACTAAAATATATTTATTTTAATAATATAAAGAATCGATTTTCTTATGTAAATATTATTTGAGGGATATTTTCTTATGTCAGCATATAGTCATTAAAAATATGTTATACAATTTGTACAATCATAAATTTTATTTTCGTTATTTCCGAAAAAAATCCTCTTAACACATTATTCAAATATATATTAAATATTCACTGCTCAAAACTAACAATGACTTCATTTTCACTAGTTATCAATATTGATTTATTATTTAACTTTTCAAAAAGAATTTCACACTTTCATAAAATCATAATAATCTTTTATTTGTTATGTGTTAATTATATTACTAATACATCTTATTATGTTAATCATTTTGTAATAACCAAAGACATTAATGTACAGTAAACTATATAAAAAAGTTCACATTTAATTTTAAAAATTATATTTATAATTCAAAGAATTGGTCAAATAATTAAGTCATCTCAAATATAGGCGTGGAAAGTAAAAAAAAAACTGGTCAAGTGCGAGTAGGACTCGCGCACCGAGGGTTCCGTACAAACTTATAGAAATCTATATAAGACTACCCCACCTACGCCATTTGTGGTCTTCATCAGCTGTTCCAACATAAGTTACTATCAAAAATACCTAAATCGGTATAGGCTTGCCTATAATATTTGAGGAGTTCCCTCAATTTCTCAATGACAATGGGACCACCTTGTAAGTATATGGCGGCATAATCGGCGAACAAACATAAAAAAAATTAAATACAAGGTCGAATTGAAAACACTCCTTTTTTAGAAGTCGCTTAAATATAATCAAATATTGTGTAAATATGGATCACGTCCCAAAAACAATTTTGAAACTACTTAGGAGCACTTTAATTTAAAACACAATCATGGATGCAATCCATGGAAACACAAAATTTTATTTTAAGTACTAATTCACCTTATACTTTCAAAAAAGCAAAGTTATAGCGCGATTCAGGATACACCCAGCGCCATCTCTTGACAATTTCAATGAACTAACTTGTTGACTTTGACATTAACAACATAATTATATTATATTTTATTCTCGTTTTATTTTTATTTATATTCTACTACACTCCACTACCCCTGCACTACGTTCGTAAAATATTTAGATTTACATTATCAATCAAAATATCAAAATATACATATATTAGTGTTGCCAAGACGAAAATAATTAGTCCTTAATTCGAACAAAACTAATTGTTTATTTATAAATAACTAATTATATTACTTATAACCAGAAGTCTTATATGTGTAGATAAATAAGTAAATTAAATAACTCGATCTGTTTGAATTTAATTTTAAAATTTTCGTACTAAGTCAATACGAGTACTTAAATCAAATCGCATGAAGCTCTTATATTGAATGTTAATTACGTAATGACGTTATAAATCGACGATAAAACTTTCAAATGAAAAGTTTATTTTATTATTTTAGCGCGTTTAAATAATAATTAAAATAAAAAAATATATTAATCGAGCAGAATTATATCACAGTTAATGTCATAATGTTGTAACAGATGGCATTAGCTGTACGCTACATCGCGCTATCATTTTGTTAGCTGCGATATATAGATTGCATTGCGTTGTTTATAAAGGTTTGCTGCTTTTTAATGTTTTCGTATTGATACAAATTTCTTCTCAGTGTTTGTAAAATTGTTTTTTTGATCATGGTCAACTTCTATGTTAATTTGTTACAAGTACATATAATTTTAATTCTAAGATTAATATATTTTCCGCTTGATCAATTTACAACTTGATACATTTACGCGTTCCTGAGAAAAAGGTTGAAAGACAGACGTACAGACTGACAGACACACGAACAGAAATTTACAGTTTTCGGATTTTTTCCTTTATGTATACTAAAGGACCTTGCTCCTGGCCAAATTTCATAATGCTTGGTCAATGGGAAGTACCCTATAGGTTTTGATTCCCTTGCGAAAACGTTAAAAACGCTATGATACTTAAAATATGTGATATAAATGACCGTATCTTTTGATTGCGTTAACTTAGAACTTTGATTTTTTCACAGCTCTTAGTAATTACAACTTTGAGTACTTGACGTTGATAAAAATTTGTTACCTTCACGCGTTTCTGAGAAAAAGGTTGAAAGACAAACTTACAAACAGACAAACATACATACAAAAATTTACAGTTTTCAGATTTTTTCCTTTATTTGTACCATAAGATCTTACTTCTTGCCAAATTTCATTGTGCTAGGTCAATGGGAAGTACCCTATAGGTTTTGATTCCCTTGCGAAAACGCTAAAATGGTCAAAATATACGACATATTTTCCATTATCTTTTGATTGCGCTGACTTAGAACTTTAATATTTTCACGGCCGCATGTCATCATACACTTGAGTATATGATATTAATTTCAACATGATACGTTTATGCATTTCTGAGAAAAAAGGGTTGACATCCCGACAGACAGACAGACAGACAGACAGACAGACAGACAGACAGACAGACAGACAGACAGACAGACAGACGGACAACAAAGTGATCCTATAAGGGTTCCGTTTTTCCTTTTAAGGTACGGAACCCTAAAAAAGAACTAAACTTTTATGAAATTCTTGAGTTCGTATTATAAGCGCTGCCATACCGCTCGTCCGATTGCTTTAAAACTCTAACTAGTATCCACCAGGTGGCGCGCATGTCGCACCGGCCAGACAGAAACATAAGTTTTAAACGGTCGTCCGGCATCACTTAATCTATAATAACACGAACGAAGCCGCGGGCTACAGCTAATATGTACGATCGTATGAATATACATATAAATGTATATTCATACGATCGTACATATTAGCTTAATGTTTCTTTATCCCACCACAACTTCCAAATGCCTTAACAGATTTAGTATCGGGAAACAGGTTACACCCGCATTAAATTTTGTGCGCATCCGTTTCATGACGTTTATGATTTCTGCTCCGAACCTATGGGCTTAAGCGTGCTTCTTATAAAGTTATAACCTGCCTCGATAAACGAGTTATTTAAGGGTCTATACATACCTATCTCGGATTTAGATGCACTGCCATACGCATAAACGTAAACGTCCTTATATGAAAAGGATGTTAAAGATCTAACTCATAGTTTATTATATTAATCCGTTCAAACAACAAACAAAATAAGAAACGATCTTTTCTGCTTCATATAGATTAAAAGCAATATAAATAATTTAACAGTACACACTGACATTTTATTATATATTACGTTTCACTGTTCTTACCATCTAAACGGTTACCGTTACCGTCCGTACCGTCTTACCGTTCTAAACATCTGTGCCTATTTCTAACTTTAAGTTTAACTTTATTTTAAAACAAATTATTTCTAACTTAGACACTGTCATCAATAAAGTTGTTGGCCCAAAAATATTATCACGCTCAGTCGCTACCTGGTTGCTAGGTAACGTCGTCCAACGTTATCTGCATTCAGGGTGCTAAAGTATACGAGCTTTAACATATCTAAAATCATAAAGATAAGAATTAATTATATAATATGTTAATATATAAATAAAAAAATAAATATTTAATATTGTCAATCATTGCAAATGTTAATGTATCTATACAAATATCATTAGAATAAAACAAAAACACTTCATCGTAAATGTAAACTATTTTAAATGTAAAACGTATGTTGTTTTTAAATGTTATTTATATTTAAATAACATTTAAAATAAATAAAAGTATTATAAAATCAACACTTGGAATTTCAAAATTAAAAGTTTTCCAAATACGAATTCAATGCACGGCAATTATAAATTTTTCTTAATCTGTATGAATAATAATATCGACGACGATTAAAATTAATAAAAAATATATTTCATACTTAAATTCGTTGGTTTTCATGACAGTATTTTCAGTTTAATTGTAAGTGATAAATGTTTTACCAAAAAGAGTTTTCGATTCGTTACGTGGTTTTTACCGAGAAGAGCCGATAAATAAATAAATACAATTTACTTTATAAAAAAAATACAGAGTTTAATTGAATTGTGTCAAGAGATTCAATGATATATATATAGAAAGATAGAAAAAAATGTTTAGTTACAAACACAAAAACTGCAAAGGTTCTATGAATTCTCTGCTGATTATCTGCTATCTTCTTCTCTTTTATATTGAGGCCACGTGTTATCATCTACATATTTATATTTATAATTGTAATTTCTCTCAATAAAAATCTTAATAAAAACTCAATATTAACTCTACCCCAAAGCGTCCTTCTTTTGAAGTTTTTATTAGGTCTTGAATAAAGTATTTCATTTTTTAAATGTTATAATTAAAAGACCAACGTTCCCCTTTTATTATGAGATACGTCTCATTTTCTGGTTAGCAAAAAATAAATAAAATCGAAACTGTTCTTAAAATATACTTTTTTTCCAGAGTTCAAAAGCTGTTAGACGCGGCGAGGTATTCATACATTTTACCGACGCACCGCGCCACGATTTACCTCATCGGCGTTATTATGGCATATTTCATAAAATACAAGAAATCTCACATAAAACTCAGTGATGTAAGTATTGCTGCTTTTCAATATGATTTTCACTTCAATTTCAATCAAGACCATGTATTTTTTCGTAAGATATGAAAAATCAAAGAGTTTTCTATGAATTAGATCTTAGACTTTTACATGGATTTTTTAACCCTTATCTTTTACTTATGTGTTCTGTCTGTATAAAATATCTTAACAAGACACTTAAATCAACAACAAATACTTTTGTATTGTAAAATTTCTATATGTATCTTGTAACATACAGAACCAATCACTACTACTACAGAGCTTAGAAGGCTATCTAAATATCATTCCCTTCTATATACTATCAAAAACAAGGAAATGAAGGTTATATAGGATATTTATAGGAGTTCTCGAAAGAGGACGTTCAGTTGTTCCCGAAGATTTTTCGGGAAAATTTCCAGAGAGTTTTTGTCATAAAAGCCTAATCCAGACTTACGGACATTTTACAATTTAAATTACCTACAGCGGACCATTCATAGGCCTTATTTTTTAGATATATACGTTTGTTTAATTTTACTCACGTCAAGTGCTTTTTTATGATTTAATGGATTTTTTATGAATAATTTGAAAAAAATATTAGCATACCTCGCTCCTTCTCTATATAAACTATAAGTATGCGAAATTTCATACACCTCCGTCCGCGCAATTTTCGTAAAAAAGGGTACAAAGATTTTGCCTCACGTATTAATATATAGATTTACAACACAGACTCAAGCTCGACTAGTGTGGGCACTCTGCTTCTCACTTGCCGCATACACCATCGCCAGCCCTTACCGATGGGGTTTGGAGGGTTACGAGTATGAACACCATCCCGCTGCGATGTTCGCCGCCATCACCCCCATCCTATGGGGGCTGTTCATGTGCATCGCTCATTGGTGCATCTGTAATGATTATACTGGTAAGTTTGTTTTGATATTTTGTGTATGAATGTAATATATACAGGGTGATATTTTCAACCGCGGATAGATAGGAAATAAATGTTTATAGGAGTGTGGAAGTCAATTTTAGTAAAAACTGTAACTGCATCGTTAATTTTTTGCTAAATCAATTTTCCTAACCAGGAGCTGAACACTTTATTTTGAAAAAAAAACTATAACGTAAACGTACTGCTGCACCAGCTGATAATGTCACTGATAAGAAGCAGGCAACATGATAAATTATCATTCGAAATCCTCAATAATGACACCTTTTCCCACCTGAGTGACATTACACACTACTTTTATATGAATTTAATTTATCATATGACTCTCAAGTAGTCCAAACAAAATCGACATACTTCTTAGAGGGTTTCCCGAAGAGTCTCAACGGGATCCTATTATTACATCATCCTTCCATCGTACTCTTAAAAAGCTCTTTTGAGTCAGTTCGTGTATTCAGTTAATTATAATTTTCACAAAACAGTTCTTATAAGCACGGGAGTCCTAATAAATGAAAGCCGGCCAAGCGTAAGTCGGGCATCGAAAGTACGGGTCCCTCAGTATATCAATCGGGCTACTGTTTTACGGAATTATCTTACGAGTCTTATCGCTTGTGACGAAAAGTCACTGCAACTGAATGAAGCAAAAAAATAGGAATGAAAGGAAATAAGAAGTGAGGAAAAGAATTAGCAAGGGCGTTAGGCTTCCGGCTCTCTCACTCTCCTAAACGAAGCTATATTAGCTACTTCTTCTTCTTACAGGTTCAGGCACATCGTTCGTGGAATCTCGAGTTTTCAAGTTCTTCAATAAAATAGCGTACGGCGTGTACTTGACGCAGTTCCCGATATTCTTCTACAATGTCGGCGTGCAGCGGCATTCTGAACATTACACGCCGATGCTGCTTGTGAGTGCATTTATTTATTTATATCTAACCATTTTCGTGATTTAGTATGCTGAAGGTTTCGGGGGCGATAAATCGATTTAGATAGGTTTCATTATTATAAAACGTCTACGTCCGTGTTTCCCGGCAATGGAAGCTGCTACTATTATTTTTATTTACTACCTTATCTAAATATAATTTCTAAGAAACGTAATTTACGTATAATATCGTAATAGAAACTTTATGATAATACTCGATAAATAACCAGGCGGGATCTGATGTTAAGTGATCACTGATCATGAATATTTGCAACACCAGAACAGCCACAACAAATGAACAGACGGGATACTAGATAGAAAGTGATTGCACTATTAACAATTACATCACCCGTGGAGACACAGATTCGTTACTCGATTAAAAATGAATGACGGGTGAAGCGGAATAAAGTAAGGAAATGCGAGGAGATGGTTAGGTTAGATTAGGTTCTTGCTGCAAGAAACTCAGCTATACTCGTATTAGGTACTTCTCGACGATGTTAGGCCTCAGTCGAGCCAGAACCTATACGAACTATAGTCAGTAGGCTACAGCTAGGCTCCACCACAGTATGCAATTTATTATACAGGGTCTAGATAAAATTGTGTAGCGATTTAGAAATTTTATAAAGAATTAGGAATTTGTAGTAGTTAAAAAAAACGTGGTTTTAAGATGATGTGATCGTTCTTGCGACTGAAGCCGATTAACAGATTTAAACTTCAATCTATGCACAACTAGACAGAAAGGTTGGTGCAGTGGTCACTACAACTGACTCTAGCGCTTACGATCACGGGTTCGATTCCCACGCACGGTAAACATCTATTTACGCCATACGGGTGTTTGTGTTGCGTTTTCAGATCTCCGACACAGGATCATACTCTAAAGATAGTCGTTTAGTGTAACGCACTTATTATTATTAACTTCATTGATCTCAATCTGTAAATTGATTTCTGTGTGCTCACTGTAAATTTAAACACAACACAAATTGATGTATCGAAAAATTATTATGAAAACATATTGTAAATTTATTGTCAATAAATGTAATTTACGCGAATGAAATTAACGTTGATATTTACAATAATATACAATGTCCTTTCAGTTCCACATACCGGAAATGGCAGTCATACTGGTGGTGTCGATAATGGCGACGGTGGCGATAGAAATGCCTTTCAACCAAGTGTATAGGATATATTTTGGTAAGTATTTTTTATTATTTGGCCATAAACAGAAATTTTATCAATAAAAAGTTATGACCATTTCCAAAAATATTAGATTATATTTTTTTAGGTTTATACAAAAAACCTTAGTAACGTTATGAAAGTTGTGGCTGTCAAAAAAAGGACTGACAATCAATTCTTTCAGGTGTAAAGTAATGACAGACAACTTATGAAAATCTTTATGAAAGTTTGAGAGCAAAACATATAAGTGTAAATCTCGCCTTCGTTTGGTACTTCAATAGAATTAAGCAAACCTCTTATATTAATAATACAACAAATGACGTGTTTATATGAGCTTTTGCTGACCAATTATTAAGTAAATAAATCATTGTTGCTGATAAAGACGCGCCGCGATAAATAAAAAAACAAGGGGAGTTTTTTAACTGGGCATGGTAGGTCAATTCCGAAATTATATAATAACGAAAAATACTTAAAGGAACCTGGGGGCCGATTTGAATCAAACCTAAAACTGCTTCATTAGTTTTTTGACAAAATTATTTTTTTCCTACCTAAAATCACATCCTATATTATTTCACCATCTGATAGTGTTTCTTATAAGGATCAATTTTTGGGAAGTAATAGTATAAGGCATCTGAAGGAAATGCTTATTTTATTTTCAAAATAAATCTAAATTTTTTGTGTAGACAACTGATCTTGGTTATTAAACCTGCTAAATTTATAGCGCTGCAACGTGGTATTCTAATTTCAAATTCTCCACTTTTGAGATGGTCAATTCCTTGAAGAATTCATTTCTTAAGATTTAATTAATGTATGAGATTAATAGCATTTTGTAATATTTCTTCTCAAACAAGTTACAACACATACAGCACACAAGTACAATAAACACAATTAAATAAGTTTAAAAATGTTTAATAAGTACTTTTTATTATTCACCATAACCTTACACTTCAAATAATACTTTCAAATATCGTTAAAAAGCTTTGTCATAAGCCTTCAGAAGTTCCTCTACTCGCAAACAAAGTTATCTTTCCTTTAATTTACTTATGTAAATCATTGTCCTCCTTGCGACTTGAGGTTTCTTTATTTTCTTCTTGTTTGTTGATTTCGGGTTGGACAGGTGTGTTTTGACAAACAATACGATACGGACATTCGTGTTTAGGGTTCCGTATCCATATGATGCTAATCCAAATACTAATCGTCCGTTGTTATTTCCACTTATCTGTAAACGGACTGTATCACATGAACCATAATATATATATATTTGTACTATAAAAACGGTTGGCAAAAGAACAGGCTGGAATTTATGTAAGTGATCACCGCCCATGCACATTCGCAGCACCGGTGTAGCCACAAATACTTTGCCAGGTTAAAAACAAATAAGAGATGAAATAGAATATGAAGTGAGGAAAAGAATTAGGAATGGGATTAGGCTTCCGGCTCGCTCACTCACCATCCGAAACTATATTAGCTACTTCACGCCGATCTTCCGTGAGATGAGATAAGATACTGTCCCAGTATTGCCAGCTCATGTACGAGTTGTAGTCAGTGTGTCTCTCCCTCAAATAATATTATAGTTAAAGAGCTAAAATCAAGTGCGAGTCGTTTTCGCACACGAAGAGGTATTTATTAAATATTATTATTGCGCCTTTCTTGTTTCTTTTTTAATAGCTTATTTACTAAAGAGCAATTAGCAATGGAAAAGTAACTATACAACGGTTTAAATCGGAAAGGTATATTTGTATAACAGAAAATAAAATATCGACCATTAAAAATACGGTATTGATATACCCCAAACTCTTTATGAACGCAAATTACGAATATAAAAAACGAATTAATTTTTTTTTCTTTTCCAGGAAAATCACAGACAAAATTAAAGGAAAAATGACGACGAGGAGAATGACTTTGACTGTAATATAGTTGCTTAAAACCAAACATCACGTAATTAGTTCGTATTCTGACTATTTTGTACTGTAATATAATTATTATAAGATGTATTTTGTAAGATAAATAAAGGATAACTAAAATTTATGCCGTTTTTTTTTTTCATTTAAATATCATTTTATTCAACATCATTGCAACGACATTATATGTATGTATAACTATGTTACAAAATCATGGACTTTAGCACTTAGAATGTCTTTCATATTGGTTAAAGTTTCTTAGCCACCAGTTATCGACTGACAGGATAGAGCATCTATAGACTCATGGTAATCCACACTCTCACAGAAAGTCAGTCAAATTCGGCTTACTTTACTTCATCCCTCTTTCCTTTATAAGCCGACCACGCATTTGTGTCTCCTCTGGTGCTACATGCTCATAGGTGGAAGTTGTCACTATCATCAAGTGAGTCATCTGTTTATTTTAAAAAGAGAAGTAATTAAGGGATGATAGAGGATAGGAGAAGAAACGGAATTAAGACTCTCAACTCTCTCTCGCTCATCGTACGAAATGCAACTATATAGCTACTGTACGCTGATTTTCTTTGGGAGTGTGGTACTTCGCCGGTCACGCAAGCTCGTTTAAAGATCGTAGGCAGTAGGCTACAATCAAGTTCTTCGCTTAGTATGAATAATTAAATAGGATATAATATCAAAATTATATAAAAACGAAAAAAAATCCAATCATATTTTATATTTAGTTTTTTTTTACAGAAATTTCTCATTTTAAATAATGATAAATTAAGTAATACTTTTTCATATACGGAATTCATATATCTATATAAAAATATAGGAAAATACTTAAATATTCAAAATATTCTTGTACATTCTACATACATCTACAATAATTAATTAATATAAAAGTCGTTTAAAAAGTATTATTTCAATAAATACATTAATTTTCTTAAACTATTCGAGATCAAAACCTCTAATGCAAACATTTAACAATATCACTATTTTTACGGTCTTACTAATACCTCACTAAGGCCTCAATTTTGTATATTACTATTATTTTTAATACATACATATATATTAATTGATAATTATATCAATGTATATAAAAAAATATTTGGCTGTTCGTCTGATGTCTTAGTATATATTTTTTTAATTTAACTCACATAGAGTATACTAACAAAATAGGTAAGATAACCGTGTCGGCACGAGATATTCTTTAAAATGTAATAAAAGTACATCGTGTGAAAATGTATTTTGACAAACTAGACATAGTTATGATTTACATTCATCCTAATTTTCTAAATTTTTTTTAAGACTGAGGTGTTTTTTACCAATGAAAATTAAAGTTCCCCAAAAGATAGTGAAAAAAATATATAAAATATTTTAAGTAGATGTGATTATCGCTCTTTCACTATGATAAAAATGCAATATCAATTGATTATCCCTCGGTGCGCAATTTAAATTTATTAAATTATCGGACGACTACACAGATACTCTGTAATGGTAAAAGGTCACTCACTCATCACGAAATCCCAGAAACTACAAGTGCTAGGATTTTCCTATTTTGAGTAAGGGTTATTTTTAGGATGCAGGTGCTCACTAAGACGAGATTTTGCAAAATCCGACCACTAAGGTGGTAAAAAGGGGGGTTGGAAGTTTGTATAAAGGTCTTATGTTAAGCTTGAATGAAACCGCGAGAATGGCCCTAGTATTTTTTATACTCATTATTACATTATGTAAAATTCGTCACAAAGGAAAACCTAAAGATTTTAATTCAAACATCCCTTGGAATGTATTAACCGAAAGTATTTACAATATCCTTATCATAAATGCTTTCAGTTCCTGTTACATTACGCTTGATATGTTTCGAAAAACAATATGTATTAGTTCTTCTTAAATATCTTACAAAAATATTTTTGATCGTACCTACACACAGTATTACGTCCATTTTTAATATACCACAAACATGGCGAATTTTTGACCATTTTCAACCATTACTTCCTGGTCAAAGTTTTTTTTTATTAAAGACTTATAAAGTCCTGACTTTAAAAAGTCCCAGTTGAATCGAGCAATGCCCATTTCACATGACCACTTGTCAGCTGTTCACTTTAGTTGAACAATCACTTACGTCAGGTCTACACTGACAAGAGACTTTTCCATTACTGTCTCTAACGAGCCAGGACGTTTCAGAGCAAGGGCCTTGCGTGTGTTGGATATGACATGCTCCGTTGAACACAACTGCACCTTTGCGCTCGGAGCACGCTGCTACCTAAAAAATAAAAATAAGTTCTTGAAATAAAAAAAAAATACTATAATGAAAGTTGTTAAGTCTATGATAACAAGTCTAAATGTTAATAATACAAAATTTGCGATATCTTCGATCTTGGGAATAGTAACTTTAATGACTACGATAATATCCCATAACAGGCATAATTAAACATAACAATACCCCTGATAGTATGACACCTTAGTATGGATACCTTCATAATTACTGTCATTCGATACTATAAGCTCTATTGCACATAATCAAAGGTATAAGCCATTTGGGCGAATGATAAAATCGATATTATAACTGATGTTCGACATCATCGAACCATAGTTCAGCATAACTAGCAGTCGATTCAGTACCTCTCTCCTAGTGCAAGGCTGTCCACTAGCGCCACACACGCACACGCCGTTATGGCTGAGACCGTCAAGTGCTGGACGGGCATCGAAGTCGAAGGCGAGATGCTCTCCAGCTCGACATGGCTCGGCAGCACCAGGACGATAGCAGCGCCGTCTCTCCGGCACGTATAAACGTCCACGACCGCATGGCACCTGGAATGAAATGAAATCCAACGGAAAACTGATTAAAACGTATAAATTCATCACAATTTTTAGAAAAAAATTAAATTGTAAAACTGGACCAGCGTTAGTACAAATGAGACTCTAGACTCACAAATGTACTTATTGATGACAATTATTTAAAAAAAAATATTAGGTTATATGGCGAGACATCACATATTAATTACAAACTTATTCATATTTATCACCTTAGTACAACGTCCTCCCCGAGAAATCATCTCGTCTTGCGCACACGGTCCTCTGGTGTAGAGCCGGTAGCAGGCTCCGTCAGCTGCACGAGCATGAAAGGTCTTACACTTGCACTCCGCTCGGGAGCCATTCCCGGACACCTCGGATATGACGAACACGTGACCTTTTGGACAAGGACCAAGAGAATCTGAAATTGATAAGAAAATCTTAAGAATAATTTTTTTCTGAATCTAAACACAAGGCAAAATTCAATAAAATGCTATGGAGCGAGATAACTTTTAGCGAAGTCTTATCTATATCTTATTTCTTAAATGTAGCTACAAAAATTGGCACATAAGACTACGTCACTAACTAGCGAATGAATATGGTATGTTTTTGTGACACGCAGAGCTAGAAATAACCGGACATATGAAGAATTTCTAACCTACAGATGTAAAAAACAATTGCCGTGACTTATCTTGACCCAAAAAACTGAAAAATGATTTGACCGATTTCAATACTTTTTTTTGTTCGCGTAACTAGTGGAATTGTTTAGGAAAAAAAGAAATTAGTAAAGACCCAAAAAAAAAGAAATTGGTAAATTTTATATATGAGTTGTCACTTCGGATTACTTTCAAGAAGTATTAAAAGGTTACCCGTATTATAAATTACACGGTAAATTTTAAATATCCAGCAAATTACTCACCAAGTTCATAACATCCTCTAGTAGTATTATGGTAGTGCGGGAGGTGCGCTTCGCAGCCACACTTGGCACCGGGCAGGAACAGCTGGCCTCGCTCGCACGGACCTCTGGAGTAGTGCGCGTAGCACCCGCCGTCTGCCCGCCAATAGTGATCACTATGTGGTGCGCACTGAAATATGTATTTTTACAAATTCAATTTCAAAATATTTTTTTTAATCAAGTAGGCCTTTAAAGCTCTTTTGAACTTAACTAAAGTTATGACTTAATCCTTTTAATACAAAGGCAACAAATTAAGTTTATCACCAATGCTGTTACTAAATTAAATAAAAAATGAATTTATTAAGTATAGGAATAAATTGTAAAATCACATTTTGAAAGTGATTTTGAGTTATACCCGTGGTCACAACTACGTTTTATACTAGAAAATTAAAAATGTCAATAACAGTACTAACTAAAACTAAACGAGATTAATATTATATTATATTATATTATATTATATTATATTATATTATATTATATTATATTATATTATATTATATTATATTATATTATATTATATTATATTATATTATATTATATTATATTATATTATATTATACTGTATTATATTATTGTTTCATTATTTAACACTATCTTATGTTTTTTTGTACACCTATATCTTTCTTTCTTGTACATGCTAAGGTTGGCTGGTAGAGAATGCAGTAGCATTAAGCCCGCCTTTTATTAATACTTTTGTATTGTACAATAAAGCATTGAAATAAATAAAATATTTTGTGATTACAGAAAAATAATAAATTAATATTCTCTATAAATGATGTCCGCGTCATTTACAAATCAGAGTCACGCACTTTTCAATCAATATTATCTACAACTAGCTGCCCCTGCGATTTCATTCGCATTTAAGGTTAATGCTCCAGTTTTTCAAGTCGATCTAAAAGTATCGGAACCTATTCAATGCAAACAAACAGACGATCAAATCTTTCCTTTTTATAATATTAATGTGGATATAAACGATAACAAGATATAAACGATGACTCACGGTGCAGTTAGCCAGCCCATCATCCCCTATATCTAATATTGAGCCAGGGTAACAAGGACCCTGGGTCAGTCTGTAGTAGCACCGGCCATCGGGTGGCCAATAGAGCAAGGTCTTGTCCGCACACTGCTGCGGCCTTACGCACATGCCTTGGCGTTCACTGGAATATACAACGCAATCGATTAGTCACACTCAGATCATGACCTTGTTTATTCCTGGTAAAACCATTGACTGTACTTATGGAGAAATCTTTACGGGGTCAGAATATTTTGAATTAAGGAATGATATCTCTTTTAGATATATTTATACTGCGATATGTGATTGAAGTTTCGATGCTATTATTCAAAACTTTACTTTTAAATAGTCCAAAAGATAAATACACACTGTATTTTTACCACATAGTTCAATAATTGTTAAACTATCTACATTATTTATATTAAATTTCTCATTCATATCGTTTAAGGCCTTTCAATAAGTACATTAGACTTAAAAGATGTTTTCTTGTTCATGTCAATATTTATCTTCGAGTTCGTAAAATCTATAAAAAAAAATTTAACAAAGTTTTATCAATCTCAATTGACACCACAACTTTCAAAAATACAGAAACTGTAATCACCTAAAAGCAATATAATTAGACAATTATCTTGAAGTCTAGATGCTTACCTACCCTCGCATGTTAAAGGACTCTTCAACAGGAGCGAAGTATTCCCCAGTCCTGCAAGGTCCACGCTGGAATAGCTTGTGGCAAGTGTTGGTGTGGGGTAACTGAGCGGTACCTGGTGGGCACTTGCATTCTGCCACCGTACGACCGCCCAGTCGCCCAGGACTGAGCTCCTGGGTGTCTGGGCATGGATGTCCTTTCTGAAATCGAAAGTTATACTGATTGTTATTTTATCTTCGTAATTAAATGTTATTTTTAATAAAATATAAATATAGACACTGAGGGTTAGTAAGGAAATCTTTCAGTGTAATATTATAACATAATTTACTATTACCATTAATTCTTCATATAGATATAGAACATAATATGTTTTCGTTTTCATAACATTAAATGGTACTCGTAACTCTTCAAAAAAAGGTAATAAAGCCAATCACACGAAGATTACGTTTATTATATGAATTATAAAGAACCCAAAAGTAAATTTTTCATTGAATAACAAAAAAAAATTAAATTTTGGTAAATTAGACGATAAAAGAACAAAAATATAATCAAGATAAGCAGACTAAAGCTGGCCATAGTAACTAAACCAGGTTCAAATCAAACTGCATTTGCTATTGAAAATAATAATTCTTAAAACTAATCCGAATGTGACTTTGCTAGGATTAATATATATTTTGCTATAAAACGAATTCCATATATACATAAAACATAGACTGTAACCAGCTAAAATAATTTATTTTATTATCATCAAAATTTTTAAAATATTTAAGATTTCCGGACTTGTTTTACTTCGCAAATACAACATTTGCTATCGTTTTATTATCCACCGAACAATCTCCATCGTGTTTTCTCCACTCCACGTGACATTGGCGAAATAATATGTGCACAATTGGCACAACTAAAAGCCACAAAACAAAATAAAGAAGAATCGTTTTATTATACGTATTAGTAAAAAAAACTAAAAAGAAACTTCGAACGGCAAATCGATAATCGATAAATCATTATAAATAACGAATTAACTACACACAAGGAACTGATTAATTTTGTTACATTTTCGTCTAATCGCTCCAAACCTACGTTTGTATATTACGGAAATCATTTTCAAGTGGAGAAGGAGGTAGCTTCAAAAATCCTCAAGCCATTGTAGATATTATTACCTACTAATAAAGACAAGATTGGTATGAATAAAATTATTTTTTGATAACTGATTTAATCGACCATTAAACAATACACGTGGTGAATAAAAATATTTAGACGGCTGCAGCTTCTACGTGATTCGAATCACTTATGTCAGAATTTATTATGTTAAAGTGATTTTTTAAAATGTAGACGAATTTTATATACAAATCTACACCTGTGTTTAGATAAAATATGAAGATTTGATTTTTTTCACAAGTTAAGTACTTGTAAAGTCTAATGTTTACACATTAAACGTCAAATAACGTTTTGAGTAGCTGATTTGGTCCGAATTAAAAGAAATTTATATTTATGTTAATTTAAGCTACTCCGAAATCTTAGTTAGGTATATTCATACTTCAAAAACCCATCATACAAATCAAATTTAATAATGTTCATTGTGAAAACTTAAAAATTGATATAACCAAATCCACTGCATTCCCATGGTTTTTTAGGAAATAAAAAATCGTAATCACAAAAATATTCTCGGAAAGTTGTAGGCAGGTAATAAAACCCAAAGTTAACAAGAAATAACCTTACTAATATTCGTCGTACAATATAAACTTTAACATACAAAGTAGGAGTCTGCTTATCTGATCCCACGATCAGGTATGACTTGCATAATGCGACCCTTGAACCTGAATAATAATATTATAATCTTTTACAAGAAGCGATACGATATCGAATACGATCACGATTCTACATAAAATATTCACATTATGAATCTATATCTGTCAAAGGAAATGATAACAACCATAGTAAATTAGTAGTTATTCCAATGTCAGCATCCACTAAAGAATGTTAGTAATTTCAAAAGGAGCTAGTGTTCGGATAAATTATAGAAAATATAATTATTTAATTAGTTCCTACTTCAAAAACGATATGTATGATATCAGAAACTCGACACGTAACCATTATAATTAATCGATTTTTACCCATAGGCTTCTTCAAAATTCCATTTAAAGAATATACAAACCCAAACAATAAACAAAACCTAAATCCAACAGGATACTAACGCGGGCACATTATTCTATGCTCGTAAGCGAATAGTTATTTGTTACCGTTAAAAATGTATACAATTTAGTATAATTTACATGTATCGTGTCGTCATATGTCAGTACAAAGCATCCTCGTGCGTAACATATTATGTACATTTATGCTCAGATCTTATAAACCTTATTACGAAGGGCATTAGACGCTTAGAGAAGATATACACACCCCTGAGAAATGCAATGATGAAGCTAAAATTACGTAAATGTTATGTAACTATGTAACTGTATGTGATATTACATATTTTAACTTAATTATATTATAAACAAGCATAACACACAGACATTATCACGAACGTTTCTATAGAAATAACTGTCTGATAATTATAGAATTCTAGATCATTTGATAGCTAGAAGTCTGTAAAGCTATAGCTATTTTATCTGGGAAAAGAATATATTAAGCAAATTTATGGAACACAAACACAAACACTCAGACTACGACAAACATCCGTATGACTAAGACGTTTGCCGCGAACGGGGATTGAACCCGCGACTGTTAGCGCTTTAGTCGGTTGCAGTGACCATTGTGCCTACGTGTCCATCAATTTTGCAAAACAAACGATGCCCAAAAAGCATTATTTTTCATTTTATCAAGTATTGTTTGTGTTTTATAATTTTAGTAATTGCTTAAATTAAAACAAAAAAAGTCTCCAAAATTTTAAGAAAAATTTTCAAAACAAAGGAAATTTTAAAACGTAAAACCTTTGGCTTAAACAGTGGATAAAAAAATACTATTTACCACCCGTTAAATAAAGTGTTAAAAGCGGATTTAAACCACAGAATCGTTTGCAGATAAATTGTTTGATGTGAAACCTATCGCGTGTAGAGTCGATTAACCAATCAACTAGTTCTAAGCCAATTTATTTTTCTATCTAATCTCAAATCTTTGTTTGTACAGAACAATTGAAACCTCTTTCACGGCTCGCAATTATTACATGCCAGGCACATTATGAAATAAACAAGATAAATGCAGTGGGTCAGTAGTGCCGGCGTGCGACCAGTCGATCGGTCACGGTCTTAACTAACGAAAAAAGTAGCAGGACCGGTACCAAATTTAAATGTATTTGTTTACAAGCTGCTTTTTGCACGACTTACGAGCTTACGGCTTTTTTTGTTACCTCTATTTAGGTAACGTAATATCACTTTGTCAGATATTCTACCTACTATTTTATCACTTGCGAACTTATGTCATTTGTTAATATTACGAGTAATTTTTGTCTGTCGTAATATAACGTCTAGAACTGTAACATATAACGCTTACGAGAGACTAGAAGTACATCGCAAAGTCTCCCGAATAATTCATCATCAGTGCAGGCCAAAAATGTGACTTTCCACTGTGCATAATTTTACGGACGGCGCCAGAATGTACCGAGGATTACGAAGTATGACATGTTACAAACATGTCTGTCAAGCAGAGGCTCTTTCTGCGGACTACTGGTACGAGCTAGTACCAAACACCCGACAAAGTCACTTATGAGAAACCACCTTAACATATTTACAAGAACTACATATTCTACATTTTATGAGATAATAGTCAGCGACTGATGCTAATCATTTTTTTTTTATTTTTTCCATCATAAAACATTTTTAACTGATTTACTTTACAAACTTACAATACTATCAGTGAGAAATACTGCGTATTGTATCAACGTGATAGGTGCTTAATCCTATGATTACACAACTTAGAACCCTATACTTAGCACCTTTGCAATACTCGGCAATAAAAAGATAATATAGCAATTTATCATTCCAAGAATTATATGTATATGTTTTATTACACGCAGAAGTGAAAACTTGGGATAGAGTAACCTATAAGTATTCTAGAGATTATTATATGTATTTGAATTGAATTATTTTTTTTGTTGACTATTAAAAGAAATATTCATAATAGAATAGAATTACTAACTATTATATACACATACAAAATAAAAATGGTATTCTAAATGTTTAGCACTAGTAACTTGTCATCAAAGTTTACCTTGTATATGGTATAACATTTTCCATCCGATGGCCAATACAGCATCAACCATCCTCTGGGATGAGCAGCGCAAGGGTTCCTCCTGATATCCGCCCAAGGAGGTGGCAGCACTGCTGCTTGACAGCCGCAGAATAAGGCCGCCAACCACAGCCAGGTAGCCATTTCAATTTATCGTATTTAGTTTTTTTAAACACAATCACATTTTTATATCAAGCCAGTTCTTTTGAATTTTTTTATTGTTCACTTAACGAAAAAATTGAATCACTTTTTTATTAAAATTTTAAGTAACGGTTTTTATTTCATTTTACACATCGTCATTTCCGTGATTCACTTTCAAATAGCTCTTAGATCACAAATTGTTCCGGCTCGGGTGCTTCCTCGATTTACTCTGATAATTTCATCGACATCTACAGATCAACGAAGAAAGAAAGGTTAAGATTACTTAACGCTAAATATTTATGAAATAATAGATAATGGTAATTTTTTTTTATCACCGACGAGACTGCTCGCGATTTTATTTACATGGAACACTTTATTGACCAGGTATAAAAAGTATAATATATTTTTAACGAGAGAATAAACTATTAACGATGTTCATAAAATAAAAAAAAGATTTTTATGTAATCAATTATTATAATAAAAATTAAACTCGATCTTTTTAGTAGTAGTACATGTATTAGAAAAATATATACACACGACAACGTTGTTATTTTATAATACATTCGTAGAAATTATAGTTTTATTAACTTGATATACATATACATATATACTACCGTTTACTGTGTAACTAATGTGTCTATATTTCCAGATGTCTAAATAATTTTAAATTTTGCACACACATTAAAAGCGACGACAATACAACAAGTGATACCTACTTATAATAAAGAGCACAAATTGTTTCCTACTTCCACTTTTATTACTTTAATAGTTTAGTATAGTTAGACTTTGCTTAAGTAGTAATAAAATAGCAACCGGTACCAACCACCCCACATGACCCCAACTTTTACAGGAATCAAAGTTATTACTTTAATTAACTGAATTATAAATTAAAACAATTTTGTAATATTTTTCAAATTTGTTTAAATTTATAAATCATTAAGTCCTGATTTATAATATATATCTTATTTTTAATATCAAACTTAAAAATCTAAAGGAGAATTGCCTCAATAACCACGTAATTACTGTTAGACTGTTACCACGATCATGTCGAAATGGTTTTCAACTATTCAAGCAGTTCGTAGTTTTTACTGGGATTACGTACGAGCGCCGCGCGGTCTACGGTAATTTACAACGATTGTAAAAAACATAACAGTTTTCTTTCATGATATTTCTACGGTCTAGTGATTACGCAACAGGTGGTATAGAAAATGTAATCACTACATCAAATAGTTGACCTAATTTTTTTAATACTTTTTGAGGATTCCGTTTATTGAAATTATTTTTAAAATCGAAATTATTATTGAATGTTATTTACTTCATGTTACTAAGAATCTTTTTTTTTTTTATTTTTTTTTTTTTGATATTAACAAACTTAGGTAAAGATGTCATGATAGGTTAAATTTCTTAATCTTCTAAAAGAAATTAAAATTAAACTCTTCTTAAAAATCTTATTACTTGTACTTTCTTAACGTCTCTATAGTATAATAATTATTCAAATTATAATAATAAAAAAACACTTTTTAGACTGACCTCCTTTTGCTTGCATCTGTTTTAACCAGTTTTCACCGGTAACAAAATTTAGAAATTAGGTTAACTTAAAAATAGGCTTTATGAGAAAATTATAAATTATAACAATAAAGCACAAAGTTACATAACCTATTGTTATACGATAGTTCGCGGTTGAGAAAAAACACTTCCCACAGATTATACACAACACATAACTTAGTAACATGTCTCATTGTAAATAAATTAAGGAATTATTAGGTTAAGAAACGTATCTGTCTAAATTTAGATCATTGCTTAACAAGTTATTCTACTTTTTAAATTAACCGGGTTGTTTAATTAAACTATTCTTCCTATATCTAAGTCGGTTAAATGTATAATCGATTTAAATTTATTAAACTATTTACTTCAGATTCACTTTTACAATGGTTATTCTACGATCACATAAAAACTACGATCACATAAATCAAGAACATAAAAAGTGATATGCTGTCGTTTGGTAAAACTTTCAGTTCTCCTTCTCGAATAATGTCTATTGACTCTTGTTTCAATTCTTATAGGCATTTTTCTTCTATTTAAGACATAACCTATGAAATAAATAAAAATCAAATCCGAATTTAAGTCACCACATGACATTAAAAATTAACAATTAGTCAAATATAAAACTCCCTCTTCTTCTTTCAAATCTGTTAAAAATATTATAGATACAATAGGAACCTCTTAAAAAACTCATTACCGTTCTTAGGTCTATCGCAATTGGTACAAAATAAATGTAATTATTCTATTACTCGCCAGGTAACTCGCAAGTACATAAATTACTTATAATAATTATTATTGCTCTACTTTTTGAGTAACTTAAAAACTAGATACACAAGTAAGCTAATATTTGTAAACACATTTTTTTAATTAATTAAGTTGCAACGTTTTAGCAATAAAATATTTTATGATATATTTATCAATTAATCTTTACAGGAAATGCACGTTTAATGTATTGTTTAATATTTCTGTTCCATTTATTTCTGTAATTATAATACGATTAATACTGACTTATTGCTTTATTTTTTATTTATATAAGTATATAATCTAACACATATATAAAAAAATGTCTCTTGGTTTGTTTGTATCTTATGCGCTGTCTCGAAATGTTCATTCGATTCTGATGAAACTAATAACTTATTGTTTGCACTTACGAGAAGAATATAGGCATATAGTACATTGTGGATGTACAATTTCATTAGGTTGTGCGCGTGTTTTATCGACCAAAAAGAAAAATTAATTGTAGATCATATCAAAATCTACTAAAACGTGAACGAAACCGCTATCAAAAGCTACTACAAAATATTGTAAATGTGGTGAAATTGAAGCAAGTGAATACGAAGAACATGACAAGTTAAACTTGCTTATTCTATATTCATGCGAAATTCCAATCCGCTTATATAATTATTATTCATAATTATAAAACTTAATAAACCTTTGATCTAAAAAGGTTAAAGGTTATAAATTTTTTAAAAGTGCAATACGATACCAAAATTATAACATATGAAGTAAAATACATTATTACTTTAAATTAATCAATTAAAACCAGCCCAATGACTATAAAGACTTTATAATTCATTGCATAACGCAAGGATTACCTAATAAATTTTATTTTTTCCAGCAAACCGCGTACAGGCGGATGTAGGTTAGTAGCCTAATGTATATATTAGCATATTTTCCAATTTAAACAAATCAAACGAATGCATAAAAATCGGTATTTAAATACTTCAAATATTCTGTTAAATGTAAATATTTAATTAAGATTAGTTTTGTTATGTAAAATTTTAAAAGCAAGTAGCGAAGTATACCTGTGTACACAGAACAGAAGATACGTTAAATTTCGTGTTCCTTACTTTTGAACTACGGACTTTCACACAACGGTTCATGCCTTATATTAACCTCTTACGGGGTGATAAATCCAAAATATATTTCTTATTGGATGTAACAACGTAAAAGGTATCAACTGCCAGAATTTCAAGTATACAGAATCAGCTGTTTAGGCGCTGCATGGATGAGTAGGTCAATAAGTCAGTCAGTCAGGACAAGTAATTTATTATATATGTATAATATATATGTATTTTTGTTTGTTTCTGTTTTTTTTTTTATATCATCGTACTGCAATGCGACGTCGCGTCGTAATTTCGATGCACGTCGTAAATTATCACGACGTCGTATGGTTACTGTTAGGAATATATCATAAAAGTTAATAATACTGTATTTTGTCTAGGGTAGCTCGTTGATCAGTTAGTTATTATTATATATCAGCAGTACGCACCCTCCCTCTCTCTAGGATAGATCGGTTCTCTTCACTCTTCACAAATATATTCATAATTACAAGTAAACTAGTGACTAGAACCCCAGAGATAACTTAACAGTTCCGTGTTTTGGTTACTAACGCAAGTGAAATCGCAAAACACGGCTAGGTTAATATAACACAATTTTAAGTTTCAATTGCAAAAGATATAAAAGTATAATCATCGATTCCAGTGGGGTCGAGGTCATCTAGAAAAGTGTATAAGTCACGTTGTATCATCGTATTGACACAAATAATCTTAAAAATATCTCCATTTAACTTCTACCTTCGACTTTGCCAGTTGTTTCTTTGTAAAATATTGTACAATATTAAAATATTGTAAATGATATTAAAAATCTGTATTGAAAATTAATAAAAAGTTATTTATACACACATACGTATTAACTCTGTTTTATTTTTGGATTTACTAATACCTATTTAAATTTAAAGAATTCTACAATCATTTTTTTACTTACTCTAATTAACATCAATTGTTAATATTTACATAATATAAAATAAAATCGCTTTCGAAATTCTCTTATAAAACAAATTCGCTATCTGTACGCTTAGATCTTTTTAACTACAGAAACGTATTGTAATTCGGTTTCCATCAATAACCGAAGTGATTCAAGAGGAAGGTTTATGTATACAATAAAAGAGAGAAGCCGAGAATTTCAAAGATTTGTAATGTCATGTCGTAAAAAACTAAATTGCACATTGCGAAGCCGGGATGAGTCGCTAGTTATAGGTACGATTTTAATATGCTAATATTTAGATAGAAGATATCTTATTGCAGTTTATTTTAAGTTAGATGATGCAAGCCGTCACCAGAAGGTTATATAAACTTCATTTGTCCTTTTCATTTTCATGTCGACGGTTCAACGAGTTATGAAATTATTTATACATTACATAGTACATACACTACACTAAAGTATTCTTTCAAATCTTAAATTTAACCGATTTCAAATATCGGGAAGGGGTCACAGTTCGACTCAATATTCAATTAATTCTACTGGTCTCAGAATTTTTGACGATATATTCAGGTTCTTTCACAATATTATCCTTTATTTTTAGTTTATTCTTTAAGGCTTTATCACTTAAAACCTCAATGACAATAACCCATGCTCGAACCTGCGATCATCGTTTAAGATTCCCATATTGTAAGTGACGTTCGAAGTTAGAACTTCTTATACAGCATTAAGTCAAAATTAGCAACTCTACAGGAGAAACTGGTATTAAACTTTAAACATTAAATCAAAATTTGCGAAAAGCGGGAACCGCAACTTTCTACATCCCAGTTGCATCCATAGACCGCCTATTTGTAATGTCGAAAGATATGACTATTTTTATATTCAGTCTTATGCGACTATGTCTAAAATGAAATTTTTTCAGAATATCTAACTATTCAAAGATTCATGGTGCAATGATATTTTTGTAGCCATCAACCGAAGAATTGAATTAAATGAATTTTGGAAAACAGTTTATTTATAATTTTGTGTTATTAACACGCGAAGAAATAACATTAAGTTTTGATCATCAAATACAAAATTTCGACATTTCACTATTGCAGAAATTTTGATTTAATGTTTAAAAATAAAATGTACAAAGTTACAAATTCATATATTGTCTCTATTTATATCCATACCTTCTCCCGATCTAAATGTTTTCCAAGTAGTCGGTTACTCTACCGGTCTGGGAGTAATGCGTTCAGTTCGATCCATTAACACCTAGTAATTATTGTTAAGCCTGCGTATTATTTATTCAAAACAACGATCAATACGTGATGCATTTAACTCCTATAATTGCAGATTAACCAGTCTATAAATGTACTTATTTTGGTTTACTAAATTAATAAAATAACTTGCATAAATTATCTTTATGAAATGTATGGTGATTTTTTTTGTTTATAATACTCGTAACTATTTGCAGAGGTTGATTGGTTTTTTTAATGTTTTTGTGTCTCTTGTTGTACGATTTCTTTGCCTGTTACTTGTTCTCGATGTTAAAACAAAGTAATTAAAAATACAATCAAAATTTATTATAAAAACATACCTATAACAAGGTTAATTTACACGTAATTGAAATAATCCGCAAATTCAACTTGAATTTTGTACGAAACAAAAAATCTATAATTACACTTAAATATTCCTATTATACGTTTGTGTGTTAATTAAAATAACTTTGTTTTTTTTTTTCGATTATGATATAACACTTCTATATTTTGACGTTAATTTTCCTTATTAATTTTAAAATTCCTCATAAATTGTTTTCGAAAATGCTTACAATGTTGATTATTATTACATATTTATATTCTGTTTATTGTTGCCAAGTTAAAACAAATTTAACTAACAAACCCAATCAAAACTTATTACAAAAATATATATTTTTAATTAATCTATTTTTAGGTACTCTACCATTTATGTCCATCGGTTTTTGTCCTATGGCAAACAATTTTAATTAAAAAAAAAAAAAAAAAAAAAAAAAAACAAAAATCACAAGTAAACTCGGTTAACAGACACGTGTGTTTAGCGGTTACTGGAGACGTGAGTATGACCGTCGGTGTTAACGTCTCAACATACACTGAGGGGCTTTGAGCTTTCGAGTGGAACAATAAGCTTGTCTCTATTACGTATCGCGATCACAAACGTTGGAGACTCTATCTGTCATCTACAATTGCTAATATTGATAAGATTGTAACAAAAATTTAATATTTTTTTTACATTTATAATGTCACATTCTATTGAAAATTAATGATTGTCAGTACCTATTTTCATTTTAGTAAGTATGAATTTTTTTAACCCACCTAAATTCGCATTTTATTCTGTCCAAAAATATTTCATAATTTATGTTTGTATACCTACGTCTTATTCCTTACGTTTTTATTATATATAAACAGAATATTGTAATTGTATTTTGTAAAGAAAATAAGAAAACCTTAAACTTAATATGCACACGTAATTGGACATTTACTTTTAACAATGTAAATATTCTTTATCGCTTATGAATTGTTGACTTTAATCATTAACAATCCTAAAACTTGCTTATTTTGCTTACACATATTCCTTCAAATAAAAATTCACGAAATATTAATGTGGATTTTATTTTCGTCGTATATTTGTGAAAACATTATCAATCATAAGATTTTTATATTTTATTATTTGTTTCTCGCGGCTTTGTAATTTATTTAGAATTCGATTTAAAATAAAATTCAAATATACATACATAAATACTAATATAGCCTAACATATAATTAGATGTGTCGGAGTTGCGATTTATTTATACCTCTTACGACGGTGAGTTCCTCTCCCCAGTTTCCTCCAGCTGATGCGATTAAGTATGTCTTAGAAGTCACTCATTTTAAATCTGTGGACCTTATAGGTAATTATAGCTTTTGTCATCTATATATTAATTCGTGGAGTAAAAACTTATCACGAAAATTGCGCGAACGGAGGATTATGAAATTTCGTGCATGTGAATGCTAATTTTTTTTTTATAATTATGCATAAAAATCATTAAATCATTTTAAAACGCACACAATACTATGTATTTGACATACATACTCATATGCAGGGTGAGTTTTTTAAAAGGGCGTGGTAAGCCAAGTCATACAACATTTTGAGGTAATATTTGAGGAGTTCCCTCGATTTCTCATCGTCAGATGACCTATAGACAAAGGAACTACCTTGGAAGTATACCCTTTTAAACTAAAAAAAAAAAATGAAAACCGGTCCACACTCGACGTGGTCATCGGTGAACATAAATAAAAATAAGTCCCCGATAAATTGAGAACCTCCTCTTTTATTGGAAGTCGGTTAAAAATGTGGCGCATTGTAAGGGATTAAAGTCTGCAGTAGATGCTTTTAACTTGTACATCTTGCCTCTGGTTGCCACATAGAACTTACCAGGCTATTCTCCTTCTCTCCTTGATCTTATGATGGTTACTACTCTAAATATGACCACTGTGCGGCAGATGCATTTTCTTATCATAATTTAATTTATCTCTTTTACAAATTACGTTCCCCTAAAGCTGATTCTCGGACGCTTTTACAGCGTAGTTTTAGAGGGATAGATCTAGACCGCCGTCGAAAGAACATCAAAACGACTGAGCGATACAATTGAAGTGTCTGTTTGTTCCGACTAATCTGTGAAATGACTAAACCGACTTTGACGGGATTTCACTCAAAGATAGCTAATGATAGCTTATGTTCTAGTAACTTAAGTTGCTTATATTTTGCAATATGATGACAGACACGTTGACGTAGCGGTCACTGCAGCTGACTCAAGCGCTAACGGTCGCGGGTTCGATCCCCGCTCACGGCAAACGTCTGTATCGGTCATATGGATGTTTTTCGTAGTCTGGGTGTTTGTGTTAGTGGTGTGAGTGTTTCCGGACCCCCGACACAAGGTCACGCGATCTTAATGGGGGCCGTTGAGTGTGATGCGTTTATTTATATTAATTTATATTAAAAAAAATATATTTTACTTAATAAATTGAAAATGTAAAAAAAAACACGCGAAAACCAAATTAAAACCAATGAAATATTGAACAATATCCGATTCAAGCACGGACGGTAAGTTATATAAATATAATTTATCCTCAAATAATGCGGGTGAGACCGCAGGGCACAGCTGGTTCTAAAATTTACTTTGCTCACACAAAATTATATTTTACAAAAAAATTAAAGAAAAATACACCATAATATATCAAAAATATACCTACTTACATATTTTTTAAAGAATTAACACTTTTTATTTATTTTATCATACATTTCTTTTAACTAAAACTAAATTTCGTTAATTTTTCTCTACAATTAAGTAAACGATTACAATATTTTCTTCATTAAATCTAAAACGCTTATAAATCATTGATAAGGGAAGTCGTAAAACGCCTCATTATGTTTTGATTATTAAGTAATTATTTTTTAATTTTCTTCCTACTTTACTTTCTTAGATAAAATTCCAACGCATATTCGAATTATTGCCACAAACAAAAATCCATTATCTTTCTTTCTTTTTTTGCACTCACCAATACACAATAATGAATACATGCCAATGCTATTACATTATCCTAAAAAATGTAATTTGTAAGACAATAACCAAAGCCTTACGATAATTCAAGACCCGTTACTTCAAATCTCGTAATCAATAAGCGGTCTACAACTTTGAATACAACCGTTATCGATGCTAAAACCCCGACCACACTTGCCGTCAGGGCATTACACGCTGACGGTGCCTACACGGTGGCGGTGACGCAAGATTGTCTATGCGAAGTGGACGGTACCGTTAAACGAGGTTGATCGACCCTGATCGTTCCACGCTCTACAAAAACTTACCGATACTTGTATTAAGGCACGCGTTACAAGACAAACGATTTGTAAAAAAAATCACAATTTAATCTTCGTTACTATCGTAATTTATTCCCTACTCGTCTGACTTGAATATTTCCTAGATATCTTTAATTGTAAAGTTTTTGATGTGAAATTTCTTAGGCGGTGATTGAGAAGCGGACAGTTAAGAGTAAAATTTTAAGGATACGTCACGATAAAGCAGATTTCGGTACATGAGAGAGAAAAAAGGTATGACGTAAAGAGTGAGAGAAAGAGGGCTATTTTTTTTGTTTCACTTTAATTACATTTATGATGCTACACACGTAATTAAAAAAGAAGAGTAAGTTACACAGGGGTAGGCCATATTTCTGTTGTAATCATAATAAAAAAAAACATGATTTGTCTCGGTCCTACTCTTTAATTAAGAATCAAGTTTTTATGAGCAATCTTTATAGCTCCTTCCAATGTCGTGGTCATAATTCTCAAGCCGTACAGATACATCAAGTGTAGGTTATGTTAAGTGTTACAGCATTAGTCCCTGAACGATTTACATCGTATAATTGATAGGTACTAGTTCTATGTACTAGTAGGTAATTCATTATTTATTTAATTCATTTCCGTTAAATGAGGTAACAATTTTATTTACACCGTTTTTATACTATCATTGGTCTATTTACTTCATTTTTTACGTACATATAAAAAATATTTAAAAAATATTTGAATTTAAAAAGACGATATTTAGCAGTTATGTAACTAGGTCAACAAATATTTGATGTGAATACATCGGTTTTTCAAATGTTACATCAGCTATATACAGAGAAAAACAAAACAAAAAACATTTTAGATTTTGAAAAAAAAACATAAAAAAATAAACACATATTAAAATTCACAATTGAATACAAGGAGTGAGTGTATAATACACGACACAGGAGATGCCTCTCATGTTCGTCTCATTTCATCCTCTTTTGGATCTGATTAAAAATAACGAGCTTCAGTATCGACTTATCGAATACGTCAAGATCGACTTCGTTTATCGATAGACGGTCGCGATAAATCGATATATCGTTAGTGTCCGCATTTATAGCATCGCGACTCGATTATAAATGGACCTTGTTAGATGACTCGGTGTAATTTAACTTATTTTTCCCAGCGGCCATCCATTTTCCCAGCGTTTACTAGATGACTCTTATCTAGACGTTTCATGACCTAGGGCATGAAAATACGTTAGCGTTTTTATTTATATAAGAGATCGCTATCAGATATTGATGTTTTTATCGTCTTGTAACAAAATGTTTTTTTACCCTTCAAATATATGGACGCTGATATGCAATACTGTGTCAAGCCACACAAACTTCTTTTTGAGAAAATGGTGTCTAAAGATGTCAAACCTATTCTTAATAAGTTTGTTTGAATAAGTATTTATCCATATTTTCCATTTTTTTTTATTAAAGCTATAATGTAGTAAAAGCAGGTTGATATATTTAATATATTATCTAAAAAAAAGTTCTAAAAAATATAAGATTATTGTATAAATTACAAAATAAGGAACGACCTGGAGTTTCGAAACAATTAATTAAGAAACTTTTTTCCGTACTTATTTAGTTTATATAATTTTATTTTTAATGAAAAAATGTTAAATAGGTGATGTAGTATCAAAATACACCAATATCTCCGAATTTCACTTTTTGTGGGTTGACACATTATTGCATATCAGCATCCATATGTAATCGCGTCGTCCTTCACGAAGATTTTCGGCTATTCATAAATGGATTTATGAATAGCAGAAAATCTTCAACCCACAAAAAGTCAAATTATTAGATATTGATGTATTCTGATAGTGCGTCTTTTATTTAATATTCTTCAAAAACTTTTAAAGTCATATAAATTAAACAGTAAGGAAAAAAGTTTCTTAATTTAATGTTTCGCATATTGAAGTGTGCTCAATATTTTGCAATACGCAATAATCTAAAATATTTTAAAAACTTATTATTAGATACAGATATTTATGATACCAATCTGCTTTTAATACATTATACCTTTTATGAAAAAGAAGAGGGGTGTATACTTCTTCAAACAAATTTGTTAAGTATAGGTTTGACATGTTTAGACGCTTTTTAGAATATTTTCTTTAAATTTAAACCAACCTTAAGTTCATATAAAACCATTTAAATTAAAAATATTTACTGGCATCGTCGGCAATTGGTGTTAACATCGTGTAACACAAACAAAACAATGTCGAATTAATAACATCATTTTTTTTTAAATCAGTTAACGTACAAAAAGTACTTCAAGATTTTTCTTTACCCACAGATAATGATAATGTTTTTAATTAACATTTAACTGAAATTATTTTCAGAAAATACTTCATGAGATCGACGTCTTATTATTGTTTTACATACATTACATACGTACATAAGTCAAGAACGGCCCGATTCGACTTTGAACAGACATAATATAGATTTACATTTTATTTGCATCCGCACATTCTCAATCCGTGTTTTAATATGTTACCAATTATTTTTGATGCTATTTGCATGCATGTATTTGTATGTATGACAACAACTGATCCTTCGCTGTTTACACTTCAAATAACTTGAAAATCTGTGTGCTAAGTATTAAGCTTGAAGAATATGTAATATCTTAAAACATTTTTAATTAAAAAAGAAGGAATATAATAAAAGATATAATTTCTTTACATCTTATTTTTAATACAACTCATTTTAAAAGTGATATTATCCTGGTAAAATGGTAATGATGGTCAAAATAAAAGTGTTTCAGTTATGGGCCATGGGGAAGGGCAATTGCCTCTTTTGCCCCCCGATTCCGCGCCTGAATAGATAAATACAAAAATGCTGAGCCTTGTCCATTCCAGTTTACCTCGCACATACAAAAATCGCTCACAATCACATTAGTATAGATTAGTAGTTACGCGCGACTTCATTGTTTCTTCTTAGCTCCTTACACAAACAATCATATAAGGAAACATGATGTTTTAGTAGATTTTCATATTTCGTGATTATTCAGTCTATGAGTGACTTCCTGACTTGTATTATGTAAAAGCGAAAGATCGCATTTAAGTTAACATATTATGATACCCGTATATCAAAGTCCTGCAAAACTCAGACCGGTCGGTGGTTTATTAATAAGGTAACATTTTACAGAGCTTTAAACGCCAGTTATAACTGTTACATAATCATAGTAGACTCGTAGTAAATTACGCAAGTCGCACGCGAGATTGCATTTAAATTGTAAATTCGTTGAAATGTGTTACAATGTTAAGCGTTTGTTTCAAAGTCGGTTACGTTATTTGAATATTTTGACCATAGAATTCGAATTAGCATTCATAAAAAGAAATAAAATGTTATTATGTGTAAGCCTTTTGTGGAAGTATACTTTAAGCTCAAATAAAGCGTCAATAAAAATATTCAATTTTAAGGCAAACATTTCCCTTAAATTCATATTTTACAAAAGTTAACAAAATCTATTAAGCCGTATTCGAATAATAGATTTCGACGAATTAAGAACCTCCTCTTTCTTAAATGTCGGTTAAAAAGTAAAATAAGAATCATAAAATGGTAATTTAAAAATTACAAAAGCTAAACCAAATATATCACAAACACCATTTATACAAGCCATAATTACATACATTACATGAATACGTTATGAAAAGTTTACTTTTAAAATATTACAATAAGAACCTAACCTTTATTGGTTAACAAAGATAAACGAAAATTTAATCAATACAATACTATGTTTATATATATAAAACTGTAGCTCGTTCCTCACATCATTTTCTAACTTCCTCTGTCAGAATAGATCAATAAATAACATTTGCATACAAAAGGCAAGTCAATAACATCGAATGTTGAAAAGGTTATAACTATAATATTATTGCTGAATAACGCTTAAGGTATCAGATCTAAAATAATATACCTACTATTGAACACGCAAAAATGGTCTCTATATGCTGATTCCGTTTCATAAATATCCAATGATTAGATTTATGTGTTCCTCGTGGATTCACCTTCGTCAATGTGCGCACCTGTGCTGTAATCTTTAACATTATTTACTAGCTTCCGCCCGCGACTTCGTCCACGTGAAATGGTTACCTTGGGCTAATAATGCATTTTTTTAGAACAAATTTGGTTCGCCTAAAATAGGTTATAGTGTAGCTCACTATAACCTTTTTTATACCTTAAAAGATAGACATATGCTGTCGCGGACTGTTTTTTAGAACTTTTAAAGGGGAACAATTCTGTTGTACATGATTTTTGCGAAACTTTAACCGTTTATGCAGCGCACGCAGCGAAAGCTCTCTCAATAGGAAAATATCCCCCGATTTTGAAACATTTTTCATTGGTGCTCCTCTCCTTTTGGTCTTAGCGTGATAAAATAAAGCGCATAACCTTCCTCGATAAATGGGATCTCCCATTTATCGAGGAAGGTTATGGGCTTATATAATACTGAAAGAATTTTTCAAATCGGACTTCCTGGGATTAGCGTGTTCAAGCAAACAATCAAACAAACAAAAAAACTCTTCAGCTTTATAATATTAAAATAGATTGCCCTACAGTTCGTAATATGACGTTTATATAGCATATAACAGCCTAAACATATAACCACCTAGCGACGTCACGCGTTAGCTTATTCCGACACCGCACGCCGTGACAAATTACGACGTTGCAACGCCTCGTGAATATCTACGACGTGCACTGTAAAAAATCACGACGGGCCGTGTTACCGTGACTTTTTATTTAATTTAAATGAAAATCATGTTATCGCGTCATGTAGTAACGTCGCATCGTGGTTACAGTCACAGTCCGTAGACTTTCATCATGCGGCGCCGTAACTTTTCACGGCGACGGAACGAACCACGGCGCAATGGCGGAAAGTGGTTATGTCTTTTGGCAGTAATCTTTCCTAATAAACGGGCTATCTAGCACAAAAAATCTTTCAAATCAGATTGGTAGTTTCCGAGAAGCGTTTGACTCTTTCTATATTTTATATATTGCTACTAGACATGCCTCGCGATTTCATTTAGTATATTATAAAATTTTACATTTTCAAAACATTTTTGTTTGATATTTTTCGAACGGACAGCATATTTTATATGGCTTATTAGGCTGCGGCATTTTCAACTGAAGCTCTATATAAATATTATAATAGTAAAATGCAACACCCATACGTTTTGTGTATATTATTCATTCCTGTCGATCGTTACTACTATATTACAATAACATAAACTCAGTCTTCAGTTTATTCAGAATAATGTATCCACTGACTACATTTACGTAAAATATTTAACAATAATTCAGTCACAGAAAAAGTGGCCAACTGTATAAGTACATAAATATGTATATTTAATAAGTCAGTCAGTTTTAAGTAAATCATAGCGGAGAAAGTCACAAACATAAGTAATTACATAATATTATTAAGTTTAATTTACTTATGTAATTTAATGAATAACAACCAAAATATGATCGCATAAGTCTTATTTGTATGATATATGGTATTTTCTGTATAAAATAACAATAGATAGAAACGATGTACCTGTACTCGAATTAGTAAGAATATATGCTTTTAAGATTCATGTACTCGTGAGTATAAAAAGTTTCTTCATCATGCCAAAACTTATAAACGCCTTAACAGAGTTCAATATAGAAGCCTTATATATTAGAAATATTAGATACTTATAATATTATAACAAACAATTCACGCTCAACGGGTTCCATTAAGATCTCATAATCAGTGATCCTGTATCGGAAGTTCAGATACAAACATCCATATGGCTAATACATATGTTTGTTATGAGCGTGGATCGAACCCGCGACAGTTCTTTTGTCGGTTACAGTGCCATAAACTGTCTGGAGCGAATATTTAAAAAATAAAGATGTGGCTTTACTCGATAAATAAACTTAACTACAGTTTTAAATATAATAATAAAGTAGTCTATAACTATGTAAAATCATCTTTTATTGTATTCAATAACAAAAAGATTAAGCAAAATGAAATATATATCAAGTCAGTACAAGAATTCGGCCAATAATTCAAGGAAGTTGCCAAAAATACTCCGTCTGAAGAGAAGACTTGGCATGTACTTCATTCCTATGCAAATAACGCAATAGGAACAATGCAAAAGATATACGCTTCACCATTTGTTACGTCCGCGAAGTTGCTCAAGGATTTCGCTTATGAATCAACGGAACTTATACCACAATTTGTTGGCATGATTTCTGCGCAAGAGTCGTGTTCGGACGGAATTATAAAATGGCGTTATCGCCTTATGTAAGCCGCTCAGCTCTATAGAAGGTTGCTTAACACGACCTACGCTGAATTTAATACTTTCAACAAATACAGACAAGAATAGCCCTTTCACGATAGGTATTTAGAATGAAAATTGATTGAAACGCGCATTTTGAAAATATAATTTAGTTCAGTTTTGAGGAAACAACGTGCCACACTGACTGACAGGCAAATGGACAGGTAATGTCTAGGTAAATCAAGAACAACTACGAGGCGGCTTTACTTAGAGATGAGAGAAATGATTTTATATTTTATTCAACCTTTAATCCTCTGCTATAAACTTGAGCCTTGAATTTTAATTGGTACGCTTATTGCCTGACTAGTTTAAAACAAAAAATATTGGTATAAGAAAGTGAAATTTTAAAAAAAGAATTATCGATTATGCAATTCGATGCAAATATTATTCGACTAAATCTTTTAATCTCTATATAACACTTCAGAAAAAATATTGACCAGTTCTTATTCTATCCTTAATCTTTCAATGGCATAATTTTTATAGTATTTATTTGACTTATTGTTGAAGCCATAGCCATGTACCAACTTTGCAGCGATAGACGCAGGCTATGAATAATATTTACCAATTTAAAAAAAAATTAAAAAAAAACTAATATTTTAATTAAGAGATACCTTTCAAAGACAATATAGAACTATATGTTCGTATGGATTTTGGTACCAATATCCACACAAACATTATAGTTCTATAATATATATAATAATTCTAGGTAGAATGCAAATCACTTTTGATGATTTAGTTGCCTAGCAATCAGCTATCGTCTGTATGACTGACGAATAGTAGTAGTACAATTGACGAGTTTGTCAAAGTTGGAAATGGGTACAGGTTTTAAACGTCAAATAGTATGAAAGTAACTTGTCTGTAGTTATAAAATATCATTGTTTTACACAAATTAAATAATTTGTATAAATTTGAATAATCCTTCATCTGTGAACAGGCTGAACGGCTGAAATTGTCAATACTCAAGTCAACGGCTAAATGACACAAAAATTAGTTGCCAAAATAGTAATCTTTACCGCAAATGTAGATAAAAAAGAATGTTTATTTTGTATGTTTATATAAATCCAAAATCAAAATATGATTATATATAATTTACTACTGTTAATATTATATCTTATTAATATTTTAAAATTAAATATTATAAGCATGCAAAGACACAAGTTTGTAATATCACAAGTAAAATTGTAATATTTTTAAGTTTGAAAGTTATCGATCTACTACATATTCTATATTATCGATGAATTTTTTTATTATATTAAGTTTTTTATTTATTTATTAAATCAATTCAATTCTTTGGTTAATTTATTTATTTATAGTAAATATTAATAATAGTAGTATGCAACACTGAATAACAGTCATCATTTGATCATTATGTCATTTGCATATTGTTTTGGCTAACTTGTACAAAATTACAAAAGTTGTAAAAAAATAGTGATTATTTTCTATTATGGATCCCAATAAAATAAAAAATGCGTCAGAAGGTATCGCTGTAAGTATAAAGTGCAATATTAAATATACTTTTTTAAAATTTAACATTTAGGTCTGAAACAAAAAAATGATAAATATTTCTCTAATAAGGATAGATTTGAATTTAATATCTTAAAACAATTACATTCTTTTTATAAACATAAACCCTAAGAAAAACTTTTTTATCTAGGTGATATTTTTTTTACTCATTTATAAATTTAAATAAATATTCAAATGTGTAGTTTATAGAATGTAAGTTTTCTCTGCTTTTAATCGTTTTAGCCAATGGGTATAACAACGATAAATGAGTCGGTGCTTAGTAATCAGCCAGAGTCCAGGTATGAATGCCCAGTGTGTCTGAACTGGCTGCGGGATCCAGTAATCACTACTTGCGGCCACAAGTTTTGTAAAAGTTGTATTACTTCATGGTTACAGTAAGTATATTGACTTGAGATCAGAAATATAGTTTTATTCTCGACTAGTGGCCCACCCTGGCTTCGCCCAAGTAGATATAGGTATTGAACAAAAAAATTCAATATAATATTTATTTCTAGTGCCTGTGGTCATCAGAGATAATGTAGGATTCTAATGTGAAATATTTCAAATTGGTCTAGTAGTTTCAGAGCATATTCAATGCAAACAAATAAACAATCCAGTCTTTCTTATTTGTAATATTATAATAGTATAAATGATGCTTACATAACGTAACAATATTTCCTGTCTAAATTTTTACTGATATATTTCTTTTATAAAACTTTAATCTTAAAATTTTCTATTGTTTACAATTACTAGTAATCTTTTTGAAAGCCACCTTAAGTCAAATTTTATAACTCATTATGTACCCAGCTTTAATAGCACTTTCTTCCGGTACAATTTATTAATAAGTTTGTATCCTATTTCAGAAACAGCGGCCACTGTCCAATAGACAATATAAATCTCAGTATGAAGGTTGATATTTTCCCTGACAATTATACTAAGAGAGAAATTCAAGAACAAAGAATGTCATGTCCATTTGCTGCTAAAGGTATTTATTTCTTTTCTGGATTTAAATGAAAATAAAATTATAAAAAAATGTCAATAATTTTAGTGTTATAAAATATGTCTCGTTTTCATCATTTCAAAGACTTCAATTTATGAATAAAAACCACAATGTTGTTTAAATCCCTGTCTATTATAGATTTTGAAAACATCAAACCCCTACATCTAAAACTGAGTTTATTTATAATATTTAATAGAAAGACAAATGTGTTGATGGTTTTTGACCACTAAAACTTGAGTATACATGAGCAAAACTGTGGGTAACAGCTATTAATTGATACAAGTTTATAAACAACAATATAATAATTTTAAATTGAAAAATGTTTAAATCGAAAGTAAATTATTAACTTAATTGGATGGTTTCAGGTTGTTCGGTTAAAGTTACCCCATTGGATCTGGATTCCCATATAGCAGTTTGTGAATATAACCAACCTGAGGCCTCCTCACAATCCATTAAAGTCCCATGCTCGTTCCAAGCTGTTGGCTGCAAGGAAACCTTTGATAGTCAAGAAGATATGAATGCTCATTTGCATAATGATATACAAAGTCATATGAGTGTAAGTTTAATATTTGTTTGTTCCTACTTCTCAAATGTGCACCTACCTTCTTAAAATATAAGATTTTTTTTTACTTTTACTAAATCATTTTATGCTATTTGTTAATCCTATTATGTAGATAAAGAAATCAAACTAATATGTTGATAAAGGATTATGTAGATAAAGAATTGAAACCAATTTATTGAACCATAGACTTCATATTGCATACTTAGTATTAAAGTGACTGAATTCAAAAATTCTCATTTTAGGGCACAAAACGCAAAAAATATTTTACACTTGAGAATTCACCTGTTCATTTAGACTTTGTCACATAGATTATGAACCACAGAATTATAAAAAACTAAATTTTAATTGTTACTTTTAGTGTTGTGTTTGTTAATTTTAGCTATTTTATGTCACACAGATTTTAGGTTTGGTCACTTCCATATTAAGCGTGGGAATTATAATTCAATATAAACATGTATTTTTCTTTCAGTTTCTCATGAATTCATATTCGAAAATTCGAATAGACAGTGACATATCAAATGCTAGTATTGATGCTAAGGAACAGGAGGCCATGAATTTGTGGGAGGCTCCTGACAAAAACGGTGACCAAAGTACCTCTGCCCCTCTCAGTAATACTAGTGCTCTTATAAGGTAATCAATTGCTTTAACTCAGATATTTTTTTGGTTAGAAGTTACTTGCCTTATTTTTTTTTTAATTCAGCTGAAATGTTTTTTTTTATTATCATAAACTTAAATATAATCTTTACTTTAGATTGATAGATAACTTTTATGGAATCAAAACAAATTGAATAATAACATGTAGAAATTCCATTAGAAATTAACATATTTCACTTTTTCTCTATACTGGGAACACCAACCCTGTGTTTGTGTATATAATTATCTTGAGCAATGAATGATAATGTAGTAACAGTGAATCGGGTAAAGTTAAATTGTTTAAGTACTAAAACTTACATAAAGTAAGCAAAGAATATAATTAGTACACATGTCACACATTATGTAACAGTTAAAGGACATAGTATACTACAAATATTTTACTTTATTTAGGGCACTCTATGAGAGGGTTGTAGTATTGGAACAAAGAAATCGTGAACAGGATATAGTAATAGCCAACATGTCGAAGCAGCTGTCCGCCTTCGCGGTGGCGAAGATGAAGCAAAACAATGACATGCTCCTCCGCTACTGTATGGGCAATTATATATGGAAGATTGATAATTTCAAAGCTAGATTGGACGCTATGTTGAAGGATCATTTCAAAATGTTGTACAGCCCTGGATTTTACACATCGCCAAATGGTTATAGGTAATATTTTTTTGTGATAAATTCATCAAATGTTTTTAGAATCAATCATTCAAACATTTATTAATACCATAAAACAAAAAAACTTTTTTCATTTAAATATTAATAGTTAAAAAAACCTCTGAATTTTTACATCTTACGCAATTACTTTAAATTGTTGTGTAATGTGTAAAAAGGATAAAAACGAGTTATTTATTTTTCACTGTTAGGTACCATCGGTTAATTTTATTATTTTCTAAACTTTCAGATTCTGCGTCCGTCTCAACATATCTACTCAAAACCCTCTTTGCTTTGCATTGCACGTGCATTTGATGAAGACAGAATACGACAACTGTTTGGAATGGCCGTTCAATGGTCGCATAACATTCGCCATGATCAACCAGTACGACCCTGAAATGACACAAAAAGACACCATGATGTCCAATTCGAATCTCATAGCCTTCAAGAAACCTACAAGTGAAATATGTGTCAGGGGTTTCGGTTATACGGAGTATGCTGTTGTGAGTGATGTAGTTAGAAACGGCTTTGTAAAGGATGATGTGCTTATTATTAAAGTTAATATAAGGTATGTATGACATGAGGAGTAATTTTTTTGTTCTTTGTCATATTAGGTTGCATCCATACACCCAATGAAATCCCATATCAGAGGAATGTAGAAAGGTCAGTTAATAATTCCAAGTATGTTCTACTAAATTAGATTTAAATCTGATATGGGGACACTCTATGTGTAGGATGCTATTATGTTTTGTTTTTCTTGCAATTATTGTTTAACTATTAGACCTCATATATCTGATGCAATATTATAATCAATTTAATTTTTTGTAGTTAAATATTTACACCTGTTTACTTTTTGTTTCAACGTTAGAAGATATTATGTAAAATGTATTAATTGTAACGATGTCCGTCCGTTTAGACATTATATACGATAGAAGTATTATAAGAGTGTATTGTTGATAATATTGTGAATTTTAATTAGGCATAATTAAAAATGGATATCGAATATATAATATCGCACATATTGTTTGAGAGATTCTTTTCGATCTGTATTATTATTATTATTACATATTATGTAATTTTATACATTCCAATATTTTATTTTTTACAATTGTATAATAAATGTAAAACGGTGCCTTGTATATTTTAATGTTATTGTATAGTAATTTCGTTATATTTTTATTGAAATAAACGATTTATTATTATAACACTTTATACTTTCATTTTTTATTTATAACAGAAATAAAACACTTAGTATTTTTAATGACATATATTATGCAAGAATTACAAAACGTTAACATACAGCTAATTCTTAATAAAATATAGGAATATCGCTTAAAATCTAGACTAATGCAACGCCCAATTCATATCACATTCAACCATCACATTTTCGTCTCAAAACATTCATAATTTTTAAGTAGCAACACCAAATACTTTGACACTTCTGATAATAAAAAATATAGTAAATTAATAGAATTTTAGATTGTTTATTTATTACTTAGAAAAGTTACAGAGATTTTATCAATCACAACCAAAAAAAAATTAATAAATACATAAAAAAAAATAAAAATTAATTTTGCATTATCAACTACAGCAATATAAGTTATATAATACAAAAGAATGAAATGCATGCAAAATTGAAAAATTGAATATTAAGCTTATTTTTGCTAGTAACATAATTAATAGAATCCAATTTAAACAACTTTTTAAAAGTTGACTTTATTTTTCCGAATATACTTAATAATTCATTATAATGGCAATACCGACCCTGATTATATAAAAATATGGTAACTGTAATTTTTATAGTTTATTCAGAAGAAAATAACTGCCGCTTCCTTTCATTTCACTTTATTTTCACGACAACGCAGTACCTCTTAACGCTGTAAAATATTTTTAAATATCTTATATAAAGACTTACTCATCCAAAATAACTACAGAATTAATATTTGTCAATGTATCTTAAAGTAGCTTAGTTTTTTTTAACAATAATTTATTCCAATTTGGCGAATTTTGCACCACTAATGTCTCTTCGGTGGTTATAATTCATATAATTTTAATACACATCATTTTTTTATTATTTTTTCAAAAATTACTCAGACCTAAATTATAAATATAGCGTCCAATTAATAAATAATGACTTAATTTAGTACAACACATAAACATGGAATTCAGGAAGACTTAGGGGGATCAAATGGCATTTTAACTGCATAATAACTGAACTAAAAAAATGTCTCTTAATCGGAATGTTTCAGAAACCAATAAACGGAAAGTACAGCGTCAAAGAAACCATATAACAACAACCAATTATATTATAAAACTATAGATATGTTATAAGCTCGTGGAATTTGACACTCACATTGTCGACCACATTGGACGACGTTGCCTAGCAACCTGCTAGCGACTTAGTACGAATAGCGAGATTATCTTTAAGTCATTAAGACAATTGACGAACTTGTCAAACTTGGAAATGCATACACTTTTTAAACGTCGAACAGTATGAATGTAACATATCTATAGTAATTAAATATTATTGACCATAAACTGATCCATATCAGAACTAAACCTAAACGTATCACAGTTACGGTAAATAAAATGCGCGTATCTAACACCCTCAACTAGTATATTGTATGTTATTGTTTGAAATGATCACTTATATTTAACTCTATACTTTATTAAATCTAAGTGCCATATGTAAAAATCAAAATGAGTGTCGGTTACAAATGTATAAAATATACTAAATTACAATGCATCACTGAGAACTTTATTAATATAATTATTATCAAATACTTATTTCATATTCATGTTAAAAAACGTCCAACGTATTTGAAATAAAAGTGTGTTGTTTTTACACACATTTAGAATGAAAGAGACAAAGCATTTTAATAATAGATAGTTTAACATATATTTTAATAATCAACTTACACTTTAATTCGTGAAAGATAAACAAAGTTAGAATAATATAGAATTACAGATATTCCTTCTCCATACATGTTTTTTTATCAAAAGTCGTTTTTCGAGATACACATTAAAGACTAAAAAAGCTGATAAATCTTAGCATTAACTATTCGCCGTATAAAAATAACTGTAGTAATCTTATGTTACTATGTGATTATCATATTTTCTTAAGCACTAGTTTAAGGTATATTTATTGTTTCTTTCCATATTTTTATTATTTTTAATCTAGCGCACAGGTTCATTTTTTTCATATGAATCTATATTTGTGTTCAGTCAATATCTGAGTTATTTTAACACAGCTTGATAGTAATATATCGATTGTCGTCAGCCATTTTGTATTTGAATGGCAACATTGGATAATAACAATAAGTATGATGCTGGGTCCTCACGGCAACGACTGTTAATGGAGGTAACTAGCTCTGATCGCTGCAAATCTGAAAACAGCGTACGACTATGACCAATATTTTTTGCTTTAGCAGCTCTTTAGTAGTGAAATCATTTATTGTCCTTCTTAAGACATTCAATAAAGCATAGGAAAATATTTTATCAACAACTTATACGTCTCTCACAAAACGAATACTGATAAGTCGCTATTGCGTGGATGCGAGATGTTTAAATCACCAGCGTCGCCAGTAATCCACCATCAAAGTCGCTTTCAAGAGTACCCAGCATAGTCGTTTACATAAACTAGGAATACAATGATAACTATAAAGCTACTGAGACCGATACGAAATTGTTTATGAAATCAACCCCCATAAATTTAAACATTTTGCTGCCGCCAACTCATTGATACGTCTATACACTCAAACGAAACCGGTATTACAACACCACTAAAAAGTCACCACAAATCATAGACAACGGAGTACATCTGTAAAAAAGAAAGTTTGTCTTCAATTTATTTCTGACAAGAAAATGTCATCAAATTAATCAAATACACTTTGTTTTTACTTTTGAATTATTTAACTTTGTTAAATCAGTACTTATAATTTTAGGAAAAAACGTTTACAATAATTTTTAATTGTATTTTTTTAATATCTCCATTATAGGTGTTCCTAAAAACTTAAAAAAAAACATGCTTTAATTACGTGTAAATAAAAGAACAATTAATATGTATTATTGAAAATAACATCTGCGAATTAATTGTATTGTATATATTGTTGGTAATTCTCTTACATATCTATAATAATTCAACTATTGTAGACCACAAGACCCCAGTCATAGTCCGCTGACTACATATTGTATAGCTCAATTGGGGAAATACCAAATTTTTACAGAAAAATTTGTACACCAGTACAGTAAAAGCGTCGCGTCGCGCAGTGAAAAAAAATAAATGAGTAGCGGAGAATCCTACCTTCACTGTTCACTGTGTACGGTGCACCTGGGTCCCGAAAAGGCAGCAAATGTTAACGAAGCCTCAGAGGGAGCTGCTGGAGTCGCCGGGGAAGTGCAGCAGGTTGTCGCCGCTGCAGCTCGGCGTGGGCGACGACGGCGGGTCGAGCGACGCGCGCGACGCCGAGCTGAAGCTGCTCGAGCTCAGCTCCTCGGGCTCCGCTTCGAATCGACCGGCTATTCCTGGAATTTTAAGTTGCCTTGCTATAGCCCACTGCACGATTGTAGCTATGGCTTTTATACGGAAAAGTCCGTCCAAGGGATGGTTCTGACTCCCCCACTCTCCCTCCGGGTTTGTAAGTCCAAAATGTACAAAGATAAACTAGTTTTATCCGGGTATTACACAATAAGTTGGTGTGATTTTAAACGGAAAGCCAGTTATTTGAAAATTATATAATATATAAACCATAATCATTGCCATTCCTTCAATGCAGTAAGTTTAGGTTAGTTAGCTTACATGGTGGAAGCACCACGCATAAACAAGGCATAAAGTTTAAAAGATTATAACTCGACTACGTAAATAAATTCCGCAATATGAAATTTGGCTAAAATTTATATAGTCTGTGTTATCCGGACCATTATTACAAATCTATTGACACTTCATTCATTAAAATCGGTTCAGTAGTTTAAGCGCTACGGTGTAACATACAAACATAAATACATAAACTACAAAAATTATTATTAGGGTAAAAATTAGTAAGGTTAGTTACCTTACTGTAATATATAAAATATTAAAGTTTTCGACTTACCTCATTATTAATATAACAGACATAGCTTCGTTCGGTTTTAAGTGATAAATGAAACTGCGGTATTTGGTTGTTGAATTGTCATTTTTAATTTTTCTAATTATTTTAAACACTCCATAACATTATCAACGTACAGTTACAGTGCTGCCAAATCTAAAAATTACATGTAAATTTTCCTACATCAGAATTCCAATTGCAATACATTATGGAGATAAAATAGTTCAAGAACAATTTCGACTTAAAATGTTATTGTAAAATTTCAAAAATAAATCTTAATTTTTAGGATTAATAATTCTCAAAAATTCTATTATTTAATCTTAAGCAGCGATTTTTAAATCTTATATATTTTTTTATTTTATCGACTGATTGGACTGTCTGTTCTAACGAAGGGGTTAGTTTTAGTAATATGTTACAATTTTTAATACTTACAAGCGATATCATGAGGTGTACTTGAGTGGAAAACTTAGAGATCTTAAAGAAAAATATTCTTTCCCTAAACATTTTTTATGAGGCTAATATTAAATAATAAAAAATATTACCTATTCACAACAGAATCACATATTAATATTAATTTGTGGTTACTCTTATTTGGTTCAAATTGGTTTATAGTAGACTATACTTTTTTGTATTATTGTATTAATGGAAATAATTAAACATATTACAAATTTTTATATCGTATTAAAATGAAAATTAACAAAAAAAAGTAACGATTAAGATATTATTGGACTATTTGAAAAATCACACCAATAATACATAATTCTTTCAAAATAATATACCAAATTCCGCGAGAGACCATCTTTTCCTTAACATTAATTATTATTTTGACGTAGAAGGGTATTCAATTAGATAATATTTAGAGTACTCAGTATCTTCGTATGTTAATAATTTCAGGGTTACATTTAGACATTAATTATTTAAACTAAATACCTTAAAGTGAGTCATGTTCTTAATTTAAGATTATTTAAAATGTTTAAAAGCAATCTTTACAATACACAAATTTGAAAATAAATTATTTTTATAGACTTTCTTTTAAATTTTGAAACGATGATTTCATAGAAATTAATTTCCATTTGACCTACACATTAACTGTACAACGAGATTGACAAAATGAGGTAAAAGCCGTAAATCTCAAATACACTATAACTAAAATGTATTTAACACGGTGTACAGTGCCTATGATATGTTTTTTAAACAATTATAAAAAGTGCACCTGGTTAACAATTAGTACCACAAAAATATATTACAAATTTCACAATTTTTGGTCATTATTATTTATAAATATACAAATAAAATTATACTATAAAATGAATTACATTATTTAAAATAATATATATAAATATATACACAGCACCTAAACGCGTTCTTTTATATAAATTACCTAAAAAGGTACATACGTGTCGTCAATAAAATTGCATAGAAAAAAATAAATATTTGTCATGATTCAACATAATATTAATGCTTAATATACTAATAAAAACATAATAAATAATACTCGTTGCCAACAATTACACAAAAAATTTGTACATATAGACAGCAAAAGTAATACGGTATTATATACCAAAAAAAAATCGACTGAGTCGTATGGAACCTTCAACCCAATATTTCAAAATAATACTGAGGTATTGTAGATATTTTTAAATAAGTTTGACCTGTTAGTATTATGCCTCCGAAGACTTGTATGACGAAATATAAAGATTTTCAATTTTGCTAACTTAAATATAAATTAAAATCTAGAGCCAGTTGTTTACACTAGTCCAAGAATATATAGACGGCAGTCTACTGAGTACAACTCGCATATATCGGCGTAAATATCTGTGTTGTTTCGTTTCACGCGGTGTGAGAGAAATAGAAGTCTATTCTCTCTCCCATTCCTTTCTTTACTTTCTATTCACCTTCACTCCTCATTCCTTTTGTGGGCAACGCATTTGTGGCACCGATGTCGCAACTGTTCATTGACAGGCATGATCGCTTTATATCACGTGACCGACCTTGCTTGCTCGTTTGCGCAATATTTTTTTTTAAATCTCTTTTGGTAATTTTCTGTTGCAGCTATATTGGCTAGTGTAAACAACTGCTATAAGAAGATAAGTTCGTTGAAGTTTAATGTGCCTGCACCATTATTTGAGAACCTCAGCGTACACTATCGATTATTATTTGAAAATAAATAAATAAATAAAGACGACGACGAATACGTATCGAGAATACAATATTGCAATAGTGGATAATAATCTTCGATAGATTAATCTAGAGATTCTATCAACGTACAGAATACGCCGATATATTTCGAGGTAACGCTAACTCTTCCTTACTGGCCTCATTGTTATAGCTTGATAGTGCACCGCACTAAGGAAAGTAAGATTTGACTAAGACTAAATTATCTAAATAAATTACTCAAAATAAGTACTAAAAAGAGCACTGAACTGAAGTTAATATTCGATTTCTTGATAAGACGAGATTATTCAAAAAAGTAAACCAAACTGTGGTAAGCTTAACACAACTCTTTTTTATATGGATTATAAATAAAATCATCTTAACAAGATATCTCTAGTCGATAAGATTTTTTATAAATTTTTCCTACATTTTTTTAAATTTTTTATTTAATTTTTTTATTCATATAATGGTTACACGAAACCGCTAATTCTTGTCAAAAATGAAGAAGCTACTCGATACAAGAACTATCAGCAATGTAAACCACATATTTCATAATCACGTAAAGATTTTTTTTTTGTATTTTATCTGTGCTTATCCACGTCAAATTTGCTTTGCTTAAATATAATCACAACAGTAATAGCTGCGAGAATTCCTCTAATAACTTTATAAATATAGCCTATATTATATTAATAATGAAGCTCAAATATTGAACACGTATCGAATTACTTTTTCTTTCTACGGGCTTTTTTAGACTTCGATTGCTTTGTTGAAGGCAAACTAGTGCTAGAAGCTTCACAATTTTTCTTTTCCTCTTTGTCGCTATCGGTAGATAACACGGGAGAGGCGACATCATCGTCGGACGACTTTTCCAAGTCATCCCTATCGCCCTTAGCTTCATCCTCCAACTTTACTTCTTGTGAAGTTATTTTATCGCTTTCAATAACACTGAACCCCTTCTCTTTCCTCGTGGGAACCTTCTCTATATCAATTAAGTTAAATGAACTCGATTCGATAGCTTTAGTCGTGGTCTCTTTAATGGATGACAGAATATCGTCTATGTTGATTTTACAAATGGGGCTAGTTATTTTCGGATCGTTAACATCTAGAAGGCTATCGCGCATCACTTCAAGTTTAAAATTATCTAATCCAAAATCTAAGGGTTCTAGAGGGGGTAAGTCGTGGGAAACTGCATGATGTTCTTCAACGAAGTTAAGTTCAGACGGTGCATCGCATTCCGCTACCATAATATCTGTTCGTTTACACAACTCTATCAATTTTTCTTGTAGTGACACTTCCGACTTTTTACTCTGTTCTAAAATCGTTGCCTCATCGTGACTATCATCTTTTTCGATACTTTGATCGTTAAGTTGAACTTCTTCAACCTTTTTGGTAGATTTTGAAGCAGCAATGGAACTCCATGATTTTATTGGTTTTTCTATCTTTTCGGTATCATGGCTTTTCTTTTCTGGAAGTTGAGGTGACTTCTTACTTGGTTTGTTGCATCTAGTAATTTGTATTTCGGGAAAATCATCTTCAGTTGTGTTAATCACATAAACTTCTTTTTCTTCTTTTTCACTTTTTTCTTTCTTACGTGAATCCAATTTTGGTGAAGACGATTTGCTTTTAACCGATTTTGGTGACTCTACAGTAGAAAGTGATGTACTTGGTTTTGGATCATTGAGAACACTAATTTGAATCGTTTCTGGTACTAATAAGTCTTTGTGTTTAGATGGCTTATCGATTTCTTTAGCTTTACTATTAGAAATGGACAGGGAACTAAGTTTAATATCAGTTTCATCAGTAATTTCACTACCTCTCTTCTTGCTAGTAACGATAGCATCTTTTTCATACTTATTTTCAGTTGATTTCGTAGTCTCATCATTATTATCTTTCCTTTCAGGAGTTCGGCTTTTGGATGACCGTTGTTTTCTCGTTTTAGACGAATAAGAAGATACATCAACGTCTTCCATGGGTGTAGAGATTGACACTAAATCATCGCTTACTATTTGCTGTTTATCTTCGATAGCATGTATTTCAATAAAACTGTCTTCGTCTTCCTTAGCTTGTTGTTCGTCTGTCTTCTTCGTCTTACGACCTTTCTTTGATTTTACTTTTGCTTCTTCAGTTTTGGCATCACTAGACAATCGTGGTCTATCTTTGCTCGACGGTTCTATTTTATCAGGCTCGTTTAGAAGCATATCCCATGCTTGTTCCTCTGTCTTAATATCATTTGTATCCATTCCAAAAGTTGAAGTTTTCGAAGGTCCTTTACCACTGGCCTTAGATATTGCTGAAAAAGTAGGCTTATCTTTCTCAATTGCATCGGGATTCATTTTAATACGTTCATTAGTTAATTTAATATCTTTAATATCTTTACGTGATTTAATATCTTTCGATATAGAAACTTCTCTAGATTTTTGGTCAAGTTTCGGAGGTTCCTTTTTCGATTCAATCAAATTAATATCTCTATCTCCTAACAAACTCTCACCCGCTCTAATATCACCTGATACTTTACTCTTAATACTAATGTCGCTAGCGGCACTATCGTTAACTGATTTGATGGTGGGAGATCTCTTAACTCTAGGTCGAGCCACCGGCTGAATATCATCCGACGGTCGACTCGATTTTGGCAGTGATTTCGATCTATCCATTCTCTCCGTCTCGACCGGCGCCGAGGCACTCTCACTCTCACTGTCACGCTTCGCACTCGCTCCGACCTCATCCGTATCAACAAGTAACTCATTAACGTCTAAGCTAAATCTATCCGGCTCGAGAGCGGCCGGCTCGTAGGAGTCGTAGGGCCGGAAGGGCTGCGGGGGCAGGCAGTCGCGGCTGAGCTGCGCCGGGATGACGACGTCCGTGTTGAGCGGCAGCGGCTCGTCGTCGGGCGAGAGCGCGCGCGGCGCGACCGTCTGCACGGGGATGGTGGTGGAGCACGGCAGCGGGCGCGCGGCGAGCGGCGCCGGGGGCAGCGGCGCCGGCGCGCGCAGCACGGGGCGGAAGGCGGCCTCGTCGTCGTTGGCGCGCGTGTGCGCGTCCGGGTCGAGCGGCGGCGCGTGCGGCGTGCGCGGCGGCGCCACCACCGTGCCCTGCGGCGCCACGGCGCGCTCCACGCCGCCCGCGCGCCGCGCCTCCGCGCGCCCCTCCCGCGGCTGCCCTATACCAAACCGAAGGCGACCACGTTAGTCTACGGATTCATACCGGCTCGTCGCGGCGGCGACTCCGGCCGGCGGCGACTCGCTAGCGGCGTCGGAGTCGGCGCGTGCACGTGACGGTTCGCAGCGATTTAATGTTTGGCTACATGAAATCGTTGCTACTAGTCACGTGCACACGCCGACTTCGACGACGCTAGCAAATCGCCGTCGACCGGAGTCGCCGACGTGAGGAGCCAGCTTTAGAAGTGAGCGATGTAGCGGACGAGTTAATTCGAAAGCCGAGAGGGAGTGTCGCGGGCGCCTTCGGCTTCGGTATAGAGCTGCCGTGCCGCGAGAGGACGCGTGCCGTGCAGGACGCGTCCTCTCGTTTAGAATGTTAATATAGCTATCTTCGGTCGCCTCTCCGCTTGCGATGCTTCACTCTTGCGCACTACACCATTGTTTCGCGATTGTTATGTGATGACGTAGCAAACGGTAACGCATTTCACAAAACCGTGAAGATCGACAGCACGCCGTGATTTATTTTAAAGCAGTTGTTATAAAATAATAAATGACTTAACGTTATGTATGAGTATCACTCGTACTTACCCAGACGTAAACATTTTTTGCATCCCGTCACCGAAATCGGTTAAACGATTTTGTCAACCTTAGTTAAAAAGCGAACATGCAAATTATCAAAAAATACATACCATGATCCTCCTTCATAGCCTCGGCAAGGTCTTCTTTGAGCTGTACGTCGCAGACGGAGGTGGTGCGCCCGGTTTCCGCTAAAAGGGACTTGCGACGAAAACTATCGGAAGGGGAGTGTTCGAGGGAACCTACAAAAATACATTCTTAATTTTAAAAACTTTAATTAATAAAATAATAAAAATAAGGCGATCTTTTCGCCTGTGTGTTTATAAGAATATATAATTAATTAATATTACACTATTAAGGGTACCAACAGCTTAACTTGTAAAATTATGAAGACTAAAAGTTTCTAGCTATTTTCAATACAGTAAAGACATGCCGATCAAAAAAATTCTTTATTCAAAACAAAAACAGCATGCCACATCTGCAATAGTAATGATATATGTAATCCTCTAGTGTAAGCGTGTGCTTAAATTAAACACAATATAATCCATAATTATCTAGAAATGTCAGGACACGTAGTCTATATTCGTAGTTCTATATTTTTTCATACTTTACGAAATGTATCACGTGGGGCACTTCGGCGGAACCTCCATATCAACATACGCTTAGTCTAATCTAAAGCCATGTATAGACTGCGCATTCTTGGGTACGCGTTCACTGAAATGCACTATTCGTATCTGCAACCAAGCGTATACATGCAAACCGCGAGACGTTTAGTTTTTGCCGCAGTCTATATAAGGTTGTCAAACGTTTTACGCGCACATGTACAGTTCGTACATGCTTAAGACAGAGCACAGCTAAGAGCACGTTAGAGCAGGCGAGTGCGAGCAGACGAGCAGGCACTCACTGGCGGAGCCGGAGTCGATGAGCACGGGCACGACGGGGCGCACGCCGGGCATGTTGACGGGGTTGGAGCGCGCCGCGCCGCGCGCCGCGCTCGTGTCCACCTCCACCGCCTCCGCCTCCGACAGCGACGAGTTGGAGCTGAGTGCAACGAGTACAATATTATCTCTATACTGTACATACATTTTTGTATAATCTCAATCACTAATTACATAATTTAATTAGTTTTTCGAATTCTTTTAAAGAAACAGCCAATGTTAAAAAAAAACCTATCTTTAAAAAACTAGTACGTGTTCGGAATCCGGGACAGTAAAGTCTAGTTTCCGAACACGGGACAAGACGAAAAATTTCGGGACAATCCCGGATTTTCCAGCACCCAGGTAACCCCGCTCAAAGCACGCAAATTAAATTCCGCACAGACATACCCCGTGCAGTTGTAGGTCTTGAAGACGAACTGCGGGCCCATCCACAGGCGGCGGTGCGGGCCGGCGTGCGTCACGATCTCCACCTGCGACAGCCAGCGCTCCTCCTCGCTCATGCACATGTCCGCGCAGCGCTGCGGGGCAACGAGATCGAGTGCATAAACAATATTGTGTCACGACACTATTCGTTTTGAGAAAATCATGTCTAGACATGTCGAAACCATTCTTTTAATAAAATTTAAGAAGTCTATTTTAATAAAAGGTATAATTAATTCAAAGCTGATTGGTATATTAAAAAGTTTTTCAATTATATGATTATTGTATAAATTAGGAATATGAAATAAACTTGAAATTCGATGACTTGAAAAATGTTTTAATAATGTTAAATATTATTATTATACGTTTTTAAACTATTTTTTTTTTCAGAATAATTTTGACATCTTTAGACGCCTTATTCTCAAAATGAAGTCTGTGTGGCTTAACATAGTATTACTTATCAACGTCCAAATATACTTATGTATACTTATAAAAATACAAATTATACTTGAGACTTCTACATGTAAGAGTACTATCGGGCTGTTACAAAGCCTACACTTTCTGTGTGTCCGTTTGCTTGTTTGTTTATTCGAACTTTCCGAACCGTAATAAGCATCTATTGAAATTTTCAATGAATATATGTTTTTATTCTGATATTCCAACAAATAATAAGACTCGCTAAAACGTCATCAATGCAAAACAATTAAACGCGAAATACTTATTTTTAAAGCGTGTTGAATGTGTGTTTTTTTACCAATATTTAAACAAAATAAACTAAAAAGTACTACATTTTAGAAAGTATTGTTGAGAAAGTTTTTTAAAAATATCATGAATGTATCGTGAACTAAAAATGTTCTTACCCGGCAACTTAATGGTTGTAAGAGGGGATTCGAAGGCGGCAATGGCGCCAGCAAGTCTGCGGCAGCGGGCGGGCGCTGCAGCGGCCACTGAGCCACTGGCTCCACTTCCAGTTCTATCGGAGACTCGTCGCATATCTTTTCCTTCGGTACACCTAAATGATAAAAAAAAAAACAAAATTTATATTCTTCTGTGATTTGTTAACGATTTATTCTCTACATGTGTGTAAATTAAAGAATCTGTGTAAATAAGAAAAAGCGCGTTAACACGCGGCGGCTTCATAAATATGTATCGAGAAGAACGATTTTCGTGATTTATATAAAAATTAAACAGCTCATATATAGTATATGATTTTTTTATACAACGTATTAGACGATGTAAAATATGGTAGTAGTTTCAGAGTAGAATTGGAGCATTTAGTTAGCTGCATGGCGAGACAATAGCATTACACGCAAATCATAAGTAGTAACAGTGGTAATGTCTATAAAATTAAGTGGAGTGGAGGGAACTCTTGCGAGTCTGGATTCCAGCGTGGAGTGCAGCAGCATTATATAATTTAAGTAGCGTTTATTGGCAGTGGTAGCAGCAATGAGAATGGCAGTCGTAATGGTATTGGCAGAAGTAATTGTAGTGGTAGTAGAAATGATAGTGGCAGTGGAGTGGCAGAGGTAGAATCAATGCTAGCGGCATTGGTAGTGATATTGGCAGAGATAATGGTAGTGGCAGTGGCAGTGGCAGTAACAATGGTTGTGAGTGGGGGCGGCGCGCACCTCTGGCGGGCCGCGGGTGCAGCGCGAGGTGCAGCAGCGCGCCGCTGGCGGCCACGAGGTACAGCGGCACGGAGGCGGCGCGGCCGGCGACGCCGCTCACGCCGAAGCACGCCCGCGCCAGCAGCGGCGCCGCGCCGCTCTCCTCCGACAGCGACGATAGCCGCTGACGACCTGCGCGCGAGACTCACTATTATTATAGAATATAACATATTTTATAATATATTATTAACTAACTTGCTGACTGATTTATCGAACAAAGCCTCAACCACTGAGACTTTACATTTTGATAGCTGATGCCTTTTATGTTGTAAGCATTCACTGAAAGGATTTTTGAAAACCCAAGCGAAACATTGACACTTAGACGATGATAAGCAATACTATGTAAGCTACACGGACTTCATTTTGAAAAAATGGCGTCTAATACGTTTTTAAAATATATGAAATTATTGTATAAATGGCAAAAGATGGAACGCACTTGAAATTCGAAAAATTTAACTGTACTTGTTTTAGAAGATTAGAAAATTTTTGAATAATGTTAAATGACGCATTATCAAAATACACACATTATTGCCTATCAGCATCCACTTATCTCTCTTATTGGGTCAAATCTTGCAATATAATAATATAATTTATGATTTGTCACCTATGTGTTATAGTTGTATTTCCTCTACTTTACTACAAAGATAGATAAAACAACAAACTAAGACAAACAAATAATCCAAATCAAACTTAATATAATTTTGTAATAGTTAAATTTTGTATTATTGGAGAATATTGCAAGTTGTAAAATTACTTGCTCTATTTCATGTGTGCATTTATTCTTCTACTTCCTGAGCTTTGAATATATCTATAATTATATAATATAAATGATCAGACACAATTTTTACTGAGCTAGAGCCTATCTGTAGTCCACTGACAGCTTGTATATGAGCTGGCTCGACCAGGGCAGTACTGCAGTCATAGTTGTGTTTAGCACTGTGCGTAAAAGAGCCGAAAAATTAACCCCCTCTCTTATCCCTTTAAATATTTCTTTTTCCTTTTCATTTCATTGATTTTTAAACGGGCACATATGCGTTATTTGGCCTTACTGTCAATATCCACGGGTGGCAGTGAGCACTTAACATAAGGCATCCTGCTTGCTTGTTTGCCAGGTATTTTTATACAGAGTTTACAGGCCAGCATTAGCAGAATCAATATTTAACAGTAAAAAACTGGATTATTTTTATTAAAACAAAAAACCTTTTTTATTATGATTCAAACATTGGCTTTTGTAGGCTCATATAATATAAAACAACATTTATGAAAAAGAATTTTAAAAAAAATTAACTCAGTTTTTTTACTTTTAAATATCGATTTTGGTAACGCTTGTAAAATGTCCAATACATGTTCGTTGACATCCTATATACATTAAAACAAATACGAATGATGTCTGTCAGTCACTCACCGGCGCTGGTGCGCGTGATGGTGTGCGTGGGCAGGTTGTGCGTGGGGCGCAGCTGCGCGAGCGGCGCGCTGCTGTGCGGCAGCGGGTAGGGCGGCAGCCGCGGGTTGGGGAACCACGCGCCCGGGCCCGCGCCCTCGCACACCTGCGACACGCCCTGTGTTACACACTTTGCGCTGCCGATCTGTAGCCGATACTGAGCGCTCGTTGCGTTATTTATCCGATTTATCAAGTGCTGATTTTAACTTGTACCAACATGAGCAAACAAGATTCTATGATTACAAGTTTTAATTGTTATACACAAGTCTTGACATTCTTTATGGTTAATATAATCATCCTTAAATCCGCCAAATATATAAAAGGAACTAAACGGTTGACGACGCGAATGCAGTGGGTGTGGGTACACGTACAGGTACAGGTATGCCTCGTTTTACGTGAGTTGGTCTGAACTATGCGCGTGTCGCTGCGCAAAACACAAAATTAGGCACCAGGAGTCGTTTAGACATTTTTTAATTATAATTTATAATTAAAATAAATGTGTTTAGGCCATTAATTAACAACATTTATAATGATATTTATAATCGGATATATTTCTCAAAGAGTTGAAAACGTTAAAACTGAACGAGTGAAATTATTTGAAAATTCGTAATTTTGGGATGTGTTTTCGTGATTTTGATCCGAGATGTGATTTTTTACTAAATAAGACAAGTAAAGATATAATAAATTATAAATGTCTTTGAATAGTTGAGAATATTCAATACGTTTAAAATATCATATACATACATTCAGTGTTTAATTTTTGTTTACTCGACTGTACCACGCTCGAGCTCGGACTCGCCTCGTATTCAGACCGACACACTTATGTGACACGAGGTATACGGGCGGGTACTCACGGGGCTGTGCGCGGCGGGCTGCGCGTGTATGGGCAGGCCGGCGGAGCGGTGAAAGCGCGACAGGCGGTTGACGACGCGCGGCTGCGTGTGCGTGCGCACGCCGCACGCGCCGCCGTACGGGCTGATGGCGAACACGTGCGTCGTGCCGCGCAGCGTCGACACCGCCGCCCAGCGCGAGTCCGCCGAGATCGCTATGTCCTGCGAGGCCGTACGCTCTGTTATAAACTTACATACACATCGACAACTCATTTGTAATTCCTCTAGTACTGCAAATTTAAATGGACAGTGGCGACTTCACATCAAGTGAACCACCAGAGCTCCAAGTCCGCTCAAAGTCCGCACTTTTATAAAAAAAAAAAAAATGTTTAAAAAGTTTTGTTTCACCCAATAATTTACTAAATCCTGACCAGATAGACAATTTAAAAACAAATTAATACAGAAGAGAAATGATTATTATAAATTAATAATAATTTAAACTTTGATAAAAGCCTACTTGAATAAAGTATATTTTGATTCAATTTAATATCTATAAATCTGTTTAGTTAAAATACAGACCTGCACTTTAGCCGTAGTGTCGCCTCTATGCAGTATGTACAGATGATGCACCGACGCAAGACTGGGTCCACACGGGTGAGGATTAATACGGAACACATGAAAGTCGTGTCCTCGACGGTCCGCCGTTACCAACAACATTCCACTGGGATCGAACTTCAGGGCTATGATAGCTTCAGAGTGAGCTATGAAGTGAGCAACGATAGGATCGCAGGGATCCTCACAGTCTTGACTGTCTTCATCTTCGTTCCCCTGAAAAGTTTATTGAATATAAGTTTGTTTAAACCAGACAAAACTTTGAGAATCATTTTTAATGGGCAGTCTTTTTGACTTACTTATACAAATGCAGAATGACAAACGCCGGTGCTACCGACTTTTGATATTTTAACATGAAAATCACACTTCCAACTTTAACTAGATCCCGGCTTCTGATGATGTAAAGGATGATGCTAGAATTTTTATGGTTTAAGTGGCTAAAACTTGCAGCACGAATTTTATATACGCACACACGCACGCACGCGCACACACACAAACGCACGCACACACACACAAACGCACGCGCACACACACGCACGCACGCACTCACCTCAATGTCCAATATCGTGACAACACCCGGCTGCTGCAGGTCGGCGTGCGGCGGCGACGGCGACTGAGAAGTACTGCGCCCGCCGGCCAGACTGTGCGCCACACTCTCGCCGAGCCCGCGCAGACCCTTGCTTAAAGACTTAGCCGCGTGGAGAACTGTGGCCGTGTAGCTTGTCACACCCTCACCTGCAGGCAACATTTGTAGACACTATTAAAATTACTTAAATAATGACTTCATTGGAATTTATAGAGATTTTGCATATTGTTTTGAAGAAAACATTTTATGAAAACTTGTTCATAGTGAGATATAAAAATCGAGATTCTCTAAAATATAAAATAGAAGGTAAGTCGATATATACATCATAGAAAACAAATACCCACATAAGGTATTAAATAACATTTTTAAATTACTAAATCCTTTCAATATAAGAAAGGATAAATATTTTTTAAATTTCAATACTTTGACTTATTTAAGTTCATCAACTCATTATCATGTTAGTATCAAATTATTATGAAATATTAAAGCAGTAACAATTGTAACCATTGTAAAAACTGGTTCAATACCTTATGGATATTAAAATCTATATATTGCAATACAGATAGTTTAAAAATTTGATGTCATATATGTCAAATAATTTATTTGCGTTAAACTTATATTCTTTGTTCTAAAGAGTTATACATTATTATTATTCAATCAGCTGGTAGCATATTAATAGCTATCAATGATCACCTGTTTATCACATTTAATAAATAAATTTAAATATAATTAGTAGGTAATATTATTATATTTTGCTTTTAATCAATAAATCGTTATAGCTACAAACATACATAAGTATATAAAACAATTGATTAATTCTGTTAGATAAAAAAAATGCATTATAAAACAGGCATTAAACACAACATATATTAATCATATTAAAATCTGACGCATTCAAACGACATACGAACAAAAGATAAACAGATGGACAAAGGACAACACAACACTTAAGCGACACGAAAAAAACGAGCGTTTTAGTAAATTAAATTTATTATTATTCTCTTAGCATTCCGAGGAAAACATTAATGTTTTAAATAAACATTCTGTCGTTTCGTTTTAATATTTTTTTTAATAAACATCAATGTTCATAATGCTACTTAATTGCACTGAAACAAAAAATGCACTACACTGCAATCAGTTTAAGGTCATATGAAGCTATTAGCCTCTACAGATAAATCGATAAAGACAAAGGAAATGCGTTAAAATAAATGTTTGTAAGATACAAATGTATAAACATATTGATTTATTATTAATTTTTTTTTGATGACCGACTAACAGACTTGGTTCATTATAACATTATTGATAATTAGGTATGAATTCATATTAAAGCACTAGTTATGCCTCGCGGTTTCACTTGCACTTATGTGTATGTTACTTTTTTGCTATATTATTTAGGGTTACATACTCTAAGAGTGCGAACGGAACCCTATCTCTCTGTCCATCTGTGTGTTCACAGAGTATGTATTATTATTGCTGTTATAAAAACAAATAATAAAGACCGTGCAAACAAGTTCACAGCACATTTCACTTTTAAAAAAAATAGTGTTACAAATTTCACTATGGTAAGTATGAAATCTTAGTCGTGTGTGAGTCCAACTCGCACTTGACCGTTTTTTGCAGCCTAGAAATACAGATATAGTGGTCTAATTGTTGTATTAATAAAAAAAGGTTTTTTTGTCATTTTGTTTCTGTAAACAATTGATTGCATTTATAATACACAAGGTGCACTTGTATCAAGGTCTTACAACATAGTGCATTTTCATTAATGTTAAATGATTCAACCTTCTTGTGATGTATAACCTTTAAATATTCAATAATAATTATTGACTATAAAAAATAATTATTAAATATTTTAATTATTGAATTAAAAAAAAGAATATTTTAAAACAAATCACTATATTTATAAATTAAAAATATTAAAATTTTTATTTATTAAAATAAAGGAAATTGTACAATTTTTTTTCTGTTGTTTTTTGTCATGTCATATATTAATTTATTGTTGTTGTTGTTGTTAAATAATTACGTAAGTTTTTATGTTTTAGAGTTAAGCCTCAAAGGTCAATCACAAAAACAATTACATTATAAATGAAAAAAAAAACTTTGCTTGTTTGCGTTTGTATTAAAATTAATTATTCAAGACCAAACAGCGAAACTAAAATCCACTTTAACTTACTTTCACAACCTCCGCTGCTACGTTTTGATGGATTCAACTTCTTATCAGCGTATGCTAGCCAACGGTCTCCTAATGCCAGTGGGTTGTTGGGCGAGGTCCCACCAAGGGGACAAGGGCAAGGGTAACATGTGGTGACAGCGAGGCGATCCTCTAAAGTGGCTGCATCAAATACAGCAAAACGCTCGGAGAAAGATACCACCACGGAACGCTTGTTGGCCAGCACATCTAGTATTGGGTTCTTGAATTTGATGCTCTTTACCTGTGGAAAAGATGAATGTTTAGAATAGGGTTTTGTTTTAAAGCATAATTTGCTAACAAGTAACTACATAGTAGTAAAATTCACAAAAGAAGAATTATATTTAACAACAAATTTAAAATATTATTTTTTATAAATCCACAATCGTTATTTTTATTTAATAAAGTATATGATATTATTTTACATAATATTTAGTTTACAATTTTAGTTAAAAATGACATTTCTTATAACTGTTATAAGAAATGTCATTTTTAATATCTCATGTAAAATGTCCTAGTGTGAAGTTAGCTGATTTGCAAATACACATATGGATACTAGAATAAAGAAAATTGACTGACCTGTTCTCCACCTCTAATAGATATAAAACTCAAGGAGCAGAAAGCGGGTCCAGGGCTAGCGGAGTCGCACAATGCAATGAGGGGACGCTTCGAGGCGAAGCAGTCGCCGTGCTGCGGAGTGGGCAGTATACGGAGCACCCTCACTGTGCCTTGTCTCCATGATAACACCTCCTGAGCCTCCCCAGTGGGAGGTATAAGCCACACTTGCACCCCGGACCCATAGCCAAGGATTAAAAGTAACGGTGGCACGTCATTATCGCTATCTCCTTCTGGTGTAGGTTCGTTAATGTCTGCTGTTTCGAACCTACATCAAACACACAATTTATATTTTATAGGTAGGCCAGTGGATACATAAAACTAAAAATGATATAGCTCATATAATCCACTACAAATTATACCTAGATCCTATCTTTCTTTCAAGAAAAGAAAGATTTTTGTCTACTTTAATTTAATTGTTTCTGAAATCATTATTCACTAATATGTTATTTATATAAATGGAGACCATGATTGCCAAACTAACTGGTCTATCAATGCACAGCCCAAATCACTGAATTTTTTAGGTTGAATTTTGGCAGAGAGAGAGTTATTATAACTAACTAGGCTAAGAAGGGATTTTTGAGAATTTATTCACCTTGCCCACTGTATAACGTCCTTTGGATCAACAGTGGATGAAGAAGAGAGTGTGACGTCGTTGATGAAGCCGGACACCGCGTCGATGATGCTACGGTCGCTCGGCGGCTGCGAGGGCACGGTTAAAGGCCCGCCGGAGCGAGCGTGCCGCGGCGACTCCGCTGACATGATGGTTATTTAACACTGCCTTCTAGTGACAAGATAAAATAAAATATTATAGCTTAACTATTTTCCCATTGTGGCTTCACAGGAGTTGTTTATAATTAAAAAGTATATTATATGTTATTCTGATTTATAAGATACATAACTAAAGTTTCAAATCCATTTATATTAAAAAACTTTTGTATTTTTAATAGTAATGGAATTTACATAATTTTAAAATAATTGTACAACTTTTCTATTAAATGAAACACTAGCACATAACATGGTCACCTGTTAATTGTTGTTGAGAATTGCAATAAGGCTACCAATTTAACCTAAGCAGACACGTAATGCATTAAGCCCTATTTACCTAGGCAGATGGCCTGCAACTCAGACAAGTTGTTCATATTATATTATTGTATGTATACAATAGAAGTACATTTTCATATTATACAAAAAAATATAATAATTTAAAAAAAACAAAACAAATATCAATATATGGTTTCGATGTTTATACTATATGTTATCTATATGTCAAGTAATATATTTACATGCATTTAGATTACGGGAAACGTGGAAATCATTATCTAATACATGGCCCTTATCAATAAGTATATCAAGTTATAGATAAAAAACGTAAACAACTTGTTTGTTAGATAAGAACACAATAATAAACATTTTTTTTTCTTATTAATATTCCTAAATATTTATCAGCCCGTAATGTTTTAAGCTGTTCTTATAAAAGAAAGTTATTATAAAATATATGTAAAATTTTAATCATGAAATATTTACAATATTATGATAAAAGGATGAATAACACATTGAAAATATATATTTGGAGAAATCAGTTAAAAGTAAATAAATTCACATTAACACACACACACATGATAATTTTTTAAAAATTTTGCTTTCATTTTCATCTAAACTCTTCCAAATACTATTAATGACTTAATAAATACACTTAAGATTTTAACAATTAAATACAACTAAACAAGATGAATATTTTAAATATACCCACATTTCCACTACTGCATACTTCTTTTTGCAATTCTTAATTTAGAGAGTTGAACAAGTTATTATACTATTTTTTTATTTTATGTTCTAAGGTGATTAGCTATAAATATTATGCACATTTTATTCACTTCTCAAGCTAATAAATCGATTAAATGATTATATACTATAACATTGTAGGTCAAAATTAACAGGATAGTTAATTTTATCAGAAAACTAATGAAGGATCAGTTTCATTTTTAAATTAGAACCATTATAATTTGGAAATACGTTGTTATTGCATAATATAATAAAAACAAAACACTGTCAAATTTGTATAGATTACATAATTGGGGAAAATAAACAATGTCATTACACCCATTTTCAAATTTAGAATTCACTTAGCAAAAAATATCGTAAACAGCTGTTAGTGGTGTAATAGATTCTCTATGCACGTATGTAGGCGTATGCTCAGTGCACAATAATTTGTATTCAAACCTTAGGGACCGAGGACAAAGGAAATCGATGCGAGTTGAACCTTTCAAATATAAAATCGATAGTTTTAATCCTATGATTGCATACCTAGTTACTTTTGTCTATTTATAGATGATGCAAAACTTACCTGAATTATAATATTAATTTTCATTTTAATTCCATGTCTGAAAATGGTGCAATTGCGTCGTTTTTACTGGCAGTCGAAAACAATGACGTCACAACAATTAAAAAAATTATAACAGCACTCACTCAAACATTCGTTTAATTCGTTTTATAAAATGCGTTTTATATAAAATTATGAGTCGAGAATAAAATATAATTAAAAATACAAAACACAACACATACAACAGATGTTTTGAACTTTTGAATGACAATTACACGCACAATGATCGTCTACTGGTTTAGTTACATGTGTGAGTATAAAATACATAAAAGAAATGAAGAATAAATAGAAATCGAATGATTTTATTGCGAGTGTGTGTGTGTACTAGCAATAGATAGTCAAAACATGAAACATTGATGTATATAACACACTTACGCAAGTTTTCAATGTCAATAATTTGTTATTGCCATTATAAATATTTTTATTAAAACTATCTGAAATAACACAAAAATAACAATGGCTACCAAATATATAAAAAATATTTAGACGATATTTCACTAGAAAATATTAAGATTATATTTCACTTTAAGTAATATCATAATATAACAATGTAACTGACATTATTTTTATCTGTTAATTTTCATTCTTATTCATTATCTGTCAATATAGAAACTTCCTAATACAAATATTTAACTTTAGTTTTTCATTTTACTTTTGACAACAAAATGGGCCTTACGAGCTTCTTTATATTTACTTATATGTCTTTTATTTGTTTAAATAAATCATTATCACAAAACATTCAGAAGAAAATTGATTTAAAAAGAAATGTCTTGATAATTTTTGTTGATGATATGCGACATCTGACGGAAAAAAACATCTTTTTGCCAAATATTCAAAAATTGGCGGCAAAGAGCATTAGCTTTCAAAACGCTTTTGCGCAGGTAAGTTTATTATTGTGAAATTAATCTAGTGTTAAACAAGAAAATAAAACAAATGTAAAATTATATTATACGCATAATTTTATTTAAAATATTAATATTAGTTTATTCTTTTAAAAGATAATTTCTTACAGCAAGCATTGTGTGCACCGAGCAGAAATTCCATATTAACAGGTCGTCGACCGGATAAACTGCATTTGTACGATTTTTATAGTTACTGGCGTGATGCAGTCGGTAATTTTTCTACATTTCCACAAATATTTAAGGAATGTGGGTACGATACGTATTCCGTTGGTAAAATTTTTCATCCGGGGCCAAGTAGCAACTTTACCGATGATTTCCCATACAGCTGGTCCAAAAAGCCGTACCATCCAGCATCGGAGAAATACAAAGATGCAGCAGTTTGTAAAAGTAAACATAGTAACAAGTTACACAAAAATCTTTTATGTCCCGTTACTGTTAGCACGCAGCCCGAGGGAGTACTACCTGATTTGGAAACTCTGAAATATAGCGTAGAATTGTTAAAAAACAGGAATTCAAGTAAACCGTTTCTTTTAGCTGTTGGTTTTCATAAGCCTCATATTCCGTTTAAATATCCACACAAATATCTAAGTACGTTTATTATATCTTATAATCCACATAATTGCGAATTTTCATGTTATTTTTGTCATTTTCTATTAATTTTAGAAAAAGTGCCGATTGGTGTAGTGCATCTACCTCACATGCCAAACATGCCAAATAAAATGCCAATGGTAGCTTGGCATCCTTGGACCGACGTACGCCACAGGGACGATATAAAGGACCTTAATATTTCTTTTCCATTTGGAACAATGCCTTCGAAATGGACATTGAAAATTAGACAAAACTATTACGCAGCGACTCTATATATAGATGATCTCATTGGGAAACTAATGAGACATGTAGATTTAAACAATACTGTCGTAGTTTTGACGAGCGACCACGGTAATTATTTATTTAAACACTTAAAAATTCAAAATATCTTATTTTTTCAACAATTAAGACTTAAAAAATAAACTGACTTTAAAAGCAAAATATGCAATTTCGCTTGCTTGATACACTAATATCAGTTATTTTGATTTAAAAACCGAACTACTAAACCGATTTTGATTTAAAAAAGTAAACTACTGAACCGATTTTAATAAAAAATCTATGGGACCAATCTGAATAATAGGTTTTCAAAATTCAAAATCGAAAAACATATTTTAATATAAAATTAAATTACCTATATTATTTACAGGTTGGTCGCTAGGAGAAAATGGTCTATGGGCTAAATATAGCAACTTCGACGTGGCTTTAAGGGTCCCTTTACTATTTAAGGTTCCAAAAAAACCAGCCAAATCAATATCAACTCCTGTAGAATTAATCGATATGTTCCCAACATTGCTTGAACTAGCCAAAATAAAGCCTCCAGCTAATTGCAAAAATGTTCATAAGCGTGTTAATTGTATCGACGGCAAAAGTTTAGTTCCCCTTATGGATAATACATATGATTTGTTTAATGTTAAAAAACTCGCTATATCTCAATACCCAAGACCCTCTGTATATCCAATGTATAATTCTGACAAGCCACGCTTAAACGATATTAAAATTATGGGTTACAGTGTTAGGACGAAAAGATATAGATACACGGAATGGATAGAATTTAATAATAACAATTTCACTAGAAATTGGAATAAGGTGTATGGAATGGAACTGTATGATCACTCTATAGACGACGACGAATCAAACAATGTGTATGACGAAAGTAAATATAAGAATGTTAGAAATAAACTATCTCAAGTATTGAGATCACAAGTAGATTAAGTTAAGGTTAATTTTATAATTAGCGTCTAAACATAGTTTTAGTTTCTATCATAAACACCAATCTAGGCAACATCATACAAAGTAGTCAGGATTCTGTTGATTATTTTTTTTATTCTCAGATTGTATAAATCAACATTTACTTGTATATTGACACAAAAACATGAATACAACTAAGTATATACTAAATAGTATATGATATACATTTATGATATGGAATAAATTATTTAGTTTATATTAAAATCCATAAGTATACAATTATATTCTATACAAATTATTATATATTCTACGAATATTAATAATACAATAATCAATAAATCTTATTTTTATTATAACCTACACCTCACTTCAATTGTGACTTTGGTATATAGTATATACAATTAAACCCTTTATTATTTTTTTAACCTTCAATGAATGTAAAATATATAACTATTTTAAGGGTGCCAACCCTAGTACTAAGCGTTTGTTGTCCATCTGCACGTAAGCAGGACATATCTCAAGAACCATGTACAGAGATACAATTTGAATGGTGCATTTCCATTGTCCTTATATTAATACTTAATAATAAACAAACAAAGTGGCGGTTTTCAAAAGAACCACCATGCAAATGAAAGTATTATGCTGGTATTGGTTAGCTTTTTTGCTTGAAGACAAAAGTATTTAAAAAGTATATAGTGTTATATTTAGTACAATGTTACAGAACCCATTACGTGCAAGTCCTACTCACACTTGACTGTTATATTATTAGGAACCTAAAATTGTTTTTAATTATACTAAACTCTTCCTTTCTTCTGGAATGGGCTTTCTAGAGTTTTCCTCCATTTCGACCTGCTTGAACCTTGCATACAATGCACTGCTTGCCAATACTATGATGTTTGATGTCCACCAGAGTGTGTTCTTGGTCTCATTATACCATTGTGTTGCTATCACTGTTTGAGCACACGCCTTTGCTGTTCCAGATATATTATGAGTCAAAGGTGATGTAACCTAGAAATATTTAATGTATAACTTTCAATACTCTGAAAGGGTTTATATCGTCATGTATTATCATCATTGTCATATTGCATGGGTATTATAATTTTAAGGTTGTACATATATGTTTGTAGGTTTTCCAAGCTATTCTAAGAAAATATTATTTCATTAGATATATTTTATAGCACATGATTTATGTCACTAAAATATTTAAAGAAACAAAAAAAAAAGAAAAAAAAAATACCAATCGGTTGACTTTTGGTTATTATTTTCATTAAATGTTTATATATCATAAAATTTTACCTTAATTTGCAATGATGTCACATAACCAATTGCAAATCCACAGAATCCACCGATGACCATTTGTATCCAGAAATAGGTGCTATTGAAATTATTATAATTCCATAACACAGTGAGTTCTCCATTTAATACCATTAATGGCAAAAATAATATTATAGAGTATGCATTATTATAATAAGACAATAACCACACTTCTTGATTGACAATGGGTAATATTTTCTTTGTATAAATTGAATAAAGTGACAACATGAGAGAACCAACAACTCCATATATTGTTCCAATCAATGAAAATGAACCTGAAATTAATAATGTAATTTTAATTACCTATTTCATAAGCCACATTTGTAAAAATGATATGTATGATCAAAATCATATGGTTATATTAATCAGATATCATTAGGTATCACAGCCTAAACGGCTAAGTAAGTAATTTTTTAACATGAAACATACATTATTGTTTATTGTTTATTCTAAGCCACAGTTTCAAAATAACAGTTATATAACAGCAATAACAGTTCTTTATAATATCATATACACACAGTTATATATTACTGTCATTTCACTTTTTTTTTTGTTTATGCAGGAAATCTTTGAAATGATACCAGATTCTGGAGGAGAGATCGGGTTCTGTAGATATTTATACCCACTAAAACCCCTGTGATGGCCTTCCTCAGCACAGAAATGGACAGGGCACAGGATCACTTACACATATGCATTCGCTGCCCCCCTCGACTTTCATTTCTCTCAATTAATACTACTACTTTATTAAGGTCAAAAATGGATCAATTCATTCTATTTAATCCAAGGATTTAATTTTTTAAATAATGAAAACAATCAAAAATGTTGAAAAATAATGACCAATTAATATATAACTATTTTTATTAATACCTAGCAAGTTCTCTTGATCTACACCGAGATAGAATCCAAATATGATAAAACCGCAGCAAAGTACACATTTATATGACGTTGCTTGTCTCAACAGAATCCAGCTGAACACCACGTTAAAAACAGTGGTTAGAGACCTGCCTATGTAATAGAAAGGTACTCCGACATATTTCAAGCAGAGGTTATTTGTTGCTATCATCAATGTAAACATTATTGATAATGGTATTACCTGAAAATGTTAAACATATTTTGTATTAAGTATAGAATTAAAATAATAAGTAGGTAATTTTTTTATACATTTTTTTTGTAATAAGTGCTCGAAATTGTATTTTTCCTCACCTGTCTAATATTCTCTTTAGACCAAGGAGTTCCTTTCGGAAAATTGAATATACCAGGTATTCCACCTGTTTTGCTCAATGTAAAACATATTGTAAATGAAACTATACACTGAAACCATGTTATAAACAAAGGAGCTTCCAAATTTACAGATTGACTGCTTAAGAGACTCTTATTTACAAATACTGTTGCTATTGATATTATCCTGAAAGAATAAGAATTAACATTATGTTGGTTTTTATCAAATTATCCTTACATTCACAGAATTAAATTAACGCCGCTTACAATTACTGAATTTTATCAGTCTATTAACTATAGATAAAACGAACAGCACTTAAAAATTATCAATGATCATCAACTATGTATTAATGTCGGACACACAAAATAAAAATTAAAACATTATAAGGAAAATAGAGAACACTGTTTTATAATCAATTTGTGTACACTTACCAATAACAAGAAACAACAATAAATATTTTTATATATCTCGAACACAAATCAGATTGATGATCTTTCATGTTTACACGCTTATAATAAATTACTTTACAAAAAGTTTAACTTAATATTAGGTTAACTTTAAGTTTTTATTTAACTAAGTTTTAAGATTATATATATTTTTTAATAAATAATATTTTTAAAGAAAATAAGTATTGAACCACATCATCATCGCACCGCTATATTATTTTTGTGTTAACTGTCAGTGTCAAAAGTATAATAGTTTCTAATGTCATTAATTTTGATATTAGACCTTTTTTTCTTTAAATAAAAAGCTACTATTTTAGTAGTAATAACTTTATGGTTTTTGCTACCATATTTTTATATGAAGAGAAAAGTCTTATTATTTCTGATTTTCTCTAATACAACTGATTTCTTTTTATTACATTTCAAGCCATAAAAAATCTTTTTGTTCTGCTTGGATTTTTACCATCTTTTTTTCAAAGCATATTTGTTTTACATATCAGAAATTTGATTTTGCATGAAAAATATTATCCCGATTAAAAAGGCCGTACAAGTGACATTTTGGCGTTATTTGTACATTTGAACAAGTAAAAAGCATAGTTGAATAATTGTTATTAAAATAAATGTTTCATTTCAAGAACTTTAATACATGCGAAGCGCAGTCAAATCGACGAAAATTAATACTAAGCATTAAACAATATAAAGTTTGTAATCTAGGGTTAAATACATTAGAAATATATTTATTTGAAATCCATAAAACAGAATGCATCATTAATTGACTGATTAAGCAATCATAAAATCTGAAAAACTAAAATTATTAGATTTAATCTAATGATCGTTGCATAATATAGAGCATTGTTAACATAAAAGATTAATTTAAATTGAAAAAAAGGAAAGTCGTGGAAAGTTGCTGGTTCTAAGCAATTATATTTTTTATCGTTCATACTATTTGACGATATATTAAGATATTCCCGCCTTTCATACTAGTCGCTATCTAGTTGCTAGTTGCAACGTCGTCTAAATTGGTCATTATTCTGAATGCCAAATGTTTATAATATATCTATAATTTTATAATATGGTTGCAAACTTACTACCAGTAGTTTTATAAAAAAAAATATATTTTTTAATTTTAACTTATTTTGAAGTAGTTTTTTACGAACATCTGGTAACATTATGGAATTGTCGCTGTCGAAACGGACGCTGACGTCAGTGATTTGATTATTTTTCAGACAAAATCAACTAAGCGGCGCACTAGTTTTATATAATTTGTATATATTTATAGAAAGCAGTTAGTAGACTTTCAGCCTTTTTTATTTTATTGTAAAAATGTCAGCGACACCTGAGACTAAAACAGCAGAAACGGAGACTACTACTTCTAGTTCTAGTATCATAAATGAAATTTTTTATAGTCCGGTAAATTTGCTGTTAACTGTGATTATTGTTGTACTGGTGTATAAAATATTTAGAAGCAAGTTTGGAAAAACGTCGGTCGAGGCACCAACGCCGGAGCTCCCAAAAATAAGGAAAGATATGACAGTGGCAGAACTTCGGCAATACGACGGGACACAGCGCGATGGTCGAGTTTTGGTGGCGGTAAACGGGTGGATATTCGACGTGACGCGAGGACGCCGCTTTTACGGACCCGGTGAGTGCATCTGTTTATTAATAGCGACGACTTTTGTGACTCAGTGTTTATGTATTCGTGATGTTGTGATGCATTATACATGAACCATTTCGATACTAGCGTTGGCGCAGTATGTTTAATTATTTAAACAAATCAATGCTTGCACCTATTTTTTCCTATTTAACATGAGCATTGTGTCTTGAAAGTTATGTAATGTAATGTAAAGCCCTATTAAGGACAGGTCATAAAACTATCTCATGAAACTTTAAATGTATCTATGCAATTTAAATGTATTCTAAAAATTATAAATTATAATTATGTCATTACATTTACATAAACATTGATACATATTTTAGATGGTCCATATGCTGTTTTCGGGGGCAAAGATGCATCACGAGGGTTAGCTACATTTTCTGTGACATCAACAGATAAAGAATATGATGACCTAAGTGACCTTAACTCAATGGAGATGGAATCTGTTAAGGAGTGGGAAGCTCAATTCAGAGGTGAGTTTAAGAACAGGAGAATCAATGAGAAAAATCAAAGTTTTCATATATTTACACTGATAAAATATCATATCAAATGTTATTACTAAATATATTGTATTATAAGTACAGCTATATATTGATAATAGTTTATAGTAGAATAAACATAGCACACCTAATTTTAACCAAAATCATACTGATTAGCCTGTTTGATAACATTTATGATAATTTTATTTATTTGGTAAATCTTTATATGCATTGCTGCACTGAGATAAGATAGCCAGCCAATGATATCACCATTAAAAAAAAAGTATATAATTTACAGTTTTTAAGAAGTTTTTTCTTCTATCTAAGATCTCTTCTATTCAGTGTATGATAGTAAAAACTACAAAAACTGTACAGTGATATTTGCATGACATCTATACATCTTTACCAACTTGCATTTATAATAGTAGTTGCGTAAAATCCTAGCATAATAAATATGAAATATAATATGATAATACTGAAGAGATTTTAATGAAACTTTAGAGTATTATAGGTTATCAGAATTATATATAGCCACATCTGATGCAACAAACTTGAAACTGATAACTTTTTTGTTATAAGCATCCACTAAGAAAAGATTTTTGGAATTTTCACTCCTAAGGTGGTAAAATTAAGTAAGATACATAAAATTTAATATGGCTGCTTCTGGTTAAAAATAAATTCACATATTATAACAATACATGTTTTTAAAATTTGTCCCTAAGTTGAATGTATATCTATGTAAGGACTCACAGGATTAGGTTCATACCCTAATTTGTTGGGTCTCTAATCTTTTATATTTACTATATATATTTATTTAGCTACTATTGCATTTCACTCTACTTAACTTGTATTTCAGAGTGATTTTAAAGTTGTGACAAAACAGCTAATAGTATTTACAAGTGTTGCATAAGAATATTACTACATTAGCACAACGAGACATAATTGTCTTTCATAAAATATTTTACATTAGCTCTCATAATCATTTTATTATTATTGCCATGACTCTGACGGTGATACCCTCAGCAACGCCTTGAAGCTACTAAATGAAATTAGTTTGAAAATTAATATAATGAAAAAATTCTGGCTTCATGCAAATAAACCATTTTTTTATTTCCATTGCATAAATGTTAACTTTCATCGGCTTAAATGAAATTAAAAAGTATTGTAATCTTTAATTACATTTTAACTAAAACAAGGTTAAATTTAAATTCGTGTTCCAGTTCGTGAAAGTTGACCTGTCATGGTTAACTGCGCGTACTTTTAAATTTGTATGTAAAGGGACTTGTATTTCAAGCGCCTTTTGGTAACTGTCGCGCGGTAATGACATAATGCTCATAATTAACTGCGAAGCAAGAGTGCGTGAATACAGACGAGGCATTCGTGTGACATTGTTCTGAATATACAAACAATCTACAAATAAATACGAACATAAAAAGATTAGGTACTAAAATAAATAAAAACAATTATTAATGAGTAGCTGTCAACAATTATGGTTTTTGCGTAGCGTGATGTAATATAGCCTTTAACTGTTTTCATTAAACGGGCTATTTAACACAAAAGTAAATTTCTAAATTAGATCAGTAGTTTCAGCGATCACTATATGCAGGTGTGCTGCCGGCCTTTGCCGAAAAGTTGTCTATACACTCGACACTTGAAAATCCCCAAATTATAGCGCTCTGGGAAAACCCTCTGGAATAGATCATTCCACAGCCTGCACATACGCGGGAAAAAGATCGTGAAGCCCGCGTATGGGATATCGACCATCCAAGTGCTGTGGATGATATCGAGTCCTCTACTATGGATTTGATATACAAGCCTCAGAGGAAAAATAGCGGAGGAAACGAGCAGATATCCTCACGATATTTTCCTTTACTGCTAGTCACGAGTCTAATTTAAATTACATACATAAATATACCAACTTAGTCCTGCTAGGTTGAATTTGAAATCGCGATTATAACTTAAAATCCGTTGATAACAGTCCACTACACCTGGGTTCCGCGGCTCGCCATTTGGTGACTCAGTTTCGAATCGTCGCACATTGGTGAAATTTCTCAAAAAGTCGGTCATCATAAATTTAGTTATACAAAAAGTAGATACATCAGAATGCTAGTAGGTGATTCAAACCTTAGTAGTTGGCGCATCATTAAGGTGCTCTTTCAATTTTTTTTACAAGCGCAATTGTTTCAAAAATTTATCGCGAAAGTGTTAGAAGAGTATTTATAAATTTCTCTTATTCTATATGAAATCAGGTTTTTATTAATTTTTTGTTATTTATATGTATAAAACTTTCTTTAAATAAAATAAAATTTCTACAGATATATTCAGTACTTACTATCTATTATAATTTAATTGTAAGTATCTTTATGGCCTATAAACTTACTCATTTTTTATCACAAACTGTAACGCTTATTAAAAAGTATCATATTCTTATGTATTCCGACAATTAAAGTACATTGGTTCAAAGTTTACAATAGTATCGACTGGTGTAACATACATTTTGTTGATAATTATTGCATGTTTTTCAAAAATGTTAGACTACAACTATTTCGGTGTTTATCAGAAGAATCTGAGTAGATTAGTAAGGCAGAATTTATAAATATTTATGGGAACAACAATTCTTCAGATCCTTTTTAATACTTAGTAAACAAAGTTTCCGCAATAATACGTATTAATGAGTAAGGCACTTCATAAAAAAACTCCTAAGTTTATATATAGTAACAAAATATAACACTTTTAAGTTGTAATACAAAGTATTATAACAAATAAACAATAATAACTACACAGAACTCACTAAACAAAATATAAAATAAAATTCATTGGATAATATTTTTTCAAGGGTAACAATTACACAATAACAAATGTTATTTTGAAATAATCGTAAATATATGCTTCAAAATATTAGCTTTAACTAAATCGAACTATAAGCACCAACTTCGTCTTTAAAACGAATTGACCAACTTTTCGGTAAATTTCGCCACCGTGCGTCGTTCTGTATTGTACCGATTTCAAGTAAACAACGGAACGTATAACAGAAACTTAATCCCCTTAGATACAATTTCTATCAAAAAATATTTTGTGTTATTTAAACCTGTGAACTATATTTGGACGCTGATAAACAATACTGTGTCAAGCCACACGGACTTCGTTTCGATAAAATGGCGTCTAAAGATGTCAAATCGATTCTTAATAAATTTGTTTGTAGACGTATATATTGATTTTTTCTTTTCTATTTTGAAAAAATGTATAATGAATCAAGAGCAGGTAGATTTATTTAATATGTTATCTAATAATAGGTTTTTAAATATTTTAGATTATTTTATAAATTGCAAAATATGGAACGGACCTGAAATTCGAAGCATTGAGTTAAAAAACCTTTTTTTCATACTTATTTAGTTTAGATGATTTGAAATTTGGTGACGTAGTATCAAAATACATAACAATATCTGCAAATTTGACTTTTTGTGGGTTGACACATTATTGCTTATCAGCATCCATTTAACTTTATTATTTGATTGGGGGAAACGCAGAGGAACTGGTATGCTTGTAATCTGCTGTAAAAAAAGTGGTAACGTTCCACGATGTTCATAATGTTTTTATACGGACCCCAAATTAAAGTAATTAATAATCGTTGGACATTTCGGCTCAAATATAAAACACATATAAGTGCTAGTGTAGATTTACCGGAAACGCATACAATTATTATTTGAATTAAAAAATCAAGGTAAAATATCAAGGTAGTTTTTCTTGTGCATATTACATGCCGTCTTACACGTTTTTGTATAACTTTTTTAGCTATAAAACTAGGTTTTATGTTTAAGTATGTGTTAATAAGTTTATGTTTTCCACGAAATAACTCGCTCCGCCGATTTATGTTAGGAATAATATCCCTTACGTTAAAAGTGCTGTGTAAATCTAATTAATAAGAATTTTAGTAAAATGTTAACATTTAAAGAAATAAAAGTCCCCTTTTCAATAATAAATAAAATTATTTACTGGTCGTTGTCATTCTAACAAAGATGTTCATCTGTTAGAGCTCTATGCTATACATACATACCTAAAAATGCAAAGTATAAAAACATAGCGATGTGTCTATTACACAGGTACATATATTCTTACAAATTTTAGAAAAATAAATATATTTTTCAAGTTGGCTTTTACATTTGATGCGCTAAATGTACCAGTTTGTACATTTTCTACCGAGAAAAACCTACAGAATTTTATTTATTACTCTTTTCTTAATGCATTTTATGAGTTAAACACAAACTTTGTGCATGTAAGCCAACATCTTAAATCCATGCATCTTTATCGTTGTAACCTTGTATGTAGCACAAAATGATACATTTTATCTATTAACGAGTTTTTAATGTGTTGCACAACAACACTTTTGGATACAGACATATTAACAGATATTAAAAAAACATAATATTAGTTGCTTCAAATCTTAACTTGGCAAGTGACGTATCAGTGCGTCCGTATGTCAAGGAGGCATAAAGACATCACCTTATCGAAAGATGCTAAAATTTTTTCCAATAGCGACAAATATGAGCTATAATTTTACATACATTTTACAAGATACAAAATACACGGTAACAAACTTGAATCGCTGTACTATATAAAAATACGGATTAATATCTCCATATCTTTGGTTTTGGCGATTTGCACTGGCCGGCAAGATCGCCCGTTTTTACCGTTCCAGGCTTTTTGTAGGGCTTTTTATGTCAACTAACCTCAGACTTTTAAGTCTTCAAGGATAATATCCGTCAAAATGCAATGCAAACCTAGGACGGTGAGTTCTGTCGAGTGTGATAAAAAATGCCATTAATCTTGTCCGTCTCTCTATTCTGGTGGTGGATGTCATTTTTCAACTTAATTAAAAATAAATTTAAGACATCAAATAAACATAACCCTTAAGCATACTTTCTTATTATATTATATATTATTTCTATATTATTAAAGAAATTCAGATGACAGCTTTTGCGCCACCTGTATATTACCGCTTAGTTGTTATAAAATCGATATTTACACAATTGTGAATAAACTTACGAATACTGACGACTGCATCAAATTTCGTAAGTTTATTTTTAGGCGAGAATTATACATTTAAGTTTTGCTCAGACTTTCATAAAGATTTGTATAATCAGTTGGTTGTCATTGCTTTACGCCTGATAGAATTTACTATGAATACCTTATTTTTGACAGACAGCTTTCGTTAGGCCACCTGTATATATTTAGGTAACACAGTGGTTTTATATCAAATACGTAAAAGTTAAATTTTTTTGTCTAATATTTACTAATCTAAATAACGCCTGTAACCTTGTTCATCAACTCAGGTGGGCTTACTTATGCTTTGTAGCTTTCAAAAAATATGTCAATAGACGAGAATTATAAGTTTTGCTTTTAGAATTTCATAAAGATTTACATAAGTCGTTCAGTGTTTTATTTTTGACATTCAAAGCTTTCGTAACTACTTATGACGTATCTGTTACAAGGTTATAAATTTGTTTTATATCAGTTACGAAATTAAAACTTACAAATGTAATTCTTGTAAAGTAAGTTCGTTTAAGTGAAGGTTAAGCTCACGTAAATCTTACGTAAGTCTGTAAGCGAAGATTAATTCTCGACTAATAATTACATTTGTTAAGATCGTATGTAAAGCCATAAAGCTGGTTTTTAATATTTTCTCTATTACTTATTTTTCACGGTGTCCGTTTTTAGTATATGCTAAAGTATTGTATTGCATTGTCTGTTACGCTCTATTGCTGCTTACGCATATTGACTTATGATGTACGTCTCAAGGCTTGTTAAAAAAATATAGGGAATTTTAGATTAAGAAAAACACCAACTTCTTGCTTGCTAATGATTATTTATTTTCCATGAATTCTGTCCATAGACCATATTGATTTATTTATGTTATTTGTTTAATGATAAAAAAAATTATCATTTTCTAAATAATACTACAATAAGTAATGCTGTATATATAAAATCGATTGTCAGAAAGAGCACACGAGCCTAAAAAAATGAAAGAATTTCTTATATTATATAATGTAGACCATTATGAAAGGATTTTCGATAATTCGTCGGAGGAGGTTAAATAAGGGATGCTATTTTATGGAAGTTTGCATTTCAAGTTAAAAACGAAGAAGTTTTGAATGACTTATAATTTCTAGATTATAAAAATAACAAATTTTCTTTTTGAAATTTCAGAGAAATACGACCTCGTGGGTAAATTACTTAAACCTGGAGAGGAACCGACGAACTATTCGGACGAAGAGCCGGAGGAAACCGACAACTCCACCAGCAGTCCCGACGACAAGAAGGAACAATGAAATAGCAGCGACTAGAAGCTTAACCAAACAAATATCATTTTATCTTTATCAGTGTATGTTAATGGCCTGCGCAGGCAGAGGAACTTTTGTCCGCAAAGGACTTCAACTGTCGAAAAATTGTCTATGTAGTCTGATATTTGGTAGACTTTTTTTTCGGCAGGTCTTTAAATTCCCCTCCGGTACCTTCTGCGTTTTTGTTCTAAACGATCTATTTCGGCGAACAAAACACGAGAATTGTTCCTCGTCTGTACATGCCTTTATTTACATAGGAAAAAAAAAACAAAAAATAGCAATATATAAAAAAAAATGTGACATTGCAGGATTCGAATCGGCTTATATTGTCGTAAAAAATTGGGGATTTGTTCAGAAAAAAATCTTAAGAAGTTAAGTATTTAATTGACATATTAAAAGCATATAATATGATTTTTATAAACTAAAAAATATTCCGTCATCATTATAATGGCAGATAATTTCGGCAAATCAACCTGATGTAACAGGAATTGCGTCATTTTTATTTCTATCTAATGGTCAGTATCAAAAGCTTAACTGTCTTCATTTTTGCATACTAGCGATACAATTTTGACATAATTTGTATGAAGTTAAATGTCAAAATATTACCACTAGTAGACAAAGTTTTTGATAAATAGGTTATTAAAATCGACATTTTTATTAAGGGCTAATGTTTAAAACTAAACACACATTAAAAATTACTTTCCAACACAAAATACGATATTAATAGTTAGGTAATCACCCTATGTCATTAACGCATTGATAATCTGTTCATATTTCAAACAATGATTGATTTGTTTGGTTAAGTGAGCGAACGGCTACTTAATTTTGTATGATTCCACAGAATACAACAAGTGTACACTTGTCCCGTCCTGCTAGGATACAAACGGTAATTCAAAAATTGTCACTAACAAATAATGCTTCTTAAAATTTAATACAATAACATATTAACTTCATTGCCACTACAAACTTTTTTGTATAAAAAAATCAATGTATAGAAAACGAGTACTCTTTAATTTAGTCGTATATCATACACTCACTTAGTCAAGAAAAAAACAAAGCCTCGAAACAGATCTTTAAGAATTTTTTTATTATGGTTTTATTATAAAAACAAAAATTTAAAAACTAAAAATTTTTAATAAAAAAAAAATCCTATAAAAATAACACCACATGAATTCGTTTAAAAGTATGTCAATGGTACAAATCTCGAAATGCGAACGTATTTTTATAATGAAATGTTCACATATAAAATGAAAAATGTAAAATTTAGCTACATAACTGCTTCTACTAAGTGTGAATGACAGATCTCACAAGTGTCGTAAAACGTTTAAATGTGCTTAATTTTAGTATTGACCTCGACTCCTATTGTAAAAGTTGCACGTATAATTACGTTGTATTGTTTTGAATTGTGTGCTTGAGTAAGACTGAGGGCAAACCAAAAATGTTTTATGGATGTAATCAGAACGTGATGCGATTGTTCCTAAACATTGGCTTAGTTATATGGATATCAATTCTATATATATATATATATATATATATATATATATTTTTTATCAAACGGACTTGTTTTCTTAGTCTTCATAAGAACCGTCTAGAGAAATGCTGGATGCGTCAATGTTTTTTCATAAAATAAAATAAATTATTATAAACAGAAAAATATATACTATACTTTCTTTCTAAATATAATATATCGTGTAGTATGCCAGGAACAAATGATTGTACTTATTATGATTAATAAAATAGCAATTTTTGATTTGCCGCTTTGTGCATACAGCAGGGCTCTATAACGCTTTATAAATAATAAATATACTCTGTCTCGCGTAGAAGTTCGGTTCGGTTGCTAAGGTTTCATGTTTATAGTTTTAGAAAATACATTGTTATAACATATACCGAACCTGATGTCTTTTTAAATATGTGATATAAATATCTGGTAAACGCTGTATATATAAATGTTAGAAAATTATTTTTACACTTTACATACAATATACGTAACCTGGATGTCGTGAAAATAAATATAAACGATTTGTTTTTCATTAACATGTACATTGACTACATGAGACCTCAGTGACCATTTTAAATGAAATGTATTATACTAGAAAATGTTGCAGATTAAAAAAAAAAACTGTATATTATGTATATTGCAATTATGTATTTACAAATATATAAATTGAAAGACTGAAATGGCAAATAAGGTTGATAACATCGAGGGATTTGAACAAAATTTTTAAATTGCACATTCCTAGTTCAATTGGATCGTAAAGCATGGTATATCAACTTATTGTCCTCTTTGTTGTGTTAAAGTTTCGCATTTATCGTGAATTGTTTTTTTTGTTTTCACTTTCTCCCTTAGATTATCGTTACTGAAGGAAAAATCGTCAGTGATGTTCTAACAGTGCGTAAGCCAAAATGGTGTCTATGAAACATGCAGTTTTTCTGCTCTCCTTTACAGTTTTTTATTACGAGGTGTTAGAACTTCACTGGCGATATGTTATATGAAATGTACTTTAAATTGACCTGTTTATCGGTACTTAAATATATTGATACGAATATGGCGAAATGTGAAAAACCATAAAGATATGTGCATAATAATATTCATTACTACTGATAATTATGTTTGAAAAGTTCATAGTCAGTTACGTGTTTTGTACAATTTTGTTTTTCCCTTGAATCGTATACAATGTATGATACAAAATATAAAGTTATCTTCAATTTGTTTTTATTTGTATACAGTACGATTTATTTGTTGTAGTATATATTTATTGTTTTTTTATGTTTAGCGGTAAGATGTGTGCGAGTAATTAAAATGCGGCTGGGTTTATAAAAATTAACTATTGTTATTTCTAGCTATTTGTATAAGCTGTGTTTTAAGTTTGGGAAACTCTCTTAATATACGTTTTTAACACTAGACGACTGCTTTTATTGAGTGTTTTTTATCAATGCATTAAGTTTTAATTTTTTAATTACTTAATTTAAAAAAAAGAATACTTTTAAAGATTGTTTGTATTTAAACAAAACTAAAAGAAAATGTAAGGACGGTGAATGGAAGAGTTTTTAATTTTACAGGCACAATACGATTCATTGACAGTGTAGCTGTATTTTGTTTTTTTTTTTCTTATAGTCTGGCGTGCATCTTGCGCTACTTATGCGCAAAATATTCTGCCCTATTTTATATTTTTTTCATTACTTATTTTAAAATATAATGACATTACATCATGACACCCGAGTTACCTGATTACGTCTATCACATTTCAGAGCCTGAGATAAATATAATTATTTAATTACGTGCTTCATGTGCAAGTGTTACATAATGTTTCATGACATGAGTTTTGCCCGCTAATTTTACTTTAATTTATTTTATTATTCGAAAAGTGAAATGATAAGTGGCTTATTTTAATCAATTCATGCGACAGCTTGGCACAGTTGCTAAATTAATTTTAGTTAATTACTTAAGTTCTACTTTAACAAAAAATCAGCACAGAAGGTTTTGCAAAATAACGATGATTATATTAATAACTAAAGATACATATAATAAACTCTGGATATTTCCATTAAGAATTCTAAACACTAGATGACGTTACCGGACAGCCAGATAGCGGCAAAAATATGACAGAGAATATGTTTTTTCTTTGGATCAATAATTCAATTGATGAGTATATATGTATATTTAGACATATATCGCTGGCTTGCAAGAATATCGTAATAATTCAAAATTCTAACTAATAGAACTAAGTATGTCAAAAGACCATAAATCTTTGATGTTTTATCATGAAAAGAGTTGCGATGATGAATTTTCTTTAAATCAATAATGTTATAACATCAAGGGATCATTTAAATTTTGCAACCCCACTTCTTAAAATTCATCACTTTTAGTTGCATCGATATTCTTGAAAAGCATATATAAAATACTCTAACTTAATACATGTATTTAACGGATAGACTGCTAAAATACCCTTTATAACCATTCCTATGCTTTGCCGTCGTCAGAAAATTAGGTTGTCTCATTTTTAAATTATGACACAATGCGTTGTGCCTGATATGTTTTTTATTTAACCCGATATTATTTTTATGTCGTAGAAATGTATCTCTTACATATAACTTTTTTGTATATTTAAATTATAGAAATAATAACTATAAGTAGTCGAAAACTCACTGGTGGTAGCGCATATTTAAATCTGGTGCCATGATTAGAGTCGACATATTCACTATGCCATATCTGCTCGTCACGTCTTTGAACCTGTTCCATTTTATACATTATACCTTGCGTATAAATATAGAATATATTATATATACATTCTTATTGAGTACAGGTAACAAGTTCAATGTGTAAAGTATATACTTAACTAATAACTAAGTAGGTATACTATAAAATCTATTCATTCTGAGCGTACTTATTTTATCATTAATATAATGAACATAACAACACATTGATAATTATCACAAACAGGATTCGAATCGTGGTAGCTTTTTTCGTATTTTAGTTTTGCGCCTTGCATTTTTACCTCGCAAGTATTTTGGCAGGTAAAATATTACTACGACGGGGCTTGAGGTATAATATGGTTATAATAACTGCTTAGTTAAATTTAAAAAAGATATCTTTAATGGCGAGGTGATTCTACAATTGAGTAATTTCTCAAGTGGGGTAGGCACACTAAAAATAGACTTACCTATTTTTAGAGAATTTTAATAATATTTTAAAAATAATTATCATATTTGTTGTTATTTATTGTTTGACGTTAACTAGTAGGTACAGAATTGCTTGACATTTGACATGATTGTTTATAATTGAACGTGCCGGGTCATTACCTCATCATTACCTATAGCTGGGTAATGTTTTGTTTTATTAGTTATCATTAAATAATATCAACAAATGTGATTGCTGGTAAACTGTAGCAAATATACTAAAACTACTTAATTTTTAAGGTTCCGCAGTCAACTAGGTAAGCTAGGTAGGTAGGTAAATCCTTAGAGTTTCGCCATGTCCGTCTGGAATATTTTACGGTACGTGTTCCGATAGGCACTTGGCCAGTTATTGTTAAGTAATCTCCGGGGTTCTAGTCACTAGTTTATTTGTAATTATGAATATATTTCTGAGAGTAAAGACGAGTAATCTACCCTAGAAAGTGGGAGGGTGCGTACTGCCGATATATAATAATAACTAACTGATCAACGAGCTGCCATAGACAAAATACAGTATTAATTACTTTAATGATATATTCCTAACAGTTATTTAATTAACTTACTTTGGATCAATAAATCTAAATATTTTTTTTAATTAGCAATTATATTCTCTTTTTGAACCCAATAGTTTTAGGTATAATAAATAAATACATTTTGGATTTTAATAGAATATTTAATTATTTTTATTTTATATATTATTATACTATAATAGCTATTAATCAAAGAACTAATTAAATTTTTATATAATCTTTTTTATTACAAATACAGACTTAAATAAAACTGTAGGTTCAACAGTATTCCCTAGAAAATAAAACTTGGGAAGAGTTCCAGCTTTTTAGCTAATTTTCACTGACTATGATAAAATAAGTGAGACTACCTTCGAATTATAGCCTATACAATTAAACAATTTTAAAGTCGGTAGGTACTCGTATGACGAAGTAATAAAAAAAAACAACCAAATTATAAATCTTCTATATTTTTGAAAATGATTTGATGAAAGTCATTTAAAAATTAAAAGTGAAAAGCCAATAAGGGATATTTGTATAGATACCTATTAATGAATTACCTTCAAGTGTGAAATGTTCATGTTTGAAAATAAATAATTGAAGTCGAATTTAACTAACTTTAATTGTCAAATAAAGGGTAACGTAAAGACAAACAGAAAGAAAGACAGTCATAAATGTCATTCTACTTAAAGATTCAATCCCGAGGGGACATTGAATAGAACTACCCGATCGCTAGACTGTTAAATATTTTTAAAACTTTGTTAATGTATCTATATCATACCAACATCATCTAGGCTACATACATACATACATTACCAATATAATTTTTTGGTTTCATCGATTTGATCTGATGATGGAATTGTTAGGAATATATCATAAAAGTAAATAATACTGTATTTTGTCTATGGCAGCTCGTTGATCAGTTAGTTATTATTATATATCGGCAGTATGCACCCTCCCTCTCTCTTTACTCTCAGAAATAGATTCATAATTACAAATAAACTAGTGACTAGAACCCCGGAGATAACAGGAATCATGTATGGTTATAAAAGCCGAGATAGCTAAGCGGTTAGAACAGGTGAATCTTATCCAGACCGCACGACCGCAGCCTGAAATTTTGCATGGAGTCAGTAATAATTATGTATAAAATATGAATTAGTTTTTATTGTTTGCTGTCAATGTTTGACAATTTAGGGGGGGGGGGGAGGGTCTGATCAGCAACAGCGGCAATTGCCCACCCCGGCTCAAAATATATCCGACCCTGATGGTATAGAATGATTGTATTTTAAAGCTTATCACTAGGAAAAATCTGACATTAATTTAGTATCGCGGAAACGGCTCTAACGATTCAAATTAAATTTCGCATTTAGTTAATGATTCGTTTTTTAATTTTATGGAGATACAATATATAATTTCTGAGAAATCATGACGTCAACACAAGCTGAAATGCTCGAGGTACTCATTACTAAATAATTATACTCAATGAATTCTTCAAATGTACTTAACTCACATTTTCATCCATTTTTAGGGTTCCGTACCTTAAAAGGAATAAAATCAGCCAAGTGCGTGTCGGGTCACGAACAATGTAGGGTTCCGTAGTTGTCAGAATTGTCAAGATCGGTCAAGCAATCTTCGAGTACCTATTTTCGTAAAAAAGTTTACGACGAACGGGGAATTTCCTTTTTTAAGTCAGTTTATACAATATACGTACTTACAATTTTAAACCTTTTATTATTATAAAATTATTTTTAATTTCTCTTTAAGAGACTAAAATATTTTAATGTTAAATGAATGTTTGAATGTGAATTATACTAACGGTTTTGAACTTTATATGTTCGTCGATTATTTATTATTCTAACACTTGTAAAATATACTTAGCGCCGATAATTTTTCTTCCTGATTAGCGCCTATGAAATCTATGGAGATTTGGTTGAAAACTTCATAAGCGCGCTTCAGAATCACTCGCGACATGTTTTATTGAGACATTGTTTTATACCTTATTTTATATTTTATTTTAATTTAAACTTATTAAATATTTATTTATTTTTTCATTTAAATTCATATATTAATTTAAAATTATTAATATTTACATAATGTGATGCTTTAAAAAGTGAAATATTTATTTTTACTTATATCATCTATAACTCGATAATCATAAGAACCCACATAGCCGTGATAATTTTCCTTTTAAATTCATTATATGTTCCATTATCGTGATTTTTTTCATATTTTTAGACGCAGCAGTTTGGTGGGTAGAGGGGGGGGGGGACACTTGACTCTAAAAAAAATTGACACTTCAAAGCTTAATATTTCGGAAACAGTTCGTCGTTCGGAAAAATGGTTTTCCCACACCTATAACATTTTTAAAAGACCTATCTAACGATACCCCACGACATGGGATAAATGAGAAAAAAAAATTTTTGGTCTCTCTAAACACATAGGGAAGACACCCTGAAAAAAAAATATTTTTAAAATTTTATTGTACGACTTTCTCGGCGTAATTTATATGTATACTCATACCGAATTACAGCTTTCTGGTATTAAGGGTTTCGGAGCAAAGCCGCGGACACACAGACAGACAGACAGACGGACATGGCGAAACTATAAGGGTTCCGTTTTTTACTATGGAACCCGTATAGGATCACTTTGTTGTCAGTTTGTTTGTCTGTCAAGGCCATTTTCTTAAGAACACATAAGGTATCATGTTGGAATTAATATAATTTACTCAAGTCTGCAATGGTTTGGAGTTGTTAAAAAATCAAACGCTATGTCGACACAATCAAAAGATACGATCGTTTTAGCTGTATATTTATGCTTTTTCGCAATAGAAAAAAAAAAGTTATAGGGTTACTTTCCATCTGCCGAGCATCAAATATGGCAAATTAAAAAATAATTGAAATAAATGTAAATATGTATATTACAAAAAAGGGACATACGCAAAATTAGTTTTAGAATGCATCATTAAAAGTATTGCTAATAACACAGTAAAAAAAAAAAAAACTATTTTACAACATTTTATGAAGGCAACAGCAGATTTGAATTTTAGTTCTTGAAATAAAGAGTGTAACCGACTCGATCGCGAGAAAGCGCATGATATGATCAAACGATAATACTTTTGCTCAAAAAAAAAATTAAACACGTTTGAACATTTAATATAAAGGAAACAATAAAACTCATTTATATTATTAAATATTTTATTGAAACATGAAAATTATATTGCGTATTTTTATATAATCTACTATTATTATCCATTATCGATTTAGCGATAAGGCAGCCTCTTGTATGTTGCTACTACTTTTTTGTATTAATCATTCTGTATGTTTTGTTTGGTATGCAATAAAGAGTATTAATTAATTCATTCGTATTATTCAGTAACTTACCATATTTTTTCTTTTGTATTAATTACTTACCATGCATTTTTATTAGGTATAACAGTCTTACATCTACCACTAATTAAGTTTAAATCATAAATGGAATTATAACAGGATAAAATCTTTAATTTGCTTTATCATATTATACTATAAAAGAATATTTTGATTTAAAAAATGAACTGTAATAAGAATACATTAAGTACGAATTATTTTAAAAGAATTACTATCAAGTTTCTTGCCGGTTCTTTTCTGTAGAGACTACATTCCGAGTCGGAGGTAGCCTTATAAAAATCTAAAAAAAATTACTTGTAACTTAAAAAATTACGAAATTGAGTTTATAGATAGAATTACTTCAAATCTGTTTCCATCTTTAAGTATTTTATATTTTATAACAATTAATTTGACAAGAAAAAAGCTGATAAGAAAAAAAATAGTCATTCATTTTTTTTAATGAAAAAGTTCGCTTAAAATAATAATTTAAAATGAAAAGAAAGAGATAACATATAAAACTGTACGGTTACATTGGCTACAAGTAGACGCCATTTACATACTTAGTTGTAATTTCTGATCTTAATTGGTGTGGTCGTAATTGGATTCCTACAAGTTCGTACCAAACCCTCGAACTGATTCGCACTTGACAAGATAATTTTACATACTTAACCTTAACAGGCATCAGACTCACCACGACACTAATAACTGAAGCTTGTTTCGTTTATTAGTACTCTTGTTTGATTTAAAAATTAACGTCTAATTGATATGACTATTAACACACCGCTACCTGCCTGAATATAGGTACTTATAATAAGTCATCATAACGAGTTAGATTATTTTACCATTTCATAACTATTATATTGATAAATTTTAAAATAATAATTCTTTAAGTATCATAATAATAAATTATGAATCTTATTATATTTACAAGGTTGGTATTATTTTCGTTAAAAAAATGCATTTTAAAGTTAATATAAAAATTTATTTAAAATAACCAAAACAAAAAATAAATTATAGACCATACAATTTGTATTTATATCATACGATATGATTAATGCAAAATTTGTTCTCGACTTGTTTATACACACAATATCTACTGATTGCGCTATAGATAGTGCAAAGTCCAGACAACGATGTCACCTTGTCATGCTATATAATTCTAAACAATAAAATATGTAAACCATAAAAAAAATATTTGAATATCACGACGTCCGGCCGGTTACGCATTCAAAATGGCCTTTAATTTTAAATATATTCATATAATATAAATAAATATAAATTCATACAAATTATATAAATCATCACCCTCCTTACAACACTTGACTAATTGTACTAAGTTGTTAATCTTAAGCCCTGTCCACTTAATATACACAACTCACACGCACCTCTGAAATATTTATTTATTATGAGCCTTTTGTTTAAAAAATCGTCAGCTTGGAATGTTCTCGATGATCAATTTGATAATTACAATAACGTGTTATCGTGTTATGTCAACGTTCGTTAGCCGAACAAATACGTGTATAGCACAGTCATCAGGAGACCGAGAACTACAGGGAACTTCCACGAACTTATGAAGCTCCCGCTGGAATTCTCTTTACTGTGGTCCTCCCAGTTGAAGTTGCGTTTCTTTAACTCGACCTTGTCCTCGTCAACGAGTTCGCCTATTCTATATTTTTTCATCATATCTTTGGCGTCACTGCTGTGACCGACATCATCGAAATCTTCACTGGCGTCCTTGCCCGCTACGTTTAGTAAAACTTCATGTCCACCGGGATGGTCGTCTAAAAATGAAGTAACGTTATACACTTCATTGTCAATGATAAACACTGCATCCTGCTTCGTGTTTCGATCTTGAATTTCCTTGCGCGTGAACCGCTTTAATTCGGACATTGTCTTTGTGCGTAAAAATCAGTTCGTGAAGACGATGTCTCGCTGACCTATAATACAACGGTACTGCGTCTCAAACGCGCTGAGCCCGAGGTCGCCTGTAGTTGAATGAGACTGGCGTCTCCCCCTCTCGTTGCCAATATCGTTATCAACGTTAATAGTTATCATGTAACACACTAGCCGCTATAATATATGAAACATAACGTAATATTTTCTGCTTGTTATATTAAAAGTACCTAGTTACAGTTTTATAAATGTAAAAGATACTAAACAGGTTTTGAAATTACTGTAATTGAATTCAATTATTTGGTAATAATGGCATTTGAAATTATGGATGATATATTCAATTAAGATAATATTGAAACTGGTAACTTTGCCTAAAAGTAGTGGTTTTAAAGCGAACAACAAGAAATAATTGATATTTTTATTTAAATATTTAAGACAAGATCTGTGCATAACAGACCATTTAAGGAAATCCTAATTGTTATATTTTGTGATATGTATATTCACAGCTATAATATATTATCAATTATTTAGAATCGTCATATTTTGAATTTGTCAAGTTTATTTATAAAACTTATGTTATACCTACAAGTACTTCCGTAAAGATATGGTTAAGTATCAGATATAACATTATCAACAAACATTAGGTACCTTGCTACCTACATATGAATCCTATTATTATTTGCAACGCTAACGGACTACTGACCTTGAGTTGTACGAATTGTCTGCGAAGGTTAATTGACAGGCAGTATAATTTTATTCGGCAATCTGAGGCCTCCTAAACATTTCGTTATGTTTCATTATAAATACATTTAAAGAATTACAACAGGATAAAAACATACAACGGCCCAGTCCAATAAAGTGACTATTATAAATAATAATAGCCATACTTGCAATTTATAAAAAAATAGTTGGTCGCGCGTTGTTGTTGGTGCGTCGTTAAACGAACAGAGAAACATACAGTTACCTTCGCATTATACAACACAAAATATTAGTAAGTATAGGTTTAAAACCTTATAGTATATTTCATACAAGCTTTTGCTCGCGGCTTCACTCACTTCAATGTAAAGATTTTGTTTTAAAATAATACACATATTTACCTATTATTAAAATGTAGCCTATGATCATCTTAAATATGTGAGAAATATATCATAAAAGTAAATATCATCGAGGTCGGCAAAAAGTGTACCCCAACGGATGTAAACTTGTAACACGCTAAAATATCTACATTACCATGGGAAATAATAATTTATTATTGTTTTATTTTTTTTTAGCGTTTCCTTAAAAAAGTAGTAGTAATTTTGTCTTCATAGAAAACTAATTAATTAAGAAAAAACTTCGAGATCCCGTATAAAAGTGACTTTCGTTTAATTGGTGTATTAGAAGAGGTAAATATTGATTAAAATTTAAGATTTCTGAGTAACGAATGAGTAATTTGGTTAGCTAGGTTAATTAGTTTATACTACACATAGTACATATTACCTTATGAAACTGTTTAAAAATATTTTTCTTACTCTAGAATACCTATATAGATGTTAAAAAAATATTTGTTTTCAATGTATATCAGCTTTCAACAATATGAAGTTATGTTTATATTTTTATGTACGTGACGTCATACAATTTCCTCACAGATGCAACAGATGTGAAATAATAAACTTCAAACGAATGCATTGCAATTTAATGAGAAATAACTTAATTTAACAATATTCACATCTACTTCAGATGCCTACAGCTGAAAAAACTATTTTATTACTTAGATTGCTTACTTGTAGAAGGTGCATCTATTCGCGTCCTCCCTCATATATATACTATATTTTGTCTATGGATACTCTTTGATTACTTAAACAAATCTATACTTTATTATTATATAAATATTGTTGTGACAGTCTATAAATATCCCACAGTTGGAAATATTTTGATAAAAAGAAGAATATGTAGCTTCATTCACCGTTTTCAACATATGTAGGTTTCCTCACAATGTTTTCTTCCTCTATCATTGAACACTAAAATGTAAACATGACCTGAAAAGTAAAGAAAGTATCCTGGATTTAAAAACGTGATATACGGTTGACATCAAAGCGTTGAATCCTATAGATCATGATCTACCTAGGATTTTTCTCGTTTATACCAGGCTCTGCTTTCTATTTTAGTCCAGATATTGACGAGTTACTGATTTTTACACAGAGCGACTGCTATTTGACCTCCGCAACCCCTGAGGGCAAGCCAGTAACCATTTAGACTAGAATAATTTCCCTACTACGAGTAAGGATCATTATCAGGTGATTGTGATAACAACCGGGACCGACAGCTTTACGTGCTCTCCGAGGCATGGTGGGGAGACCCACATTATACTACTACTATATCAAGTACTTAAATAATCTTCTTTTATTATACGTAAATATATTTTTAAAATACTAAAGCAACTAAATACATTGTAAGTGCCAAGATGTCCCATCCCATCGACGATAGCAGTTAGTTAAGTTAATTCTAAACATAAATATTGCGCTTAAAAATCGTTAAAAATTACTAATTTAAAAAACATAATCTGACAAAACATGACGAATGGATCGTGCACAACGTATTGCTGTATTGTCGTAGCACAAGAACACGTGGGGAAAGCAAATCTGGCACCTAACCACGTATTACCAAAAATGCAGGTCACCTACATTATCATTCTTGATTCTTGTTTAACCGTGAAAGTAAAATATACTTTTACTAAATATATTCTTACTCTATATTTAAAGAACTTATATACTAAATTAACCAAACTACTACTAAATATTTTGTTAGGTAAGTATGTAACTCTAGTAAAAACTTTGCACAAAAAATTTATATGAGGGACGTAGGTATTAAAGTTAAAATTAATTTAATATCTAAAGTTATATTTGATGAGTCGTGTGTATTTTTAAAGTTTTAAATAAAAATGACGAATAAGTTTGTAATTTATGCAATGCTTAATGTATCTCATTTAAAAATAGCAAAGTAAAAAGAGTATACAATTATTATATTATAATTTCGACCATTAACTAGTACTGTTGACAAAAATGTTTTTTATTTTAATTGTTTAAAGAAATCAGGTACTACGAGTACTTAGTGCTTATAATATATGTAAATGCTTATAAATTATACATTTAATTCAACAAACCGGCCTGTGGCTATGGCTATGCATGATGCTATACGTGACTGCGTGCACCTTACGTGGTGAGCAGCAGAGTTTAGGGTACAATGAATTCTGCGATATTTTCATTTTAAAGCTTAATCTCATTTATGAATGTAGAAAAAATTTCAATAATTTTTATTCTAAACAGGTAAATAATTTAAAAAATCAAAAATCCGACTGGCGCATAAGAACATCTGCAGTCAGCAATATATACATGAGAATCGTTGTAGATTTTTAACGGTAACTCTGATTTTAGAAACCTATAAATGATTAAATATCTATTCAACGATAACACACTTAATATAGTTCGTCGATTTATATTTTTTACATTACGGTGTCCAAAATCAACCAAACTATTGATTTTTCCCAATTTTTATGCTTTCTATGACACTTTCGTCATAACGAATCAAACGACGTGGCATTTATCAAAAAATCTATATATAATGCGTATAAATAATGCGACAAAGGTATAAACCCACATAGACTGAATACATCACCTTCCTTTGCGTCGCAGAGTCGAGTATTAATGTTAGGGCCTTAAAAATTGGACGTAAATTTCTTGTAGTTGGAAAAAAGAGAAAGATTATTTAAATCAAAAATATAATTTAAATTAATAGGGTTTGAGAGCACTTTTCATATATGAAATAGGCTAGCAATATATCCTTTCTTTCAGTATTGAAAATGTATGAAAATTTTCCGAGTGGCGCGACATTGATTTACGCAGGGTCAAAGATCGCGAAATACTGTTCGCTTTGCGAATACATCAGGCATCGTGAACTTTCTGAAAAATCTGTGAATATAAAATTGTGGTTAAATTAAAAAATAGTTTTAAGGTACTTCTTCGTGAAAGAATTAATGTATTCTCCTCCACTTTAAGTAAATATATTTAATATATAGTAATACGATAAATGAAGTTCTGGTCTTCAGTTACTAGTGCTAGTAAAGATGATTGTTGTTGATTATTGTTAGGCATAAATTACACGTGTATGTTTTGCTTTCACACATTCATAAAGATTTATATAAATCGTTTGTCACTGCTTTACACCTAAAATATTTTATTGTCAGTGCAGTGCATTTTTGACAGCAAAAACTTGTTTAAAATGGCCTAGGGAACTGTTACCAGGTTACAGGGTTGTTTTATTTCAATTACAAAAATAAAACTTACAAATGTAATTCTCGCCTTACGTAATCATGTGTAAAAAGATTGCGTCAATAAAAGGTACTTGTGAGACGTCAGTCGAGTGCAACGGAACGTGGACAGCGACAAGTCAAGATGTAATTATATTTATTTATATATATGTATGTATTACTGAATAATACCTATCTGTTATTATTTCTTGTATTATACTGTATTACTGTATGTTTATACTGTTGTCTTTAATTTTTGAATTTATTTAATAAACGTAATTATGCGTTTAAATTCTTTATCAAGGAAAAATATACAATAATAATATGAAAAAAAGATACATTACATTATTCTTATACATTTATATTTTTTTTATAATTATAACCTCAATAAGCGTTGAACATCACTACATCGAACAAATGTTCCTAAAATACTGACAAAAATACCCAATATCCGACTGTTAACAATTTTAATATGGCAGCTTTGAGTCTCACATTGTTTCGATAAACTTATATGAAAAATCTCGGATTATATAGACTACTACTCGCTCGGAGTATCCCACATACTACATGTGAAATACTCCGAGCGAGTAGAACATAAATCCTTCATATGAACGCAGTTTGAAAGATGATCTCATTAAGAGCATAAACGTAGTAACTACGTACTCTGTGAAGAACATTACATGCGATGGCTTGCAGCGGACGGCGGCGTCACATTTTAACCGACTTCAAAAAAAGGAGTGTCCTCAATTCGCCGTTTGTGGACCGATTTTCAATTTTTTTTTGTTTCAAGGGGTATACTTCCAAGATGGCCCCATTGCCTTCAGGTCAGAATCTGATGATGGAATCCTGGAGAAATCGAGGGATCTCCTCAAATATGATAGGCACACCTATACCGATTTAAGTATTTTGATAGTAATTTTAAATATATTAGGAGGTCCACAATTTGTTACTTCTGCTAGATCCTTATTTATGAATCAATTTTGATTGATGCTATTTGTAGACTTTTTATTTGATGGCGTATAAAGCAGTACAAATTTTCAGTTTCATATTTGTGAATTATTTGTAGCGCCTTTAACTAAACGTATAGTAAATTAGAGAAATAAATATTTAAATATTATTTTTTACCAGGCGCAATTTTTAATTTAATAGGTTAAGGAATTGCATACCTCTACCGCTGTGCGACGTACCCCAAATAGTCTCTAATATGGGTCTGTTCTAATTTTCTAAAATGAAAACTATCTCTTATTAAATCATATAAAAATCACAACACTCAAATATTCATTCATTTTTACAAACAAATATTTGTATGCTTAAAAGCAATAGTGTGTCAACCCATAAAAAGTTAAGTTTAGAGATATTGATGTATTTATTCTGACAATCATTATATAAAAAAAAAACAAGACATCTGAACTGAATAAGTTCGGAAATAAGTTTATTAATCTAATGTTTAGAACATAGAAGTATGTTCCATAATTTAGATTATACGATAATCTCATATATTTTAAAAACCTATTATTAGATAAAACTCTTTAGTAGCCTATTTTGTATTAATTTATTATACCTTTTATCAAAATAGAAAACAAAATATGTCTATATATGTCTTCAAACTAATTAAGTAAGATTAGGTTTAACATCTAGATGTCGTTTTCTCAAAAAGAAGTCAAAGTGGCTTGACACAGTATTGCTTATCAACGTCTATTTATGCAAAACTTGAAATCCTAGAAACGTAAATTCCAACTGCTCGACAGAACCATCTCTTCCATTAAGGATGATGATATAAGGCTTAGCTTGCCACGTTTCAGGGTGTATTAGTTTTATTTTATACGTTCATTAAATGAGCAAAGAAGTTATTTCATTGCCAAGATTCTTTGGGACAAATCTGAAATATACCGTTAAAAAAAGAATTAACTAAAAAATAGAGCCGTTTTTGAGTAATTGGTAAACATACATAAAAAATCCTCAACGAATTGATTGAATGTTGATCATTGCTGTACACCTAGAATTTACTGTCAGTGTCTTTATTGTTGACAGCAACAGTTTTCATAAGGTTACAAAAGTTTTGAGATTGCAAAGTTGTTTCATATCAATTAGGAAAGTAAAACTTACAAATGTAATTTTCGCCTAAGAATATCTTCTACAGTAGTAGAAATTCACCTCATTCTAAGACGAGAATTATACTTGTAAGTTTTGTTTTGTGTACTTCTTAATTATTGATATAAAACAACTCTGCAAACAGTTACCTAGGAAACCTTACAAAGGCAAAAAAATAAGGCACTGATGGTAAATTCTTTCAGACATAAAAGCAATGATACAATTTAAGAAAATAAAACTTTCAAGTGTAATTCCCGACTAATAATAACCATGACTTTATTTCATTAATTTGCATAAAAATTAAAGCATAAGCATACATGAAAAGAACCCTGTAGCCCAGGGTGTAATGGAATGGAATAGTAGGACGGACGTCACATCGCAATATTTTAATTTAGTTAATCGTCTAACATTATAACATTTTTCTACACGAAAGTTTTAATTTTCTTACCGTATACAGAATGATTTTTTTTACTGAGCCTCAAATCCGAAATTATAGGGATAAGCGAAAAATGCTTAAAAATAACGTGTTTTTAATATCCTTATTCAATGATTTCACATAGTAGACACGACACTATAGTAGTGTCAAATCCCGGTTCGAACTGGACAAAAAGTTGTCTCAATGCAGGACAGAAAGGATAAGTAGGTTTTTTTTATTAAAACAAAAACAACAATTTATAATCATCACATAATTATATTATAAAATGATTTAATTACAATAAACAGAATAAGTATCATAATGTACCTACACTACGAACAACTTACATTACGCAAAAGCGGACAGGATGTACTCTTTCTCATATTTACATTTTGTACATTGAGCGCTCGATTCGTTCATCGTAATACTAAATACGTCCTTCGCGTCGCTAAACGATATCATCGACAATAAATAGTGCGGGGAAGGGGAGACGAGCGGCGGCACGCGGGGCCGCGATAGCTTATATATTACAGGGCGACCGGGCGCGCCGAGGCTATGTACACTACAACTGCTCCACGAACTTGGTGAGTTGGTCCTGCGGCGTCATCGGCGGCAGCTGCTCGTCGGGCGGCGCGTGCGGCGCGGGCGGCGCGGGCGACTGCCGCATCATCAGCAGCTCCGACGGCGTGGGCGGCCGCGGCGACGGCGTGGCGGGCGGCGAGCGCTGCAGCACGCCGCCCACGGCGCCCACGCCGCCCACCGCGCCCACCCCGCCCACGCCGCCCACGCCGCCGCCCGGGAAGTAGCGCGCCGCCAGCCGCGGTGCCGCGCCGCCGCCCGCGTACGCGCCGCGCATGCCCATCATGCCGCCGCCGACGCCGCTCACGCCGCCCGCCGGCCCGCCCTGCTTGAACCAGCCGCCGGGCGCGCCGCCCGACATGCCGCCCACGCCCCCCACGCCGCCCACGCCGCCGAGCCCTACGCCCGACACGCCGCCGACGCCCCCCACGCCTGAGACGCCTCCGACCTGGACGCATAAAGAGATTGCCTTCAGAGAGCTAATTACAAATTCTTAAAAATATTATCAGTCATAGAAGAGTACTCTTCTATTTAGGGGGGCCAGATGGCCAGGATTGATCCGAAATTACGCGTATTGGACCATATCCAGGACTTAGGTTTTACTTTCCTGGTTTTCGAATATCTTTTAGTTTTTAACTAACTATATCAGCAAAGTGTGATTTAGAATAGCATGTAGACGGTTTTTGAAGAGAAGTACTGCTCGAAAAATATTTTTCGAACTATATTAATAACACTTGATCTAAAAAGGACTTATTGACTAGACTCAAAGATTAAAAATTGATTGATTGACAACTTCCTACGCCAATTTTTCACTGACATGCTGATGGCTTCATGTTTTTAGTAGTATATTTATTGCCACCACCGCTTATCAACCAAGACTTGTCACAGAAATCTTGATCAGAAAACCTTACAACTGGCAACCCTAGTCTTATACTACATTTTTATTATCGCCGACTGACCTGCGTCTGCTGGGGTAGCATCTGATGCATCTGTTGCAACCGCTGCTGTTGCTGCGGCTGCGGCATCATATGCTGAATTTGTTGTTGCTGCGGCACGCCGGCGCCGAGGCCGACATTGACGTTGCCGACGCCTCCGACACCGACGTTTCCGACGCCGACGTTGCCGACCGGGCCGACACCGCTGCCTGTCTGTTGCTGATTTTGGGCATTCTGTATGAATGATAATATGTATCTTGTTATGTTGTATCCGTTAATATAAAGGTTCAAAAAGAATATAAAGCTAATCAGAATTCACAAACTGAGCTTTTTCAAAATAATATAGAAAAGATTCGAAAATGAAACCTGATAATATTTATTCAAAGTTTATCATTGCTCTATTTTACCTGTGCTCTCTGTTTGATAAAGGCTGCCATAAGAGGCGGATTTGACTTGAGAATTTGCAGGATTTCCTGCTGCTGGTTGTGACTGGCGGGCGAGCGCAAGGTCGCCATCAGCTGCTGCAGCGCTTTGTGGTGCATCGGCTGCTGCTGCTGCTGCTGTTGCGGCGCGCCCGCTCTCTGCTGGACAACGAATCATTATGCAATATATAATCAAATAGTTATTACTTATGTTTTTTTTCTACCTAAGCTTATTTTTACAAGAGTGCATGATTAACGGATAAAAATAAAAATAGGTATGAAGAACATACTGAAACAGTTTTGGTAAAGAAAAAAAAAGGAAATAATTTTGTGACACATTAAAAAAATATAATAGCACGGTCTATAGCAGGTAGTATAGCTTGATAGATTTTATATAAACATATGACATTTATAATTTTTTTGCGAATCTGTACTTAAAATTATCCTAGCTGGTCTAGTCTATATAATCATTCTCTAGTATATATATTGTTTTGGCCCAGAATTCCTTGTGAGCATTCCTACAATACCATACAACCTAAATTTCATCAAAATACAATCAATGGTTTCAGAACGCATAGAGAATAAACATACAAACATTCATTTTTATTTGTATAAATTGGAAAGAGAGTAAGATTTTAATACATAAAAATAAATGTTTATTTGTCCCTTATGCTTATAATTCAATAAAAGGACATCTTCAATAGTCGTTCGTTTCATCAGACTAAATCATAAGATTTGTATTCAAAATTTCAATTTTATAATAAATTTAATACCTAATTCGAAAAAACCTCAAACAGTTATTTTGGATATTCAACATACAATATATATATTATTACTTTCCAATTCTTATTGCAGGTTATATGAAAAACGAAGTATTTTTAAAATAATCAGTTTAAAATTCATTAACTTTTGATTTCGATAAAATTTGATGATTCACTTATTTAATTTAGAAACCATGTCACATGTATTACTAGTTATACCTCGAGTATACATTTGCTTCTACTTCGTCTTCAGGGGTCTCCTTTGAGTGTCGAACAACTCGATCACACACACAGACCCATATGGCATACTTTGGGAGTTTTAAAAACACGTATACCTCGATTTACATAAGCGTGTTAGTGTGAACTATTTGCATAACACTACACAGAATACAAAATTAGGCACCTGGACGGTAATTTAGATATTTCTTTAATTTTAATAGTTAAATGCTTTGTTTAAATCATTAATTAATAGTAGGTTATAGTGCCATTTATATTCGATATATTTCTTAAATAGTTGAAAAAATTAAGTGTAATTATTCGAAAATTCGTGATTTTCTTTCCGGGATGTATTTACAAAATAAGTCTAGTAAAGGTATAAAAAAATGTTTTTTGGCGACGGAGAATATTCAATAAGTTTATAACGATATCATATACAATTAATTTTTTAAATCTTGTTTACTCGACTGCTACATGCGCGAGTTCGGACTCGCCTAGTGTTCAGACCGACACACTTACGTCAAACGAGGTGTACTATGTGTGTGTCGTACCTGTATGGCGGAAGGTGCGTGCTGCGCGTGCGGCGCGTGCTGCGCGTGGTGCGGCAGCGGCGCGTGCTGCGCGAGCGGCGCGGGCGCGTGGTGCGGCAGGCGGTGGTGCGGCGCGTGGTGCAGCGGCGGCGGCGTGCGGTACCGCGCGCCCCAGTCGGCGCCGCGCACGCCCGCGCCCACGCCCACGCCCACGCCGCCAACGCCACCGGGCGGGCCCATCGCCGCCTGCTTGCCGTACGACGGCGCCTGTTGCCGCGCCGCCTCCTCCTGAACCTGTTGCGATGCCACCTTCTTTACTAAACTGACTTACACGAGGCAAAATCTTTCTCCTTATCACTATACAAAAATTTTATCCTATTTATTTGTCCTAATGATTACCACAAACAAATGACAACAATATTGCAAAGATAATAATGAAACACGCATATTATTCATTTTATATAGTGTATAGGATAGGAATCACAATCAGCGCGAAATTTAAATAAAATTTAAATTCAGCAATTAAATTTAATTTTACAATAATATATTATTTTTGGTCGTTAGTTTACGCACTATATCGTTTTTTTTTACTTATTTTTTGCACCAGATTACAAATAAATTATATAATTCAATGTGGACAATACAGTCATAAATGACCGTTTGTTTTTACGAAAGGTATAGTATTCTGCGTATCTGACCTGCTGCAGCGCCTTCTGCACGTTGTGCGGCAGCGCGTGCGCGGCGGGCTTGGCGGGCGGCGGCGACGCCAGCGCGGGCGCGGGCTGCGGGGGCGGCGACGCGGCGCCCGTCGCGCCGCCGCGCGTGTTCATGGCCGCCATGCGCCTTCGCAGCAGCTGTTGCTGCTGCACGCGCTGCTGCACCTGTTGCTGCTTTAGCTTCTGCTTTATGCTGCTGCAGAAAGGCACTGAGCACTTGGTCTCCTGGCAGTGCTTCGCGTGGTAGCAGCAGAGCGCGATGAGTTGCTTGCAGATGGGGCAGTCGCCCTTGGTCTTGCGCTTGCACACTTTGGTGTGCGTGACGACGCGCTTCATTTTCTGGCACGACGGCAGGCGGCAGTTGGCGTCGCGGCACTGGCAGGCGTGCACCAGCGACTGGATGCAGCGCTGGATGGACAGCTTTCGCGCCTCCTGCGGGTTGGCCTGCTTCATGTCGCCCGGCGACGCACCAACGTCCAGGTCGAGGCCGAGCTTCTCCATCTTGTGCGGATGACCCTCCTTGTCGTAGCACGGCACGCACAAATCGAAGTCGTCGCAGACGGTACAGTGGTACCTCGTTTCCACGTGAGATTTACAGCTGTTGCACGTGTACACGAATTTGTCTTGGCCTTGGTTGTGGAGTTCGTAGAGCATACAGAGCGTGGAAAATCGCGCTCTCCGCGTCGATGAGAACTCGTAGTGACGGTCTCGCGCCATCGTCAGGAACGCGTCGCGACCATCCATTAGGTCGCAGTTTACTAGAGGATCCGGATCTTGAATAGGCTGCAAATAGATGCATTAATTAAGAAAATCAGTTAAGTAACTTTCTAAGAAAGTAACTTTTTTTACACTACTCACAGCTAAACTAGCGGCAGACTGTGCGGAATGTAGCCTAATAACGAAGAACACTTCTTTGTGCTTCTCCATTGTCGCAAAAATTTTTGCACTGAGATCACTGCCTTGTTGCTGATCGCTCTGTTTCTTGCTGTTCTTTCTTTGGGCGGCCTTCGATTTGTTGGATTTCTTAGCTTTCTTCTGTCCTTTTTTCTTACCATCAGGCCCTTGCTCATTTTCTTCGGAAGACTGGAATATCTAAAATCATGTTAGAAATATGCTCTCACAAAGCAATTCCTTTTGATTTAATATTGATGAGATTAAATATTGTGAGAAAATAAAATATGATGAAAAGAAAATGATAAATAAATCATAAAGTCAAATATAAAAATTAAATTATTTGATAAAGTGTGAGTATGAATTATACTGACCACTGCCTCGGCGGCTTCGGCTTGTTTCCTCTTCTCCTCCTCTTCTTGATCCAACTCCTTGATAGACTCTTCTAAAACATTGGGCCAGAAGTCCCCTTCAAAATAAGGCAGTTCAGCAGCTGACGAGATATTATCCTCCATTGCTTGCTTAAGAATATCTTTGTAATCTAAAATTATCCTCTCTATAATACCCTTGTCTAACATTTTCTTATACCACTCTTGTAGCCTTTTAGGCTTGGGTATTTTTTGTTCGGGCGGATGGCAGTGAAATATGTAGTCGTCGCCCTCCGACGGCGGGCAGGCCCAGATGTGAGCCATCGTATAGCCCAATTGCTTAGCGTAATCCAAATATCCTAATAAAATCTCGTGATACACGGCAGTCCTATACTGCCTCGGTTGGAAGAAATGTACTGAATCTAGATATGCTATATAAACTCGCCTCGTATTTGGCGATGGACTTTCGCTACCGTACTCCTGGAACAGGTTTATAATATGTTTAAAATTGTATATTTGATTATTATAAGGAAATATTAATTAGCAAAATTAATTGTTAAAATTAATTAATAGAAAAACGTCTGTACCTGCACATGCATTCCAAAGAAACAAATATCAGCTCCATCAACTTCCTCAAATGCAAATAACGCTTTAGCCCGATACGGGAATTCGGCGCACAACTCTCCAGATTCTACGAATCTTGATCTCATCCCTGGTTTCACTTCCACCATCTGTAAACAATTTACATTATACATATACATTTAAAAAAAAAATTACGTGTTATCGTTTAAAAGTTTTCCTAATTTAAGAAATATATTCTTGTAGTATTTCCTCATTTTGCATGTTACATTACCTTATCGGACGATGCGACAACCCTGATATGCACTTCGCCAGCGCCAGCCTCTTTTTTCTTAAGGAAATTATTAACTCTAGTTTCAATATAAATGCCGAGCTTAGAAGTAGGCAGTTTCTTAGCACTAAACTTGTTCTCTTTCCGCTTCGCCCCTTTCTTCTTTAAACAGTTATCACAGCAAAAGCCTTGAGGCCATATTTGGTCATGATGCAGCACACATATCTGATGCTGCTTCCTACCACAGTCCATGCAAAGTACAAACGGTTCTTGTTCTAAATGATCATTTTTCATTTCTTTAAATTGATCCTTTTTGATCGCTCTGAAATAAAAAAAAAGTGGAATTTGAAATAATTATACATTTAATTAAAATTTTTGAAGAGAAAAAAATCAACTTAAACAGAAAAACAAACTTTAAATTACTCAATTGTTTTTGTTTAAATTCAAATTTTTTTTTAATAATATTTATCATTTTAATATAACAAATCTTGGTAGATACAGGAGGCAAATTTTATAAAACTATCGCCATAAAATTATGCTATATTATAAAAGTTGGCTTTTAATTTAGTCAAAAGTTGCCTGTTTAATTATAAACAAAACGCGTCACGTTTCGTTAGCGATAGTTGAACGCGACCGGGAGCCGCTACTCACGTCTGGGGCTGCAGCGGGTCGTCGCCGAGCGTGACGGTGTCGCCCTGGATGTCGTTGAAGCACTTCTGGCAGAAGGTGTATCTATCGGACACAACCCCATACGCTTTTAGACTGTATTGCACAACGTCCGAGCGATGTAGAGCGGTAGTGATGAAGCGTGACAGGAACGTTTGTGTGCGGGCAAGGGCGTGCGTGGAGGCGAAAACAAATTAGTAAGCGATGAGAACATAAAGGGGATTAGTGTTAAGTACTTGTTGGGCTAAAGTGTTAAATAAACAGGGCTGCAAACATCCATCGATTATTACAAAAGTAATGAAAACGGGAAGATATGCAGATGGGGTGGTACTAGGGTCGGGTGAGAAATCACATTTATTTGATATACTGGTTGCAACAAAACATTACATCAATATAATAGCTTTCTAGAACCAGACTACAAAAGCGACAGAAAAGTTTATTATAATAGGAAAAGGTACATTAACATGTATATTAATACTTTAATAAAATGTAAATAGTTCTAAAATAAGATTTAAAAAAAATTGAAAAATTATGTACATACTAAAAATGAATAACTGTGTGTTTAAAGATAAACAATACAAGCATGATGCTGTTGTATACATGATTGATAAATTGTATTTTACAGCTGTCTGTATTTATTTCATTATCAAACTCATTCAACGTAAACAGATCTCAAAGACATTGCGTCAGAAAAAAATCATGTATGTAAAATGATGATTAAAATGCCTTTTATTAAAATTAAAAAAATAAAAGTGATACAGATAAATTACAAAATATTTCAATCGAAGGATTTACTTTTTATAATACTGTTACTCTTAAACATGATCCGCAAAGGAAGAACCACTAACCTGTTCTGATAACTGAAGTATTTGGCGTCACGGGGAATAGTGCAGAGCTGTTTCCCGTAACAGCATAACACTTGCGGGTTGAACGTGTACTTGCGGCCACAACAGTACCCCAGGCTTTGCATTACTGGATCTATTTCTACTTCAAATACCTCTGACAACTGTAAGACAATAAAGTTTATTAGAATAATGTCAATAATAATTCAAAACAATTGAATCGTAATCATCTTTCTAAGAACGGATACGGTACCTTAGTACAATATCTATAAACACGAGAGTTCTTGCGGTTGTAAAGCCACGCATTTTCGAACATGAGCCAGACGTCGTCCACATACTCCCACGGATCCTTGTACTGGCCGCGGTCGAGCTTCATTTTGATGGTCGAGAGATCTATCGGCTTGGTGACGATGTCGAAGTAGTCCGGGATGCCGAGCGCCTGCGCGTCCACCGGCTGGCGGAAGGGCAGCGACTCTGGGTCGAGGCGGAACAGCTTCTCCAGCGTCGGCAGCAGCGCCTGGCGCAGCTCCTCCGGCTTGAACACGAACATCTTCTTGGGCCCGCGGTCGGTCGCCGCGTCCGTCGCCGCCGGCACATCCACCGGCTCCTCCTTGATCTCGCGCTTGATCTCCCGCTTGATCTCCTGCTTCACGTATGCGTCCGGGCGGTCGAGGCTCTGGTCCTTGTCGCGCGGCGTCTCGTCGCGCATGCCCTTCCCGCCGCAGTCGTCGTCGGGCTCGTCGGCGGCGCGGTCGTCCGGCTCGCGTTTAATGTCCGGCGGGCTGTCGTCGGCGGGCGCGGCCTGCAGCGCCGCCATCTGCGCCGACATGGGCGCGGCGGCGGAGGGCGGGCGCGAGGCGGGGCGCGGGTCGGGCGCGGGGCTGGCGTGCGCGAGCGGCGTGGCGGGCGTGGCGGCGCCGCCGGCCGGCGCGGTGGGCGCGGGGGACGCGGCGCCCGCCTCGCCGCGGAAGGCGGTGTGGTTCATGAAGGGGCTGGCGACGGGTCCGCCGGCAGCGCGCGCCTTGGCGTCCCCCGCGCCGTGACCGGGCGACGGCATCGCGGCCGGGCCGTTGCTCTGCAGCGGGTACTGCGGCGCCGGCGACGTCATCGGCTGCCCGAAGGGGGACATGCCGGGGTTACTGACGCTGCCGACACCACCTACGCTTCCGCCGTTCGGCGTGTGAGGCATCTGTAGAGATTAGAGTACATGAATCATCTTAGCTTGCAAGAGAAATTTCTATTTTTGAAAGTCATATACGATTTTAGAATAATACCTGATTCGGGCTAGGTCCGGGTGGGCCTACGAGATTAGGTTGGTACGCCATACGGTTTCCTTGCATCGTAAGTGGCATGCCAGGGGAAGGAATGCTGCGCATTGCGGGTAATCCGGGCTGTGAGGGTAAATTGGGCCGTCCGACACCGCCACCCACACCCACACCACCGACCCCGACTCCTACGCCCACGCCCACGCCCACACCCACGCCGGGTGCGGTGGGCCTAACACCGCCCATGACTCCTCCGCCACTTAACACTCCTACAGGCTGTTGCTGTTGTTGAAGTTGATTTTGTTGTTGTTGCTGCTGCTGAGCTTGTAATTGTTGTTGTTGTTCTTTTCTTTTCTGGCGTTTTTCTTCTAATTCTTTCTGTATTTTGTATATTTTTTCCGCGAGTAAATGGTAGTATTCAGACCGAGTACTCGCCATTTCATACATATCACCCTCTACTTTTCTCGCGTATGCCACTAGATTATGCATTCTTTTATCTTGCATAGCTGTAGGATCTGGTGTAGGAAAGATGGCTTGTACCCTGAACAATAATGTAAAAAATTATAAAATAAATTAAATATAAATTGGAAAAATATCAGGTAAAAAACGCGAAACTTACAGTTTATGAACAAGGTGGTTTCTGAGATCAGGCGTTATAGACTGGTGCCACTCTTTCGTGCCAGAAACGGGATTGGCCGTGACAGGTCCTCCAGGTAGTTGCAGGGTCCCCGTGCCCATCTAATGATAAAAATATACGATTGAAATATTTGACTGATAATAGACGAAACGAGAGTAAAGAAACGAATGTAACTTACGAGTTGCTGCTGCTGCTGTTGCTGCTGCAGGTCGGGCTGCGACTGGTGCGCGAAGAGCTGCTGCATGGGCGGCTGCTGCGGCAGCACGTCAGAGAGCGTGGGCGGGCGCGGCGCCGTCATGCGCGGCAGCGGCGTGCGCGCGAAGCCGCCCACCATGCCTGCCACCGACGTGGGGCACGCAATGCCGAGCGCCTCGTACGCGCGCTTCATGTCCGCGCCCGCGCCGCCGCCCACGGAGCCGACCGAGCCCACGCCCCCCACACCCCCCACGCCGCCCACCGCGCTAACTCCGCCGACGGCGTTGCCGGGCTGCGCCGGCGATGATGATACCCCGCCTGAATGGAGCACTTTGTAAGTTCCTTATACAGGATGTCAACTGGTCATGTATTGGAAACTTTACCAGCGTTACAAGTAGGGATATTTAAAAGTAAAAATCTGATTTTTTTTTTTTCATAAATAATGCCTGTACTCTACGAGCCTACAAGATACAATGTTTGAAAATATATTTTTAATTTTTCATATAAAATAAAATTAATTCAGTTTTTTACTTTTAAATATCGATTCTGATAATGCTGGTAAAATATCTAACACATGCCCAGTTGACATCTGTATAGTGTTAAAAAATAACAACATACTTTATAGGATAAAACAAATTTAAAAACGAAGTGTTATTGATTAAGCACCAGATTTTAGTACACAATTTACAAGCAATAACATAAAAAAAAATCCAATGAATTAACAATTGTATGTATGTCACACTATAATAGTCCCAAATAGTTTAAAAAAAATATCCTACGAAAGTCCAAGGAATGAGATGTACGCGACACTTACCGGCTAGCGGGTTGACGGTGGGGAGCGCGTTGGGTGCGGGCGCGGACGCCACGTTAACGCTGATGGAGCCCACGCCCACGCCCACACCCACGCCGCCTCCCGCTGTGCCGACGCTACCCACCGAGCCTACGCCCGTACTCGAGTGGGAAACGGCCGCCGCTGAACAAATATGCTCAATGTATTGCCTACTACCTCACCTTTACACTTTTGTGAAATATGTGTAAATTGCAATTATGTTAAGGTGCCAAGCCATACTATTACAAGTGAAATTTTTGTTTGTTTAAATGAGACTAAAAAAGGGTATTATATAAAGAAGCTAATTATTGGCTAATCACAAAAATCTTTAAATTATTATGAATTTCTTGTCGACATAATCAAATACAATACTACAAACATCATATAATTTATAAAGTAAATAAGTAGATTTCTAGAATTTCTACAAGTCCATGACCAATAGACACAATTAGTGTACATAATTGGACGCTGATAAGCAATAATGTTTCAGCCCACATAAGTTAAATTCGGAGATATTGATGTATTCTGATGATGCGTTACGTATTTAACATGATTTAAAAATCGTTAAAGTCAATCACTAAGTAAGGAAAACATTTTTAATTTATTGTTTCGAATGTTCCAAATTTTACAATATGTGATATTTTTGAAATAAATATCTGATATTTTTGAAAAACTTATTGTTAGATAATACATTTTATAAACCAAATAGCTTTTAATTTATAATAAAGATTATTTATTAAAACAGAAAAGAACAGATGGGTTTATACTTCTCCAAACTAATTTGTTAAGAATAGATTTGTCATCTTTAGTCGCCATTCTCTAAAAATAAAGTTTTTGTGGCTTGACATAGTATTGCTTATCAGCGTCCAATTATAATTATATTTTACTCATTTTCGTACCTATCGATAGGGATGCAACATCATACATAAAAACATCGATGTTTTTCAATGTGTTATCATCGATGTTGAAAATATCGACATTTATGAACGATTTTCTATACTTATTGGCAATGCTTTGGAACATGGAAAAAACACACTTTTCTCTACGTAAAAATTATACATCGCTATAATATAGATATTGACTAATATAAATCACATTATAACTAGGAATTAGGAGAACACATTAAATACAAATAAATCATATTATGTTTTATTAGTTACTAGACATCATAACAGAGTTTAAGAAAAATAATTTAGACAATCTGGTGCCAAATAAGCGATTCCTTTCTTGAGTTACTGTGGCTCCAGATTCAGAGAATAACATCTCACCGGGCACCGAAGTTGCTACTATTGGTAATTGTTTCATCGCCAGCAGACACGGGAAAACTGTCTTTATATCATCCCATATTTCAATGGGATTTCCCTTTATGGGGGTAACCGGTGACGAAACAAATATATGATACTCCGATTCAGTTTTTCTTATATCTGTTGTTTTGTTTTTCATGTCGTCACAAGTTAATTTTTTATGAAAACTCCTAATATCTTGTTCTGCTTTTTCATCCTTTTCCAAATCGTCTGAAGATTCTGGTTGTGCAGGTATAGTTTGCATATTAGTTACATAATTATTTATAAAATTAAATACTTTAGCTTTAGCATCGGCATCTTTAAATGTATGAGTTTGAAACGTGGATCTAGTGCAGTTGCAAGAGCCAGAGTTTCACAATGTTCAAGCTTATCGAATCTCTTTACAACCTCCTTCTGAATTTCGGTCTTCAAAGCTATTGCAGCCTCAAATGTTGGGAAAAAATTATCCATCATTGTTCGTAGACAGTTAACAAGTGGAATGACCTTACTCACTGTGGCATAATGCCGTCCGGAAATTTCTTTTGTTAACCTTTCAAAGGGTTTTATTAGTAGTATAATTTCGCGCAGAGATCCGATTTCACTCGATGTTATCATTGGTGGAGCATCAGGATAGCACAATAATAGTGCAGTTATTGTGGAAATTAGCTCCATGAAACGTTTCAACATATAAAACGTTGAGTTCCAACATGTACGAACGTCGAGAATAAGCTTCTTTATCTGGCTTTCCTTTACACCGACTTCCGTTTGTTTTTTACGCAATTCATCGCTGGCATTGGCGCTGCGTTTAATAAAATTGACTATTTCGCGTACTTTATCTATAATCATGGAAGCCTTTTCAGATCTAAGCAATGGATTATCAATAGCCAAATTTACTGTGTGAGCAAAGCATGGTATTATTCTTTTTTCGCCAAACATATCCATATTAACTTTCATGACCGTGCTGTCGTTGTCAGTTACTATAGCAGTGACTTTAGCGATGGAAACACACCATTCGTCAAAGATCTCTTTAAGTCTTCTATGAACGTATTCTGCTGTATGACTTTTAAACAATTCAAAGACACCCAAAGTTCCACTGGTAAGTTTCATATTTTCTAAAAAATGAATGGTGACTCCGACAAAAGAGTTATTTTGCGTAGTTTCTGTCCATATGTCATAGCTGAGACAATAATATTCCGCTGTTTTTATGCAATTCTTGAAAACATCTGACATACATTCATATTTATCATCAATACATTTTTTGAACGTTTCTCTGCAAGGAATTTTGTATGGGGGTACCACTTTTTTCATCAGCTGAGTAAATCCCTTCTCTTCCACAATTGTAAATGGTTTGTGATCCATAATAATAAAATTCAAAATGGCTTCAGTAATTTTTGTGTTTTTTGTACCTTCAATACTTGTTCTGCTTCTAATTTTACTAAACAATTCATTGACATTTTGCTGCTGTTTACATTTTTCATCATCATCATCTTCAATATTTTTGGTCGTAACAGTAGCTCTTGAACTGCAACCAAAAGTACCGGCTCCTTTATTAATGGCACCAACATCCGAAATCTTTGCAGTACTTTTAATGATATTCTTATGATGGGTTTCCTCCTCCACTGTGATAAGGAAACCACATTCAATTTTGTTTTTTTGCTTACAGGTTCTGTTACCTCTGGTTCTTTTATGTCCGAGTGTTTTTTTCCCGGTGGCACCGGAGATTGCTAGTATTACCTGAAGTTTTCAGAGTTTTGTTGCAAAATTTACAAGTTACCTCTTTATCATCATTTTTGTTTTTTCTGAAGTAATTGCAAATTGTATTCTTTTTCTTATTTTTCGGCATTTTACCTAAAAATATATAATTATGTATTTTCTTATGAAACAACTATAAATTGTATTCATTCGAAAGTACTATATAAATTAATACATACATATATATATATATATATATATATATATATATATATATATATATATATATATATATATATATATATATACGCAACGGATTTTATTTTCGACTGTAACAAATAGTTTAAGCTTATATCTGGGCATCTTAAAAGCAGTAATAAGTATTAAATTAAATAAATGAATATACTAATATGATAGCATTAAAAAGATAATATGATATTACTGTCTTTATAAACTACTAATTATATATATTTAAATGTAATAAATTAATACGTTTAAAAAAAAAAGGATATGTATATACAGCACACTCATAATTATTTAAGGGGTAAACAAGAAACATAGTTTTAAATATTAACACATTTTAAAATTTTATAAAAACAAAGTTTCATTTAAATAGCGCTAAAAAGCATAAAATAAACGTTTACTTAAAAAAAAATACCATCAACTTATAACGTTCTTAGACAATTTAATTGATATAAAAGCTTGACGCGAGATTTAATGCTCGTATTTACTTAAATTGAAAATTTTAAAAATTAAAATCAATCAGAGTTTCTTCATATGCTTATTTATCGATACAGAAAAATCTCAGGGCAAGATTTTGCCAGGGCTTTTACTTGTCGATGACTTCATAAACACCAACATTTTAGAAGGAATGTTGCAACGGAGTTTTCGATCACCAACCTATTTTTTTCAACTCATATTCCTCGGCAAGTCCTTTCATTTGCTCCCATATTCTAGAAAAGCATAAATAAGTCCGCCATTTTTGAAATCGCCATATTGAATTTGAAATGTTGTGACTTTATTTTTCGAGTTTTTCCTGGAAGCCTTTTCATTTGATACACATATTGTAGGAAAACATAAAAAACTGAGTCCGCCATTTTTTGAAATTCGCCATATTTAATTTAGTGTGTCGTCACTTAATCTTTCAAGTTCTCCTCTGCAAGCGTTTTCATTTGATACCCATGTTGTTGGAAAGTATAAAACTCACTCCGCCATCTTTTAAAAGTTCGCCATATTGGATTTAAAGCGATGTCACTTTATTTTTCGAGTTATTATGTTTATTCTCAGAAAGGCCTTTCATTTGATACCCATATTGTGGAAATGCATTCAAAACAACTGGTTCACCATCATGTTGTTCCACCATGTTGGATTTAGGATAACGTCATACACCAAATCACGCTTTGTCATACAAACTGAAGGTATATACAAAATTTCAACTCAGCAGATATCTTCAACTGATTGAAGATATCTGCTTCAAAACTTGCAAGATTCCACCCGAACAAATGTATTTACATAAATACATACAAATGTAAAAATTGTGATTGTATATGGAAATAAAAAGCTTTATTAATATTTTTTGTTATTATTATTATAACTGCACTACATCTAACTTTCGAGTTACTAAAAAAAATGTGTCACACCACCATAACCTATACATACAAAAGTCCTATATCTTTCTCAAAGGACATATTTATTTTAATTTATACTTACGCAAAATCTGATGAAGAGATTAACGCGTTTCTCTCAATATTTTGAAAACGAATTCACAAGATTTACAAACCGAAGAACCGCACTGAACCATAGAATACCATAACTTATTTTAATCTTCGTATACCTATGAGATTGATTAATATACGAACCAATACATATCTAGATGGCGTTGAAAAAAACCGTTCATAAAACAGCGTTCTTGAAGAACGATGTTTCATCGATTTTAACAATATCAACATTGATGTTAAAACATCAATGTTTATGAACGATATATCGATGTTTTTGAACATTGATGTTTCGTTTGCATCCCTACGTATCGATTGTTTATTCAAACTACAATTTTTATGAATAACTGATGTATAGAAAAACATGTTCTTGTTAGATTTTCTATCAAAATTTGCCGACAAGTATTTTTAACTATAATATATATATATACTTTTTTGTAAACAATTGCGTTTACTTGGTATTTACATGAATTCTGATTTATATAAAATAATTGTATAAAAAGCGTAAAACAAAATTAAATTAAAAAAAAATGTGGACAAATTTTGACAGGTAACCATGTCGAAGGGTTCTCCTATTATTTATAAATTTGTAGTTTGAATGAATAGCAGATGAGTACTATTTTTGCTGTGGGTGTTTGGCCAAAGACTTATTTTAAAAGTCAACTGATTTATTTATCACATTTTGTAGAATATGAAAATTGTTTTTAACAATAATAATGAACACCACTTATTATGCTAATTAACATGTTAACAAACATTAAGAAGTTAGTAAATGTTAGTGAAATAAAAAAAAATGACTCACCATTCATAGGGTTAGTTCTAGTCCTGTCTGCTTGTTTGAGAGGCAAACACACAGGACAGTCATTCTTTATACAATGTTTCCAATGGTTAATGATTTGTCTTGATGATGAACAATGGGGTACGCCACAGTTTTTCCCTGCCTGTAAATTGTAATGTTATCCAATATATATAAAAGTATAATTAAAAGGCAAATTTTTGATAAGGGTATGCAAGTTTTATAGCATTGTAGGTTTAATTTTTATCTACTTTATTGTTGTTATTATTAACAAATTAACCTTGTGAAAAATGAGTGAGAGTTGTACAAAACAACTGGAAGTTTTTCTAAACTTCTTCAGATATTTTAGCTGTTCCTTCAGGTTTGCCTAATTCCTTTTTTTAAACTATCTCAATAATACAGCGAAAAGAAACAAAAAGAAAATCTTTCACCACGCCCAATTACAAAATTATCTCACAGAGATATACACTACCGCTCAAAAGTATTTGGCTACATATTCTATTATATTACAAACAATCTATCTTTATAACCATTTTATTGCAAATTACCACTGACCATGAAACCAAAACATAGTGAAGATTTAAACATAGTTGTTATAAGAAAAAGTGACAGACCTGCAACTGCACCAAAAACAGCAACACATTCAATGTAAGCCATGATAAAGTTGTCAGTGTATCCACAGGAAAAAGGAGGGTTTTTGCACAGGGTTTGACAGATGCGTAGCAGTCTCAAAACCTATTCTTAAAACAATCAATAAAAAGAAGAGACCTAATCCGTCTATTTAAAACCAAAGACAACTACAAACTATGAAACGGTCCTCTGGACCGATAAATCGATATTTAAAACTTTTACATTCAAAGAGGAGTTTTCTGCTAGTGCTAATCGAGCGAAAGGGTGAATGACGCATTTACTGTGGCTTCAGTTAAAGGTAGATTATGCCTTTTTATATTATAGATGGTCATAAAAAAACGTTTATATTATTGCATTTTTTTAAAGTCCGAAGATTATTTCCTCAAAAAAGCAAGGCAATATCTTGATAAATAGCGAGTTACATCCGAAAACGTGAACGGGTCGGCACCGACCCAAAATTGCTACCTTCGCTGTTTATCTAGTAGCATGCACGTTCAATAATGATGTCACCACACTACTTAAAATTATAAACATGTTGGAATATCGGTAGAATCAGGAGCGCACTTATACGCTGCGCTAGAAGATAAAGCTCGCATAGCGAAAGCCGAACTGCAAGCGAAGCTACAAACAAAAGAAGGTGAAATACTGCGCCGACAACAATATTTGGAAGCCATGAACAATCCGTTGACGCATAGACGACTTACACTGGTATCGATGATTGTACGTAAATCGACAAAGTTAATTCCAAAATTTTTTCAAACGCGTTTTTCTCGAAACCACGTTTTTCTGATTTGCACCCAAAGTTTCTTGCAAACCAATGAACCGATTACCTTAAAATATGGTGTGCATATTCTGTACATCATTATCTAGTATATGTCTAAAGGGTTTTTGTTGTAGTTACTTAGGTTTTCTTTTTATAAAATAAAACTAATTTTTTGGCTAATCGTTTCTTATGTGCAAACGTTCGCATTTTGTCAATAGTTGACATTTTAAAATTCGTATTAGAAATAATATTGTGTAAATAATGACCAAATAAGTTAGAGTAAATAATTACTAATAAATAATTTAAGTAACTCGTTTCATTTAGGCCAGCATTTGTAAAATTCATTTTAGTGGGTGGCCAAATACTTGTGAGCTGTAGTGTAGAAATAAATAGTTACCAACAGTCGAAGTCTCTCACCTGACACGACATCATATGATTGAGTACACTTTTCATAGTCTTGCAGTGCGGGAGCGTGCACTGCCACGTCTCGCCATTGGACTGGCTCTCGCGCCGCTGGCACTTGTGCGCGTGCAGCAGCAGCACCAGTTGCTGCTGGATCAGCTTGCGCTTCTCCGGGTCGGCGATGGAGCCCGTGTTGGGCTGCTGCGTGGGCTGCGACGATGCCGACTGCGTCGCCGCCTGCGGTTGTGACTGTTGGAAATATATCGAAAATGTTAAATGATTTTGTCGAACGCAATTTATTTGAGAGGAAAGAAAGCGATTTTGGAACGTTTCGTAAACTTTTACACAGTATCAATTATAATCGATATCTTGGATGTGTCCCGAAATACAATCCAGCTTACTGCGTTACCGACCAGAGCTAATGACTTCAAAAATAGTAATTATTCTACGTCTAAAGGACGTTAAATTTGATTGACTACCGTGATGGGTTGTATTTCGATAAATAAACGTTATTTTCCAAGACTGAGCACCTATTTAACAATGGTTTAATGTTAAAATAGTGCCATCGTCTTAAAACGCAGGTGCAATTCGATCGATCAATAAAAACGCAGAGCGACGCATATCTCACCTGTCCGCCCGCGGGCGCCCCGGGCGTCTGCGGCGAGGGCGCGGGCGGCACGGCCTGCGCGGCTCCTCCGCCGGCCTCGGGCGGAGGGCCGAAGCGCACGCCGGCCGCGCGCTGCGCCGCGCCTCCCGCCGCCGGCTGGCCGTAGGCGGGGTGGTAGGGCGCCAGCGGATGGCCGCCGCCGCCGGGCGCCACCATGCGGGTGTGCGCGCCGTGCGCCGCGTGTGCCCCGTGCGCCGCGTGCCCGGCGTGTGCCGCGTGCGAGGCGTGCGCTCCGTGCGCGAGGCCGCCGCGCATGTTCGGCGCCTGCATGCCCACGCCTACGCCGACGCCTCCGACTCCCCCGACCCTACCGCCGAGCGGACCGTTCTGCATTGCCTGCGAACCGCGATACGTTCATGTCGTCTCGTATATAATATTTTATTATGATCGTTACATGTATCATTTATAATAGTGATATTCATAAGTGCAATTACTTAAATTGTGAATTTCTTCATACAAGGTGAATGGATAGATTATGTGTGCTACTATTTGTATAATGGCTATTTTAACACTGAAAAACTAGTACCAATGGCAAGATAATATAAGTTAATAAATTACGATAATAGTAAATTTAATATATTTATGGTTTGACTTTAAAATAATAAAATTGTTACATACAACATTTTCAGAAATTTTCTAGCTAAAACATGTTGATTTCAATATGTTTTAGCTAGAAAATCTCCATTGGTGATATACAAATACCTAATAGTTTGCATTTAACTGGTCTTAGTGGTCATAAAATTATACTAGTCTACTACATCTTGTTTATTTAATTCTTCACAATTCTATATATTAATATATATACGAACAGAAAATACAAAAATAATGTTTCATAGCGCTTAACGATTTTGAACATATAAAGTGAACCAGAGGCCAGGGTGTACATTTCACGCTGATATATATATTTTTTTATAGTATTACTATAGGTCTCACTGACTATAACGGCGTTATTGAGAAGAAGGATAGAGTACTAAGATCCAGCTGAGAAAATGGGACCTTCCGTTCGGGTTCAATGTGATCTCGAAGACGATGTGTGAGGATGAACCCCTGAGTGTGTCTCCTAGTGAGATCACTTCTCGGATTAGAATATTTTCACAGTGTTTCAATCGAAAGCTGTGGTGTAAGGGTAACGATATCTATTATATATAATTTATAACTTTAAAATAATAAGAACGACTACAAATAAAATCCAAACTCTAAAGTAATTGAAATAACTGTAAATTGCTATTACTATTTTCAGAGGACTTTAATCACAAATATTATTTTTTATCATCTTGACGTACATTGACGAAATTTACCAAAAATCATCATCATCATCAGTTAATCAAAATATATTAATCACAAATACGTGCCTATTAAGTACGATTTAGTTAAAGTTTTGGATCATATATCTAGGATTATTTGAAAATAAACAGTAGTTATTACTTATACTCCATGAACAAAATTTTGCATATTGAACGCTTTTTATATATTTTGTATAATAACTTATTATCTATTATCGTTTGTTTATTTTTCATAACTTCTTATATATTACAACTTAATAGTTTTGTTGCTCACGCTATAAGAAGATTTTAATAAAAATTAAGGCGTAATAAAAAAATTATAAGGTGCCTAACTTATTAATACGTACTATTTTGGAAACTTTGTTTAATAAGTATTGAAAATTATATTTATCAGTTCTCACTTACTAATATACTCGGAATCATCTGTGGACATGCAGAAATAAGTTTAAGTCTAACATTATACTGAATTATGTAAAAATCTGCAACAAAATTTATGTTACACTACTAAAAATATTGTTCAATTTGAACTAGATTTGAGCTAGACGGAATTCATGAGAATATAATACTTTTTAAAAAAGTTTTTCATTACAATATATGACAAAAATCGATGAAATTTATGGACCAAAAAGATTTTTTCAATTAAATAATTATGATAAGTTATTATTGAACATACCTGTAAGAATAGACTCCATAGTCAGAAACTTTAAAAATAAATAACTAAGACTGTTAAAAAAAGAAACCGACTTCAAAAGCAAAATACGCAATTTCCTTTGCTCGGATGACATACAATTCCAGTTGTGTTCATTTAAAAACCAAACTACTGAACCGATTTTGATATAAAACATATGGGGGCAATCTGAAATAATAAAAAAGAAAGAATGATAAATATTTTTGAAGTCGTTAAAAAATTACGGAATTCTGAGGTAATAAAAATTAAATTGAAAAGTTCCTTATTTTCGAAAACCGGTCGAAAAAACATTTAAGCAAAATCTGATTAAATTAATAAGAAAACCTTGTAAATATTCTTACATGTTTCGCACTAAATTTTCAAAACAACTGTCATCGTAAAAAAATTTAAAGATTAGCAATCTGCTGTATCCATTCCTATTTATTGAAATGTGCTTGGTGGGTTTATCCAAAATTAATGATAACCGGGTTTCTCCAGCGCACAGAAGCATCATCAAAAAAACATTTCTTGGATACTCCATTACTTCAGGATAAAAAAAAAATTATATACATACATTCATTTGAATACGTTTCGTTGAATAGTGAACATCAAAATGGATCAAAACTAAATCAGAGCTGTCATAAAATACTTCTATTTGAAAAAAGTATTTACCTCAGCGACAAGGTGGAAACCTACCCTACTCCTCCATATTCTGCAGTGACTTGTTAGAAACGCTGGGCCAACGTACGCGAATTTAAACTAGACAAAACATCGACGGATGAGAAACAACGCGAAGAATGCTTATCCACATCACTCACTCAATAAGACGATTACGAGAAAAAAGTTGTATTGGCACATGTGATGATTGAGTGACTACACTGGCAGGCATGTAGCTGAAGTTACCAGAATCCCATATAGCAGTGTTCAAAGAATCCTTGTGAATAAATTGCATACGACAAAGAATTCTTAGCGTTGGGTACCGAAAATGTTAAAGGACAAGCAAAAGAAGAAACGACTCAACATTTCAAGGGGGACTTTCGAAAAGTTCCAAACAGATCAAGAATATTTTTTTACTACATTTCGCGATCATGGACGAGGGCAGTATCCACAACTTTGATGTCGAAACAACAATCAATGACGTGGAAACGACGCCGATGAAATTCAGAGTCAAGCCCGGCGGAGAAAGTTTGGCATCCATTTTTTGGAACGCTAAAAATCTTTTCTTAGTGTTATGGTGGAAAATTTGAAAAAGGAAGCTTCATTTCCAGCTCTTACTACGCAAAACAAATAAGAAAATTGCGGGATGGCCTCCCGCCTGGCCTCAAGGCTCTGCGAACCGCGAACTGGAGTGCTGTTTCGCTAAGACAACGCAATCACAAAGTTGCCATGTCTGCAATTTAAGAATCGGGATTTGAAGATAGCAACGTGACAACTGTTGTGACAAATTCTGGGTTTAGAAAAAAAAAGGACTAAATGTATTGACTTGTTAGAATACTATGTAGAATGTATATATAAAAAGATTCAAAATCGATTTATAAGCACCAGAGTTCTGATTGTTATTTCAGCCTTACATTTAAAAAATTCACTAGGAATTCAGAATATCCTTCTTCTTTTATGTTTGGGTCTGATAGGACTTGCATGAGTCAATCTTTTTTTTGCCTGTAAATTTCCTCTACCGAAATAGATGAAAACCTCCTCTGTAAAAGAATTTTTATGGCATCGAGCTTTCTCCAATTACGAGACCAAACTATCAGACCTTGCAAAACCGAAACGAATTTTTTTTTTTTGTTGCGATCGTTCGTTTGTTTTGAACATTTTGAATCTGGGTGTACACAGGATTGTATTTGTAACTCAAGCACAGGGCTTGCGTAGGATATAATGGAACGTACTTGAGTTTTGTCTGAATGTCGTCTTATTTCTAAAATACGTTTTATAGTTCCTCCTCAGTTACAAATTTTTGCACTTTTTAATTATTTTCTTTAGAGACCCAAAATTGTACAACCAAAGCTCTGGACTGTAGGTAGGATTATCCAACTATGTATGCCTGTATGTGCCCCGAATTGGCCAAAAAAACTTGGAAAATTGCTCGCTGTAACGGCACGTTGTGATGAAAGTTTAAAAATTTCGGAGACGCAACTTTGCCTGCAATTCTTTTACCTGATATATAACTTGAGGAAAACGAGTATCTACATACAAAACAGCGATGATAGTCCTCTGTGAAGCTAACAGCACCTTTTTTATATTACTTCTTTTAGCAAAGAAAACTACGATCATTCTTTTCAAAACCGACCTCCGTTGTTTAACTATGGTCGATGCTCGCTCGCGTTATCTTTAAACACTTATAATTTTTATTAAGATTTGAACAGCAGTTACTCGGTGGCTTTCATCGAGTAAATGAGTAACAAGTATAGTTCTCTTACTTTTAAATTCTTATGCTAAATTGAATTTAAAGTAGATACACTATTTAGAATTTCTTAAATTTGTCTATAAGTAATTTAATTCAGATGTTATAATTTTTATTATTTAACAAGTATTTTAAAACAAATACAATTTTAACAACTTTCCATATATTGTGTAACGAGTCGTCTAAACATAAGAATAAGATATGTATATGTTTCGAATTGTTGCTCGCTATACCCTTTAACGTGACCAATAAAATAACTACAAAGTTGCTAGATTCCCCATATTGCAAGACTTATGGAGAAATCTACGTATAATCGCATATAATCTGATCAACACGAACGCTGCTCTATTGAATTGCCTTGAGGGATCTAAACACCAGTCTGTTTTCGAGTGTGACACCAAGGTTATTGACTTATTTTTGGCAAAATTGATTTGCTGTCACCAGATGCTCTTCCTGGGTAAAAAGTGAATCGTTTTCTTTCTTTCATGCGACAATTTCGAACTCTTCTATTAGTATTGTGTATTTTGTAGTTGTATTAGTCAAGTTGTAAGTATTAGGTTAAAAAAATTGAATCCATTATTTTTTCGGTAAAAATTAAAAAGTGAACAAAAAAATATATTGCTATTTTCTGTTTGGCTCAGTTGTAAGTTGCAAAATGCGTAAATGCGTTATTAATAAAAGAGAAAATTTTTCTTAATTCATTTTCAACACTTCTAATTAAAAACAAAAATGCAAGCCAGGTAGCTAAAATTGTGAATAGTGTTTATGGTTCTGATACTACCACAACAATTATGTGCAATTTTGGTTTCGTCGATACCGTTAAGGAATTTTTGATCTTTGAGATTCACTTGAGATGAACTGGAGATGGGTCACATAAAAAAACATTGTGTGAGTAGGATCGTGAATAAAACGCGGTGAAACATGTTAAAAAAAAACGGTAATCAAATCAGAACTAACGGCCAGGAAGATTCTGTTGGGTATTTGGTTGGATTGGAAAGGAATATTATGTTGTTTACATCAGCCATATGGCCAAAAACTAAATTCGGATCTCTGGTCAACAATTGGATCATTTAAAGCTAGCGATTGGCCAAATACTGCCAGAATTGGACAACAAGAGGTGTTGTTTTGTCTGTAGGGACTCGTCGGATATTCAAGGAGCTTGGTTGATACGTTTTGATGCATTTTTTTCACTTGATGCTTGGTGCCACCTGGCATGCAATGCAATGCAAGAGAAACATGGTAAATAGAGCCATCTGAGACCAGCAGTTTCTATGTTTTTCTTGCATGTCAAAACTTTCTTTAGTAAAAATAAAATGGTGGCGATAAGATTGAAGAAAAATATGAGTAGAAACGGCCTTTTACCAATAGAAACCAAGACTTCAAAGGAGCAGTATTTCGAAAAAATTGCAAGAAAACAGTGCATGTTTGCTCTTAATCAGTTAATTGATGTTATCATAAAAATAATGGATTTTTTTTGCTCCAATCATCCCTAAAGCGTATTTACCATTAAGTTTAGTCAATAGTCAATCTGCTAAGCCTACTACCTAAATTACTGAACATAGTACGACACCTAAGGTTTCTGTTTACTTTTACAGACTAGCTATCTGTTTCTTTCTCCAAATATAATTTTGGATATATTCCGCTTAACTATTTTCACTATGGATTGGTTAAGATTTATCGGCACACAAAATTACTAGTCCCAATTTTAAGCATATTATATTGTAAATGCAGAAAAATATATTGACAAAAAAGACAAAATCATTTCCTTGAATATTTAAGTGGTTTAGATTCATCACTATCTATCTAAAATGTCATTTCACTTTATGCTACCAAGGGTTTTTAACATACCAGATCGAAATTTTGGATATTAATTCGAAAAAAGGGACAATTCGTCTTTTTTTTTAAAGTTAATATAAATAATAAATTAATTCTTTGCATTTTCTTTGCTCCAAAGTCAAATATTCGAAACTAACACCACTATTCGGTAAGATTTATTTGATATTTCCAATAATCCCAATACATTAAGTGTTTTATTACCTGGATACAAAATAGTCGTCAATATAATTTTGAAATATTTATGAAGTAATTTGTAAGTTTTAGTCTCATAAGTGACATCAACAACTCTATAGTCTGGTAAAAGTTACGTTAGCTGTAACTGACAAAAATAAAGGCACTGACGGTAAATTATTTCAAGCGTAAAGTAACCATCAACTTATTTTAACTTATGAAAGTCTGAAAACTAATTTTAATGTAAATCTCCTCCAAATGGCATAAAACAACTTTATAACCTGGTAACCGTTATCTAGGTGACCTTACGAAAATGTTAAAAATGAGGCATTGACAATAAATTCTTTCAAGCAAAAACAAACACCTTACGTAAATTTTTACGAAGTTCTGAGAGCAAAACTTACAAAAGTGTATTTCTCGCCTAATAATGATTTGTAATCCTGACTGACCTGTGCGTGCGGATGGTGCGGCGGCGTGCCGTGGTGGTTGTTGCCCATGAGCGTCGGCAGCTGCTTGTTCACGTTGTTGATGATCCCCCCGCCGAGCATGTTCGGCCCCGACATGTTGCTATTCGTAACCACCATGTTGCCGCCGACGTTCGCTACATTCATACCACCTGTGGGGAAAATATTTTATAAGTCAATTTTATACTTTTATTCCTGCAATGAATATGCAACTAAAAATATATATAATATTATCAAAATGACACCTCTATTTTCGCCTAATTAATATTTCGTAAATAGATGAGAAATCCATGTCCTGAGTTTTTCCATCGTTCTCTACCATCTTATTGTGATTAGTACAAATTGTCTTCTTATACATATCTCCCAAAATGAAGTTGTGGTTTTAGCATTACTAAAGTAAATCAAATCAAAAGTCTACATATTTTGGTGTGGATTATAAACTACATAAGACAAAAGGTAATATTTGGACGTGTTTCGTGATAAATTTCAAACTGGTAGTAACAAGAGTAATTTTGATTATGATTGTTAGGATTTATTAAAATATCATCTATATCGAATTCAGGATTTTCTTGCATATCATTTGTGAAGACCAAATACAAAAATGTCGAAGGTTGTTTATTGATCAGCTACACAGATAGTGTAAATAATAAATCTTAATATTGGAATTCCAGCCATTAGCAAAGTTTCAGTTTAATTCTCAAAACTTTTTTAATATATGAAAGTTGGTATATACAGTCATAGATAGGGCCATTTTATATTGGTACATATATATATAGATAGATTTACTAATTTGATTCATTAAATTAATTTTTTTGTCTTATAAATATTCTACTAATTAAACATCTATCACAATTATTTATTCATCATTAAAAAAAAATCTAAATCAAATCTGTATAATTATTTAGAACAGTCGTTATACAGGGCAATGAAATATGTCAATTGGGTATGTGTTAGATATTTTACCAGGTAGCACAATCAATATTTAAATATAAAAAAAAAGAATTGATCTATAGCTAATTATAAATTTTTTGAATATTGGTATTTGATGTTTATGAAATCTGAATTCTGTATTAATTACAACTCAAAATCAAAATATCCTTTACTCAAGTAGTCTTTCAGAAACACTTTTGAATTGTTAAAAGAGAAAGAAATTTTTTTTATATTAATGAAGCTATCTGTGAACATAAAGTACATAATATTATTTGTTTTAATATAATTCTTGTTAATTTTAAACATTTATGTTGTATTTTAATATCCTAAGAAATAGTATCACATATTTTCACACTATTTATATACTTATTCGCATTTTAAATAACAATATAAATAAATGAAATTTTTATTTCGATACAATACTTACCTTGAATGGAGCTCATTGGCATAGATGAATGCAGTTGATTTGGATGACTTGTATTTGGTATAAGTTGCTGAAGCATACCACCCATGAGGTCCTTGGAGACAGACACATTAGGTGGCGACTGTAAGTTAGGACTCTTACTTCCTAAACTACTCAATCCTAAAGGGTTATTGTGGCCAACTAAGCCACCCTTGTTGCCCTGTGAAAAGACCAGCAAACGACATAACACATTATTAGTTTTAATTATTCCAAATCAAGTATAATAAAATAAATATAAAACAATAAAGGTTTTAATATTCTTTCAAATGTTTGCTGTTACAAAATAAATAAAAAACTACTTTAAACATATAAATCAAATTATAATATCTGCAAAGTATTAAAACGTTGATTAAATTAATATATCCAATTTAAATCCTTTAAAAAAGACTGGTTTTAGTTTGTAATGGAGTAAGAAGTATTATTCTAAAATTAGTTTTTAGTATCCCAAAAAGTTTTACAAATTAAATTAAATATTAAAAATAAAACTTATTTTTGTTATATATATATATAATAATACATGAAGCAAAAACTTTGTACCCCTTTTTACCAAAATTGCACAGAGAGTTTGAACACATAGTTTACATAGAGGAGAGAAAAATGCTCATATTTTTAAATTATGCATAAAAATTACATTAAATCAATAAAAAAGCAATACACACACACAAAAAATATACTCTTTTGTTTATTGTTACAGTCTGTGGTCTAATTAAGAATAATCTATTCTCACTTTGACTGATATCTGATAATTTAATAAACTGGGATCGCTATCCGACCACTAGCTTCAATTAATAAGCATGCAATTGTGTACTTTTGTTAGTCTAGAAATTAAGCTATAAATTTTAACCCTCATAAATTGACCAAACAGATAACCTGTTAGCAATAATCAATGTTTTAAGAATTGTTTTATTTACAAAAAATATTGTATTCTTTGGTATTTTGCACAAATTGATATTAATAAATTGAATATGTTATTGATTGAAAAAATTTTCTTTCCAAATAAAAATGTTAAATTAAATATTATTCATATTATTAATAGAAAAAAAAAGAAATCCATCAGTCCCAGGTACTCACTTGTTGTATGAGATGATTGTTAATTTGTCTTTGCATAGCAGCCGTGGGATCATCCCCGTTGAGCTGCTGCTGGCCCATTTGTCCCCCAGGGCCGGGTCCTTGCGCCGGGGGCTTTGGCCCTGTGACACCGGGCTGTTCACCCCACGAACCACCCATCAACTCGTCAGGGAGGTCCTTTTCAAGGTCGAACATGTCCAGGTTAGAAAACCCGTCTACTGAAACCAATTTTGTGTGTTTGTAACATTACAACTTGTAAGACATCATTTATTTAAAACAAAGCAATTATAATATATTTTCACCAATAGCCAATTGTACTCACTTGATAATACCATGTATTTTTTAATTTCATTTTAAAACCAATCAAATTAAAAAAAAAACATACTAATACTAAAAAGATCAACCTCCTTTCTAATATTGATTTTGCTGATATTACTAGAACAGAATATAGGGAAATGGATTTTTTTTTTAATTTAACTAAAACTAGACATAACATAAAAGTGTATTATATATTGTTGACATTTTTATTAAAAATGATTATGATTATAAGACCATCCTTAAAAAAAAATAGACAGTAATATAGAAAAACAATTACACAAACACCTTTATACATTTTTATATTACTAAGTTAAGTCTATTTTGACAGATTATATTTGTTGTATATAATTTTTCAAATTAATAGTTATAATTTATTTAATTTTTTTCATAAATTTGATGAATAGGTCAATTCTGATAGCTAATTTGGCCAACTTTACTAAGAATTTTCCATACAAATATACTTAAAAATTTACTTGTAGTGCAGGATTAGGTAAAAGAAAGTATTCATAATAAATAATATACTAGCATTGCAAAAAAAATATACAAAATATAACACAAAATTGTAATTTCATATACATATTTTTGTCCACAATATATTTTAGTTAATGAAATAAAAAAGTTAATATATCAAATATTTGTATATTGTAACATCATGCTTTAAATGTACATTTGTCTTGTATTGTATATTAATTTATGTGATAAAATACAAACATAAATAAATTTGCCTTAATTTCTATGTGCTTATTTTTTGTGTATAATGGTTACAATAACATAAGTTAAATGTAGGTCACCTATTATTATTCATAATTAAGGGACTATATCAAGTTTAATGTATGAAACAATCTTTTCTTTTATGATTTCTTGCTTTAATATGATAAAAACATTGAAATAAATTAGTCACAAATTGATCTAAAAGTCGAAACATGTCACTATTCCAATCAAGAAACTATTTTATTATGAGAAAAATAAATTTATAAAAATGTTATATGATATACTTGTTATATTTGTCTCTATTAATTCGTATATTACAAAAACTTTTTACGATTTGACTTGAAATAACAATTTCTTTCGTACTATCTAACTTGTTGTTGAAGTGTGGTAATATTTTGTAATAACACAAAAATAACAATGATAGGTAAAATATACTTAAAAAATACTAAAATACACTTTTTTCTACATCATTTAGTTCAAGAAACAATAATACGACGCAAAACTTGGACGGCGCTAACAAGAGCGACGGCAAAATGTCAAAAATCTCTGTAATATAATAATGACAGAAGGGTGCTCGAAACTTGAGAAACTTGCAAAATACGAAAAAGTACTCACCTGCGGTGTCCGAGGGACCCTGGAAAGGGTCCCGGATCATCTTAGCCCGCTTATTAGGCGGCTCATCCACATGATGATCGGCCATGGCTCTGTTTACTAAACGTAAGCCGTCGTGAATATTTCGGCCCGCCGATTCAAATAACACTTTTATGTCTTATATCTTCAAGAAATAACATTTTAGAGCGATTTGTCATCCATCATAACGTAATTCACCCACATCCCGATCGTTCGATGTCCTTCGCACCATTGAAGGCACATATTAAAATTTCTCACTCAAGTATTCGCCATTACAAAGCTCCGAATCGAAGAGCTACACAGACCCTCTCACCATCTTCCGACGGAACTAGCACAATAAATGAAAACAATATCACCAGATTTTGCTACTTTATGGAACTTATTTTACCGATCGAACTACACGATTTCACTTAACACTTTAAAATATACGGAATGGTACAGTTTATGATTAAATGATGTAAGAAAAAACAGAAAATTTACACGACAAATTCCGAAATACTTCTCAGTCTCTCCAGCGCAAAATGGCGGCTGTTGATGAAAACTTTTTCTACGCTTGTCAGAAAATGTCGGCCTATAAAGAGACAAAGCGTTGTGATTGGTCCCCGCACACCACGTGACTACCGGAAGTGCCGACTTGACGCAGGATCGGTCCAATTATTCTGACGTCAACGCGTTCAGAACCGAAGAGTACCGAAGACAACCGATGAGTTTTCTACTTATATTGAAATGCTAAACAAAATCCTAAAAAATTACTTATACTTTTATAAGAACTTAAATATATTAAAAATATGAACTTTAGTCATTTTATCTTTAATTTGATATAAAAATAAGAAGTAAATAAGTCATTTTCAAACATCATTTAAAATTTCCCTCCAATATCGGGAGGGGTCATCATCAATACGACGTGTATCTAGGTCTATGGTCTCTAGGTCATCATAGACAAAATAATACTTTCTATTACTAATTAATATCTAAAGATTTGAGACCTAGTCCAGTAATAGGAATTGGATATTAAAATAAAAATGTATTCACAGGCTTCATTAAACAAAATAAAATGGACTTTTGCATAATATTATTGTTTGAATAAGTATATATAATTTACATTTTTACATTAATATATAAATAAAACTTATTATTGCATAAATTAAGAAAATTAAAACAAATTATTTATTGTTTTTTGCAAATATCTTAATTAATTTTATAATTGTTAATAAAGATAAGACAACATTTTAATAATAAAGCACATTTTACAATTACACCTTTGAGGTATGTATACCCTTCCCTTCTGATTTAAGTCTCGTCGTCTAATATTATTTGGTATTTTTATTTAAAAAAATTGTCTTGTTTTTAATACAATCTACATCGATGAAACACTATTAGTAATGAAATTAAATTTTATACACGTCTACTTGCAAATACATTGTAGTGTATGGTAATAATATATTATACAACAAAGTGAGAAAAATATGGATGTGGATATCATGCATAATTTTTTTATCCAATTTATCCCTACTTTAACGGTGTTAAGTATTCTTTAATTTTCTTATTAGAGAAGTCAAACATTTTTCTCTTATAGAAATTATTATTGTATCAAAAAAAACTTTTCCTTAAAAATTTTCAAGAATTAAAAAACAGTTGTGTTTTTAATATTTTAAGATGTACTTAAAAATTAAAAAAATCATATTTAAATCAATTTTTACATTTTAGACTACATTCTTACATGTATTAGAGTTGCCATATAAAATATTTGAAATAAGTTATAATTTTTATTGTTTATATTTAGTTTCAATTGTATTTATATTACTTTATAATAAAAACAAAATGCTTGCTGAATCAAACGCCATTTTAAACGATTTTACCAGCAGAAAAAAATTTCCGACTTCTCATTAAGTATTTTATACTTAAACTACACAGTTACAGTTTAACCATAAAAAACAAAGAAATTCTGAAAATAATTACGATATTAATATACAAAGTGTTTAATAGATATACTTATTTGTAAAAAAAAATAAACCAGGCAATTTTTTAACGAATTAAAATCATAAATAAATATGGTGTCGTATATAAATAAAATTATTCTGTGTACATTCCTTTATATGCAATTTTTATCAATTCAATTCTTTGGTTAATGGCTTTTAGTCCTTTATATGCAAGGGAATCATTGAGCAACCGTCAGATATTTGATGTTTAGCTGTGGTTTTTTAAGAATTTATATAAAAGGTTAAAAAATACAGAATATACTTGAGTGATTTTTTTTTCAATTAAAAGTTGTAATAATATAAAGATTAATACTATAAACTGAAACTGCTTCTCTTAAAATATTGTAAATTCATCATAGAATTAAATAATATTTTTAATAGCTTGCAACTAGGTATATTTGTTGCTCGTTAACATAAAAGCTAAATAAATATTTAGACATTTTATTAGTACTATTAATAGTTAACTAGGGTTACCATATTAAAAAAATATTGGCTGTTTGATTATAAAATACATTTATTTGTAACATTACTTTATTTATAAGCAATATTTAAATAACTACATAATTACATTTCACATAATGGTTTAACTCCTAAAACTTCTAAAGATGTTTTAATTACAAGTCTTGCTGAATGAAACACTAACAGTCTTTGAGATCCAAGATCTTTCTGAACATCTTTGACTTTAAGTTCATTAAACATTCTATTTACATGTTTTGCTAAACGAAATAGATAATTAACTATGATGCAGGCTTCATTCTCCATCTGTGACCGGTATAAAACTTCTTCAAATCTTGCTAATTCTGCTACCACTTCACCTACAATTTCTTCTGTAAGATATTCTGGTTCACAATGTAGTGGGATCGTTACACCTGCGTTATTTTCTAGGCTCCAAAGTCTGCAGTGAAGATATTGCAATTTGATGCCACTATCTCCTTCACTCTGCAATGCTCGGTCCCAATTAAAAACATAGTCCTTTTGTCTCCGCTGTTTCAAATCATTTATTACTACAGCCGTTGTACCCAGTATATCACAGGTATCATCATTCATAGCTGAAGCTCTGGTGTCTGGAATTCAAACAAAAGGATAATTGAATATAATTTTGAAAAACACAAAAGTGATAAAAGTTTTTAGACACAATTATAATTACTTTTTGATTCCCGTTGTTTGTCAAACATTTTTTGTTTTGCTTCATCTAGTATATCATTCAGAAAAACCACTTTTCCACTTCGTGTGCTCATACCTTTAATTCTACCAAATTTAACATGTTCACAGCCCTGTGTGCAATCTTTATTTAGTTTCCCAACTATGTCAAATACTGCAGCAAAATGATCTGTTTGAGCATTATCTACTACATACAACATCTTATCGAATTTATATTTTTTATACCTATCTAAAAGTGCAGCAATGTCTCTGGAGAGATATAGTGTCGTATTATCACTCTTTAAAACTGTCACATCCCTATTATTAAATTTTGCTACTTTCTTCCCGGAATCATCAGTAGTTATAAGATTTTTCTTTTGTAATGTTTCCATTATATCTTTTATTGCTTCACCATTGTAATCTGATTCCCAGTGATATTCATCGAATTGAATGCCTAACCTCTGATAAACTTTTTCCAGTTCATGGACAGTTATTTCACGGATTTTCCTCCAATTTTCCAAATTAGTTTTTCCTTGTTCTATATCAGAGAAGAATCGCTTAGCCTCATTTTGAACATTATCATCAACAGATGCCAGTTTGTTTGCATGGACATATACTTCATACAAATTCTTAATGGGGTTATTAGTAAGATCATCAACAGAAATGTTTCTTTCTTGTAACCCATATTGCAAAAGACCAAATTGAGTACCCCAATCTCCTAAATAATTTAATTTAACAACATCATTTTGAAAATATTTATTTATATTTGCTATGAAATTACCTATAATAGTTGACCTTAAATGACCCACATGAAATGGTTTAGCAATATTTGGAGAACTAAAATCGATTACTATTTTCTTTGGTTGAGGACTAGGCAATGGTTCATGTTTAATATTCTCCAACACGCTTTTCAAGAAAATGTTTCTGTTCACATCAACTGAAATCTGTTCATAATTATCATTTTTTAACTTAATATTGCCTTTTTCTAATTTATGAATACCGTTGCTTGATAAATTAACAATAAATATATTTTCTTTATGCTTATATGAAATATGCATATGCTTAAGATTTTTCATATTTCCATTTTTGTCCAATCCATATTGATTTAATGCCTTAAATAATTGAAAAATTAGAAAATAAATACGAAAAAATTCATATAACTTTACATTTAACATAATTTTATTTTACCTTTCCTAATATTATCCTTTTTAGTTTTGTAACCATTTTGATGTCCTTATAATTACAGATAAATACACATAATTTATTATAATTTTAAATATTTGGCCCGTAATTATTCATAAATAAATAGGTCAATTTTATTATAATAATTATTTTCAATAACTTTAAAAAGACTTATAATAATTAATGTCAATTTTCAAAACAGAAGACATCGGGGCTGTCAAAAATGGTGCTCTAACGGATGTGAATTCGTAACATACTAAAATGTAACAGAGTAGAAGTAAGAGCAACTTTACTATGGGAGAAAATATTATTGTTTTATTTATTATTAACCGTTGCTTAAAAATTTAGAAAATTAAATTTTTAAATAAGTGTCATAATAAAAATATAATATTATAGTAATAAAAATATCGAAATCCCTGATAAAAGTGCTTATTTTTTAATTTCTTTATTAAAAGAGGTCAAAATTTATTGAAATTTGAGATCTATGGTTAACGAGAAAGTAATTTTGTTGATTTATACTATAAATAGTAAAAATTGTGTGTTTGATATCACACAATTTTGTCAAAAACATTAGAGACTTGACTAAACAAACGTGAAAGATTTCCTTTTAAACTCTTATAAGATCTATATTTGCAACGCAACTTAATTATAGACAACATTATTTAACAAAATTTGTGTCACATTAACTGCAGAAAATTAATTGGGAATCGGTAAGTCATGTATTGGTACTCCTTTAAATGAAAAAAAAACACCATCACAAACGTATTTACGTTATGTTTGTAATGATGTTTTTTTTTCTCTTTTCTTTTCGTGACCATTTGTTCAAATTATTTTATATAAAATTTAATGAATTAATTATGGAATGCTTTTTAATTAGAATAATGTTATGTACATATCTATACCAATTTAGTCAAGACAAAAAACATAAACAGACGCTGAAATATCGAGTAGTACTATTTTTCTTTTGTATGAAACTAAAATATGGGCAAAGCTTAAAACCTATGTAATCAGTTTTAGTATAATTCAAAATAATTCCGTTATATGATTATATAAAAAAAGTAATATTAAACGAATATAAAATAACAATTCATAGTAAGCTCATAAAGCTATTTAATCATTACTTTAAAATAGTGCCACGCAAAATTATAAAAAGGTACACCTGAGCGCGGCCTGTATCAACCCACACTTTATATTATAAAGCTCACGTTACACTCTATTATATTATTATTTATATATCTATATCGATTATGTAGTACTTATTCACTAAAATCAGTTAATATATAAAAATAATATACAGGTGAAAATACTGTAACAAACAAACACAATTGAATTACATTTCGAATTAGATATCAAATGTAAAATTTTATTTTAGGCAATGTAAATATTAAGAAATTAATTGTTATTATACAGATAATTTATAGCGACGTAGATGATAATATAAAAGAATAAATATGTTATACGTTTATGGATTTTGTCATTTAGATGGCCGACGTGGCCTACCAACCAGCGAACTATCGAGTATGATAGGTAAAAGTCTCTATGAGCGAACAAGACAATTTATGAGCTTGTTAAAAATAGAAATCCGTAAGGATTTTTATGAATGTATCACATATATTTTTATATAATGTAATTGAGCAACAGAAATAAATTATCATATTTTAAGATTTTCTCAAATATTTTATATTACACCTTCACGTGTAGGGCGTGTTTATAATTTTGATGAATATGTGAGTTTTTAAACGGTTGCTTAGCAACAATGCTAACAAATTGACACAATAAGTTTGAGTTTTTAACTTTTAAAAAACAATATTATTTTGATTTAATTAATGAAAAAGATTATTTTCAATTTGACTGAGGATTAAAGAGCTGTTACAATTATAAGGACTATGTTTTATGTAAGAGCATTTAGTTAAAACAATAAAAATGAATAGTCCAAAAGTAAGTTAATTTAATTTTTATAGATTTTTTAAACTTTTTGTAATAATTTAGATCTCATTACTCTCTGTTCACATCTTTAATTTGACATAATGTAATTAAAATCTGCAATATTTAAAATAAAATTACAGAATACTATGTTTACTTATATGAATTAAAAAAAATCTTTTAGTTACTGTACACTATTGAACAACCTCATGGCCTCGGTGAACTATATTTTTTATGGCAAAAAGGGGAGGCTCACTCCTTACTGGCCACTACTGGCACTGATGCTACAGTCGCTATTCACGATCGCTCAGGGCAGTTGATAGAAAGATTAAAACTATCCGGGTAAGTAAATAGAATAAAAATTGTTTTTAAGAACAAACATTCAGAGTCACAAAAATTTATATAATTATAAAGTCCAGTAAGTAATCTACTGTTTTTTTAAAATCAATACAGTATTAATAGGACCTTATTTCTAAACCTATTCTAAAAGCTTTAACTCTGCTCTGCTTAATAATATATTAATATTTTAATGAATGAATTAAAAGTTTAATTCTGAAATATAAATTCAAATACTTTTTTATTACTTTTAGCCTCTGTGCAGGTATGGAATGGGATAACGATGGTGATTATTTAGCCATTATTACTCCAAACAGCAATACTGTGCTGTTATGGGAATGCCATGCAAATAAAAGAGTGAACATAGAGACAGGGCTTCGTGAACCCCCATCATGCTTGGCATGGTCTTATGGAGAGCCATTACTTGCCATAGGAACTCAGAAAGGAAACTTAGCATTGTATAATCATCACACCACAAAGTAATTTTATTTATTTCTTAAGATAAATATCAATAGTAAAAAAATCTTGAAATTAGTTTTTATGTCAAAGAGACAATCAGTTATATAAATCTAAATAAGAATAATTTATTTATATAGACAGAAGTTATAAGGTTCTGTTCTAATTTAGGTAAAAGACATGGAAAATCCAAAGAAACAATCTAAAAATCCAAAACATCAATACCAATTTTGATGTTTTGGATTTTGTATGAAATTGGTCATTGCTGCAGTTCTAATATCTGATAACTTTTTGCATGATGCCAGATGGCAGTGATACGAAGATCATCTAGTCTAGCATGCTATAAATATGTTTCAATTAATTACATTAAATATTATTCTTGTTAGGAGAATACCCATCATAGGCAAACACACAAAGAAAATAACATGTGCTGCTTGGAATAGAGACAGCATACTGGTGCTTGCATCGGATGATAAGAATTTATCTATTAACAATGCTGATGGAGACACACTACGAATGATTTCCTTACGAGACATACCTAATGATTTACAGTTTTCTGAAATGAAAACAGACGAAAGGGTGGCAGGAGAAAATACGGTAAGATCAATTTAATATTATCTATATAAATAAAAATCATTCATGGAATGGAATGGTATGAAATAATTTGTATGTGACATCTGCGTATTCAGAAACTATTGATCAGATTGTGAAATGGTTTTGGTAGTGTTCTGGGGATGTCAATGAAGGTTACTGGACTAATGAAATCTACATACTTTAGAAGGCATGGCGATGCATGCAAGTCCAGCTAGATATCTTTATAAATTTGTTCACTTACACTTTGGTCTGTCTAATTTGTGCAACGGCTGAACTGATTTTGAAGGAACTCACTGGTTGATGTTATCAGAAATATTAGTTATTTACTACGTAGATTTTTTGGAAAAATTTTGAAGATACGAATTATTACAAAAAAAAAAAAAATGAAATCCGTGAAATTGTGCCACAGACAAAGTTGTGGGTACTCATGATGAGGCCAGTCATGATATACATATTTTTTTTATTCTATCATAAATTTATTGCAGCTGTTGTTTATTACATATTTATGAGATATTTTATTATTTTTTTAGATTAGCCTTGTGGTTGGTAAAAGGACATTATATTTATACAACCTTCTTAATCCCGAAAACCCAATTGAGCTGGCATTCCAACAAAGATATGGTTCCATTGTATCTTATAAGTGGTATGGTGATGGTTACATTCTAATTGGATTCAGTGCGGGATACATTATAGCAATTTCAACTCACATCAAAGAGGTGGGGGAGGAATTGTTCCAAGTCAAGAATCACAAGGACAATTTGACTGATGTCGCTATATTGAATGGACAGGCTGCTTCTTGTGGTGATGGACAGTAAGTACTTATTTAGGTTGGAAAATCTAATTAGTAAATCATACATTAAAAAAAGAGTAGTAGATACAAGGAATGGATGGCATATTTATCATAAAGATTTGCATTTGCATAGTTGTAATGGCCATACCTAAAAACATTTACTGTCTGTAACTTATTTTTGACAGTCTTAGCTTTTGTAAGGTTACCTAGGTAACAGTTACTAGTTTCCAGATTTCTTGTATATCAATCATGGTAAAAATTACAAGTTTAATTCTTACAAAACACAGGTATGTCAACTATTATTATATGGATGCTGATAAGCAATAATGTGTCAACCCACAAAAAGTGAAATTCTAAAATTATATTTAACATTATTCAATAAAAAATAGTCATATAATCTAAATAAGTACGGAAAAAAGTTTCTTAATTAATTAGTTCGAATTTCCAGGTTGTTCCTTATTTTGTATTTTATACAATAATCTTACATATTTAAAAACTTTATATTAGATAATATATTAAATATATGAATCTGCCTTTAGTTTATGATACCTTTTATCGAAAAAGAAAAGAAAATATAGATAAATACTTATTCAAACAAGTTCGTGTTGCTTGACACAGTATTGCTTATCAGCGTCCATATGTTGATTTTTGTCCAAGTGTAGTATTTTTCAGGTTTTTCCACTACAATCAATTTATTTTATGTTTCTTCCATATTTAGGCTCAAATTAATATCAGTATGGAACAACGGAGAAGTGTGCGGTTCAGTGTTGCCAGTAGGGGGCGCGGAGCGTTGCGCGTGGAGTGCGGACGGGCGGCTGCTGGGCACGGCGGGGCGCGGGTACCTCAGCGTGTACGTCACCGCGCTGCCGCCACTGCACGCCGCGCACGGCACCAGGGTCGTCACGCTGACCAACCTCACCGAGGTCACCGTGTACCAGTGCATCGCGATCGCAGATGAACCAGAACAGGGCAAGGGTAAGGGTTTGATGGTTTTTGTGTTTTATATTAGTGTGTTTGTGTGTGTTGTCGATTTGAAAATCAAATTGAAATTAAAGGTGGGATGGCTATTACACAGTGCTGGATTTGCTAAATGGAGCCAGTGGCCAGGGAGGTAGAATTTCTTAAATGTGGGGTGTAAGAGATTTTTTTTTTAATATTTACAATTAAACTTTATTGTACTCTACTAAACTATTTTTTACATCGTACTAACTAAATTTACATACGTAATTATTGTGGCAAAGGGAAAACATTTTTCACTGTATCCCAGGTTAGCATTTTTCACTGTACCCTAAAGCCGCACTTAGGGTTAATTCGGCTCGGGTATTATAGCAAAATTACCGTAATTTTTTTATGTCAAAATATGTCTCGTGGATCATGAGGTGTTAGTTTTTCTGATTAACTAACATTTTTGAACACCTCATTATTCACACGACAACGTACATATAATATGTACAATTGTATAAACACGTAATCCTTTAAATCGTAATGTTACAAAGCAAATGTGGAGGCTTTTTTGTACCCCTTTCTAGGCAACATGCATCGGAATATGTACGTCATTTGCTACATTTATCCCTGAGGCATGTGTTAATCCTATGGTGTGGCCCCCAGCGGAGCCGACGGCCCTCGCAAGCTACAACATGGAAAGCGAGCCGAGCGTGATCGCCCTGGGCTCAGCGCACGTGTGCTGCGCGAGCGGCCAGCTGGGCTGGTTCTACCCGCTGGGCGGCGGCCCCGCGCTGCGCCGCCAGTACCCGGCCGCCGTGGACGCGCTGCGCGTGGCGGGCCACTACGCCGCCGCGCTGTGCCGCGGCCGCGCCGTGCTGCACGCGGTGAGGGGGGGGGGATATGTTATATGGACGCTAAGCACTGTGTCAGTGCACACGGACTTCATTTTAAGATATTGGCATTTAAAGATGGCAAACCTATTCTTAATCTATACACGATATATACATTCATTTTTTCTTTTCTATTTTGATAAAAAATATAATGAATTATAAACAGATTTGTATTAGTAAAAAAAATTAATAAGTTTTTCAAATATATGAGATTATTGTATAGCCCTAAACACACTTCAAAATTCTAAAAATTATATTAGGAAACCTTTTTTTAATAATATTAAAAACGTGATGTATTATTACAAAACACTAATATCTCTACATCTTACTTTTTATAGGTTGACACATTTTTGTTTAGCTTTCATATATGATGAGGACTCAGGTCTATGAATGTTATTGATGGTTTCTATTATATGAAGATCGTTTTATGTACACAGATCGAGACTCCTGACTCGTCGCAACCGGAACGCGATGCGATGATATTTCCAGAACCGCACATGCAGGGAGCGAAAATAGTTGATATTCATCTCACGAGTGATTTCTTTATATTCGTGACGGATGTAAGTACATATGTATTTGTATTTAATTACATCTAGGCTTAAAAGTAAAGTAACAACAGCCTGTAAATGTCCCACTGCTGGACAAAAGCCTGTTCTCCTATTAAGGAGAAGGTTTCTAGAGTTTAATTCACAACGCTGCTCCACTGTGGGTTGGCGGATATACATGTGTCAGAATTTTGTGCAGGTCACCTCACGATGTTTTCGTTCATCGCCAAGCTCGAAATGAATTTAAATACAAATTTAGCACTTGAAAACACAGCTGTGCTAGGGGTTTGAACCCGTGATCATCGGTTGATATCGACGTGTCGTAACCACTAGGCTTCGGTTCGAGGTAACAATAGTTCGCCGGTCAACAGCAAGGCCACATCGAGTACTTCGGCGTGGAGGAGTGGCGCACGTGCTCGCGCTACAAGCACGCGTGCGGCGTGGCGGCGCTGCACTGCGACATCAGCGGCGCGCGCGCGCTGCTGCTGGACGAGCGGCGCCGCGCGCACGTGTACAGCGCGCCCGCCGCCGAGCTGTGCGCGCTGCCCGACCTGCTCAGGTGGGCGCGCGTCGCTGCTGCTGGTACTCCCGACTCTGCTGCTGCTGCTGCTAAAGGTCCTGCTGCCAATGTTACCATCAGTCCTGCTGGTGCTGCTACTACCGGACCTGCCGCTACTAGTGCTGCTACTGATTTGTAAACTTCATTGTTACTATTAGTAGTGCCGCTGCCACTACTAGTGCTATTGTCGTTGGTGTTCATATTAGCACTTTAAATTTTTTTTTGGGGTAGGACCTAGTTATAGCTTCATACTTATAGCACGAATGAAGGCTAGCTCGAAGAAGCGTACTCTCACAAAAAAAATAGGTATAGTGAAACTGTTTTCTGTTACTGCAAATGTTCATTAGACGGCTGTGATTACTTAACACAAAGTAACTCACCTTCTCGTTTTCTTGCCATTTTTATGCAAAAAAACACGTTTCAGTTACAAAGGCGCCATATGGGACATCTGTCTATCAGACCGCAACGTGTTCGCGGTGTACACGGGCGACACCATCAACACGTACTACTACGCGCCGAACTCCATCGAGGGTTCGCACGTGGACCTGGTGGCCAGCACCAGCTCGCTGCCCGGACAGATACCGCTCATACTGTTCTCTGGGGACGTTTACTGTTACGCTAATGGTGGCAAGTGAGTATTAACACTTAATTATAAATAGAAAAGGAACTTTGATTTTTTCTTTATTTGTTTTTTTTGTTTCCATATCTCAACCCTTGAACAGTCTTTGTGAAGATGTGTATGGATATAGATCGGGAAATTCATGACCTTGTTAATTCCCATTTTTTTCTTAACAATACGCGCGAGATACTTTCAGCGGTGGCAAACATCCTTAAGTGATTGATATTTCACCCACGCGATAAAAACGATTCATTTCTATATTTCTGATTAAGACCGCTAAGGTACGAAACTATCTTCCTTTATCAGTGATCTCTGCCACTCATAATTTGATCATCTTTAAGGGAAGAAAGAATAGGTATTTTATAGAGAAATGCGTACCGATTTGGAAGTCATTGTTTACCACTAGGCTTGATCAGTGTTAAGCTCTTGCCTATCAACTATAAAAAAATATAGGATTTCGGACGTAACCACATTTTATCACAAAAAAAAAATGTCGAAGTAGATGCAAAAATCAGCTAGTACACAATAAGATATTCTTGCAGTGTTACGAAAATAGCTCTAGAATCGCATAATACCAGCGGTCTAGCGGATGCGGATACGGAAAAACGTTTGACTAATCAGAGGAAGCATATAGAGAAGTTGCTTCTACTGCGGCGTTTCTCCGAAGCATGGCTGTTCTGTGACGCGGTGGAGGAGGAAGAAATGTGGCGGAAGCTAGGCGAAGCGGCCATTGCTGATTTGAATGTGGAATTTGGTAAGAGATTTCCTTATATGTAGAGCCGAGATGGCCTAGTGTTTAATGGTAGAACACGTCGATCTTAACCGATGATCGCGGATTCAAACAGCGACTAGCACGGCTGAGTTTTCAAGTACTAAATTTGTTTTTTTATTTGTATTTATATTTTAGCAATCCGAGTGTATACAAAGTTGAGTGACGTGGCCATGGTTTGGGCGCTGGAAGATGCTTCACAAATTGAAGAATTACCGATTTTATGGTAAGTCTAGAAGAAAGTAAATTTGCATTGAGATTTTTAGTTCATTTTTGGGACATTCAAATTCAATCTGGCATCATGATAGAAAAAAAAAAAAATTAATTCCTTGGATTGTTATAAATCGTCTATTTTGTTAAAAATCTAGTATGTTCCAAAGTTTTCTAACCCAGATAGTGGAGAATATTGATGTATATTTTATAAAACCGTTCACCGTTTTAAAAATGAATTATTCCGTTTGTTTGGCGGTATGAAGACACTACGGTAGGGCGTGCTGTTACCGATTACTCGATTTGATACATGTATGCCATCATTATCGTACAGACTTGTAGAGATTGGATACATATGTCATATCCTCCTGGATTCCAACAATAAAAAAGTATGCTGCCGTAAAAGCCCGATGTACTTTATAAAGAATTTAAACAGGATTTACAGGAGCATAGACGGGAGATTGAGAATATTCGTTTTTACTTAAAAATGGCTTTTGACAAAAAGACAAAGATATGTATCTCGCATAAGCGATCAGTGATTGATTCTGCGGGTCACATGAGTATGATCTCATTTTAATGGTAAATATTTAGATCTTTATGGAGTATGCCCTGTTGTGAGTTTATACAGTGTCTAGACTTAACGCGGGTATCCATTTAGTTCTTTCGACGCAGGGATCACGGAGGATATTATTTAATGTATAACTATTTCTGTATGTTATCGTTTTAAGTATAACTTAGATTTGCACCACTACAGTGTAATAGACTAATAAAATTCAGTCACGTCAGTCATGATGAAAATATAAGGTAACTTTAATACCATAAGCATTCAATTAGTCACGTGATCATTTTCAGTCGTTCTTATAGTTTTATCTTGTCTAAAACTGCTATTGAATATTATGTGCGCAGCGGCGCGCTGTGCGCGTGCGCGGGGCGCGGCGACGCGGCGGCGCGCTGGCTGGCGGGCGGCGGCGCGCTGGCGGTGGAGCTGCACGCGGCGCGCGGCGACTGGGCGCGCGCGCAGCAGCTGGCGGCCGGCGCCTGCCCGCAGCGCGCGCCCGCGCTGGCGCTGCACCGCGCCGAGCACCTGGAGCTCACGTGAGTGGGGGTGGGGCCGCACGCGCCGAGCGACTGGACCTCACATCAGTGGAGGGGGGGGGGAGTCGGGAACTCATTTTTTTAGGATAGAAGGTTCTCATATAGATAGCGAAGCTGATCGCAGGTTTTTAAAGTTGAGCTGAGAGAAAATACTCGAAAATAAGTGGCTGCTACCTAGTCGCATATAAATTAAAGCGGTGGATCAGAGGGAAATTTACACTGAAAATTTTGGCTGTTTAAATTTCATAAATGGATGCTATGGATTCGATATTTATAATTGTCTAAATAATATAATAATTAATTCATTATAAACGACGGTAATATTGAAATGTTTCAGTGCCGATTACCACGAGGCGCTAGCAAATTATGAGAAGAGTATGATCGCAGAAAAACCTAACGATGTTAAAACGAGGGAGAACAATGCGAAATGCGAAGCCGGCATCGCTCGCATGTCCATTCGTTGCGGCGACGTCATGCGAGGGGTCACCACTGCCATGAAGTATTCCCATGACGTCAATCTACTAAAAGATTGCGCGCAATTACTCGAGGAAGAGAAGCAGTATAGCCACGCGGCGGCCTTGTACGATCACGCAGGAAACACAGAAAAGGCGGCATCGCTTTATATAAAACTGAAATCGTGGTTGAAAGTGGAAGCTTTGATACCAAAAATTAATTCTCCGAGTATTCATCTTCAATACGCGAAAGCTAAGGAAGCTGAGGGCAGATACAGCGACGCTCTCAAATCCTACTTAAAAGCTCAAGACTACGAATCGGCTATACGTTTGAATTTAGACAAACTTGACGATATCGATGAGGCTGTCAATTTGGTTCAAGAAACCAAATCTGTCCAAGGTGCAAAAATGGTCGCTAATTACTTCCAAAATAGCGACGACCCGTCATCCGCCATAAAGTTTCTCATTATGTCTTTGTGTTACGACGAAGCGTTTCAACTGGCTAGGAAGAATGGCAAACTGAGCTTGTACGGGGAGATTTTAATACAGACGTCACAAGCGCGGCCGGAGGATTTCAAGAGTTTAGCGTTGCATTTCGAAGGGGAGAAGAATGATTTATTGGCGGGGAAGTTTTACTTCCATGCAGGGGAGTACAATAAAGCGATGACGCATTTACTGAAGGCGGGACGATCGGAGGGAGAAGAAAATGAGGCTATCACGATCGCGATAGATGTAGCCGCGGCTTGCGATGACGAGAGGTTGACTAGGAGGTAATTGGAATTTCATTTGCTTCAAAAATGGTTAGATTCAAGAATAAAGTTTTGTTGGATAAAGTATTTTTAAACTTTATTGTAGGTTGATCGAGTTTTTGCTAGGTGAAGTAGATGGCAACCCGCGTGATCCTCGACATTTGTTCCGACTTTACATGGCTAAGAAGCAATTTACGGAAGCGGCGAAAACAGCTGTAAGAATTTTTAACGATTTTAGATTTAATGGAACTACGTGTATAAAAAGTAGACGTTTTGTATCCTTTAAATCTTTCTTAACTAGTAGTGGTCGCTGATCAACAAGTTAACCTTCGGCTTTGGCTTCGGTTTTGGTTATCGCTTATCAGAGGCTGAGCTTAGGTATAGTCTATTGATTACAGCTTGTATACTGGTTTGACCGGGGTAGTAACTCACTCTCACAGAATATCATAATGTAGTTGCTATAGCCTCTTGTATGGTGAGTACGAGAGCCTGAAACTTCTGTTCTTATAAGCTGATAATGCATTTGTGGTTCTTTCGGTGGTGATCATTTAACAGCGGGTGTTTCACGATGAATTCAAAAGGAAGGATAATGATTTATTGACGACGTATGTATGTATGTTCCACCGTAGCGTCTAAATTATTCAACCGATTTTTAATGAATGAAATGTCAATATATTTAGTAGATTGTATCGTAACAATGGCTCAGGTGGCATAGGCTACATGAAGTCGATCACTATTGTACATGTGGGAATTTATTCTGGTAGTCGAGTTACAGTCGTAGACTTCCGACTCGTGATGTAAGAGTGAGCGCGTGGCAGGTGATCATCGCGGGCGCCGAGTGCGCGGCGGGGCGCTACCGCGAGGCGCGCGACGTGGCGCGCGGCCTGTGCGGCGCCCTGCGCGCGCGCGGCGCGGCGCCGCCCCGCGACCTGGCGCGCGCGCTGGCGCTGCTGCACTCCTACATACTGGTGAGCTGCGGCGCCGGCTGTGGCCTGGCGCTATTTGTAGGGCGGCTAAATTTCAATTTACGTTGGTAACGATTTAGGTTAAGAGGCGGCATTTTTCACTGTGCCTTAGAGCGGCATTTAAGGTAAATCCAGTCCTGTGAGCTGCCGTAGCCAGGATCGAGGTGACGTTATGTGCTAAAGTGTAAGGGTAATTTTTTTTTATTAGCAAGCAATGGAGCAATAACTTTTTAAAAAATATTGACGAAATTGACAATACAATTGTCAATTTTTAATTTAAATTTATTTTTATTACAAAACCCTCACCAATACTACGTAAGAAGTGGGGCTTTTGTAAGTAAGAATCTATATATGGCGAATGCGCTAAATTTCTTTACCAATATTAAATGTTCACAGATAATGTCACATTACTTAGTGATAACCACAAACGTAAACAATATACTCGAACGAGTTTAAATTCGGTTAAATTTTCAGAATTATAACATTAATACATTGAGGTGAATTTTAAATTTAGTTATAATTTTTAATTTCGGCAGTAATTTTTTCTCATTATTCCTGCCTGCTGCTTTTTTCAAAAACAAGTCGCCATTTAGCGCACTCAATTTAGTCTTGTTTTTAGGTATTGAAGCTGCACCACCCTGACCGTAATTGTGTTATAGCGGACGTGGGACCCGAAGTTACTCTAATTTGGAGTCGTCAGATCACGTGTCTATTTCGAATGGGAACACTGTCATAAATGGGTGCTGATAAGCAATAATGTGTCAACCCACAATGATGATTGAATGATTGATGTATTTTGAAAATGCGTCACCTATTTAATATTATGAAAAATAATTTCAAGTTATCTAAACTGAATAAGTACGAAAAAAGTTTATTAGTTTAATGTCTCGAATTTTAATATTTCAATATTTTGCAATTTATATAATAATCTCAAGTATTTAAAAAAAACTTATTATTATATATACATTAAATATAACAATCTGCTTTTCATTCATTACACCTTTTATCAAAATAGAAAAGAAAAGATGGATATATACGTCTTCAAACAAATTGATTAAGAAAAGGTTTGACAGCTTTAGACGCCATTTTTTTTAAATGAAGTCCCGTGTGGCTTGACACAATGTTGCTCATCAGCGTCCAAATATTAGTAAACTATTATTTCTCTAGTTACTTTCATTTTCTAAAAACTCTAACAAATAGAAGTAATTTCCTTTTTCATGGATATTGATCAAATAGAATTGTAAATGACCGTGCAGGTGCGCACGCACGTGCGGCGCGGGCGCCACGACCTAGCTGCGAGGCTGCTGCTGCGCGCGGCTGCCGACGTTTCCTTCTTCCCGACGCTGCAACGTGAGTGTGTTTATCTTAAAAATTAAACATTACCTCGTGTCACGTAAGTGTGTCGGTCTGAACACGAGGCGAGTCCGAGCTCGAGCATGGTACAGTCGAGTAAACAAGACTTAAAACATCGAATATATATGACATTGCACACATATTGTTGTAATCGTATTGAATATTTTCAACTGTTATGAGACATTTATGATCAAGACCTTTTTGATAAATAAACACATTCCGGAAGAAAAATCACGACTCTTCGAACAGTTATATTGGTTCAGTAATGATATTTTTAACTTTTTTGAGTTTACACAATCGATATGAACTGAACTACAACTGCTTAAAACAATTAAATAATGATTAAAACACATTCATTTTAAATATATAACTATTTAAAAAGATATTAATAATTATGATTATAAAAATGTCTTAATGATAATTTTGTATTCTGCGCAGCGTCATGCGCATAGTTCAGACCGACACACTTACGTGAAACAAGGTATATTATTGAATAATTGTCGTAGTAGACGTCGCGTAGGTTATAGCTGTTGTAAGGTAAATTTTACTCACGTAATTGATATAAAGCAGCTCTGTAACCAGGTAACAATTAATAAGATTACTTTATGAAAGCAGTTGCTGTCAATAATAAAGGTGACTGTAAATTTTGTCAGATGTTAAGCAATGACAAACAGCTTATGTTATGTAAAACTTTATGAAAGTCTGAGAACAAAACTTAATTATTTATTTATTATTTGGGAAACAAATTTATATAGATAAGGTTACATTCATAGAATTCAAATAATACAAAAATTTCCACCAATTAGTATCACATAAGAGGTATTCACTTATAATAGTTGACGATAGAAGAAAAAAAATAATGCTGTAAGTGTAATTCTCGCCACGCGTGCCCGCAGACCAGGTGTCGATCCTGACGTCGGCGGTGCTGGAGTGCGGGCGCGCGGGGCTGCGCGCGCAGGCGCAGCGCTGGGCGCGCGAGCTCATGCAGCCGCACTACCGCGCGCAGGTCGGGCGCCGCCTTACACCATGTTCTATTCACTGGCGGGCGTTGAAGAATATGGCTGGTTAAGAATATGGAATTCGGTCTAACGACTATTTCAGTTATGAAAAATATTTAGAATAAATATTAGTCTATAAGGGCTTTGGGTCTGATTCCATATAACCGGCTTTTATTCTTTAAAGGAAAAATTATATATATTAATTGGGCGCTAATAAGCAACACTATGTCAAGCCACACGGATTTCATTTTGAAAAAATAGTGTCTAAAGATGTCAAAACTATTATTCTTAATACATTTCTTAATAAAAGGTATAATGAATTTAATGCAGTAAGGTATAATGAAACAGAATTGGTGTAATTAGTTTAATAATAATTTTCCAAGTATATTAGCAATAATTTATTAGCAATATTCTTTTCCGTACTTAATTATTTTAGAAGACTTTTCAATTTTTAGGGTTCCGTACCTTAAAAGGAAAAACGGAACCCTTATAGGATCACTTTGTTGTCCGTCTGTCTGTCTGTCTGTCTGTCTGTCTGTCTGTCTGTCTGTCTGTCTGTCGGGATGTCAACCCTTTTTTCTCAGAAATGCATGGACGTATCATGTTGAAATTAATATCATATACTCAAGTCTACGACGACATGCGGCCGTAAAAATATTAATGTTCTAAGTCAACGCAATCAAAAGATAATGGAAAATATGTCGTATATTTTGACCATTTTAGCGTTTTCGCAAGGGAATCAAAACCTATAGGGTACTTCCCATTGACCTAGCACGATGAAATTTGGCAAGAAGTAAGATCTTATGGTACAAATAAAGGAAAAAATCTGAAAACTGTAAATTTTTGTATGTATGTTTGTCTGTTTGTAAGTTTGTCTTTCAACCTTTTTCTCAGAAACGCGTGAAGGTAACAAATTTTTATCAACGTCAAGTACTCAGAGTTGTAATTACTAAGAGCTGTGAAAAAATCAAACTTCTAAGTTAACGCAATCAAAAGATACGGTCATTTATATCACATATTTTAAGTATGATAGCGTTTTTAACGTTTTCGCAAGGGAATCAAAACCTATAGGGTACTTCCCATTGACCAAGCATTATGAAATTTGGCCAGGAGCAAGGTCCTTTAGTATACATAAAGGAAAAAATCCGAAAACTGTAAATTTCTGTTCGTGTGTCTGTCAGTCTGTACGTCTGTCTTTCAACCTTTTTCTCAGGAACGCGTAAATGTATCAAGTTGTAAATTGATCAAGCGGAAAATATATTAATCTTAGAATTAAAATTATATGTACTTGTAACAAATTAACATAGAAGTTGACCATGGTCAAAACACCAATTTTACAAACACTGAGAAGAAATTTGTATCAATACGAAAACATTAAAAAGCAGCAAACCTTTATTAACAACGCAATGCAATCTATATATCGCAGCTAACAAAATGATAGCGCGATGCAGCGTACAGCTAATGCCATCTATTACAAGATTATGACATTAACTGTGATATAATTCTGCTCGATTAATATAAATTTTTATTTTAATTATTATTAAAACGCGCTAAAAATTATAAAATTAACTATTCATTTAAAAGTTTTATCGTCGAGATATAACGTCATTACGTAATTAACATTCAATATAAGAGCTTCACGCGATTTGATTTAAGTACTCGTATTGACTTAGTACGAAAATTTTAAAATTGAATTCAAACAGATCGAGTTATTTAATTTACTTATTTATTTACACATATAAGTCTTCTGGTTATTAGTAATATAATTAGTTATTTATAAATAAACAATAAGTTTTGTTCGAATTAAGGACTAATTATTTTCGTCTTGGCAACACTAATATATATTTCGATATTTTGATTGATAATGTAAATCTAAATATTTTACGAACGTATTGCAGGGGTAGTGGAGTAAGTTAGTTCATTGAAATTGTCAAGAGATGGCGCTAGGTGTATCCTGAATCGCGCTATAACTTTTTTTTTTGGAAGTATAAGGTGTATTAGTACTTAAAATGAAATTTTGTGTTCAAATACGGTCATGGATGCAATCCATGGATGTGTTTTAAATTAAAGTGCTCCTAAGTAGTTTCAAAATAGTTTTTGGGACGTGATCCATATTTACATAATATTTGAATATATTTAAGCGACTTCTAAAAAGGAGTGTTTTCAATTCGACCTTGTATTTATTTATTTTTTTATGTTTGTTCGCTGATTACGCCGCCATTTGGGTACCGATTTTCAAAAAATTTTTTTTGTTTGAAAAGGTATACTTCCAAGGTGGTCCCATTGTCTTCAGGTCAGGATCAGATGATGGGATCCTGGAGAAATTGAGGGAACTCCTCAAATATTATAGGCAAGCGTATACCGATTTAGGTATTTTTGATAGTAACTTATGTTGGAACTGATGATGAAGACCACAAATGGCGTAGATGGGTTAGTCTTATATAGATTTCTATAAGTTTGTACGGAACCCTCGGTGCGCGAGTCCTACTCGCACTTGACCAGTTATTTTTAATAATGTGAAATATGTGAATACATATTGATGTATTGACTCTGTGTGGGTGGGCCCTGTTGCGAGTCAGCCTCCAATAGTCGGTGTCGGTAGGTGGACGGCAAGTACGCGAAGAAGATCGAGTCGGCGGTGCGGCACGCGGCGCGCGCGGCGCCGCCCGAGCCCGCCGCGCCGTGCCCGCGCTGCGGCGCCGCGCTGCCCGTGGCCGCGCTGCGCTGCGCGCGCTGCGAGGCCGACGTGCCCTTCTGCCTCGCCACCGTGAGCCTCGCTGCCTCTCCTCAGCTAGGCACCGGGACACTCGTTTAGGAATTTCTTTCTTTTAATTATCGTTTACTTCTTATATAATTATACATGTCAAATTAATGTGTTTAAATCATTAATTAATAGCAGTTTTTTGTGAAATTTGTTTCGGATGTGTTTTATGAATAGTTAGCAAGTCAACATAAATACTAAACAACTAAAATTATTCGAAAATTTGTGATTTCCGTTCTAAGATGAATTTATTTACCAAATAAGTTAAGTACAAATATAATAAATTATAGATTTGTTTTAACGGCTAAGAATATTCAGTAAAATGCTAACGAATATCATCGTATACGTTCAATGTTTTAACTCTTGTTTACTCGAGTATACCATGCGCGAGTTCGGACTCGCCTCGTGTTCAGACCGACACACGTACATGAAACGTCCGCCTGTAGTAATACATGTGTCCTTATCAGACGAACTGTGAGCGACTGTCTGTCCCCTGACTGAATCTTAGCCGCATATCGGCCCCTAACTGAATGTCGAGTTTGGGGTGATCTGCTGAACTCTAGGAAGTAAAAAAAGTATTGGCGAGCATAAACTGCGGAAATTACACGCTGGATAAACACTCTATTTAAAACTTTTAGAAATGCGAAATAGAAACAAACGATACTGTGTTCAGACACTCGGACTTCACTTTGATTAAATGTCGTCTAAATATGCCAAACGTATTGATAATTATTATACAGTTCATTTGAACCCCTGATTCCTGAAATAGAATCAGTTGAATTTTGGAGTCAATATTTCAGACTTTATTTCTTAGAAGATTTAATATTTCATCAAAGTTATATAAAATTGCAAAACAATGTTAAAGCATATTGTAGATAAAATATGTAATCAGAAATACAATAGAGTTGCTAGTTTTTACTTTTAGTATGTTCTCATTTACTATAAACGGATGGTTTAAAAATAATGTAATAAGTGTGTAAACAGCTTAATTGTCTTTTTATAGTGTGTAAGCAACACCTGGACACAAATATATACTATTAATCGATTTTCTACAGGGTATGCACATCATTAAAGACGATTTAACTGCCTGCCCCGAGTGCGACTTCCCGGCCATACTGTCAGAGTTCAAAGAGTAAGTCTCTTAATAACAAAATTTTCGTAGAAAAATATAACCGAATTCAAACACAACTGTAGTATATAGAAAAATGTTCGCAGTACTCTATTTAATATAAAAATGTAAAATCTCATGTAAGTACACAATCTATGCAATAAAGAAATTTAAATTGAAATTGAAATCGCGAATCCTTTGCTGCTTGTTACACATTCACTGCCACTATGTGTTCAATGTTTTAGAAATTGGACGCACATGGTGTGTCGGCGGCGCTGAATATTAGAGTTACTTTGTATATCTTCGAAGATCTTTCTCGGATTATATTATTACTAAAACCTTGCTTGAAAGAATATGCGTCTCAATAGTTATGGCTATTTAAATGCATATTTTCCCATAAAAATTGGATCAGTAATTTTTGAGAAAATCGCGGCCATACAAACTTAGATGTATTATTACATACGGTTCGAATACCGAATGTTCGGAAGTCGCTCAAAAAATTGTAATTTTTTTTCATTAAAATTTAATTCAAACATTGTTTAAAATGTTGTTATTACAGAATGTTACGCGAAGAACCAAAATGTCCGATGTGCGGTGAAGCGGTGGATTATCGAAGACTTGTAAAAATAGATGATGTGACGTTATACTTGGACCTTAAGAGTGGGGAGTAGGGTCCACATTACAATAATAACTTTTAGTTCCAGTGATTACAATCCGTTCTTGTAGAGATAAGATCATTATTTGTTCCAATTTTTATTTTATCAGTGAATTATAAATTTTAACGATTACTGAAATACGAATGTACTTAGTGACTTGACTACATGCTTTAAGTTTTATGATTAAAACGTATTTTTAACATTTCGGTTGTTTCTATTTTATCAATTTTTAAACTTGTATGAGGTATATAACTTAAAAAGTAGTAGGAATTGAAATAAAAAACGCAAGTGAGTGATGAAACATTTAATTTTCATTTGAAAGTATACCAAGTTGTAGTTACACGTCCGATACTGAGATTCAAATGAAATGTAAAACACAATTGTTGGTATATATTATACAAAAATGCAGCGGCCACGCCCGGAAGTATAACCTGAATTTTTATTTGGGTATAAATATTTTATAAATTTATTCTGATTTCAATAAAAAAATATAAAAATAAATATATCAACATAAAAATAACCTTAAAATTTGATCAACTACAAACAGTGATTTCATAATTTGTAATATGCATTATCCAAATAAAAATTCGGTCTCCACCCGGAGGGGCCGCTTTCCGCTCAGTAATTCTAGAATCATCAATATTGCCCTAATATAATTACTACTACCTATCTATGCCTTAAGTAGACAATACATTTATACAACTTAAATTAATGACAAGAAGATTATAACTCAATAATAATTAATAGAAATTAATTGATTGTGCTAATAATATAAAGTGGGCCCTATCGAACCCGCTAAATGTCTCGACTCGAGCTAACTTGTTATTGGCTACAATTTGGCTAACATTACCCCGAGTATACACAGGGCGGATAATCTAGTCTATGATTAAACTATCTCCCTATATCAATTCTCTTTTACTCCAGTCTATCAAAGTTACGAAATTTATCGGTTCGATCGCGACCTTACGTCTAATTTGCTATAATTCGTTATTGTATAATAATTATCAAAAGTGAGGGTACAATGGAAAATCGCCTAACCCTGTGTATACTCAACTCTAGAATATTTAAAATATAATTCCATTCTCAGGCAATTCCTAAATTGTAACGTCGCTGAGTCAACATTTTCAATTGCAAATAATCCAGGCCTGTTGCATTTTGAACTTTAGTACTCTGTGGCAGGCGCTATGACGATAGCGTAGTTAGGCTCGCTGTCGGCCGTTACTCTAAGCTAAGAAAGCAAAGCTGCGCGAGATATCAAATTTATTTTAGACCGATAATCTCCGGTATACGTTTAAGATTTTAATTTGAAGCTAGAAAATTTTGTATTATCTATATACAAAAGTTCTATAATTCAATATTTATTACTTTTTCAAAGTATTTATAATAACAGTATAAGAGACGAAATATGGAGATTTTTTTACAATAGGATATAATATCTTAATAATGCGCTTTAGACAGTTTTATAAATTTTCAAAATGAAAATTAATTCAACACGTCTTATAAAGCTTAAGATTTTTATCTATACGAAAATTACGCAGCGTGCTTTCTAACCTATAAAGACGCAAATAATTGGAGTATAAAACTTTAATATTGGTGTTACAATATATTCGTATTTGATTCTATGTTGTACCACGATTTCAACTAAACTAATTTGTATTTATTATCATCTGCGATTACAGTGTTGCTATTTGTGAGAGGACCGTGACGTCAGCAATAGTAGATTAGATTTTTTGAGTAACAATTAAAGTTACAATTATTATTTATTTCGAGAATGATGTTTTTTAGCGGTCAATTATATTACCTATTATATTCTATTTATGAAATGTAATCATCTGTTTCGAGTGAAATCATGGTACAGCGAAAGACCTAATATAAAAATTTACATTATTAATGGAACGGATGACGCACTAAAGCATTGAATTTTTAATGAGCACTAGTCTCGGTGAGAACACATTCAAGTCGACGGCCTCGGCCTTGTACAAGTTACATTGAAATTACCTTTCCGTCAAAAGAGTGGACCGCTCGATATATTTATGGACGAATGAAATAAATAAATTTTTGTTTTAAACACGAATAAAATTCAATAATAATAAACTTTACTTATAAATATTGCGATCACATAATACTCTCATATATCGTTCTCGTTGGCCGGATATATTTTCGTATATACAAATATCCAGTCCACTCTTCCGACACTCAAAATAGCTCTCGTAAAATATTTACAAATATATATAAAAATATTACAAAATCATAGACACGATGGCACTCGGTTGCGGCGTAGGGCGTGGGTCGAGGAAACGTTTCGATGCGAATGAGCGAATTCAAGGGAGGAAGTTTGACACTCGGAGACTACGAGGAGAGCGCCTCGCGGCGACAATAAATAGTATAATCTTTGGCTTGGGCGCGGCGCGGCGCGGCGCTGCGCGGCGTGCGGCGCTAGTGCAGCTTGGGCAGCGCCGCCACCACGCGCACGCGGTCGCTGAACTGCGGCGGCGGCGCCAGCACGGGCGGCGCGGGCTGCGGCTCGCCGGCCGGCTCCTCGGGCGGCGGCGGCAGCTCGGCCAGCGACACGGCGGCGCGGCGCCGGCCGGGCGCGCGCGCCGGGTCCACGCCCAGGCGCTCGGCGGCGGAGCGGCCGCGCGCGGCTCCGGCGCGCACCAGCGCGGCGGCGGCGCGGCGCCGCGTGAGCGAGTTGTGGCGCGCCATGGCGGCCGGCGCGAGGCTCTCGCTGGAGCTGTGCACGGGCTCGGTGCTGATGACGTCGTTGGACGACTTCACGGTGACGGAGCTGCAGAAGGACACCTTGTCGCGGCGCGGGCGCGCCTGCGCCTCCTGGTCGGACGACACGCCGGAGGACGAGTTGTCGCCGTCGTCGCGCTCGCCGGCCAGCTCGTCGCCGCACGACTTGGACGACTTGAGCCGCGTGCGGATCTTCTGGATCTCGTCGACGGAGAACGAGTGCTGCATCGAGCCCGAGCCCGAGCTGCTGCCGCTGCAATTATGACCGACTTTGTTTTACTTTCATGGTGATTACTTTCATGGTATGGTAGAACGAATAATATCGAATAATATCTAAATAATATCTATTACAACATCTGAACATTATTTAACATACAATTTATAATGGACATAATTATTTAGATTTTGGAAGCATTAAAATGAATATATTGTAATAGTTTAATATTATATGCAGATAGACATCACAGACATAAAGCAGATCAACACAGTTGAATTTTAGGACAGGACACGACAAAATGTCTTTTACCATTAAAATGTCAAGTTTATGAGGATTCTTTTCAGATTGAAGATTAATAGATTGTTGTAAATTAAAGATAATGATTTAATAAATTAATAAGAAACATGAAAGATATATGAAATTATTCTGTAATTTTACAATTGACAATTTGATGATTCGAGAGAACATTTTCCCAAACACAAACACCAAGCTTCCCACAGCTGGTAATCAAAGTTTAAACCGTACCTTTTGAACAAAAATGCAATCTTTACAAGTAAAAGTAATTCCACTATATCTCTCCTTCGTATTCATAAATTGTTGTGTAAAGTATCCTGAAACCGGAATATCAAGTTAGAAGGAAACCAAATTAGGTTTTTGGAAAAACAAAATTCAGCACAATTATTTGACGTGAAGTAACGTACTTTAATTTTTCGAAAAAAACTATGTTAGAAAAACTGTTTTGTTTCAGAAACAATATCAACGTGTTTAGGCAATAAGCTCTATGTTATTCTTAGCTCAAATGGGTAGATATCCATCTTACTTTGGATAATGACACTAATATGTACCTAACATCACCAATGCTAGTAGAGCAGTCGTTCGAAATAGAAATGTAAAATTATGCAAGTTTACGGGAGATGTGAGCTAATGTGACGAGCTAATAACGGACGTGCAAAGAGGTCGTTGAAATCGGTTACTGCATCAAGGTTTACGTGTTATATATCAACTTATGACAGATATTTGTACGAATACCAAATATTTCATAGCTTGGATGTACGTATTCATTCTAGTGGCAGGCTAACGCCTGTATGTGTGTGTTGAATCATATAACTATGATTCAACGTAATTATAAACCCATAGACTGTACGTTCTCGGGTACTCGTAGTCCCTGTCATACTACTCACGCGTAGATGCACGCGTACAACATTTGTCACGCTTGTATAGATTGCGACAAGACTGGACGCAATCTACGTGACGTGAATGTAAGCGAGGTTGCAGGCACGAACCGCGTAACTTAGTACGAGTATATTGCTTAACTTCTTGAATGCCGGAACGCAGATCGTTGTATTTTCGTTATTACACATTAAAAAAAAGTGTTATTGAAGTCAAGTATATACAAAAAAATCTATCTATAAAAGTAAACTGTTTTGAAATATCTTCTAGCATTTTTAAAAATATTGAATGATACATTATACCGTTATTTGCAGCTGCGTACAGCGGAAACATTGTTATATTAGAAGTAGCATTCGAGAGGTTAACGCTCATTCTCCTGGTCTTTGTGACTTATCGACACTCACAGCTTACATAACCTAAGTAACTGTTGGCAGGTCACAGCTGTTTGATATCAACGTGTACTTGTTGCTGCTAACATAAGATAACCTAGGTAGCAGTTAATAATAAATAAAATAAATAATCATAAACTGTGTTGTATTGACAATATTTTAAAAGAGTAACTATCGAGTTCTTCTCGGTAGAATCTACGTTCCGAACCGGTGGTAGCTTCATTATTGATGTAATTTTTTTTTCATGTATTGACGATTCAAATTTGCTCGTGAGAGCTTGCTTGAATAAAGTATTTTTGATTTTCGCTATGTTAGCAGGTCCGAGCTGCACCTGGTGTTGCTGTTGGCGCTGGTCTCGCCGGGCGGCTCGCCGGCGCGCTTGGGCGCGTCGTCGTCGGACTCCGACATGCTGTAGTCGGGCTCCGGGATGGGCGGCGCGGGCGTCGAGCTCTGCGGCAGGAATTTATTTAACTATTTAAATGTGTGGTTTCCGGTAGATTTCAATACACGTTTTGTGACCGATTTTAATTATTCTATTTAATATTTTTGTGAATGTAAGTGTGGTGATACCAAGAGCGATTTAATACGGAACAAAATAGGACCTTTTGCCTGGGTGTTTGACAATTATACACTCGGCCAAAAATGTCCCGTTTCGTTCTTTTTGGGTAATTACATTATTTCTTATTATTGGCTTAAAATTTTTCATTTCCTGTTACAAATGGAAAACCCCCTCGAATGGTAACGGCGTATGTCACGCGGTCGGGCGGTACCTGTCGGGTGAAGCCCTTGTGCAGGTTGATGGGCTGCGCGTACTGGTGCGCGGCGTCGTCCGCCGACGCGGCGCGCGCGCGCCCCGCCCACTGCCGCGGCGCGCTCGCGCTGCGCACCTGCGCACCCGTACGGTTTGGATTGGAGGATATTAGATCCAGGTCATATATACTATACAGGTTGTCAACTAGGCATGCGTTGGAAAACTGAATTAATTTTTTAAAATTATATCTATACTGTACGAACATGATCCAAGGTGTAATTTAAAAAGTTTCTTTTTTTTTTTTTATTTAAAATAATTTAATTCACTCTTTTTACTTTTATATATCGATTCTGCTAATGCTGGTGAAATATCCAACGCATGTCTAATTGACACCCTGTCTAGTCTATTTCTCTTTACTTTAATTTTTTGGTATCAATACCCGGAACTAAAATCACGAATTTTCCAACCTTATTTTGAATTATAAAATGCGATTAAGTGAAATCATATGATCGTTAATATATCATCTCTATATGTGTGCACTATATTTGTCTCCTAAATAAGACAAGTAAAGGAAAAAAATGCTATATTTGAGATTTGTCAGGGATGAGTCCAAATCGCGAGGGAGGAGGATGTTGAATCTCTTAACCTCCCTCTTCCTGACTTGGATAAATATATGAATGATTTTATAAGAGTTACTATCGAGTCTCTTGTCGGTTCCTCTCGATAAAGATTACATTACGAACCGGTGGTAGTTTTATAACAATTTAAAAAGAATTTACATGTAACTTGATGATATCGAAAGTGCTTTAAAAAGTCCATTAAAATAAACTATATTTTGAGTTAGAGTTTATATAGAGGTGTTTTTTACATCGTGTACCACAGAGATGTAGATTAACAAACAAGCTATGTGCTCATCGGGCGTACCGTCTGACTCGCGTTGTGGTCGGCGGGGCGGTAGGCGACGGCGGCCAGGTCGCGCGGCGACGCGTACAGCTTGGCGGGCGCGGCCGGCCGGAAGGACGACGCGGGCGCGCCCGGCGGCGGCGGCGGCGCCTCGGCGGGCGGCGGGCCGCGCGCCGGGCCTGCGGGTGCGGGGGTGGTGATGAAAAACCTTTTTTTATAATCACCCATCCATCAGCCAATGGTCGTCCACTGCTGGACATAGGCTTTCTGCATGGATCTCCAACGGCCGCGGTTCTGCGCTGCTTGAAAACATCGACTCACCGCGACTCTTTTGATGTGGTCTCTTTTTAATATGTTTTTTTAATACTATAATAGGTATATATTTATGTTTGTTTGGTTGTTTTTTCCCCGTTTTAAATTGTCTTTTAATTTTTCGTAAATTAAGGAATCAAATTATAGTTTTTGTGATGTATGTATGAATAAATTAAATATGTGTCGAAAATTGCCAAAAAATTAGAATGTCATCAAAATTCGAATCCAAGAACTTTATTTTAACAACACAAGATAAATGATCCAAAAACACAATTACCGTGCACGTCCTCGCTGGAGCGCGTGCGCGGCGGGTGCGCGGCCAGCTCGGCCGCCAGGTCGGGCGTGGAGTGGAACTCGCGCCGCAGCGAGCCCGCCTTGCTCCACAGCTGCAAGCGACGGCACTTCTTATCAACCTCAATGTAGATACTACATTTGGGTTTGACAAATGAGAATGTTCTAGGCTATACCGCGTACCTGATGAAATTTTGGCGGGAAGCTATCTTACTTACTACTACTATTATATAAGTTTAACAGTGTTCAGATTTAACATTTTTTTAAACGTTATCAATTTTTTTTGTGAAATTACTGTACAAAAATATTTAGCTCGTTTTTAATGTTATTTTCAGACATAATTTTAAAAGTATTTGTCTACTTAATAAAGTAGTGACTATGTAAAGAAAAATAGACTATACTTAATTTGAGATTTGTCAAGCGTGAGGGGGGGAAGATGTTGAATCTCTTAATACGCGAATAATTAATCAAAACTTTATTAATCAAGAAATTGAAGAACTCTTTGACACCGTATTTTAATAAATACGGTATCAAAGAGTTCTCCAGAGCGCTGGCAGTAGCCGCCGTACCTTCCCCTTGCTCCGCTTCATGTCGGCGACGGACGCGTACACGCGCGAGCGCGCGGGCGAGGCGGGCGGCGAGCCCGAGCCGCCCTGGAAGGCGGAGCGCGTCATCATGCCGCTGCTGCTGCCGCTGCGGACGCGGGCACAGGTTTCAAGAATAAGTGGACGCTACGCGATACTGTGTCAAGCCACACGTTTGACAAAATGGCGTCTAAAGATGTTTAACATATTCTTAACAAATTTGTTTGAAGATAAAATAGACGACTCGAAATTTTTTGAATAATGTTAAAACGTGACGCATTATCAGAATACATTAATATCTCTGTGTTCGACTTTTTGTGGGTTGACACATTATTGCTTATCAAAACCTAATTATAAGAGTGTGGTTGTATTTATTGCTTTATAATTTTTTTAAAAGGAACTCTATCTATCTCTCTATCTCTTTTAATTTATATTTTCATTATTTTATTCATAATAGTTGTCATTACTATACCAAAAAGTATTATTTTTGGATAAAAGTATTGCGTTGTTCTAAAATTAAATTCGATAAAAAAATATAAAAACAGACGGAAAAACGAGAGGAGAGGAGTGAGGTGCAGTACAGAGGAGCTGAGAGGAGAGCAGCGGCAACTCACGCGTTGTCCGCGCCTGCCTGTCTCTGGAACAGCTCCTCGAGCTCGGCGGCGGTGATGCGGCCGGAGGCGGGGCGCGCGCGGATGGACGCCGTGCGCGGCGCCGGCGGCGTGCCCGACGGCGGCGTGCCGGCTGGGAGCGTGAACGCTTCCATTATTGATTGCGAACCATTACATAGCCGACTGGTGTTTGATACTACATATGTACATGAGCGCTTTCATTAGTTAGTAAAGAGCATCACTGTTTTTATATTAAAATTTTTTTGAGAAATATGCATTTAAATTCTGAAAACTCTATCCAAGTTGGTTGAAGTAGTCTTTGAGAAAATATTTAAAAAAAAAAATATAATAATAATCAATATTAAATCGTTTATGTATATGATATATTAACAATAGTTAACAGTAAAAATTAAAGACAATTATTTTTAAAATAAAATATTTTAGCTCAGTATTGTAAAAAGTCAATTGAAAATGTAGTGTACAAGAGAATAACAGTCTTCAATAATATAAAAACAATATACTCACTGTTGCTCCCTCCGTGGAGCTGTACAGATTCAGCGGACGACGACTTGCCGGCGACACTTAAAGGTTCACAGCTTTCTTCCTTTTCACCCCCATTTTCTATAAAATTATTTAAAATACCATCATCAGTGTAATATTTAAAATTCCAACAATAAGAAAGTAGTGACTACTATCTGTTATTTCATTTTTTTTGGTTCTTCCGACAATAAAACTTATTAAATATGTATTATTAGGTACTGAAACTTCTGTGCTTAAGTGTACATGTCACGTCAACCATTTCTGATCTTTTGTGGCGTTTATCATTAACTGAGAGTGCTCAGAATTAGCGAACTATATACTGTACCATTTGTGTTTTAAGATTTAGTATAATATATATACAACGCCATCTATTGCGAAATTCTATAAATATATGAATGATCATAAGCAATAATGTGTCAACCCAAAAAAAGTCAATTTCTGAAATATAGTTGTATTTTGGTAATGCGTCGCGTATTTAACATTATACAAATTTATTCATCATTATTTAAATTTTTTCAAGTCATCTGAATTAGTAAGGAAAAAAGTTTCTTAATTGAATGTTTCGAATATTTAAATGTGTGCCATATTTATTTTGAAATATGGAATAATCACATATATTTGAAAAATTTAACATTAGATAAAACTTTTAATTATACCAATTTGCTTTTAATTAATTATACTTTTAATCAAAATAGAAATGAGAAGATGCATATTTACGTCATTACACAATTTTGTTATAATAGGTTTGACATCTTTAGACGACATTTTCTAAATATAAAGTCCGTGTGGGTTGACATAGTATTGCATATCAGCGTCCAGTTGTCTGCTAGATGAGACAAGTAGACAACAAAAGAGTATGTAGTAAAACTCACCGAGCCCGGCGACCATGGACTTGGCGCGCGCGCGGCCCACGCTGAGCGTGGTGCGCGGGTCGCGGCGCGGCGGCGCGGGCGCGGGGCTGCGGCCTGCGCGACAGCACAACGGAACAGGCATTTTTAATCCACTTCGAAAAAAGGAGGTTTTCAATCCGTCGGGGACTCTTTTTACATATGTTCACAGATTACTCGAAAACGATTTGGTTAATTCATTTTGTTGTTTGAAAGGGTATTCCCACGGAATTTTATCAAAATCGGTTCAGTAGTTTGATAGTGAAAACAAAGTAGCTGGATTAAGTATGTCACTTAAGCAAACGAGATATTTTGTTTGCTTTTTAAGTGGGTTCCCCATTTTCAAGGTCTTGTAATCGTCACTGTATACATTTTACCTGAAAATTTTCGGAGATTGTTCTGTTTAGGGTATCAGTAACTAAATTTTACCCACAAATTAAAACATTTAAAGCCACGTAGCCACGGACTGAGCGTTTTTGAATTGATTGTCGGTATGTTCACTGACATGCTTATTACACGTATTCCGCCTGCTTTTTCAGTCAAATCAAATCATTATAACTCGTATACGCTTATATGTACTACTTGAATTGATAGAATGTGAATGCTTAAAATTTCTTGGTTGATCAAATGTCATCTTGGTAGAATCGTTGTGAAGACGTTTAACGAATATAGCTGTTGAAAATACCCGTATATGGATAAAGTCCCACACTTATTACTGTACTATTGTAAATCCATTTTTAGAGTGATTGTATGGATACATTTTTGAAATTTGAAAGAAAAATTGTGTAATAATTTATTTAGTGCATATGTTATTTTTTTTTTTCGTTTAACTGTATGTGTAAAAATGGATGGATGTATTTAATAGTGGATAGTAACATAACTATAATAAAATGAATTTGATGATAAGGGCCAAGTATCAAATTTTGCTTAGTTTTAAAGGTGTAGCTGTAATTCTTTGAACTTGTTTTTATGAGTTTATCCTTTTGTAAAACAATTTACAAAGGTAAAAAAAGTTAATATATAAAAGTTTTAATTATGGATGATAAAAAACACACCTCCAGCCGCTTTCCTAGGTAAGGTGGCGGCGTACGGTCGTCCAGAACTGGACAGTTGATTTTGTGATTTACTCGTAGGTACTGTACACGTATTGCTTTCATTGCTGACTGCTGAACATGAGAAATAAAAACATGATTACTACTATATTATTTAAAAGAAAGAAAAATGTATGCTCGCAAACGTTACCGAGCATCATTATGCAATGAACTGTAATTATAACATTTGAGGTATATGAAAAATTATATATATGTATTGATACGTAATAGGTAATCTTAACCTATTGCAGACAGATAGCGAAGCTCACATTCAAGCGAAGCGAACTAGAGATAAGCTAAAACTTTGCGTGCACATCACAGACGAACGTAAGCCAAGTTAGTGTTGTGTATGTGATTCAGTTTGATGGACGTGTCGGCACGGCAAATCGACAAAGATAACATTTAATATAGGAAAAGAAGTTGAACTAACTCATGTTTACCTAAAGAAAATACACAATTTTAGACCCTGGATCAATCAATACTTAATGTCTGTGACCACTGCGGAGTTTAGAATTTTATTTTACCAAATTTGATGATAAACTTTTTCAGTTGTAATTTCATGTTCCTAAAGCACAGTGCTATGAGTTGTCATCATTGATTGATCAGGGATATTAACAAAAGGGTCCCAACCATCAAAAAGATATAAAGAAAAGTCTATTTGTGTTCCTTTGAAAAATTTGAGCGACATTTTTTGTATTTCCATTAGGTAATCAGCAAAAATCTCAAAACATGCAACAAATAAAGGGAAGTGGGAAGGGTTTAGCTTACTTAGTAACTAAATTGGCTTAACACTTAAATTTATTTACAGTTTTCGGTGTAGACCGCAATAAACTCAAGTGCAGAATACTTCAGCTATGCGAGTTAAGTTTAAATAGCTTAGTTCTTGGTGTGTAACCGGCTATTCGCTAGGGAAATCATGTTATTAAGGTTTAAATGCAATTGCCATATGTACTTGATCATTTCGCCAATTATTATTAGTTTAGCATGTGAATGTGTTATTACAGTGCGTAACGTATATGACCCAAGATTCCAGTGCCGCCAGACCATAGGTACTTATCCTCTGAGAAATAAAATGTTACTCATACTGTTAGACACTCTACCGAAAATTTTACCAACGGAGGTGTAATAATGTTTAATAGTGTTGATTATTATTTAATTAACTAACTTAATTTTAATTAACAATATCGTATATATTGTTAAACATCCAAGAATTACGAGTACACTTTTAACTTTTGCTAACAAAATTTTATAAAGATTGACATAAGTTGATTGTCATTGTTTTACACCTGAAATAATTTGCTGTCAGTGTGTTTATTTTTGGCACAGTCACAGCTTTTCTTTACTTCGGTAACCAGGTTACTTAGTTGTTTTATATCAATTATACAGGTACAAATTTAATTCTCGAGTAAGAAAAGTGACTTCAGCACCTGGTACCTGCTAACGCTACTCAACCCCCTACAATTTGTATCCAGAAATCAGTAAGGTCTGGCGGCCCTTTGGCGGCTGGGATCTTGCTATAATATGTAGTGTAGCTGAAATATAGTTACCGTGCGCGAGCGACACGACGGTCATGGAGACGAGCGCGCCGGAGCCGCGGATGAGCTCCACCACGTGCTCGTGCGACGCCGCGGACACGTCCTCGCCGTTGATCTGGGGGAGGGGGATGTTAGTCAAGAGGAGTAGTTTTTAAGCTTTTCAGTTTTCAATTTAAGAATTTAATGTTTCCCTTTATTGACTTTTAATAATGAGATTATTAATGTGGTATTCTTAACGCTAATTATTCTTGTTTTCACATTAATATTTTAGTAGCAAGTATGTTTCTTTTAACTGTGTCAATATATGAATGTTTGTTATGCAATGTTTACTAACAATTTGGTGACAATATCCGAATTTTGTTTAAGAAAAAACAGTTATTTCCTTTCCAATAAACAAACAAACATGTTTTATGATTACGATTTACCAACGAATAAACATTACTATCGAAATCAAACTGGAACAAAATAAATATGTATTATAGCTCTAAATAACTTTTCGGACGGTATACGTATTCCCAACTATATTTAACGAAAGCATGGTTAACATTATACTAACAATATTAAGTATTTTACTGTGTGAACTGTGTACAACCGTTTTTTCCTCTTAATCTAAGCCTGATATATGTTGCATGTAGTAGTGTATGCATTTGTGTGTGTGTCTGTGTGTGTCGTACTCACCGCGACGAGGAAGTCTCCCTTGCGCAGGCCGGCGCGGTCCGCCACGCCGCCCGCGTCCACGTCGTCCAGGTACTGCAGCGCGGGGCAGCGCTCGGACGGCCGCAGCTCCATGAGCGGAGACGACGCCTTCGCGCCGCGCAGCACGAACCCGAACCCGCGCCGCGCGCGGTGCAGCACCACTGTGCGTGTCTCCATGTTGCCATATCTAAACATCAAACGACATTAAGGCGTTGGGCAAACGTAGATACTTTTTGTTTCTAGTTGCCTATATTGAATACTTTATGATCGGTGATCCCCTTGTGTCTAAAGGAAGCAACTGGACACAAAATACTGGTTACTTCTGCTCAGGGAATGGTTGATTTGATATTGATTATGTGAAAATAAAATATTGACTGGTGTATTGTATCCGACAAATGACGTAAAACTGTCTTCATTTTAGCAAAGGACTTGAGAACACGTAATTCGTACCGGATTATCTGTTCTCGAATATGCTAAAGATGCGTACAACATTTGACAAGGCAATGTACTGTGACAAAACTGAATTGAAGGAAGGCAGTTTGATTGCAGGAAGCACTCTGCGACTACGCCAGTGTGTGTCACGTGAAGTGCAGTTCGCAGTGCATTCCATTGAACTCAACTACGTGTACTTAGGAAAAAGCGATTCGTACATGGCTTTGAAACACACTCGATGACATTTGTATTTTATTTACATTTTATAATAAGTTACACTTAATAGTTAATAACGTCCACTATATGGTTAATGTACAAAATTGGTTAGGTAGGTATATGGTAAGGTACGAGTTTTAATATAAATATATAAAACTTTATGTATATGACAATTTGAATTAATGGGAACGTTATAGATTAACGAATTTCAGTGTAATGTATCAAACATTCAAAACCTACATTTCGATTTTTGTAAAAAATCTTTGAAGTACGTTTGAAAAACATATCGATTTAAAACCGAGGTCACTGTTGAAGACACGTTTATAAATATCTTTCGGGATACACATTGGTTAAGGACTGAAATACGACTAACAATTCTTCCATATGTAATAAATGTTTATAAACTCCAACAATATTTGTTTACAAACGATACATTATTGTATCAGAACAATTATAATGTCTTTAGCTCGAGCACTGATTGTAAGCTGATAGAAAAAAAATATATGCGGGGCAGATTTTCTTCAAAAACAACACAAATTCATCACGAATATCCGGCTCTACATGACTAAGAAGACTTGAAAGTTGGTAGGCTAGTTCTATTTGGGTAAGGATTACTTAAGAAGAAGTTTTACGAAAATCAGCATTTCGAAGGATTTCTGGTTAACCCGTAAACTTACGTTTTATTTATCCTACGCGCCGTAGTTTTCATTAACTGTAAGCTTGTTATATTTACGTAGGGATAAGCTAAGAATGAGTTTCACAAAATTCAGGATTGCGGAGAATTTCTGTAGGGCAAATTATCGAGTACGAAAGGGTCTGGAAGCAGTTAAAAAATTTAAAAAATTTTTTGTTAAATGTTTTGAATCAGTTAACTCGTAAACTTACGATTTCTTTATCCTAGGCGCCGTAGCACTGTAAGTTTTGCTTAGAGCCATTTCTCTCCGACCGGTCACTCGTGAGTGATGGATCGGCCCCGATGATAGAACCTGAAAATGGTGACAATTTCTTTGTGTATATATAATTTTTATAAATTTTGTATAATAACATATTGAACCTCTTGGTAAAAAGTCTATTGACTGTAGTATAAGTATTTTACGTGGTTGCTAAATATTTTTCTTATATTTTTTTGTGCGAAATTGCGCTATTAACTATAAACAGAAAACACACATTGCAAAGACTAGTCTGTTAAAGTTGTTTTCTAACACGAAAATATTTCTTCAAATCGCGTGGCTAGTTTCACAGAATTCCTCTTACATACACATTAACAAACATATTTACCTGTTTATAATATTAGTATAGATAAAGCTGTGTACACACCTGGTGCAGATGCGCGTTCTGCCGCAGCCGCACCTCCTGCACGCAGTGCGCGGGGAACAGCCCGCTAGCGGCCGACCCGCGCACCGTCCCTTCCAGCAGACCTTCGTCGGTCGCTCCCGTCACTGTCACCGTGGGCATATGACTTTATATTGCTTTATACTTTTTTCAATTTGTGTTTTTGAAGTTAAAGCCGGAAATTAAATAAAATTTTTACTTTTGGAGTTATTAGAGAATTTATTAATTTGCAAATATTAAACGTTTCAGTGTCGTTTGATGGTAAAAATATATTTATGAAATAATATATTGAGTTCACAATAACATTGTTGTACAATAACAATATTACACATTTTCATTAAAATCTATTAAAAAATAAGACGTTTCTAATATATATTAACATAAACAGGAATAAAAAATAGTTTTTTTTTTTTAGTATATATTGTGATTTTTTTTGTTATTTTTGTAAGAACAAACATTGGAAAAGTGTTACATGACTGTTGAGAGCATCGATGTCTGTATTATTTATTTGTTATTCGTATGTTAGTCAAAAATTGCATAGATTAAAAGTGCAAATGATCCTACCTAAATTGGAAATAGGTTTACGTAAAATTGTAATGCATACAATTGATATATGTTTGTTCTATCTCTTTCCGTCAATTTCTGCTAAATAAGAATTATGAACATAAAAATCGTTTTCTTCAACATATATTAAATTTGACCTTAACTTAACTTCGCTTTATTGATATTATTAGTATTTCAGTAAATATTTTTTATTACTCCTATCATTTAAAAGAAAATAAGAACGTTTAGAATTAAAACGGTCTTCTTCAGTACTGATAAATTTTGCCCAAGAGCACACAGTTACCTTCGATGATGTCCCCCTGGTTGAGGCGCAGGTGGCCGGGCGCGGCGGGCTCGCAGGGCGTGAGGCACACGACGGTGGCGGGCGCCTGCAGCGAGCACGTGGTCGTGTCGGACGTGCTCGTGCCCACGCCGCTCGAGTCCGAGATGATGTCGCTAGTGTCGCCCGCGCTCTTATCTGCCGACATCCCCGCGTCAGTTCCACTCACCTCACACCCCCGCTCAGTTCCACCTTCACTTATCGCTTTACTAACGTTCAGTCAGACGCTATGTCGAATCGGATTACTTATTCTAACCCTATGTTTTTAAAATATCCTTAAAGAGCACACATCTAGAGAATCGGATCGCGCAAGGGTCTAAGGATCCCTAAAGGGTAACCAAAGACGTTTGAAAGGAATGAAGCGAACAAGCGGACCGTGGTAACATCTAGATTATTTACATGAACACAGAACATGCAACGATGGTCGTGAGTCGGTGCATGGTGATGGTTGTCGCTCACCAGTGATGATGCTGGCGTCGTCCTCGTGGCTGGGGTGGCTGGCGTCGCTGATGCTGGACGAGGCGGAGGAGAAGGGGCGGTCGAGGCTGCAGGGCGAGTGCGCGGGGTGGCGCAGCAGCGCGTCCAGTTCGGGGATGCGGGTAGAGGAGGCTAGGGACGAGCGGTCGCCCGCCCACCAGCCGCCCCACGCGCCCGAGCGCCGCCTCGGGTTGTAGCGCGGCGGACCGCGGAACGGCACTGCAAGCGTTTCGTTACCAACCGAACAAACAATAAACAAAACGTGCGGAAACCAAAAATAATCATCGGATGTGAACACGAAATAAAAAATAACGTGCCATTAAAATAAATATTAATAAACCAATATGTGTGTGTTACGATAGAATACCTGTATAAATAATTACATATACTGCTTAATTCTACGGTTTGTGTTATACTCGAACTCAAAAGATACTTTATTACCATAGACTTTTATAAGCTAACTCGAATCGTCAATATATAAGTTTGTCATGTCAGTTCCACGTGAAGCTACCACTCGGAATGTGTACTCTACTGAGAAGACCCCACGAGAAACTCAGTATTACTCTTTATAAGATACCCATGTACAATATTGTTGAATACAACTAGTTATCCTGCAAGAATTTTCACGCACTAACATTCCACGCTTCTTAATTATTAATTACCATGTAATAAATAGTAATGCTTTTCATATGAATGAATTTTTAATATAATCTTTAAATTTATGAAGTGACAAACGTAATTTTGTTTTCAGGATTTTTTTATGGAAGCGAATACTTTATCCCATTAATGACATATTAATTTAACACGATAACGAATACAATAAAAAATAACGTGCCATTGAAATAAAAAATAATAAACAAATATAATGTGAGTGTTAGGATATAATACACCTGTATAAATAATTAGATACATATACAACTTAATTCTAGGGTTTGTGTTACGGTTTTATATTATATATGTGTTACGTTTACGCTGTATTATTTAGTATACAACCATCACCATTATGATATAAAGCAATGGAATAGAAATAATAATAGTTTGATATAGATAGTATGGATGGTCTCATGCAATAGTTAACATTAAGTCAGCTATGCTAAATATAATATAAGAAATTAAAAATACACACTATACTATATAAAAGCCGTGTTCTTATATTTAGATGTATGGTATCGTTTTAGTCACTATATTGATATGTACATCTGCGTCAAATATGAATATGGAATAATTTTGGTAGCTGAAAAGTGTCAAGGAGTAAAATTCCAAAGCATATTTGGCGCAGATTATAAAAAAAATTGCAAATAGTCCCATCCAATATGATATTGTTATAAAGCAGCAGCCACAGCCATGCACAGATTATTAAAATTTCCTACTCACCAACTTCTTCCGATTTGTAGTTCTTTATCACCTCTGCCAATTCTAAATTTCCAGCTATAACTGCGACCTGTAAATTTATGAATAAATTTTTAAGCAAACTCGTTAACATCAAATAAAAATATCTCTGTAATTAAAAATTCTAACTGAAAAAATCTTTTATATACATGGTGCCAACTGGGTATGTGCTTGACATTTTGTCTGCGTTAGCAGAATCGTTTTTTAAAAGTAAAAAAACTGATGTATTTTTTTATTATTTTTTAATTTAAACGTTGAATCTTTTAGGTTCGTGTAGATATAAAATTCAATTTTTTTAATATAAATATCAATTCTGGTAATTCTGGTAAAGTGTCCAACACATGTCCAGTTGACACCCTGTATAGGAATAGTTTATACAACAATGAATCTTAAAACGGCTAAATATTGATATAACTTAACCTATAAAATAGTAGTTACTAAACCTTACATTCATTATGATAATAAAGTATGACGCTTATGGTCGTAAAAGTGCTACAGTAATGAAGGTAATGATTAAATATTCATTTATGTAAGTGACGTCAATTAACGTCGTCTTTAACGCTACTCATAATATTTAATAATAATATATTTGTTTGTATAGTAATTTTATAAACGTGGACAACTGATTTAGACACGCGCATACTTTATATTGACATTATTATCGTTTTCACAAATTATATTTTATGCTATAGATATGGTACGTTCATACAACTTCACGTTCAAAATCTGTGCCCATTATTAACTTTCACAAGATCGTCATTTGTCTTGGTGAATGTAATATATTAAAATGAAGAAAGTGTATCAGAAGGCAGCACTGTGTCTGTTTATGGTTGAGGGAAAAACAGAAGAAACGTGGGATGTTTTTACTTTTTAGTTAAAAAACTAGTCAAGTGCGAGTAGGACTCGCGCACCGAGGGTTCCGTACAAACTTATAGAAATCTATATAAGACTAACCCATCTACGCCATTTGTGGTCTTCATCATCAGTTCCAACATAAGTTACTATCAAAAATACCTAAATCATCTGATCCTGACCTGAAGACAATGGGACCACCTTGGAAGTATACCTTTTCAAACAAAAAAAAATTTGAAAATCGGTACCCAAATGGCGGCGTAATCGGCGAACAAACATAAAAAAAAAATTGAAAACACTCCTTTTTAGAAGTCGCTTAAATATATTCAAATATTATGTAAATATGGATCTCGTCCCAAAAACTATTTTGAAACTACTTAGGACCACTTTAATTTAAAACACGATCATGGATGCAATCCATGGAAACACAAAATTTTATTTTAAGTACTAATACACCTTATACTTTCAAAAAAAAAAAGTTATAGCGCGATTCAGGATACACCTAGCGCCATCTCTTAACAATTTCAATGAACTAACTTGTTGACTTTGACATTAACAACATAATTATATTATATTTTAATCTCGTATTATTTTTATTTATATTCTACTACACTCCACTACCCCTGCACTACGTTCGTAAAATATTTAGATTTACATTATCAATCAAAATATCGAAATATATATTAGTGTTGCCAAGACGAAAATAATTAGTCCTTAATTCGAACAAAACTAATTGTTTATTTATAAATAACTAATTATATTACTAATAACCAGAAGACTTATATGTGTAGATAAATAAGTAAATTAAATAACTCGATCTGTTTGAATTTAATTTTAAAATTTTCGTACTAAGTCAATACGAGTACTTAAATCAAATCGCGTGAAGCTCTTATATTGAATGTTAATTACGTAATAACGTTATAAATCGACGATAAAACTTTTAAATGAAAAGTTTATTTTATAATTTTTAGCGCGTTGAAATAATAATTAAAATAAAAATTTTTATTAATCGAGCAGAATTATATCACAGTTAATGTCATAATGTTGTAATAGATGGCATTAGCTGTACGCTGCATCGCGCTATCATTTTGTTAGCTGCGATATATAGATTACATTGCGTTGTTTATAAAGATTTGCTGCTTTTTAATGTTTTCGTATTGATACAAATTTCTTCTCAGTGTTTGTAAAATTGTTTTTTTGACCATGGTCAACTTCTATGTTAATTTGTTACAAGTACATATAATTTTAATTCTATATTTTCCGCTTGATCAATTTACAACTTGATACATTTACGCGTTCCTGAGAAAAAGGTTGAAAGACAGACGTACAGACTGACAGACACACGAACAGAAATTTACAGTTTTCGGATTTATTCCTTTATGTATACTAAAGGACCTCGCTCCTGGCCAAATTTCATAATGCTTGGTCAATGGGAAGTACCCTATAGGTTTTGATTCCCTTGCGAAAACGTTAAAAACGCTATCATACTTAAAATATGTGATATAAATGACCGTATCTTTTGATTGCGTTAACTTAGAAGTTTGATTTTTTCACAGCTCTTAGTAATTATAACTCTGAGTACTTGACGTTGATAAAAATTTGTTACCTTCACGCGTTTCTGAGAAAAAGGTTGAAAGACAAACTTACAAACAGACAAACATACATACAAAAATTTACAGTTTTCAGATTTTTTCCTTTATTTGTACCATAAGATCTTACTTCTTGCCAAATTTCATCGTACTAGGTCAATGGGAAGTACCCTATAGGTTTTGATTCCCTTGCGAAAACGCTAAAATGGTCAAAATATACGACATATTTTCCATTATCTTTTGATTGCCTTGACTTAGAACTTTAATATTTTCACGGCCGCATGTCATCGTAGACTTGAGTATATGATATTAATTTCAACATGATACGTCTATGCATTTCTGAGAAAAACGGGTTGACATCCCGACAGACAGACAGACAGACAGACAGACAGACAGACAGACAGACAGACAGACAGACAGACAGACAGACAGACGGACAACAAAGTGATCCTATAAGGGTTCCGTTTTTCCTTTTAAGGTACGGAACCCTAAAAAAGGAATAAACGTGTTACAAAATATAAGGTGTTTATTGATTAATTACATTTCAGATAATCAAAAATATAACAGTGACCCAAAAATATTCTCGCCAGTCATAGTCAGTTGCTAGGCAACGTCGTCCAAACTGGCCAGCATTCCGGGTGTCAAAATAAATGAGCTTATAATATACAATTGGTTTTCACTTTGAAAACCTTTTATAATATTTGAAAGAAATATAAAAATTACCTGGTACGGTGTCTGATTGGCGAAGTTCAACGATTCCTTGTCACAGCCTCTAAAGAGTAACTGCCTCGCGCAAGAGTCTTGTGCGTTGACAGCGCAAACGTGCAACGGAGTGTTGCCTGACGCGTTGCGTCCGTTCATATCCGCGCCGTAGAATAACAGGTGATCTAAATGTTGGACCAGGCCGTTCCGACACGCCTGGAATTAGGAAATTACTAAATTTAAAATCTTTATTGATAGTAGTTATAACATAGGTGCTAATGTGTCTTCCTCGTCTAGTGGTATGTTCAGAAAAATAATATAAATGATTTAAAACCTGTTTCTGTCTAATGAGTTTTTAGATTAAGAAACGCGAACTAGGACACCAGACATCGAACATGAAGTAAAATCTTTTGTAGATTTATTTAAAATATTATTTTTGTTGTATTTTTCGTTCAATAAAAATTATCTAAAATTATCTAAATATCGATGTACAGTAGTACTCAACACACATCTGTACTAAGATTAATAATAGGTAATAAAATATATTAGTATATAGGTAGAAAATAAGTTTGTATGTCGGAAAAATCTCGGAAACTACTGATTCGATTTGTAAAATTTGATTCATAGGTTTAGTAAGAGCTAAGGTTATTTTTTAGGTGCTTATAGTACGAATTTAATAGCATTTTAAAAAATTACCCTTTTCTTTTAGGTTATCGTATACTTTTACTACCCAGAAGTTAGTTTTTATAAGTAATACTATCTGATGGTACAATAATATACTGTGTTTTTTTTTGTTTTTCAAAAATTTGTATAATTTGTTCGATTCCTGCCTATGAATATTATTTTTTTTAAACTAACGAAGCAGTTTAGTTTGAATCAAAATCAAAATCCAAACAGCCGTATTTAAGCCGTCCAGTAAGTTAAAAAACTCATCATGCATAATCGATGTACGATGTTAGAAAATAGTGAAAAAAATCTTTATACCTGGTGCACTTCCAGCCATCCTTGTAAGTCAGTAGCTCCAATCGTCGCATGATCGTGCAGTAGCGTCTCACACAACAACGGGTCGGTTTTGTTCGTAACTGATAGGTATAAGGGCGTTAATCCTTTGCCATCTTTGTAATTTGGTGACGCTCCGAGTTCCAACAAGGTCTTTACGGCTTCTAAGGAGTTCTTTTCGACTGCTCGGTGCATCGCCGTGCTGCCATCTTTAGTCCTATAGTCGAGTAGCGCTCCGCCGTTAACGAGAGCAATTAGTACTTTACCGGGTGATTTTAGGCCAGCCGCTATTGTGAGTGGTGATTCTGTGAATGCAATAATAAATTAATGCACAAATGTTTTACTAAACGTTTCATACATATTAATTGGATATATATTTGCGTTTAAATAATTAACAAGCTTTATTTCAGGCAAAATATGATCGTTATCGGTCTATTCAAACGGTTTTTATATTTACATGGTCATGAATAGTGATTTCAATTTGCATAGTAATTGCAAATTATAAATCGGTACGGAGATTTTTTTTTATTTTACAGATAATTATTCATGTTCTAATTTAGTACGTTAAATATGAGACTTTTGTATCCTACTATTATTAGCAATGCATTTTTTATGTTATTAAAAAACGTGAGGTTCGTAAAAATAATCCAAGTGTCAACTATTGATAAATTACTTTCTCTAGCAAATTGCATACCTACACGACAGTTTTTATTTTGACTATATTTAATTAGTCATGAATTTATTAATAACTGAAGAAAATTGAACTTAGAAGAGAAAATATCTATTACATTAGCTATAATGAAACTTAATATAACGAAAAATATAGTCGACCTCAAGAATATCGTTTAATATCGCGTTAACACACGTATTGTGTATCATAATCAATTAGTTTCACTTGCTTTCAAGGTTGGAATATTTACCGCGGATTATCCACGCCGGATTAGAACGGTATAGAAAACAATAGAAACCGATAATGCTTTGCAAGAAACCATTATCTATTGAGACTGAATAATATTGTACATTTTTCATACAAGTCTACATTTTTCTCCTACCTAATATTTTACCTAGCTATACAAGAAGTCTAATTAAATTTATTATTTTAATAATAAAATTTATTTTTTAAATTTTATTATTAAAAAAAAAAAAATATTCTTTATATTTATTATTTTAGTCCGGGTTTTGATAGGTTTATTGATTTTTACAGACCTCTGCAACATCTGGCCATGAAGACACGACATCTTACCGAGTAAAAACACGCCAATTTATAACACAGTAACGAAGTCAAATCAACATTCCCCCCTTTTATTTCATCTAACAGAGGCATACAGAAACACAAAACTCAAAATGTATACTTTTAGGTAGATTGGTTAAACAAACTCTTTAACGTGATAAGTGTCATGGAGAATCAGGGTTCTGAATGGACGGCGGAAGTTATTGAGGCGGGGTTCGCAACAGTCGTGACTAGAGTTCGTAACTGCAGGTGTATCGTGCATTTACGACGAGATTTCATCTGAACTTTGAAATCTATTTTTATAATCTTATTGCTCGAAAAATAAATAAAGAATTATCTATGTGGATATAGATCTGGACGTCGATATTGGAATCATTCAAAAATTTGACGGAAATTTTGGGAATATCCCACGGGCACGGGTTTTTGGAACCGATTAAATAAATGTTTTGTTAATATAGGAGTAGGTTAAAATTATGTTATAAATATCCTTTTCACTTTTAATTTGATTGGGTAAATGATTATAGAATGAATAATATTCTATGTGTACTAAAAACCATAATTTTTAAGTTGATGCGGAGTAATCAGCCGAATTTCAATTAATTTCCTCGTCCTAAACAAACTGTTTCATTTAAATAAATAATTTTGAATATAAATATAAGTGAAGCCAATTTATTATGATTATTATCTATATAATTCATAGCAAAGGAAACATTTTCATTTCCGTAACAAGAGAAGAGGTGCTTGCTCAGTGTCATTGATTATTTATGATTCCTAGAAGTAGCGATTTAATTATTCCATAAAAGAACATAGTAATTAATGCAATCATATTCAACAAAGTAAGCGCTAAGTCTGTAATAGCTATACGATTTTGTCATATATTTATTTCGTTTGATTGTCTAAAAGAATTGAGGAAGTTATATTGTGACGTTTTAACGAATTTCGAATGAACAGCATATGATTGCGACTGCGAATTTTGTGACCTTATTGTTTTCGATAATATTATCAGCATAGTAACACTAAATTTAATACACAGTACTTGTCGCACGTGTCAATATAAATATATAAGTTCGACACGTCGCGCGTCGCCAGGAATATTAAAACCTACATTAATGATGAACGCGAACGAATCCGCAAACAACAGCTGGTTTATATATAAATGTTGTTATGTCTCACCGCCAGTGTCTTGACAATGAAAATTGGGGTCGAGTCCTTTAGCGCATGCCTTCGTGATTTTGTCTATCTGTCCGTGGGTAACGTGTTCCAAAAAGCGACGAAGGTTCGCTCGTGAGTGCAGGGCCTTCAGGGTCTTTTCATCCAATTTCAGCATTTTGTATACCCGCCTTTTGTATTTCAACTGGAAAATTATAATAAATTAAATGTAATAAAAACATGATATATTTGAATTTTTAAAAATATTTAGAAATATTTAGATAGAAAATAAGATTGGACAAGTCTCTTAATAACAGATATTTAACCGTAATTATTACAATACATATTTGTAAAATTGTTTCAATAACTATCTGTAACATATTTTAGTTGCTATTCTCAAGAATATTAAGCATAAGAATAAGCAAAGCATACAATTGTATTCTACACTTTTAGAATACAATCTGTTTTCCTAATTATACCAGCTGTATCAAATGGATTACAAATATAAAAGGTCTGGTCTCTCACCTCCAGATATCCAACGGGCCCGTTAAAAGGGTAGTCACCGAGACGCCGCTCCTCATCCAGAAACTTGCCGGCTTTGCCGTTGACCGGCGGACAGAACAAACCATAGTTGAAGCTCTCTTTCAATTCCTGCAACAACAAATGAATAACTTAATTAAAAGTGAAGTTTAAACTTGATAGGTTCGTTTGCTCTTTTCCTTATATTAATCATTTATATTCTTTCAAATAAAAAAATCTTATTTATTTAGGCACACTCCGTATTATAAAAAAGTACAATTAACAACGGTTTTATGTAAAATCTAAAGTATAAGATCTCAAAGCGATTTGTTAGGTAACATTAACTGATTTTGTAATTTTCTTTTTAATAATTATTATAAAATGATAAGTTGAATTTATCTACATCGATAACGCATTTCAAAATTCAATAACGAGAATTTCGCTGTGATTTCACATAATTCATGTTGATTTTTAATAATATATAATTTACATTAATTTCTTTCTTACTGATTTTTTAAAAAATTGGATTCTTTAGTATTTGTTTTCACGCAAAATAGTTATGTCAGCAAGTTATTAATCTAGATTACGCCTTACAAGAAGTTAACACGCCACTAAGCAAGCGTTTTCATCCATAAATCTTTTGGGTAATCGTTAACCAATTAAAAGTACAGTCGTGCAGGAAAAGCATTCAATTTAAACAAAATTAATGAAAAATAACTACATATTTGTAATTTGTATATTCGTCAATGTAAGCAAATTAACACAATATTGTATAATAAAATATTTTTGTAAACGAACCATTTTGTTAAATTAACTTAATTTTATAACGAATAAAATATAGTCCTAAATATAATTTTCAACATATTTGTATCATCATAGAACATTAAAAACGTAACTTCAGAACTCCTAATTCGATTTATACGTATTTGTATTTACAAAGTCTGTAAGTAAACTCGACAATAATTTATTTGTGCCAACAAAACGATTAATTGATCCGATTTAAATAATTGCTAGAGACAAGTAGCAGGCTGTGATTTAACGAACCGAGAATCGAGATCGATTTGCGATTCGATTGATGATCGCGAGACGAGCATCGGAATCGAATGCTGCAATCAATGCAACATTTCTGGCGAATTGTTTGTTTTGAATAGGGTTGACATCATATATTTAAATACCTCGTAGACGAAAAACTTTAAATCTTGGGGCGAAATCAATTTTCACGTACATAACTATACGAATACAATTTCAATTGTATTTAAGCTATTAAAACTTTTTTTTATTTAACAGAAATAAGTTAAAAGCATAAAACAAATTTAATAATTTGTATATGTAATAATTTGTGTATGTAGTATGCAAATTCGTTATCGCTTATAGTGATCTCTTCAAACTTGTATTAAATTTAGTTTTAGAAGGACAAAATTTCGTGTAGCGCGTAATCACTAACTTATTAAAGTTACGTTCTAATACTTAGATTATGTATATTAAGGTTTAGAATTATTATTTATTTTGAGGAATGTTGGATGCACTTGGCTAGAAGGCTGCCTGCATGACGACGAAGATGGGTGGCATCTAACTCCGGTTCCAGTGCAGATAATAAACGACTGACCACTAAAGATTTATGACTAGAAATTAGAGCTTTATTATGTGGTTATTAATTAGGCTATTTCAGCGTACGCGTTTTAAGATAACACTGTGACAACAACATAAAATTTAACGGTATTCAAGCAGTAATTTATTGGTTAAAGCTAGTAAACTGTTGTTAACAAGATATAATAAATGTGCTTCTGTTTTTGTACCCTAAACTGCGTAGCCCGCTTTGCATTAATTAGCATCGATAGTAGGCGTGTTGTAATTTTACAAATTATCAAATTACTGGGTTCAAATGCAATTTTACTACAATTTGACATTAATTTATTTAGCATGCAGTGAATTGCTTTTGGTTACTTACTTGTTATTGAAAGTTATAAACTAAGTAAAATACTATCTAAAAAATATTTCCAATTTTTATATTTACTAATGGTCATATACACTATGTTTTGTAAGAAATTATATAACAAAGTATACAATATTATCTTCATTACTAAGTATATAAATAAGAAAAAATCACTCTGTTACGATTTTGTGGATGCTTTTATATCAGATAGGTATATAAAATTTTATAACACTTTCGTTGACGTCTGTACAACGCCATTACGTGCATAGAACAAGTCTTAAGCCACTGTTTATTTTATAATGGAGCAAACAGCGAGATTAACAGCTATGATATATAGCAGAGGCAACTAACAACTCTGTTCACTGGAGTTATTATAGTAGGAAGCGACGAAGTGATAAAGGGATCTCGCGGTTTCAAGACATGGTCTTAGTATAGTGAGAAGGAATACATGCTTCATCTTGCGTACAATATGTAATTACAGTGAAGTTTACCGATTTGCATTTCACACTTATTCATTATTAGCTATGGTACGGTTCAGGTGTGATTTTTCAAGATTTGCTAGAAATATGATATTTATTATGTGGTATATAATACAATTATAGAATTCATCATTACTTAAAAGCAATTTCAGCCTTTTAAAATTTGAAATTTAAAACGCTGATTTTAACTTTAATTATTACTTTCGAGAAAGTCTCACAAATTATTTGTGTTTGTAAATTATTACCAATTGGGAATACTTATTATATTTACGATTTAATTCCTCATAGGGAAGTGATAAGTAATGAATTTAAATTATTATTTGAGATTTACCTAACATTAGTTTCAATACTAAATTTTGTTTATTGTATTGTAGATGGAGTAGACATGGGTCGTTGAAGTGAAAGATAGCTGGCTCGCTATGAAATATGGCGTTTCATAGCGAGAAATTGTTTTCAATAAGTGTAGTGCGTAGAAAGGTTTTTGCGATGCCCGTAAAAGGGCGAGTTGGACCACGCACCATGTTCGGTATTTCCGCGTGTTTTTGTCGTTTGTTCTGCGTCATGCTTTATGATCATTGGACCAGATAAATTAGTTCTTCCGAATATGTAGGAGATTTATATTTTACTATATCACTTCGTGGCTCTATTTGTTGTAATATATTTGTGTTTCGTGTCTTTGGAACGTTTCTTATTAGGGTTCTTATATAAGACTTTCCTATATTTTATTCATTGCTTTTATTCGCGGATTCACTCGTATTAGTGTAGATAATATGAGCAACCAAGAATAATGTAACGTAACATTTCAAATTGTACCATATTTATTAAAATAGTTTCAGTAGTTCTGGAATTTATTTCGCATATAAAAGATTCGTTCTCTGTTTATTATATTAATATAGATACTATATAAACCAGTAGTTCTTAACCGGTTGTTTGCCGATAACTTATGCTCTTTCTTGTCTTTTTCTATCAAAATAATAGCTTTTTGTTGTATGCAATTGTGTAATGTTTATATATTTTTTGTAAGTGGGTATAGTTTACTTGTAAACAGTTGCCTATGGTAAAGCAAAAATTGCCTCAAATGGTCCCTCATCACTAAAAGGTTAAGGCCTAGGCAATATATACTTACTTTGTGCCTTTATTTGTTGCAATATAGTTCTGTGTTTCGTGTCCTTGGAATGTTTCGAATTAGGTTCTTATGTAAGTAAGTTTCCTTTATTTTATTATTTCGTAAGTAGGCTAATGATGTGTGCTTATAGGTTTATACAATAATGTGGTGTGCTTCTTTCGATTGTAATTTTTCAGTTTAATATCATATTAAATGACTTCTAAAACATATATTAAAATATATTATATTTATACTTGGTTCGGTTCTGTTATATTGCGCTATAGGAGGTATTTTCATTTATCAATTTATTAATATACAATAGAATATAACCGTTGGTAAGTTAGTATCAAAGCAGCAATTAAATGTGGTAAAGTGAATTTGGGTGTACATAAAATCATGAGACATGCAAATTTGAATTTAAAGAAGCTATGAACTTTTGTTATATATTTTTATTTAATTTTGATGTCATCTTTTTTCTCTGCTCGACTGAACCATAAGGGACGGAAGCGAATTTTGCGCGCGCATATGAACATTCATATGTATGTTCATTCCATTGTGATTTCATATAGCCAAAACATCGATTTTGAATTGAGAGGACTTCTTATGAGACAGTGTGGTTTAAAATATTTTAAATTATTTAACTATGCTTTTGGCACTTGTTACGCGTATAAAAGTATAAATTAAATTAAAAAAAAACACAGACAGAGATAGTTTCATTTTGATAATGCTATATTTAGTAGCGACACGCCCCGGCGTCGCACGGGTACAATGTAGTTTCTTACACCACATTAAAAATCTTTTAAAATCTCAGCTCGTCTCTACTATATATTGCATGTATCATACATACACTCTTGAAACATTCAGTTTATTATGAAAACTGTACCCGTTGCGTAGTTTAAAAGATCTAAACCTATAGACGACGGGAACCGATTTTGTTTTATACTATGTAATGATTTAGGATTTTTTTAAATTTATTATCCAAAAAAATACATTATTAGTTAAAAAAAATTAATCCAAGGTACATGCCACATAAGTAAGTGGAATTATCTGCTAGTGAACTAGGCGAAACCGTGTTTCAGCTAACAGCGCCGAGTCCTATCGGAAAAATATTCTAAAAAAATATTAATATAATCAATAAGCAAGCATGAATCTTAACTATATTTAGTACACATTATAATCTTAGCTCTAAATAGACGACTATTAATAGCACGTCATCTGATATTCCACAGTAGGCTCCATCTGTAACAGCGTTATCGTGGGCGTGTCGTGGAGATAATTAAATAGCGAAGTTTGCATACAATGGACGTGACGTCGCCAGCTTCCATGTCACTGGGTCACTGGATTGATATCTCCTCTCTGGAAGTACATTCAGTATGTACCAATGTCGATTATTAGCAGTTCTTTTATAACTAGCGTCCCCGCGACTTTGTCTGCGAAGGAAATTTCATTCCCTCTCCGTGTTATTTTCGCGAAAAAAACCGAGTCCTGTTCTTCTTCAAAGGTTAATTTTTATTAAGAAGGTGGTTTTACTGTCGTATTAATAATATTAGTATGGCCTATAGCCATGAAAGTGTAAAATGCTTACTTTCATATTACTTTTATTTCGTTTCAAATATGATAAAACGTTCCAATATTTATGTTTGTCGAAAGAATAGAGCTGGCGTATTTGAAATAGCGGGGAAGCGATCAATTTATACCGAGCATGGTTCAGTAATTGATGTGCGGCCGGCGCGGAGTTGACGGCGGCGGACAAACTGCTGCCGCGTTTGAACCGCTCGCTGGGCGAGTGTAATTAAAAATGTTTAATTTTTAATCTGTTATGTTTTTTTTATTTGGATATTTACGTTTCTGTTTCTATGAAACAATACAATGATGTTAGGCAAAGAAATTAATTGATAAGATTTTGAGTTTTAAGAGATAAACATAGTATCCAGTGATATTAGAATACACAAGAAATATAAAGACACAGTTAATATCTAGACCGTAGGAAACATTGCAATTACAAATATTTATGAATGGTATCGAAATTACGAAATCTTAACGCAAAGATGAATTGTAGATGATGACTATGACCATGCCGTATTTTTCAGTATCTATTTGATCCCGGTTATGTATTAAATAATATAATTTATATTTGCATCGCTAAATCATTTTTGTTAAGTAAAGTTACGAAAAAAAATTAATTATTTCAAAGCATATTGTTTATATACCTAAATTATATCAAAGTATTGAATACAAAATGAAAAACGAAATAAAAATATATTTTTATCAACTATCAATTGATTTTGTAGATGATTCAATTGTAGATGTCAAATAATTTACATTAGAAAGACATTATAGATGACATGTTTCGATAAAAACTGTCAGATAGTAAACTACATACTAAGTCATTAGTTATTACATTTAATAACTATAGTAGATTATGATAATAAAAGATTAACTTTTTTTATAAAATTAAAAAACGAAAAATAAATATTTTGTATAAAATTTTGAAGCCAAGTAAAACATTCGAAGTCGGCTCTAAGTAAAATCTCTTAAGTGTTATTTACTGGCACCGACTTTAAAAATTTGCTGTAGAAAATATTAATTTTTCGATTTTTAATTTACATATTTCGTTATCAGTCAAATCCATGGCAGTTTATTGGTTAAAAAAAGTTTTATAAAAAATGTATGTAAAAAAACTTATTGAGGTCACCTAAATATGAAGTAAACGCAGCATATTTCTCAAGTAGGACAGCGGTCAGCTGATCTATTGGTTTTGTCACATTCATGTCAGACTTAAGACGAGAACGAGTTTCGCAATATTTAAAAAAAGATATTTGATAAAAAAAAAGAAAAAAATTATAGCATTTGTTAGTATCTTAAAAGTGTGCTTACAAAATCGATAATATCACAGCTCTTATCGACATTACTTTTGACACATATTTGATTTTATTTCGCAAACATTACACGATAAAAAAACTTATCTCAGAAACGAGTTAGCAATATTCACCATAATAAGTTTTTTGTGTCTTCATATTTGTTTAAAAATGTAGTTTTATTAGAGTTTTAGCTTATCGAGCTATACTCTATGCACAAAAAATTTTGAAAGCCTCAAAACATTCTCATACTTGGCAAATAATGATAAGTCTTTCTAGTGAAAGCGGAACGTGAATCATGTATCGAAAAATTTAGTGTCATGCGTGACTCGATTTGACGTATGTACTGAATTAAGTAACCCATACACTCCGTATACTGATCGTAACTTTATTGTTTTTGTTGTATATGTTTTAAAAGGTCGATCCTGATTTTAACTGCACTTATGTTTTCCTAATTATAAAGGGATGTTTTTTCGCTAGTAACTTAACCACCCTTGTCAACCAGCCAAAAAAAAGTGCAGATTCGATAGCTACCAAACTTCACAGGATCAACAAAATTAAAATCAAAATCAAAAAATACTTTATTCAAGTAGGCTTTTAAAAGCACTATTGAATCGTCAAAATAAACAAAAAGTACTTAAATTAAGGAAAAGCTACCACCGGTTTGGAATGTAGATTCTACTGAGAAGAACCGGCAAGAAACTCGATAGGTACTCTTTTAAAATTGTGTTATTAAGTATATACGAGTACATTTTAAAAATTACAAATGTTTATATTAAACATCCTGTATGAAATTCATCTATACTAAATCGATGCATTATCATCATGTATATAATCTTGTACAGAATAATATGCTTTAGCTATTAAAGAATTTTTAATATACAATTTAAACTTATTGATTGACAACTGCAAAAATTTCTTTGGTATTTTGTTATAAAAACGGACACCTTGCCCCAGAAAGGAAACATTTACTTTGCGAAGTCGAATCCGATGGGATCATCTGAAAATTGCTTAAAACTTTAATCAAAATCGCTACAATTATTTTGGATGCACAGGGACTATACAAACATCGATTTTTATATATACATATAATCTTCCTTAATATATAACGTAAAATGAATATATAAATAGCACACATCGGACCCAAGATCAGCGAGTATAAGGATAGTATAGATAAAGATTGCACTATACTCTAAAAGCTTTTAAAGAATGTTGAAGCGACGATACATAAACTTACTCTGATTTTGCTACCTTGAATTAATTATCCCGAACAAAGTTCAAAGGTAAAGGGCGATAATTTGTTCAAAACTTCCACCTTGGTGTAAGAGATTAATAAAACTCTCCCGTCTCCGTGGAATGTTTTGTTGATAATTAATCTTCCATCTTCGATGTTAGGTGGCTTTAAAGTTATTATTCGTTATTACACAATTTAGCTTTAGATTAAATAAACAATAATGGATCTTTTCTTAGCTCGTTACGTATTTTCCGTAAGACGACATTTATCCATATTGATATATTGGTTCCTATATATATTACAAGCACACAAAACAAGTACTTATAAAAAATATTGCTCGTTCAATACTCTTTGGATTACTCGACGTTCAAGCACTCGTACCAGTGCTCGCCCAGTTTAAATGGACATTTTTGTATCAGTTAAACGTTTCTACATACGACTAGCTACTCGCCGATACTCGTTAGTATCGGCCCATTCTCTGACCGATATTTTAAACAAATTGTTAACAAGCCAACGCTAGCGTGTGTCGTGCGGTATTTCAAAGGGATAATAAGCGTACATATCAAAGTTGTCGCTCCGAATGCAAAGACCGCGGAAAGATAAATACTTCGAGATGCATCCACTTGTTCATTTCGCTAGTTGGTAATTAGGCCATTCTTTTAAATTTCGCGTACTCGCGTTCTGGGTGAATTCTTTTTTGAGGAGAGCTTAATTAGATGGCAGTCAGCCAAAATATGTCCTAGATTTTCGTTTAATTCACTACGTAAGCGTTTTTAGATAGATTTCTCTGTAAATCTACCGAGTTTTAAAGGAAGTTTACGAAAATACGAACCGAATTTTACATTATGGCAGTGATTCCCAATTTGTTTCTCCTATGTATTACTTTTGAAAAGACACTAATCAAAAACTTATTGCAGGTATGATAATAAAGAATCTGTTTTATCTGTGTTGTAACATTTGATGCATCTTAGCGTACCCCTACCTGGAAACTACTACATTAGGGCATTAATTAATAATGCATGGGTATTTGATTTCTATAGAGGGTAGTTAGTAGTAATACCCGAAGGACTGGTCAGTGCGGAAATGTACGGATGAGATAAGTACTCTGGTCGCTTAATGATTGACAGGACCAGTCGTTATCACATCCCATGTCTATATGTGACTATTGGAAGGATGCAACCAATTAAACTAATTTGCAGATTAAGAAAAAGTTCAGTTATTTATAAATTACCTATGAATGTAAAAGTAATCATTCTTGTTTTAGTATACGTAATAGCGTCCGTGTAAAATAAAAAGAAATCTTTGAACTTAAAAATGATCTCATAAATAAAGAAAATTAAGGGTTCATTTACAATCAATGTTGATAATATGTTACATACTAGCTGCTGCTATTAGCTTAGCTAGACATGTTGATAAAAATACCTTATGTCACTGTTACAAGCTATATTACTGTTCTACTTCATCAAAATCTGTTCAGTAGTCACGAAAGAGGAGAGAAAAACATCCATCCATCCATCCATCCACACAAACTTTTGCATTATATACTCAACTTCTAGGTTGTCTCAATACATTTTACCTATCTTGAGGTTGTTAAAAAAAATAACAAAAAAATCCCGCTAAGTTTCTTTTGCAGTTTGTTCGCAGGTCTAAGGTTATACTTTTCCGAAACCGTGATAGATTCATTTTCTTGACTTTCGACTTAATAAAATTTGATTTTGATTTTTGACTCGTACAATAATAATAATAGTAGTTAAGATAGTGATGAATTTAATCGGACTTAATCTTAAAATCATGTAATTAAAAAACGAAATACGATTATCCCATACCATATTAAAATTATGCCCTAATTACATAACGCGAACACGATTCCAATCGATATTGATAAAAATCGATATCTACGCTCAACATCCGATCGGCACTCAGTTACAGTTACACGATTGATAACACGGCATACCACGGCATTACCAGACCATACTCGGTTACAACAAAAGGCAAGAATTTCTCCGCAAATAATAACGGGAACTGCCCCGGATTCAATGTTAACAAAACTTATGTGCCTCGTATCGCTCTCGTGCTCTTGTTTCGTACATTGCTATTTACTTATGCCTAAAAGTTGCTGGAGCTAGTTTGTTGCCTCAGAGCTCTTTAATAACGACTGTTTTGTAAGATGTTATAGTCGTTTTATTGAGTTTCTTACGTAGGTAATTTTTTTTTTGGTTGTGGAAATTTCTATTTTATTTTTTAGCTAATAATTTAATGGCTACATCAGTGCAGGTTTTGTACTACCATTATTTAAATATTCAATTTATACTTAAAAGTAATTTATGCCCTTTAGGGCTCACGTTATTTCGGAACTAAATTGCATTAAAATCGTTTCAGTAGTATTAGTACCTACTGTGAAAATATAACAGAGTTCTAACTACTATACTTTAATTTCTAATTTTCTTTTACTTAGAAATACATTAAGATAAAATATTTTGATAACATTACCTAGAACCATTTCGAAATCTCTCACAAGAATTGACGTGGCTATCTTTCTTCATTTTAGTAATGTGGGTTTCCTTTACTAATAAGGAAATCCGTTATTGAATATGTAAAATTTAAGTACAATCTAGATCAAGTAATAAATTAAACGTTAACAAGTATGTAAATAAATATTTAGTAACAATTTCTCGTTAAAGCAAAACAGCCATATTTGTCAAATGTCAAGGCAACCATATTGTTATGGCCTGATGTATAATTGACTCAATTGTTTATGGAAGATTTAAATAAAGTTTTGGTATTACACTTTTATGATTGATTACTAAAATGTTATAAGTATTAAAACACGTAATACATAAAAAAGTTATTTGCTTAAGAAACTTATACTGCCTTACTACAAAAGATTTAAACAGACGTTAAACGTGTGTTTAAAATAAACCGTACTACGAATCCGCGTCTAGGCACAGTTTTGAGTTAAACATGTTTTAGATATAGATTAACATACGTTTTAAGTGAGTTTAATAGATGTCTAAAGCCCATTTCAGCTGTCAAATGTAACGTATAACATTTTATCAAAAAGTTTTTTTTTATGAGTTTATTCGCTGTTAAGCAATTTAGATAATATTTTAAGCAATATTTAATTTTTAAACACTGTTTTGCTAGACACGTGTTCAACATGGTTTTAATGCGTCTTTTGTATGACAGATAGTGTTTATTTGATTGTTAGGCGAGAATTACATTTAGTTTTGCTCTCAGACTTTCATAAAGATTTACATAAGCTGTTTGTAATTGCTTTACACCTGAAAGAATTAACGCTCAGGGCGCTATTTTTGCAAGTCACAGCCTTCGTAAGGTAAGTAATTATTACTGTTATAGAGTTGTTTATATCAATTACGATAATAAAATTACCAAATATAATTCACGCCTTAGGTATCATTTAAATTTATAGTCTTGTAATACGAGTACTATTAAATATTCTGTATAATGATTCACATTATATAGTTTTAGATACGGATCTGTGGTTAGTTTTTTCAATAGGATTTTTAGTTGAGGTAAGCTGGATATGAAAGGCTGGATATGAAAAGCATGAGTATGAGGATATGAGCTGTGGCTCAGTTTGGAAGAGGCCTATGTCCAGTAGTGGACTATGATAGGCTGATAGATAGATAGATTGAGTATGTAATATAGACATCCTCCTATCGTACGCATTCAATTCGCACGTAGCACCTCTATTATAATTTCTATTCTTAGTCATCATTAACAGAGTTATTAATTAATTTCATCCGAACCGGCGCATCCGGAACTTTTAACTGGTTACATAATGTTTCCCAAACGCCAACAGTTTAATGAATATGCAGAGCACAGCAGCGATCAATTAAGAGTACATCACACGTTGCTGCAAATATACCCTCTGCGCTATTATGGGACATACATTTTCTGTCTATTAAATTTCACCCGAATTTTATAAGCTGATAATGGTTGAGCTAATACAAAGCTGTTATGTAAAGAACAACACATTTTCGTATTAACATATTTAGTTTGTTTTTAGTAACCTATCCTTGATTACTCCTAACTATTGATTTTGGTTTCTTAACAAGTATATCTGTTCCTTATTTTCTGTACATTCTGGTCTACTCCAACTCAGGTCTGAGAGATTTCTAAGCACTAATAATGAGCGATTGTTATCTGACCTCTAAACCCTTTGCAGACGCACTAGTTACTAGTTTACTAGTACTCCTAGTAGCAAATTGTATTGGAATAATTTTCCTCCATTTAGTGTTAGTTAATGATTCATAAGAAATCTAAAAACCTGTGTTTATTAACCTTATGAAGAGAAGTTGGAATAGTAGGAAATTGAAATATACATAATATATATACATAGATAGGCTGATAATCACATAATCCTTCTTTGCGCCACGCTGTCGGCTCAGAATAGGCTACGATGTGATATATATGTATTTACATCCAATAGCAATACATCTTAAGCGATAATTGAATACATCTTTTGGAGTGGCAGCTTGATAACATTGGGATCTTTCCAGGAAACTTATTTCGTACTTGTATAATCGTATTTCGGGATAGAATTCTGTGGATTTTTTCCAATCTAATATATTTTTTGGATACAGCAAATACCGTTGGTGTTAAAATGTATATGTTTTTATTTAGAATCAATGGTGAACGAAAGAGGTTCATATAAAAATTTTATCATATCAATTGTTGACGAAATGTGGTCAGTTTTCAGGTTTAGTTGTAGGTTAAGGTGATTACTAAATCATTGCATAGTACAAGTTCAAATATTCCATATTTTTATTTATAATAATTATTATATTTTTATACCTATTAAAATTTATATTGTGAACTTATTTTATTATCAACTTATGTTATTGCAAGTATCAGTATTTAAGATACTAATATACATAAGATCCAGTCATTTGACAAATAACAACAAAATAGGTTAGCTATATTTAAAGATATTGAAAGCAGAACACAATCTCATATTTCATACATTTAACGAATTCCATGAATGGTTATTTGTATGTTAGCACAAACCTTTTGTAATTACTAACATGTAGGGGAAAGTTTCAAAGATGTTTACATTCAAACGCGAAAGCAACAATGAGTTGCGATGTTAATATTAATAACTGTATATTTCTGGAAATTTCTGTTTAATTGCATTCGCTTTCACGTTCAAAATCGATTTTCTTATAAACGAATCACGTTTGAGTTTCAATGGTTTCGATAACATTGATAATACGTTGTACTTGGGGGTAATAGCCACTTAACATTACAATTAAGATGTTTATCTCAAAAATGTGAAATCGTATTATAGTATATTATAGAACATGGCAGGGTAAATTAGCTTATTTAGATTAAGGAATTATTTACTGTTATTACGAGGCCTGGAGAAATTTTGCGGTGTTATATTTTATTTTATGTTTTTTTTTTCTGTACATTTTTTACGAATTTCTTTTTGTTTAGTTTATTCTTGAAAATTTTACATTAAATAAAATAATACTTTTCGTAAAATATCCAATTAGTCTTACGTGGTTTCGATACAAGTAGTTTAACGAAAAAATATGTTTAGAACATTTCAATAAAATAAGTATAGGTTACTAATGTACTCGTTACTAAGTAGGATTTAAGACCCTCTATTATTTAAAAACTTTTTTATTAAAGCCAAAGTCCCATCACAGTTAACATTTAAATTTGACAGGATTCATTATGATTTCGAATTTATTTTTATGACCATAAAAGTTTCCGTTGATTGACGGCACAAAAAGTTGTTTTTGAATAACCCTCATTTAATTGACCAATAGTTGAGATAATATATTATTCTATCCATCATAAATCGCACCGAACGTGGGATGAGTAGAACATGAACATATTATATAGATATTTTTATGATTACGGAGAGTTGCGTCAAAATAAAAAATGAAGAAGTTGCAAAATTATGTTTAGCTAACTTCCAAAAAGAAGGAGGTTTCCAATTCATCGGGCATTTTTTTTATTCGTGTTTGTTCACCAATTTATTCGTCAACAGCTGGACTGATATAGTTAATACATTTATTTATGAAAGACTTCCAGATTGGTCCCATAAAATTATCTTCAAAATCGGTTCAGTAGTTAGGTTTTAAATAACTCAAATTATGAAATTCAATAAAACTAAATTACGTATTTTGATTTTAAAGTCGGTTGTCCTTTTTTTAAAAGTCTCGTTATTAAAAAAGCGAGCGAACAACCAGGCGAGTCATCTATTAAATGGTCACTGATTTCCTCTGAATAAGGTATCACCCCATCACTTGGTTCTACTACAATAAACCAGATTAAAGAAAGCTAATAAATTTCATACATTACACTAGATTCACGTATATAATGTATACGGTATTCTTATTGAACGTAGAGATATGAACATGTCTGGGCGTGAGGATGACGTGGAAATTTGCATAACCTCTGACATTTTCGCTGGAAATCCTACGATATAAGTACCTATACCTTTTGCGTACTTCAACGTTGATTATTCAAACCGAAATTGTTTTACGGGTGTTATTACTTTTCTCGGAAAGGATTTTTTTTTATTCGATACTAATTTTAAGAGGTATTTCATTTTTATATATGGAAAACTAAATAATCGTTAAGTGTTATTACTAAAATAATACAACAACATCTAATATTGGATATATTTTGTCCATTAGAGTATCATCGATCGATCAATATTCATAATTTTCAATTGTAAATTAATATTATTTAAGAGACATATAAACTCTTAATACATTTCTTAGTCTTTCACCTTTGCACATTTCTCGAAAACAACATTTTTTTCCTTGATCATATTTCTTTCTTGCTTACATGGAAAATTAATTAAAAATATACATAGATATATTTCCATTATTTATATCTTTATACTTCGATTCAGAGATTGTCTATATTTCTAACATTTAAAGAAAATAATTCACTAAACTGATGGTTTGAAAAGTCTTTGTGCTATTAACATAAAAAATTTGGTGCTAACATGGTAACATTTAGCAATAAGGTCTATATAATATAATAATAATAAGGTCTATAAGTAACGCAGTAAAAAATCATTAAGTCATTACAATTTTCAGCAGAATTTTAAACTTTTCTGGGACTCGAGGCTATTTTAACATTCCCTGGTTTACTTTTCCGCAAGTTTTAATGAAATGGAACGTACGTTTTCACATCGGTAATTATAAACATGGAGCGAATTGTTAACGGAGTGGGTTGTTGTCTGTAAAGTAAGCTGATTGCATTTTGTTATTATTTTTTTTGGTAAAATTAAATTATAATTAGTAAATACATAATTAGCTGTCTTTCATTACAAATGATTATAATATTCGATATATATATTATAAAATTTTGTGGCTTACAGATAATAAAATATTTGAGCAAAATTGTAGGTATATAATTTTTCCGCACTAACAATATTCGTAATAATTCATCTTTTATTGAACACACATTTTACTTATGTCTATTTTTTTACTTTAATTCATCCAAAAACGATATTATTTTATTCTATGTCAGGACAAAATGTATAATAGGCTGTACCTTCATTGGTTTATGTATTATTAAAATTCGTAGTGGCGAGAACTACATACCAAATTAGTTACAAATACGTTGTAAGTAGTAATGAAAGATGTCGCTGTTAAAATATATACACTGACAGTAAATTGGTTCAGATGTAAAGCAATGAGAAATAACTTATGTAAATCTTAATGAAAGTCTGAGAGCAACACTTATAAGTGTAATTCTCGCCTAAGAAATATTTAACCGATACAATGTGTAAGCGAGAGGACAATACAGGAAAGAGAGCTAGATAATATTTTTTTATTAACTGGACATTGAGTAATGTTTTTTCTACGATTCGAAATCAGTAGGTACGTTTCACATTACAATGGAGATATCGGTACAAATTGAGCAAGATAGTGGGCGTCTTGAGTAAAGGCAGTGGGCCTTTTCATTACCACCATTTCGGCACTGATCTATTAACTGGTCCACCTTATAATAGCGGCGCCTTTGATTATTGCACTCGTAAAGATAATACATTTATAAGTGCTTATGATTAAGCAATGCCTGTTACTGTTTAGGATAAATGATATTTCGAGATACTATGTTGAACTATTTGTAAATTTATTATTATTATTAAATTTTATACATTCGATAAGATAATTTGAACGGTAGTTACAATTAATAAGTTAACTAAAGAATTTCGTAGGATATTAAAATATACTTGACATGATATAATATATAGTAAGTTGTATCGATTATTTAAATATTAACCCATCATGGTAAGATTAATCAAACTATTTTTATAATAATTACACGAACAAAATTCTACGAAAATAAGTCAATTTCAAGATAGGATTAAAAGTTAAATGTATGCCTTCTAATGTTCTTCTCATATTTAAGACTAGCTTTTGCCTGCGACTTCGTACGCGTTTTTGTCGTTTTTCGTAAAAAAAGTAGCGTATGTCCTTCCTGAGGGTTCAGTGGTTTTGATGTGACAGACAGATCGTATTTTGGTAGGGAAATATGATATGTCAATCCACAATATTTGATTTCTATGATTTTTTTATAGAATAGGTAATAATGGTAACTTTTTTAAATTGGGATGAGTGAGAGTCTTATAAACGTAAGAGTAAACAAATACATATAATCAGAATGCTCCGAACTGCTAAGCTATCAGGAGTTACACGTGTTATTGTGAGTCAACCATAAAAGATAGACATATGCTGTTGCGGGATATTTTTTAGAAAATTTTATGTGGACTATTTCTATCATACATGATTTCTATGTAACTTTAACCATTAAGGCTGCATACGCGACGGAAGCTTAAAAATTGGAGTAACGTCTCCCGTTTTCCCAAAGTTTCACTTCACTACTTTGCTCCTATTGATTGTAACGTGATGAAAAGTAAACTATAACCTGCCCAGGAGTATGAAGAATAATTGTACTAAGTTTCGTTAAAATCCGTCGCGTAGTTTTTGTTTCTATAAGGAAGATACATACAGACAGACAGACAGACAAAAATTTTACTGATTGCATTTTTGGCATCAGTATTGATCACTAATCACCCCCTGATAGTTATTTTGAAAATATATTTCATGAACAGAATTGACCTCTCTACAGATTTATTATAAGTATAGATTAAAGATTATTTTATTTTAATGTACATGTACAACCTTACTATGTTAAATACAAAGAACATTTGTTTCTGAGGGCGCGAGCGACCCTTTTAAGTATTGAGGTACCCACTGAAACTTATGTGCGCTGGGAACAATGGAAAAGTTCCTGAATGAGTTTCAAACTTTTTATGCATTTAAATGAAGGTTTAAACGGGATTAAGGTCGCGTGCAATAATGACGATCAAGAGTAATCTGTTTTTAATTAAACATGTACAACCTATCCGCTAACGAACGGTTAATTATAGTTATTTTTTTATCGTTATGACATTGCATTTTTTATCGGTTGCTTTGGAAACCAAAGATTTTTAAATATTTATGCATTCGTTATTGCAATTTTACGTTATAAAGAACACTTTTATAATATTGAAAAACAGGTCGACTAGTTTTATATTATGAAAAATATAATATGATGAGCAGAAAATTTGAAATACTATATTTTACGATATCGTAAGCAGTAAAATTGCAAAACGTTTGAAAAGGTGCGAAGTAAATCCTTAAAAATGTTATAAACCGTACAAGGTGTTTGATGGGTAAATAAAACTGTTTTCCCCGCGGCCTATAACAGCGAAATGGACGGGTGTGTCCAGTAATAAACGATAATCAAACCCCGGGGATCTTCCCGCAAATCAGTAAAAATATATTAAAGCCCTTATTTCACACTACATAAGGTTCAAGCTGCGCGTTCGAGAGTTATCGCATCTGGAAATGGCTTTCTAAGTGGCGAGAATGGGCGGTATATAAAATTTAAGCTACAATTTCTTCCGCTATGCCTCAATAAGAGAACGATCTTTATTTTTATTTTATTAGTTATATGAGATATTCCTTCTTATATTTTAATATCAGAGACTGTTTTGAATATGGAAGATTTCGTATCTAAAATGATTTTCAAACTCATGTTTATGACGTAATTTGATGCTTGAAAAAGAATTGTTGGTGGTGTGTTATGATTTTATTAGAAACAGTTACATAATTCAATTTTTGGTCGTAATCATTATTCAATTTACATTTAATAATAATTTAGACATAATAGTCGCATAGTCTTTTTTTATGATGTTACACTGCTATAAAAATTCAATTATCTAAAAAAACACACACAAGTGAAGTAGAAAATCTTCAGAATAGAAAAATGAGTGCATACTACGCGTCGGAGCAAACACATGGTACCTAGAAAGAGGTAAATGAGGAACATTTTCTCCCAAAAGTCTTTTGCTTCAACAACACCTGGTGCCTCCTAATGTATAAACTCTACACAAACACAACAAAAAATAAAACCGAAACACATTAAAAACAAAAACTAATTTTAAACTTAATGCTCGTTTGTTACAAAGTTGTAAGTCCAAACGTGATAAGGCTTGATATTTGAGCCCCATGTGCCCCAGAAAAATATGTATCAGAGTTTAGCCATCCATGTTGTAAATATTGCAGGTCAAAGGTCTAAGACGAAAAATATGTATGAGATAATCCCTGATATTCGTGCCCCATGTGCCCCAGAAAAAAATAAAGCTACGACCATGTTTCAAATGTAGGTAATGGTAGGTCAAGCATACATTATCAGTAAACAATTATGAAGAGTCAGATCTTTTGGCATATTAATTCATTATATGCCCCATGTTGCGGTTTCTCGTATCTTGGATCTCGACGTTTGCAGGTCATTAACCATATTGGGTGAGACGCAATTTGTTAGGTGTCGAGTTGCCGGAGTTACGTTAATTTGTGAAAGGGTTTAGTTTCTTAAAACTATTTAGGTTTTCGTATTGAGTTAGGTAATTTAGCTTATGTGGTGAACAGCTGATTAATATAGTTTGAATTCTTTCTTTTTTTTATGAACGCGAAAGTTTGTGAGGATGGAAGGATGTTTGTTTCTCTCTAACGCTAAAAGTGCTGAACAGATTTTGATTAAACTTTATATAACAATTATATGGCCTATGCATGAGAATAGCACATACTTTTTATCAACATACATCAGTAAAACCGCGGAAAGAATATTAATAATAAAAATGGGAATATACTCGAAATAGAATAAAGCGCTGCGCTATCAATCAAATTGCTGCATAAATCAAATTCAGTTCAATAAGTTTCAAGATTAAATTGGTTACGTTACGGACTGCAGTAAAAGATACAAAAGAATGTTCCATACAGTCTTTTGTCTTTTTATTAGATTTTTTAAATATATTGTCTAGTTCATATCTATCCTATATTACTATAATAATATATAAAGATAAAATTTGTTTATTAGTTTGTATGTAAGAGGTGTTAGCAATATTAAAAAAATGGCAACTCTAAAAACTTAACAAGTTTGTTTTGATCTGTGATCGCATCAGGATTTTTAATTGTCAACGGCGCCTACACACACTTCGTTTTCGCGGCTGAAATGAAAAACTACAATACGGTTCGACAAAGAAGTTTATTTAACAAATTCAATTATTTGAAGAACAATCTACCCAAGTAAGTCTCAAAATATTTATAACAGAGGTAATCTTTGAAACTATTGAGACGATTTGAAAATTCTTCTTGTTGGATAATCGCTTACTGTGGACGGTTATAACTTATATTATATCACGCTACGACTCATAGGAGCGAAGCAGTAACCATAAACGCGAGAGAAACCGCGAGGGGCAGCTAGTTACCTACTTATAAAGTCGTGTGTTTGAGCAACAATTCAAATAAGTATTTGAGCAACAATTCAAATAAGTATATGAGTGTGTGTTTTGTTACTTCTTTATGTTGTAACAATGGTTTTAAGTTAAAATGGAAATTGACTTAGTCTATAATATTCTTAACATAAAATTTACGTTTTATGACGCGAATTACATCGCGTGGCACTAATAGTTACAATAACTTAAAAATAACATAATAAATTATAGGTTATTGTAAAATATTCATAGAGGTATATAGGAGTCGACGTCAGTTAACTTGACTTCAAAAAAGAGGTTCTGTATTCGGCTATATATACATATATGTAATTTTAATAAATATTCTCATCATACCATAACAAACTATGCATCTAACAATATCGTAAAACGAGTGTTATTAAATCAATGTAATTTATCTCAGCATATAGAGGTGTAACAAGTGTCGTGTGTCCGATGGACGTATTTTTCACACTAATAGCGTACAAAGCGTCGGCCGCGCTGCGCTGCTCGTGAGATAAACGACGCACATTGCGGATGCTGCTTGTACTGCATTATGTGAATATGTTGTTAATAAATTGCGGGGATGAACTAATATGGCGTTAATATCTTGTATCTGGCTGCTATTTAGCTACCTTTTTTATTTCTTCGTGTAAACGTCTTAATCTTTCAAAAGTCAGCCCACGAGGATGAGGAACGTATTTATGATTGTGAAAATTAATTAATTAAACTTTTTAGAAGACAGTCGAAATCGATGCGGGCCGCGACTAGGAAATGGTTTAAAGTTAACAGTTATATACAAATTGTTATAGAATTACAAGTCAGATTTGAGATTATAATAGATCATCTCTTAAACACAGTGGTATAATCTCTATTATAATAGAATACTAATTATTAAAAGTTAAATAGTTCAAGATTTTTTAATATACGCCAATATCGATATCAAATATCAGATATTATGGCTATCCCATATTGTCGAACCACAGGGAACCCGCTACCCACAATCACAAAATCGCAAACAGAGGATTTGTTGCATACAAAGTTATCTCAAATCTCGACAGCATGAGTTCTGTGCCCATAGACGTTTCTATACAGTGTATCACTACCCGACTCTAGGAGGGAACACAAAGATCGGTCGATACCACAAAAGCTTTTCCTTGTATTACTTGATTGCGCAATAAAATGAATTCTTGGAACTTTATTTGAACCTAAAATCACTTTCGATACGAGGATACTTTTAGTTGTAAATTCTTAATTTAAGGGGCCATTCAAGTGACTTAGGTTTGTTGCAGACTAAAGCTTTGGTTAAACAGCGGACGGACGTGACGACGACATGCCACTGGCACGACACGACGTGACGCTGGCAAGACACGACGTGACGCTGGCACGACGCGACGTGAGCAGTTGTAATAAAATTATTAAAGAAGATGTCGCACAGAGCCGACGCGCTCGGCGTTTGCGTCACATGGAAACTCGTATAATACACGCGATGCAGCTCAGTCAAGTGCCTGAACATGTTACATTGCGTCGTGTTCGTCTCTGTCCGCTGTTTGACCAAAGCTTTACTTTGATAAGTAGCAAAACTTGCGGAGTTTCAGCGGTATAGGCGCTACAAGTATTATCTCGCGATGCGAACAATACTATTTAGTATGTAATGTGATAATTATCATAATGAAATGAATAAGAGAGAAGACATATGCAAGTTACAGTATCGTGAAATACATATTAAATCATGTTTAAGAAGCCGTAACATTTACATGTTTCTTTTTCAAAAAAAACTTTGATAATCATAGTTTTGGACTTGCTATCGACAACAGTAAAGTGAGAACTAAGTTTATAGACACGACCCTGATAAAGTTTATCTATTTATGGATTCACAAGACAAAAGGTTCACACACACATTAAAAGAAAAATACCTTTTACTTGAATACTTTGTTCCCATTTTTATATTCTTCACAAGCCATAAAAACTTGATCATTGTTTGAATATAAGCATCGATATAATTATACCCATAAATAGTCTGTGTATTACACATTTAGATCTTGCGCTGTTAACTAGTTTTTAGGCATTGAAGAAATTTTTTAACTCGCTACATAAAATTTATGGACAAAAATATTCGAAATATTACCAAACAAACATTAATTTACATAACACTGAATAAAAATGACGATATTCCAAAAGAATTTAAAATACACCCAACAAATAGTATAAAAGCCTTTGAATCCTTCGAATGCAATAAACATATTACAACAACGCATACAATAAAATACTATTTAAGAAGACGAGCATTCAGAATTCTATATCAGAATTTCTAGGTACCATTTATGGAATCCTGTTTAATTATAGCATTATCGGTAGTTCTTATTTCTTTAACGTTAAGAACTAAAATGTAAGTTGTTGTAGATGTTTCGTTATTTGTCGCTATCTCATATTCCTTTATAAGGTTCGTAAGATACACCGACAGCACTCGAAACAGGAATAATTAATCGACTAATTTATCTCCGCCATTTTGATTTTAGTTAAACTTTGTGAATCTATTATATCCGTCTTTTGAATTTATCAAGGGTAATTTTACGACTATCTCGGAGTATTTGTTTCGCTGTCTTCGGAGTAATGTTAATTTAAGAGAAATGTGTTTGCATAGTAATTGGGTAATTTATATTTATATCCGAATATTATTACTTATTAGTACATCATAGATTTTCGTAATTACTACACACGAAATTTTCACCTGATTTAAATCGTGAAAATTACAATTTTGAAAATATCACCGTTTAACCTAAGTTTAGCAAACTGCTTAATTTCAAGATGCCGAAATATTATTTGCGGTTCCACCTACAAAGTGTGGAAATAAAAGTTATGTTTTAATTTCTGCACAAAATAAAGAAATCTAAGTCGGCCCGTAACGACGAATACCAAAAACTGATCAAAACCTGTGTTAACAGAGGTAATTTAATTTATATACCGCTATAGGAGCATTTTTTAAATTTGAAATTATTTTATTTTATTAAATGAGTAATTACCATATAACGTTAAAATAACTCGATCTTGTTATTGCTTGCTTTAAAATACAATCTTGGAATACCAGATGTAACCAGGAAGCTGATTTCGATAAAAGGACGATTTGACTGCAGCGCCGGCGCATCGCAAACAAACGAGATCGCGCGCCTGCGTCGTGCTGACAGAGTACTTTCAAGTCACAACTACTATAGAAATCTCATATTTATTTATAAAAAAATTAACATAGTCTTTGGAACACAAATAATGTATTTTGTTTTATAGGAAATTATAAATTACATTTTATGTTAAAATGTTTGTATCTCTTTTGTAAAATAATTTAATAGTAATCGTTGATTTATTTTATTCAACTAAGTCTTAATTGATTACTTAAAAGTCTATTGATATTTAGTCGAATTTTTATTTAAGTAAATTTTTAACGAGTTTAGTCCACGGTTTTATTTTGATTTATACATAAAAATATCATTATTTCATAATGATGACTTTTTATGTCAGCAGCGTACTCACGTTTTTAAAATACAGACATGTACGTTATAAATAGCAGAAAATCGAATACCGTTCGAGTCACCAGTGAGCAATGGGCACTTAGTGACACGATAGGGGTCGTGATGTGTCTCAGATAAACTTGATTTGTGAGCGCTGACTGCAGTAGGATAACTAGTGCTTACGGGCTATTGAAGTGCATTTCCTTATACATTCTAGTCCTGAATAAAAAAGGAAATAATGCTACAGAAAACTGCTGTAATACTTTTTTAATTTTTTGTACACGGTGAAAGATTTATTTATGTTGTAGCTGTTAGATTTTGGTTTTCAGGTTTTAGGTTAGTTATGACTACTTTTTCCATCCGTTGTTTGATTTTGGCTAATATCGTCGTGACGTTTGTTCGAATATAATTCGTATACTCTATTTCAATTTCTAATTTTAATCTAATTTTGTATTAAGGCTTATTTTTATTTAGTTGTGCACATCCTCTCTTGATACAAATACATGAAAGTTATATAAGTCATCAGATATTTAAATAATGTGATATGTACCAAGTATGACAGACGAGAGTATCGTTGTGCCTACAAATCAATTGAGCTTGTCAAAGTTGGAAATGGATACAGATTTTTAACATCAAATTATTGACGTAACACATTTAAAGTTATAAAATGTCATTGACATGTTAAAGGATATAATTTGATTTTTTATTAAATAATGTTTTTTTTTTCAGGCTAAATACTGAATCAAAAGTGAAAACCGTTCGAGTACGTGCTGAGAACATAGCGTTAGGAAAGGTCGTGACATGTCTGGAGATAAGGAGGATTTAAAAGGGCTTTTTCCAGGTGCCTCGGGATATTGAAACGCACTATTGGAGTTTTTCTACAATACTTCTTTGAAGTGAAGATTTTTCACACACGCGATGTGTGGGTGTTGGTTTTTGTTTTAAACAGGAATAGTGGATATTTGCATTGTGTTGTGTATGTAGTTATTAGTTATAAATTAATATTATTTTATCATCAAACTTTTTATATATTAATAGTAAACCTTTATGCTTGTAACGAAAATGCAAATATTAATTATATGCATTTTAAAAATAATTGTAAGACGTTTTAACGCTTTAAAACAATTTCAATAGCCGAATGAAGAAAATATCTTATTGTAAGTTGTAAATGTAGCATTAAAAAAAATATTCGTACCTGCCCCGTGAAGATTTTTTGTGAAATCGAAAATTTAAAAATATCGATGATATATTTTCTAACAGCCATCGTGCGTACATGACATCACAAAAACGAGTGCAGGCCGCGGATACCGCCAATTATTTCATTAGACTCATTTACTGTGACAGTTTTTACGACTCTCTACTAAACGACAATGAAAGTAGATTTTTTATATTGTCAGTGGCGAGAGGCGAGAATTATACTTACAAGATTTGCTCTCAGACTTTCATAAAGATTTACATAAGTTGTTTAAGTTTCAGATTGCTTTAAATCGAAAATAATTTATTGACAGCACCTCATTCTTACAGTCATAGCTTTCGTTAGGTTATCTTACTATTACCAGATTACAGAGTTGTTTTATGTAAATTTTCAGAGATTTCTCTTCTAACACCTAGTACCTTAATCAAAATTAACAGCTTTAAAAATGAGTGAAAAAACTGCATAATTTTTCTGGTATTTAAGTTGGTTAACTTCGCTAACGTTATGCTTCTGATGACGATATACTTGTACTTGGATTATTATTATATTATTTATGAACCTAGTTTAGAAGTGAGTTGGCAACTCCTCACCAACTTACAATAGAAGTATCGGGTTGGATTTCGTTCAAATTTAAACATAAGTTGTGGGAATTTTATAATTTTTTAAATTTTATTTCTAGAAATATTACATACAAATATGATCAAATAAAATGTAATATGTATTAAGTATTTTTTGCACAAGCTAATTCTATCACGCCTCTTTTGGTAAACATTCTAATAAAATCACGGAAAAAACAAAAGTTATACATTCGAAGCTATATTCAGAGTGCTAACTTTAAGTCGTCACGTAGAAAAACAATATCTGTAGCAAGAGCAGTCCTCGCAGTTATTGTTCCAAAACTAATAAACCACCTTCAAAATACTTTTCTCACATAAAGAAAATGGGACTCGTAAGATATATGAACATAGCTTTATGGAAAAATAACTCTTATGATCATTTATGTAGAGACTAAAACCATGTGGCGATGAAAGTGTGAACACTTTGGTAGAGTTCCAAATGATGCCATGATTTCTTGCTAAGGGATAAGGATATTTGCTATACGAATCGACTACTCTATATGAAAACATATATGAGTATTTGCCTATTAATACGTTACAAATACATCCAATTACTCGTTTCAAGTCGACCTCTTTTAATACCTCTTTGGTAATTACCGTAATTGTGGTAGTTTACAAGTAAATACACAATTTATAGCTGTCCAATCCTTTCGCTTAGAATTCAGTTCACACAACTAGCGAATCGTATTAGCAGTTAATAAGTGAGTTTGGTCGCACAGCTGTCGTGGTGCGCGGCTTTCTGCGCGTTAGTCATCTGTTTTAACAACCTGAGGTCCAGGAGCTAAGCGGTAATAGCGCTGTCATCTAGATTTATGTATTTGGTGGTTCGTTAAAATAAGAACTCGACTGTGTCTTTATTCAGCTCGCGTTGTATATCAAATGTAATTGGTTTTCGAACTTATATGTTTATATTCTATCTATTTTTAAATAGTGTATTATTTAACGTATTTACACGTTATGAATGCGAAAGTAGCTTTCAAGAAAAGAGCTAAACAAATTAAATGACAATAAATTCAAACCTAAGGAATTTTGAAGTTTATTTTTTGAACAAGTTTTCAAGGAGGTTAAGAAATATATTGAAATGTTAAATGTTAATTTTAAAGGTATTGTAGAATACAGCTATGGAATGTTTTTTTGAAAAATTAAAAATTTAAAGTGAGTAAAGCCGTGAAATAGCCTATGTTCTATTCACATTTGTTACCTTTTAGCTGCCAATAACAACTTTTTGGTGCAAGTTTCTACACTGTTAAATATTCAACGTTTTCAAGAAATTCAGCACGGATTAATATTATAAACGCAAGCAAAAAGCTCACGCTGCGGCTACATTTAATTTTAATTTCCTTTCTTCTATGAAATGATGTCAATGTGAGTCTTGTAAATGAAAAAGGACGAGATGCATTAAATACTAGTTCGTAGCTGGAATTGTGGTCTTAATGCCTTAGTGCTTCTCGGTAGCGCTGACGTTTGTAATTATACTTTAAAAACAATGCTGAGAACAAGTTTAACGTCGGTCAATGGTTGTTTTATGACGAGTTTGTGGGGTAAATATTCTGATGAGATATATAAATTCTATTCCTGTTTATTTCTTCACTGAGCCTTAATGTGCATAAGGATCTGGAATAGGATTACTTACGTAAATAAAGATAATTATCTTTATTAATTCAATTCAATTCAATCTTGTGATTTTAATGCTCGTATATAGGTTATGATATACAGAGTTATGATCATGATCAACTGGGCATGCGTTGAACATTTTACTAGCTTTATCAAAATAGGTATTTAAAAGTAAAAAAAGCATTTTTTAAATTTTTTTTTTTCATAAATATTACCTACACGTACATATGTACAAGGCTAAAAGATAAAAAGTTTTAATACGTATTACAATTGATGTAATTAGTTCTATGCGTACTTTTAACTTTTCTTAATCAAAAAATAAGGTTTTTTTAATTAAAAAAATGAGGTTAGTTTTTTTACGTATTAATATCGATTCTGATAACGCAAAATGTCCAGCCCAGTTGACACTCTGTATAACTATTTCTTAAGGCCAAATGGCTTTATTCCCCTACAAGTGTATGCACGCCAGGATTATGCATGTTGTATTAAGAATACCTTCACTATTGTTAAGCGAATAGCCGATCCAACAAAACATTTTCAATTAGGAGGCACCTCCGGCAGCAACACACATTGTGCTCAAGAATGAAATATTAAAGCGGCGCTTATAAGGCTCTCCACTTCAGCTACACCTGACCCACTTACCTAAAAAGTATTTTTTATTCAAAAAGGTTTTTTATATTTACTGTTTCCGCTGTGATATTAATTAAACCTGAAACTTTACTGCGCGTCTAAAAAGATATGGTTTTATTTTCATCAACATTAAGGGAACGTTTGTTCAGTTTTTAATAAAAGTTTTTATCGATCAATAGCCATCATCCGATAATTGCGTGATATGTTTTTGAAATCTTTTCCCCTCTTTCCGGGTAATACGTGCTGAGTTTTTTAACTAAGAAAGCAAAGCAAGGGATGGGTAATGTGTTTATCAGTCTATTTATGTATGTATGTGTGTTTGTACCTTTGTGGCACTATTTAGATTTTGAAAAATGATAAGTCGTTTGATTCGTCGTAACAGTGCAAATGACATAGAAAGTATAATAATTTGAAAATATCAAAATGGCTGATTTTAATGTGAAAAAAAAATGAAAATCGACGAACTGTATTCAGTGGGGTATCGTTGAATTGGTATTTAAAAATCATTAATAGGTTTCTTATATAATTTTTCAATCAGAATTACCGTTTAGAATCTATAGCGATTTAAAGTTGGTTAGTAAGGATTCTCTATGGTCTTGTTCTGCAGTCGGGTTTTTGTTTTTTAAAAGTAATTACTTGTGTAGTAAATATTATTTTCCTGTTAAATAGAGCTTGCTTCCATGTATTTAGAAAAATATTTGTGTTTAAATTTCAACTATTTTTAATTTCGATCATTAATTTGTTTACACTTTGGGTAATGTTACATTACGCTTATGGTATGTCGTAAGCAACGCAAAGCGAGAAAAGTCTCAAATTAAAACAGTTTTTTTTTTACTAAGTACAATTTGGATTTTTACCAAAATTATTTTTTTACTAAGTACAATTTGGATTTTTACCAAAATTAGAATACAACTATTATCATAAAAAAAATATTTTTCAGGTAGGTTTTGCAACTGCCTACATTAATCACCGCGTAAATACGCGGTATACAATAAAACGGAGCAGATTCAGTACAATTAATAAAAGCACAATCCAAAAGTACATCTCCTGGTTTGATACTAGCTTTGTAATAGTTAAATGGAAGTAATTTGGACCGTGAACATGAGAGTCAAAGGAGCGCGGTGCCGTGGGGACGCAGGCGCCCCCTACGGAAGGATGTCATGATGAGTTTGTCCCCGCTCTCCCATCCCACTGGTACGTTGACTGTTCTATTGCACGAGACAAATGAATAATTGTGACGCAAGATTTATGTGTTAATGGACGCAAATTTGATCGATACTATTTTGTTATTTGTTTGAAGTTTACGTATTTACAAGATTACTGATCGTTAAATATATTTTATCGATTTTATAATACTAAATATATGCAAATAAATATATAGCTGAAGAGTATGTTTATTGGAAATCGTTATTCTTAGAAATAGTTCATCCAATATGAAAAGTTTTTAGCACAAGATAGCTTACTTACTGAAAGAGATAACCTTTAGGATGTACAAGACTTTTTTAAAAGAGGGGATCTGATTTAAAAAGCAAACTACGTAACTTCGAATTACATATCTCTCTTTTTTGGAAGTCGGAAAACATCGCTCTAGAAAATATAGATAACAATAAATAATCACTAACATAAATCAATTGGCCGAAACTGTGAGGGTGCACCTAACAAATATATTTGAGTTTTAGCTTACAGTTAGGACTTTTATATCTAAGTCATATTAAGAGTTAAATAGTTGAATAAAATTAAGGTTAAAATTTTAATGAAATGAAAATAAAAAATTATGCTATATATTACCGACTACTGCTTGAGCAGTAGTCATCATTTTGAAGCTGTTAAGACAGATGTATGATTAAGATCAAAGAAAGTAAAGTACGCCATGTGGTAAGGGTGAACGTTATCGTGTAGACGTATTGCAGTGCGGTCGTTGAAAGCTCGTTAGTTTGCGCAACTTGCCTCTCATGTGTCGGTCAATGAGCGTTTATTACCCTACTGACCGATCTCACAAACATGTTGCCGACTCGATAATTACACCTTGTCATTTCGATCGAATCACGGACGCGCTGGTTACTTTCAAATGTATGTTTAGAATGCTTGGTTTGTGTTGAAATAAGTGTGCCTGTGTATTTTGTTGTCAGTGCAATTGTTGTGTTGAAGTGTTATGTAAGGGTTGTTGTTTTATGTGTATGTGAATTATTATACTATTGAAGTGTAATGAGTTGTCGTTTTAAATAAGTCAGATAAAAATACTTTCAATAATTTTAGCTTCAAGTATTAAATAATAAGGTGCTGGAAAACTATATTATAAAATCTATTTCAGTTATTTGTGTATTGTAATAACAACAATATCAAGAGCTCTACACTTCATACTTAAGATCTACTTGAATTAATCTTTTAATAATTAGTTTATTTATATATAAACGAGTAGGCTGATATACAATTGAGCAAGAGAGTAGTTTGTCAAGCATTATTTATCACGAAATAGAACGAATACATTAAAACAGGATTGGCTTTGTTTTATTTAGTCAATATTGGCAAGATCTTTTCTATGACGTGTTACCATTTTTGAAACGTCAACTTTAGCAGAATTAAATAGAGTTGAATTTCGTGTGTACGAATATATTTTGCAACAGTATTATGTGTATATCTGAGTGGCGCTATAATCAGTGGTAAATTGATTTGTACGCTCTACATTACGCGGCAGATAAGCCATCAACACGCGATATGATGAAGTGGCCCAGTATTGTGGACGATTATTGTCATATCTGGTCCGACTGTCGCATAGCTAATGAACATTTTATAGAACTTCAACTCCCTATCGCCTTTAGGAATATGAAAATTGTTTTGTTGTTTATTGCTTAAGCAAGTTTTAGTTTGTTAAATAATACGTAATACGGACATAGGTTGTTACGAATTAGGTAAATGACACACATTCCGAATGTAATTGAATCTCACGTGTTACGCGATGATTTTTGGGGTCATTAAAATTGTAGCACGTTCGAGGTCTTTGGTAAAGGGCGTGGTACACATATGAATTAAAAAAGATGCTTAATTATGTACATGTGTTTGTAATTTTAATAGCAGTAAGCTAATGAGCTTCGAGAGTAGATATATAAAATAATTAGGTTTTTTTACTTTGTGTTTTAGGACTTTCGAAGTAAATATCCATTAAAATTAATTACAATTTCACTCGTATGTGAAAGTTTATTTACCGCAATAGTTCATCTGATCGGAGTTTATATTTCAGCTAATTGTTCTAGATAGTTCCCTTAAATAGATAAGTTGATATGGACCCCCGCTCCTTTCCCTCGCCTTTCTCTTTACAACAATGGCGTATGTTAATGTGCTATTACCATACACTGGGGATTTGCTGGGATAAATTATTATCAGATATAATGAGTTATCGATATGGTAACCTACAAGATAAACGAAACATGTTATTTTTACGAAATAATTAAGATGTCAAGTAAAATTTCCAACATTTAATATAGAAATAGTAATAACACAAATTACGAATTAAACAAGATTGCTTTTCGATTATGTAGGTACCTTATTCACACCTTTATTTATTTGATAAAACTATTGGATTCGTTTAATAAGAAGATCATCTGATGTTAGGCTGTTTAGGTGATCGCAACCGTCCGAAGATATTCACAGAACCGATGGAGCCACAAAAGCATTGTTGGCTTAAAAATGAATGAAGTATTAAGGGAAATAGTAAAGATAAGGAATGGGGGAGGAGTTCAGTCCATAGTAAGTCTTTTGATTTTATTTTTATTTTATCTAAACGTCTTTTGAATATTAAGGAATTATCATGGTACAAATTCACCCGTCCACCTAATTACTTTAACTTTGAAAACCTTTTTTGCAAAACCGTGTAAAAAAAGACGGAAATGATCATACAAAATATACTTATACTTTTTGTGTACATTAACGTAGTAAAATAATTTAATGTGACAAAAAATATAAAGGAAACAGCACGATGATGTGATAATAAGTAACAACGGCGCAAATTGAGATTTATTAAAAACTAGCTGGTGCTCGCGACTTCGTCTGCGATGTCTGTGATGCAAAGTCTCAGTCCGATCGGTTTAAAATTGACAAAGTTTCATACAAACTTTCATCCCCTAAGAATTAATCAAAACCATCTTAGCAGATGCCTACGCCACAACATCTACCTGCCAAATTTCAGCCCGATCCGTCCTGTGGTTTGGGCTATGCGTTGATAGATCACTATTTCAGTCAGTCACATTTGACTTATATATATTTAGATTGATTAAGTGCGATGTGTCTGTTGAGGGTTACATATTTTATTAATTTTGTCTACAAGCGCGGTAGGTTGCCATTGAATTAAATACTTTGTTTAGTGTTTGTTTTAACCATTCAAAAGTGCACGCAAAAGCCTACTTGAATAAAGTAAATTTGGAAGTATAACCCAATACTAAGTGCTATTTACCATTTTAATATTAAAAAAAAACGAACTAAACAAGTAAGTAAAGACCAATTATTATTCATATTTCAGTATTAACTTGAGAAAATTTACTTACTTAAAGAGCAACGTGCTATACTAGTTAAAATTAGTTACAAAAAAAGTACAAAAATGAAACAGTTATTGTTTTTTTATTCAATACCGAATCAACCACTGTCATAACAATATTTATTTCCTCTAACCAAAATATCTTAAAAGTGAATCAAGTATTTGATTTTTTAAATTTTATTCCTATACAGAACCCTAATAAGTAATTTTCATAAACGTATACGGAATAAACAATTATTAATATATTTATTAATTTTCAAGGATAATGGTGATTGGAAAAACAAGAACTTATTAAGGAACTGTATTATATACATAAATTAACTGCGTATAATTTGACGAGTATTTTGAAAAACAAATTTGTAAATGTATTACTAGTTGATACTTGCGACTTCTTCTATTAGTATAATATAATGTATTCGACATAAAAAAATCTATATCCGATCGCTATCAAGCTTCACAGAATCTTTTCCTAGAGATTTAGATTAGTAAAGATGTCATAAAGATTTCTCCAGGACTTAAGAAGTGGATAAGCATGTCTACAGACATTCTACAAAGCTACGAAGGAAGCTGTATTTAGAAATCTTCAGTTTTAACGAGATTGTAAATACAAAACATTATAAAACGTAAACGAATTGTTCTCAACGGACCTCATTAGGATCCCGTGATCTTATATCGGGGGTCTAGAAACACATAACACAAGCATAAACACCCAGACCATGAAAACACCCGTAAGGCCAATAAAGACGTTTGCTATAAATGGGATTCGAGCCTGCGACTGTTAACGATTTAGTCAGTTACAGTAACTAGTGCGCCAATCTGTGAAAAAACTGGTCACGATAATATTACGCGTAGATAGATCAAATATTATATTGATTTTTTTTTAATATCAATAAAGCTTTTTGATACTAACAGAACCTTTTCAATCATCCAATAATTAATTTGATAAATAAAAATTGAAACAGAATTTAATAAAAAAAATGGCTTTATAAAAGGCGAAATATAATTTCATATTTCGTTGACCTACTCGATGAGAACATGATTGAATGAAAAGGAATGAAAAAGTTATTCATTGAAAGAATTTATAGCTATTTATTTATTTTTATGCATTGAAGAAATAAAAAGCCAGAAAATTTCTAAACATTTTCTGCTTTACTAAAAATATATAAACATACGTTTAACGCGTGTTAATGAAAATCCGTACTTTAAATCAGCGTCTAAGGATTATTTTGATTTAAACATGCTATAGATTTAAACATAGGTAGTTTATGTATAAAAAAACGCTTAAGTGAGTTTAACAAACGTCTAAAACTTTAACTGTCAAATGAAACGTATGATATATTAATAATAATAATTTTTTTCATGACTTTACTAAATGTTAAGCTATTTAGACAAGATTTCAAACAATGTATAATTTTTAAACGTGTTGATTTTATTTCATCTTTTGTAGTATAACAGTATATTTCTAATTTACTAAATTTATCATATACTATATACACTCAAGTACAGTAACGGGCAAAAGCTCAAATACTCAATAAACATCGATTTCAATTTCCATATTATATGCCTGCAACTGTATACAGCGTTTCATTAATGATAATTATAAAGGACATTTGCGTTAAATTTTATGATCTCACATTATTAAGATCCATTTATTCAGATTACAGAAGAGCTAAACATTGCTCGAGAACAGTAATTCTAGTAAATCTAGCCCGCATCTAGACTTCGGTCTTGAGCATAATCTCGATGACCTATTACGCCAGTTGTATCATCAGTCCCGTAACCACTTTCACCTTCCTGTTTATAGGTTAACTTGGTTATATTTGTTTTATAATTCAGTTTAGGTTTTTAAAACAGTAGATTTCATAGTTTTCGACAGCGTAATTTTCGATTAGCCTTTAACGAAATCAAAATTTTCTTTAAACATTAACAACATTTTTAATTAGGATCTTATGATCCTGTGTAAGAGGTCCGAAAACACAGCAGCAAGAATTTAAAAAAGGAACCGACTTTAAAAGCAAAATATATAATTTTATTTACTTAAATGACATATATATATTCAAGTTATTTTAATTTAAAAACCAACTGAATATTGATAATATTTTTATGGGACAAATCTTTCAAATAAAAAAAAAATCAAAATCGGTTAAGAAATTTCCTTCTGATTGATATCAAAAATCGATACCGTGGTTAGTGCAGTAGTATATTTGGAAAGATTTCCAGGAGTTTTGAAAATTTTTTTGGCATGCCCTTTTCGAATTCTAACTTGCCATCTCATGACTTTTTCGAACGCGCCACCATATTGGACAAATGGCGCCTAAAACTAGTTTTTCTACTACATGTCTTTTCCTACCAAATTTTCGATGAAAACAGTTATCTAACAAATTAAACTAGGGAGAATTCCTTATAATTTATGTAAATATTTTCTATTTATAATATAAATAGTATTAGTAGCCAATCTAAAAGTGTTGTTTTCAAAAATATGGTAACTTTAAAACAAGCTTTAACATTCCCCACATATAAAATATCCCTGCAATAATTTCGTTTAACAAACATGTGTAAACAGCTTTACAATCACATGATATATTGTCCAGAATGTCGTATTACATTACTGTGTACAATTTATGAAATGTCCGCCGTTCCATACAAGAACGAAATCCCAATATTTATTATAGCGTTGAAAACCAACAATGCATGTTTTAATGACTTTCAATTATAAGGTAATGGTTAACGGTTTAGTTCTGGCTAAATGTCTCCAAACCGGCTAACTTATTAGCCAATAATATAACAATATAAACGACTTATTGAACATTTAAGCCTGAAATATATTATTGGACGTAATTTGCATGCATGACATGACGGTGACGTTGATGCGGATGTGTCGCTCTTGGAAGCAAGATTCTGGTCCTACGTTCGCGCTCTAGATGATATCTGCAACTTATTGCAAATGTCTGTGTATAATGTAATGTTATTGACCAAAGACATGCCGTCTTTGGTCAATAACAACGTCCAAAAGTATAATTCAGGCTTTATTCGAAGAAAATCATAATTATAATATTTCAATAGTTTTGCTGTGGGCTATGGTTTTGTTGACATTAATCGTAAAATTCCGTTCTTGTCCGAGCTTTGTTAGATATAATGTAATTTGGCTTAGGAATTGGAGTAAAGTTAAAAACATCTAAGAACATTTGAAATTATTTATACATATCTACAAAGTTGCATTTTAAAATTGATAAATATATTTTGTGAATAAGAATACATATAAACCTTATTTAAGTATGGAAAGGTCACCGACTTTGTAAAAATATAGTATCATGTTCCTTAAATATTAATAAAATAATATTATTTCAAGAATAAACAATTACGTATTTTAAAATAGATAAATAATTTAAGAATTACGACATTATGACCTAGTTATTTATTTCACCAATAAATTCTTTTTTATCAAAACGAATAATTTACAAACTTTCCTAAAATGCCCGTATTAAGTATTATTTCTATGACTAAGTCTTAAAATCGTAGAATATTCTGGAACAACCTCAGAAATAGATGTAAGTTTGAAAACAAACCGCTGCAAACCGAAAACTCGTTTAACAAATATGAGCCTGTTGTGAACATTCAGTTCATTATTATTACGAGCTTTAAATTAAACCAATTTTACGGTCTTTCGATTTTACATTTTATGTTTAATATTAGGTTTTCTGTTAATTGAAAAATTGTAAGTTCTGTGTTGCGTGAAAATGATAATTATAAGGCGTTAATTTCATTTATAAGTTTCGCTCTCAAAATGACAAAAATTTACATAAGTTATTTGTCATTGCTTTACATCTGAAAGAATCTACTATCAATATCATTATTATTGGTAGCAATAGTTTTGGTAAGGTTACTTAGGATTATTGTTCACTAAATATCCAAATACACAGAAATCCCTAGCACGTTATAACCATTAATAAAAATAGGTCATAGATTTTTTCGTCCAAACTGCCGGCATTTAGTATCCACGACAAACAGAAAGGCTCACGTACGAAAAATAAAGGAACTCATCAAGTTTTATACCAGGGAACTCCATTAGCCCAGGTGTGAATTCATGTAGGTGTTCGTAGTCTGCTAAATTTTTATAAGCTCCTAAACGTGCCACGTACATATATGAACCTACTTTTATTAAGTCTAGGAATAGGTAATAACCAGTAAGTCCATAATTTACTTCATATAATAAACAAGATGTGCTACGCAGTTTCGTTTATATTACTACCAAAGTACATACATACTTTGCAACCTCGCGTCGTGCAACGTAACGATATCACGTCGTGGAAATCTACGACGTGCATCGTAAAAAATTTCGACTCGAGGTCGCATTGTTTCACGACGTTGCGTTGTAACGTGCCACGACGTGACGTCGGATTGTCTTGTGCATTGGCTCTTAGTTAATCAGTTTAATTTCAGTATTTGTCAAATTGGTTGACGCTTCGTAATGTTGTATGCCATATAACTGTTACAAAGCCGCCAGCTTTAAACTTTATAGCTTGATATAGATGGCCCACTACTATTTCATATAAAATCTAATACCTAATAATTATAATGAACTAATTCACTTAATTTAAAATATATTTTGTAACTTAATTTTTTTATTATTTTTATATTACATTTTTAATACTAAACACACTTCATTATGTCACTTAAAATAACACGATATTAAAATACTTAATATGTACTATTAATACAACTCGCCCAAATTACAGGAATCATCAACTTGACAAGATATCATTAATATTTACGTCTCTTCGAGATCATTATCATGTAATTGGTCTACATTTTTTGCTATGGAACTTAAGAAGTATTATTGCATGTAATAAATTATTGTTTTATACTGACTATATAAGGATATGTTCACATATTAACATTTTAAAATGTCGTTAAATCGCGAAGTCGTTTATTACGAATGAGTCGTAAAACGCCTATTAATTTGTTATTGGTTCCGTACTCGATAAAGATGATGGTGCTAATACGTTACTTATACAATCAGCATTGTGGATATTCTAAACCGTTTTTTATTTTTTTTAGAAGTTAATATTTTACGTTTAGTCGATTATTATTAAAGTGCATTGATCAAAGAGTATCTTATTTATATGTGTTTAGTGTCACTTATCTTTAATATGTATTTATTCAAGAATATTTTTTTTCTAAAATTTGCAACACGATCTTAGTTTCTTCATATCTTAGTGAATAAATGCTGTGTTTTTTACATGATTACAACGCTCATTTTGTAAACAAAATGTTATGTTTGGTATCGAAAGAACAAAGGTGAAGTAATTACTTTGCTACAGATAAAAATAAAATGATTTTATTCTTGTTTAAATTCATACCGACATGGGTACAACTGTCGCTTGGTATAAGTAGCGAAAATTGACAGTCACTATTCTGTATTAAACGCGGCAGTTTGCAGGTGTTAGTTGTCAAGGTTACCCACATGATTCGTAAATGTTCTATTACAAATGCTTAATTAGACACTCGTTTTTTTAATTGCTGGTATTTTGATAAGCCATTCATAATCGACTAGCTGTGACCCACGGATTCATCCGCGTTAATTCGAGTCCTATTAAAATGTACGCCATACTTTAACCGTTTACGCAGCGCACGCAACGACACGCGCACACAACGGAAGCTCTCAAAGGGAATATTTTTTTCCTTTTTTGCAACATTTTTCATTGAAGCTTCTATTGGTCGATGCGTTATGTTGTATATCCTATAACCTTCTTTGTTAAATGGATTATTCGACACAAAGAGAATTATTCAATTAGAACCTGTAGTTCTTGAGATGAGCGTGTTCAAAGCAAACAATATTTTTAGCTTTATAATATCGTGTAGATTTATGTTGTCTATCTGTTTCATTTTTAAATCATTAAATAATTAGGTTTTTATTAAGATAGTGTGAAATAACGTAGTAATACAACTATTTGGAATAGGTATACTCGTATTTATTAGGTGAAAATGTTTACTTTAATTATTGTTGAAAATTTATGAAGGTAATAAATTTCAACTGACTTTATTATTAGAAGACGAAGAACTTTAATAGTATAAGCACGTATAGTGACTATAAATTTTGAAATAATTTTTTTTTTTAGCCTCATGTGTATTTTCAGGAATCTTTTTCGTTTTTGTTTGTGATGTTACGAGCGCTGTGTTGTTACGACTGTAAATTGTGGCATAAAAGTTACTAAAATTACTTTTCTTCAATACTTGCAATCTTTTTTATTATGTGTAGTATCGTAAAATCTTACGATTCTTGCTAAATACTACCGTGTATTTATTGTACATATTTTTTGCAGTTTTGCATATATACGATAACTAATGTGAGGTCCGAGCCCGAATTATGCTATTTTAACCGACTGTGCTACGCACAGTAGGGTAATGTGTTTTATAAGCCTATATATGTATCTATGTACATATGTATGTATGTATATATTACATAAAGTTACAAACTATATGTAAACTACCATATAGTTTGTAACTTTATGTATTATATAATGTTTACTTCCTTCCTTGCTTAAATCGGATATTGTTCACTATTTCATTGTTTTTAATTTTGTTTTCATTTTTTTTAAATTTATTTATTAAAATAAATAAAAAGTAAAAAAAGAGACCTAAGTAACTCCATAAAACATTAACTATCTGTAAGTAAAGGTCCCGTCAAAATTGGTCCAGCCGTTTCAGAGATTACCCGGAACAAACAGAGAGATAGACAGCAGACAAAATTTTTCAAACTTATGTTTTTGATGTAAGAACCGTGTGTACTTTCATAGGCATAGTTAAGAGCTGTTAATTTGATATTATAAACAGATATCAATTTTATTTATTTGTACAGATTATAGTAAATTAGTAATGTGGCAAAAAATTGACGGAAGCCAATTAAGGCCAAGGCGGTAGTTTTGATAACTGAACAAGAAATGGAAATATTACAATATCCGATTTGCATCTGGCTTTGAAAACTTTTGCGGGTTACAGCTGCACCGTTAATCAATGATTAGTAAGCTTTTAGGTTTGATAATATCTGCACTGATTTTTATTACTTGTGTCTAAAAATGTAAAGATCTGGATTGTAGTAATTGTTGTTAGTGTAGTTGTAATGTTATTAATTTATTAGAAAATAGTAAGATTCAGTTCACATTTTATTAACTCAAGATTCACTGTGATTAATCGTAAGAAAAATGAAAAATAAAGAATTTTATTTTAATTCAATAATAGAATTGACTATTTAATTTTAATTAATTTTCTTAAAAAATTTTTTTAATTGAATTAAAATATTTTATAATAATAATGTTCAGTGATCGTGGTCACGGATCAATATCCTAACTTATAAATGTGATATTTTATTCATTTTATTGAAAATTGACTTATTTATGGTTTCACGTGTGAACTACTGAACTGGTCATTATGAAATTTTGTATACACATTATCAAGGGTGCCTTAAAAGACATAGGGTTACTACTGTTTCGAGGAAATGAAAAATAACTTTTAGATGATCATCCGGCTCAAGATAATCTACATAAAAGCGAGCGAAGCCACGTGCCATGTTTGAAATATTTTTTTTCTAATTTTTCGGCAAAATTATAAATACACCTTTAAATTTTATTTTATTTTTAATACTTTGTTAAAGAACAATTTTGTTTAATGACAAGGCTGTATAAAATTATGCAGCAACAATAGCTGGGACGGCAATAAAGACTTCATCAAGGTGAAGATGATACGTTACACTCATTAGGCGTTGATTCTGCGATGTTACGTACAATTTTACTGTATAAATTAAAATATTTATTTATTTTACTCACACATATTTAAGAAGTTAGTAAGTTTAATAGTAGAATGTTTGTATGTAACCTCTGAAACTATTGATCGGATAAAAAAAAAATCGTTAGATAGTCCGTTTAATAAGAATGGTAATAGACTATATTACTCACGCTACGACTCATAGCATAGTTTATTGAGTTTGTAATCCTCTTTACAAATTCCATTCGAAATTAACTTTTGATTTCTTCCAGTAAATATTTTTATAGATTTCGTTTTATTTTTCTTTTTGATATGTCTTAAAATTTCTTTGTGGCGTTAAAAGTACTGTTTATTGTTTATCGTGACAAAATGAATATATAGAGAAGAACGGTAAATATTAAAACATCTTTTCTTTAAACTATCTTCTGATTCTCGCGACTTCGCCTGCGATGTCTAATGCCTACGTCATAGCTTTATGCATGCAAAGTCTTACCCGAATCGGTTTAAAATTGACAAAGTTTCATACGAACTTTCGTCCCTTGTATTATCTCTTTGGGGATAGAATTAATCGAAATCCTTTCTTAGCAGATGTCTACGTCAAAACATATACCTGCATGCTAAATTTCAGCCCGATCCGTCAAGTGGTTTGAGCTATGCGTTAATAGATCACTATGTCAGGCAGTCACCTTTGGGTTATATACATTTTAATTTCAATAGATGTCACTCACTTGTTTATCTGTCTCGTGCTATTAGTACTTACGAAAATGTACTTACTTAATTATGTAGGTCGAATAAAGGGAAATATCAAGTAACGTAATACTTAAGTAAATCACTCTCACTAACACAGTCTAGGCATGTATTAATGGTTATATGCAAGTATATTAATTTGAAACACGTTGTGATTAACAACACAATGTCTGGTCGGTGTAAAGGCGTTCACATATCGCGGTATAAGACGTACGTTTAAAAATTTTACTTTTTCCTAATTTAGCAGTACTCATAATATAGTTTTTTTTTGGTTCTATAGAAAAGTGGTTCTAATAATAAATATATCGTTTTTTTGGAATTAGTGAAATCTTAAATTACGTTGTTTTGCCATTTCATAGAAAACATTTTTAACGGTTTTAGTTAAAAAAAAGATTTTCGATATTTTGTAGATACGTTCATCTGGTTGTTATACCGCGATATGTGGCGTATTTTTGACGCCGTTAAGCATTTATTTTGACGCTCATGTAAGGCAGTCACACTAGTAAGTTTTCTTGTTAGTTCATAGACTTTGATAAATTTACAGAAAGTTTAAATTTAATGTGATTTATTTCTAGACGCTCAAAGCCTTACGTACGTACGTTTGGTTACCTAGGTACTATTTAAAGTATTATTTCATATCAGTTACAAGAGTAAAACTTCAAAGTGTAATTATCGTTTTATAAGCACGTACGTGTTTAGCACCTACCATTCAACGTCAAGGTCATGCAATACGATTACCAATCGACCAATACACGCTGCGAAAATTTGCCGTGTGTGAAAAAGACCTTAGACTTGAATTTAAACAATGCTTTTCGTTCAGAATATAATCATGATATGACCATGTAGGTTGGTGTTATGACACGTCTAGAGAATTAAATTGTTACATTACCTCGTTGCCCGTAGATATAGGTAGAAGTGGTTGTCAACTTACCTAAAACAAGAAAATAAAATTAATAATGTACTTAAGATATGTTATTCAGTTAACAAAACTATAACATCAAGGATATTTTGTAACTAAGTGTGTTTATTCATAATATTTGACGTTATATATCTGTACCGATTTCAAACTTCGACAAGTTCGTCAATTGGCTTGTGCGCCAATTGTTGGCCCAAAGTTCGCCAATAGTTGGTTGCTAGGCAAAGTCGTCCAAAGTGGTTGGCAATCTGAGTGTAAAAATTCATAAGCTATAAGCATGAATTCATAGTATATATTTATAGTAGCAAAATATTAATGAAGATAATTAGATTACTGCAATTAATATAGGTAGTTTGAACAAAACATTCAAAACCATGCAAGAAACGATGTTTTTATACATTTATTTATCTACTACCAATCAACTTTGTCTTTGAGATGAAAAGATTAATAAGGGCTATTATATACGAGTACATATTTTTGAAGCAATTCCTTGATGTGTAATTCTAGTTGTTGTTCTTGAAGATTCTGCTATGCCTAGGGTATAAGGGGAGTTTATAAAACAGAGTCCTTGTTTTACAACTTCAGTTAAGTTTGCATTTCGAAATCTAATTTAAATGTTTGATTAATCTTAACTGAGTAATTAAAGACTTAAAGTGGGACAAACTGAGCACCGGTTTAAACGGATAATACTATTAACGAGTGTGTTCAGACCAATCTCAATTTCAACAAATAAATTGAGGTATTCTTACCTTTACTATTTTACTTCAAAAACTAACACAATCTAAAGGTAAATTAAAATTAAAAATTAAAAAAAATCCTTGGCAATCATTACCAATTTCTAGTAAGCATTATCACATCCACTTAACCAAGTGTACTTTATTGAAATCAGAAAATGACACCAAATGAGCTCTAACTCGAGGAGTATAGAAGCCATTTAGCGCTTACATTCCTGATGAAAAATTCCATACACATTTAAGTATACATATAATTTTAAGTTAGTTAATTTCGACTTCAAAGATTTTGTTTAAATACCTAGACTAAGCGTATTATTATTTAATCATCCTGTATTTACTGAATTATTTATGTAATAATTTTAAAGTGTGATTTAGGTAGGCATATATTTACTAAACTTTTTTATCGTGGAATCAGAGTAGTGTGCATTTACCGGTAATTTTAACTAGTAGCTACTTGACAGGTTATATCTAACTTCAACATGTTACTGATTCATACAAAAGAAATGAAATGCAAAAAAATTAAGACATTTAAGTATATTAGTATTTCTTAAGATATCGCATAATTAGGTCTTAAATAATTCATACTGATATAAATATGAACGTCGCTACATGCTGTTTGTTGATCACGTTTTCACGCTTAAGCCGTTGAACCGATTTTGATGAATTTTGGGCGATAGATAATATTTTCGAGAAGAACGTAAGTTACATTTTGTTGCATAAATAAATCTTAAATTTGGCGATATGGGCGATGAAAGCTTGTACGCAGAACCCGTGATTTTCCAAAAGACTATTCAAACTATTTATTCTACGCAGATGAAGTTGTGAGTAGCGACTAGTAAACTATACCGCATGTTGAAATTGTTCACGTCTCGTGTCATTCATGCTATCGGTGAGATCAAAAAATATCTTAATCGATTGATCTTATTGCATAATACTCATAAATGCTTGTAATGGTGTTACATAAACCTGTCTATAGAGCTCCGTTTATATTGCACACGTTTGAATTATAGTTTTGTTACCCAATCGCGATGGAATTAAGGAGTGTAATGCGTTTTGATGTTACCAAATCGAGCCTAAATGATGGTTTTGATGATGCTTGAAGTGTAGGTTAAGTTGTGACTTGGTGTCATCTTAAATCGTATACAGTACGTTTCGTCATCTATCAACAACCCTTCCTTCTCAAAAAGCATAAAAATGTTGCTCAGATCGTCATATAATTTACCCGCGAGGTTATTCTGAAAATTTTCTTAAACTGTCATCTAAATCAATCAAATTTCAAAAATTATTAGAAAATTCAACAAATACATATATATTAAATAAAATTAACTTTCTGTAACTTCGGTTGCAACTTGCAGTATGTTCCATTACCCTTCCATTTCGTCATATATCGTTTCTAAACATAAGATTAAGAAACACGAACATACGACAAGATAAAACTCCGATGAATCTCGGCAGATATAAACCGCCTTTAGTCTGAAGACAAACCGTGAGAGAGTTGGGTGTGGTATGAGCAGCGGAATATTGGATAAGCTGGTTTACCTACATTTATTTACGTTCATATGTAGGTCAGTTTATTTTTATTTTAACGTTTTATTAAAATATGTAGTAATATTTGATCAGAACTCTAATTAGACGCTGATAAGTAATATTATGTCAACCCACATGGACTTCATTGTGAGAAAATGGCGTCTAAAGATGTTACACCTATTCTTTATAAATTTGTTTGAAGAAGTATATATATCTATCTTTTCTTTTTTATTTTTATAAAAGGCATAATGAATAAAAACAGATTAGTATCATAAAAAGATTTTAGATGACTTAATTTTTTTTTAATAATGTTAAATACATAACGCATTCAATTCAATTCTTAGATTTAATGGCTTTTAGTTGTACATAACGCATTATCAGAATATATCAATATCCGAATATGACTTTTTGTGGGTTGACACATTATTGCTTATCAGCATCTAATTATGAATCGTTAATTGGAGCTTGAAAATTGCTATAATTTATGTAAAAGACTAACATAATTTTTCTATATAACAATTGTTTGAACAGTTATTTAATATCATTTTTTTTATACAATTTTTTTAAGACAATAAAAACGTCTTAGCGGGATAAAGTAGAATAAACGAATCTCCAAACTATACTATTAAGTAAGAAATGGCGATGTTAATTATTATTTTTTAAATATTCACTTTTGTTTAAGCGAACAAAGATAATTAACTAATACTATAATGAATACAATTTTTGCTCAAACACGAACGCTAAGATAATACTGATTTTCTTTGTAAAAATTCAAAACATAAAATTGTATCCTATTGTTTCCATAATTATGTACGTGATTGAACAAAAGGCGTCCGGAGCGAAAATTGCGAGTCTCCTCGGCCAGGTGGCGACTCCGATCACGGCGGGCGTCTTGTGTAACGTCGCACGTGCGTTGTTGTATAATAGATGAAATGGATGCTGATAAGCAATAATGTGTTAACCCGCGAAAATTCAATTACGGAGATATTGATATATCAAAAAAATTTCAGTCATCTTAAGTAACGAAAAAAGTTTTTAAATTAATGTTTCGAATATTGGAGCGTGTTCCATGTTTTACAAGTAGCAATAATATCAAATATTTGAAACACTTATTATTTAATAAAACTTTTTGTTATATCGATCTGATTTTAATTCATTATGACTTTTATCAAAATAGAAAAGAAAAGATGGATGTATATATCTCTTTAAATAAATTTATTAAGAAAACGTTTGACGTTTTGACGTTTGACGCCATTTTCTCTAAATTAAGTCCACGTGGCTTGACATAGTATTGCTTATCCGCGTTCAAAAATACAAAATTATTCGTATAATATATTTATACTAATATTATAAAGAGGAAAGATTTGTATGTTTTTAAAGAATACAATCAGAAACTATTGGACTGATTGCGATAAAACTTTAAATATATAGTTTACATTCTTGTAGACGGGAGCGCAATATAACCGAATTCTACGCAGAAGAAGTTGCGAGCGGAATGCTAGTAAGGTACACAAGAGATTTGTTTACTAATACGAGTAACATAGTTAAGTAAATGTCAGTTTTATTTCAATGAAGAATTATTATATTCTAAGTCATTGGGATTTATGTTGCAATTAGAATTAGCACTATTCTTTTTCCAGATAGCCGATAAACGAAGTCACATTCCATTATAATCTTTCGGATCATATTCTGTAATCGGCTCTACGTACAAAAATCTAATACACGATAAGGCTAACTTTGATAATAGAAATAAAACATTTAACCCATGAGGTAAAACTAATGTAAACTAGCATACAATATTCATAAATTCCATAAATCACTAATGATAAGCCCTAAAACTTCTGCTATATCTATATTAATATTATAAAGAGGTTAATTTTGTTTATGTTTCCATGTAGTAATCTCAAAAACTACTAATACAATTGGAAAATTACTCTTTCCTTTAGATAGTCCTTTTATTGATGATGGTTATAGGCTACATTACATCACGATACGCCTCACAGGAACTAAGCAGTAACAATAAACCCGAGATACACCGCAAGGGCAGCTGGCTACAGATAAATTGCGCAATATTATGAAGAAAAACCATATTTACACAAAAGAGCAGTATTTCGAAAGATTTTTCCCGATATTACTTACTTTGTTTAGAATGCATGGGATGCAAATCGAGTTTCAACGGAGTCCCGGGGGCTGAGCGTATCAGCCTGTAATAATAAAAGCTGAAACTGTACCAGGAATATGGATCTCTTATTTCGAAATGTAGATTTTATTGAATTTCCGATGGAAAAGGTCAATTTAGCTTTGAAAGATTTGTTGATAATAATGTTATTTAGTTGGTTTCTTTTGAATTATTGTCTTATAGTTTCAAGAGAATGGAATATCCAAATAAATAAAAAAGAAACCAGCTTCAAAACAAACCTTACCAGTTATTTTGAGACGTTGTTCGTAAAAAAAGAGCATATTATACTAAATAATTGAGATCTCCTCTTTTTTGAACTCGGTTGAAATTTAAAATTCGTGATAGAAAACTACCAATTCGTCAATCACATACGAGTATTATTTGTGACAATCCAAGAATTTATTTACTTTAAAGTAACAGGTACAGTTTTTATATTTTTATATATTTGCTCCAATATATTACTTGTAATAAGGGGTCTAGTTGTTCTTGTTACTCCCACGTACTACAAAGGCACCACTCCAATTATTGTAATTGCTATATCAATAGATATTAAATGTATAAATCAGTGAATCACGTCATAATTTAGATAACAATTCCTGCAAATAATCAACAAAAACTACAAAAGAAAATAAACCTTTGTAGTTCTGGTCCTTTGAAGTTACTACAACAGTAGCAATATGAATTAAGTAATTTATGAACATAAGTATGTACCTTTATCACGTTTATAGACTGACTCTCATATGAGTTTATTTGCCTAAGTTAATATAATGTAACTATTTCTTCGCTCAACACCTTATTTGAGATACTTAAGCAACTTTAAAAATGTCTACAGGTCACATAACACATAAGGGCGATGCGACGACGCGCTGATATCATGTTTCGGCATTGTGAAAAGTTACGGCGTCGCATCGTAAAAGTGTTAACAAAAAACAAAAGAAGAGTTTCGAACACCTTAAGAAATTTTCACTAAGCAGTTGGATCAAGGGTCGGATACAGAAGGCAGTGTTGCTAGAGACGGCACGCATCGTGAGGAGGTTTCTCAGCCTGGAGCCCTAGCTGCTGGTGGTCTGGGACTTACTCTGCTGCCAGTGGTTTACTATTTATTACATTTTTAACTGTTTTTATATTGCATTTGTAAATATATTTAAAATGTAATTAATAAGGAAAAAAATAAATAATAAATAACAAAAAAATATTATTGGTAGATAAATAACACTCCTATCACACGATACCTACAGCGTAAAAAAATAAGACAAAAATATCCCTAATATAAAAAAGTGCACTAAAATTAAATTAGAAACTAACAAAAATAAAAGTAAAAAAGTAAAAGGATCTATGTAAAAAAAATTATATTTTTAAAAATCACGACACGTTTTGTTCACGAAAGTTTAAGCGTTTTGGTCGTAACTCAGAACAATAGAAACTAAACTTGTATGTGATTCTTAGTCTTCGATGTGCGATTAGTGTAAGACTGATCTAAGTTAGTAATTATCTGGTTCCTATCTTATACAAGTGGGTGTTCAGTCACTGTATCAAGGACTGGATCTAGGTTTGATTCGCGACGAGGCACGACTCTGCCGGCGGGTGTAGTCCCATCACGACGATGACCTGCCGATTTATTTCAAACTAGCTCTTACTTTGAGGTTTACTCGTGTGATTTCCGTGCATTTTCAGTGATATGCATCCATTTTTTTTTAATTTTTTGATGTGATTTTTTTCTTTGATTTTTGCTTTATTATTCCAAATTCGATAACGTAGCTATTATCGATATACTTTTACAATGCAGGGGTCACCTGCAAAAGTAAAAAAGTAAAGTTACAGCTTATAAATGTCTAAAGGCCTCCTATCAACGAAAAGAATAGCTCAATCCACCACGCTGCTTGACTGCGAGTTGGCGGACATATGTACATATGTCAGAATTTCTTCCGACACATGCAGGTTTCCTCACGATGTTTTCCTTCACCGCCGAGCTCGAGATGAATTTAAACACAAATTTAGCACATGAAAACTCAGCGATGCTAGCCGGGGTTTGAAGTCGCGATCATCGGTCGAGATCGACTTGTTTTAAACACTAGGCCATCTTGGCTTATATTGTACTAATACGTATATGGTCTTCAATTTATTGTGGCTTAATAAGAATAAACCTTTTACAGGATTCCGTACCAGAAGGATACCAGAACCTTAATAGGTAGAGAGTTGATATTTTGATAATGTGTATATTGCTATTGTCGATATAGCAATAAATTACAGAAAAAAGGGCAATTGTGACTCGGAATTTACAAATGTTTACATATTGCTATAAAGACATCGATACGAAATCCTATGAAATCGTACTTGATAAGTTTATTCAAATTTATAAAGTTGTATTTTAATATTGTTAAATAATATTTTAATGATATAACGTTTGTCTAAAAGTAAATGAAGTTAACAAGGTAACTTTAAATACGAGAATTACTGTTGAGAATGTATTATTAAGAAACTGTGAAAGCGGTTCATAATAAGATAATTTACGTTAAAGGGAATTCAATTAAAACTGAACGAAAAGCCTCAAAAACTTTACGCGACTTTGTGAACACCTATTCATTATTATTCGGCTTAAAGCAATCACAAATCTTAAGCAAAAGGAATCCCACTTAAGTCAGAAATGAAATTGAAATTGACTGTGGTTCGGTGATAAGAGACTTCTGAACTGCTGATTCAGCTGGCCGTACACTGTCAAAAAATTCTGTTAGAAGCAGTCGTATGCGGTAAATATGAACATCCAGAAGACGACTAATTTGAAACTGGCAATGTGTAGGAGAGTATACGTTGAGAAAATTGCTTTCCAGTGATTAGAAATTTCTTACAATATGCAGTCGGTCTTAAACATTCCATTTTAAATTTATCTCTTGAAGCAATAAAAATGTAGTTTACTCGTTTTGATTAAATCAAAGTAAATATAAGTTTTCTCGATATTAAAAAGTAAATATTCCTCAGTATCGGATAGCGAAACCAATACTACTGATGTAATTCATTTTTTCTTCGTTTAAAAATGTTTTAAATTTAAAAAATAATTGATGTGATGATGTCATTTTCGACTAAAAATATTTTTATTTTGCCGAAAGAATGGAAATAGTATTTTTTTTTTGTTTTTTTCCTAATTATAATTGCGCATGGGCATACATACATTCTTTATTTATAACCTATTTTTCAATTTAGAATACATATATATATATATTAAATTTAAATGTCGGTCTATCCTTGAAAATGGTTCTATAGTAAAGCTAAGTTATAACTGACTGCATACAACTTTAATACTGATTCAGACGTACCCGTCTCACATTGTCATAGAAAATCAGCGTAAAGTAGGCAGTACCTACTATAGTTTTTTTATACAATAAATGAGAGAGTCGTAAGCCTAAGGAAAGAAAGGATAAACTTATAACGCCGAAGTTTCGACTCCGCAAAGTCAATGTTACCTTCTTGGGGCAAGGTATTCGTTTTTATAATAAAATTCCGCAAAAAGTGTTACAGTTTACGAAAAATAAATTTAAAGTACATATTAAAAAATCCTTAGTAGCTAAAGCATATTATTCTGTTCAAGATTATATAGATGATAAACATGCTTGGATTTAGTATAAGCTGGATTCACACAGGGTATTTAATATATTTGTAACTCATAAATGTATGTACCCATCGTAAAACTTTTAAAAAGAGTAACTATCGAGTTTCTTGCCGGTTCTTCTCGGTAGAATCTACATTCCGAACCGGTGGTAAATTAATTAATTAATTAGTGTTTAGTTTTCTTTTGTTTCTGTATTGACGATTCAAAAGTGCTTGTAAAAGCCTACTTGAATAAAGCATATTTTGATTTTGATTTTGCCTAACCTAAATTAACTACACAGATCTAAAGCGTAAAAAAAGGTTTTAACACTTTACTAAAACAAATACATAAAGTTAAAAATAATGAAAAAATATAAAAATATGAGTTCAATCTTTCACGGTTTCGCGTTGTCATGGAGCCGTGTAACAGCCATGACCAATGAATTCACTCCTAACATCAATTCTGCTACAGACGACGGCGTGGTGAATTCTAACAAATAATTGTGAAGGTTTGACTCCACTTAAAACAGTGTATTGAAGTTATTGTGATTATATATGTTCGTTTCGGGTATTTTATTTAGTTAATGGAATTCATTCTTTGTTGACAGTAGTGATGAATAAGATAAAATATTTAGTGTTAATTGTTTGTTAGTTTAAAATCTGAAGATGGAATAGAATAGACTGTAGTATCTATTTAAAGTGTAACAATCCTATTGTTAGACTTCTTTAAATAATAATAGTATTTTAGATAATGATAGTCGTAATATGATCTATATGCTATACTAATTTAGTAATAATATACAATTACATTAAACAATTATAAATTCAACATCTAATTTATAGAATGGGTCGATTTGTCTAGACTAAGCAGAAACGCACAAAATATTCATTAAAGTGCATTCAATTACACCATCAATTTTGACATAATTAATTTCGGAATAGTTAATTAATGTAAAATCAAAATTGAATAAGTTGAAATATAATATTATTCCATTAACCAAAGAATTGAATTGAATTAAATAATATTATAACAGAGGTAATACATGCTATCATAACATTCGTTACACTAGACCAATAACAAAGAACTAATTTCATACACGCAAGTTCTTAATGAGTTTATTATGATAAAATAATAGCAAGGTCGCTTGAATCTAATTGTATGCTTGCTCTGCGTGGTCTTATTATAATTATATAACATATTTTAAGCTGTTAGTTGAACCGATTTAAACACTTTTATTCTACATCTATTATAATATTGCACAGAGGTATGTTCTTTGTTAGTAGTCCCCGATTTGAAACAAATCTAAAAGTATATATGAATGCTGATAAGCAATAACATGTCAACCCACAAAAGTTCGAAGATATTGATTTATTCTGATAATGCGTCATGTAAAATACATAAATACATTACTCAAATATTTTTCAAGTCACCTAAAGAAAATAAGTACCGAAAAAGTTTCCTGATTTAATATTTCGATTGAAGTGCGCTCAATATTTTGCAATATGCAATATCCTAATATATTTAAAAAAACTTATTATTAGATTGAAATTGTTATTATATCAATCTACTAATTACTATTAATTCATAATACATTTGTTCAAAATAGAAAAGAGAAGATGGATAATTTTAATAATAATTCGTCTAATAGTAACGAATCATAATAGGAATAACGTAAAATAATAATTCAAGAAACAACGATATGCAGAAGTAAGCATGCATGTAACTGTCAAAATTGTTTTGAATTATTTGTTTTCATTGATTTATTTTTAGAGATTAATAAAAACATTAGGTTTATAGGTATCAATCAGCATAATGACATGTTATTAAAATAACTTCATTCCGAAATTGTATAACTAGCACGACCTTAAGTAGAACTGGAGGCGGTTATGAAATGGTAGGTGTTACTAATTTGTAATAATATCGGAACTATAGCTTTAGCAAGGTTAATAATAACAATAAAATAAAATTATAATAGATTAAATTAAAACTTTATTATATCAGGAAATGAAGATAATAAACAAAATTGTTCGATTATGGACAAATATCATGGAAATAAAGTCTTGACCCCTCCCCCTTTTTTTGTCGTCACGAAATGCTTTTATGCATCCCGCCCGGTGTAGTTCAAGCGGGCATGTGGGACTCCTAGTAGCGTACTTACTAGACTACTCACTAAAACTCAGCGGTGCGCTCAAAGCTCTATTTGGATGTCACGGGAACGCTTACGTAATCTATCGTGGCGCCCTAGCGGTTGGCCCTATGCATAGGCAGATCCAGCCCTTAAAAAGGTGATCACGGCCAACCGAAAATCAACCTAGTGCGAGTCGGAGTACAAAATGGTTCATATAAATTACTCAACGCGTAAATATGTGGTCACTTGAAAATATCATTAAATTATTGTCAAAACTAGGTCTGAATCACGCGCCATTTTTTTCTAATAAAGCATCTCAATGACATCACAAGTTTATTACGGTGGATCCGCACTTGCATCTATGCAGGGAAACTTCTGCCTCCTGCTATAAATAGTTTAAAAACATAATTGAGCTATAAAAACATCGATTCCCTAAGTTTCAACCGCCTTCAAAAAAGGAAGCCGTTTTCCATTTTAGTGTAATATATTTTATCGAAATGTCACCTTAGAACTCCGTCATTTCTTAACCCCGTAAAAAAATTCTTATTTTAATCCAAAAAAATTACTTTAAAATTAGTCATGTTCATGTTTTCAGTTTAGTTATCAAAAGTACTTCAATAGTTTGATTTTTAAATCAAAATAATTAGAATAAGTATGTCATTCAAGTAAACGAATCGGTTTCTGTTTTTAAACAGTCATTATTGGTTATTTCTGAGTATGTATGCCTTATATAATCTAGGTTTAGACATTATAGATTATAGTTATAGATATACATATACATTCCCATTCGCCTAATGTACGTGTAATCAATTACATCGAATTAAAACATAAAAAGCCACACTAGCGATAATAAAACATAAGTTATGCGTTAATTTATACTCGCAATCAATAATTATATCTCAAAGAATGTTTATAAGAATTTTAATCCGATTTTCCCATACAAAACAATAAATATACTGAGAACTGACGATGAACTAACAGCAACATAAAACACACCGGCATAGACAATCATTTGCGGCAATATAATCTTTATTACAAATGCATTAAGACGTTTAGTTATGTGCATAGTTTGACCTATTGTGCTAGTATTGATGTGCACACACCCATTATCCTAATATCGATATTGTTGTGACGTAAACAACAACGCTTGCTACAACACTTCCAACAGTGTTCTCGAATTGACAGTATCCGCTGATCTCAATGCGATAGCGATCGAAACGTTTGTGAGGTCGTATAACAATTGTTGTGTAACGAGTGTAATTTCTTATTTCATGTGGTTATATAAATAATGGCCTAATTGTCAAATATTATCGCTACTAGCTGTCTCTTTCGCTTCTATGAGTAGCGTGATGTAATATAGCCTATAGTATTCTTCAATTCATAAGCTATTTAACTTAAAATCAATTCGAACCAGTAGTTCCTGAGATTAACGCGTTTAAACAAACAATCTCTTCAGCTTTATAATATTAATATAGATAATATAATAAGTGTCATATATTCTCACAGGAAAATGCAAATCGTTTGCTTGAATATTTATTCCAGATATTTTATTTTAAAACCAGCAACTGAATCAATTTTGATAAAAATTCTGTGGATCCATTGGAAATATATGCACTTTAAAAAAGAAAAAAAAAACGAATTAACTAAATGGGTTAAGTCGTTTTCGAGTAATATGGGTACATAAATAAAAAAGACTCTTCAACGAATTGAGAACCTTCTCCTTTTTTGAAATCGGTTAAAAAGGCATCAGTTTAAGTAAATTTAGTAACATCTTACAACTGAACATACTCGTGCTAACCAGAGAATAGTGGAAATGAATTTAGAAATAACCAAGATTGTCTTTGAAACGGGGATGATTTAAATGATTCCCCGCGTTTAAAATAGTGACTTATGTACGTCGTCGTGGGTTTAGTTGTAGGTTTTTGACCTAGTTTGGGTTGACTAAGTTTACTTTATCGGACCTCCCACAGCAAGCTTTATAGGGCATGTGAAGTGTAAGTTATTCTATTCACTCAATGTACATTTAGCCCCGTTGAATTAAAATATTAATTCAAGGAATTAAGAAATTTTATTATTTGCGAGCAAATAATCTGTCTACCTATAGACATATCTAATACATTTAAACGAGCAAGTCTTGTATACATATATATGTATGAATCTCGAAAACGGTTTTCATGAAATTTTGTATGCTCGGGGTTATGGGGGCTATAAATTTATCTAGCTAGATTTCATTTTTACAAAATGTCGTTTAAGGAGTGTTTTCGCACAATGAAAAACTGTAATTATTTTTTTTAATTTAGTGTTAAATCTAAATATAATATCCAAAAACACGATTTACCAAAAAATACCGCTCTAATCTCGGTCGCCCCAGCTCCATAAAAAAAAAATATTGTCGAATGTATAGGTATTTAATTGGCTAATTCTTTTGTAAATGTCCACATGGTTTGTTTTAAAGAAAATGTTTGAAAAATCGTAACGAATATTGTAAAAAAATTGGGTTAAATAATCTTCATATATAAGAAAAGATTTTAATAACTACATCAAATTTCGTAATGTGATTGCAGTCACTACATAAAATAATCAACTCAAATAATTTCTAGGTATTTTATGAAACCACGAACGAGTTTACGATAAAAACCGTAAACAGCATATTTTTTAATTTAACTTCAATAAATGATAAAGTTTTACATACCTACTTCACAGAAGTTTAAATTGTTTAACGGAAAACGCGTTTGTATTGAATAATTATTTTCTTAAAGCAACACTTCTAAAAGCAAATTTTGCTTTAAATAACTACTGAAAGGTTAAGCAAATTTATATTATTTTAAAGTCGACTATGATGCAAAACATAAATATTAAACTATTAAACCTATACTAATAAAGCTGAAGACTTTGTTTGTTTGAATGCGTTAATCTCATCAACTACTGCTTCGAATTGAAAAAATATTTTTGTGTTATATAGTTTATTTATTGAGAAAGGCTATAGGCTATATTGAATCACGCTACGACTCATAGGAGCAAAGCAGTAACCATAAACGCAAGTGAAACCGTCAGGGATAGCAAGTATACTTATATATATTATATTATATATAAATTGGGAAAGTATTTCACATCTGTTAATATGAAATGAAAAATGTATACACTAAACGTAAACAACAATATTTTAACGAATATTTATTTGCTAAATATTGTCACTGTTGATTTTGAATAAACAAAATTGCGAGTAAACTAAAGCTTTGTTCATGAAAAATACAACCACAATTATGTTTAATATCAAACTATGGCTACACATTTATATATAAATAATTACCAATATTTTTTTCTTCAGTAACAAGTTTCAGTGTTCAAACGTCATCATCAAATCAATCATCAAAAAATAATATACAGACAAAAAAAAAGATAAACATTGAAAACAGTTTTTTGATTATAAAAACGTAAAGACAAACTATGGAATATTTTCCTTATCGATAATGATTACAATTTCGATTTAGCAAACATGAATACACATAATGTCTTCTTATATTACTGTCCTTAGGAAAAAATTCTACTAAGCAGTAAAATTTTCTTATCAATACATCATCGGATAACCTTGAGCATATACCTACATAAACATTTAATGGCCACCCCATTACAGCCACCTTTAAGGCTTTGACGTCAATAACTGTCCCTCTCTAATGGTGCCTACCGCTTGACAAGTTCAGGGTCGAATCTCACTCGAAATTGAGGCTTCTTGAATGCTTGAGTTACTATAGAGCAGTGTTTCTCAAATCTCCACACCTTTACATCCCACAATTCATACATCCCGAAATATATTTAATTACGTTACCCCTTATAATCTAAAATTTTGTAATAAACAAAAATGTAATCAATATTATTACAACCATAAATAATGTTAACATAATATAACTTTTTAGCAAACATGTGTGAAACGTTTTAGTTGAACGCTTAGTTGCTAAAAAGAATTGGTATATTAGTCAGCGCTATTACATAGAATTTCTGTGTCTTAAATTGATTGACGACAAAAACTACATTGAGAGTTTTGCCTAAAATTAAATAAAAGTTTTAGAAAAACAATAGCTCGAATTGCCTGTAACTCATATCCGCTCTGGACTCGAGTTCCGCTGATTTGAGAACCGCTGCTAGTACAAGTCAGGTACAAAACATTGAATAAATTAAGATGGATTATATACGAGTTAATGATAAAAATATATGCGTATACTTTAACTTTATAATGGAAAAAGGTTTTTTGTTTGATGTGTCTTTGGGTATATTTACCTTTTATGTTTCAGACAGGATTTTGTTAAGATATACATAGACACATAAAAAAGTTGATTAAATATTTATATTATGATAAAATAATGTAAAAATATACTATTTACTGTATCTATCTAGTCAAAACTGACTGGCCGACATATTCACTGATTGATCGACTATCAGCGCAGAGCTGCATTTTAAAATGCATCCCCTAAAAGGTTAAAAAGGGGGTTGAAAGTTGGTCTCAAATTCTCTAAGTATCCGAGGGCAAAGATACGGGGAAGTGCAAGTATAAATAATATTAAGAGCAAAATATCAGTAACATCGAAAATTAAAATCCTAATGATTAAAAACTATCTCATATTATTGATTTAATATATATTTATTAAGCAAACCAATTTGATTAATACTGGCACAAAATCCCTTTCGTATTCCAAAATTTAAAATATTACAAAAAAACTGAATGTTTTTTCACTGACGAACGATTTGCAAAGGTAAAACGGTATCCGTCCTGAAAAAAACAACCATAACTTTTCATATTAAAAAGTTATACACAGCCTCGTGTGACATTCAATACCTAAATGTATGTGACCCCAAATGTATATAAAACATTCTGTATGTAAAAAGGATTGGTTGGAAGGTTTGATGTAGTTAGATAAAGATTATGATTAAACTTGAAGTTTATGAGATGTTACATATAGACATAAAATTATTATATTTAATGAATATAACTTTTGTTGCTCTTGTGTATATACACAGTATCAGTGTTGCGTTGAAAACTTTACTTATTATGTTTGAATGTTACATATTATTTAATTAAAATATCACATAGTCCCTATTTAAAAATATTTCCAATCATAATTTTAATAAGGATTAATAAGGATTCAAATCCAACTGACAACAACACTATGTATTAAGATTCAAGACATTCTTTAAAAATAATAAGATCACCAACACTAAAACCACTAGCTAAGTACCCAGCACTAACGAATTTGTGGACACAGCAGCCCGTAATATCTTTCACACCCGACGGTTAAACGCACATTAATCAGGATATATAAGGTCACGAAATTAGTAAACACGCTGTATACTAGTTGAATTTAATTACGCCTAATATAAATCGTCCGTTTCAACATTGGGTCACTCAATAAATTCTAGCGGGCTTGCGCTAGCGTAACACGCCTGCCTCTAGGGAAATTTTCTCTAACATAATCTATGTGCTTGGTCAGTACTAAATACTCGAGTGTATACCGTATGATGCAACTTAATTGGAAAATAAATTTAGCTTCTTTAAGCAAAAGAAATTAGCCCTAATATATATTATTACTTTATTAGTTAATAGTCTTAATACGGCTACCATATTTGAGTTCGATTTTAATATAGATTTTAAGCAAAATAATTTTATTATGATATAACCTTACGATATTTTTGTATTTTTATGGCATATGTAGTTATATGGCCTAGTAGTTAGAACGCGTCGATCTTCAATAGCGGGTTCATGCCCTGGCTAACACCGCTGATTTTCAAGTGCTAAATTGATATTTAAATTCATCTCGAGCTCGGTGGTGAAGAAAAACAGCGAGAGGAAACCTGCATGTGCCGGGAGAAATTCTGACACATACATCCGCCAACCCGCAGTGGAGCAGCGTGGTGGATTAAGCTCTAAATAATTCGTAATAAATTAAAATGCATGTTACTATAAATAAAAGTAAACAACAGTAAATTCCCAATATCACATATATTGCCTTTATTACTCTTTACCCTTTAACACTATAAAGGCAAAGCATTTTCCAATAATAAGTGAAACTCGATATTCGAAACAATAAAACGAATGATTGAAATGAACAATATCTTTTGAAAACAATAAACGTACTATGGAAATAACGAAATAATTTTTTGATCTCAATAACGACGAATGAACACGAAATCTGTCTCTTGAAATGCTAAATATATTTATGGACTTCTTTCTGATTTTTAATACCGTTTTGATTTTTAATATAGTTTATAAAAATTAAAAAGGCAGTGGTGAGAAAGATGATTGTAATAAATTTTTATTTGTACTTCAATTTTTACCCGATTGCACGATGTAAGGGAGGGTAATATGTTTATCAGTATATGTATGTATTTTTTTTATTTAATTTGAGGCAATATTTAGACACGTCATTTGATTCGTAATACTGGCGCGAATGTCATAGAAAGTATATGAATTTTGAAAAATCAAAATGGCCGGTATTGAACGCCATAATGGAAAAGAAAATAAAATGAAAATCGTCGAACTATATCAAAGGTATCGTTAAATAAGTATTTAAAAATCATTTTTAGGTTTCTTATATGGTGTTCTAACCAGAATTACCGTTTAGAATCATTAATGATTTAAATGTTGGTTAAACGATTCTCACTCACGGTCTTGTTCCGCAGTCGGTTTTTGATTTTTTCAATTAATTACTAGTTGCTTGACGATGTTAAAACATGACTTTTTAGTTCATCCCACAAAAATAATCGTTTCATCTTATTTTTTTTTTTTACTTAATTGACACGAAATGAACGTTAAATATTCATTTTTCGCGTATGCTATGCGATATCTTTATCAGCTGTGAATGGATTTTTAAGTGACCACATTTAAATTTGACTTACCCAGTGGAATTTATTCAGGCTGGAAATAGCATCTTATAAACCGATGCCATTCAATTTCTTGCAGTAAATGGAACCGACGGTGACGATTTCATTAAATTAAAATCGTTAATATTTATAAGTATAAATTTAAGCAAAAAAGAAATCAACTTCAGAGAGAAAAATTTGCAATTTCGATCATTTGGATGACATACGCAGTCCTGTTACTTTGATTTAAAAATCAAGCAATTAAAACGATTTTGATTTTTCACAAAAATTCCACGGGACCGATCAAAAAGTAAGTCCTTTCAAATAAAAAAATAATTTTCATAATTACTATATAAATGACAGATTTATGAGGTAACATTATAAAAAAAAAAACATTCACTACGAATTTAGAATTATCTCTTTATAGTCTCCATGGTTAAAAATTAGTATGTCTTCTTGGTACCTATTTTTATTGTGAAACTAGAATAATACTTTAAGATAAAAAAAAGTTTTGTACGTGTACATAGTCAAAGTATATTGACTATCGTATAAAATTAAACATTGCACACGGTACATTATTTACCGAACACGATTTATCTGATTATACCGAAATCTTTTAATCCGTTATGTGGAGGCGTGAGCTGCTTACTGATTAACAAATATGCTATCAATTTCTGTTTCGATAGGTCTTTTAATTAAGGCAATTAGTGTGTCATTTCATTTTAACGGAATTCAATTAAATGTTATAATTGGAAATCAATGGGATTTGAGAAATACTTAAGTTAAATTGTTTGTTTTTTATAAGTTCTAGCGTTTTTTTTAAATTTCTACATTGTATTTTAATTCAGGCATGTACTTTAATAAATTATCGTGCGTACTACTTACTCGTTGTTATTACAATGTTTAAATTTTAATTATGTATATTGTCAATAGAAAAGGAACGAATGACACACGTATTTCGGTAACATAATACGTTTTACCGTTTAACTATTATCAAGTTTTCAACGGTTCTGTGCATATAAAACAACCAGCAAGCCGACAAAGTTTAAAAAAGCTTTTAATTTTCAAAGAATAATGTTAGAAAACACGTAAAATCAACATTCTCTACGTTGAATACCACTATGTTTGCCGTAACGGAGACTGCATTTAAAACTTTGTTCAAACAAGGCGATTCTTTACTTAAATCTTCAATTTTGAATCATGCGGCTTTGTAAGAAAGTTTATTATGTTGAAAAATTCACATGCAAACATAGTGGCATCAGTTGGTTCTGAATACATGAGGATTTTCGTAACTGTCTTAGATTCAAATATTGATTCAGTTACATCTGGAGTCATGCAACTGATTTAACACTTTAGTCCATTTTCTTTTCTTGTCTTATTTTGCAGACAAATGTGGCGCACTTCTGATTGCACATGAAAGATGAAAGATTATAATGAAGAATAATATTCGAAAATTCGTGATTTTCGTTCCGGGTATTGTTAGCAACTGAGACGAGTAAAGAATAACTGGTCAAGTGCGAGTAGGACTCGCGCACCGAGGGTTCCGTACAAACTTATAGAAATCTATATAAGACTAACCCATCTACGCCATTTGTGGTCTTCATCATCAGTTCCAACATAAGTTACTATCAAAAATACCTAAATCGGTATACGCTTGCCTATAATATTTGAGGAGTTCCCTCAATTTCTCCAGGATCCCATCATCTGATCCTGACCTGAAGACAATGGGACCACCTTAGAAGTATACCTTTTCAAACAAAAAAAAATTTTGAAAATCGGTACCCAAATGGCGGCGTAATCGGCGAACAAACATAAAAAAAAATAAAATACAAGGTCGAATTGAAAACACTCCTTTTTAGAAGTCGCTTAAATATAATCACATATTATGTAAATATGGATCACGTCCCAAAAACTATTTTGAAACTACTTAGGAGCACTTTAATTTAAAACACGATCATGGATGCAATCCATGGAAACACAAAATTTTATTTTAAGTACTAATACACCTTATACTTTCAACAAAAAAAAGTTATAGCGCGATTCAGGATACACCTAGCGCCATCTCTTGACAATTTCAATGAACTAACTTGTTGACTTTGACATTAACAACATAATTATAGTATATTTTATTCTCGTTTTATTTTTATTTATATTCTACTACACTCCACTACCCCTGCACTACGTTCGTAAAATATTTAGATTTACATTATCAATCAAAATATCGAAATATATATTAGTGTTGCCAAGACGAAAATAATTAGTCCTTAATTCGAACAAAACTAATTGTTTATTTATAAATAACTAATTATATTACTAATAATCAGAAGACTTATATGTGTAGATAAATAAGTAAATTAAATAACTCGATCTGTTTGAATTTAATTTTAAAATTTTCGTACTAAGTCAATACGAGTACTTAAATCAAATCGCGTGAAGCTCTTATATTGAATGTTAATTACGTAATGACGTTATAAATCGACGATAAAACTTTTAAATGAAAAGTTTATTTTATAATTTTTAGCGCGTTTAAATAATAATTAAAATAAAATTTTTTATTAATCGAGCAGAATTATATCACAGTTAATGTCATAATGTTGTAATAGATGGCATTAGCTGTACGCTGCATCGCGCTATCATTTTGTTAGCTGCGATATATAGATTGCATTGCGTTGTTTATAAAGGTTTGCTGCTTTTTAATGTTTTCGTATTGATACAAATTTCTTCTCGGTGTTTGTAAAATTGTTTTTTGACCATGGTCAACTTATATGTTAATTTGTTACAAGTACATATAATTTTAATTCTAAGATTAATATATTTTCCGCTTGATCAATTTACAACTTGATACATTTACGCGTTCCTGAGAAAAAGGTTGAAAGACAGACGTACAGACTGACAGACACACGAACAGAAATTTACAGTTTTCGGATTTTTTCCTTTATGTATACTAAAGGACCTTGCTCCTGGCCAAATTTCACAATGCTTGGTCAATGGGAAGTACCCTATAGGTTTTGATTCCCTTGCGAAAACGTTAAAAACGCTATCATACTTAAAATATGTGATATAAATGACCGTATCTTTTGATTGCGTTAACTTAGAAGTTTGATTTTTTCACAGCTCTTAGTAATTATAACTTTGAGTACTTGACGTTGATAAAAATTTGTTACCTTCACGCGTTTCTGAGAAAAAGGTTGAAAGACAAACTTACAAACAGACAAACATACATACAAAAATTTACAGTTTTCAGATTTTTTCCTTTATTTGTACCATAAGATCTTACTTCTTGCCAAATTTCATTGTGCTAGGTCAATGGGAAGTACCCTATAGGTTTTGATTCCCTTGCGAAAACGCTAAAATGGTCGAAATATACGACATATTTTCCATTATCTTTTGATTGCGTTGACTTAGAACTTTAATATTTTCACGGCCGCATGTCATCGTAGACTTGAGTATATGATATTAATTTCAACATGATACGTCTATGCATTTCTGAGAAAAACGGGTTGACATCCCGACAGACAGACAGACAGACAGACAGACAGACAGACAGACAGACAGACAGACAGACAGACAGACAGACAGACAGACAGACAGACGGACAACAAAGTGATCTTATAAGGGTTCCGTTTTTCCTTTTAAGGTACGGAACCCTAAAAATAGATTATAGGTAGTAGTTTGGGATCAATAGCCTTTGACATCAAAAAAGATTGTAGACTTTGATGGACTCTTTATATTCAACTGATTTCAAAAAAGGAAAACCGATTTTGAAAATTCTTATAAAAAATATTTTTAATATTATAAATACAATCCTCATCAGTCTATCACGAACTCTCCATAAACGCCTTAATTAGAGGGTAGTTAGAAAATAAAGTCGTTTTAATCTTGGAAGCAACAGAAATTGGCTACTTCAACTATTTTACTGCTTGTCTTAACATGTTTTATTGCGTTATACGCTGTCTTGATCATAATAACATCTCCACCGCTGTTCCACGAAGAAATAATTTATTTCCGTCATGTATCATATCACGACAGAATCTTCATGCAATTATAATGTAAGAATGCAACTATAAAAGGCCGCAAGCGTTGATCGGAAGCAAATTTCAATTACGCACACATGCACGGGTCTCTTGACGTTTCAATTATGACGCAGGAGATAAAGACGGTTACGAATCAGCCTTGGAAGCTGTTTGACCAACGATATGAGTATAATCCTATATAATCATATTTACACACTCTAGTATATAAGCTTAAATATTAAATATGTGAGTAAGTGAGTAACAGCCTTAAATGTTGCACGGCTGGGAAAAGGCCTCCTCTCCTATTAGGGAGAAGGTTTAGGAGCTTTTTTCGCCATGCTTTCCTTCACCACAGAGCACGCGATTAATTTAAACACAGTATTAGCACTTGAATTTGAAACTGAGCGGTGTTAGCCAGGGTTCCAACTTGCGATCTTTGGTTGAGATCGATCTGTTCGAACCACTAGGAGAACAAGAGAGAAATTCTAAAACTGAAAATAGTTTATTCCTTATTAAGATGTATATTAATGATTATGAATATATTATGTTGTGTATTTAGAGAGTTAATTCGCTATAATGCAGTGAATATATTGTAAACTCGTTCTTCTAAAACATAATAAGTGATATAGAATATCTACATAAACACAAACTTAAATTGCGTATGTATAAAATAATGAAAAATATGTGGGTACTATAATTGGATGCTGATCAGCAATACTGTGTCAACCCACAAAAAGTGAAAATCGGAGATATTGGTGTATTTTGATGCTGCATCACCTATTTATCATTCAATAATAAATACAGTCATATAAATTAAATAACTACGGTAAAAGTTTCTTAATTAAATGTTTTGAATTTCAAGGTAATTCCATATTTTGTACTTTATACAATAGTCTTATATAGTTATTAAACTTTTTATGAAATAATATATTGAACATTTCTGCCTGCTTTAAATTCATTATACCTTTTATCAAAAAAGAAAAGAAAATATGGATAAAAAATTATTCAACCTAACTTATAAAGAATAAGTTAGACATCTTTAGACGCCATTTTCTCAAAATGAAGTTCGTGTGGCTTGACACAGTATTGCTTATCAACGTCCAATTAATAGGGAAAACAACAGGCATAATTTGTCGTTAACTATTAAGAAGCTAAAATTTTAAAATATCTTTCATTATGTATTGAGAACTTTATGTGATAAGACTAAAGTCGTTTTAATATAGAAAATTACATACGCACTATAAAGATATCGTCAGTGCTACTTTTTATCCCCAATGCCGCAGGTAAAACATTATACCGAATTAAAGCGTGTAGAATTATTGGAATTTATTACTGATCGTAAAATTAAACGAGTGTATATGAAGATAACAGTGGAGTAGCAATAAGGAGTGACTTTTAGCGATTATATAAGTAGAATTGTAGAATTCATGAATATTCATATTTTATAATATATCTCATCAAAATTGTATAATTTGATAATTTATTTTTTAGATATAATTTAATTCAATTATAAGTTTTGTTGCTTACTTAACTGTTGATCTGAACGACCTTTATCAATTAAAAATATGTTTAAATTTTGAAATTTATAAAAATTTTGACATAACTGGACTTGAACCCCTCGGATATTGCGGTCAAGGCCTTATATAGATAAGCATTAAGCATATCAAGGTACTCTGTATATATAACGCTAAATTGTATAATTATGTACATATATAAAAAATTGAGACCAAAAAATTAGTTAAAATTGATGTTGATGACAATGATATATAGGACTATTAATTAACTACAAAATCAGTTTATTTTACGTAGAAAACAAAAATAATAAAAATACAATATACCTACTGCTCGTTAATCATATTATTTTTAAGTAATTGTATATATGTTAATTGTATTAATATTTAGCATTTAATGAAGAACGAAAAACAAAAAAATGCCTACTATAATTAATAGTATAATATTAGACATGTGAAATGAAACTATTTTAAACGGAATTAAATCGCGTATAATTATTTTTATCATCCCGACGTTTCGAGCACTTTGCAGCGTTCGTGGTCACGGGTAGACCGCAAAGTGCTCGAAACGTCGGGATGATAAAAATATTATACGCGATTTAAATCCGTTTAAAATAGTTTGATTTCAATGAATAATAATCGCGAAAATCTAAGACAACGATATATTAGACATGTGTTAGTTAACACGAAATAGTACAATAAACATAGTTAAATTTGTTAAGTATTTGTATGAAGTATTAATGATAAAAATATGCTTAGCATTCATGCATACAAAAAGTCCGAATCTTCATGAGGTAAGAATTTAGTTAAGCATAACACGTTATTAGATATGTATATTTAATTTCGTATAAATATAAATAAGGAATTGCAATAATAATAAAATAATTCTATAAATAATTATTATAAGCAAGTTAATAATCTTAGAAGGACCAAGTAATAAGTATATACATATAAGTGTATATTATATAAAACATAAACAAAGTACACATACTGCTGCGCTGATATAGTCTTTAGAATCGTGAATATTATTAAAAAAATATAATATCAGATAGTGATTTTATCGATTACAACTCATTATTATTTTATTCAATAAAAGATATGACAGGTTATTAGTATTTTATGCAAATATTTTTTTTTACTCAGAACAGACGTTTTCGGTTCTAGTCGAGTCATTGTGTGTTTTATGATTATCTGTTACTTTTTTCTCCATAATCATGGTACGATATCGGTAACTATTTTAACAAGACACAAGGACAAGACACGTTTGACGATTATGGTCAACAAGGGTGCACTACAGTGTGTTTCTTTTAAATGAAAACAGAATTATTACTGCTTCTTTTTATTTTTTATTAAACCGAATTCAAAAAGGAGCATGTTCTCAATTAGTTGTATCGTGTTTTATTATATGTTTATTACCTTACAATTCCGCCATTTTGTAATCGATTTTGAATATTCTTTTTTTATTTGAAATATTACACTTTCAGATTGGTCCTATAGAATTTTTATCAAAATCGATTCAGTAGTTGCTATTGAAGTCGGTTGCTTTTTTTAAAAAAAGATATGTATTATTTTTTGTGTCTTGTCTTCTTACAATCAACTTGCCTGTACTGGTTGTCATAACCAATTGCTCTATCCGGTCGATATTAATTTATGTGGTTTGCGTCGAATGCTGTAGGGCCATAAAAGTTATAGTAAGTCGAGTTTTTATATAATTTCCATGTTATTTTTTTGTTGTTCTGCAAACAACCTGTCTGACTAGAGATGACCTCACCGGCCGCTGTACTGACTAAGCAATGATGCAATTTTATTTTTATGCAAGCAAGTAACATATCTTTAAGGTATATAATCCGATTAGTGTATATCTATGGATTTATGCGTGTGAGTTTTGGATTGACGACAAAAGAAAATACAACAGTTGGCTCTGTAAAAATAATTGGTACTATAATAAAAAAAACTGTGTAAGGTTTTATTACTAGCGCCCCGCCCGGCTTCGCACGGGTACATACATTCACACACACGCAGGCACGCACGCACGCACGCACGCACGCATGCACGCACGCACGCACACACACACACATACATCCTTCTTTTTTGCGTCGGGTTTAAAAAAAAAAGTAAAATTAAAAAGGAAGTTTGAATTTTTTTTAATGATTTTTTTTTTATTCATAGTTTTTATTAATGTACTCGCGGCACTTTATTTTATTACATTACATTGATTCCCCCCGTACCCCAGTGACGATTGGGTGACATTATTAGAGTGTTAGTAAGGATCCCTAATTTTTAAAAAAATATAATATAGCCTATGTTACTCAGGGATAATGTAGCTTTCCAAAGGTGAAAGAATTTTTGAAATCGGTCCAATAGTTTCGGAGCCTATTCATTACAAACAAACAAATCTTTTCTTTATAATATTAGTATAGATATAAATATAGATATAGATGATTATTGAATACCTACTCTTTGATGGTTTTACAACTTTAACCCTTTATGAACTGTTTTTGCATGTTTAATTTAAAGTTAACGTCATAATTAAAATCATTATAAACATAATAATGTACAAGACAAACAAGAATAAACGGTTACTTTCGCATTCATTTTATTAGTTTGAGTAAATTGAGATGGAATACTTTATTATTCCGTTATGATGTTAAGTTATAGGTTTATTGCGTATTCAAATAAATTAATTTTTTTAATTCTTATCGTATCCAATTATTTTTCTTTGAATTAATCTCAACAGAATTAAACCGAGATTCTTTTTAAATTAAAAGGATAATTAGACGCTTCCAAAAGTTAATCCGATAAGTGCAGAATAATTGCTTGACGACGAATAAAAATTAGGGAGATTTTATATAAGCTAGGCATAAGTATAGCCAGGTAGGGGCTGGAGGAGACCCCGTTTAAAAAATACAGCGCCCCTCTAGAAAATCCAGTCTTTTATTAATGTAATAATCGAACAATTGTTTTGTTTTCATTAATAACATTGAATATTGTAGATAAATATAACGACAGATTTTTCTACATCGCGAATTTTTATTTATTTTAATCAAAATATTTTTTTTACTCGTCCTAGCTCTTTGAATTAGGTCTTGGTTATATCAAGGACGCTGGAGTAAAAAAAAATATTTACAAGATTTTTTTACGTCCACATTTTCAATTCATCTAATTTCGAAGTTTACTTTAGAAATTTTCTTGGAATAAAATACACTGAAATGAAAGTTCTTTTAGTGTAATATCTCATTTTTAGTCAAAAAATTTCTTATATCTTAGAAGTAGGAACATATTACAATGTATGTAATATTAAATTATAAGGTAATGGTTAAAAGGCCATAAGTCGATTCATATGATAAACTGAGGTAGAGCCTAGCTGTAGCCCGCTACAGCTCGTGAACGGGGTGACTCGACCGGGGCAGCCCCTCACTCTCACTACCTAAACTATGGTTCATGCGGTGAGTGTGAGAGCCTCTTTCCTTTCCTTACTTTCTCTTCCCTATTAGTCTTTATTCCTTTTTTAAATAGGAACATATTATTGCTCCTCTAGTGCTACACAAGTCCATCACTTCGTTCACATCGTCGGTGATCACTTAACATCAGCCGTCTTGTCTGCTCGTTTGCTATTTACATTAAAAAAATAAGTAAAGAAGATATAAAATGAACACATTGAGATACAAATATTAATAATTGATAAAAAAGAATTCATAGGTGTAATTATTTGATTTTACGCCAAATAATAATAAATTACATTTTTCGACTAAAAATACCAAAACAAAAGAAAGACACATTTCAAATATTTATACTACCCATAACTATATTTCTATTTTTGTCGGTACCAATGTACCTGTACCGTCAAACACAACGAGTCAAACTACAATAGAAGCCTGCTCGTGGCGGCCTTTCGTAACATTATCATTCTATTTTATTCCTCCCACGTGCGCGATACCCGCGTTACTTAGCTGCTTACTAATTAATGTTGCATTACTTAGAAAAACATTATGCAAGTTAATAATTACTTGTACATTACTGAGCTTATGGTGTTCCCACGACGGTCTAGGATGTGATGATGGTAATGGCACCTATGTGATGTTAACTATGGATAAACTTTTAAAATATGTGTAAACATCAATTATTTTCTACAAGCTATAATTATTCTTGATGTTAGAGGGTTTATTGGCTATTATTTTATTTATATCTTTGAGATGTGTGTCATTAAATTATGTAATGTTTTATGTTAATGAAAAATTATTAATAATGGTTATGGATTATCATATGGATAAAAAGTCATCGGTTGATACAAAAACTGTATGTAATTATGTATAGACTATAGTTAACAGATTATCTATGTACGAAGTGAACTCTGGAATCATATAATCATATATCATGAATTACTCTAAATATGCGTATTATTTTAAAACAAAACCTACAACGTGATCGAAGCAACGAGCAAAAGTTGTTAATAAAACTGGAAAAAAATCGCAAAAAACTTTAAGATGACTTAAAATAGCGCCAAGATCAAGTCACACTCATTAAAATCAGCCCAGACTTAATCTCATTTAGCTCTCAATTGTTATTTCTTCCGAGAAATATTTTTCCGAATAAATCAATCGGGTCAACGAAGGGCCGTGGGGAGTGATGTAAAATCTGAATTTTTCTTTCCTCATCCGACATTTCCAAATATAGTCAAGATACAGCGAGGTTTATTGAGCCGTGTTTCAAGTATTTCTGGTTCGCAATGAGAATACGAAAACGGGGTTATTATGTAATTGGAGTTGATTGAAAAAAAAAACTTTTAAATCTTTTATAATAAAACTTATTTTCTCTAATGATTTATATTTAAGGCATTAAATGATTGTAGTAATTATGGAGTTACTATGTGAGGTTATAAAAATATTCTTTTTCGATACGAAACTTTACATTGAGTCTGAAGTATTGAATTTTTCGTAGTTAAAAAGTTACAATTTTGTAATGCATATTTTATGGAAACTAAAAATCTAAAAAAATCTTAATGCTAATATTATACCTAAATGCGAAGTTAACTGTCTATCAATGTTTTTATTCCTTGTTGGATTTTCACGCCTAAACTGCTGATCCAATTTTGATGAATTTTGGTAATGGATAATTGGTACAAAGACACATTAGAGCTTGGCGAAGGATAATGTACCTTTGTGTAAACGAAGTCGCGGGGATTAATTTATTTAATATTTAAAAAGCATTTTTGATTTAAAAAGTCTACTATACGATGCTGAATTCAATACTACCTGACAAGGAATTAATAGCATACAACCGGTAACAGAGGCGAATAGTATCCGATATGAATACCTATTGATTACAGTAACCCTAGTCAGCGGAGATATTACTATCATATCTTAGGTTTCAACGTCCAATGGCACTATGAAGGCATTTGACCTTTTATATAATGAAGTAATGAACACCTGTGGCTTCGCTTATTTAGAAATTATCTATAACTTTTTCTAGCAGTTTCGCTCGCTCTGTTTGATTTCTTTAAACAGACTGCGAACTCCCGTTTCATTCTTTTAGTTGAATTTTCATGATATAAAATTAACAAAAACTAACTATTAATTAAGACCATTTCCACGAGCATTTCATTTTCAATACGATACTTCTAGCTGTAAGTTGGTGAGAAGTTGTGTTTTGTGGAAATTAAGTATAAATATGGTATTATTACTTTGATAACTTAGTTCGTCAGTCACGATCGTACGAAAACCCAAAACAAAAAAAAAGTTATTTTTTGTTCTTAAGTAATACTATATAATAAACAAAAAAAAAAACAATAAATGACGATTGAAACGTACTCGCAAAAGTCGAATTCAGTTTGAGTGATAATTAAATTATCGTAATTAATTAAAATGTATTTTAAATGTAATTAATGTGAAGGATAAAGTAGAAATAACTATGGTAATGTTGATATAACAAAAAAAAAAATGTTTAAACGTTTCCAATAATTTCAAGAGAAAGCAAGGATAACGTCTTTTGACTTTTACATGATAAATGAAAACAGAACTATTTCATTTAATTATTTATGCCAAGGGTACTTTTCATGTATGTGTATTATATACATTCTGAGATTTCGTAATAAGTGAGTGAGTGAACTTTAGTTTTATATATATACATTAAAAAATACGACTGCCCAAACGAAGTGGTACAAATATCATCCATATATTATGTAACTTTCCATTGGTGGAAATCAGATATGTGGTATTGGAAATCGGTATTTCCCTCATAATTTCCGTTCCCATGGAATTAATTGAGATGAATTTAATGACACTTCATATGTTGAAATCCGTCAAGCGATTTAAGCAGTAGTACGTACCAAAAAATATACCAACATACATATGCTTGAAAATATAACCCTCCTCCGGCAGTCGGGTAAATAAGGTTATAAATTGTGAGTGTGATAAGGAGGTATTTGTTTGCAACTTTGAAAAATAAACGTTCTTTTTATTTCATTTTTATTATGTCGTTCATTCTTTATAGAAGCATTAGAATGTACGCAAGGTCGAAACCTTTGATAAGATATAATTATGAGTACACATTTTATTGTATATTTATTACTCATCATATCAATAAAAATAATTTGCATATAATGTCTAAAAAGCAAGAATAAAATAAATAAATCGACATTTCTCACTGAATGGCGCATAGGAACAGAATTTGTGTTCGAAATCCGGAAACAATACAATACCAAGAAACTACACACTACAAAAATATTTATCATGAATAGGAATCAAATTCTCGTCAGCTAGTTTTAAGCAGTCAATGATTCAACTACTGTTTTAACTAGTCGATTTCATTATTCTTTTGAAGATTTAATGGTTAAGTACCTTATTAATAAAAATTTCCTATTTTTCTTTATACGAAAAAAATATACGTGGCATATGACGACAACGATTTTTTACGATGCACGTTGTAGATTTTTACGACGCGACGTCGTAACGTTTCGCGTCATCGTATATTGTTTTGACCTTAATATAATAAAAGTGAGTAATTTTTAACATTGCCTGGGTTATTGTGTTTTTTGAATAATAATAGCTTAGCATTAAGCTTACAAAATATCTTATCTCATACCGTTATATTTTTCCACATTAAGCATTCAAAGCGACATGGTGAAATGAATAAAAAAAGGTCTATTTTATTATTCAGTGTTTATCCACACGTGAGGTGGTACAGCTGTACTTGAACTCGACCTTTTCGACATTTAATACGGGGTGCTCTTATACAAAATATAAGGACGCTCCCTCACCGAGAACATTCGCCTCTAATACCACAGTTCAAATTGAGCATTACATCAGTGAGTGATGAGAACTGAGCATTACAGTGCACCTGTAGTGATGCAATTTGTAACGCCTGTAATAGAATGTGTAACATCAATGCGCATCAAATAGTAATGACCACTACGTCCGATATTATAAAAACAACGGAGTTGACTGCAAACCAGCGAATACTTAAAATCGATTTTGGATTATAACATTATCGGCGAATGCGTCAGTCAGTGAGTCAGTATTGTAACATAACTCTGCAAAATTTAAGTTTAAATTGTTACATTACATTCTAACATTCCCAGTAAGAAGGGGGAACCTTAAACCTATATATCTAATTACATAATAAAATTCTTAGTATAATTCAGCTATTCGATGCAAAAACAACAGCGTAACTAGGCATAAAACAGAGGTTGTGTCTTTTGTTTCGAAAGCATCATTTTCAATACGTGTTTTCCATTAGCATAGTACCTAATCTGAAAAGTTGACCTAAAAAAGGAGTACTGGAGGAGTACACTCTATTGCACCTAGCAGTATAAGTGCTATTCTTATAACTAGGCCATCGCTAGGCTGCACGCATGGCATGTTTTTGTGATCTCGTAACTATGAGATTTCTGCATCACTATACAAACAAACTGTGTCCGCGACTTTGCGTTCATTTTGCTTATTGAGATTGTTGACTTCTTTGGACTCTTTAAATCTTATTGTTAGGATAAAATTGTCCAATATATTTGATTGTATTGTATATTAAAAATTTATATAATAAGTATACATATATTTACTTTACTTTTTGATTCAATAGCTATTAATAAATAGGTACATACCTTTGTGATATATATTTTTAGAAATTGGAGTTTTTGTTAAAAAAAATAATACAATTAAAAATAAAAATTGCACACACGGACATAGCTTCGTTCTAGTTTAAGTTAGATATATATGTAACTCTTATTGGAGCGTTCGTTAGCATAACAATGCGTGTAAGAAGAATTGGTTCGTGGTAGGTGACCAAGTTTTCGATCTAGATATTGAAATTTCCTCATTTGCTGATGGTGATACGTAATATATACGTATTACGAATAACACGAAAGTAGTCAAAATGGATTAAAACATGAATATATTCGTTAATTTAAAAATCAAAAACACGGCATCGGTATTTCGAACAAAGGAGTATCAATATTTGGGGCATCACATGGGGAATCACACAATCAGCATGTTATTTATTTGATACATAAATCTTTATAAACATAAGAAATGCGTAATGTATTAAGTTACGATGAGCGTCCAAATTGGTACACAGAACAAGCTTTCACATTCAATGGGTACTTGATACGTTTCGGCGCAAGATTACTGCAACAATCAACACGGACAAGCAACAACGAACAATTCTATGACACAGATTCCAGCAGGGTATTTAATAAGCGACATTTTAATAAGTTTATTCTTTTATTTTTATTACAAAATTGGTTCACGTTGATAACAAATATAAAATCGGAATTAGTTGAGATCGAAATTCGCTAAATTAACGTTCCATTACAATGTGACGTTTAAATCCAACATGTCTCATAATGTTGGTTCAGCAAAAGACAGATGCATAGTAACTGTCAGCAGTAATGCAATTTTTCTGTACGATTCGCAGTGTTTTAAATACAACCGTTCTACACGTGTACGAATCTAGCACGAGGAAAGCGATCTAAGTGTCTCTACTTCAGCTGATTTCCGCGGCTGAACTAGTTTTTCTATGTTTTCGTTCTATTTAAACTGCATTACTGCTAAACTTGTTCATTGTCTAATTGAGTGTCTCAGGGAGGGTTTCATGCATCATGCTTTATCTCATTGATAATTCAAGTATATTTGATTGAATCACAGCTGATTCATGCAAGTTTATATAAACCTTAGGGTGTTTGTACAGGCGTTATGCATGAGGAATTAAACAGTAACATACCCGATACCAAGTGGCCACCTGTTGATGCCGATGTCACCACCGAAAACAATATACATACATATATTATTTATGATTACTTAAATATGGACATACAGGAGAAGGTACATGTTAATATTATTAATTATACAATTACACATATAGTATTAATTGGTATTAAAATGTAGGGTTACATGATAATAAAATGGGTCGATAAATACAACATTATTGTATGAGAAAGGTACTAGGCCTTGGTTTAATATAAAAATACTTAAACATAAAATATAAATAGTATACTATTGTAAAATATAACCCTAACAGCCTAAGGTGGCGTCGTGAAACATTCCATAGACGCCAAGCGAATTCTCAACGGGTGTTCGATTTTCAAACGCACGACGCTTTTATTAATTTCCCGCCATTACGCCCTGACAACGTCAGTACTCAGTATGTAAATGGCAGCCGGTGAGTGAGTATCTTTCGATCGTTCGATTCCTCTGGCGTGACCGGCGACTGCGTTTAAGAAATTACTTCCACGTAACGGTATGTAGGAACTGGTTTGTATTGTCGAGTGTGTTCGTACGCTGACGGACCGTGATTTTTCTGAGGTCTCGAGGGCCTCAACAAATAATAGGTTGAGGTTTCGACGTGCAATCTCGCACGAGAGATCCGACTGGCTGATCAGGGGCTTATCGACTTAAGACTGCTGTAGCAGTAATTACGTGAAGGCAGCATTAAATTTATGTACGTTTTTAAATATGTGGAATTTCTTTAATTATCTGTTGAATATAAAGTATTTATATAAAACGTTTTATTCGTTAAAAATGTTAATAAAAGAGATATCATATAAAACAGTAGTCAATGACAATGCTCATTTTGGCCTAAATATCGCTTACATGCCGAATTTATTAACGCTAATTGGAATTATAATTTTTAAAAGTAAACATTATGCGTAAAAGTAATCAAAATGAGACTACAATTTAAAATAATATATATAATACGTATTAACATATTACACGTAAATACGTAGAAAAGAAAACTCGTACCGAGAATCAGAAATCAGAAGCAAATACATAAGTAAATAATTTCAACGCAACACGCGTACACGTCTCACTTATTGGCAAGAACGTACTGCGAGCGAATTTGCAAGGCAAAAATCATAGTATGCATGAGCATTGCAAAATAGGCATATTTATTGCCACAGAACCGGATAGATGATGTTTTAATGTTGCATTTATTGCGATTTACGATTGTCGACGATCTTGTCTCGCCCACTGCTGCGTGGGCTCGCTACTATAAGTAAAAGTCATCTCACTTTAGCGTACAGATTTCTTTTACTCTTACAACGATGGTCAACCTTCGCTTCTTTGGAGCATTATTCTTTATTTGAGATGTTATGTATAGGGTGTTCTTTATTTGATTTGTTATGTTTACTTCTGGAGCCAACTTTAACCAGCTGGTCTCGATGTTTCTAAGTTCATTATGGTATGCATTGTTAGTTAGTGTCCGTGCAAATCAGCAGACATACGGGCTTAAAACATATTGTTGCATAGAACCTACGAGTAAAACTGATAGCGTATTAGCATAAATAATACTTAATGATTTATTATTCATAGTAATTTTTTTCAGTTACTCCATATTTGTTATCAATAAAAAATAATTAAATTGAAATTCGGTAAATTTATTAGCACAAAAAGTTTTTCTAAAAGTCTTTCTAAAGTGAATCTATTCAAATCCCTTTCAATGACATCGTATAAGATTAATAGCGGCAAATCGAGATCTATCAAGGCTAATCGTTTTTGTCTCACTATAATAACAGGGAAAATGGATGCTATCATTATACTATATTAGGTCATCTGTCTTTATAATAGGCCTAGATAAAATCTCAAGTCCCATAGAATCTCAACTTACTCGATAGCCATTGATCGAGTGACGAATGGATCAGCCCTCGAGGCTTAAGACGCTCGGGTTTTCTATAAATAACCTTGAGTTATTATTGGAATATCTTTACGAAATTATGCTTTTGTGAGATATTCTTTTGTGTGATTTACGTGCAATTGTACAATGGCAAACAATCGAATCGCAAAATTGCATACATATATGTTACATTTCCTTTGTCAAGAGTAAAGCCTTTAGAATTAGATTTTTCTTCTTATGACGTTACTATTTAAAGAATATTTGTTAATATAATATTACATACATATGTGCATCGCCTGGACTAAATAAAAAAAAAAGTTTGATATTCGCAACATAATTTCATCACATTCGAGGTGGAAAACACTTCGTCAAAAAAAGTTACGCAGCAGTATTTAACAGCAAAATTACTAAGCAGATACAAAATTAGGTCACAAACATAGAAAAGCTTTACAAAAATATCACGAGATTCCGCAAAGGGGAAAGAGGAACTAAATTACTGTTGCGATTAATGTTTTCGAGAAAAAAAAATTAAAAGAGTTTTTACGTACTTACTAATTTTATGTGGCCTATATTCGTATTTAATTATTCTTTTATCTCTTTTATATGCGTTTTTATTTTAATGTTTACCTCTGTCTATTTGAAGATACATTTAAAAACAGATATCAATTAAAATTAAAGAAGGTTATTACCCGGAGCTATCGCTATCGCAACGCGATACATTTTGACAATTAATTTGTTTCGTTATAGTTAAAAAAAATCAGAAATCATATCTAAGTATTGTTATAGCAATAATCGAAATACATAACCAAGATACAATATATCATTGTGGAACGTTATGACGTGGCGTCGTAAATATTTACGACGTGTATCGTAAAAAATCACGATGCGACTTGAGTCGTAATTTTTCACGATTTTAATTTTATTAATCAATAATTGTCGTAGCAGACACAAAATCGCTGGTAACCGAAGTGCTCGTTCAAATTTTTGACGTATTGTAATGATCGCTGCGTGGTGTCTTGCGATGAAACGACCAATCACAGCGGCCCGCGGTTGCGTTCCGTTACTCCTCTACAATAATCCTTGTATCGTATCACGGTGTCGTAGCTTGTCACGACGCGATGTGGCAACGTGTTTATGTGTTTTACTTTGATTACTTTTGAGATGCATTGGCAAACAAGTAGAAATTATTAATTCCACCTATATTGTCGTTAATTGTAAATCGATTCCCACAATTTCAAATCAAGGGATTCTAGGATGATCCCAGTTAAAAATCAAGATGAAATTATCCGAACTACGATTTGAAGAACGTAATTCCTTAACTGACGGCAGCAAATCGCTTGCAATCAGTGCATTGCATTGCATTGTAAATACAAGAGAAAAACAACAGAATTCAAGGACGGTTCGATTTAAGTCGGTTAAAATATTTTTAAGCAAAGAAAAATCTCCTGGCATGGTATTCAGAGCCGAGAGGTGATTGTCGAAGCATTTTATTGAAGTCTTGACAAACGGGAGCTCAATTGATTTGGCTCAATTTACAATACGCTTATTCTTCGTCTGAATCAAATGAGATTGGTATTTCACGGTTATTATTATGAAACGAAGTTTCGTTTTAGACATGAAACGAATTTGGAATAGCGTGAAATATTATTGTTCAACTTAAATAAAACATTTGCGATAGTGGATCCATTAATATTTTATGGCTTTAGTTTTGTGATAGAGCATACGTAAGTTTTTCATGTTTCTTTGGAGAGCTGTGTCGATTTTTTTTGGAATATTTTGTATTAATGGATTACTTTTATTTTCGGTTATATCCTTAATAGTGTAGTGCTGTTTTAAATTTCAATTTAATTCTTTGATTACTGGATAGTTTTGTTTTAAAATGACATATTAAGATATCACACAACAAAAAGTTGTTTTCCCATTTACATATATTATTAATAAAGGTAAACATAATGAATTATGTATGTTAAGTAGTTTATAAATAAAAAGATAATGATGAACATTAGGTACAGTTCAAACAAACGATTTAACAGAATTTATTGACATATAATTAAAACATTAAAAATATTTTAATACCATAACTTAAACGTGAGAATTTACTGACAGATTATCTAACACTCGAGGTTAACAAAACATATTTCACTCAAACACATTCAAATCACATAATTCAGTTGAAATTCTGTTAACAGCCTTTAAAGGTGACCCGCTTATTCACACGAATACAAAATTATGCAAATGACATCATTAACATTTTGACGAAGGCTCATATAATATCAAGATTAATAGTTGTGTGTCTAATCGGCTGTGAAACACGGTGAAATGACCTTGCCTTGTGGCGTCAAACGCTTTCAATTTATGGCTTTCTTTCTCTTTTATTTATTGTTTAATAAACATTTGTTGGAACCTGTTACTTAAACGCACGATGTATTTAATTAATTGGGACCTGTTAGTGATAAAAAACTCGTAAGAATAAGTAGTTAATTATTTTAGTTTAGAGTCATTTCTGTAAGAATATAAGCGTATAATTGATTTTACTCATAAATCTAATTTAAAATCTACATTTAGAAATGAGAAAATTATGTAAGAAAAACGATTTGTAATTTTTTTTCGTGTTTAAATATATCGTGTTTATTTAGTAAGTTAGAAAACTGTTAGTAGATTCACTTACATTATTCGTTATGTTATATTATAAGTACTTAACAATAATCTTTCTGCTTTCTGAAACATTCTGATATTAAGAGCATCCATTTCAGTTGAACTAAAAGGCATTCCGGTAATTTAATAATTTAAAGTACCGTATGCGGTTTCGAAAGTGATCGAAAAAAGAAATAAAAGCAATGGATTTATTTAAAAGTCGATAAAAAAACCGAGCGTGTGAATCGACGTTGCGCGTCGTTTAGGTAGTTGTTTTTACTACGGAGTAAAGAAATTTATACAAACCGCTAACTTCCGCGCACTCGATAACGTCGAGACGCCCGCGCCGCTAAAAGTCGTATATAGTAAAATTGATTATTTATTCTTCAATGGCCGGTAACTCTTTGTTTAGCCTGATGGGTTGTTTTTAGAAACGTCATGATTTTTATTTATTTTAAATGCACTTGCATAGTGTGTGAGAACAGTGTTGTAACCAAATTTGATATCAGACACATATACATATACCTAATAAGTCAATGTCGTGTAGATTCGATACTAAAGAAGGTTATAAATAATTGTGTTTTTTTTTTAAATATCAGTATTGAAGAAAATATATCACAATCAATTATTCTCTATTTCCAATATCCATTTGTAAAACGATATTGAAGTACTGTAGTTATCGTGTCAATAATTCAAATTATATTAGTCACTGAAATATAAATTTTGTTCGACCTTATTTCATAAAGTACCTAACCGTAAATAGTAAGACAGAGATTATTAATTCAAACGCTAGATGGCTGTGAATAAAACAGCTAATTAAACTTTTCATATTTCAGCCTGGCTTAAGTTGTTTAAAAGTTTAGACATAATTTCGACCTCTAGCTTATTTTGTATTGTGCTCTCGGTGTTGGCGGCGTGGGTCACGGTTGGAAACTTTTAACTTTTAAAATCATTAAGCGCCTACGTAACCCTTTAGGAGTTGATTTTTAAGTAGCCTATGTACCGAGCATTTAAATGATTTTTATCTAGAAATGAACGATCATATCACATGAACTAACAGTCTGTAAGTTCTTTTCTGAAAGAAGAATATAGACGCGTTGTACTAAACGTCACGCAATTATTCATAGGAGCCATTATAGTCTATTTTTTTACTTGACCTTATTTGGTAACAATACCCCAAACGAAAATCACGTAATTTTGAATATTTTACATCGCGCGCACACACACACACACAAACACACACACACACACAAGCTCAAACCCTTACATCCACTAAAATCATTTTATAACTTTATTTTGATTAAATAGTATTGTAATGTTAATATAATATTTGTCTCGGAGGAGGGCGTTGATACCTGCTACACAGTATTAACTTTTGCAGTGTCATCGTTTTTCATCAATTTGTAAAATTTTGTTAATGTAAAAGTTATGAAATAAATAAATAAATAAAAATAAATTCATTCAATAATTTCTTATCTAACTCGTATGTGTGGCTAGAAATACGGCATATTTGTCTGCTAAATAAAACCAGTAAAGAAATATAGACTATAGTGACTACAGACGTCAACTAATCTGGCAACTACCGTCACAGACAAAACACACACACACACGTTGCGTCGTGTCGTGACACATTACGAGCGCGTGAAACGTTACGACGTCGCAGCGTGAAAATCTACGACAATCGTCAAATATCACAACGCAAATTTTCATCTTGGTTATGTGTTTTGGCCGTAGCGCGGAGGAAACCGTGCCTGTGTCGTATTTAAAACAAAATCATTTCTTATCGAAAACAGCACGTTTATAGACAAAATTCATACAATACGTACCAATAAAATTAATTAATAAATATCGAATCAATTTAGACAATAGGCAATTACTAAGTAAATGTAATCAGGTAATTATATAGGTCAGTATAATTGTAGTGACAGATGCTGAGATAACCTTATGATTTTAATTGCTTACTCGATAAAACTTTTCCACGACTCATGCTGCATTAGAACGGAATTCCTTTACAACTTAGTTTACGAAGTAAACAAATAAGAAATACATTTGCGAAACGATATGATTACTTTAAACGTCGATTTGTTATATAATTAATGCGATTATTAAACTATCAATTCTTATTCATTGTACATGTTTACTTGATTTAATTTCTATAGATTCTACTGTATTTTTATGTGGAGAATAAGTAGTTTGTTTGAAAAAAAAATTATTAAATGGGTATAATTACACAAGAATCAATGTTTTTTATTCTATATTTTTATGTTAACAATTCTTAATTTATTTTTAGCGGTACAGTTAAGAGGTATATATTATATGTATTTACCGTTTAAAAAGTGTTGTTTTTTTTTCATTTTAGATATACACTATGTTATCTATCGTGGGCTGCCGTAAGTGCATGAAATCGATTCTATCCGATACGCTACGTCACTACGTATAGCGTATTTTTAGCTTACCTTTATGCATATTAAACATATTCTGTCATACTACAAACGACGCATTAAAACCATGTTGAACACGTGTCTAGCTAAACAGTGTTTTAAAATGAAACATTGCTTAAAATACTACTTTTTTGCTTAACAGCGAATAAACTCATAAAAAAACTTATTGATAAAATATTATACGTTACATTTGACTGCTGAAATAGGTTTTAGACATCTATTAAACTTAAACTTAAACGTATGTTAATCTATATCTAAAGCACGTTTAACTCAAAAATGTGCTTAGACGCGGATTTGTAGTATGGATTTTTTTAAACACGCGTTTAACGTCTGCTTAAATCTTTTGTAGAATGTCAGATTGTGTTCAATCATTTGCGTAGTTGTTATTAATGTATCATATATATACCTTATACAGTACAGTGCTGTAATAGTCTGTAAACTTCCATAGCTGGGCTATAATATAACCAAAAATACAGACCTTAGGCAAGGCGGCAAGGCACTGCTGCTTGACGTCCCACACGAGCTGGTCGCGCGAGAACTGAAGGCTCTTCTGCACGTTCAGCTCGGGCACGTGCACGCGCACCAGCAGCCAGCCCTCCTCCGCGCACTCGCCCTCCATTACTCAAGCCATCTGAAAACAAATTGTAAAATAAATATCTACAAGTAAACCTTTACTAATTTATACTAATAATTGGGTTATTAATTCGCTGGGGAGTTCTTTATGCATGTTCACCGGTTACACGAAAACCTCTTGACCGAGATTTAGTTTTTTTTTTGGTTTAAAAGGATATACTCTTCCATTGGTCGAGTATTTTTATTAAAATGAGTACAGTAGTTTGGTTTTAAAATTATAAAACTGGAATAAGTATATAATTTAACGATATTAGGTATTTTGCTTTTGAAATTGTATGTTTGTGTTAAGTTTTTATTCCTTTAAAATTTTTTACCAATCTTATGTAATTAAATGTATGTAGATTAGACATTAGAAGAACACAGGTTTTATGTCGCGGAAATTAAATTTGAGGGGGGTGAAATAGAGGATTTAAGTTTGTACCGATAACTTTATCTTTTAAAGAAAAGCTGTTAAAATAATTATTCTATGTAGACGAAATGGCGGGAAATGTCTAGTAAAAAATACATTTTAGAAAATGGAATTATTGGATTAATGTGAATTCTATGAAATTTACTTGTTTATGCTAATTAAGCACCGAAAAGTTTGACTGTCGTGTAGAAAAAAAAATTCTAATACGTTTTCCTTATAGATGATTCACAAAACCGAAGTTGAAGTCGAAACAATCTTGGTATTTAATACTACTACTATTAGTAAAATACTTTAGTATTAAAAAAGTTTTCGGAGTAAATCCTAACTAATATTATAAATGTGAATAGTTTTGTTTTACACAACAGCCTTATTAGTCTTAGCTCTTATTCAGCTCTTGTCAGCCTTCTACGTTACGTTTGCTAGTTCGCGGTCTCAACTCAGGGACTCATCTACGCCAGAGGTTATCGGTTCTCCAGTTAATATGACCGGTCACCGCCATTTTAGTATGTCAATCTGGTGGGCTATGCCGACAACTCCGATTATCTGTGGAATTACTTCATTTAATATTCGGTTCTTCAGAGTGACTCCAAGCATAGGCCTTTCCATTACACGCTGAGCGACCTTAACTAGATCCACGGGGATGTAACCATTTCAATTATTCAACGGATTATCATGAAATTTTGCATTGACCTTTTAACGGAAACTAATAACGGACACATATGTTGAGTAGAGTTTGGGTAGAAAATTTTAGATAGCCGATCGGCATAACAACTCGGCCAATTACAAACGTACGAAGTTGCAGGCGCAGCTAGTAAAGTGTATTTATCTAATACTGACTGCTAAATAACTGCTGTGTAGTTACCTACTGATTAAGTTTTATTGAATTGAATATGTAATATTTTTTATTTTTCCGTGTGATTTTTCAAACGTTTTCTTTCTTACAAACATTGTGCTGGCAGTTACATATGTACACGACAAAAAAGATTTAATGAAATTATAAGAAGCGGCCGTTTTAAAGTTATTCGCTTACAAGGATTCTAGAACTGATTTTTTATTTATATAGATTTATTGTATCACGAATTGTACAACATAGATGCATGGCGTGATAGAGGTTGTTCAAAGCAACGTTTCCTTTAAGAGAAGTATGTTTAAAAGATTTATTCGATATACGAAATCCAAGTTTCCTTTAGTCGGTTATCTAGACTTGTACATGAGATAAATATTTATTTAATACATATAATTGTCTATTCATTTAAAAGCATTGTGTATAAGTGCTGCCGACATCGCGCCACGAAGCGTCCGGTCCTGCTTCTCTGAAGTTCGAATTACGAATTCAACATTCAGTGGCGCCAACTTATCGCTCGCACATTCTAGAAACAATCTCGTCGCCATAATTTTAACATGGCGCCGGTATTAGGGTTGCCATTTTTTATCTAATGGCATCGAGATAACGTTAATAAATGTAAATGCTTATGTTGTAGGCTCGTGTTAAAATAAACTTCTTTTTTCTGGATATGTATGAAAGCGAAAATTACTGAATATAGTTTTGATTATTTATGAGAACTGGCATAATACATATATTTTTTTAATGAGGTCAAAATAGGTGGGTGTTACATTATTTTATTACATACATCATTTTATTTACCAAAATATCTCTCTTTGGAACTCGACGGAAACGGTAGGAGATACGTAACAGGAAATGGTAGGATTTTCACTTCACTTATTCTCGGAATTTAATGTATATCAAACGTAATTATTATGCTATATATATATAGTTCACATTTGCAGATGCATTTTTATATAAAAGTAATGTACAATACTTCTATAAAGATTCTTTTCTAATTAAACAAAATAGATCATAAGTGATAAAACTTTATTTGCAAGCTTATCACGAGTTATCTTAATAAAAAGGCATAAAATTATTTGAAGAATAGTGTATTGTATACTTGGTGTGCTTTTAAATCGTTAAAATAAACAGACATTTTTATGTCGAGGAATGTTGGGTATGTTCCGAAATATAAACCAGCAGCATACTGGTCTGTCGTAATGATACCTAGCATCAATTTAGCATTGCATTAGTTGACGTCTCGTTTGACGTAGAAAAGTGTCAATTCGAGATGATGTCGGTTTTGGCCAGTTTTGTCTTGATTGTATTTCAGGAACCATTGTGACGGAAAATAAAGTCGTTTTCTTTTAAAAGGGATGTGTTCCGAAACACGTGCCTAAGTACATACATTTTCATTTCACTTACCTATTGTTCAATAACAATAATTAAGGCGTTTGATTATATTGCTGTATAAACATTATTGTCATTGTCCGCTTCGTTAGCGTAGATGTTGGACATTTAGTTGTAGTGTAACACTTTTGTTGATTATCCTATTTCAATGCTAGAGTAAACAGCACTATATGGCCTAACGTATGAGACCAAAATTGAGTTTCTATACAATCAAAACGCGCAGAATTGAAATTCAAAGGATTTTATAGACTGATATTTTATTATACCACAATATAAAGTCTCTTAAAGACTTTAGAACTGTTCAATGTTAATCTCAATTATAACACTATTTGAATACAAAATATTTTTTATTTATGTTTCTTTATTTATTTATCCACTTATAAGCGTTAAAATACATTTGAATAGCACTATACAGGCACTATGAACAGTTACGAAATATGAGCATATTTATATGAACTTTGTAAACCGCCGTATGTAAGAGCAGTCAAAGCATATCCATTATCCTAATTAGGAGAGTCAAAAGCGGCACGTTAGGAAGCAAGGCACAAGCCACGCCCAAGCACAAAGGCACGCATGAGATTAGCCGTGCAACTAGAATGTTTTATAAGCTTTATCTCCTCTGTATCTTTTCGTGAGATAATGCACTACTCTTGTGCTCACCCGACCTTTCTAGTTTAAGGAAATTTTTAATAGAATTTTAAGGTATGAGGTTCTATTGTCAGTGAATGTTTACTTCTTAAGCATGGTTACCGATTTTTTCAAGTTTCGTTTAAGAATAAAACGATATAACCTCGAAATAAGTGAAAAATAATTAAAATAAGTGGAAAAATCTTTATTGAATTGTACTACTCTATAAGTCAACTATATAAGTAGTAATAAAGCAAAAAATAATTCTTCTTACCGTTTATAAACATAATTGTTACGAAAAAAAAATTACGACAAAAAAATTAATCGACTTCTCGAGAACGGCTTTTAGAAATTAAGCATCATAAAAATAACCGTATACTAACGTACTCTACGAAATGTTTGTCTATACAGACTCGTATATTACAAAGAGGTAAAATTTGTTAGTTTTTACTAGGGGCTAATCTCTGGAACTATTGACCTGACTTGAAAAATTGTTTTTGCATTAAATAGTCCGTTTAGTGAGGTAGGTTATAGGCTATATTAGATCACGCTTCAACTCATAAAAATAAAGCAGTAACCATAAACGCGAGGAGAAGCGGCTAGTTCGATATAAAACATTCGATACTTTTCGAGCTGCCTAATATATTCAATAGGTACCTAAAAAGATAATATAATGAACAATCATTTAACTATTCGGGTCGCAGTTTAGATATATGATATAATGACAAATTGATTGGTTACAAGCAATTAGGGACGGCCTAGCGTTTATCGCTCCTTATCAAAAGTGAGAAACATCGAATTCAACTATTTCATTACTGATAGTTTCCTATCAGTAATGAAATAGTTAAATTTATTGATATTTAATTGGTATTTAATTTTTTAATGGGAATAACAATAAAATGATACGTGTGTTTGTAAGGTTCCATACCCGAAGGTTATCAAGGGGATCATGTTACTAAGATTCCGCTGTTTTTCTGTCCGTCCGTTTGTCATCTAGCGGTCTGTAACTCGTGATGCGTAATAGGTAGAGAGCTGAAATTTTTATAGCATGTGTTTTTATATAACCATTACAATCTATACAAATAAATAAAATTCCTGTTTGTAATTTTTAAATTAATAGCTTTTATCTAAATGCATATGAAAGTATATACAATACTGCATCAAAAACACAATAAAAAAATTCTGTCTGTCTGTCTGTTTGTTCCAGCTAATCTTTAAAACAGCTGGACCGATTTTGATGGGACTTTCACTTACATATAGCTAATGTAATAAGGAGTAACTTAGGCTAGGTTAATTTTTAAAATTTCATTTATTTTAATGAATACATAAATGTTCCTCAAATTAACGCGGGTAAAATCGCGGGACACAGCTAGTAGGTAATAAAAAAACGGTTAATCGGGACTCGCACAAGATAGGGATTCTATGTATCTTTGCGTTATATACCGTAGTAACTTAGGCTATATTAAATTTAGGCAGTGGTGTTTTTCATATAGTGTATTCTATAGTATACAAACTTATGGCACAATTATCTTTAGAGTTTTGCAGAGTTAATATGAATACACTCCAATTGGGCGTCGTTACTTATCTTAATTCTATTAAACAGATACTTATAATCTTTTTATAGACATGTATTTATATACAAATATACTTAATGGGGTCAAGTTTTTGAAAAGATAAAGTGAAGAACAATATTATCGATATGGATAACAATCATTGCCTGAGTCTATTTGTGCAGGTATTATAAAAATAATATATTTGTCGCAGCCAACTAGATTAGCTGTTCTTTAAACAGCCTAGCCACTTATTATACGCCGCTGTTTAACTAGCGGAGCGTTTGGTATTCAGTAAATTAATCACTCAGCTAGACAAATTATATGGGTCGATAACGTTTAACTACTTGCCTAGCCTATTAATCGTTTAACTACTTAATTTAGTTGCCTAGCCTATTTTATTGATTCATTGGATCTTAAAGTATCCATATACTTCAGCTGTTAAGCAAACACGGCATATAAATATGTGGTATTGTAATGTGTGTTTTTACCCGACTGCCGAAAGAGGGTTATACTTTTTCAGCGTATGTATGTATGCGTATTTTTGGCACGCTCTACAGCCTAAAGCATTTAAGAGATTGCAACTTATAAGGTACTATTAAATTTGACATAGTGTATAATATTTCTCCGCATTTTCATTGAAAATACCTATCTCCAATACGCCTTAATCCGATTTCAAGACTTATTTCACCAAATGAATATTACATTATAGATATATAATACTGGTAATACTATCTTTGGGCATTCAGCCATTAATATATAATAACAAAAGAATTTTCATAGCACATTCTATACATATGTACATATATGTACATTTTAATGTATTGCATTTCATAGCATCGTCATAAATATTTTATTAATAATATTGCATTAAAAATATAGAACGTAAATGTAAAATATGCGACACTGTAAACAGACAACTTGGTATGCAGTTACCCTTTTTACAATTTCAAGGATATTAAGCTTTTACAACGCCCACGTATGTCGGAACATTCGAGGAAACAACTGCAATAACGCAGTAATAAAATGTCATATACGAATTTTGAACAATTTTGTAAACAAGTATCAAAGAGGTGCAGTAAATATCACGTCATACTTCTTTCTATTATAAAATTTTGAAGGTGGATAAATGTATGTAAATGTATCTTTTATGCAAAAACTACAGATTGATTTTATGAGACTGTAAATTAATATAGCTTATATACCAGGATAACACTAAGGTTACTTTTCTTTCTACAATTAATGATAGGTAACATTATGAAATTGACGAGTTTGTTTCTTTGTGTCAATGTACTACTGAAAAGCTATTGATTCAATTTGAAAAGTATTTTTAAGTTAATTGTTTAAGAATAGACCATAAATTATGTAGATTTTGTATGACTTTATATCCGAATCACTATATCCGAAAAGGAATATTAAACAATGAATTAGTACTAGAGAATAGTTCAAAGATACTTTAAAACTTATTATAAGTACCTAAATAAGGTGAAATAACCACTGATTTTACTACTTGGTAAATATTTAATTAACTGTATCTCTCATTTCTATTTTGGGCGGAGAGTCATTAAAATTGTTGTTATGGCAACATTTTCATCTTCCGAATAATGTCAAGTTGATAAGCATTAAAACAATTAACTGTTTATTTTGTGCCAGAGAAAGTAACGAGTTGTTTTTTTTTAATGAAAAAGAATGTTATGAATTGTTTGTAAATAAATGAAGTATAAAATTTAGGTCATTTTTTAAATAAAAGGCTTTTACTAAGTAGGTTGCTACTTTATATAAAATATAGCTATTACTAATTGATCTCTCTCTTATCACACGTCACGTTATTTTCGCGACAAAAATAGTCTGTGTTCTTTTGCGAGGTTCTATCTATGTCTATACTAAAGTTCATCAAATTGCTTGAGCGATTTAAGTCTGAAAATAACAAATATACACATGTATAGTATGTTGCATACATAATATTAAAGCATTAATAATTAATATTAAAAATGTGTACCAAATTTTACTATCTATAAATTATAAAAACAGAAAAATGTTAACCGTCTTTAGATGAAGAATAATAAATCCATCTTAAGAAAACACGTAGGATATAAACACGTACACTGTTATTGTATTAAATTTTTAGTATAATAAATACGTCTTTGAATATTCTAATGCAATCTAAACGCAAATGATTTAATATTCTAGAAGGTACGACGATAAGTTCTACTTAATGTAGATTAATACATTCTGTGGTATATGTATATGTACATATGTATATGTACTTATTATTACGTAAATACAACTTGGAATTTATGTCTATCTATTTATGCAAAAATCGATGTGTAATATGTATGTTCGCCATTGATTTAAAAACAGCAATTTTGACATAATCTTTAGGCAATCTTCCGAATAGCCTTCCTGGTGATCCAGGGAAGTTTAGTAGTGATTGAATTATCAGATTTGTTTTGGCTTTTTAAATCTAATCTGTTAATCAGGGATACAGAGAAGTAAGTAAAGTCCTACAGTGAATAAACAGCCTATAAATGTCCCACTACTGGGCAAAGGCCACCTCTCCTATTAAGAAGATTAAAAGCTTAATCCACCACGCTGCTCCACTGCGTGTTCGCGGATATACATGTGTCCTTTTCTTACAATGTTTTTCTTCACCGTCGAGCTCGAGATGAATTAATATACAAAATTTAAAAACAATATTTATACGTAATATTTAATGATACAAAGATTTTTGTAAAACAATATTTTTACACAATAGGCTATAATTTTCATAGAAGTTAAACAGTAACCATTAAATCTGGTGTATACAAATTTCATACCAGTAAAACCGAGTCATATCTAGTATTTATTATAAGATACCTTCCCCTTGCGGCTTCGTCCTTAGGCGAGAATTATTACACTTGTAGGTTTTGCTAACAGATTTTCATAAGATTTTTATCATTGCTTTAACACCTGAAAAAATTTACTCTCAGAGTCATATTTTTGATACTCATAGCTTTCGTGAGGAAGTAACTGTTACTAAGTTACAGCATTGGTTTTTTACAGTTACGAGAGTAAAACTTACGTGTGTAATTCTCAACTTAGAGTACGATATATGTATGTATGTCATTCTGAGATATAGACTATGTTACTATAAAGTCTAATCAAAATATTTAGTAGTTTTTGCGTGAAATAAGAACAAACATTCATCCATCTTTAAAAAGTTTTGCATTTATAGTAGTAGTAAGATGAAACCACTGGAATTATATCAAGTAGTTTTTATTCTACGCCTTCAGACAAGATATAAACGGCTAATAATGATTTTTATAAATAAAAAAAAACTTATATTTCCCAAGAAAGTTAAAAATACTTTCGATTTTCGTTCAAATTACTTGTGTAGGCTATAAGCTGTGGGCTGTATCTTTCCAACTAATCAATATCTTGTAACCTAAATATTGTCTTTGGTTTTACTTCTAATTTATTTTTTATGACGATATAAATTGTATATATGTATTCTATACGGCTTCGTACATTGTGTGTTTGTCAACACGGTTTTAAGGCTGAAGGTCAAGTTGTATTGTTAAAGTAACAAACGAATAAACAACGATTTTGATTATAAACGGTATATTTCTAAATAAATGAGCTATGTAAAATAGAAAGAATTTTTGAAATCGGATCAGTAGTTTCAGAGATTATCCCTTACTTTTTTTTAGACAAAGAAAACTCGCGCACTTACTGCCGGAGGGCGCGCGGTACACCAGTCAGCTCGTGACCACGACGAATGCAACTTCGTCAAAACGTCGGCCAATAAAAAGGTACTACCATCGCGATAAGACCCGTTATATTAAATATAAATTATCCCTTACATAAAAACTTTACCTCCTTATAATTATTAGAAAGAATATATTGAATACACTCATAAAAGATAATGTATATTCACAATTAACAATGAAATTTCGTTTATTACATCAAAAATTATCACAAATACTCTAATAATACAGACGCACGGAAACCTTTACGGAATTTTATTATATAGTGGTGTAATGCTTATAAGAGGTTTCATAATAAAGTGGGCGTGATATTATCGTCGTCCACTAGCCTTCAAGTTAGGTCACCTTTAGTATTGATTATTTGACTATCATATAATAAAAAACAATATATTGTTAGAAAAAAGATGTAGGTAGACTTAAAAAAAAGATTATAAAACAAAAGTTAACATTTAATTTTATGAGTTAACGAATTTACAACCAAAATACGTTCTAGACTAATTTTAATACAAGAACAAAGAAATTTGCAAAATGAAAGCCAGGCAGAGCTTCCGCGCAGTCTGAAGTTCAATATCAAAGTGATGCTCGAATGGCTGACGTCTTCTTTTTATAGCGATAGCAAGCTACCGTCATAAAAATTTCTTCTGTCTGCTAACAATATATATAAAAAAAAAAACATAATATACGTTTTTACCCCTTTATAATGTTAAACCCCTAGTTTATGACTATTATGTTAACATCATGAAGAAATATGCATTTAAATATATAAATGTGCATATATAAACGTGGATATATTCATACGAGTCGAGAACAGAACCTATGTTTTTTAAGTCAATAAAAATAAGTTTTAGACAAACAAATACCTAGCCAATGATATAGTATTAACTGACTATCGGGGTTTCACTCGCGTCGTATCATAAAAATCTTCCTAAATTAAGGGATATCCATTGAAAAAGAATTTTACAAATCGTATCAGCAGTTTCAGAAATACCTACCTACAAACTTACAAACAAATTTTACCACTTTGTTATATTAGTATATAGTCTATTTTTCTTTACTTGCCTTATTTAGCAGATAAATATGGCGTAATTCTAGCCACACAAGAGTTAGAAAGAGAAAAGAGTTAAGAAATTATCGATTTAATGATTGAACTGAATCATATTTTTATAATCCAAAATTCGTAATTTTCTTTCGAGGTTTTGTTACCAAATAAAGACCAAAAAATAAAAATAGACTATAGATGATTTACTAGCTAATACACTTTTTAAAAATAAACTCTTGTTTAAACAACGGACAACACTTATGAACGCAATTACGAATGAACTCTTAGCATTTGTCGGTCACGGACGTTTTTATCACACATAAATAATTCATTGAAATGAAGCACCTAGGCTAGATTACTTGTTTTAGCTTCGTAACTGCTACTTCAAACTAATATTATACTACTCTTGTAGAGAACACTGAATGTATAAGATTATTTTTATTGTTGAAATTGCTCTCTGTGGTAGAAGTTGTATTGAGCTTTCTGTACCATTGTACAGAAAATGTTTGATATTCATTTTTTAATAAAATATCGTGAGGATATTTATATATATATAATATGTGACTGTTTTTATAGTGACCTGTATATCGTTATCTGGCCTTTGTGACCTTATAGAGCGAAATAATAGTACATTGCGTGGGAATATCTTATTTGCTATTGTATTGTAAGTATGGACACAAAATGAGAAGGCAAATACGAGGATTGGGAAGATTTCTAGAAAGATTATGAGTACACAGACTAATATGTTACGGGATTTTGATATCAATTTCAAATTGTTTTCTTCAGGGTACCGTAGTCAAAAGTTAAACAAGTATGAAATCACCTCGTCGGTATCTGTCTTTTTGTTATTTTCCTAATAGACTGTTTTATATGGGGAATTGATATTTTGAATAACATATAACAAAATTATAAAATGTAGGCAATACCAGATTTTTTTTCATTTGTTTTATATTGAAAAAATATTGAAAATCCAATACATAATAACATGTTCATCAATTAAGAAAATTCGTATATACTCATGTATACTTTTTCGTTAAAGAAAATTCATAAGAATTCACATGCTTAGTTTTTACTTTAAGATTTAAGAGCATGGAACAATTTGAGTTTTAGTTGTGTTGTACTTCTTTTGAGATTTATTTTGTAATTATTTTATTATTATGGCTACCTAGTTTTCTTTTTTGTATCCTAAGTAAAATAAATAACATATCAGTTAAATGTATAAAGGAACATTTCTCAAAAGATTTTTTCCAGTTCTACCTCGTGGGCGGAACGTAGGTCGTGGGTGTGTCCGTTACTTTTTATTAGGTTTCTTAGTGTAATTAACATTTGCCCACGTTCCTTGTATTAGTTTCTTTTATCAGTCTACCTTTTTTTTTTCATTTTTACCTTCAATATAAATGAAAATCTATTTTAGGCGAGATTAGGCTGAAAGTGAAATCAGAACAGATCGATCAGGTGGCGTCAGAGTTCTATCCGTTGTCACGATGTTTGACCCGAGGTCAGGGTGTTTGGTTCACTTGTAATCGATAATCACGCGTACATTCTTAAGCGAATGTAAGGCAAAACATTACTTTCTTAATCTAATAAGCTCAAATAATTTACATTTAATCTGTGCTAATAATAAAAGAAACTCTCTCCCTGCTTTTTTGTTATATTTTACATCTACATCTAAGACGCAGAACCAATTTTGCATCTTAGTAAAGGGCACACTTTTTGTTGCGAAATTGAAACTTTAAGAAAGTTGAGAGTATCCATTTCTCAAAGAAATAGAACCTTCAAAATAGTTATTCTAAGCAGGCGAAGTAGAAGTTGATCCATTAGTACTATGTAGAATTATTTATAAAGACTCCTTTATTGCGAATCATGTGCAAACTTAAAATATTGTAATATAATCCTAAAATACATTAATAAAGTTAAAATTTCTTAGAAAATGTGTTAAGCATTGCTCGCTAATTTTAATCTGACATCCTCAATCTATAAGTACTTCTTTTACCTTTTAATCTCATTTAAAAGATATAATGATACTCGATTCATTACAGAGAAGCTTCTGGAGTAGGAAGATGCCAATCATCCCTAAGTTTTATCTTCCTTTAGTAATGAGAAAATTACTTTACACGGAGATAATTAAATAATGAATTCATTATTATTATTAATAGAATTAATTTTATAAGCTAAGAATAAATTAGGAATGATTTAAACTGCGTAGGTACAGACGGCTGGATGTTTTGAAGACTTTTCAGAGATTGTACCTGCTATGGGGCAAAAGATACGTCGATAAATTTATGCCTATGTAATAGTAACGATGATAACCTCCACAAAAGGGGGCGTTTTTTCCGCGTAGGACGTACCTAAATCTGGAAACGTCAAAATTTTCTATGTCCTTGACTGTACAAGACTTTTTTTATACGCGGTACTTTTAATCATTCATATGTGATTCGGTTTTAAGCGATCTACTTAAACGGATAAAAAACAAAATACTGAAGTGTAATTACGCTATACTATCGGTATCACAAAGTGCTACCTTTTTATACCTATTCAAATTGACCCCTGATAATTACCCTGTTGATCAAAGGGAGGTAATGATTTTTGAACTGACATTTTTCTACGTCTAACGAACATGCACTAGTGCAAATCGGCACCCATACAAGGTGTTATTAAGAATGACCAGCATGCCGGATTGAAATTCCGTACCAACCCAAACCAAATATTTTATTTTCAACTAGAAGCATGTGTTTCTACATTGAGCATAAGTTGAGTATAAACTTAAGCCTCTGTTTAAAAACCATTTCTAACTGATTTACAAAAAGGACTGATTTTGTTAATTCTTTTTTTATTTGAAAGTATATACATTCTGATTGGTCTCAAAGAATTTTAATCGAAATCAGTTCACTATTTTTAAAATCAAAATAAATAAAGTATAACGAAATTACGTATTTTGATTTTAAAGTCGGTTTCCAGTTTTTAAAAGTCTTGTATTCGATTAAGTTATCGATAAAACTAAAAAAAATCTTTTGATGAATAATATTACTAAGAGATAGGATATACCTATGTATATACTTCATAAGAATTAAAAGAAAAAATATTTTTAAAAGGTTAAATAATATACAAGTATTACTCATTATATACCTAGCCCAGGATTTAATAGATTAAAACCAGTTTCATATATAGTAATTACCATGTCATCTGACCTTTAAAACATGCCAAGAATTAACAAATGTACCAGTGTATAATATATGTATCAAGTTTATTGGCTAGGATATGTATATAACTATATTGGAGTCGTTCGTTAAAAGCAAAGATTGTTTTTTTTAACTGGCAATTTCTACACGAAATAAGTTAAAGAATCACTAAGAAGATTTTCAAAATAATATGATGTTTGCTTGCTATACTATATTCATATAATTAAATTGATTTTATTTTAAACGTAACCGTACTATGTATCGTTAGAGTAAGTTACGTAACTTAAAACTGTATTTTTTTAAGAAAAGAAATATTTTGAGATATTTACTTAATATTCGTCATTAGAGCGAAAAATGGTCTTCAAAATGGCCTATCAAATATTCATATTGATGCAGTATTAAGGGTAATACTTTTTACCGAACAAAAAAACAATAATAAATTAAACGTAATTTGAGGGTAGACGATAATTTATTAAACATAACATCAGTAAAGTTCTTAGAGTGCGTAAGGCAAAATTTACATTTTTAAAGGTGAGCGAAAAACTGCATTATTTTACACATAAAAAATTATGAATCAATAATAAATTAATCTCAAGTACACGAAGTAAATACATATATCATTTTAAATGATTTACAACGTAAAATTATGCAAGTATTTCGCTTTTCTTTAAAGTTTCTTATTTTGACTTACGCGGTGTAAGAATTTAACTGACGATAAGTAACTTTTCTTACCGACTGTACATAAAATGTTTACTTCGTTAGTTCCAACTTGTTACGAATAGGATCGAATCGTGACGAGTTAGAGTGGGTTCGACGTACTCGGACAACTACCGTCCGAACTTTTATTTGTCAAGGCGACGACTGTGGCAATGGTCATTATTTGCCTAAAAAGTTAATAATAGAATCGCGTCTTCGGTAACTGATAGGGTTGTCAATATTTGGAAATTTTACATACTAAAACACCCTTCATACAATCATTTTATTCATGCTTGGTTACATTTTCAATTAATGTTATAATTTACTTAAAATCTCTCAAAAGTAGAAAATCGAAATTGATGTATTATGTATACCAAATGATCCTTACGCGAAAAAGTACTTAATTAACTTAATAATTGGAGATAAAAGTTGGTACTTGGTGAACGGAGACAGCCAGCTTAACCCGGGAACCACGGTTAATGTTCTGGATATAATCAGCCCTAGTCACGTAAGATCAGATTAAATTGTATATTTTACTACTTCCCATCCCTAACACCAAATAACGTTATTTTAAAGTGCTTCTATGCCGCTGTTGAAAAAATAAAATCTATCATATTAGAGCAACACAATCGGCAGCACTAATGAACAATGAAGTATTATTAGGCATGTTGTGAGCTACTTTGTAATTCGCATTAACCGCAAACGGAATTTCCGTCATCGTTTAATTAGTTCGAGTCGAATTTTGAAACGCCATTCTAATTGAAAGGGGCTGTGTAATGTGATGAAAGTCATGAAAGTAACCTAAAAAAACTGGCATAAAATTGGTGTGACATAAAGTATAAACTAAGACTTGCTACCCTTACAAGATAGCGCAAAGGATTTAATAAAGTAAAAAATAATTTAATAAGGTAGTTGAATAGGTCTAAGATAATCGAATTTAGAACCTTAAATGAATTTAATTATTAATGAGCTTCATTTCAATTTCATTTTCGATTTTATTCGTATATGAATATAGATGTGATCGAAGTTAAATTAGAAATAGCTGGATTATCATAGACATCATACCTCCTCCTAATCCTTCCTGGATTAAATTTGATAGTTAGATAACAGCAGATTTTCCGTTACACCTAAACAGTGTTAGATTAATGTGAAATATTTACGATACATAATACCGTTTAATGGATACCAAATACGCAGTTGTTTATGACATGTTAATTTAAGAGCCAGCGCAAGGAAAGGTTTCACAACCAGCATTATAGTCCAACTCTTCCCACCAGCGTCTATCAATGGTCGGCGTAGGTGGACCGGTCCATGTATTTCACTAATAGGACATATCCGCCCTAAAAACTGGTTAATTATATTGTACAATTACTCAATTGTTCTTACATATATTTTTTTTCTTGGTAACTGTATTGAAAGCGCAAAAAGTCGGATTTTTAACGGATCCATTATGACCATCTCAATCAATTTTCACTGACACCGGCGTGACGTTTGTACGTACTCGAAACTTGGCTTTCAATTTTTTTTTATTTAGGGCTGTTTTTAATATCTCCATTGCAAATTTTCGAAAGGCGATCAAGAATACATATGCTCCTATTAATTTATATGATTATAATAGTAGGATAGCTGGCTTTAATAGACATTGACCTTAAAGATATATCTGCCAAACTTAACATTACGCTGTCTTCCATGGACAGAGTTGCCTTCTGTCCAACATTATGAGCTCATTCAACCTTCATTCCAGAATGGTTTACAGTCACTTGTTAAGTTACAACACATCTTTCACTCTTGCTTAATTTATTAGCCTGTATTTAACTATGACGTGCTCATGGACGGTAAAACATTGAACCTGAGATGTATATTATCTAATGCTTCGCATAAATTTGTTAATTATAACGTGCGCAGTAAATTCTTGGTGCCAATTTTTATGACTATTTCTTCTTTAAAGGGTTATTTAATTAGACTGATCTTATATTTAATCAATAATAAATGAAGGCTATCAGAGTTGGGGACTGAAACTGTTATGACAGCAAATCAATTATGATTAAGGGTCATACAAATGCGGAGTATTTCTGATGTTTCCGAAATTCTTGTGCACTATAATGCAATCAAAGTAAAGAATTATCTTAGAGCTCGACAGCAATGAAATAATTCAATTAAAGTTATTTCTAGTTTTCTTAAAAAATATGTTATTATATCATTCCTTAATGTTTTTTTTATTATTAAGATGCGAGAATTTCATCATTATAACAATGTTTAATTAAAAGATTACTAGATTATATAACATTTGTCCATTATGTTGAAGCATGCATAAGTATTTATAACGTTCACAGAGTATTGCGACGACTCTTATTTCATTTCAAGGTGGACCAGACAATTTAAAGAGATTGAAATGTATTCAATGCTTCTATGTTTGGGAATTCTATTTACAATTTTGTAATTGCCATTTACCGAATATTAATTTCCGAAATATTAATTAAATATAAGTTCCAGTGGGTTGAAGTGAGACTATATTAGATTGGTATTCCATATTTCATTACTTCTTAGACTCTCATAAGTTATCGTTAATAACTAAATTGAATATAAGTTAAAAAGCACATTTAGGTCGATTTCGTATGATTTTTTTAAAATTATTAGCTGGTGTGTTGAGTTTTAATTTATGAATTTGAAATCGTCTTAAGTCTTGAATTAGTTTAAGTACTTTAAGGCCTCGACCATATGAAGTATTAGCAGCATTATTGAGAAATAGTAGAATTATGTTGTCAAGCACGTAAACGGTTTAAATCATTCGCTCGCAAATGAATTACCTGAGATTACTCTTACGTTCGAAGTAACAAACATTGCACACTGAGAATTTTAATACTCTATTTTAAACATTGCAAAGTATTTATGCTATATCTATACTAATGTTAGAAAATGGAGAGTTTGTTTGTTTGTTTGTACGCGCTTCGAATTGAAAAATTATTTTCGTGTTGGATAGTATATTTATCGAAGAAGTCTATAGGCTATATAACATCACGCTATGACTAATAAGAGCTGAGCGTCGATGAAAAATGTTACAAGTATGGAATTAATTTTAGAATAAGTTTTTACCCCAAATCAACGCGAGTGTAATCGCGGGGCATAGCAAGCATTAAGTAAATACTTTTATATGTTGAATGAAAAAAAAGTTAAATTATTAATCGTTAATCAGCGTCAATTAGATAAACGTTTTTTATTTCAATTCGGGCAAAATGTCGTGATTTTTTTTTGTCACCTACTCCGTGTTAAAAAAAAGTAAATTTGCATGGACGAGTGAAACGTTATGACATGTATAAGTATTACCACAAACTCGATATGAATTCATTTATAAATTATTATGTATAACGAAGATTACTTTGGATAATTAGAAAAATGTTTTAAATTTAAATTGCAAATTACATTCCATTGACTACTGAATGATTCGATAAGTATACCACGTGCGATTATAAGATTTTTTCTAAGGAATATTCTGAGAGCGAAACAAATTATAAATTGTAACGTCATTATCGTAAGCTCCCATCTGTCAGATGCAATGCTTCGAACAATAGTGCTTAGTATTAGCTGATCGGTATCATTAGATGAATGCCCAGAGAGATAGCCATTTGATATCGGGACAGGAGCAATCTTTCTTTGCTATATAAACCTACTTATGCGAATTGTCGAAGTCTATTTTGTATTGACTTCTGCCTGCAACTCCGCCCAGGACTTTATCCAAGAAGAAATGGTACAGAATTGTACCTAATGTTTTTTTTAGTTTAAGTGTTAATTTTGTTTTTAAAGTATCTTATATTATCTGTACGGTGTATTTGAAGCGTAAGTCGGTATTAGAGATTCCATAAATACCTACAACTAAAAGTAAACATTATGAAAGTAGAATTTAAATGGACCCAATTTTGCAGGTTGGTGGTACCTATTAAAGATTCACTTACTGGTCATTTTTGCTGTAATAAAAAAATTGTAACTCCGTCCCAAAAAAATTGCATTTTTTGTCCGATTTCACATTCGAAATATAATAAATATCGATTTTATCTATTGAAAATGATATTCTCTCACGATCTAATCTGTACCGGTTTTTTCAAGGTTGACATGACTGGTTGATTTTTTTTTCTGATGTAGGTACTATTGTATATGCGTCAGAGACTAAGAACCTTTTTCAATAGTTCCATTGAACTGTAGTTTTTTGCTTATTTGTGGGGTGACGTGATTTATTTTTTGCTCAACACAATTATGCTTAGTTAAGTTGTTATTGATTTACGTTTAGTTCCTTTTAAACTGATAAAGATGTGTTATTTTTTTTAAGAAGTATAACGGTATGTTAAATTTTTAAATATTTGACATTATTAATATTATATAATTAACGATATGAATATGCGACACCCCTATTAAAATAAACAAAATGGTAAACCTATTTTGTTTTACTTAAATTACACGAAAACAATGATCGTTATTTATCGTTGTGGTAAAAAGGCAGGTACTACATTTACATCAATACTTTAAACACCTACTAAATTGTCGAGTATTAAGGAAATGAAATAAAAAATGTTTCCATAATATGTACGCAATTCCAATAGCAATTAATTAGAGACCAATACGTAATTCGATCCCAGTTCACGATGTACAGTTAGTGACAAAAGTGCAATCCTATCTCCACGCTCAGGCGATGCTAATAAACGTGCCGGTTACATTTCCGACATTGACACGCGTGGGACACTCGCGCAGAAATGCGCTTAGCCGGAATTACATTTACAAATTAATTGACGCTATCTTCATTATCTGTAGTATTTTTGTCGTTTTGAAAATATTGGTTGAAAATATTTTAATACTTAATAGCTTTGCCAGATAATAATTGCAGTCGGCTGAATAGGTTATTCATCTGGCCTTAAGTCATTTAAATATTTGCATTAAAAACATTAAAAGAACAAAACATCAAAGATTATTTTTTATTTTTCTAAGTGGTTTACTTCGTTAAATGACGAATTACATTCGAGGTAAAATCGCGACAAATGTAATTAAACTCCTCGCAAAAGTACGTATGTATATACAACAAAAGTTACGTGAAAGTATAATCGCGACGTTAAATTCTTAAGTGTAATTCCGGCTTTACATGCACCACAGTTTGACAGTCCATAATGTGTTATCGTTAATCCAAATTGACAGATCTCGTTACTACAATCGGTATGTTTCGTTTTGAAATGTTTAAGTGGGCTACTCTAATTTATTCCGTCTTCTATGGTATGTTTGCGTTGTACACTCAAGATTTTTTTGTGTTGATTCTATACAGAAATACCGTAAATTTTTAATGGTATATCGATACAATTAATTCTGTTTTTTTTTTTTTTTTTTTTTTTTTTTTTAATATTGTTATTATTAATTACTATTGTTGTTTTTTAAGGGATCCGAAAAGATGGATATATATAACAAATTCAAAAATCAATTTTAGTAATGGCGTTTTTTTTACTTTAAAAAATTGTTTGTACTAGCTAAGTGTACATATACAAAAGTAATTATACAAAAATATGAAATACAATAAAAATATAGAAATATTATGATATAGATTTAGAATTGTATTAATAAATTATTTTTGTAATGTATAACGTAAGAAAATGAAGGGCCTATTAAGGTTTAATATGTCTATAAGTCTTAATACTAGGCGGATTTTCAAGTATATTTGATACTTGAACAATACGGCTTTTATTCCCAACTGTATCACGACATTTGGACAACTGTTTTCAAGTATCGATTGCGCACTTCCCACGAGGGTCTAACTTAGTTTTATTGACTCAGTTCGATATTTCGAGAGCGTGTGGTTAAATTCTATAGAGTCTAATGAGGGTTTGAGGCGGATGTTATTAGGTAATACTTCACTTGCTTGGTAAAATGCGGGACTGACAATGGGGACAAATTGCGTGTGGAACATACCTAATTCAGTTGGGTTTTTTAAAAAAAGTTTGTTTAAAGATCAAACATTAAAACTTTAAATAATGTTTATAGTGCCTAATTTAAATACTTATTCATTTTATGTCCTAAAAATTCGAGGTATGTAAAAAAACTTTTAAATTTTTTATAATTGAAATAATATATAAGTTCATAAATAAGATAATATTTAGATCCATTCCTTCTACGTACACTATTGAGGCTCGCGAACATTTTAGGGACAGCCCCCAACGAGTTAACGACTAAGTCCGGTGACAACATGACACATTCTTAGTCGAATCGTATCGGCGACGACACGTCATTATCGCATACTTTTAAAAGATTTTAAACGAATTGTTATTGGTTTCTTGGTAGTTACCAAGAATGTAAGACTTGAAATATAGGATCATTTAATAATGGGTTTGCTGATAAGGAAAACTCGACGATAAATAAGGCTGGGTTAATGTTGCTGTGTTTTTTAGTAGTTAATAATCATGTGCTTGAGAATAAATGCTTGAGAAAACTGCCTGTGCCTCGTGGGTTCTCTCGCGCTTATGGTTATTGCTTCATTCTTTTGAATCGTCGCATAATGTAATAATGCCTATAACCTACTTCAATGAACTCTATTTAACGAAAAAGCATTTTTCAAATCGGATCCGCCGTTTCAGATATTACCCCTTACATACCAAATTACAAATAAACTTATTTTATTTCTATATAATATTAGTATACAGATAGAAGAAAACATAACAAATATATGATATTATGATTAACTTTCAATTTTGTTCCTCGTTTAGTTTTTACATATAAGTATATAAAAGATTTGTAAGGTTCTAATTTAATTTTTTTATGATTCCAGTTTCCGATTTCGACGAGAATTATTACAGAAAAAATAATAATTTGTAATTAGGACTATGACGTCATATTTTCGCCTGTTAGTTACAATAGTTATATAATCTATGTTTAAATATAGTCTCGATTAATACCTCTCATTATGATATAAGAACCTGGTAAAGGTTAACCGAGTCAGTTGAGAGAGGTCATGAGTAAAGCCGTACTAAAGCCAGGCCAATCAATCTTGTATAACCAGAATTATTTATGTACGACAACCATGTAATGGGAATTCTATTCACGTTAAGTAGCTTGCTTAATCTGTGTGTTCTGTATTAATATATTATATTGTTATGTTGTAGACTCCTACAATATATATATATATATATATACATATTGTATACGATATATAACAAATTACTCAATTTATGTTATATATTGTATACAATTTATTAAAAAAAAAATTTTTTTCTGTAATTTATACCTACATACAAACAGATACAGCTGGAGAGCTTCTTTTAAGTAATGATATTAAATTGTGCTAAGAAATTTCATTATATATTATTTATGTATTGTCCATTAATAATTTAGCATTTTAATACGATTACGATGCTCCTGGTCGGAAATAAAGGAAATATAATTGTTTTCGTACAAAAACGTACTTAAATGACATTAAACGGAACCGTTTGTTGTTTACGATCGCGTAAATAGTGGGTTATATACTGTTAATTATTAAAAACGATCATTTTTATACTGTCATAGATTTAAAGGTTAGATTTTTATTTGTTCTGTTTGTTTGTGTTATTATTATAAATGATGACATCCATGGGCTTATAGATGCTCATGCCTTTTTTTATTTTCAGTTCCTTCTTTCTTCTTAACAGTACAATTCTTATAAATGATAATACTGATAGTGTGTGTTCATCTTTGTGCTGTGTGCGTTTCCCCCGACAATGAGTCACGTGATCTAAACGGGGATTCGTTGAGTATGAAGCGATTTTATAATAGTTATATTTTATATATTGAATAAGTATTACATATTAAGCCTATTTAATATTAAAATTCTTTAAAATTTTTGTGGTGTTGCACAACTGGATGTATTAAGCGATATGTCAGAAATTGTTTTCCGGTTTCGTAACGATAAACTCAATATTAAAGTAATTAACACCAAATATATTATTATCGCCATCAGTAATGAAACAAGTTTTAATATGATACCAATAGTAAGAAATAAAACTTAACTGATTTAATTTTTTTTTCTACTACCTGCCTGCACTGGCTTCTTTCTATGTTGTAGAGAAGTGTCTTCACTTTTTATGTAGATACAAAAATTTTCACTATATTGTACAGTTTGTCAAACTATTAATTCATAGAAATCTTGTCTTGGCAATTAAAAATACAAATAAAGTATACGCCAAATAGGTGCAGCCTTTCTGAAGTGATACGTTTACATACATTTGGAAAATGATTTTCATTTTTAGGTATGTACATAATATTAAAAATTATATCAGTAATAAATAACTTAGATTGGTTATCTTCTTTAGGTGTTAATAGTTACATGTTATTTTAACAACCGTCTGTTTCATTGAACTAAGACATACTTCTGTCTATTACCCACTAGAAAGAGTGGGTCTTAACGATAGTCTTAGATTCAAATTCGGGTGCCATTAAATTTTTAAAGCGACAAAGTTTTTTAATGAATCTTGTGTTTGGCGGTAAAAGAAAATATTGTTAAAAATAGTTTCAAAAAGAAAAAAAAACTTTTATTATGTTATTTAAAATGAAAATATTTTACAAAAGTGTCTTGTAAAACAAAAAATTTAAACGCTATATTATGTCTCGGGACCGAAATGTACATTGTCTTAAGAAACTTCATCATAATTCGACGACGGGCGACCACCCACAGTATCGGCTCTCTCTACAAACAGTGTGGAGTAGGTACCTACTCGTTACGGAACGCGCGGGTGGCTGTAAGCTTCGAGATAAACTTTGATAATTATCTATGCTACCTATGAATATTATTAATGATAATAATATCTCTGATATTTTGTGTCAACCGTTGTTCAATATGTAAATATATTTACAGTAAACAGCCTGTAAATATCCCACTGCTGGGCCAAGGACTCTTCTTCTATTATCGAGAAGGTTTTAGAGCTTTATACACCACGCTGCTCCACTGTAGGTTGGCGGATATCCAGGTGTCAGAATTTCTTCTGACATCCTTACTTATCCGCCAATCACGAGATGAATTAAACAGAAATTTTAGCACTTGTAAACTTAACAAATTTAGTTTGCAGCTTGAATCTTGTGGAAGTAGGTATGTAAGGTTAACCTCAAATCAAAATCATATCTTCGATATATTTAAACAATTAAGTAAAGAAAATTCGTAACTATACAAAAATTTTCAAAGACAAATCAAGAACAAAAACGTCATAAATGCAAATATCTAATATTAAAAGATAATTTATCTTTTTCACAAACGTGTGTGTAATATCAAAAACGAGAACTTGAAATAATAAACACAAATAATACTGATATAATAAATCATACCTACAATCCTGTGGCGTGCGTTATTTTTTGATAAAGCATGCAATGATGTTTCTAAGAAACTACATAAATTCTTATTATAAGGGATTCTGTGCTTATGGACTTTACTCAGGGTTGCTATCTGTACGATTTTCCCGGATTTGTTCTAGTTTAGAGGTGCCAAACAGTGGACAGAGTTTCATTTGCAGTTCGGACTTAAAGGTTTTTTTTTTTTTTAATTTTATTGATGAAAATTAAAATAATATAACATGGATACTTTCTTAAAACTTCAAGGATATTCTATTTACTTTCATAAAAATATTAAATTTATGATTATAAAGAATTAAGATTCAAATATCTGATCCTTAAAATAGGGTTTTTTAAGCTTCCTGTTTTGACAGATTTTTATATATGTATGGCAACCCTACTTCTATAAGAACCACACCTATCGTCGGACGTGTATAAACTATGAAAAGCAAGACGAAGCTTGGTTTAATAAAACAGAAGATTGTCATTGCAAAATGAACTTTAAAATAAACGCCAAAGAGATTATATTAAATAGTTTTATTTTTATTTATTATTATTGTAAGGATTGTATCAATGAATCGACGTAAAAAGTGCATTTTATATCCGTTCTTAATAATGTAAAGTCTTATGTTTTCGTTTAAATAATTTTTCCATACAGTTTTTATAGCCTTTGGAATATTACCATGAAGAATTCAATCAAACTGTTTAGTAACCTTCACGTGCATTCAGCAATAATTCATCTAGGTATACCTACTATTATTATAAACAGGTAAATTTTGTTTGTAAGTTTTTATGTAGGGTGTAGCCGCTGAAACTACAGTTCCGATTTGAAGAATTCCTTTTACGTTGGATTTAATAAGAAAGGTTATTTTAATTAAGGCCTCTTTCACGCACCTTTCAAGGTACTGAACCCTGAAAATTAAAACTCAACTAGTGATAATAAGGATTAGATCATGCAACACTACTATTTGTGCGGTATTTTACAACCGTAAAATAATTCAGAAAACGTAACCATCTTAAGTAATACTCAATGCAGCCATCCATTGATTTTTGAGAAAAATTATAACAAACAGACGAACAATATCTTATCACAAATACATAATAAATCGTCCCCATTCCGCCTTGGGTAATAAAACACTTAATACAATTGTACAATCAATATACATTTTTTCAATAATCTCTGATAAGAATGTGATAACATTTATCAGGATGAAATTCCTACCGGGGAAGTTATCTCGCTATCAATATTAAATAAGGGTCATAAAAATTATACTGTGGTCATTACTGAATATTAAACTGCCCTACGCATAACATAGTAGTTAATATTGTCAAGGTGCTGATAAAGTTTTACTAATAATTCGTGCAATTATATGTATATAGAACCCTAGAATAAATTAAATTTTGCAGACGGCTTAACTCACGTTAATGTAGATTCAGCTTTAGGATACCCATATATTAAATAATAAAATCTAGAATAATGTACCGTTTAAGTAGTATCATAATTTTTGGAATAGGTTCGGAATAGGTTAGAGGTTGCGGAGTTTACTTCGCATATACAAAAAATTTGCTTAAAAATTCTATATTGAAAATTTCATCGTTTCCTTTATATTCCATTATGTTACGTTATAGAAAACAGTACAAACAAAATAATAAAACGTAAGAAATAATATTTTTAAAAAGGGCGGGCTCTTTAAGTCGGGTAATCTGTCTCAGCTCACCGAAAATATCTTTGTTCTAAAGATAAAATTTAACTGATGAAGTTATGACCATAAACGATTTCGCAGACCGTTGGGTTATTTCAGCTGCCCTATTTATGCCCTTACACACTTGAGGGAGGATCATAGGATGTCATCTATGGCGTCTTAATTGAGCCATCTCGTTGAATTACTACTAGCATTCAATGTAAGATAACCATCATTTGGATTTAGAAATAAGGATAAATTTCCTACATTAATTTTTTTTTTTTTACTTAAGAATATGTCCTATAATTACACAAAGTTTAACGCTTATATACATTACCGTTTTTACGATACAGCAAAGCTAGAAAAACATTGAAAATAATATGTTTCTTGTATAAGGACTCCCTTATCGTTTAAGAATATCCGCTCTAATAACTAATACCATATATTTTGTGAAAATTATGGTAATTACGGCCCTGGAAAGATAGTATAGACAGCCGAAGCAAACGCGCAACGTCGCTCATAGGTTTAATAACATGGTTCCATTGGCTACCATTTTTATACGGAATTCTAAAAACGACACATTGATATTTAGATAATACATCATTAGAATAACACGTGTGAAGATAAATAATATAGTAACGGCTATCGTAAACGATCATTCATTTACTTATCACTGTACAGCAGTATCTATCAGATGACACCAACTCCTAATCCTTACTATTTTTAATCCCCGGCAAAAGAGGTGTGTTGTAATTTGAGGCCTTTTATCGTTCTGTCTAGTGCATCGTAGTTTACTTAATATTATTTCATTTTTACGGTTCCGTATCTTAAAAGGAAAAACGGAACTTATAGGATCACTTTGTTGTCCGTCTGTTGAATACTAGTTTTACTGGTTGGAATTAGATGACAATATGTTTAGTATATTAAGTATAGTCTTGAGACTAATTGCTGGAAATTATCGCTATCAAATCTTAGCATTCTAACAGTTGAAGGTGGTATTTCGTTGCTAAAATGTTGCACAATCTGATAGCGGTAGTTGTCAATAATTAGCCCCCATCTCTAGTTCTAGATGGCTTAGGCATATTAAGAATACAGTAAATATATTTATCGCGTTTATAATTAAAAGTGTCAAAATTTACAAAATACTATGACAAGTAATTAAGAAGGTAATATTCATTGAAATAATCATTTCCAAAATTAACAAGATACAATTTAGCATCAATAAACGTAATTGTTTGATGCTTATTAATTATAGTATTACTCAATACGCTAACTATGAATAATAATGAAATAAACTAAATATATTTCAACTCGATACTAACGCAACGGCCCCTTCCAACAATCAGATACGATTATTTTGCAATCTTTAATCCGTATCGCGATAAAATTGTTTTAAAGTGCAGCAGTAACTGGTTATAAATAAAAATTAAATAAGAATGTATAATTGTATATGTATAATGTTAATATAACTTATTTAAAGAAACATCGTCGATTATTGAGGACCGGCATCCGCTTGCACCTTCGCCCTCGTGTTTTCTTAAAAATAATAGTTGTTAAAAAGTTTTATCTAAATATAAAGAAAAAGTAATTTTTGGGCGACAACGCAACAAACGTTCATCGATCTTCATAAGCTAGAGCATTTCAATATGTTTATATTAACAGTACGATATTTATTTGTTTATTTTTTTTTTATTTGATTTGAGAAGTTTCTAGTCCCAATTAATTTAGTTTAACTAAGTAGTTAGACTATATTTTTTTACTGTAAGCGAATATGATTATTTGACCTGTACAGAGTATAGACACGAGTTATTATTTCTAAACGTAAGTTAATGTAATTTAAAATAATAACGGTTCAGTGAGATGTTTGTATTTATAAATTATATATATTTTTTTATTTAAAAGTGATGTTGGATATTTTTTATTAAATAACTAAACACTTAAATATTGTATACATAAGGTACAAGTATTATTTACGTTTACTTATTTATATCTAAAAGAAACCTATTAAAACAGTTTATATCATGTGAGCGGGCTCGTGGGAAATCGTTAGTCAATATGAATAATTCAGTTTTCTTTGCGAGCGTGTTACCTTCGCAAATGTTCATTTCAATTTGACTCGAGAAACACATAAAGCTTTGAGAACGTAGAGACAATTTAATAGATTCGTGCCGGACTTAATCAAGATTTTATCGCTTTGTGAACGACTAGCTTATTATTGGTTGACCATAGTGATATTTATTTCATTACCTACACGACGAAGATAAGAAAAAATACGTTGACGAAAAAACTTATTATATTTCGGCCGTATACCTTCGTCGGTATACCTCCGACAAAAAAAAACATTTATTTTAACCTACGACGTCAAATACAGCCTTCGGCTTTGGCAGTGTTAAAAAAAAAGAACATAATCTTTGATCTTTTGACTTACAACAAAAACGTCGGCGGAGAAAAATCCAAATGTAACGCACAAAAAATATATTTAAACTCGTTTCACACACACATACAAGAGTAACGGAACACAAGAAATCCACTTATGATAAACACAAAACAATCTAAGGTAATTTTTAATCACGTTAGATCCAATTAACGCGTTCGACACGGTATTTACGCGGGAATCGCAACAAAGCTACAAACACCCATCCATGAGCGCTTATCACTCGCGACTGGCGAGCGAGCGAATGAGTGAGTGGAATAGCGCGGTGACCGAATGATAGAATGAACAAGAGCACAGCGCGGCAATACTTCGCACTTGCGAGTTGCGTAGACACTCGTTCACACAGTCATCTAAAAATGAGAGATAATAATTATTTTTTTTATGCAATAGAAAAAATATATATGAAAAAAACAAACAAGAAATAATTTCGTATTTCTCAGCTAGTCATTCACCTACTTTCTTCCACACCTTAGTTTGTTTGTAAAAATGATTGACGATACCACGCGAAAGATAAACAACTGATATTAAACTCGCTGAGCGGTTGTAAAATGTTTTATATACCTTTCTGCGGATGCGTTTAAGACTGAGAATTGTTTAAACGCATTCATTAACACGTGTGCCCGATTCCACACCGTTTCCTTTATTCATTCACGTATGAATACTTACTTTTTGTTTTGATTTAGTAATTGTAGTATTATAATTGGTAAAGTGTGTAAATATAATTTTAGTGGGTAATTTTTTTTAGTATTTATGTACGATGTGTTAATATGAAAATGTATGCCTCGTTGATCATTTAATCCTAAAAGTTTAACTCTCGTTATTATCAAGTTATCATTTGTTCTTTTGTTATTGACGTTTTTAATATTATTATATATTTAAAAAATCACACACTGCAATCTTAATCTGTAATCTTTTACAAAATACATGGATTCTAATCCGCATGGTTTGACTGCGTATTGATAACAATTTATATATTTTTTTAAATCTGAGAATTTACCTCGAGTAATTCAGGTTTTCTCATAATGATTTTTTTCTCCTTTGAACATGAGATGATTTTTAAACATAAGATTTTGACATAGACTATATGCTAAAATTAGTCGCATTAAGTATAGCGAATTGAAAAAAAATGTGCGTAAATAATTTGGTATTTTAATTTTCTTTTGCAAGTACTAATTACACGCGAATTAAACGTTAAAGTGTTACGCATAACTCCCGTCGTTTTAACAAAATCGATGACTATCAATCATTCCCACATTCCAATTTTACAAAAAACATATTAATGTCAAAAGTATATCGTGATCAATTTATGACAACTTAAAAAATAAAGTGCAATTAAATGCGAAACCACGTGTTTAGTTTTATTTTTATTGGAGCCTGAAAAATGCGTGTATTAAAGAGATTCTTTAACGATCACTTTAGTGCATTTCGATTATTCATTCACTAATCTTACCACTAAATTAGATACAATGAAGAATCGAATTGTAAGACCCTTAAAATTAAATAGCAAGGGATTTTGTAATTTATATAGTATATGTATGTGTCTGAAATGTAATGTTCTAAATGTTTTGTTTTTCTGGCATTTATTATACGGTAAAATAAGTAAATAATAACTTCTAATAAAAGAAAGACACAATACACATACACATAAGAGGAGGTTGAACCTACGAGTGTAAGTCTTACATAGGGCTAATGGTTGAAATCTTTCGCTAACAAATCATACATTTTTATTATATATTTATATTTTGGTTCTAAAACGCCTCTTTAAACTGTTTAAATGCATGGTATTTTTTGGCACCTCCTCCTCCTCTTATGGCGATAATACCTATATGTATGTATATGTATATAGATATGAATCTCATTATGCCAAGTGAACATTAGGCATACTGGACTTGGACATAGTTCAGCTCCTAATCTAAATAAATGACACTTTTATTTTGGTAAATTCGAACAATGCAGTTTATTTATTTATTTATTTATTTAAGATTCACCAGTGGTAAATACATCAACACGTACAAAGGTATACAATTTTAATATAACTTAAAACTGAATGCATTACCTATTAAGATGAATACCACTTGCAAAGATAAATTTGGAGATAAAATAATTAATTGTTAGTAAATCAAGATTAAAAATGACAAGGATTAACAATATTAGTAAAAAAATAACACACAAATACAAACAAAATAAATTACCTAGTTGGCTGTCAATTTTGACAATATTTTTTTGTGATACTTGTTTGATGAGTCTCCAAAAAGGTCTAAAACAGCACTGTGCTCATTCAAAATTTTACATAAGCGAGATACAGGTAAATTGCTTCCTAAAACAGTTTTGCGGAAAGGTCTTACTAATGGTGTTATTGGTTTACGTGGAAATCTAATGGGAACATTCAATTTAATTTTTGATATCAAAAACTATTCTGTATAGTCTATTTTTCTGTGCTTGTCTTATTTTGCACAAAAATATGTCGTGTTTCTTTTCACATATAAGCGTTAGATAAGAAATTATTGATTATATGATTGATCTGAATCAATTTTTATAATGCAAAATTATAATGAAAAAATAAATATTCAAAAATTCGTGATTTTCGTTCGGGATATTGTTACCAAATAAAGAAAAGTAAAAAAAAAATTAACTATAGTTTGTGAATAGTTATAGGAGCCATTAAAGTCTTTAACTCATAGGAGGCACATTAGAATAATATAAACTATGACTTTGATAGAAAACTATTTTGTTATACTAGGTATGAAAAGTATGTAGACGAAATTCTAAATTTATTAAAATGTTTGTTTTATTTATATATATGTGACATTACATTTAATAAATCGTTAATTACATATAGAATATTCCAGAATATATGCTTTTAGCATTTACAGAAAGTTGTAATAATTGAAGAGGCACCTTTCTAATTTTAAGAGAGCAAGATATAATAATAGCTTATATATATAATCTGGCAGAAACTATGGGGCACTACATCGATCGCGGTACCCTGGCCACTTGCCCAAATTGCCCAGTGGGAAACAAGGACGTGCTTGTACAGAACTACCAGTGGAAAAATATAGAAAAGGTAATTTGCCTATTAAAAATTTATGTGTAAATCAATTTTGGAATTCTGACACTGAATTTACGTTAAATTTTACTTCGACGTGTAAACGAACGTCGTGTTCGAGCTGTTTGCTTGAATGCAAGTTTATTAACAGTTTGGCGTTGACGCCTCTGTGTATGCGCTTTCTTATCGGAAAGTATAGAAAGGAAAATTTACTCGTGTACTTGCTTTTACATTGAACTTTTGGCGTTGACAATAAACGCTACTACTGTATGTACTATAAAAACTTTTAGCAATTTATTTGTTTATTCGCATATATGTAAATTACAAATGGATACTGATAAGCAATAATGTGTTAACCCACAAAAAGTCGAACTTTGAGATATTGATGTATTTTGATACTACGTCACCTATTTGACATTATTAAAATAAGTATGGAAAAAAGTTTCACTCGATGCTTCGAATTTCAGGTGGGTTCCATATTTTCCAATTTATAAAATGATTTCAAATATTTAAAAACTTGTTATTAGATAACGTATTAAACAAATCTATCTGCTTTTGATTCATTATACATTTTATCAAAATAGAAAAGATGAATATATATGTACGTCTTCAATGAAATTTATTAACAATAGGTTTGACATCTTTAGACGCCATTTTCTCTAAACGAACTCCGTGTGGCTTGACACATTATTGCTTATCAGCGTCCAAATATGTGTATTAAACATCCTATAGAAAACCAGCTACACTAAATCGACGCAGCATTATCATCTACATAATCTCATACAGATTAATATGCTTTAGCTCTTAACGATTTTTTAATATAATCGTGGGACGATCTTGCAGCTGCTACGAGTATTTCTACGAGTCACATCAGAGCGCTAATTCATCAAGTACATGCTACCGTGTAATGGAGATTAACCAACATCTAATTATGTGGGTAACCAAGCTATTGTCTTGCGTGCGTTTCTATAATTAGAGCGACTACGAATCAATTTCGTCTTACGTAAGTTACGTTGCAATTTTGCAACCGACGGATAATTATGTAGTCGTTACTTATGCTTGTATACTAGGCGTCGCTTGCAGCTTTTTGTTATCTAATGGCGTAATTTTAAACTTACCAGATTTCTTGTTAGGTCTATTCCTAGTTTTTTCTTAGTATATTGTTTGGTTCGTTTTTTATTCTTCTCGTGGCGGAAATAGGTGCAACTTAGTTTCAGAATTCAGAATTTTCAAGCCAACAAAAATTTGGTTTTTGTTGTTTATAAAAATTTTAGAATTTTGGTTATAGAGGTGCAAATTTTTCGAAACTATGCAGGAGCAAAAGCGGTATCTTTAAAAAAGAATACATAATAGAAGGAGATAAGGAAAAGTAAAGAAGACAGCTTAATTCTCCTTCTTCACTACAGGTTCCAATTATAGATACATGTTAGATTATTCCCCACAAATGCAGGTTACTTCACAAAATTTTCCTTTCATCAACAAGCACGTGTTATTCTTAAACAAAATACAAATTAAATGTTAATACAAAATATGTCAAATTTAACACATTTTGTGAATCTCGATAAAACGCTGACCTTAATAGGTAATTATTTTAAACTATAATTTAATTACCGTTGCGTCTGCAAAAAGACGGTGTTAATCACATAATCGATGGAGAAAATTAGATCAGTGATTAAAGCTTAGATTTAATTATAGTCTCGATTAGTTTTAATAGTAAATAATTAAGGCTAATTCGTGTCAGGTAAATAGCAAGATTAATTGTTGTCTTTTTAGGTTAGAAAATAACATAAGAAATACACATTAAGAAAAAGATCTCCTTGGTACTTTTCCAAAGCACAAACTTACATTGAAGAATGGTTAAAGAATCTTCAAGTCAATTTAGAACATCGTTACGAAGAATTCTTTCTTGACTAGCGTAGAAAATACACTTAAAAACTCAAATTAATCACTCACATGTAAATACATGCCAATGATACTGCTAACTCTGTTGATGGAACAATATTTATGGGCACTTTTTTTTTGCCAAAATTTAAGTAAATACCATAAAGTTAAAAAACATCCACTGGAAAGGGCAATGTTGTTGAAAAATGGTCACATTTTCATTACTAGTGGCATTAAAGACAGAAATTTTTAAAACTAATTTTGTAACGTATCTAAATACGAATTAAAATCAAGAGATGAGGAACTACGAAGTCACAGAAAATATCATCCACTTAGTAAACATAAATTTTGACAAACGCTTTAAAATATACTATGAATTACAATTTAATTCTTTATTCCTCCTTTCAATAAAGATACCTAATCTTAAATCTAAAACCTTCATTAGTAATAATATAAAAAAGTAAACTAAAAAGTAAATTTAAAACTAGTAACTAAAAACAATAGCCATAATAAACAGATGTAACAAGCTAAATCTCACTATAATGATACCTTTGTATTGGTATTATTTGAATAAATCGGGATCTTAAAACGGAGTCACATAATCCGGATCAAGTACAAACGAATGTGTGCAAAAACATAGATAACTGGATACGCTTGACCGTTTCCTCGATCAAAGGATGCGTGACCGCATTAGTATTTAGGCTTGTTACAAACCTACCACAGAATTACTAGCCTCGACCAAGTCACACCCAAAAATGTACTTTATATCGTTTAGCTATTTGATTCAACTTTGCATGGCTTTGTGTGATGGATGAAGCCGATGGAGATCTGTGGTGATGCTTGTTTCCGAAGAATGCCCCTCTTGCCACAGCAAGTTAGTATATGTTAGATGTACTGTTTAATAGTATCTCTCTATCTCCATCTCTTTGTAAGACATATTTTTTTATGTTTTGAGTTAACCTTTTTCACAGCAGTTTTGAATCGTCAATAAATCAATTTTTAATGTAAATGTTTCTGACTTAAGACAAATGGAAAGTCGACGTGATATATAATAAGTAATGGTGTTAAAATAAGCGTTGAATGTGAAACTGTAGATGAAGCCTTAAATGAAAACTAGTGGATTAAATTTGACCCAATTCGACCTTTACATTTAAGTTCGGTCAATGATTGCGAAGTACTTAAAAAGAAAAAAAGTGAAGTTTTCAACAGTATTTTTTTATCAAACTCGGATAGCATTATGAAGATATTTTAGGTTTTTATAAGGTTTACTTTGCATTTGTACTGTGTTGTTGATAAGTTAGGTACTTACTTAAAACAATAATAGCAAAATAACTACGCTTACTTATTTATACAAGTTACAAATACAAATGTAAAAACTTGTTATTTCGTATTTTAATAAAAATATATTATTTTAAATTTATTTAATAACACGGTAATGTTCTGTTGAATTATTTTGTGTAGTAAAAACTAAATTAATTAGTTTAATTGCGCAATCATATAATTATTTCAAGTTCTAATTCCGCAGTTTTATTAGATGTAGCTAGGCTAAAAAACAATAAATTGGAGACAAGGAAATATTTGAAGCACAAATACTGAATTTATATTAAATGATATTAACATCTACCAATCGAAATAAAAAAAACATTGACCATTGTTAAAATTATTATTCAAATTCTGATAAAAATGGATCTATAAACAAAATGGTTTTAATGATACTAGAATACAAATTTCAAATGTTGTATGTAAAAGATAAATAAATATTATTCAAACCATATGTAATTTTATTTTAATCAACGATTTTGCGATATCCCAGTAGTTAGAGTTTCGAAACTTAACCAAAGATCGTGGGCTCGAAAGAAAATTATATCTGTAAATACTTTTGTTTTTAAGCTATTAGTTCGACTTGTGGGCGATAATGAAGTAAAAAACATAATAATGTAGAGGGTATTCATAAATTTATAGTAAAGTAACGTCGTATACGTGCGGTACACATCTTCTTTTCGACTCGAATAATTGATTAAAAATATATAAGGTTATCGTAACAAAAAAGACAGATAATATTAATTAATTAACATCAAAGAAACATTGTCCACAAAACGGCTATAATCTTAATTAATTAACGTAATATTTAGGTAATTTTACACAAATAAGGTGTTATTCGCTAATTAATATAACAAGGTTTGCTATCAAACATTCCAACTGCCAAGCACTAAGCTTAAGTATAGCCAAGTATTTTATAGGTCTGGATAAGTTCATGTTATCAGGACAGTCGTTAATCGTGTAAACTAAGCCTAAGCTACGGCATACATCTCGGGGCTTGTTGCGACTTATCACACTTCGGCATGACACGGCCACAGTGCGGTCGGGCAAAGTTATGTGATTGACGAATTCCTTTGCAGACAAGTCAATATCTATGGAAATCAACTCATGAAGTTTGTGTTTTGTTAAAGTTAAAAATATCATCCTGAATTTTAATCATTTTGTTTTCGATTCCAACGAGAAATATTGTAATGTAATATTTTTAGATATTCTTTGAATTATCATATTTTTTCGAAATGAAACGTTTAAACAAATAATTTAGTTGGATTGTTATTTTGTGGTAAGTAAGTAATTAAATAATTTATTAAGTACCTAATCAAAAATTATTTCTCAGTCGATTATTCTCCTAATCATAATATTATATTACCTGTATGGTGCATCTTTAACAAATTGAAAAACGAACTACACCGAAATTGTTTCTGAAATGCGCGTGACTACCGAAAATAGTCATTAATTTTATAAGTAATTTAAGTAGGGACGCACCTTTATATGACAAATAGTCGTACTTTTAATAATTGTAACTGAGCCCATCCCTGCAGTCCATCAGTCCCGTTATGTTAGATTTCCGAACCGTAATCTTATGATCAGTAAATTATTGAATAAGACTTCGTGCAAGGTCAATCAATACGCTAGGAAAACTAGTTCAAATATTTGCAGACCAAAATGTTCCTTATTACAGTGTTGTAAGGGTATAAATTGTTTGTTTACATTTGTTTGTTTTACAGATGGTAACGACACGGCTTCAGTCTGTTATTTCTTATTCTGTGGTTATAGACCGCTATGTTGTATTTTTTTATTGTTTTCTGATCGGATGATGCTGTTCCACGATTAAGTAATAGAGCTTACGGTATGTTACAACATATCTTGCTCTATTGAAACTTTTAGTTAATGGCTGGATATTTACATATGATACTATACTTGTAGTAAATAATTATAATGCTTTAATAATTCTTACCAATTTTTATTAATTGACAATACTTGTATTAAAAAGAATTACTACAAGTTATTCACTCTTTTTTCACGACAACGAAATTCGCGTGAAATTACTCTTCTGCTTTTTTCTTAATATAAGATTGAGCATGATATGAATGCATTCTGCCCAATAATGCTGAACATAGAATAAAATGTTATTAGACGTTATGAATACTTGCTGTTATTTAGTGTATACAAATTCATAGCAACAAAGAGCTTTATAGGATATTTTATTTTCCTATTTTTCCTTATATCTAATCAAATAAACCAAATGCCTGTTTCACTACGGCTAACCCTACAAGTATAATGTCATTACAAGTACTATTGACCTTGTCTTGTCTTGTTCTGTATCCCAAGTGCGTCTTTTTACCCTTTTCTTTTAACCTTTATTTTATCTTATTAGCGTTACCATATATACAATAAGTTTTTATATAAATGTTTTGTATATATGTATATATGTATATATGTATATATATATATATATATATATATATATATATTTGTCACTCACATCGGCTTAAAAAATGTTTTAAGTTTCTCTCTTATTCATGTACATGAAACGAAGACGACATTTGTGTTTAAAAGTTTCATTTCGACAAGTGCATTTTTTGCAACTGCGTCGAAAATGTAAATCCATTATAAAATTAAAAAAAAAAAAACTAATTTACATTAAGCACACACCAAATTCGTCAAATCAACCCATAAAAAAGTAGTTTAAACCTATTTTCGTGTCTATGTCATAAAATATATTATAGAGCATACAATGTCACGGACAAAAGCAGCAAGCCAGTCCATAAATGGTAATACTTAGGCCAACCTTCAAGGTTGATGGCCCTCAGGAAGAGTCACTTGAGACAAAATTGCCTGCTCAGCCGAGCTCGCCTCACCATCTATCTAGCGTCTCCTGTACTGCACTTAAAATCTAAATTTGCCGTAATAACGCTATGAACAGTATTATTAATGGATCATTTCAAGGGCATTTGGCATATGCAAGGAATATCTGGCGATGTGATTTTCTTTAGGGACCATAAAATATTATAGACATAATACTTTAGAAAGACTACGATAATAAGATGCTTGAGACGCTATGAGACGGTTTTAATGAAATAAATAGAAAGTTCAGAAGGGCAGAGACGGGCTTAAAGACTTTAATTTATATTCCATATTTCCTAATATTTTAAATATTAAAGTAACTCCATCTGCCTTTTTGATACGTCTTCACACCTAAACTATGTCTGTACAGAAAATATCAAGGATTTTTGGTACAGACATAGATCGGATCTTGAAGATGGGGACATGTTTCTTTTAGTCATACAAAGATTGTTTGAAGGAGGTAAAATAGGCAATGAAATATTCTATTTTTATATATATGTTTTTTTTTTTTTTTTTAATATATTTCACTTAGATAGATTATCTCTTAATGTATCGTTGGTGTGAATGTACTTGACAGCTTATTATATAACCGTTTATCGGTTTTGAGTTCGGACTTTTAAAGTAGATGAAAGACATCTTAAGCAATCTTCGGTATGAAGCACTTGACTTAGTTTTTTGCCTCGCTTTTTATCTTAGAACCTTATCAGAAAAAAATTTGAACGATGAACTTAAAGTTCTTTTATCCCATCGTTTCTTTATCGAGACCATCTATTTCTAAAGTACATTAGATTTTTATAACTTTTTTAAACTGCACGATATCACCTGCATATAACTGTTTTATAATCAAAAACTTAGAAACAATTTTTCATCAATATAAAACGCAGTATAAACAGTCAAGTCATTTGACGAGCAAAAAATAATACTGATTGAAAAATGATGGACGGAAATGCGGAGCGCACGCAATCAACATTCAGGAAAAGGCAATTCTGGAACAATTTACGACGCCTCTAGTGTCTAGGGCTGGGTTTTATGCGAAATAAATGTTCTGCTTTTAGTTTATTTCTAGGGCCTTTATTCTATATTGCCAAGCCCAGCCGCATATTGTAAGAATTTTAGACGGAGATTTCGCCGCGCCAATGTGCATTCCGTGGCGAAGGAATGCTTCACAAATTTTCTGACAGTGTGACCAATGTAGGAGTATGAACATATTACCTTCTTGCGTGCGTAATAATTATTGTACTAACAGAAATTTCTTATAGTATGCGGTAGGGCTAAGATGTAAACGATAGTGTAACAATGTTTATTCGTGTGATGTGCTTCAACTGGTATTCTGTATTCCGCCGTTCAAAGGAAAAACATTTGAAATATCGTTACTAGATTTTACTATCATTTTATTACGTCCTGCGTTTTCGTTCCTTGCGATTGTGCCATAGAAAATAAGATATCACGTAAAATCTAGAGGCATTTAGAAACTTCGTGGATGTATCATTCTCTAAACAAGATTTTTTCGAATCAGATTAGTAGTTTCAAAGATTACCCCCTACATACAAACTTACAAACAAATTTCATCTCTTTATAATATTAGTATAGTCTACTGTTCCGTTTAACGGATACTGATACAGGTCTACAATGCCAACGTATAGGGGTTCTATTGCACTCGGAGTTGGAATAATTGGACGCTGATAAGTAATAATGTGTCAAGCCACACGAACTTCATTTTGAGAAAATGGCGTCTAAAGATGTCAAACGTATTCTTAAGCAATTTGTTCGAATAGGTTTTTATCCATATTTTCTTTTCTTTTTTGATAAAACGTATAATGTATTAAAAGCGGGTTGATATATTTAATATATTATTTAATAAAAAGTTTTTTTTTAAATATATGAGATTATTGTATAAATTACAAAATATGGAACGATTTTTTATTGAATAATGTTAAAAAGGTGATGCAATATCAAAATACATCAATATCTGCGAATTTGACTGTTTGTGGGTTGATACATTATTGCTATTACGAATTGATAATTTGTGACATCATTTTTGTCATTTTCCAACAAGATACGGATTCTACTGAGGCTATAAATTCGCTATAGTGTCGCGTTGTGTCGTGACGCGTCGATTTCATACTTATATTACAACGCGTCACGACTCTCCAATCCATGATGATGTTTCTAAATATAAGAATGTATGAATAAAGCGATTTATTGAAAACAGAATAACATAATATAATATAAAAAACTTAAAGGCTTATTACACTTAAATACTTATTTGCAATTAATTAATTATTTCGTTAAGTGATGGCCAGAATGATAGCAGTGTTTGTTCTTTTAATCGCAAATTTGATTCTCTGTGCGAAAAATTAGCCAGCCTTCCTGACACCGTTGGAGAAAAAAAGAATGTATTCTATAATTATAATAAATATATGTAGGTATAAACAAATGGATGAAATTGATATTTCTTTTACGCGTCACAACACCACAATAAACAAATGTATTAAGTAAAGTAAAGTAACAGCCTGTAAATATTCGACTGCTGGGCAAAGGCCTCCTCTCCTATTAAGGAGAAGGTTTAGAGCTTAATCCACCACGCTGCTCCACTGCAGGTTGGCGGATATACATGTGACAGAATTTCTCCTCTAAATTTAGACATCATTCGACGTCTAAATTAAGTTTGTTTACAAATCATATTATAAATATTGTTCTATTTTATGCATTAATAAATCTAAATGAATTATTTATCTGAAGTTAATTTCAATAATATTTATTTAATGATATTAATCAAAAACGAATTTTTTAATTAATAAAATTATTTTTATATCTGTTTATTACTACGTAAATAATTTTATAATTAAGTATTGATATATCTACTTGATAAGACCTAATAAAGTACATTTCTTTAGTAATCTTGTAAGAATTAAGATATAGCTGATAAAATAATCCAAATTCCATTATTACGTAGAATATGAATTGCGTAGCATAGATAAATTTATAAGTAATCTATGTAAAATAATTCGATTTTATTATTATGTTATTTTAATACTTCCTTTGTCAGTGATAATAATTAAATTCATGAAATAACAATTAGAATTGCGTAAGATTAGGGATATTTATTTTGTTATTTCTAAATTAACAAAATCCTATAAAACTAATACTGCTTTACTACAAAATATTTAAACATACGTTAAACCCATGTCTATAAAAAATCGTACGACAAATCCGCGTCTAACGACAATTTAGAGTTAAACACGCTTTAGACTAGATAAAGTGAGTTTAATAGATGTCTAAAACCTATTTTAGCTGTCAAATGTAACGTGTGACATATATTTAGAGTAGATTTATAGCATCAAATAATTTTTAATGTGATTATTGTTTAGTTAGGCAAGTTTTAAACATGGTTTTATTTCATCTTTTGTGGTAGAGCTATGGGTTTATCGCACGGTTACTATCGAAGTAACCGAATCCGAAAATTCACATTGTTGATCACAAAACGCAAAAACGGTTAACATTTGAGATTTGGGTCGTTTATTTAGACTTTAATGTCATAATATATAAATAGAATCGTTTTTTTTTTTCAATATAATACTTTACGAACAACAGAATTATATGAAACTAAATTTAATTATTCATTTAGTTGACTCGTATCACACAGATTTTTAGTTCGATGACTTTAGTTCTGAAAGTGTGTAGAAAAAAATCTTTTAAGCATACGTTTTTTTGTAAGGATACAAATAATAAAATCTTAACTTGACTTATGTTTGAATACTTAGAAATAGAAAAATATATTTTATTTTTGTGCTCTGTTAGTCATTTAAATAAAAATCAATTGCCGAAAGTATGTAAACACATCACTTCAAAACTGCAGCACTTTGGGTTTGTTTTTGTTGACTTGTAGGAAAGAAAATGTTTGAAAAATCGTAAGTAAATGTGTAAAATTTTCCTCAAAAAGTAACATGGTCGTACTGTAAACGTAAAAGTGGGTCTCATTTTCTTAATTAGTACACTCGTTCGACCACGTTACGTATAAATTAGGACAGACACAGTAAAAACGTTTGTATTTATTTCAAACAAATGTATGATTCAACGAAAGTCCGGGTTAGCCTGTAATTCCTATTTTATCGGATTCCAATAAATAAATGTATTGTTGCCATTTCAAATGTTTATTATTGCCTACAAGTAATCGCACGGTTTACGACTACAGAATAGTTGGAACTTTGCCCTCCAAAGGCTCTTTAGGTAAGAATATTTATTACGCTTGATTATATCATGAGTTCACTTTTAATTTTTCTCCTATAGAAATTTCTTATAAATACTTATCGGAAAATTTATCTGAATCATTGTAGCTTATATTTAATTTTGTATAAGAGTTATGGGCACATGAAATGTTTTTTTATTGAATGTTACTTTGAGACTATTTTTATCATTACCACAAAAAATAATAAAACTAAGTAGGTAACTCATATTCATCATGTATCTTATTTTCTGCATTTAATAATAATGTTGAAACTTCGAAAAGGCCCTTCCAACATAATATTATAATTTATTTACAACACATTTATGATGTTAGATTCTTTTTATATACTAGCATTTTTGCAGGCTACATTATAATAAAGCCTATTCAAACCACGTTACCATATATAACGTACACTCAGAGTAATTAATGCAATGACGCTATAAAACACCCAAAAGATAAAAAAACAGATTACAGACTTCATTCCATATTTAAATTAGTGGATACTACGAACTCAGCTCAATATGATATAGATATGCACCGCTCGTATGTAATAATGGTAAACAAGCAGTGTCTGCTATTGTAACGGATTGACACATGACACGAGGCCAGTCCTTACACGATAACAAGCTCGTAAAGGAATCCAGTACCATTAGTTAAATTGTTTGAATGGAATTTCATAGTTTTGTAGATGATTTCGTAAAGTGCGTAATTTTACAGATGTGGTTTGCAGAGCGGATGACTACGGACAGTCATGCATTAAAAACTCGTAATGATGTTTTTGCGCTTTCGAAGATGCAGCGATTTTCTAGGTGTCTTTTTGTTGTTTTGAAATATTCCTGTAAATACTGCATCGAATATAATATACGTAATTTTGAAGATATATATTTTTTTTTACTTTAGGAAGGAAAATTAAGTCAATATCCGAAAATTCATGTTTTTTTGTTGTTGTTCATTCAAGTGCGAAATATTCTTACGTGAGACTTAAGTCTTGTTATAAAGATTTTGAATTTGCAAAAATGTCATAAGACGTAAGTTTTTTGGCAAATATTTAGTAACAAAGTACTTAAATTATTTTTTTAATCAATTTATCCTTACCATTGCTTTTATAGATGTTATAACTAAAACACACGGGAAGCGACTCACAAAAACCAGTAATTATTACATATATATTATTTGAAAATTATAAATAATACGTATATTTAATAACTATATAAGGAAGTTTCACTCCGGGATTTTCAAGTAATTTAGATTTATTGGATATAAGATATATTGCTTCCTCGTTTTATAAATTTTCATTATATCATAAAGTGCTATAAATTTCGAATTCTTCAATGTTAAAGATCGCGTGCAACGGTTCAACGTAATTACTTATTGTTACAGATACGTTATGGCTTAAAGGTTATGTAGAATTACCCAAATCTATATCTATGTTAATAGGACTGGATAAACCAGGTCGGGGCCCCTGGGCAATGGAACTCTCGTGGCCCTTTTATCCTTTTGTATATTGCAATCTATTATAATAAGAAACATAGTAATTCTATTAATCTTCAAATTAAATTTTCATTTCATGTAAAATTGTATTTTTTCTTCATTTATTACTTTTTTTGTGCACGGGGTCCCTTGCCTATGCGGGGCCTTGATTGCCTACTTTGCCTTAGGGATAATCCGGCTCTGTAACAACGTATAGATGTAAAAAAACTTACACTCAGTCACCTTCGAGTTTATAGTCATTTCATTTAAAGTAGAATTTGAAAATGTTGTATTTTCATTTTCATGTAGATTAAAGTATAATAATAATTGTTTTATAGAAAAATTAACTAACTTTCAACCCTCTTTTTAAATTCTTAGAGGATGAATTTTCAAAAATCCTTGGACACTTGCGATATTTAAGGCACATTTGTGCAGATTTCACGTTTCTAGATTCAACGCTTTCAGCTCTCCGTTGATCGATCAGTCAGGGAATATGTCAGCCAGTTAGTTTTGATTTTTATATAAATAGATATAGCAGACTTCAAACAGAATTGTGTTGTACCTACACAACAAACGAGCATAGCAACGGCGGGTCATTTGCAGCAAGTAATTAAAGAGTAATTAATTCCTTGAAAAATATACATTCTAAGGAAATTGCGGGAATAAAATAAAAATATACATTCTAAGGAAATCTCATCCAAAGGAAATCGCGGGCCTACAAATGAACATACATATATAAGGGTCGAATATAGACCCTACTTTTTTGAAGTTGGCTAAAAATTTAGTTGATTACCGATGTATGATTTGTTCGCATAATCGCATTAACCATAAACAATGGTTCGGATTTGATCTCCTTTTAACAATAATAAGCCTTAACAGTTGACGTTGATTGTTTTTTCGAATATATGTCCGTTTTCCTATCAGAGGGCATCGTAATGAGCCAATTAAATGAATAAATAAATAAATAAACGCATCACACTCAACGGCCCCCATTAAGATCTTGCGACCTTGTGTCGGGAGTCCGGAAACACTCACAACACTAACACAAAGCCAATACAGACATTTGCCGTGAGCGGGGATCGAACCCGCCACTGTTAGCGCTACAGTCAATTGCAGTGACCACTGCGCCAACGTGTCTGTCAATTGAGCGTTTATTGACCCGATGTTCATGAATGAAAGTGTCATGATATAAAATTAATGCAATATGTAGATATCGTTTCGAACCAACCATTTCTCAGTCGCAAACAATATCAAATGAAAACCTTAATGGAAAGTCTTCCAATATCCAACATCCCATCTTGTATTTGCATTCAACTGCATAATTGATAAACACCCAGGAATATTACAAACTAACCTAATAGGTATGAGGGTGCGCGTGACCTCATTGTAACGCAAAACTTGAAAAAGATTTTACGCAATTTTCGTTCTAAAGTTTATTGGCATAGAGGTGAAAATGTCACGGCGGTATTAAATAGATTGTTCTGTTGTACGTAAAATGCATCTGTGCGGAGGCGGTAAGTGGGAGCAAGTAGCAGGAAGAACTATTATTTATCGTAGTCTTTGATAGCTTCGTTGCTTTGAGCGAGGCTATTTTTATTTTTATTTATTAATTTGATATTTATGATCTAATAATAGAATGTAAATCCTATATTTTAAATTGATTTTAAAAGATGGAAAGGCTCGCTGAATTAACGTAGATTATGTTGCTTGTGTGGTATATGTTAAGTTTAAAAGTATCTTATAATTAGAACAAAATTTTTATTGATTCGAAGTTGAAGGACGTATAAGGCTCCTTATACATTTAATACAATACATATTCAAGTTGTACAAAAATAGGTTCGTGCATCTTTATCACTCAAGTAGAGTATTCAAATTTGAAATTACGTTTAATGTGCATAAAAACAAAACAAAAGGTAAATCCGTTAAATTGTATATGCCACTAATGACAAACAACTAATTATCCTTTTACCCTACTTTTATGGCTACAGAACCTATAAAAGCCTCTTCACGGCGGAGAAGACACGGAAAAGTATTCCTCCTTTTATACTAATACTATAAGAGGTAAAATTTGTTTATATGTAGGGGTTAATCCCTTAAACTACAGATCAGATTTGAATAATTCTTTTTGTTTTGGAAAGCCCGTTTATATAGAAAAGTTATAGGCTATATTTCATCACGCTACGAATCATAGCAGCGAAGTAGAAAACATAAACACGAGTGAAATCGCGAGGGGCAGCTATTCTATACTATCTATACTAATACTATAATAAGGTAAAATTTGTTTATATCTAGGCGTTAATCTGAAAAACTACTAATTTGAAAAAATATTTTTACGTGGGAAAGCGCGTTTATTGAGAAAAGATATAGGCTATATTTTATTACGCTACGACTCACAGGAACGAAGCAGAAAGCATAAACGCGAGTAAAACCGCGAGTGGCAGCTGGTTCAACATAATTTCATACGCAACAAGTCGTACTAAGATTAAAACTCCGTCGCTCTCCGTCTCTGTAAAAACTAGATCTAACAGCAATACACATTCAGAATAAAATCCACTTGACCTCTTCTTTTTTCACATATTACTCTTTTACACTCACAGAATTATATGTAGTCCTGCCAATAAGATCAATCAGCGCGTGGATTTCGTGTCTAAACATTGTAATATGCAACTTATTAGATGTAACTAGCGTATGAATTTAGGTCGGAGAAAAAAAGACCTTCCCATGCCATCTCTAGTCTGCACAGGCCATAAGTCTATGGCTATTCGAAGGTAAAAATAGTTAAAGCGTATGCCGGAAGCCACTACACGGACGGTAAACACATAGCATAAATTATAACAGCTCATGCTGTGCGAATCACCGATATTACACGAGTTAACAGCCGCTAATTCTTGTTAATGCTCGTCTTAAGTCTTATTATAAAACTAATAGAGCAATGTATGTATGTGAATATGTTTTTTGAAGTTTATCGCGGTGTGTGTTAAAGATATAAAATACATATTTGGAAGTGGCAATAATATATAGGAAGATGATTCGAAATGATAGAAATCCATTTAAAAACACTTCGGTAATGTGCAGTACATATATAGGATAATTTTTATTTATGCTAATTTTCTTAAAAAAAACTAACGCATACGAACGAAGTTATGGAAACATGATCATAATTTTCATAATTTTGATATTATAAATGAGAAAGTAATTTTGAGTTTCACGCCTAACAGTTGATTATAAATTAAGTAAGGTTATATGAATATTAAAAGTTTTGTACTTATAGCACTTTCCACTCTGTTTCATTCATTATATTATATACGAATTGTATACAGTTTTATGTATATCTGAGAATAAGTTATAAGTACTAAAACGTAAGTCTTAACAAGAGAACTTTTACTTAGTTGTGGAATATACCGTACATATACCGCCTTACAGGCTTACACAGTATACGGCAAGAATTACACTTATAAGTTTTGTTCTCAGACTTTCAGAAACATTTACATAAACTATTTCTTATCGCTTTACAGCTAAAAGAATTTACTGTCAGAACCTTATTTTTGATAGACTCGCAAGTTTTGTAACCATACCTTACAGAGTTGTTTTATATCACTTACGAGAGAAAAACTTACAAATATATTCTCGCCTTACATCTGAAAATATTTAATTCAATTCTTTGGTTTATGGCTTTTAGTTGTCCCAATTAGGCACATGTTATTTTGCCAATGTCACGTGGAATGGAGAAAACACGATGGAGATTGATCGGTGGGGTCGATAATCCAACCTTGACTAAATTTTGAAAACACCCTAAAATAGTGTGAATGAAAAAAATTACCGTCAGAGCCTATAGTTTTGACAGCAACAGTTTTCGTAAGGTGGCCTAGGTAACTGCAAAACTTACAAATGTAATTCTCGCTTACGACACTATAATTATGTTACTTAGCTTTAATAACGATTTAATTAAAATATGTTTTTATTCAGCGTCTTTGAAATAACGATATGTTTAAAATTTTTGCATTTCTACTATCAAGATCTTGTTGGGAAGCAAAAACAGCAAACTGAATACTAAAAGTATTTAAAGTTCGTGAAACATCTGCTCCTGTTGAATTTAGATCCTTTAATTATTATATTACACAAATGATAAGAATAAAATGAGAATGTAGCGTATTAATTGTATTAATTATTTTTATTAAAATTACACTTTCTTTAAAACAAATGTAAATAGGTAAATTTTTTTTATTTTGTATTTTCGTAATAAAATCACTCAATGAAGTGTCATCTAAAATTTGAGAGATGTTCCCGTGTCTTTTTAACTGATTTCCAAAAACGAGGAGGTCCTCAATTTGTGGGGTACGTTTTTTGTATATTTTCACTGTCCTATTTTTGTATATTATAAGTATGTGTACAATAATGCGTACAATAAATAAATATATAAAAAAATTTCTACCTACTATATAATAAAAATAATAAATATTTATTTCCAACATAAAACCAGTCAAAGCACCCAGGGGATATCCTTCTTTTCCCGGCTCTAGAACTAAACCGGAGAAATTATGGTATTACAGCAATTTTCCGCGCATGCGCGCAACATCACGCACTGTGTAAACGCACCCGCCAGCCACGTTTTATTATTGGCTAGATTGGTACCTCTTAGCCTTTCTTAGAAGTATTCTTGACCATGTTTTAAACCTCATAAATATATGCTATCGAACGATTCAGATCTGACTTTCCATAATTATTCACGGTATAAGCAATCGTATACTCATTTTCTAATTTGTAAAATAACGTCATTATAGAACATTTTTGTTAAATACTTTAAATGTATATAGAATGTACCTATATGATATAATTACATCACGTTAATGATGAAAATAAAGCTGGCCAATAATTATAAAATTGGGATTTGTAAAACGTATACTTGTCAAAAATAATGATGATACAACGTCGCCAACAGTGCAAATACAATTCAATATTTTTCTAAATTATTACATTTTATATTTAGTACAAAGTAAAAGGACCTCATACGAAAAGATAGTTACGCGATATTGCACCATCATTTACTAAAATGACTATTAAAAATTTCACAAATTCTACCTAGCGGCTTGAATTCAAATGATTACTTTTTTTTCAGTGATAAAAGTTTCAAAACATACAAAACTTAAAATTTAATGCGCTTGATTTAAATCCATTTGAAAAAATAGTTTTATTTATTGTACAACAATCACGAAAGCATAAGAAAATGCTAGATAAAATCAATTGTTACCATTTGTGTTATTTTTAGTGGTATTCAGCACATTATGAGCGCGTGCTAAGCGGCTGTTTCCTCGACTCGACAAAAAGCGCACCGTACTGCGACCCCGATAGACGTAAACACACATCCGTTCTTGTTAACATTATATAGTAAATACGATTAAATGCATTTAGCTATGAGCTTAAGCCGCAAAAAACATTATTATATTGAAATCATGCACAATGAGTCTTTCTCTGGTATAAGAGGTGTGTTGACTTTTTATATTTTATTAACTTGCTGCGTAAAAATGTAAAATGTAATATATAAATAATATCTGATTCTGATTATACTGGATAACATATTCACTGACTGATCGATCAACGCAGAGCTGAAACCTCTGGTTCTGGAAACATCAAACTTTGCTCGAACGTTCCTTAAATGTTGTAAGTGTGCACTATGAAAGGATTTTTGAAAATCTATTCCCTAAGAATTTAAAAAGAGGATTGAAAGTTTGTAAGTTATCAAATTCCTAAGAAAACGCGGGCGAAGCTGCGCGGAACCGCTTGTCTAATATATAGTATAAAAAATTATATTTATTTCTTTATTTGTTCGTATTTTTTGTTCTGTCATACCGTTCATTCAATTGGCATAAAACTTTGTAATTTTTCTGCTTCCACATCTGGAAAGAATATAGGGGTAGTAGATAAAATTAACTTCCAGTAGATGATAAATACATCCGCCAAACGTATTTAAAAGTGGATTTAACCATAAAAACATAATAAAATACAGACAATAATAATTCGAAAAATCAGAGCTGAATTGGTATCCAATGAAAAAATAAATATTACAAGTGTTAGCAATTCCTTTTACCGGTGTAAAGGATTTGTTTAAATTGAAAGGAGTATTAGATATACATAATCCCCTAGAAACAAATCCCTTCGTTATCATTCACTTTCTTTTTATTTTTATATTAGTACTATCGTTGGCACGCGACTTTGTTTGTAATAATGTAGACTTTATTATGCCGGACAACCATCTAAAAGTTTTTTTCTGTCTGGCTGGCAGGTTTCCTGCATGAAGTTAATTGTATTTTGCCTATTACCTTGCAAGTTAAGAAGTTGATAAAGTAACTTTAACGTAATCCAATGAACGCCACGATAGCGTATTAATTATTAAAAAAATAACAATTAAACTAACTTTTGTTTTATATTAGACTAGCGGCCCCTCGCGGTTTCTCTCGCGCTTAACGCTTTACCTTTATACAAAATTTCAACCCGTTAAGGATCGAATTTTGCAAAATCCCGCCTTGGTGAGTACCTACATCCTCAAAAGAACCTCCATCCAAAATTTGAAACTCCTAGCACTTGTAGTTTCCGATATTTCGTGATGAGTGAGAGAGTGACCTTTAACTTTTATATAATTATATATAAATATATTGCTCAAGATCGTAACACTGAAAGGTTCCAGAAAATATCTGTTGAAAAGTAGATTTAAATATAAAGAGGTAAGACAAAATCCGTCCATTATAGCTTTCAAGGAAATCCGATTTGGAAATGTGTATACGAGATTTTCATAATAGGATAAATTCAACTTGAGTAGATTTACTGCGATTAGGGCTAAAAATAAATATATATCGTTAGTACAGAGTACTGGAATCAATGGATTATATTTTTTGTTTGATAAATTGAGTAAATTATATCTCTTACCCCTTGTAAGGAAAAACCAGAAGATTGTTTCAACAAAATTACCTGTAAGAATAAAAATTATTAAATTAATTAAATTATTTAAATAGAAGGCATAAGGGAAGGCTTAGAGAGGCAAAGAAAAGAGTGTAGAGCTGGATGAGATGGATTACGCTAGCAGTGTATATCCCTAAAGCTCCCCCTCTTATATATGTGCATGCTGTTGAGTATTTAAAACTTCGGAAATTGTATTTACATTTCTCTTTTTATCTGTAAAAAAAACACAAAAGTTCACAATATAAAATTCTTGATTTACGTAACAAAGTTTTAAATTAAACATCAATATTATCAATTTTGTTTATCAAGGTCAGGCACAATTAGATCCACTGTGTGATGTAACAAGTGGCATTGTTCACGCAAAACGGAAGGCCTTACAATGTAGCCGTCTTAACAATAGGATTCTGTCTTGATTGAAACCCTAATAACAGTCCATCAAAGATAGAATATTAGTAATTAATCAATGTTTCAAAGAAACTTAATATGTAATTTAAAGACGTAGAATTCTGGTAAGAATCTTAGTCACGTGAAGCTAAATTATCACATTTTCTACTACATAGTGTTTATGTGTAGGACGTTGGTACACAGTATCCAGTAAGTGATGGGGACTGTAATTTTTTTTTCAATAAGCAGACAGACCTGATGTTAAGTGATTATCGCCGTCCATAGACATTTGCAGCACCAGCGGAACCACAAATGCATTACAAGACATAATAGGACTCTCAGCTCTCTCAGTTACCGTACGAAACATAATTATTCTAGCTACTTCACGCCAGTCTTCTCTGTGAGTTTGAGGTATTGCCCTGGCCGAGCCAGCCCGTAAACGAGCTGTAGTCAGTAGGCTACAGCTAGGCTCTATGTTTACCAAATTCATAGCCAATCACAACGCATGTTATGAATTAAAACCAATCTTTAAAGTCAAATAATATCACGAATCTAGTTAACGTTAGTCGACGCCATGCACTTAGCCAATATCTAAGGACCCAGTCAAAAATATCAGTGACAATCAGCCAACCAGCCACTGCAGTTATCTGTAGTATCAGATCCTGGAAATATGAAGGACTGTTGCTTTTGTTGGATAAATCCATTGGGTGGAAATATATATGGACTGTCCTTTACCACCATCAAGGTCCATTTTAAACCAAGCTTTGAGATTCCATATTATTACATGACTTGTGGTTAGAACAGGTCGCTCTCAACCGATGATCGCAGGTTCAAATCTGGGCTAGCACCACTAAGTTTTCAAGTGCTAAATTTGTGTTTAATTTATCTCATGTTCGGTAGTGAGGGAAAAAATCGTAAGGAAACCTGGCTGTATCGGAAAGATTCTGACACATATATCCAACCCGTAGTGGAGCAGCGTGGTGCATGAAGCTCTAAAACTTCTTTTTAATAGGAGCGGAGGTTGCCTAGCAATAGGATATTTACAGCCCTTGAGGCTTTTTACTTTACTACATTGTCACGAAACTCTCATGAGATTGGAAATCACTTGGAAGATTTGACCCGTACACTCTATCAAGTAAACCTAAAAATTAAAGCTTTTAAAATGCAATCAAGTTCAACGAACACAGTTATTCCATACATAACTGTTTAATTAACCAACTAAAATGAACCTTTTAATACAATAACACACCATATAACTGGACAATGCCATAAATGAAGTTGTTATCCTTTCATTAAACACGATCTGAATGGCCACATAAGTTTTAATGTCCACTACTCGAATATATCATTCTAAACCGTTATGCTGACCCTTAAGTGAATATGTTCTTGTCGTACAGCGGAACATAATTACTTTCTCTCGTAGTTCCATAGCGTTTTGATTATTTTATGTGCTTTGTTTTAATCAAATTCATGTTGGTGTAAATTTTTTTTATAGATACTGTAATAAAGAAAACAAATTTTTTAATTTGTGGTTTGAAAATATCAGCTGTTTACGGTTTTGGCCGTGTATTATTAAGAAAAACATGTATGAGTGCGTACACACAATAACGTAATAGAGTTTTAAGATTATTAAAGTACTATTTCACATGCGAAAATGCATTAAAGAAGGAGCCTAAGTTTAACTACCTTTCAAGATATTTCAATACTAAATGTCATTAAAATTGGTTCAGCGACAGTTGTGAAATCGAAACAGACAGAAAACATAATCTGACAATTATTATATAAATACAGATTATATCGAGACGAATAAACAAATAACAGTTAAACGCTTACGTTGCACTAAATTACCGCTGGTTAAGCAGTCCTAACACGTGGTTTATTTATTCCGCTATTCGATCAAACAGCGCCACTAAGCATAATACCAAGTATTACATATCTTTCGCACTTCGTATCTTTAACGCACGATGTATATCTGCGGTGGCTGTGACTAGAATTATAAAACACAACCTGTGAAGAACACGCATAGATAATTTTATTTGTTACCTACTGAATGTCAAATAGACCATGCAGCTTTAGGTCCAAGCTAGGTCTTGCTAATGCCCTCCATTTGAATTTAAATGAGTAAATCTCATTTTATTTCTACCTAAAATTATGAAAATGTTTACATAGTGCATGCACTATAATGGTACATGAGCATTACTTGATTAAATTCTTCATATAACTTGATCAATTTATTTTTTTGTGGCACACAATGTTCTGTTAGTAATAAAGTTAAAAAAAATATTTTCTTAGTTTCAAGTAGAAATACAATGAGCCAATAAGAAGTCAATTAATGATTTTCCTAAAACAAAAAATGTCAGTTCTAAGAGTACAGGTAAGGAATCATACTAATGTTTGTGTGTCAATATCGTGTGTATGACTCAGGTAATTTTAATGATACCAGCCAACAGCTCCACAAGGCCCATGCAATGCACAAGCTCCTGTTTTCCATTGGCCATTCGGAATTCTTCACAGATTAACAACTGATAACGAATAAAAACATTTTTTATTACGAAAATATAATGATAATTGTTTAATATACATATGTATTATTGTAAATAATACTTACTTTTTTGGTATTCTGGAGAAAGAGAGGCGACATTAACTGGCATCGTTCCCCAAGTAGGTTTAAAACATCTTGTTTGTGCAACAACACTGGATCTTATTCGCCTACCATACATGCAAAACATTGGACATTTGTTTTTAAATTTCCTCTAATTTTAATAGTGAGGTGCTGAGTCACCCCAGACGTATAATAAAAATACACTTTAATAGGCCAGATATAACGCTCATTGACAAAGAACATAAAATAGCACTCATTATTGAGATAGCTGTCCATTGGGGACCCATAATTTACAATCTACAGTAGCAGAAAAATTAGCAAAGTGTACTGACTTAAAACAAGAAATAATCAGAATGTGGCGATTAGAAAAGGTATCCATTGTTCCTATTGTATTATCCACTACAGGGATACTTCCCAAACAGTACAGGGATAATTTCTCAATCTCTTAGTACTCTTCAACATGATAATAATAATATTTATAGATGTTCTTTTAAAATAATAAAATCACGATATGATTAATGAGCGGTATTCTCAACTCAATAAAACTAAGTATTCGTAATAAACCGTATGTTAATTTTACAAGCTTGCGACAGAAATGAGTCCTATATACATAGTTTAGTATGATGATACACCCAGATTGTTGCAACGAAGAACAAGTGGACTTTAACCAAATTTCGCGCACTGCAATCCAATCTAAGCATCACTAAATTTTCTAAGTGTTTATAATTCTCTCGTGCTCAGAGCACAAGCGCACTCAACTTTTGGACATTCGACATTTCGACATACATACATATATAATTCCAAACACCATAATTATTTTAAATTCTTTGTATATTACAATCTATTGGCTGTTTCATTGATAGACGAAAGCATCACATTCCAGAAATACCAAAAGCCTCATCACACGCGTCTATATAGCTATGAAGAATTTCGTATGGGACATTTTTGGAGTTTTGTTACTCTTATATGAATTTAGGTCGTCGGGATGTATCTGGACGCTGACGCTTCTGATTGGGCATCTAACGATCTATAAGAACACCAGTAAAATTACACATAATAGGTAACTGATAATGAATACGGAGGTACAACATTGTTCTGAGTAACCAATGGTCAGTCATGGTACTCAACGCGTATATCATTCCAGCCCGTTATGTTGCACAACAATTCATACGTTCTGTTTAACTGTTTGTGCATACTCGATTGGAATAATTGCATGCATAAACATAACGATTCGTATAATCGTTGATACGTTGAAAGAAAATCGATGAGGTACCTCGTTTTGTATTCACGAGAATATTATATTGATCATCCAATATGTCAGTATGGTTAAATATTGTTTTCAAAACATTGTCATTAAGTCTTGTTTTAAACATTTACTGTGTAAAAAATACTTTTACCTTAGGGTAGTATTTTGTTCATTTGAGTCCGTGTAAAATGATTTGCCACAGGTAATTGAATCTATAGATAATTTAGATACTTTCGTTAGAACTCACAGAGGAAGAAGAATATTAAATCTTTCTACATTCTTATTTTTTAAAAGATGTTATGTCCATGTATCAAAGTATTAAAACAAACACAAACGTTCAATTTATTGCCATCTTGTAAGACGCTGCTGCTCACAGATAATAAAGATAGAGACTTATTTTACAGTCAATAATGATAAGACTTTAATAATATAGCCGACACTAATTTTGTTTTGTATAAAGTATGTACTTACGTACTTTGTCAGAGATTCGGTACTTACGAAAAATAGCGAACAATAAAATCCAGGCGCCATCAGTGTACAAAAATGAAAGTGTTAAATGGTTGTAAAACATTACTAAGAATATTTCGCAGTTTATAGTAACTATAAGACAATAACCGCCGACTGGAAAAACTGGTTTCATGGCGCCTTTATTTAAGACATAAGCCTGATATTTGGTACACTAAATAAAGTGTAGCTGTAAAATATGATTGAGAATTAAATTATATAATTGAAATTTACTTAACTCCTTATTATGTGTTACTTAGTTCTGACACCTCGAACAAGAAGCTCAACATTTCAATTGTAAAAACAGCTAAAAGCTAATGAATAACTAATACTTTGATTTTGATTATGGTACTTTCAAAAAGTCAAAGAAATTATATAAGCTAAGCTCGCTAATTATACAAAATTACAAGGCCGACTATTAACATATATAGCAAAATAAACACATAAAATCAAGAACTCAGGTTGTAAATATGTTTTTATGTATATTTGGCATGAGAAGATTCATACGAAGTAGGCTGTGATTGCTTGATTATATACCATCTTCTCTTAATGAGATATGAAAGATCATGCTGATTGTAATAATGAAGCGGTAACTGTGCCAAGCCAAGTGACCGCTATACGGTATACCGTCCACGGTAAGTCAATCAATGAACACAGCCATAACTGAATACCTGACTCCCAGCAAAAACATGCGCGGTAATGATGCGGTACAAGTTATAGACTTCGAGCGGAATATATTACTTGTAAAAAGAGTTCTAAGCACAAATATGTAATAAGATGTAATAAGAAAATATAAAATATAATATTTTAAGCGATAAGGGAATTGATTTGATTAGTGAAATGGTATGTGATAATTTCTTCTTTTATTTATTTGGTAATTCATTTTATAAGGATAATTTATTTATTAATTTATGATGTGCAGAAAAGATGCTTATAAATATATTGAACAGCAAATTGTCAATTAAAATAAATAAATATTTTACACTCAACAGCCTGCATTAATATCTCATGATCCTGTGTCGGAGGTCTGTAAATACGCACAACAAAAACACAAACACTCAGACTACGACAAGCATCCATATGGCCTATACAAATGTTTATCATGAACGGGGATCGTCAAATTTCAATAAATTTTAACAATTAAAAAAAAACTAAAAAAACAACATTTTATTATATTAGTGACGTTACTATGTTTAATAAATGGCTTAAAAATAAATATAAAAGAGATTAATTCAAAAAATTAAACACGCTTTTAAAAATTTAAATTCGGAATTATTAAAACGAAAAATAATAGTTTTTTTATTGAATTACATGAACGCTTTCATTCATAACTTGGGACACGCGCAGGTAATACGTAACAACCTCAAAGCAGTGTCGGTCAAGGGGGCAGGGGACAGTTAGCGTGTTTACGGGCTACGATCATTCTTGTAAGTGTTAAACGAACTATATAGTGTACCTATTTATCACTTACAACGATCGAGTAATCCGCTCCTTTAGGTCATTCACCTAAAGTTTTAAACACTCCGTAATTATTAAGATTATCTTCTTTGTACAGATCTCGAATTCTAACCATAAAATGTTTACAAGAGTTCCATAGTTAGGGTACACATTAAACGACAACTAACTTCTAACTAGTATGTAAATTACCTCATATTCAAAGCATAACTCAAAACATAAGTTCCTAGCTAATGGCTCAAGAGAACAATGCCTGAACCCTGCAAGCTAACCAAAACATAAGTGTAAAGCAGAAGCCTACTCACGTCCCCCTATCTACTCGCGTGGAGCTAAGAATCGCGCCTTTCCAAGGACCTTTGACAAAGTAATGACGGTGCAGACAAAGGCGCCTCCTTTCACCCCCTCACGCCCCCTGAAGGGGAACGCAAGGGTATCTGTACGGAGGATTGTTTGGAGTACAAGAATTTTTTGTACGGATATTTGTTGAAGCCACGGTTTGGCAAATAAAAGAATCGTTTGAGTTTTTGTATGGTAGAATTGAAAAGGGGTCTCTTAATTAATTATTCATCAAAGTTCTGTTCGTAATAAAGATATTCGTTATGAATTATATTATTATTCAACATATGTGAGTTTTAAAATCTGGTTTAAATAGATAACTATACGCTTTAACATTTACGATTTACGAACATTTTGTACAGGCATTCAAAGATTTTTTTTTATTTCATCTGTTTTCTCCTTTGACTCGTAGCGTGATGTGATAGCGTGTGTCTTCCTCAATAGATAAACTATCTAACATAAAAATAATTTTTCAATTCGAACCAGTACGTCCTAAGATTAGCGCGTTCAAACAAACAAACAAACTCTTCTGCTATATAAAATTAGTTTAGATTACTTATTCATTTTTAAGATGTCCATGGGTAGCGGTAATTACTTATCATCAGGTGTCCCGCCTAATCGTTTGCCAGTTTCTATAAAAAAAAACCTTTCGACAAAATATTTCAGCACTAGTCACCCTAACTGTAAAGTGTAGGTACCCGTCATTATAGATCACACGTTTTGATACCCACATACTTTCCGGTTCTCGCCGTCGACTCGACGGCACTTGTGGTTACCCTAGCGAATGAATCCTGAACCCTATGTCCTCGTTGAGCTATTTTTACACCTGAATGTGAGTGAATATTTTCGGAAATAGTCGTTCAATATATTTGTTTTACTATGTTTTATATGGCTTGAAGCATTGTTTTACTTTCGTGTTCGGTTATTTTCCATTAATATTTTGTACAAGCATTTTTTTATGTCTATTTTATTTTCTTATGAATTAATTTTTCTATTACCTTAAGGGTATGAACAGTAATATCCTGTAAAAGTATCATGCCTGTTCTATTAAGGAGAAACACGTTTTGAAATACAATATTTTAAAGTCCTTAAAAATCTATCAACCATGAACCAATGAAAGCAAAAAGTTACATCCTCCCAGTACATTTCAAAAGGTATATTAATTAGTATGATTTTCAAATTTTGCCCACGCAAAGAATCAAAAACAAAGCCGTACTCCCCTGGGCGAAACAAAGACGAAAAGGGGTTGAAACATTCGAGCATTCTTTCCCCTATCAGACCTTCAAAAACCTTGAAAAATGTAAAACTTGATGTGTAAATGACGCTTATCTCCCGCGTGTGCCATCAACTAATTCCACAAGTTTCGAGTGTACAGCCGAGCACATTCTTGCTACATATATTTTAGTTCTTAAAGTGTTAGTTATAAAGACTATATTCCATTGGGTTCTTGTTGTTTACTATACGTTGTTGACAAACGGTATGAAGGGGGACAGGTAAGATGCTTAATCATCCAGCACACCGTCTGTCCCAAAAGTGTTTTGGTTTTGTTGAGAAGTTAAGGTATAATATAAGCCGGTGAAAATTACATAGCTCTTTATGACTAGATTTATCTTTGCGTTTTACTCGGATAAAAGATCTACTCTGCTCTGGTTAAAATACAGTGGTTCATTTATTTATATTTTTGTTTTTAGAAAAACAAATATTAAAGGATATTTTTAAAACTTGATCATATTTAAGAACTATAAGTATTTAGATAATAACTAAGACTGTTTAAACAAAAGTAAATCAAAGCATATAATATATACATATATAATCAAAATCATTAATAAATGACGAAGTTGTGAGGTAACAAACATTAAGAAAAGAAACATTCACCACGAATTTAGAAACTCCAACTTTTGAAGTTGGTCGAAAGTTATATAGTCGTTATAAGGGTTTGATATGAAAGGGGCCTTGATGTACGTCCATGCGTCAATCTACAATTATTAATAGTTTGAATAACAGTACTTGAATTAAATTATTTTTAAGCCGATTGAAATATATACTGAACAAGAAATTATAAAAATAGATCATCTGCAGTAAGCAGTATCGTATAATTATCAGTTCTGTCTGAAAGCCTATAACTGAGAATCGTTACTAACCAACTTTAAATCGTTATTGGTACCCTACTTGACATAGTTCATCGATTTTCATTTTTTCTTTTTAATTTAATGGCTTCTAAAATTTTTATTTTGATTTTTTGAATATTTTCGGCTTAATATTTACGCCGCCATGTCATTTACCAAAATTAGCCTACACGTTTGATCTAAATAGTGCCACAAAGGTACAAATCCACCTACATACTTAGGCTAATAAACACATAACCTTCCTTTGTGTCGCGGAGTCGGGAACTAATGAAAAACACTGGACACAAATCGATATTATTAAATAGTTTACGAGCAGTACGATTAAAATCATTACTTCTGGTTATCAGCTGATAAATACGAATAAGTGCTAAGAACCGTTGACGAAACGAGCTCAACGCCCATGTTTTTGTACTGATACACGCCTGAGAGCATTGGGTCTCTTCACACTTATCATGCCTTCACCGAGTCTCATAACGGTTTTGTAAAAGTTCCAAATGGTTATTTATCTTCTTTTCCGTTTCTTACTCCTTGTTTAAGTTCTAAAAAAAGATAATTTATCTATCTTTATATTCGTGAAACAAAAATTTTGTAACCCTTTTTACGAAAATTGTGCGGATGGAAGAGTATAAAATTCGCACACTTATAATTTATGTAGAGATGGATGAAGAAATGTTTTTTTTTCAAATTATGCATAGAAATACATTAAATCATTGAAAAAAACATTATACACACTACTATGAATTTGACACACACACGCATATAAACTCTTATGTTTATTGTTAAAATCTGTAATCAAATTAAGAATATACGATATATTAACACATGCAGCAAAAATATAATTATGGTCAAATCTCGTCCCCATTGGTCGTGATCACTACTTCAAATAGTTACACAAATGAAACCAAAACGAGTCAAGAAATTTGAATGCTGTTAGAATATAATCTTCATTTACATTAATTTAATGACAGATATGACACGTGGCGATTTCATATATCTCTATGTCAAAACTTTAGGGAAGCTAAGACCTTTTCTTAAACAATTTAATTTGGAATATTTTATTGGTTTTCCTTACCGATTAAAGTTGAACAGTCTCGAACTGTTACGTATAAGTGTAGTTAGACCCAAACTGTCCGTCAATCTCTACTACTTAGCAGCTGCGAGCTGTAGGAGGCGTTTTTTCTCGCCAACATTGATTAAGACCCGTTACGTATTGGCAATTATGAAATAAGGGACTCCGGTCATTGACATCGTTGTAAGAAGTCATTAAATAAGATCATTAACAGGGCGCTGTAATTTTTTATTGAGTTTTTGAAAGGCGAGTATAGTAACGTGTTTGGTTATCGTTATTGGTTAATAAAATAGCATTTATTTAATTTATTTATCTTTAAAAGGAGAATACATATTATCCTAGTACGAATGTTTGTATGGATTTTGAATGTTTGTTTCTCTTTTTCGCAAAAGTACTGATCAGATTTTTATGAAAGTTTTCAGTTATATACTAACCTTTACATGAGAATAACACATGGGCTACCATGTAGTCAAAGCCACGAGCGTAGGCTAGGGCTAACTCGATAAGAGGTCTAAATTTAATTACAATCCGATCATTGATTTTGGAATACAAAGAGGACAAAAAAAACTTGATTTTATTTATACAGATTGGTGTAGGTACTTTTTAATTTTTCTCGACGTTTCCACAGAAGTGCATTTTCACGCGCTGAAATATATATCATGTAAATTCTACTTCTATTACTATTCATCTTAACTGACGTTTTTAAAATGCAATTGTCATTGTTAATATCCTTCTTTATAATTAATAACATTTTTAGAGTACACTTCTTATATAACAAAACCCAGCCGGGGTTTAAAAGAAGTTATAACAGAATCTAAAATAAAAATAAAGATAAAATTAAGTTTTCAACGTGTAAATTTCTATCAACGCGTTGAGACAAAACGGCTGTCGCCGCCAGCTTGGGATAACGTATGGAGGCACATCGCAAAGTTATTTCCCTTTTTTATTTCGTTACGTTAATGGAACACTTGTATACGATATGTTTTACGAGACATTACAGAAGTAATAGATTTATTCGCAACGGGCCGTTATTTATGGTCATTTTTTGACAGGGACGTTGGCGCAGTGGTCACTGCACCTGACTGAAGCGCTAACGGTCGCGGGTCCGATCCCCGCTCACGGCAAACGTCTGTATAGGCCATACGGATGTATGTTGTGGTCTGGGTGGTTGTGTTAGTGTTGTGTGTGTTTCCGGACCCCCGACACAAGACCACGAGATCTTAATGGGGCCGTTGAGTGTGATGCGTTTATTATTTATTATTATTAAACAACTAATTGGAAATAAGAAGTAATATTTTTTTTAGTTTCACATTCAAAGAAACATTCATTTAACACCTAGAACGAAGGAAATATTATTCCGTATGTTTGGTTTTTAATTGACGTAATTTATTAATAAACTATTTAAATATAATAATTTTATAGCACTATTGTCTGTGTCAGTAACTGTTGGTCCGATTTTGATTGTACTTTCACTAACATAGCAAATGTTATAAAGCGTAACTGAGGTTACATTTTTTTTAATTTTTTGCAGACGAATTCGCGGGCACAAAGTTTTTGAACAGGACTCGAGAGAATTGAACTAACGACCTATGACGCAATTTATCAATGATCAATGAGGTGTTCGGTCATTTACCTTTTTAACGAGCTTAAAAACAACACGAAAGTAATTTAATCGTTTCAGGTTATTATATAAATTAAAGATGTACGTAATAACAGCGTCTTCATATCTGGATGAATGTATGATGGAAATAATATTGCAAATATGTATGTGCCAGGCTATTTTTTTTTAGATATTACGTGAGCAAAGGGACTGGGGGTAAATGATCTTCTATATTTACTGACATGAACGAAACGTGTGACATTTCTTTAAAACAGCGTCAATTTTAAAGAAATACATTTTTTTTGCAACAACTTTTAATCGCCACTAATATTATGAATTGCCAGTCTAAGAATCTGCTCTAAAGTAACACTTATGTAATGCAAATAACCTATTCGAAATCAATTCATTTATAAATAAAAAAAAAATAAACACAATCGACCTCAAAATCAAAATACGCGGCTTTGTTCACGTGGATGTGTTGTCCAAATCAAACTACTAAACCGATTTTGATAAAAACTTTCAGTTTAGTCCTATAGAGTTTTATTTTTTCCATTGATATAAAAAGGGAAAGAAATATACATTACGAATTGAGAAACTCCTCCGTTTTGAAGACGGTTAAAAATAACAACACACACAAAAGACTATAGCTTTTATTTTTATTGTCCCGATAACACTATCGGAGATGAAAATAGCATTCGAAAGTTATATTTCAGTTCAATAAATATTAGATTTCTCATACAGCGTAAATCAACGGACACCGAGACAAATGAAATGGAGTTAACATAGCCGCGAGCTACATAAAGAAGGCGTGCTTCAGACTTAGTTTGGTTTTCGTTCGGAGTTCACTTTCATTACTGACGTCTGCTCCTTTTATGTCTAACTTCATGGCGGGTATTAAGTTAGTACTTTGAAGTATGTGAAGTTTTCTATAATGATGTGTAAGAATTTTCAATTTACTATATTTATTTTTATATTAATGTTGCAGTATGCTTGAAATCTTGTGAGACATATCGACCTTTAATGATTGGATTCCAATGGATTATTCTCGTAATAAAAACTTATTTTTTATTTTAATGAATAACTAAATTATTACAAATAAAAAACTAAGAAGCATTATAAAAATAGATTGTTATGTGTATATTTAAACTAAAAATTATAATTTCAGGTTTACATAATTATGACAAAGTTTGTACTAAAAAACAGAGATCTTTCATTAACGAATTCTGTGAAGGTTGTATTCACCACGATAAAAGACGTTAAAAGTACTTGATACAAATTGAACAGACAACGAGTTAAGATAAAGTTTAATTACAACATTTTATGTATTCTCAGAGATAAGAAGTCAATGACCGATGTAATTTCTTAATCGTCTCATTGTCCAGTTTTTCGTTTCCGCAAACCAAAATATGGTCAAGTTAGAACCGGTTGAGATGTTATCGTTGCATTACAAAGCTTATTTCGTCACTAACGGGTTAAGACAGAGTTCGCGAGCCTTTGGGACGCATCATGTTTATAAAAAACTAGCAATTCCTCGCCGCTTCACCCGCGTATATTTAGGAATTTGATACCTAACAAACTGTAACCCTCTTTTTTACCACAAGCGCGGATTTTCAAAAATTCTTTCATAGTGCACACCGACAAGCGACGCACGAGGAAACTCATACCTAAGAACAAATATTTATACAAATACAAATTTCGTAACAGTCGGCATTAGACGTACGAGTACATACAGTACCACTAAACCAGAGCGGTAGCAGATAATATATACATATACTAGCTGACCCGGCAAACGTTGTTTTGCCATATAAATAATTTCCTAGTAAAAAATAAAAATAAAAATTTAGGGGTGGACTACCCCTAACATTTAGGGGGATGAAAAATAGATGTTGGCCGATTCTCATAGATACCGGATAAGCACAAAAAATTTCATCAAAATCGGTCAAGCCGTTTCGGAGGAGTATGGTACGAAAACTGATGATATATATATATATATATATATATATATATATATATATATATATATATATATATATATATATATATATATCATCTAGCTCTTTCAGATTTAAAAAAAACAATTTACCATCAGATTTTTCATAGACAAGTCTTGTTGTTACAAAATATGTGCCAGTAGAAGAATATTAAAGGTTGAAGTAACCTGATTTAGCGACCGGTTGCGTAATGTACACCTACTTTTTGAGTTGGAATTAATAACCGTTGGGCTAATATTACATGGTTTGTCTAACCCGCGATTATTTATCGTATGCACTTAACGAATAAGTAAATTAAAGTAAGATAATCATTTGCCTGTAACTATTTGATATTTATTTAATTATGCATATAAAGATAACTATTTTTATCTAATTGTATTCGATAAATAGAAAAAAAAATAATTATTTACATTTATTTTTTCCTATAATTTTATAATTCAACTAGTTGTCTTTTGCGGTTTCACTCGCGTTTATGGTTGCTGCTTCGCTCCTATGAGTCGTAGCGTGATGTAATATAGCCTTCCTCAATAAATAAACTATCTAAGACATAATTTTTCAATTCGAACCAGTAGTTCCTAAAATTAGCGTTCAAACAAACAAACTCTTTAGCTTCAAACAAAACAAATCTATACTAAAACGAAACTAATAAGTTTCGTTAAGGTTATATATTAATTTAGATATTTAATTGTTGTTTTTATTGAATAAGTAGACAATGAATTTTCAATAAATGTTGTGTATATGTATAATTATCACTCATAATATCTTCAATAAATTGTTTTAAGTTTTTCTGCTATCTGTAAGTATAAATTATGCGTGACATCGAGGTACCTTTTTGAATAGATAAACATTTTTTAGGATTCCGTATTAGAACGGTGCCAACGAAACTCTATTACTAGGCCTACGTTTTTCGTTCGTACGTCTGATTGTTTGTCTGTCAGCAGGCTGTGATCCATAAACCGTAATAGGTTCATATTAGAATTGTACACATGGTGCATTTCTATTGCTGCTATAACAGCAAAAAATTAAAAGCGGTTAATTGCAAGTACGACTTTACAAGTTTTAACAGATCCTGAAGCGCCTCTTTCGTTTCTTTAACGAATTAAGAAAATAATTGAAAAAGTGCATCGTGTTTTACGTTGTACGATACTGCGCAACCCTTTGTATGAATCTTTCTTTATTTTAAATTTATATAATATTTTCAATCTTTCTTCATTCAGTTTAATTCTTTTATAAATCCGAATACAGAACATTCAAATATAAAAAAAAATCATAATCCATTAAAATTTGGTATTCAAACATGCAAATGTAATTTACTATATTGTATATCCATATATTTATGTCCCAATATCGATATTAACTGAAACGTAGTGATGTGATTCGGATGCAATCACATTGCTAGTGATGTTGATAAATGCTCACACGCGGTCAAAAGGACGTATGATTAATTGTGCATATTGCAACCTTTATAAGCTCTTTCATGTACAGTTGTAAATATCCACTTAATATTAGAAAGAAGCAATATTGGTTTGTTTGTAAGAAAATACTAGGTAAGACAGGTAAGTAGATAGTTAAAAAAGTAAAGTAACAGCCTGTAAATGTTCCACTACTAGGCAAAGGACTGCTCTTCTATTGAGAAGAAGGTTTAGAGCTTAATCCACCACGCCCCTTTACTACGGGTTGTGGATATATTTATATGTGTCAGATTTCTCCATTTTTTTGTCGCTGTGGAATGCGTTTACGCATCCCACCCGGGGGAGACCGGGCGGGTATGTGGAACTCCTGGAACTGAGTGCACCAGACGTCACAGGATCACTTGCGCATGTTACCTTAACGCCTCGATGGTTGGCCCGCCCAGACTGGCCGCCTTCGCCTAGTGTCAGATTTCTTCTGGCACATGCAGGTTCACTCACGATGTTTTCCTTTACCGCCAAGGACGAGAAGAATTTAAACACCAATTTACCACTACAAAACTCAGCAGTGCTAGCCGGGGTTTGAACTCGCAATCATCGGTAGATATCGATGTGTTCCAACCACTACGCCATCTGGGGTCAAGTAGATAGTAATTAAAATATTTCATAATAACAGTTTCACAATTAACCGACCTCATGATATTATTAGAGGCTGTTGAGTGTCGGGAATCCGATGTGGCACGTTATTCATCACTAAAGGAATGTCTAGCCATACAGACGCACCGTTACCCAGAGGTGTCATTAGGTCTTGGACTATATGAAAGGTATATAACAATTATTTCATTATGTATAATATAAAGTATATATGGATGCTGACAAGCAATATAGTGTCAAGCCACACGGACTTGACTTATTCTTAATAAATTTGTTTGAAGAAGCATATATCTATCTTTTCTTTTGTAATTTGATAAAAAGTATAATTAACTAGCTTCCGCCCGCGACTTCGTCCGCGTGGAATAGTTACTTTGGGCTAACGCTGACTTTAACTTGCGACTTAGTTTATGTGTATTGTGCACGCAGTACTCGATCATTATTTTGCTGAGATGTTATTTTAAAATTACAATATTTCCTAAGACACTCATTTAAATCGAATAATGTAAAGGGCAATTTTATTTTAAATGAAATACTTGTTATGAATACTTGTTATGATTAATATCATATTTATAAAAACACCTTCGCAAATAATGCATTATCTTACAACAAATTTGGTTAACATAAAAAAGGTTATAGTGAGCTAACTATAAAAGATAGAAATATGCTGTCGCGGACTTTTTTTTAGAACTTCTAAAGGGAAACAATTCTGTCATACATGATTTTTACGAAACTTTAACCGTTTACGCAGCGCACGCAGCGTAAGCTCTCTCAATAGGAATATGTATATCCCCCGATTTTGAAACATTCTACATTGGTGCTCCGCTTCTTTTGGTCTTAGCGAGATAATATATAGCCTATAGCCTTCCTTGATAAATGGGCTATCTAACACTGAAATAATTTTTCAAATCGGACCAGTAGTTCCTGAGATTAGCGCGTTCAAGCAACAATCAAACAAACAAACTTCAACTTTATAATATTAGTATAGATTAATAGATAAGCTATTAAAGAGTTTTCTAATAATAAGTTTTTCAAATATATGAGATTATTGCATAATCAAAAATATGGAAAACACATTTATAATTCTATACTTTACATTAAGAAACTTTTTTCCGTCCGTATTTAGTTCAGATGACTTTGACAATTTTCTAATAATATTAAATACGAAATGCATTATCAGAATACATCAATATTACCTAATTTCTGTGGGTTGAGACATTATTGCTTGTCAGCATTACAAATATTAAATCTGAAAATATGTTAGTTCGTCCTTCTTTTTCAGTTTAGTCAGTGGCGAAATTACACATTTACCGCCTGTAGCTAGGGGATTGAATACAATTCAATCCCCAAGTTCACAATCATATTCCGATAATACATATCATTCGTTCCCTCACCGCAATTAAACGCGACTACGCATATTATAATAAAAATATATGTCGTGAAACAGATTAATATATTTAAGAGTGAGAATTTCTGTAAAATCTATTGTAAAAAAAGCCCCAAATTTGTCGCCATAGGCTCTAGCCCGCTGTGTTAATCCGACACTAAATTTAGAGCATAATACATTTCGTCACACCAATAGCTTACATGGAAATGACATAGAATTTTATGGCGATTAACCAAGCAATAATTCCACGCCACTAAAGTTGTGAAATTACAACTATAATCTAATATATATAAGTGAGTTCGCGCCTAGTTGCGTAATAGATCATCTTCACGGCAATGAGATGTAACCGCGAACAGCCTGGAAATGATAGGGGAAATGATCTGCGCATTCATTCCACCTTCCTAGTACCGAGAATTGCGATGTTATATGAAAATTTAAGGTATTTTATTATGTACCTATGTAATGTGGTTAATGTAAATTTGTGTGTTTATCAGTAATATAACTTACCGATTTGGATAACGTTTTAATAGTTTTCACAAAGTGAAGTTCTAACACCGCGTTTGTCAAGCAGCTTTAGAGGAGAGCGAGAAATCTGAATAATTTTTCATAAACACTATTTTATATAGGTACATATATCTCTTACTTCTTGTACTTAAAATTTTATTTATTAGTAATTCATAATGACATAAATTATTAAAAAGGTGTAATTACAGAAATTTATCATCCATGCTAATATTATTTCCGCAGTGGAGCAGCGTGGTTGATTAAGCTCTAAACCTTCTTCTCAATGAGAGGACGCGTTGGCGCAATGGTCACTGCAACTGACTGAAGCGCTAACGGTCACGAGTTCGATCCTCGCTCACGACAAAACGTGTGTATTGGCCATACAGATGTTTGTCGTGGTCTGGGTATTTGTGTTGGTGTTGTGAGTGTTTCCGGACCCCCGACACAAGGTCATGAGATCTTAATGGGGGCCGTTGAGTGTGATACGTTATTTATTATTATTTATTAATGGAAGAGCAGTCCTTTGCCTAGTAGTAGAACATCTACAGGCTGTTACTTTACTTTTTAACTACCTACTTACCTGTGGATTAAGCTGTAAAAACCTTCTCCTTAATAGGAGAGCGGGTCTTTTCCCAGTAGTGGGATATTTACAGGCTGTTATTATACTTTTTAGTTTACTTTACTAATATTATTAATGTGAAAGTATAAGTATTTGTTATCTTTTTGTTTGCAAGAAGCGCTAGAGGAATTATGATGAACTTAGAGATATAGATTGGACCTTGAAGAACGGCATACGATACTTTTCGTCGCGAAAATAAAGCTTGAAGAAGATGAAATAGAGTAAATAAATAAACGTATCACACTCGACGGCCCCCATTAAAATCTTGTGACCTTGTGTCGGGGGTCAGGAAACATACACAACACTAACACAAACACCCAGACCACGACAAACATCCGTATGGCCAATACAGACATTTGCCGTGAGCGGGGATCGAACCCGCGACCGTTAACGCTACAGTCAGTTGCAGTGACCACTGCGCCAACGTGCCAACAGAGGATGAAGGTTTATATAGATTACCTACATATCTTCAGTGAAGGTTTTTCAGTGCGTATGTTAAAATGAGCAACATTAAAGGAGAGCGAAACAATGTAGTAATTTTTCATAGACACCATGTTGCATCGATATTAAATCATTTTAAATGATATATCTACATATTTTTAATTCGTGCACAAAAAAATTGATTTATTATTGTTTTTATTGGTGTCTGTGTAAAATGATGTAGTTTTTACGCTCTCGTTTAAATTTATTATCACGGCAGTTAGATATTTATAGAAAAATACTTTATGTCTATAAATATTACTTTCCGATTTTACACACGTAGTTGATAACGAGGTATTTTTGACATAACAGTATATCGAATCCATAAATTCTAACAGATATGTATCCGCTGCCCGTGCTATGCGATTGTCCAGTTAAAAGTCGATTTCTAAAAAGTAGGTCACATAAATAGGAACATACTCCACACACAACACGAGGCCCGAATGCCAATAATATGGTAATGTTAAGATAATATGCAGACCGTTTCGCGAAGGGTGTGTTATATTCGAATCATAATATGGACGCTGATATGCAATACTATGTCAAGCCACACGAACTTAATAAATTTGTTTGAATAAGTAATTATCCATATTTTCTTTTCTTTTTTGATTAAAGCTATAACGAATTAAAAGTAGGTTTATATATTTAATATATTATGTAAAACAAAGTTTTTAAAAATATAAGATTATTGTATACATTACAAAATAAAGAACGACCTGGTATTTCGATACAATTAAGCAACTTTTTTCCGTACTTATTTAGTTTATATTGCTTTATTTTTTATTGAATAGTGTTAAATAGGTGATGCCGTATCAAAATACACCAATATCTCCGAATTTCACTTTTTGTGGGTTGACACATTATTGCATATCAGCATCCATATAACACTTGTGCTGTGTTTTTATAAGATTATGACGCCAGGAGACAGGCTACGTGATATTTTTGTACACTGCTTGTTTGTACGCCACTACAGGATAAGAACTTTCTGTTAGAAGGAACAATTGAATCTTTACACACACGGTGTTTTATTGACAGGTAGACGAATAAGATTATCTTCGTTCAGTCATTTTTATATCCATTTCAAACAGTCCAGAAGTGAATAAAAATATGTAAATATATAGAAATAAATAAAATATATATAATAAATAGTCCAGGCATTTATTTTCAAATTCTTAAATATGTCGCCATGTTCTCTCACTTGACATCAAGAGCCCGTTGCTAAATCCAAGTCATCAGTCTTATTAACACTATGTTTTTCTTATAAAATTAGTTCTCAAATTCTTAATATTGTCATCTCTAGTAAAAACCTTCAACCATATACACATTGCGTGATTTCCATTCGTCAAATATATTCGGAAATATTCTTAACTTCGGGCTTTTTTATATGTGAAGTATTTAATGTTCTCTAAAGTAATCAACTCTTTAAAAACCTTGATGTTTTAATTTATCTTCAACTCTTGAATGCAATTACTTTAATTGGTAAATAAAAAAGTCGAGCGGTTAGTCGCTTGCATTCAGAAGTTTAAATTATCCAATTGCTTTTACACAACTTTATGGGTGTAAGTAAAAGATGTGCTAAATACTTAACTCTTTTAAAAGACACTTAAACTGTTTTTAAATCGTTTCAACGACCGCTTAAACGAAAAACTCTTTTCTACAAATCGAACGTAATAGACTTATGCAAAACTTTACTCTTTTAAATGAGAATTGTTATTTGACCGAGATAATCAAATGCATGGAAAACATGGACTATGGACATGAACACCTTAAAGTAAAAGTGGCAAGCACAAACTCGTGTAAAGACTGCTGAGTTTTTAACTACCGCTGATCATAATACAACGTAAGGGTCTATATGTTAAATATTATATGATTAAATTAAAAAAAAAAACGATTAACTGTTCAATGAGATCAACGAGAACATTGCGATTATACTATTCTCCTTCTGAAAGGTGGTTTAGAATTTCTGGTGATTACAGATGATATGGCAGCATCAGGTTAACGCTATGAAACCATGTTATTTTAATATCATTAACAACATAGTAAGTTTCGAGTCTATTAGAGAAGTAGAAGCTGTTACAATCCTTCTAACAACCAAAAAAGAGCTGATGCCTTCAAACGTCTCAACAGATCGTAATAAATTATAGTTAAGAACCAACGCATCACAATTGGTCCAAAGAGCTACGATGCCTCAGAAAGAATTATGAAAAATCATGTACCAATTGGGAGTATTTCTAAAACTTTGGCTTTTACAAGTAGCAGTACAATCCAGTTTAATTCTCCGTAGAGCAGGGTGACAGTTTACATTTTATTTTCTTCACGTGCAAAATGAAAAGGATGTTCAGTATTTACAAAACATTGTGCTAGTTACGGAGTGATATATAATGTTTGTTGAACATCTTAATTTCTTCACGATTTCAAAGGATTTTCTCCTATTTTCTTTGAAGTATGAACGGTTCTAATAAAATAGTGTATGTACAGTACGATTATCATCTGCCCTTCACGACCAAAATCTGCGAAAGGAACGGAGAAACGAATCTAATCCCATATCATCTAAAGGATGACTCATTACATGATATGGGATTAGATTCGTATCTAGATTCAACAGTAATTGCTATGTCTATAATATCAATCGAGAACAATCGCTGAACATTTCAAGACTAACTGTTAAACTCACAAGGACAACATCCGTATTTTTCAAAAGTAACCGCTATCGAAATGTGTAAATTGGACTTTTTTCATATGTTCTGTACTACGTTTAACTGCGTGCAGGGTAATTACCTGCATTACACTATCGCTATTACAAAAAGTTACACTCAAATAGTTAATTTCTGATTTTTATACTTAAACGAAATGTGGCGTTTTATGATAGCAATAGGTAATTATCATTAGCCCCATATTGTCTATGATATTATGATATCGATATTGTTTGACAGTTAGCTCGCATGCTGACTCTCACTCTAATCAGTGACAAAAAAAAATGAAACCATTGAAAAATGAGTTTTAACGGTAGTTGAAATATACTTACAAAAACATTTTCTCTACCTGACTATCCTTTTGTATAAATATAAAGTTATACCCTTAATAAGAGTCGAAAGGAGCGACTGTTTCAGATAGGATCGGAGGCTAAGAAAATGGTAAAATCACGGTGGGCAGACTAAGGGGCACAACAATTATTAGGTCAGTCATACTTAGTAGCGTACTAGATACCTTAGGGCTCATACAGCAACGTGCATACTAGAAAAGATTGTAAATAGTGCATACCTAATGGTAGTCCCAATAATATTATAAATGGGAAAGTGTCTTAAAATATATAGATTCATTTCTCTTACACACAAAATATTGAATGAATAGAATTCTCCACTAGCCTTTTCCCACCAGAATTGGACTCAGGCAGGCTAGGAAAATAAAGTAATGCTATTGGTGAATTTTCTCCTTGCATGCCTCGCACATTACAGCCTTATGTAATTTTATGGTGTGTATCATAGGGCTGTTAGGTTAGTAATACCATTTGTGGTAACTGTAGTGATAATGTCATAGGTTAATCTTATTCTTATTTACTCTGTTGCTTATGTCTATACTTTTGCTCGAATACAATACGCCCAAAAAACATGTACACGCTGCGATGTTAGGACGTCTTTAAAAATATACAACATGCATTGTACGAAATTACGAAGTGACTCCGCTTGGTACTTATTGTTGTATGTATTACATTTAATAAATAGAGTGAAGACACTGGATCTCACGCCGCAGAGTCTCAATTAACACTAATTGAAAAGCAAACAAAACGCTAGTGGGTGAATTTTTAAGCTAAAGAAACTCTAATCTGCGACTATGTTTTGTGTTTTATTGTTACTCTTGTTTGAGAGAAAAATATTTTTTACCGTAATAATCTTCTTTATAACTAATGTATTTCAGCACATCATTGCATTGGTTGGAGGCGAATTTTCATCACCTTGCTCTAAATTACAGAGTCAGCTGGTAGCTTAATCCAACTAAGCTAACTTATGTTAATGTTATCCGTTCTAACGCCTAAATCTCCATACTAAGCTGTTCAACTACAAGTAACGGATGCGAAGTCGAATTAACTTATTATAATTATACTTGTACTTATATATAAGTCGTCCAGTGGTCGAAATTCGACCATAATGAAAAAATTGTATTTTGTATGCAAAATGAAAAGAAATAATAGTAGAATTACTCTCTTCTTATCTATATAAACTATAAGAATGCCAAATTTCGTACTTATATACATATAGATACACAGTTTTTGCTTCACGTATTAATATATAGAGATAAAGTTTAAGAGTTCCTTTGAACATTAGGAATGTCACGTAGACTAATTGTTTATAAAAATAGGGAGCAAACGAGCAGGCTGGTCATCTGATGTTAAGTGATCGTCGCCATCAATAGACATATGAGCCACAAAAGTGTTGCCAACTTAAAAACAATTAGAGATGAAATGGAATAGGAAGAAAGAAAAACAGAGTGGGTGCTTTCCAGACCGTACGAAACGCGGCTATATTAGCATACCGATTTTTGCCCCGGTCGAGCTAGCCCTTATACAGGTGTAGTTAGTGGACAACACATCGAATCAATCACAATGATATAAACTTTAATAAAACAAGCAAAAAGCTTAGATTACATTAATATAAGATTTTTTCCACACTGGGAAATGAAATTGGGTCGAAAAATCTAATTACTGTAGCGAATAAATTAAGCAGAATATTTTTTAATAAAATAGATTTCTTTTGTCTTATTGCCTCTTAGGTAAGAATATTTAGCAAATTATTGCTAGCATTTGTGTGCACTATGCCCTAGGCTCGGAGGTTCGTGAGCTACCTCTATTATATGGTTAATAGGGCCCTTAGACGGCGAGCGGTTTCTCAGTATTGGGCTAACGTTTCTTTTACAGCAGTTGTTAGCTTTAATGGGGTACGAAGAACCTTGTAAATGCATTCCTCTTGTGTACGGTATGTAAATGCAACTAATATTATATGATACTTATTATTTCGATGTATTTTGAGGGATTATATATTTTAAACTTTCGTGATTTATATTATTCATATTGATTCAGCTGATTCAGAGTCAGTGACTACGACGCATGCAACTACGTCGAAACGTCGGATAATAAAAGGATTTTTACGATTAGTTATCACGATAACACCCGTTATTTAAAATATAAATATTTGATCGCATCGTATAAATATAAAAATAAATAAATTCTTTGATTACCTTTATATGGCCATCAGTTCTAATCGCCCCGAAATTCTGTAAAAGAAAAAAATGCACATTAAAATATGAAGTATAAGGGTTCAAAAGTAAAAAAGTTCATTAAAACATTTTTTAATGTCTTTCTAGTTATATAAAAATCATGGCAATAAATTAATGATAGTCAAAATTATTAGTCCTTAAATGTCGGACCATTGGATATCGTCAGCTTAAAACAACGATATTGTAAAACAAATAGAATTTATGTATATGATAGTAGATATATAAATATTAAAAAACGGTCATGTGCGAGTCGGATTTGCACGTGAGGGGTTCCTAGCCATCGTCATTATATAACAACTATGTACTTTTTTTGAAATACATTTGGAAAAGAAACAAGAGAGGCCTCAACCAATGTGTATAAAAAATGTGAACGCTGACTAGCTCTTTCCAGAAATACATATTCTGTGAAACATTCAACGTGGAAGGTAGAGCATTGATTTTTTTTGTAATACGTTACATCTCAGACATCGGACGCTTAATAATTGAGCCCCGTTGGCAGAATGGATACGGAACCCTAAAAATCGTTATCAATTAAACCAAAACATTTAATCAATACATAAACACGAAACAACTGTATATTTGCATTATTACAAGCAATATTCCCATATTAACCCGCCGAGATCGTACAGTATCGCGCGCGCTACCGACAGTTCCCCCGAGCCCGCTTCACTTCAATTCCATATAAACTCACAGCAAATTGCTTTCAGGTGGATATTAATTAGTACTAACTTTTGTCCACGGCTTCGCTTGCATATTTTGTTATTATATAATACCGCTTAAAAGATTTTTTTTTTCCATCCTTCAGAATTATTTTGGTGAAAGGCTACTTATGTAGTTTTGATGTGTACGTAAAATTTCATGACATTTAGTTAAATAGCTCAACTATTCAACCGTCTAACAAATCATCTAAAAACTGCATGAAAGCATAAGAAACAAACTTATAAAATTAGTTATGATTTTAACTTCACTGATATCATTTTGACTTCAGAATAGAATAGTTGTGTCAATGAGTTAGATGCACTAAGAGTATCAAAGGATTTTGAAATAAAGAACCGTATTTCAATAATGTACTCCTCATAGAAATTATCAGAAATATTAGAAACAGTCCAAACAATATTAGTACGATTGGTATGATGACGGAAAAATATAGATATTTAATTGAAATTAATATTGATAATTCAAATATAAAAAGTTTGATGTTGCAACCATATTGTATATTGCAATAAGTAATTTGTGATTAAGCCTGAAATAATTACGACTGGACTGCATTCGATGACTTAAAGTTATATAAAAATAAAAACCCGGGTATCGTAAGAAAGTGTTAGGTATATGTATTATACGAATATAAGTTAACGTTTCATTTGTGAAACAAGTTAAGAATTCGGGTACGAGGTATTGGAAAATGGTATTTCCCACGTAATTCCGATTCCCATGGAAATTTTGGGAAATGATATACTCTATGTCACTCCCACAATTGAGACGAATTTATTGACTCTTCATATATTGAAATTTAAGCTGTATAAAGTGCTAAAGGTACATATCGTCGTATATGCATACATACATACGCTCAAAACCCTATTTCGGCAGTCGTGTAAAAACAGGTTAAAATCCATTATCAAATTTGAGAGTTAAACTTAAATCGAACATAAATTTGGGGCCTGTACTTTTTTTTGCCCCAGGGCTCCCAGATCTTCAAATCCGGCCCTGGTCTTGTTGCACGCCAATAAGATAGTTCGATTATTCGAAAAGAAATGACGCAACTTTGATATTTGTACCTTCAAAAACAGCATAACAGTGGAATACACCCTCATGAAAATCGTCTAATTTTCGTACTCTTCAAATTATGTCTCCTTAATTCGATAAATGAATTTAGAAACGTTAATTTTATTAAAATTAATTAATCAAGTAACTTAGGCAACAAAATCAAATGGATACAGAAATATCTGATTTGCTCTAAGTAATTCAGCGAACAGAATGTTTTAAGTTGACGGGACTAATTCAATTAACTATTTACTGTATAAATAAGCTCAATCAAAGCTGATAAATGCGGCGGCTGTCAAGTTGGACAACTTACACTGCGTTATCAGTTAGCTTCGGACGCAGTTACACGGCTGTTACTTAATGGGGCCGATGTAAATTATAGGACCCTGTCACAATAGGCATTCTTCTAACAGATTATTTGTCAATCACTCATGTTTATAATTAATATTAAATTATACACCTATTTTGTTAGAGTATTTGTAAGTACCCTGGCGCCTATGTTTCGTTCAGAGCCGTATTTAGGGTAGGGTTCCAAGGCTATACTTCGGGGCCTGCACGAAAGTAGTTCCTCCAGAATAGAAGGGCCTCGTTATAGAGATTTTTAAGAAATAACAATCTAAAATTCGACGAATCAGCAACTTTTCATTATTTTATGCGTATCAGTAATTTATTTCGGACAATTGTATTTGTTATATAGTTATAGAAACTGCTGTTAATTAGATTGATGTACGTGTGAATTAGAGAGTGTCTTAGCAAGGGGTTGTTGATGTCAAGAAATAGAACAAGGCGATTTATCATTATAAGTGTTAGACAATAGGGACGTGTACTGTGAATCAAATTTCTTATTGTAATATTAACTTTGGTCTCTTTATAGCTGAATAGGTTTATTAAAATTATTTTATTGGTTTCACTACTGCAAATTATTGAAATACTTGACTTTTTTCTCCAAGTCACTTTTTTTTAAGAAATCCGGCCCTGGTCTTGTTGCACGCCAATAAGATAGCTCGATCATTCGAAAAGAAATCACGTAACTTTGATATTTGTACCTTCAAAAACAGCATAACGGTGGAATACACCCTCATGAAAATCGTATATATATAAGAACGCCGTGTGTGTCTGTCTGTGGCATCGTAGCGCATCAACGGATGAGCTAATTTGGATGCATTTTTTCGAACGATGGTTCTTAGACATGTTCTACCAAAATCGTTCCAACTATTTCAAGATCATTTCCTTTCTTTTTTTCGCCTTTTTTCCTTTCGCCTTTCTCTACTTTTCAAACATTCTTGTGTCGGGGTTTTTTTTTTATTTTCGAAATTTTAAGTAGCGTACTCGAAAAACTTTTAAAGAATGTATATAACAATAATACAAGACAACTTTACGTTTAGCGAAAATTTGATAAACATTTTTAATTCTTAATCTTACTAGATATACAAGGCAAAGAAGGATTAACAGTAACCTTGCCGATGTATTTGACACTATTAGTGGTATTAGCCATTCTACCAACTATGTTCTACATTGTTCTGTCTCTAATTACTTAGATTCTCTATTATTAGAACACAGTAATACAAAGTCTACGAACAATAAGGTTCTTTAGCGAATAAATAATTTAGTGATAGTGTCGACGACAATAGATAAAATTATTTTTGCACAAAATGCATTAGATATGCTAAATTATTTTTTCGAATTCTGTAGGTACCAGGAACTCATAAGTTCTTCTGTATTTGAGTTTTGTTTCTGTTAATCATAAGGTGAGGAATTAATACGATATAAACATTTACAGGGAGTAAATGTTTATATCGCATTAATTCTACTACAAAAGATTTAAACAGACGTTAAACGGGTGTTTAAAAAAATCCGTACTACAAATCCGCGTCTAAAGACAGTTTTGAGTTAAACATGCTTTAGATATAGATTAACATACGTTTAAGTGAGTTTAATAGATGTTTAAAACCTATTTAAACTGTCAAATGTAACGTATAACATTTTAACAATAAGTTTTTTTATGAGTAAATTCGCAATTTATATAATATTTTAAGCAATGTTTAATTTTTAAACACTTTTTAGCTAGACACGCGTTCAACATGGTTAATGCGTCTTTTGTAGTATGACAGTTAGTGTTGAATAATTATTTCTAAAATTTTGAAAATTATTTGTATTTAACATCTATTTATATTTGTAAATCAATGTATAAATTTATTAATGCATATTGTAACTAAAATGTAATAAAAAAAAAATTACAATAACAACTAAATAACAATATACGTATTTTCAATATATTTTGTTATTTAAAAGTCTCCTTTCATAAATAAATATCGGATCGTTTTACGTAATTACTGTTTAACTCAAGAGTAAGTTAAAGTAAATTTTTAACTGCCGTTTAATCGCACAATCTCGAAGCGACTAATGAAAACACTGGCTCCCGCTGCATGTGTTTAATTAAGTTACAAACCAATTAGGGTTTCAAAGCAGGTAGAGTAAGGCTTCCAACGAGATTACAACAGGACTGCGGATGTGTAATATAACCCCTTCGCCCGTGTACCAAGAATTGGCACAAAAATATACACTTAATTGTATAAGCATCAATATATAGGTAAATTAGTTTAGAAAGAATTATTTTTAATCACGTAGAACGGGTGAAATATTTTTTGTAAAAATGCATAATTTTAGTATATCCAAAAAAAAAACTATCTTAACAAAGTATTTGTATATTAAAAATGTATATAAATTACTTAAAAAATCGTTAAAAATCTTATTTCTAGCTAAGGGCGAGAATTTTGCTCACAGATTAGCGTAAGATTTACATAAATTGTTTATCGTTGCTTATACACCTATAATAATTTACTGTGAGTGATATTTATTGAAACTCACAGATTACTAAAGATTACCTACGAGTAGGTAACTGTTTCCAGCATATGAAGATTATGTCAATTACGAGAGTAAAACTCGCTAATGTAATTCCCGTCTAAGATACGTTAATATTACGTTAACAAAAAAAAATAATAATACATAAAGAAGGAACCTTCAATAAATATATCTACTTACTTTCTTAATAGAAAAATAAGTACATATAAAAGTGAAAGTACCTACAATTTATTCAAGCTAAAAATATCATATTATCCTGAGATAATAGATCCTCGGATAGCCGGTGTCATTAAGGTTTATTGTTGTGGTCACATCACGACCTAAAATAACCACGTCCAGCCATAATAACCCTAGGACAGTAATAAAATTATTGCATGCATTATGCTATGAAAATAACCCCTTAAGTACACAACGTAATAGCAACTATAATGGAAAGCGTTTCGGTTGAAATTACATTAGCAGATCATCAATATTATTTAACGCGACGACACACGGTTGTAGAGTTGTAAGCTTGCTTTTTTAATTTTTTACACTTCGTGTCATAGCTTTGGACTCGTGCACTATGTGGCCACGGACCAATTAATCGTCTACGACAAATTGCATGAACATCGTCCTTATTATCTCAGAAACAAAATTCAAAATCATTTAACAAATAATTTACTATTTTATATACGCACAAGCATACGTGTTTGCGTCTATATATTTTTTTAAATTGCCTTTTATTTTACGATGGGTTGACACAAATTGCTCCGCATTCCTTATTATTAAATTACGATATACCACTTAAGTCTGTCTACGATAATTCATGCCCTCTGGCAAATCTTTGTGGGTGTATGGTTATTCTTGATAGTAGAAAACCAGCACAAATCGAGTTTAAAGACATGTCTGTAAGTAATTTAAATTATAGGCGTTTCTGTGTTGAACCGCTTCTCTTATGTCGCTCTAATTTTAAATATAAAACTGCATTTTATTATTATATAAAATATTTAAATATGTATTTTAGGATTTTTTTTTTCTTTAGAAACGAATCAATGCTATAAACAGCCTTATGCTAGACATGACACGACGAAGACGAATACGAAGCACTTTAAAGACTAAAACAGTAAGCATCAGAATTTATTTCAATTAAAACAAATTTCTTCGCAATTCTTTACTTTATTGCCGAGCACTACATGCACTATAAACAAACCTTGTACTTGAAGAACCCAGAAGTGCTCGCCAGGATTTTAACCCACGACCTTCGCTTAAGATAAACATACAGACACAGTTAAGATTGTACCGACACCGTTATCCACAGATTACTAAATCACTCGACAAGTAATGGTGCTAAACAGTAAACACATAAATTAAATGGAATGAGAAAATCTACAACAATAATCATTATTTTAATTACGGTTAGTTTGCTCTTACCTTTCATCTTATTTTCTTTGACATGATTTGTTGATTATGATTATTTTATTAATTAATGACTACACAGATTCGCACAGGTTTTTAGCAGTAATAATTAAATTAAGACCTATTTACCTTTTCAAATTAAGATTTTTTATGGAATTTATCTCTTTAATATAAAAATTATCCTAACAATTAAAAACAAAGCGAAATAGGTACTACTATTACTACTATCATTGCTTACAAATAAAACAAAGTCGATATAATATAGTTTTTTCTATTAGCTAGATTCGTGGTTTCACCTGCTTTAGGTTTAAATTACTTCTACGGTTATTATACCCATACGGAGCGGGTACCTAGTTTTTATTATAAAACAAGAAACAGAAAAGAGACAAACACTCAACACTGGAACTTAATAAGGTACCAGGAGTTCATAATGCCCGAGGAGCCTAGGCGGTGACGGATAATTGTAACACGGCTAGTGTGACTACGAGTTTCTGAAGTGGACAGCGGCCTTAGTTACACCACGGTGAATATAAACCTAACAACGGAAATCAAACACTCGAACGCAAATAACGTTCCATTGGTGAATAAAGTTTTGAAATCAGATAAGCAGTATTAGAGATCCATGTATTCCGCGTAATGTCCGTTCCATGGATATTCCGAGAAATAATGAGCCCTGTGTCACTTACGCAACTGAGACGAATTTAATTACACTAAAAAAAAATATTGAAATCCGTCAATCACTTTAGGTTGTAGTGTGTACCAAAGATTTACACACATCTATATATGTACATAAAAGCTAAACGTCATTCATTCTACGAGTTTAAAATTTTACATGGGGGTTCTTTTTAGGGCATAGATGCTCAATAAGATGGGATTTTGCAAAATTCGACCGCTGAGGTAGTAAAACGGGGGTTGGAATTTTGTAGGAAGGTCATATGTTAACGGCGAGTGTAACCACGGGGGGTCGGTAGTGGATACATATAATTATTCGCTCAAAAATACATTGTAACTTATAATACAACACAATCTTATTGCGCAAGCTAATCGATGACTATTGGATTGATTTCAGTAAGGTTTCACATTAGTGATATGTTTATTTCGTATGACATTACGCCTGCGTTTGTTCGTAATAGCGAATGCGCTATTTTTACTGTCATGTTTTTTTTTTAATAATCTAATGTACATTTATTTTTCAACGAAAGGACGGTATTTCCGAAAACTGTACCTTTTTATTATTAACGATTTTCCTTGATACTATATATTTTTACTAAGAAAATTTTCCTGCGCAATTATGACTCTGGTACAGTTAACCAACAGGTAACAGTTAATAAATTAAAATAACCCTAGCACATCTAATACCGTCCACTCAGCAATTTCTTTGTAAGGACAACAAAGTATTATGACTTTATTTCATAGTTTTCGTGAACTCACTTGTAATTAAGGGAGACACGTGCCGTAAGCCACGAGGTTAAGTATCCACCAAGTGTCATACAGGAATCTACGCGTGTCGCACTCGAATAATGTCCTTAAACCACTAAAGACAAGGTCTAGGATCCTATACATTGTCGCCGTCCATTGTACTCACCATTACTGTAAGTCTTCACTAGAATACGGCCCTAAGTCTTTTATTCACGGACGAGGCATACAGTGTTAAGTAATTGAAATATTATTTAGCACAATTAGTTGAATAATTAATTTCACTTTAGTCACTGTTTCAGTCACTGTTATATGAAGATTTTACTTCTTATTTTCTTTCCTTTTTTTTTCGATTTTTATTTTCAATTTTAAACTTTATTAAATTTTTGTTAAAAATTACAAATATTTTTTTCTATGCATCACACCAGGTTACTAAGAAAATGCTATATTTTTTTCGTCGAACATAAATATCATAGAAATTTATTAAAACTATGTACATATTTCCCATTCTTTTTATTCCTATCACTCAGTGCCTTTACTGAACGTATTAATCAGTTAGTTTGTACGCAAAATTCACATCGAAATTCCGCGAGCAATGGTCGAACTAGTAAATTGGATTAGAATAATCAGCTAACAACTGGAACAATGGATTACTTGCTCCCCGGGGCACGAAGTATTATAATACTAGTACGTATTGATTACTGAGAATGTCGTAATTTCGTAACCATATGTATTACTCCCACATATTGGCAGAATTAATATGTTTCCTATAGTGTGAGGAATATTGCTTTGTTAATAATTATATATCTCGATCACAAAATAATTTTGTTACGTTTGGTCTTTATTTTTAGTTTTGTGATTCGTATCTAATCATAGACACTTTCTACAGACGAAATATAGTATTTAATTTTACAATAACCTAACAATGGCGCATAAAAATCTGACGAATGCACCATCAGCCACGAAATTAGAATTAAAAAAAAAAGATTTATTTTAAATCGATTGCATAAAATAGTACACATATAAATATTACTATTAATAATTACATAATACTCTTTTAAATACCAAATTATAACGTTTGCCGATATATCGCTTTCAGTTATATGACAATGAACATGCGTACGAACATCTACGAAACTAAATAATTGAGGATGAAATTAAAAAATTAAAATATTAGATAAGCATAGAACCTGAAACTTACGAGGAAGTTAAAAATCCTGAATAAAGTAAAGGAAGAATGGACAATTCACATCAAAATCACATCAAAATTTCAGCATCAATAAACAATATAGTTACACAAAAATTAAACTAAACATAAAAATACATAATGCAAAAATAAAAAAAAATATAAGATATGAAATAAGTGGGTACATCTTAGATTTTTACTTATTAGATTTTAATTTTTTTTTCTCGGCCTACTAGTCTTTTCCCGGACTACGAATACGATACATTTATACCCCGGACAATAGTTCTTCACTAGCCTTACATTATACATTTACGCACCAATTAAACTTGCCCCAATAACCACGGGTGAATGTAACCGCATCCGGGACGATGGACAGGATTTCCTCGCAAATCGATCGTAGTACGTTCGTTAACAAACCATGGTTACCCGATGTGGTTGAACATGACTGCCAGAATTGGGAGTAAGTCATGATTTTGGAGCTCTCTAGATAGAATTTTAGTTTGTGTGGTGACTCAGAACAGGGATTGTTTTAGAAGTGATATACGTTCGTTCTTGTAGACCATTGAATTAAAATGTGTGTAGAAGTGGTATGATATTATAGACTTAATTTTGATTTTATTCTGTTTTAATTTGAATATAATAAACCTTATTATATTAATACAGTTTGATTCATTTAAATAAGTTACTATGTTTTATTAATATATTCGATCTAGAGCAGCGTTTTCTGAATATCTTTGAATGCAGTTGTACTTTATTTTAAAATAAGTCAAAATGTTTCTTAAAACAATCTCCAACTTTAATATTTTTACATTATTCTTTTTTTAAAGTAAAGCTTTCGACATTGTTTGAAAAAGTATGTTATCCGTGTATTTAGTTAATAATTTGAAAAGTATGTCATTCCATCGAGTAAGAAGGCATTGTGATATAAACAACTATGTAATATAAAGAAAACAATCCCGCTATCTAAGACTGACTGGATTAATATGAATTACTAACTTTTCCGACCATAGCATATGCGTTCCTATATAAATTATGTTTTATAACTAATCATATGTAATCTATACTAAGAATTCCCAACGTTTGCAATAATTTAAAAAAAAACGTTAATTCGCAATTAAAGGGTTTTTGCTATCATTAGCAAATAGGAAAGGAAAATATTGTATTAAGACATATGGCATATACTAGGGTCTAATTTTTTAATAATAAAGTTTCAAATGGCAAATCATATAAAATAATATAATAAAAAAAAATCGAAAATCCGTCCACAAACGACGGAGTAATCGGCGAACAAACATAAAAAAATATATATATACAGTCGAATTCAGAACACTCCTTTTTTTGAAGTCACTTTAAAAATAGCAATCATTCACATCATTTAATAATGTACCTATTTTATTCACTAGTTGCATGTCAGTGCAGACACTATACAAGTATACAAGAGAATTGTAATTTAAAAATTATATCGGAAACCGACGTTGTTATTACTTTTCTATATGTATATGTAACTATTATATAGATTTATAGATATTTTAATGGGAAAATAATATTGATACAATTAGAAGCATTTGCCATTTATATATTCCTAATGCAATTACTAGTGACGATTATTATTATGTTCCTCATATGAAAGTAAATTTGTATTGCTATTTTCCAGTGGAATCTCTTAGGGATACAATTTGACAGTAACATATATGAAAACATACATAGAATAAACTGCAACACACAAAATATTTTACAAACATTTTTTGACATGAATAACTATGACATATAATGTAATAATGTAAAAGTATATCAATTAACCTACTTTATAAGTACGCGACAATTTAGTCTCGCGTCTACGCGTTTTATTAATAAAGTAGTCGCATTCCTTATAAGTGCACTTACAACAATGCATTGAGGCGAAATGGCTCAAGGAAGATCCAACAATAGGCCTGTTCCCGTGGGATCTGTTCTCAGTACAGGGAAATGGAATTAATGAACAATAAGCCCTTCGGAGATACGTGGAAAAGTGTTTGAAGGGATCATTTGTTCAATTGACAATACTATCAAGTGTTTGGAGTTCTAATTGTATGGTTACATATAAGTGTTTCGTTTCTTAGAAGAAATTTGGAAGTACTTTTTGCGATGTTTTATGTTAGATAGGATTACTTTTGGTGTTCCGTTAATGTAAAAGGACGCTGATAAACAATACTGTGTCAAGCCACACGGATTTCATTTTGAGAAAATGGCGTCTAAACATGTCAAACTAAAAAGTATTCTTGATAAATCTGTTTGAAGAAGTATCTATCTTGATTAAAATTATAATGAATTGAAATCAGATTGATATCAACTAATTTTTTTTAATATTGGAGATTATTGTATAAATTGCAAAATATGGAACGTACTTGAAATTCGAAACAATTAATTAAAAAACTTTTTTTTTGTATTTATTAAATTTATGTGACTTGAATTTTTTGAATAATGTTAAATGTAATTCAGTATCAAAACACATCAATATCTCCGAATTCGACTTTTTGTGGATTGACACATTATTGCTTATCAGCATCTCAATAAAGCGTAATAAGTGGAATATTAAAGTCTTCAAAGAACGTGTATTGCTACTATAATATCGAACACGAATCATTGAAACTTTTATATATAAGTATATTTTGAACCTCTCTAGTGTTAATTCCACTCGCACTTTATCGATTTTTTATTAGATTAACAAAATAATGTTTCTAGATTATAAATGTTGACATTTATTTAGGTATATAAACGTTTTAATGACATTTTCGCGTTCCATTACATTTATAGCATAGATTTTAATTATAAATTGATAGGAATATTAACATTAACGAAAAAACGACAAAATAATGAATGCATTTTTGGCCATTTATATTTTTATAGTCCCATAAAGACGTTATTAATTGATAACCTTTAAAACCTAAAAAACGGAAACAATTATGTGCCATTAATTAAACATAAAAACTGTTACAACATATAATGTTTGAATCGAAAAGTTGCTCTTAAAATTTATCTCAAGCAATAGCACTTCGAGATTTACGAGACGATTCTACCTCCATAAAATGAGATTCGTAATAAAATGTATGATAATGTTATGTCATTGCGGTTCTAAAGAATACAAAGTCTACCGCGATACTATGTAACCCATGACGTTTATGTAGAAGAAATTAAAGTCTGACGTGGCAATACACCATAATATTATATTGCCACGTATAAATAAATAAACGTATTTCCACGTGAAATTGGCGAAATAACCTGTGTCTAATTGGCACAACCAAAGGTCATTATCCAAAGAATTGAATTGATAAACGGTGGTGCGTTTAAACTCAACTCAACGGCCCCCATTTGGATCTGATGATCCTGTGTCGGTCTGAAAACACAAACAACACTAACACAAACATTCAGACCACGTCAAACATCCTTATGACCAGAAGTTAACCGTGAGCGAGGATCGAACCCGTGACTGTTAGTCTTGCAGTCAGCTGCAGCGAACACTGTGCCGAACTGTCTGTCATGATTGGGATCACCTGTCTTAAAGGAGGAAAACACTTGTATAGAAAATCTTATTATGTTGCCGTATTAACTTAAAACTTAATACTTATACTCTTTCTTGTTCTGTTCTGTTCCTTTTTATATCCTAAATACTGAAATAGAAAACACAAAACGTAGTATTTTAGCAGTTTTCAGTATTGCTTCTAACAAATTCCAAAATATACGATAAATTTTTTTGTTACTTTTTCTTTATCACCACTAATATCATTCTAATCTATGCGTATTATTCCCCAATAGGGAGTTGTCGAGGTGAAATGCCAATTGTTCTATGTAAATCAGTATCGGAAATTGCACCCGACTATATTGACAAGTCGCCCTTTATAGATCGTTCTGTTCATCACATTTGATTAAAATACGTTTTATGAAATCTATTTTTGTTGTATCGTTACATTTAATTTTGTTCTTTTTTTAAAATTAGTTACTTACATCGTACACATTGCTTTAACAGCGTTTATGTCTAAAGCGTATAAAATATCAACCAATTTCTTAATTCGTAGCTGTGGTACTTACCACACTCTTACCAAAAATCGGCATAAAGTAGCTAGAATAGATGTCGTACGAGAGAGAGAGAAATCCGAAAGCCTCACTCCTCTATTCCTTCATTTACTTATTCTTAATTTCTCCAAGAAAGGTCACTTACTGACAGATCACGAAATCTCAGAAACTACAAGTGCAAGAAGTTTCAAATTTTGTATGGGGGTTCTTTTTAAGACATAGGTGCTCACCTGGACGGGATTTTGCAAAATTCGACTCCTAAAGGGCTAAAACAGGGTTGAAAGTTTGTATGAAAGTTATAAGTTAAGCGCGACTGAAACTGCGTGGGACCATTAGTTTTATGAAAAAAAAACCTTTCATCAGGTGACTTGCCTGATTGCGCGCTATTTTATTGATAATTTATTTTTTATTAAAATTTTATTATAATTATATTAATAGTGCAAACGTTCGATTTTATGAATTAGTTATGATTCATTCGCTATGCATACTAAATGTGATAACTACTATTTTCGTATCGTGATATTTTTGTCACAATACGAAAATAGAAAGTAACACAAATGTATACCTATCAGAGAGCGGAAATGTTGTTTGGCAATTATTATCATATCTATGTGGTCTACAGATAAGAAAAAACATATTACGTACATACAATAAAATATTTTTGGATATTGTTTGTAAAACATTGACAAATAGAGTCTACAATAAAATAAATCTTTTTGGACATAAATGTAAAGTCATTATAAAATACTGGATATAAAAAAAAGTGATTTTTGAATGAAGTATATCAAACATTTCGATAGTATAACGCCGAAAACATACAATCGTTGCGACATCGCGTCTTGGCACATTATGGCTCCGTGTAATGTCGCAACGCGATATTATGTCGTGAAAATTTACGACGTGCATAATCACGACGCGACGTCGCGTACTGTGATATCATTTTTTTATCAAACAAAAAAATCGTAACGGGCCGGGACGGGACATCGTTAGGTGTGTATGTATTTTGTCCAAAAGTCTTTATTTTATACAAAAAATTAAATGCCTATAAAAATACCTATATAAATAAATGCATTTACGACTACGTTCGACAATCGAGACGCAAAAGACATTTATGTCACATTATATGGAAAATTGAATTTGGCTGTGATGATCACGTGGCTTATACATTCTGCATATCATTCTTATAAAGTTCACATAAGTTTCATTAGATTTGCAAGTTACTTCACTGGTCGCCGAACTTAATTAAAAGTTGACATTTAAATATAAAAAGAATCAACATGAAAGTAGCAAAGGTCTAATAAATAATTTATTATCCGATATTTTGAAACATCAAAAAGGCCGATAGTTTCATAACGAGTCTCGTGTGACTGGCCGTTCGTCGAGTCGGGATTAAAAACAAAGGTGAAAGACGCAATTGTACAAACGAACACACGGACCGACATTCCGCTCGCCGGGTACTTGAACTTTACATAGTTGGTATACCGGGCGATATTATTGCTGACAGATTTTTTATTTGTCAAAGAATATAACGCTTGGATTGTTGTTTATACAAGCTTCTTTCCGAGTCTCTAGTTGCAGTGGATCGACAAAAAATGCTCTATCAAAATACGCAACATTTTCGAAATTTGAACCGAGTTTTGGAACTAAAACGTCGCCTTTAATATCAAAATATATCTTCCTGGGTCAAAAGCAAAAAAAATCTATGCTGCTATAAAAGCCGGAAATACTTTATAAGGAACTAGCTGCCCCTAGATATTCCACTCACTTTTATGATTGCTGCTTCACTCGTATGAGTCGTAGCGTGATGTAATATAGCCTATAACTTTCTTCAATAAGAAGGCTATTCATCGCAAAAATATTTTTTTTCAAATCGAATCGGATCGGATCATAATTTCAGAGATTCCTACTCAGTAAAGATTTGCCCTGAAGTTCTGAACCTTCTGTCGTTTGTGTAAATGTATTCTGAGAATAAACTTACCTGCATCTCCATGCTGCGTCATCTTGTAAAATGAATGAATATTAATGAAAATTCGTTGTTACCATTGATGAAGAAACAAAGACATACTTCGGATTAGCGATCAGCAATTGATGATCCTTGCGATCACTTGATCATACTTAAATATTTTAAAGGCAGATATTCAGAATTGACATTTTCGTAACAAAATGTTTGCTTTACATAGGAATGTATATAGATATCACGACTAAACGCAAGTGTCCATTTAATTCCTTGTACAGGACGCCGGGATCCAGGAGGTTATAATATTTATATATATCGAGTTTGACAATTCGTTCCCAGTTGCTGAGTGTCGATTTGTTAGAAAAAAATGTATTGAAATCTATGAATGAAGTCTTGAAGCAATTACCTAGAATAAGTTTTAAGATCATTGATCTCCTGCTTCACGCCTTTAGAAGCTTATAGAAAAGTTTCACGTTAAGAAAGATTTTTTCTTTGTCCAGGCTAATTAATTGTTTATAACTCTTACTATTAAAAAATGCTTCATTTTAACAGACTGTTGGTCTCTGATTGTACGCCTCATTTCTATATATTTTGTTAGCGACGTTTCTGTATAATATGGCACAAAGTTTGAAAAACTATCGCCATTAAAATATGGTAAATTTTAACAGTAAGAGACGTTTTAGTATAAAATAGAAAAGTCAACCAATATGTATAATAGTACGATTTAATAGCGCAAGTTTTAGATAATTGTCCTCATGATTTGATAACTATAGTTTCATATACTTAGCTCCATATTGTAATAGCGATAGTTCCACATAATTAGGCCCTTGTTTAGATAGGGATAGTTCACACAATTAGCCCTATGTTTTGATAGCGGTACACGATTGGTTTAGTGTAATAATTGGTAGTTACTAATGCTATCAAAAATTCTGTTTTTAAGACATCACATTACACTAAATCGGGTTGAATTCTAAAGATACATTATTAGTATCCGTTCACATCATCTAGAGAGCATACATTTAAAATTTCAACTGCCTTACTACAAAAGATTTTAACAGACGTTAAACGCGGGTCTAAGACAGTTTTGAGTTAAACATGCTTTAGACACAGATTAATATACGTTAAGGTGAGTTTAATAGATGTTGAAAACCTATTTTTGCTGTCAAATGTTACGTATAACATTTTATTAATAAGTTTTTTTATGAGTTTATTCGCTGTTAAGCAATTTAGATAATATTTTAAGCAAGGTTTAAATCTTAAACACTATTTAGCTAGACACGTGTTCAACATGGTTTTAATGAGTTTTTTGTAATATGACAGCAAGTCTCTAAAAAAATTACACTTTCATACAAACTACCAATCCCCGTCTTACCCCTTAGAGGTGAAGTATCGTAAAATCCATTCTTAGTGTCTACAGCCTATAAGAACCACCTACCTTCAAATTTTTCTGTAGATATTAAAGAAGATTAGTAATACCTACCGTTGGATATGTTGTTGGTTCGTAAATATCTTGACAAGGGTAACAATAAAATTAATTCAATGATTTTCATTTTGAAAGCAAAATATTCATATTTCGTATGTAGTTTGAACGTACGTGCGCATAAAATTCAGCGTTTCTTCTTTGACCTTTCTCTGTAAGTTATTCTGTGGCACGCTTTTTTTGTATATAATTGTGATGTGTATGTAGGTGAACGAATTACATATGTATTCTGTGAATGAAAGGTGTAGTATCATCATAGTTGGACGCTGATAAGCAATACTGTGTGATGCCACACGGACTTTATTTTGAGAAAATGGCGTCTAAAGATGTCAAACCCATTTTTAACAAATTTGTTAGAAGAAGTATATATCCATCTTTTCTTTTATTTTTATAAAAGGTATAATGAATTAAATTCAGACTAATATACTTAATATATTATCTAATAAAAAGTTTTTCAAATATTGTATAAATTCCAAAATATGGAACGCACTTAAAATTCGAACCAATTAATTAAGAAACTTTTTTCCGTACTTAATTAGTTTATATGACTTCAATTTTTATTATAATGTTAAATAAGTGATGCAGTATCAAAATACATCAATATCTCCGAATTTGACTTTTTGTGGGTTGACACATTATTGCTTATCAGCATCCAGTTTTTCTTATTGGCTGTCTAATTATGAAACGATTTTAAAATTTTTGATGAATTTTGAATATTTCTCAGTATTTGTCGCTTGTGATTATGCATCAGAACTAATAAACAATATTAAGATAATTATTATTATAAGTAAAAAATTAAATACTGACAACTTTTTTAACTATAGTTATACTACTAACTATGATTTTTAATGTGGTACACTTACTAAGGACCGTTTAATCAATTTATTTTTATATTTTTTAAGATTAATTAATTAAATACCTAAAACCTATAATCATAATTATATTTAAAATATGTTAAAATCAACTTATTATAAGTTTAATTAATTGTAATTAATTAAACTTAAAAAATTAAGTGTAATTTTGAAGTATGTCGTTCAAGTAAATGAAATTGTGTAATTCGCTTTTAAAGTCGATTTTTTAAGTCTTAGCTTATTTCCTTGTATATAAATATATATATACTTATATCATTTTTATTTTTTAATAAAATGATTCTTGAATACTGTTTTTTAAAATAAATAATAAACGCATCACACTCAACGGCCCCCATTAAGGTCTTGTGACTTTGTGTCGGGGATCCGGAAACATACACAACACTAACACAAACACCCAGACCACGACAAATATCCGTATGGCCAATACAGACATTTGCCGTGAGCGGGGATCGAACCCGCGACTGTTAGCGCTACAGTCAATTGCAGTGACCACTGCGCCAACGTGTCTGTCGATTGATTGTTGTACAGAACTAGCAGTCCCTTACGATTTCACTCGTGATTATGTTTACTTCTTCGCTTTTATGCGTCCTAGCATAGCATAATATAGACTGTTTTACGTCACGTTTAACCTTCCTCAATTAAATTCAATTCTTCGATTTAATGGGTTTTAGTTGTGCCATATGAGCACGGATTATTTCGCCAATGCCACGTAGGATGGAGAAGACACGAAGGAGGTTGTTTTCCTCAATTAAAAGACTATCCAATACAAAAACATTTTTTTTCAAAATGTAACGGTAGTAACAAACAAAGTATACCTCTTTATTATATTAGTATAGGTTAAAAGTGACCCACGTTCACGCGCGCGTAATATTAAGTATTATTTTCAACTATCAAAAATGGTTACTATGAAACCGGATAAAATGTCGCTGTTAGCCGACCTCAAGGACCTTGATCGCTCAGCGCTTGGATTTTATCAGAAATCTTTGTTATATTCGTAACAACTGTTGGCCACTTTCGCAATAACGTTACAGAAATATTGGGCAATTTTTGTTTTACATTCAATAAATAACAAATAAAAATTTTAATATTAATAATATGAACTTCATTTTAAACGTTTTTAATGCTGGAAAGGATTTGTAATATCTAAAAGCATTTTTTAAAAAACCTAACCGAACCGCCAGACATCGTTCGCTATAGTAGCACTACCCTCCAGTTCAATTGTGAATTTCAACCTTCTAAAGACCCACAACAAAAGTCATCAAAATCAGTCTAGCCGTTTAGGAGGAGATCAATGACATACACGCGGACACGGACATTAACGTTGATTTTGTTATGTCGGCTACCGTTTAAAACTATTTATTACTTATTACATTCGGTCGGACTGTTACGACACCTGCGCCACCTTCTGGAGTTAAATTGCTCTATACGCCTATAACCTTCTCGCTATGCAAATAATAAAATCAAAAAATACTTTTTCAAATAGGCCTATAAAACCTTTCGAATCGTCAATACAGAAACAAAAAATAAATAAATTGATGAATCTACCACCGATTCGGTAAGTAGATTCTACTGAGAAGAACCGTTAAAAACTAATTAGTTTTTCTTTTAAAAATTTTACAATACGTATGTATATTTGGATTCTGATAAGCAATAATGTGTCAACCCACAAAAAGTCCAATTCGGAGATATTGATGTATTTTGATACTGCATCACCTATTTAACATTATTTAAAAAAATCAAGTCATATTAATAAGTAGGGAAAATAGGCTCTTAATTAATTGTTTCGATTTCGAAGTGCGTTTCATATTTTGCAATTTTTACAATAATCTCAAATGTTTGAAAAAGTTTTGAGTAGATAATATATTAAATATATCAATCTGATTTTAATTTATTATACCTTTTATTCAAAAATAAAAGAAAAGATGGATATAAACTTCTTCAAACATATTTGTTAAGAGTAAGTTTGGTATCTTTAGACGCCATTTTCTCAAAATGAAATCCGTGTAGCTTGACACGGTATTGCTTATCACCGTCCATTTATGAGTTACAAATATATTATACATCATGTGTGAATCCAGCTTATACTATATACATATTGACATAGTTGATTAAGTGTTTTCGGATAAATAAAATTACAGCGCATATGAAAAAACAAACTGCTTTAAACAATGCGAAGAATCAGGGCACATTATTAGTTTTTAATTACGGTTTGTGCTCCGATGTCATTCTGCGAAGCGGAAAGTGTATCCTTGTTTTGACTACAATATCATCAATGTTATTGGAGCCGACGCGTTTCATAATATTGTTGTTTGCTTAATGAGCAGTGCACTTTCAACAACTAGAATTTAATTGTTGTTTTTATATACTTTAATAAAATAATAATTAGAATATACAGTTGAAATGAATTATAATCACAGTGTTATTAAAATATTGTTACGGGAAACCCTTTAGGAATCTTTCGGTTTGTTAACAAACTAAATACATTCCAAGTATTCATATCATAAAACTTTAGCATATTATTTATTACATTTCTGAATATTTGATTATTATATTTAATGTAACTTTGCCCATAAAAAGGATTTTTACATTAATCCTATAACGTAATGTAATGTTGTATATAGATAAAGGAAATATAATATTTTTTTACAATAATATAATAGCTTTTAATTCACACATCAAATCCCATCATGAAATAGTGGCGCATCTTCTAATTAAATGGTATTTTGAATAGATTAAAAAGAATATATATATTCATTGACAATGTTCAGTAACTTAATAAACACTACAGATCCGCATTTGATCAGCGTGTTTTTTTTTTTAATACTTGTCAAACGAGCAGGCGGGATACTTCATATTAAGTGATCACCGCTGTCCATGGAAATTTGGAGGAGCAACAAATGCGTTGTCAGCTTAAAGAGGAGCGAGAGATGGATGGAAGTAGAGACGGGATGTGAGGAAATAAATGCCCTCTCCGGGCTTTATTATTCCGTGTCTCTCACTCACCTACTCTTCCATGAGAGTAAGCCAGAGTGTACCAGCTGTAGTCAGTACGCTACAGCTAGGATCTCAATAAGAGTGCTGGATTAAGCTAATAACCTTCTCCTCAACAAGAGAAGTAACCTATACCCGGCAGTAGAAGACTTACAAGTTATTACAGTACAGCGTATTCATAAATACTATTATCCATTCAATAGCCATTATTTCACTGATGTTTGAAGATTCAGAATCAATTTGAAAACACTAAGATTTAAGTATGTATGTATGTATGAATTTAGTATGTAATAGTTAATGTATTTGTCTTAATATTTATATCTATGTAAGTTTTGTTTTTACACCTCCTACCATCTATCCAGTGGATTTTTTCTCCATCACCACGGTTGTCTGGAAGAGATCGCTATAAAGCGATAAGACCGCCTATTGTACTATTTCTTTTCATATTTAATGTAATTTCTTTTTCTGTTAAAATGTGGTGTACTATAAAGAGTATAAATAAAAGATAAAATAAGATTTTTAGCTTGTCATATCTTTCCACCCCAAAGATAGAATATAATAACGTGTCAATGTTTCGGCGGGGGTCAGTAGTATCTATGGCGACAGCGCGGTAAACATCGACAATGCACTGCGACCCACTGGCTTGAAAAATGCAATGGGGGAAGGGAAAAAATACGAGCGACGGTGTTTGTGGATTTCAATGTTAAAAATATAGATTTATGCGTTCAGAGACCTTTTATTTGTTAGTTTGTTATCTATTGTGGTAGAATCTGGCTCTCGTCCATTGACTAGAGTTCATATGCATTTTATACAACACTAGCTGGTGGTCGCGACTTCGTCTGCGATGCCTGGGATGCTTACGTTATACTAGCTATATGCAGGCAAAGTCTAAGCCCGATCGGTTTAAAATTGACAAAATTTCATATAAACTTTCATCCCCTATTTTATCCCCTTGAGGGTAGAATTATTTAAAATCCTTTCTTAGCGGATGCCTACGTCACATCATTTATCTGCACGCTAAGTTTCAGCCTGTTCCGTCCAGTGGTTTGGGCTGTGCGTTAATAGATCACTATGTCAGTCAGTCACCTTTGATTTATATACATATATTGAGATTGGCTTAAAGGAACTAGTATAGGTGCGTCCTTTACCTGCCATTCTTAATAGAATATTTCTTGTAGAATTCGAAAATCAACAAGATAACTATGTTGATAATTTTTCCTCTATCTTTTTTAAGTGACATATAATTCTATTAGTAACTATAATCAAACTAAGGCGACGTCTTACGTAGGTGACTCAAAGCAAATGCGATTGAGAAGCGATGACAGGCGAATTCTAAGCGATGCGGCGCGACGCAGCAGCTTGTCATATGTGTGCACAAATTGGTTCGAACTGAAGGGTTATTACGGTGAGCTACCGTTAATAACTGTGATGCATTTTGACTGCTAATTTTGTTTCGTTTTAGTACAAAAATCAGTCAACGATAGCGTACGTAGCGTTATGTCATGTCTACGCGAAAATTTCAAACCAACGTGAAAATTTAAATAAAATAAATAAATAAACACATCACACTCAACAGCCCCCATTACGATCTTATGGCCTATGTCGGGGGTCCGGAAACACACAAACACTCAGACCACGACAAACATCCGTATCGCCAATACAGACATTTGCCGTGAGCGGGGATCGAACCCGCGACTGTTAGCGCTTTAGTCAGTTGTAGTGACCATTGCGCCAACGTGTCGGTGTATCAAGTAACTGCAGGTTAATTATCATGAGATACCGCTATTAAACGCGATACATTTTGATGATCGATTTCTGATTTTTGTACTAAAACGAAACAAATTGATTGTCAAAACGTATTGCGTTACAAAAGCGATAGCTGCGCTTAATAACTCTCCAGATCGTGTTCGCTACATTTCGCGCCGTAACGCAGTGCGTCCCTAGTTCTCAAGTCATATAGGGACAGGCATAGCTATAGCTTTTATATTGAAGGGATCTGTCCAAGGGAATGGTTCGAAGTGGGGGGAGGGGGTTGTTAGTTCAAAATGTCCAAAGATAAACTAGCTTTTATCCGGGCATTACGCAGTAAGGCATTATGATTCTAAATGCCAATCTCAGTTATTTAAAAAATTTATATAGACCATTGTAATCGCCGGTCGTTCAATGTACTAAGTATAACTCGTATAAGTGAGTGGGAGTCCGACCCCCGAAACCACGTCGCATTTGCTCACGTAGGACGACGGGTAACGCAGTTGACGAAGATTTAATTTATTGCAAGTCATTTACCTATTCAATGCGTTAAACTCACACCATCTCCTTGCATTAGTATTCACCGCCTATGCATCACTTATCACATCACAACATCCGATCACGACGCGAGATGCTTACAGACAACAGACACAATATAATATTCACGTCTTTATTGTTAAAACACGTCACTTAAAAGCAACGCGACAACTTAGGGACAATACACAGTTAATGCGGTGCGATGCGGTGTGTTACGATTAATAATTAATTGACCACGTCACCCTCATTTGTATTTTCTAAATCTGATCTTATGAAGTGAGGAATTTTCTTGTTCATATTTTTGTTTCGTAAATTATTCTTCATAAAATATAAAAAATTACAAAATAAAATACATACAAAGACAAACATAGAACCTACTCTTTTTTTAGAAATCGGTTAAATTAAACATAAAGTAAAATTCATTGTCATTTATCTAACAACTCATTCGTAACCTGTGGTTAACGGGGTTGGATTCACTATTGTTTATTTGTTTTCTCGATAAATGAATATTAACATTAATATATATATATGTAGATATACACAAAAATCGGCAAGTGCCACCATCGTGCCGCGCCGCGTTCAGTGTGCATTGGCCCTTATATGGACGTAGCATTATGCGTTAATAATGGCCACCAGGGCATCCGATTCTAGAAAGGGAAACGCGATGATGTTTATGCTTTCATTGTTTGTAGATAATGATTCAATAATAAATTTTGAATGGGTAAAATACACTATATTACATCGTATTTACTTCAGTTTAAGCGATTGTTTAACATAATTATTTTTAATAAAGTTATTTAATAATGGTATTAAATCGCGCATGTTCTTTATGAAGTTAATGTTCTTTATGAAGTTTTGAAAATTTGCTATTAATCGTTGTTCTCTCTGACTAATACCGTCGATCTTAATTAAAGATATATTAAGTTTAACTGTGTTTATTATTAATGTATGTATATGAAAAATATTTTTTGTTTGTTCTTATCCTTTGCGCTGCCCTAACGTTTATTCGATTGATATAAAACTTTGTCAAATTAATGTTTGCATTATGCAGATTTTGCAGCTAGATAGTGGCCGCGACTTCGTATGCGCTAAATTATTTTCACTTATTATTCATTATTCTTATTTATCATTATTTCAATACCTTACAACCCTTTTTTAATTATTTTTTTTTATCATTATTTAAAGAGTATTGTCACAAAAAAAACTACCAGGTATGTCACTCTATACATAACTATCTCATTCTAAAACCAAGACTCACAAGTTTCTACAGCGCTCTGGCTCCATCTGATAAAGGATAGGCCTAGACACTGTTTAGTCTTCTCCTTTCTCCGACTTTTTTAATTACACTATGGGACGTTGAGACTTCATAAGGTAAATTTTAATTCCGAACACATCTATCCAAATGTGATATACGTCTTCAATTAGCCTTTTTTCGAATTAAAAAGTAACTTATGTCCTTTCTGGGGCTCTAGATTATATCTGTACCAAATTAGATTTAAATCAGTTTAGTATTTTAGGCGTGATTGCGTTACACGCAAACATAGTTACTTTCGCATTTATAATATAAATAAGGAAGTAAGGATTCACTTTTAGTAGCATTGTATCAGAATGAAATATAAGTTTTAGACTGTCGTTGAAAATAAAAATTTACATTAACGAGAACAGAGCCGCGAGAAAAAGCTAGTTGCATTAAGAAATACCGATTCAAGTACATAAAAACGAAAATTGCAGATAATTTGACCGACTGTTGCAGGTGTCAGTTATCGATTACTGCTGAAAAGGTCACGAGTTCGGTGGCACATATTTGTATTGGATCAATGATATTTTATAACTATAGTAAGTGAATTTAATATTATTCCCTTTTTTACCCCACTGCGCGACGCAAGGGAGAGTAATGTGTTTATCAGTCTATGTATCGTTATGTTATTTCTATGGTTCTAGTCATTGTTTTACATGTAATTATGAATATATCTGTGAGAGTGAAGACGACCGATCTATCCTAGAAAGAGGGAGGGTGCACACTGCCGATATACAATAATAACTAACCAATCAACAAGCTACCATAGAAAAATACAGTATTATTAACTTTTATGATATATTCCTAACATGTGTATATCGATACCTCCCACGTAAGTTATTGTAAACCACAAAATTTCCGTTAGCGTTTTTACTGAATACTACACGAATTTGCATTGCTTAATGCATTCAAAGTGAAAAAATACCAAAAATCTTTTTTTTTCAAGGAAAGTTACAACAAAATACGCCTGAAAAAAAGGCGTATTTTGTTGTAACTTTCAAACTAAAACGGATTAAAAGTGCTCTACTGTAAATTTGTAATTTTGGGGTTACAACAACTTACGTGGGAGGTATCGATATGTGGGTTTGTACCTTTGTGGCACTATTTATACCGAATGCGTGGGCCAATTTTATTAAATTAGACGTCGTTTAATACGTCTTAATGGTGCGAATGTCGTAGAAAGTATGAGAATAAAATGGCCGAATTTGGACGCCAAAACGACGTGAAAAATAAAAAAATAAACATCGACGAACTAAAGTACGGTATCGTTCAATATGTATTAAATAATCATTTTTAGGTTTGTTATTTCATTTTTCAATTAGAATTACCGTTTAGAATCTATAACGATTTAAAGTTGGGTAGTAACGATTCTCAGTTATAGACTTTTTTATTCTTTATCTTATGAGTATAAAATATAATTATCACTTTACTATAGATACTAATACATTCATAACATTTGACGCTGAGAATCTGAACCCCATTTCTAACTTTGACAAGCTCTTCCTTAAGATGCTCTGGCCCGTCGTACTCAGTCAAAAATGGTCGTCATCTTGCTTGTCAAAATCCATGATCATATAACTATATCTAAATTATATCATTACGTAATAACACATTATTGTCACAAAAAAAACTCATATTTAATATCTTAAAAGTGTCCTGAGGTTATCAAAATGCAAGTCACTGCGACCACCAATCAACGCGCATCCTCGCCTCCTGGGGCCTGCACGACCTGCATACTAAACAAACCTTTGCTATACAATTATAGACCTTACCATTTGAATATAAGGTCTAAAATTATCACTAAATAGACGTATATAGCATACGTATAAGCTGAAACAATAGTCCGTATTCTCATATACATAGAGTTTATATTTCAGTTAGGAGATGTTAGTGCATTGCTCCTGGACACATCAATGCATTTAAAATGTCTACGAGATTTGAATTCGCTTGATGAGATGTTGCTTTTAATTCAAGGACGTCCTTCGTGTGTTTCTTTTTATGGCGTAATTTTAATCGTTTTAATGTTATTTTATACCTGAAACATGATAAGGAGGTCATATTTTTTTATTAAAAACCGGTCAGAGTAGGGTTCAGCAGTTTTCCGTCACAATATATGGATTTAAAAAATGGCTGTACGGTTAATTTTTTATGTAAATATTACATGATAGACGAGATCCTTCTAATATCTAATATGCAATTTTCGCAGATCGGCATTCTTAAGGTTTTATTTTATAATGAAAACATACTGAATTTATGAAATTATAATGTGATCACAATGAAAAGTGTTCGAAACGTTAAGATAAAAAAAAACCGTTATATACTAGTTTCAAAGTTCATTAGTGCATCTTCGAATAATAAAATAAAACAAATAAAAATATTAACGAAATGTTCGAATACTCAGACAGCATATAATAAACGGTTAAAACAAAAACTATAGAAGCTGAAATCCATAACGATCTGAAGCAAGACTGTACCAAATCGCCTCGGGATCTTAAGGCTACTTCGCACTACAGTTATTACTACTAGTATAGACGATTCATATTAATACAAAGTAGGCGCGTCATATTTTAAGTAAGAGCCATAAAAATTGGTATTTAGGCTTTTAATAAATCGCTGATAAAAAAATTGTAACGCCAAATGGCTAAACAAATACCAAAACAATTTAAATGGCATGGGAAATGGTGAAATTTTCGTCCAGACAATCGGTAATTCGATTTAAAGGAGAAACACTGGTATTGCTCTTGGCTTGGCTCTTGTCACTATTCTACGCGGATATGATTTGTACGCATTAAAAAAACACCAAACCAAACTGAAACCAAATTGTGAAGCAGTTTTTAAGTAATCTTTGAACATAAACCAAAAAGACCCCGACGAAATAAGAAACATCTTCTTTTTTGGAAGTCAATTAAACAGCGTGTGTTCCGATATATAATTCAGCATGCTGATCAGTCTCAATAATACTTTAAATCGACACCATATTGTCTAGTTGCTGTCTCTTTAGAGGTAGTATAATATAAATTAGAAATGTCATTAGCTCTGGTGCAAGCCTGTTTTTAGCTTGCCTTTCGGAAGATCCAGTACAAAATTGCCAACTGTAAACCAAACATAGCCTTCAGAAAGTGCGTCAACATAAAAAAAAAATGATTAGATACATTCAATTTTTATTAAAGAAGAGCATTCATTTCCAGTATTTTTTAAACTCAAGTTAGGGTATGAATCTCCTTAAAACACCCCAGTTCCTGAAAATGGCTTTGTTTCGTTTTTGTTGGTCATTCTGTATAATTATAGCAAAATTAATTTTCATATAAGCGCACCGTCTTAATTACCGTAATGTGAAAGCGCCTTAAATAGAGCATTACAGCCGCGTGTAGTCCTGATGAGATTTTAATCGATTCTCAGATTTAATAAGCGTACACTTCAATTATTTTTTGTTTCATCTAAATTAATAAGAAATATAAAATGTGTATAAAATGTTATGTAATTTTTTTTGTAAATAGTTTGTATATTATGTGTATTTTTTGAGTTATTGATTTTATTTTGCAAAATTTGTAATCGCTAAGCTATTGTTTTTTTAATTCTAAGAATTGATGGATATTCTATAATGATACACAATTATTTATTTCCTGATATTAGAACAATTAAAAATTATTATTTATTTAACCCAATCGTTCTTTTAATCTTTAAATAAAAAATAATCCTACATAGGTTATTTTTTAAATATTCATTCAACAATGACAGATCGTCTCGCCACCGACCACAGAGAAAAAAAACACTTATCTAGTGGCGCCATCTGGTATAAACATTTTATCCAATATATAAAAAAACCAGTAATTAATACTGTTTTTTTTTAATTATAATCAAGTTGACACTGTTTTAAAGTATCAGTCTTATAATGTGTTACAAAACCTTTACACTTAATATTTCGACAAATCGTTTCAAATTGCAAGTAAAACCACGCGCAATGACCAGTATCCATAAAACACAAACTCTATGATATATTAAAAACGTATGTTCAAAATACAACAAATTCAATCTCTCCAAGGAAAATCGTACCCTATACAGTCATTATAGGGTCCAAATCACATTATGTAGTCCCAGGTCCATTTATGAAATTCATTAATCACTTAATATAATGGCCGTATCTGCGAGGGATAACAATAATGCAACCTTTAGCGACTGACCCGACCAAGGGTACACGTGATACATTTCATCGCACGGTATATTCGACGACAAAAATAAGTTATTTAAAATATTAGAATATATATATTTTTTATTTTTTTATAATTATTGTGTGATGTGTCTATTGAATTGATTTTTGATAAATTCAAATTGAAAACTGTAGCTAGTTTTATATATAAATTATATGGATTAGGATATGAATTTTGGTTTCGAGCATTACTTGCCATTCTTTTTCGAACTTGGCTCCATTGATTTTGCAGAATAACTCTACCGACGGAAAAGTTTCACATAATCCTTTCCATGATATTAATTAAGATCTTTTGTCGTTGTATTATATTTTATATTCCACTGCTGACATGAGGGCTGCTGCATTTTTCTCATAGAATCGGAATTGCGATTCAAAGGAAAAATGCTGCTTGTATTCTTGCAATCTTTTCATACCGATATGATTTTTAATTTATAAAGTAATTAATGAATTGTAAATATTTAAGCTCTTTTAAATACTATATTATAATTGGACGCTGATAAGCAATAATGTGTCAAGCCACATGGACTTCATGTTGAGAAAAAGGCGTTTAAAGATGTCAAACCTATTCTTAACGAATTAGTTTGAAGATGTTTATATCCATCTTTTCTTTTATATTTTAATAAAACGTATAATTAATTAAAATAGATTGGTCTAATGAAAAGTTTTATCAAACAATAAGTTTTTTCAATACATGAGATTATTTTATATTGCAAAGTATGCACACACAAACAGCACACACTTCAATATATATTATAACTTAATGTAACTATACAATTATAGCTGTCGTCTATAAACGAACAACCTAACCTTAAAAAAAAAATAAAACTAACAGTTTCTAAGATTAATGCGTTTAAATAAACAGACTCTTCAAACGCAACACATAGATCACTTCAGTGAGCGATTGTACAGATATTTGCAACAATGTTACGGTGTTATGACTCTGGCGATGTATTACGATAAATAATGTAATACGCTTTATATGAAAAACCATTTATATTGAGTTATTCTCTTCTGCAGATGATCGAATAGCGATGCGATTCATATGTGAATTGGATTATTTACTATTTCCGTTTTTTGTATAAATATTATCCAACATTTTTGTGTATAATTTTTTTTAAAGAGTCTCGTTTCATCAATCATTTTCTAGTTCGTCTAAATAATTATACCGTAATTCTATACAAGTGAAATAAAAATATATATTTGTAAGTTTGTTTGTAAAAAAATAGTAAAAATTTAGACTATTTTAAACATGTGATACCTATTTAATCTATGCAATTGATGTGTTTATTTATAATATGAAATTAACAGCTTTTGACTAAATGCATATGAAAGTATACACGTTAATTATAACAAAAATACAATTAAAAAAATATCTGTGTGTCTCTCGGTGTATCTGTGTTTAATTAATAAATATAAAAAAATACACAAAAACAAAATTAAAATCAATGTAATAGTAAACGATATCCGATTTTAACAGGGAAGGTACACATTACATAAATATTATTTTTCCTCAAATTAAAGCGAGTGAGACCGCATGGCACAGTTAGTTTTTTATTAAATCTATAAAGCCAGACAAATACCGTCTTATAGTTAGTGGGCCTCTATTCATAGACATCAACATTGTCCGAGGCATTAGCCATTCTTTACATTGTCATTGCTCTGGCAACATCGGATCTGAGTTGTTGCGTGCATTGTGCTTGTTACTATACAAAGTGATACAAACCATTTCTATGTAACTGAATAACCTATAAGAAATGACATTTATTAGTCTGAGCTCAACCAACTTTAAATAAGAAGGGAGTGGACAATTCTATGAGGATTTGGAAAATGTATATTTTAATGAAACCGATTTCAAAACTACGTTTTTATTTGCAATGGTTCCCATAGAATTTATAACAAAATCGGTTAAGAACTAGGTTAAAACGTCAAAATAATTGCTATAAATGTATCGTCCACATTTATTTCGATCAGTAATAAACAAGCTATCCAACGTAAACGAAATTGAATATTTTTTTTAAAGACGGTTGCTTTTTTTATCTTAATTATTTATTTTTAAACTATTTTCGTTAAAAAAAAATCGAACCAACCGTACCAATAACCTTCATACCGTTTTTTCCTTTAAAAAAATATATTTGAAATCCTTAAACTTCTAAAACGATACAATCTAGAAACACATAGGCATCGTCCCGATCGATCATAACCGGCAATTTCGAGGCGAAGTTATTTATTATAACAATAAAGGGACAGACGAGAGATCCAGGAGATAAATTATAGGATGTGTTGCGCGCTGGGACGCCCGCGGACCGATGTTGATACCTCTTCGAATTAGCCGATATAAAAAATAACATCAGTACCATGTACCATTTGTAGAAAAATTATGATTTGCCTACCAATTTCCTTTTTTTTCAGGTCCAAATCAAAACGAAACAGATGTAATTTTTGGTTTAGGTTTTTTTACTTGTATTATTGTTTTTTTAGAAATACTCCGTACTAACATTACTAATAACTGAACAAATTTTACCTAAATATTTTTGACTTATTCAATAACTATCTTAATATCATCGATATAATAAGTTATTTTAAAATAAAGACAATATTTTATATTATCATCGAAGAAGCGAGTATAATCGCGGACAAACTAGTATCACACATTATTTAAAAAGATTAATCGTAACGAACATTCATATTGTAATCAAAAACCCATAACGCATTTCAATCTTCTATAGACCATAAAAATATCATCATATCAGACATGTGCTTCATTCAAACACATTATATTATGTCTATCTATAGGAACTTGATGAGGATGCCTGTTCGTGTATTTAAGCCCACTATGGTGATAGTTTGATCTTAATAATAAGATACTTATGAACTTATGTAGGCATCTATATATAAGAACCTAAGTCCTGCTGAGAAAATTCTCGTAGTGCTATTTTCTCAGTCGTAATAGATCGTGTAAAATCGCATAATGCACACAAAATAATAGAATAGCTTGTGGATTAAAGTCCTCTGCGGAGAAGTCCCTAGTCTACGCAGGTCATAAAAGAATCCTTATAGGATAATCGAAAAACTGCATCTTCATAACCCAAATACACGCTAGGTCGCGTGCATAGCTCGTTAAAAGCAAAATCTGCTTTATTGTTCTCAGAACTGGTAAATGTTTTTATTTATTTGGTAACAAGGAGTGATATTGACCATGTTTATAAGTTCGAATAAATTTCCAAAAAATATATATATATATATGTAAGTAATCCATTTCATGCATAAATAATAACAAATTTGAAAAGGGGCTAAGAACTTAGCTAAGAAAATAAGAGATACTACCCCGATATTTGAACCAGCATCCTTTTTTTATCTTTATTTAAAGAGGTATGTCACAAAAAAATCAACTATGTCACTCTATACCTTCTCTTAAAATGAATACATTTATCTAACTTTCAAATCGAGCCTGACAAGTGTGTTCAGCGCTCTGGCTCCATCCGATAAGGGATCGGCCAAAACACTATTTACTCCACCGATTTCTCTAATTATGCTATGAGACATTGATACTACATACTGGAAATTTTCATTCCAAACGCATTTCATCAAAAAAGTAGCATCCTTCTATCACAATATTTCATTTATTTATTCCATCTGCAAATTCGTCAGTTGTTTACTTAACACTGCCTAAATTTTTGGTGAATCTGTGTAACCACGAATTTGCTTAATCGTACGCTATTTGTCTTTGATTTTTTGTCGTCGTGGACTCGTTATAGACGTTTGACGAGTTCAGAATCTTTGCAGTAACGAATAAGTTGTTAGTCAAACTTTAATGATATTTAAATTTGGATTGAATATAACGATGATGTAAAAATAGCAACGCTTAACAGTTATTTACGTACAAATAACTTTTCCTTTTTAAATGAATCTTAAAATACTATACGGTTTTTTTCGATTCTATTTTCAGTGCAGAATATTTTCGTATTCAATGGAACGTGTACATTTAAGCTCGTTTGTATTGTGACTCGCGCCAGTAACTTATCCAACATTGTATTTAAAGTCTGGAAATTGTGAGAGCGGCGACTTTTAATTATTCCTGAACCACAGCTAAGATTTTAATGAGTGAAAATGCCGCACTTTTATATGAAATCAAAAAATATTATAGTGAGAGAAATGGTAACATTGAATTTTACTATTTAAGCTAATAAATATTATTTCTGGTTTTTTTTTTGGTAGAAGCTAAGTACGTCAAGGTTGTTGGCATGTTTTAATAGTCATTTTTTCTGTAAGACGTTGTTAATGCTTCACATTTTTCTATTCTTGCATTAAACGGCAATAACCCAGTATCCCAGTGAACAGTATAGTAAACAGAAATAAGGAACATAAAATCTTTGTCCTATCACAGAATGTCGGACACGTCTTATAACATTACAATTGAAATTGCTTACAACTTTATATACTACTAACTGCCTCTCACGGTATCACTCACGTTCATAGTTATTCCTTCGCTTCTAAGAGTCGTAGCGTGATGAAATATAGCCCATAACCTTCCTCAATAAACAGGCTGTCCAACGCAAAAAGAATTTTTCAAATCGCATCAGTAGTTTTAGAGTTTCACTCTACATACAAACTTACAAACCTTTACCTATTTATAATAATAGATTGTGTTACTGCGAGTATCATATAAACAGTTTATCATATAAAATAAATAAAAAATTACATTAAAAATCTTATGGCATTTAAATAGCTCTTTAAAAATACATTAAATTGTTGTAAGCGCAATAGAACGAAATCTACCGATTTTCTCGCAGTAAATATTTGCCCTATAGGAGCATAAAACCCTATTGGTGGATATAAACTTAGACTCTTTATCTTAACTATTAAGATAGTAGACATAAAACGCTGCAGTCATTACTTTATCGCGTTATTCTTTATAGGGCAATAAGCCATCAATAAACGCGCGAAATCCCCGCTAATACGAGATAGTATCCAAGCCTCCAGAGGCAAGAGTTGTTCTGAACCAATTTGTTGAATTCCCAGAGAAGTGTTTAAATGTTTGGAATAAAAAGTCGAGACTATCCACCAAGATTGAAACGATAACATTAGAAATAATTTTAGTACCTTTAAGTCTAGATTAGAATCGTAACTTTGTACTAACTTAATTTTAGCAAAAAATATATAATACATATGTATTTGTAAAACACTCAAGTTTTAAAAAGATTTAATAAACATACAACATGAGAGAGGATTTTTGCCCTGTGTATAATAAGGGCTGATAAAATATGAAACGCAAATCAAAGAAGGTTAAAATTTTGAACTATGGGGAGTTTTGATATTCAAGAAGATAAATAAGTGCCTAACCAAGCATAAAACAAAACGGCACTATAACTTTCTGAGAAGAAGCCTTCGTAAGACCAACTTTAGCGCTTAGGAAAAATAAAAGCGGAGTTTATTTCTTTTTATAGCAGAATAATATTTCTTCTTGTTTATCTGAAAGACCTTCGAAAAGTTGATTTTTTACATTGAAGTTCAAGTGAAGTGAAGAAATAATATAAGAGATATTATTATTTTTATCAAGTGTAAAATTATTAAAATTTCGATTTCGATTATTAGAAATTCGAGTAACTATGAATCTAAAATTTTATAAGTTATGGAAATATTTAACTAAATTGGCGATTCAAAAGAGCTTTAAAAGCCTATCTAAATAAAGGATATTTTGAATTTGGATACAATAGAACCCCTTTACTTTATCCTAGATAATGATATAAAATATGAGCTCTAAACAATGTTATAAAATCGGAAATACTTTTAGTAATTCATCGAGAAACAAAGCACAAGAACAACACAAAATAGCTACTACAATGTTTTTTTGTTTTAGATATTTCAAGCAATTGTATAAAGAAATTGTGTGCGAAATGTTAAAGAATTCGTTAGAATTAAAGAGGATAAAGGAATAAATCAAGCTTTACAACCATTTATAACAAACACTTGACGGCCAATAGGCTATGCATCTAGATTAAAGTGATGTTTAAAATAGCGCTTGGGTGAGACGACGAGGTAAATTAGAATGGGTAGGATAATCCCAATACCAAAACGCTTATAAGATGTGATTGAGGAAAAAGGGAATACTTTTAAATCTTGATTGAAATTATGATTAATTTTTAAATGAATATATTAAAAAAACGCTTAAGGAAATACTAGGTAAAACCAATTGTCTGTTTTGAGGAAGTCGATACCAATTTTAAAAGCTGAGATGGTCTAGTGTTTAAAACATCTCGATATCAACCGATGATTGCGGGTTCAAACTCCGGCTTGACCGGCACCACTGACTTTTTAAATGTTAAATTTGTGTTTAAATTCATGAGCTCAGTGGTGAAGGAAAACATCGTGAGAAAATTTGCATGTGCCGGTAAATATTCCGACACATGTATATCCGCGAAGTCGCAGTGGAACAACGTGGTGGATTATGCTCTAAACATTCTCCTTAATAGGAGCAGAGGCCTTTGCTCAGCATTTCGACATTTACAGGCTGTTTCTTTATTTTACTATACAAATTTTGTTTACTGACGTTATTAATTCCGTCGATTATTGAAGAGTAAGCTCCAGTCAAGAAAACTAAGCTCCTGCCGAGACGTTAATAAAATATGAGGATTTTCCTCGGATCTGAGAGATCGGAAAATATTTGCAAATAAATTATTTCCCTGATTCTAATTTGATTTGAATTTAATTTCATTGTGAAATAGAGAACCTGCGATAAAGTGATGTATCTATGTGTCCATGATATGCCTATATGGACATGAGTTAAGCAATGTGACGCAATAATGATCCCCTATCCAAAAATCATCCCCATTACAGAAGATTCTCCCTATTGGTATATAAGTTCAGTTCGGGAACGCATTGTTAACGTCCCGAACGATGCAGATGTTTATGGGCGACAGTAACCACTTACCACCAGACGGAAGTGTCTACTCCTTTGCCTGCTTTTTAATAAAAAAAAGTATAACAGCTATTTAACTATCCACTAAATCATCACTTTTAATTTTAGGTTACAATCAAATTGTAGGTATTCTTTTTTCAAAAAATAAACGATAATTTGACACGGTATTTTTTTAAATCTACAATATATTATTTATTCAATTATATCTTCACAATGTTTATCGTTGTTTTATTGGAAAAGTAAAAACTATCGTTAGGAATCTTAATTGCCGCGTCGAGTTAAATAATTGGTCTAAGATTCCAGACGTAACATTACTCGAACCTAAACTTTAACCCTTCGTTCGTTTAAAACTTTTAAATACATTACGTGACACCTAATCACGAACAAACAAACATAGAGAAGCCACAACCAAATTTAAAAAAAAATGTACTTATTCATGTATTGCAGTACAGTGTAGCGCGTTATTGTGCATTAAGTGTTTTTTTAAATAAATCGAACAGTGGTAGTAGTTAGAGCCTTGTCGATTGTTTAAAGATAATAATATATACTATTAGTAAATATTTATAGGTATAATTTTATCACTGCAATTTTATTTTACAAATTTAAATGATGGTATAATTTTTGAATGGTTTTGAATAAACGACGAACTTGGAAATTCGTAGCGTATTTTTTAAATGTTTGTCATTCCATAACTTCGCATTTCTTAATCGATTTTAAAAATTTTGGTACAATTTTAGTTTGGTTCCATAAATTTTTAATCAAACTTGGCGTAGTAATTGGTTTCATAATCAAAATAACTGTATTTGTATGTTAAAATAACATCAGTTTTTTAAAGTATATTTGACATAACATCAAAATGTATTCTGTAGCTTTTACTTTAAAGACTTAAACATCCATCCATCGAAATATCCATCCATCTTCAGAAATTTCAGTATTCACAATATTAGTAAGATTTAAATCATTTCGTTTCTCGTCTAATATATTATGTAGATAGGTAAAAAAATTCTAAAACATGATAAATTCAAATTCAAATCCCTCCTTAGCAAAAACATATCCTCCTTCATCATAACAGCTTTTGCTCAGTAACTGAATCCTAATGACCGTATAATGAGTTTTTTCTCGTCTTCTGCAACCCTTACTTAGAAATCAGATTCTAGGAAACCGATTAGGTTCCTTAATGGTACGGCGGGTACGTGAAGATTTATTAAAAAAGTAATTGTTATCTTACCTTTTTTCAATTAATCTCTCGAGGAGCAATATCATATTTGAATTGATAACTTATTGCATCCGTAGATGTTTTAATTAAATAACTTTGAACTTTAAATAAAATTATATTTATTTTGAGTATCATTCTATTTCTATGGAGCGGCCACGAGGCAAAAGAGGCCATTGACACGTTGGGAAGACGATTAAAAGAATAGCAGGCCCTAACTAGGGTCAAATAGCACGCGACAGAGAAAAATGGACATCATTAGAGGAGGCCTTCACCCGATCTAGGGTTCCTGCATGGCAACAAAAATTGTTTTGGAATTTTTCAATATTTTAAACTTTTTATAATTTAAATTTAAGCAATGTTGACGAAGATAAACTAGCTAGATTAAGAACAATCCTGTACAAATGGAAGAAGTAGAAGGCTTTTTTATTTTTTCGTTTTTCTTTCTATTGATTTTTTTTTCAAAGCAATTACTACTATTAATAAATAATAATTAATCAAATTGATATCGTAGAAAATAGTAATATTTTTAAAAATATAGCCCACAATATAAAGTAATTAAATAAACATTTCTAATATACCTTAAAAACGTAATCATTCCTATTTTATGTGTTGATTTATTTTGCGAAGCATTAAAACTAAAATAAAATACATATTTCTAAATATATAACAAAGTCAAACAGTATACATACTTTCCCAAAAATATATTCATAAGCCTAATCTAACAAAACACTCGACCTCGGGCGCATCATCTACATCTATGGTAGACATAATTTGCATATTTCATCCTAATCTCACCCCGAAACGTGTCGTGCTCGTCCCGTCGCCGGCGCTATTAAGTAATTTTCTCCAATAATAAGTGCGCTGCGGCCCTTGAAAATAACAGGGCTACACTAACTCTACGTGTACGGTGCAACCCAGTTTTATGTTTTATTTTTCAGACACACGATATTTCGTGAAATTCTTGGTAACATCGCTTTTTATAGCAAAAAAAAATGGATTTGATTATTCGACGATGACCCAAAGACCTTCATAAGTGTCTAGAGTTTTATGTGAAGGATTTTGCTTTTGTTAAATATATACTAATATTATAAAGAGATAAAATTTATTTATAACTTTGTATGTAGGTGGTAATCTCTAAAACTGATTTGAAAATTTTGCGTTGAATGGGCCGCTTATTGAGAAACATTATAGGCAATATTACATCACCCTACGACGCATAGGAGTGAAGTAGTACCGCGAGTGAAATCGCGAAGAACAGCTCGTCTTTATTATAATTGTAAATCTGATAAGTTAATTTGTATAATTGAGCACTTTCTAAAGAAAGCCCAAACCTAATGAAAAATAAAAAAACAAAATTGTGTTAGTTGACGAAATCATAATAATATTTTGACGGACACATTGGCGCAGTGGTCACTGCAAATGACTGAAGCGCTAACGGTCGCGGGTTCGATCCCCGCTCACGGCAAACGTCTGTATTGGCCATACGGATGTTTGTCGTGGTCTGGGTGTTTGTGTTAGTGTTGTGAGTGTTTCCGGACCCCCGACACAAGGTCACGCGATCTTAATGGGGGCCGTTGAGTGTGATGCGTTTATTATTATTATTATAATATAATCTATCCATAATATTTCCACTAAATATACTTATATATTCAATAAAGTCGAATCAGGTAGTTTATATGCACGTATAATTAACCTTTATTTAACATCAGCAGACCAATTATTCTAACGGGATCGAACCCGCAGACAGCAACCCCTACGAATTGCAAAGATCTATAAATTAATGCGAATAAAAGGAGCAAGGGTACGCATAATTTGCGTACCGAATTCCACACGAAATTTTGGACAAACGCTAACATCATGTGCGCATGCGTACCGCCACCCCACGGTACATTCACCTCTGCGTCAGAGGGACGTGGCTGAAGGTCGCAAAACATAGAAATGTATACATTTTTATTTTTATTCAGTACCTATAAGTAATATCTCAGTGTTATGCTCAGTGAGTTTGCTATATAAGAAAGGATTTAGCTTGCAGAGAATCAATATGAATTACAAAGCACTTCTAATCCAATTGAGAAGAAATAATAAAAATATACCAAAAATTTTTGGTACAGGACATCTTCACAAAATGTAAACGTATTCACGCTCAGATCAAATTATTGCCATCACCTTTACCATATGTTCAGTAAACAAAATAGATCATCACAATAGGTTTTTGCGACTGAATCATGTAATATTTTTACTAGGCGTAAAAACGTATCATCAGACGGACAGACAAACAAACGGGTACGGGTAACAAGCTTTCACATTTATAATATTAGTATAGATGATAAGCATAATTGCCCATGACAATTTTGTTGCGTAAAAAATCCTGAGGATGTTCTAAATTCTTCTACTTTCCAAAATAAAAGAAATATACTAGATATATTGGGTCAACCTAAATAATAATAAAAATCACCCAAATCATCTTCCAATTATCATTTAATTTGTTTATGAATAACTTGCTGTCCCTTGCGGTGTTACTCGCGTTTATGCTCATTACTTCGCTCCTATGAGCGATAGCGTGATGTAATATAGCCTAAGCCTTTCTCAATAAATAAACTATCTAGCAAGAAAATATTTTTTCAATTCGAACCAGTAGTTCCTGAGATTAGCGCGTTCAAACAAACAAACCCTTCAGCTTTATAATATTAGTATAGATACAAAACAAAAATACACTTACATTTACAATATCTTCTATCTATCTATCTTCTATCATTTACATTTTTTCACGTGAACTTTGTTAACTCTGTTTTACATTCGGGCGTGTCTATTTTGATACCCAACAAATTTTCAGGTTATATTTTTCTCATATTAAATTCAGCGCATTTCGCAGAAAATTTACGTTATCTTGGGACAGAAAAATCTTATAATATTCGAAGCGAGTAAACGGATAGGTTTGTAGAGGATGAAAAATGGAATGGGATCTTTTTTTAGCGTAACAAAATCTTATTTTATCCGAAGAGCATATTCTTATAGGAGTTTTATTAACAAGGATTTTTGTCTATTTTAAAATAGAACCAGAAGGCTTGTTACGGTGAGCCATCGCTAATACTTTAGGCTTGGGTAGTTCGCGAACGACCTAGGTGGGAAGAGCGCTCCTTTAGGTGAACTATGCGAACTAGTTCATTGAAAATCCCGCTCTTAGTTCTCTTTATATATCTTTTAGCGTCCACTTTACTAGACAGTGGCGCTATGTGACCAACCGAGTTATTTACTTTTTTTGTACGCGCCTAAAATTTTCATGTAATACTTTGTATTTTTTACTTTAAAATAAACAAAACTTGCAATAATCATAACTATATTTTTTTCTTTATTTATTGTTCTTATTAAATTATTTAAAAAAAAGAACTAATGAACTAAAAGAGCGAACTAGTTCATCCTTGGATTATGAACTAAATTGAGCGCTCTCTGTGGTGACCGGTTAGGCCCAAGACTATAATACTTAGAAATCGGACAAGTGGAATTAGATATCGGTATTTCCCGCGTAATGCCCGTTCCTATGGAAATTCCTGGAAATATGTCATTCCCATAGTTGGGATAAATGGCACCTCATATGATGAAATCCGTCAAACGGCTTAAAGTCAGCGTCTACAACGTGCCAAAGAAATGTACTTACAGTCGGGTAAAAATCAGCACCAGATAGCAAAATGTGGAGAATTCGTTTACCCACCAGAGGGATATTCCAGACGAACAACAGCAACATTCTGGTGCTATGTTCCGTAACGTGATGTTTTGTAGCCTATAATCTTCTTGGATAAATGACTATTGAATTCAATTTATTTTTCTGAGATTACCGTGCTCAAATCGATTAAATCTTTATCTTCAGCTTGACGGCTACTTCATGTATTCGTGTAAATTAAAAGCGTCAAATAATAACGTACATAAAGTGGTAAAGGCACAAGACTTTTTGAAAAAAGGGAAACCGATAACCTTAATGACATTCTTACAGATATTTTGGAACCAAACTTCTGAACCGCTTTTAATAAAAGTTCTATGTGAGAAAATATCATTTAAACAAAAATAGAATGAACTAACTCAAGCCATTTTCAAGGGATTGGCGAACATACACAAAAAAGACGCCAACGAATTGAGAAACTCTTTTCTTGGAAGTCGGTTAAAAAGCTTGTTATTATCTCATAAAGAGGAAAATCCGTTCTTTCATATTAAGAAGAAGATATTACAGCTTAATCCACGACGCAGAGCCACTGCGTATTACGGTATGTGTCAGTTTTTGAGATATATGAGTTTTCGCGATCTTTCCTTCACTAAGTACCAAGACAAAGAAAAGTGTCAAATTGAAATGAAATTATCCTAGCACAGATTAGTATCTCACATTTAGAATAAGTATCACGTGTTTAAACACTAATTCACAAGTATACATACATAAACGAAATAGATAGAGAGTGTCCTCACTCACTAATTAATCATTAAATATTAAAAACTGATACTATCATGAAGTTTGAAAAATCATAACACGTAATACATTTTCGGTAAATTTCTTTCGCAAAAAGTTAGGGAATTTTTAATAAAATTATATTAAACAAAATATTCAATTCACAATCTATAGCTATACTCTATATATGTATTATATTTTATTATATTAAAACATAAAATTAAAAGAGTATGTTTGTAATTTCAAATTAATTTGTTTGTCTATATGTTTGTTTCACGAAATCTCTGAAAGGAACAGACTGATTTTGATGGGACTTTCACTTACAGATAGCTAATCTAATAAAATGTAACTTAGGCTACTTTTATTTAAAAAAAATATTTATTTTAATTGTTAAATAAAAAAGAGTGTGCTCAATATCCGATGTAAGTAAGCAAGGTAAAAGTTAAATAAATATAATTTTTACTCAAACTGCGCGAAACCGCGGAGTACAGCTAGTCCACAATTTAGTAGATTAAGCGTTTACCTTAATAGGAGAAGGTCTCAGCTGTGGGATATTTACAGGCTATTACTGTCACTATAAAAGCTTGCAGACGAGGATGTTCCGGGTATTTTTTGTCTGTTGTAATAGAACGTTAGAACTGTATCGTATAACACACACAAAAGACTAAAAGACCGCGAAAAACGACTCCAGAATAACGTTTTTATTTTTCTTCTTCAAAAAGTAGGAGGTTTTCAATTCGTAGTGAATTTTTTTGCTTGTTTTATTTTTAAACAATTTTGAAAATTCTTTTTGTGCTTGCAATAATTTGATTTCAGATTGGCTCCATAGAGTTTCTTTTAAGATCGGTTTGGTTTTAACCAAAATATTGTTTTAAAATCAAAATAACTGGAATACGTGCGTCATACAAATAAACGAAGTTAGGTACGTATTTTGCTTTTGTAGTCGTTTGCTTTTTTTTTAATCTTTATATCCTGTGTCGAACAAAAGTTCAACGGACGAAGTCCTTCGTCTTCGCAGGCCTTTATTATTACGCATATTATAAATTATTATTAAACATACAGGGTGATTACGTTAAAATACCGCTATTCGAAAATGCTATATTCTGATACTTATTTTCTGATAACTGCACTAAAACGTCTCCTTAAATTGTCAAAATGTGGCATTATTTAATAGCGATATTTTATCATAATTAGCCCCGAGTACAAAGTTAAGGGTATCAGCTGATTTTAGTTATAAGTACATATAATTTTCTTTAGAAAAAAAATATTGTCACGGTAATATGTCTCCATTTTTATGATCGATACATATATTAGCCATCTATACGCAAATGTTAGCCTAATAACTAGTAATAACGACGGCCAATTCCATTCCGATATTAAGCAAATGTAATAAAACCAATCTCATTCTATAAAAGGTATTTTTAGGGTTCTGTATAACTAGGGTTCTTTAGAACTTTATTATGCTGTACGTGTACATTTTATAATGAAAAACGGCTATGTTTAAATAAATACCATACATATGTGCATAAGTTTCCTATTAGCTATCCTGTACATTTAAAAAAAACCCCAATTAATTGGGAACCTCCTCCTTTTTTGAAAGTCGGTTAAAAATAAAAAGGGGTATACGAACAAGGTGACGCGTGCGAATAATTCGCACCGTTAAATTGTTACGTAATAATTTAAAAATGTATTTTAATGTAAATTTGTTTTGAGATATGTAATAGCAAATACATTTCATTTGATTTAACTTATTAAAAAAGAGACACTTAACTATCTACCAATCGTAATAATTACTGAATAAATCTGAATCGGTGTCAAGAATGCTAGCAGCGTTTCCCTTTTGAAGGAACCTGTGACCGATTTTAAAGTTAAAAAAAAACTGCATTCAAAGATTTACATACAAACTCTACACGGCTCAGGAATCGTAACTGGTGCTTTTTGCTGCGGATATAAATATAAATATTACTATGAAGCTCCATAAATAAAATTAAAGGTAATAAAGGAGAAATATGAAACTGTGGGTAGTTTCATATTTATCCCTGTGATCGATCTGAAATAATCACCCTGTATATACCAACAGATAGATTGTGTATTTGGATGGACGGTGAATTATTCAACTACGAATTAAAATTTTTGGTAAAATATTAGTTTTTTTTATCAATTCAACATTGACCGCATAATCGTCCAGTTAATGTCTGTTATTTTGAAACGTAAAGTAAATACAAGATGGATCTTTCACAAACTTCCGCAGCTAAACAATGAAAATAAAAAAAAAGCTATTCATACGACAACAATAACTTTGAAAAGCGTTGACTATACCGAGTTTCTGCGAGCCAACTTCCTTTTCACTGTAATAGGTGTAGCGTAGACTTTAACAGTTTCTGTAATGTGAATTGTGATGGTCTTTTTATAATACTATTCTGTTATTTTTGTAGTATTATTTTAATAATTCATAGAGTTTTATTTTTTAAAACATCACATATATATATAATGCGATGAATTGAAAATTATTGTTTTTTTTTTTGTAGGCAATTTAGTAGATAATGGTTGATATAAAACTATCTGTAAATAAAAAAAAAGTATTTTTTATTTTATTTAAAGAAACCGCAGTAAAACTATTGTATAATTGTGACGACGTTTTTATTTATATTGATATCATTATAAACAAATATTAATGTCCGAATATTGCATGTAAGCGCATCGCGTCAGATTTTGGCAAATTATTTTTTCTATTTTTATTTTTTATTTTCAATACGAGGTTATAAGGAAATTTTTGGAAAATCGTATGGTATATAAAAAAATTGCGTTAAAAAACCTGTATATAATGTGAGTAAGTTTTAATTTATACACCCGTGCAAAACTAGGGCGGGAAACAAGTATTTTACAATAATTAATAAAACAACGCAATTTTTACGTGGAAGTCTGTATTTTTAATTATTTGCCTCTTTTTTGAATATTCATACAGAACTGGGCATGTTAATAAAATAAAAATAGGTCAACATACGGGATACTTATGCTTCCAAAATTTTAAAAATGTATATTTTTAAAACATCCTCATTATGTCAAACAGCAGTCGTTATTTAATTAAATTTAAACACGTTAAAAATAGGTTTATATTTAAAATACATACTTGTATCTTACGATTCTTTTATTCTAGAAGGTTTCAGACGAAAATTGATTTATTGTCTAAACTACAGTATTGAATGTTCAATCCTCAGTGATCGATACAGATTTAAAAACACTAATAGTGATCGTATATATCAATTTTATACTACACTTGAACAACGTAAACACGGGTAAAGATTTTCCATTCTTGAAAAGGCGTTTCATAACCAATAATTGGTGATAGGCTCTGTTAATTACATAATGGTTATTAAGTGAATATTCATTAGCAATGATTTAAAGTAACTTTAGAACTAAAATGAAACTCCTCCTGAGTAGGTGACAAACGAATCCTTAAATGAAATTAATGGTTAGCGAATATTTGTCAACAATCTTTTACGTATTATTATAAAAATACTTTGTTTATTTTCTAAAATCTTTCCTAGATATTGTTTTTAGTGATACAATCCATTACGCATCTCGTGTTGTCCTGTTTACCGCATTGTACTGTGTAATGTAGACGATGACCACGCAAATATTATTTACAAGTACATATACCATACACAGCCTCCCTTAGCTCCTTTCTCCAAATTATCTAAATACATAATGCTCGTCGAAGTTCATCCTTCTATTCCACTGAACAATACATAGACGCAATATTGAGCAACCCCTGTTAGTTTAGGTCCTACTATTTACATACAAAGTCTCACTCACCCCCCAATAACACAGCCTCCGATTCAACTGAAAAAAATCACCACAAATTCATACAAAACACATCACGTTTGTTACATAACACTTCAGCCAGTGTGTATAAAACTTCGATGCATCAAATTTGAGTGTTTATTTTTGTTTCCGTTAGGTTCTATTGGAGGCGCGAACTGTCGCGCGCGTATCAGACCAGCGACTGGCCGGTATCGAGCGAACGGCCGCCACTCCCCCGCGCCTCTCTAAACCAATTTATAATACATACGGCGACGCAGCATCCCTACTGATACACCCCAGTCGAAAAGCGACCTTGTAACGGAAGCGTAGAGTTCAAAGTCACTTAGACAGCTATTGCCGCAGAGGCAAAAACGTCGGTAGTTTTTACGGAATCGCGAAGGGTGCGAATTGTACGTATTCGGTTTCCGACATTCATAATTGAAATAATCTCTGAATGCAAAACAGCAATAACATACATCCCCATTACCTGTTAATCTTAGCCATTTCAATAATAGTTAATTTGTTTGAATTTCCTTCATATTTTGTCATCACTTGCGAATCGCTGATCCAATAAATTACGTTTTGCTCGAAACTAAAAGATTATCGTCAAAATTGCTGCCTTAAGAGACAATAGAACAGAAATATGAGAGCTTAGAACACATAAAGGCTCATATTTTAGGTGGGTTAAGCGAATTTTTGCTCTGTTGGTAAGCTATTTGGCAAGTGTTCAAGATTCATCGCTGCATATTGTGGCCCGTTCGAAATTGATTGCTGAGTTGCACTCGACTGACTTTTGCCAAATTTAATGTGACTTATTTAATGTTGCGTAAAATAAGGCTGAAAAAATCCGTAAATACTCATATAATTATTCAAACCTTTTATAATTCTAAAAGGATATTGAAAAAAAAGAGGTTTTACAAATCCATCGACACTAGATTGTAATATTTTAGACCTAAGAGTATCATTATTACTTTTTTGTTTTTCAAATCTTTATTAAAACGAGCTTCCACGAGTTCATGAAATCGAATATAAAAGAAATGTACATTTAACTTACTCGAGCAACTTCCAAAATTAAATTCTCGCGGAGGGCGCGATCCTTCGTCACTTTTTTTCCCTAGCAGTGTCCATGACATCGCCTTTGAAGGTATTACGGGGAATAGAATATGCTGAAAATAATTTCAACTTTCTGTTTTTTATGTAGGTTTACCATACCATGATTGAGTTTACAAATTTACATTAAAATTATTATAGAAATACACAGTAGTATATTTATTTTTTGTTTAAATATCATTATTTCGTCACAGAATTCACACACACAGTCCATTATTTCGGGAAATTATTATATTTTTGGTTAAATAAAAGCTCACGTCTCGTGTATTTTTATGAAATCACAGAATCGAGTGCATGGAAATTGAAGGGCGTCCCTCATGTCATTGTCCCATTTTAAGCCTCTTTGAATCCCCATATTTCCGAACGAGGGTTAAATTTAAAAAATAAAAATCGTGGAACTTCAAATGGATTTTCATAGAGCATATCGATGCAACCACAGTACCCGCACATTAAAATCAAAGATGTTCTTTTATACATACCAAAAATCTGTTTAAACCTCGTACTTATTTATTACTTAGTTTATCTTACTAACTAATTAATGATGTTATCTTTATAAGCGGGCTATCAGTATGGCTATTATTAAAAATTATTAAAAATTGTTGACTTTCCAAACGTAGAAATATAAGAAGAAAAAAAAACATATTTTCCGTTCTTGTAAGTCTAGATAATAAGGATTCCACTTCATTGCTAAGATCTTAATCTCATTCCAGCAACCCGTATCAGATTACGAATGTACTTAGTGATATATCTCTATCTCTTTCTATCATTACCACAAGCTAGTGTTAGAATGAGAAAGAAGATGATTTCACGTAACAATACGTTTTCTACACATGTTCACTTGCCCTATTCAGTGAACTATAAACTGTTTCATTAAAGGACTTACCTAAATAACATTTCGCAGATTTGTGTAAAATGAGTATTATTATTAATAAGTCATTATGTAAAATGAAATGAAAATCAAAGTTCATAAATATTGTCGATTCGTTCATAAATATAAGAAAAAAACATTCAAGCGCACTTGCATCTCTAAATTATAAAAAAAAAACGCACAAAAGATTTCCTTAATTCGTCCTAAAACAAAGTAAACAGACACTCTTTTTCATATAATTTAGGAGTTCTTAAAATTATGAATTATGATATATTTAAAAATAATAGTAAAGCTTTTGAATCTAAATAGTGTAGTGAAATATTTTTATATTTATTTTACTAGTTTTGTGGTAACTGATCGTAACTTCGTTCTAACCTAACTTGAATTTTATTTAATCACCAGCCAAAGTGGAATAATTCCACGCATACAGCTTTTTATCTCTATTTTTGTTTTACATAAAATACATTGATATGGAACTCGTAGTAAATATGTACTTTCCTAAAAGCTGTTTGTAGTTCAACTTTAAATTTTAATTAAGTGTACTTTAACACTGAATCGCAGTATCATTTTACACTCTAATAAAACACTCAAATCAACTTAAAATATACCTTAATACGTATGAATAAAGTTCGTATTTAAAAATGTGTGATCAAAGGGTTAAGCTACGTGATCTACGGGCTATCGCATCAGAGGCAGTCTTTTTGCCTAATTAAAAATACAATTCGATTTGTTCGCCGGTACATTTTTATAGAGAAAAAACGTGCCCGATTGGAAAGGGAGGCAAAAAGTCGATATTTTATCTACTTTGTTGTCGGGATGTGTGAAAAACAGAAGTGGCATAATAGTTCTTATATAAAGTCGAAGAGTGTTGATTGGCTTTCGTGTTTTGTGTCAAATTACTCATTTCTAAGGCGAGGATTTCATTTGTAAGTTTTACTCTCGTAACTGATATAAAACAACTCTTTAATTTAGATTATTAGTAACAGATTCGTCGTAAGGAGTCACGAAAATTGTGGCTGGTAAAAATAGGGCACTTACATTAAATTCTTTCACCTGTTAAGCAATGATAAATGACATATGTAAATCTTATTTATAGTCTAGGAGCTAAACTTATAAGTGTAATTCTCGACTAACAGTTGTTTATTTCTTAAATACGATTAATACGAATATTTAACGATTTTAAATACCATATACTTTTATATTGGTTCAATAGAATTTTGCGAAAATCCATTTCCGTAGTTTTATTTTTAAATACATAAATAAATAACTGGAATAATATTGTCACAGAATATAAATATCAAATAGCGTATTTTCCTTTTTTAAAGTCTTCAGTTATTTTAAATCGCTTAAAACTAAGACCTTAAACATGACCGCCGCTCCGCATCTACACAACGTATAATCTCAGCTGTTATCTCATTTCCGTCAAGGGAGGTATGTACGCGGTGCGAACGCATGAATAATTGAGAGTGCGTCCAGTTTGTGAAAGGGAATGCGCGATAACGTAGCGCATTGGACTAAAGAGCCGACCGGATACGATAAATTCAAATGCAATGCTAAATACCTTCTATTGTATGATGAAAAGGGTAAGTGACCTTGGGTCAAGGCAGTAACTTATGTCTGGTGTCGACTCCATATGAATTTCTTGTACATTTTTTTTTTAAATAATCGACTCTAGTCAAAGCGTATTTGGACGCTGATAAGCAATACTATGTTAAGCCACACGGACTTCATTTTGAGAAAATGGCGGTCAATTCAATAATTTCAATAAAATGTATAATTAATTAAAAGCTGATTGGTAAAATAAAAACCTTTTACCTAATAATAATAATAATAATTTAATTATATAATTAATTATAATTCATTATTATTACTGTACTTATTTAGCTTAGATAACTTTATTTGTTAAATACATAATATATTATCTGAATACATCATTAAATCAGAATTTGAATTTGTGGGTTAACACATTATTGCTTATCAGCATCCATTAATACTTGTTTAAATATTTCTTACTCGTTATCACGTCTTTCGTAAAAATCAAGATAAGTGATGGTGTAATTATATTTATTTCTTAACAAAATGAAAGAATTTCGGAACAAAATACGCAATTTCGTTTGCTTCGATGGCAATAATACAATAAATACACAAAACAACAAATACAAACAACCAACAACAACAAACAACAAATAAAAGTATACCAGTTATATTGATTTAAAACCAAAACTACTGAACCAATTTTGCTGAAAATTCTAAGGGGATAATATTAAAGAATAATATTAAAAAAGTATACCAGTTATATTGATTTAAAACCAAAACTACTGAACCAATTTTGCTGAAAATTCTAAGGGAATAATATTAAAGAATACCGTTTCTAAAAATGAATAAAAATCGGTTAAAAAAGCGACGGACTTCTAAGGTAACATTAAGTAATTTTATAAAAAAAACCTCCTTTCTAGAAGTCGCTTAAAAAATTCTCGGTTCCAATCTTTTATTCGTACCCCATACAACTTTATACAGTAAACGTCTGCATAATGATTTTAAAATAACACACCGTTTCAGCATACACATGAAATGAGCAACAGTAACGAAGAAACTTTATATAATCCTTAACTTTAGTACTTTCCTTAACAGTACGTGAAGCCATTGCACCCCAAAGAATAGTTTTAACCTCAATTTCCATACATGTTAAACTCACAAGCGTCATAAACGTGAGTTATAAAAAAAGTATATTTAACCCCCGACAAATAAGGAGTGGTGTTATGAGTTTGACGTTTGTATCCGTGTGTCTGTCTGTGACATCGTAGCTCCCTAACGAATAAACTGATTTTGATGTGATTTTTTTGTTTCAAAGCTGATGTAATCGGAATGATTCTTAGCTGTAATTTATGGAGATCTGTTAAAACGGTTAAAAGTTATCAGCTCTTTTATTGTTGATAAAATGATCTGAGCAATTTCTACTGGTCTGATTGAATCAAAATTTACTATACTATGACATGCCCTGTCTTGTTGCTGCAGCATCATCAGCAAAGTACACAACTCCTCACCAACTTACATCAGAAGTGTCATGTTGGGGCTCGTTGAAATGGTATAAATTACCGGAGTTTTTTTTTTTAATTTCGATTATAATACACGATGTTTCTTATATATCATTATACCAACATTATGTATGTTCTAATAACGGTCCAAGGCCAGTTTTTAGTGTTCGTATCCGAAGCAAAAAAATTACTAAGCCTACGCTGTTCGTCTGTGTATTTCAGCGGGCAGTATCTCAGGAACTATAACATTGCTAAAGGCCTAAAATTTTTACAGTTATAAATTGGAATAAAACAAATAATAAAAACCGGTCAAGTGCGAATCGGAGTTTACAAATTTCACATTTCTAGCGCCCCTCTTATTTATTTTACAAAAGTATTTTAAAAGTACACAGTATTATATCTTGTACGTCGTTATGAAAATCTTTCTGTTGTACTTCCGTTTCGTACTTGACTGATTTTTTCTGTTTCAGAGTAGACTATGAAGTGTAATCCACTACGCTGTTTTAATACAAATTGGCAGACAACATGCATTTCTCATTGGTGAGAACTTCATATAAACACTATCATTTCTCCGTCATAAGACAGTTTTCTCGATATTTCTTTACACTGCTTACTTAAATTTTAAACACAAGCACTTGAACAAATAATCAGTTCTTGCGCAAATTTAAACCTTAAACAAACGCTTAAAATCCACGTTTTCCATCCATTGGACCATCGGCGGTTCCATTGTTGTTACCAAGAACATGAAATAGATTTCAAAACATAACTCCCGAAAATGCCTATCACATACGAACACGAATATTATAACTCAAAATATATAACAGGCAATTATGGCACCGAAGGGAGGGTCCTTATTGAAGCGGAAAACTCGAAGACGCCGTGTGATGAAGACCCCAGGCAAAACATTTCGATTTATTTACGAAAGTACGCCTTGTCGTTCGTATTATAATATTTTTATGCTGTGTAAAACACGATATGATATCGTTTTACGAAATATAATGGTCTATTAAAATCAAATCCTTTTAACATTAACATACTACGTCAGTTAAAAGTCGAATTTTCTTCAAATTTAAATGACACTAGCTTTTGCCTGCGACTTCATCCGCGTTTTCGTCGTTTTTCGTAAAAAAGTAGCGTATGTCCTTCCTCAGGGTTCAGTGGTTTTGATGTGACAGACAGATCATATTTTGGTAGGGAAATATAATATGTCAGTCCACAATACTTGATCTCTATGATTTTTTTTATTGAATAGGTAATAATGTTAACTTTTTTTAATTAGGGATGAGTGAGAGTATTATAAACGTAAGAATAAACAAATATAATCAGAATGCTCCGAACTGCTAAGCTATCAGGAATTACACGTGTTATTGTGGGTCAACCATAAAAGATAGACTTATACTGTTGCGGGATATTTTTTAGAAAATTTTATCTAGAATATTTCTGTCATACATGATTTCAATATAACTTTAACCATTAAGGCTGCATACCTGACGGAAACTTAAAAATTGGAGAAACGTCTCCCGTTTTCCCAAAGTTTCCCTTCACTACTCTGCTCCTATTGATTGTAACGTCATAAAAAGTATACTATAACCTGCCCAGGAGTATGAAGAATAATTGTACCAAGTTTCGTTAAAATCCATCGAGTAATTTTTGTTTCTATAAGGAACATACATACATACAGACAGACAGACAAAAATTTTACTGATTGCTTTTTTGGCATCAGTATGGATCACTAATCACCCCCTGATAGTTATTTTGAAAATATATTTCATGTACAGAATTGACCTGTCTACAGATTTATTATAAGTATAGATAACTGTTAAGGTAAAGCCCAAAAATAATCGTTAAATCGATTCACAATCGATGAAGTTATTATTAAAATATATACAAGAAATAAAATATAGAATAGAAAAGTACCCCTGCCTTACTATAATAGATAAAATGAAACCATGTTCAATACTTGTCGTTAAACAGTGTATAAAAAAAAACAATGGCTAAAATTTTTGTCTCAATTGCTTTACTGGTAGTAAAATCACTAATAATTTATAAGTAAAATGTCACGCGTTACACGTGACGGCTACAATAAGTGTTACACATCTATTAAACTTACTTGAGCGTATGTTTTATACATAATTAAAGTACGTCTAAAACATGTTGAACTCAAAACTGTGGGGGTTGGGGGCGTGGTTTGTCACAAGGAATTTCATAAACACGCGTTTAACGTATGTTTAAATTATTTGTAGTAAAGCAGTTTGAAGTAAGCTAAATTTAAGTATGTGCAATCAAACTGTAATATTATAAAGACACTACAGCCCGCACCGGCTCGTGTAAGATACATATTTAAAATCTCTAATCTTCGGGGTGAAAAAAAAAATATTGACGTCCATGTCCATTTACCAGAAGGTAAATGGACATGGACGTCACTATATTAAATTCCATACAATAAAATGACGGACTTTCATACAACCGTTCATCCGTTTTTTTACCACCTTAGGGGTAAAATTTCAAAAAAAAAATCTCATATCGACTAAATTTCAAGCTCATAGCCTTCCCTCCGGCCGTGGGTGCGTGAGATGGGGGTCTCACGCATCCGTTTTCATACGGCCGAGAGGAGGACCGCAGTTCGGTATGGCCCCGGACTGCCGGTGTACGCACCAGCGAGACCATCTTCGCCCTCCTGAGAAGGGCTCCGCAAGCCACGAGTGGAGCAACGCACAGGAGAGGCCGCGGACGTGCCTGCGAAAGCGATCCCGTAGCCTCTCCGTTTTCCGTGCTTTGGCGGCCATCGCAGGGGGTTTTAGTGAGTACAATCTCACATAACCCGGTCTCCCCCCCAGGAGTCCTGATGAAGATTTACCCTGCGTAAACAAAAAAAAAAAAAAAGCTCATAGCCTTAGTGGCTGAGGCTCTGCTTTGATGAGTCAGTCAGTCAATCAGGAATGTAAGACATATGTATAGATAAATAACTTTTCAGTTGCGAGACTGATCCTATTTCATGTTTGTTCAAATATTGCTCAGCGCTATTTTAACTTTATCCAACAACCGGATATGATACCATATTACGAAATATACTGATTTAGAGAAACTCTGAAATACGATGTTAGAGCTCGAAAACACTTTTCTAATAATGTACTTGCTTGTACACACTTAACAGGCTCGCGCCGTCCATACGTGCAAAGTCGTGCAACGCACGACGGCGCCGAGTCAAAAGGGCGCCGGGCCTATTACAAATAATATTTACATTGGGTTTCGTATTAAAACTTCGTGGAAGACTTATTGATTGGACTAAACCATTTTCTACTTATAGGTATAGCCATACAAAAAAGGCGCATATAAGACAGTTGCACGACGGCGCCGATTAGGCTTGGCGCAGGCCTGAGACTTAAGTATCTATCATTAAGAAAAAAAAACATTATATATCCTATTTATTTGTTAAGGTTATAGGCTATATAATATCACATTACAACTGAAGCAAAAAAACCAGATAAAACCGCGAGTGACACTTGATTTTAAATAAAGCTTTGATTATCATCTACAAGTGTAATTGTAGTTTTAAAGAGGATATCGTACAATAATCGCTTTTGTTTCGCTTATTCACAGCTGTGTTCAATCTTTTAAGTTAATACATTACAATCAGTCACGTGACCACATTTAGTCGCACGCACTTGTCAACTGCGGAAAATCCGTAACCACCGAGTTCCGCTTTGTGTTAACTCTCTACCACTCGTTCAACTATTTAGTACAGTTATTTATACATCATCAATTTTGCAAAGTATATAATCAACCGACTAACAACCATTTAGTCGATAATTCTGCTGTATGATTTTTTATTTTTTGTTTTTGTAGTTTTAAAGAATTCAGAAGTAAATAATAATAAAACATTACATTCACAGTTTTTATGTTCCAACTCTTGTACCAATATTTCGTCATGTTCTCTGTCAACATCAACAGCCAGTTGCTAGGCAACTCTTTTAATCACGTGTATATCAATTCTATCAACAGTAGGTATGCATATTTTTGCTAATATTGGGATGTAATGAAGATATCAAGGAAGTTGTTCCTTCCTCTTAGCTGACCTGCCCGTTAAAGATAGTTCAGTTTTCACCAGACTTTTTTATGGTTGGTAAGCATAATTAAACCTGATAAGCAAAGATGATATCTAGACTGGTTAGCTTGTCTAGGAAATGGCTATCCACTCTTCCTTTGAAGGCACTAAAATTATAAATGGCAGGGGATACTGATGATGGAAAAGCGTTCCGTACAAGCGGTTCTCATCAGAAGCGTGGATGTGACAAGATTCGTTCGCGTTAGTAGAATATCGACCACATAAGGACGCTAAAGCTGACGGCGTCCCTCAGTTACATAGGTCACACATTCTTTATTTTTTAAAGTACACATTAGTTTAAACACTTGTAGCTGGCAGTAAAATCTGAATACATGACAAACCAGGTTACTTCAACACGCGATCGCCTGACACTGTAGTATTATGAACAACAATGTTGATTAATCACTATATATTAAACTTTACTTCCCTTAACCTATAAAGTAGGCTTTCCATTTAATACACACGTAATTGGCTCTCTCAGATTATAGCCGGCCCTTACTGGTCGGTAAATCCGTATCAACACACCGGGTTTCAGCTGACAATCTGACCCCGTTTTCAGACTTACACCCAATGTGCACACTTTGCATGTGTTTTTATAATCTACGTGCATCGTTACAAAGATCACCACATTTATAATCAAACAAAAAATCACAGCACGTTATCGCATCGTAATACTGTTGATATGATTTTACATTTACAATCAAACAAATAATTACGACGCTACGTCGCGTCGTAGATTTTCACAATAGGATGTCGGAACTTACCACTGTGATTCTGATTTAGCCGTGAGTCTTGATAAACTATATCTATATCTATGCACGTGCTTATAAATCTAATCGTTTAATGCATTTTTTTAAATTAAAATGAACTGCCTGCAAAAACGAAATTAAAGAATGAATATTATCAGAACATTTTGAAGTCGGTGCCAAGTAAAACATTTGAAGTCGGTGTCAATTAAAACCTTATAAAAAATTCACGACGAATTGAGAACCTCCTCCTTTTTGGAAGTCGATTAAAAATTGTAATTTAAACTTGAATATCTTAGACTTCACGTAGGCTTTTTTGTGAGGGATAATAAAGGAGTTCTAGCGATACCACAGACGAAATTAGTAGAGGCAGTGGTAATCTACAGAAAAATACCACAACTCGTGGAAATATATTAAATTGAGAATTTATTTTAGTCCGAGTAACATAAGTAAATATAAAAATCTGTCCTCTAAATTATTGATTACAACATTATATCTTGAATACAAACATTAATTTTGTAAACGTAACATTTTTATAAAGTGTTAAGTTTTTAGTTATCAGATTTCAAAATCTATTCTTGAATATGTAACTTTATATTATTTAGGAACATTTGACTAGAATTTGTAAATGAAAACATGACTGATGTTATAATTAAGGGCTCTATTTGGTACTTAAATGCTAGAAGCAATTATATTGATAACTATACATAATATTTCATTAGAGAATGAATTTGGCACCCAAAATGACTCCCACATTTGGAAACCCTTCAGAATAGTCGTTGCCTATCAACTAGAGTGGATAACATAACTATAGTTGGATACTGATAAGCAATACTGTGTCAAGCCACACGGACTTCATTTTGAGAAAATGGCGTCTAAAGATGTTAAACCTATTCTTAATAAAGCTATTTGAAGAATTATAATATAAATCCATCTTTTCTTTTCTATTTCGAGTAAAAGTTTATTTAATTAAAAGCAGATTAGTTAGTATGGAGTTTTATCTAATAATAAGTTTTTGAAACATATTACATTATTGCATAATGCAAAATGTAGTACAAATATTGTAAGCATTAGATTAAGAAACTTTTTTTCGTACTTATTTGGTTCAGATAACTTGATTTTTTAAATAATATTAATAACGTAACGAATTATTAGAATAATTTATTTTTTAAATTTTCTAAATTAGTTTGTTGTGGGTTGAAACATTATTGCTTATCAGCATCTCGTTACAAAATATGATTGGCTAATAGTGTGTGACACTTCGTAATAGCCAGTATGTTTCACAATTAGCCTGCAGTGTAGTTTTGAAACAGTAATTTCAGAACTTTTGTCAATTATTCAAAATGTTATCATGATTTATTACCAGATATAAATTATTCCGGGTAACTTCGAGTCCACGACGAACTGAGTATAACTATGTAACAGTCAAACCGCTTTTATTTTGACTTGTAAAGTTATAAATATTAATAATATTTAATGTTTAGATTATCTAAGTCGATAACTATATGTGCTGAAAATAGTTAGGCGTGAATATCGACATCACATAGATTTTACCGCTTACAACAAATTTGATTGATAGATTTTTAAATGTCCTACGATTACTATTTTTAGCATGCTTGTTACCAAAGATAAGAAAAATAATTTCACTTAGGCCTAACAAAAGTATTTTGCATATTATTCTTGTCAGTTTGATTTGTATTACATACAGACCGAATTAATTAACTTTTATTAATTATGCTTTAATTAAAATTGAATCAGTCAGTTATTTTATTACGATTCGCATTCACTTAATTAAATTAAATTTCGCGGAGATTGCTCGTTAGGGTAGAAGCATTCCTAATGTTATATTCGCTTTTATTCGACTGTGAAACCAAATAGGATAATGCCTAATTTGGACTAAGTTTATAAAATTGTAAGCTTACTCGTAATTATGTTTAAATGAAAATTAATATTAGTCAAGAAACATATGTATTTATAAGCTATTACAGTTGCGCGCGTTCTGCGAACGCCCAGAATATTAAATTGTCTGTGGTTAAATGACGTCATCAGAAATGAAATATGGCTGACAGACGATTGAAACTCAGCAATACGATTCGTTATGATTTTCAGACTACTAAAAAATGCGTGTAGTTGCGCTTTAAAAATATTATCCGGCGAAAAAATTACTTCAGTTAAAAAAATAGGGTTGGCGATAACTTAGTTCGAATACTAAAAATAATTTTCATTCTGTTTTTTTTGACTATACACTCATATTATTAAATTAAATCTATGTCATCTATCCATAAATCTCTTTCAATTTTAAAGGACTGTATCTTTGAATTACTTATAGGTATCTTTACCAATAAACAAAACCAGGCAAGCGTAAGTTGGGTAATCAACGTAATCCTCCATTGGAGATCTGATTAGAATTTTACATACATATATTTTTTATTGTTTTAAAATCAAAAACATAGTAGTAGAGCTTCGTTATAGCCAATTGAATACCTTTCGTACAAAACTTGGTTAGACCAGGATAGAACCACACTCTTACAGAAAATCTCCGATAAATGATTAAATAGCTTTTGTACTAAAAGTGAAAAAGCCAGATGCTTAACTCCCCATAATTTTCCTTAAGCCTTTTTTTTAGTTGGAAACGCATTTGTGACTCTTTTAGTGCTGCAAATATTCATGTCATCATAATATATCAGGAAACCACCTGTTAATTTACTTAGCCGATTTTTTCATAAAAAAGACATCGATTATTTTAAAGTAATACTCTGCTTCTGTTTCAAGTTTTCTTAATAATGTATTCAATAATCACAGTTTACTGAGCATCTCCGCCTAGGAAAAGGATCTCAACGGATATTAATATTCAATGCGGTTCTATTGCTCCATAGATTATTGTCTTTGATATTAAATGTTTCTCTTTGTTCGTCCACTATTTACTTCCACTTCTTTCTTTGATGAAAAGGTGAACTTGTTTATTTAAAACCGGATCATCTTTTACATTGACTTTAGAAGAGCTAGACAAATTTAAGATATGACAGACATTATATTTATATTTTATTCTTTTAATAATACGGTTTTTTTTCTTTACTTCTTTCTTTCTTTCTTACATTACGTTTACGGGGTCGACGATTTCATCAGTACGAAACTTTGATATAATCCTGTTTTTATTAAACGTTTTGACTTATTACCTAAGTAATTAAAAATAGTTATGTATAATTCAATATAATTTAAAATATATTTATATAATTTTATGGTAGAATTTCATTAAGGAATATATTTATTTATAGTAAAATTGCTTTTCTTTAAGAAAACTTCTGTACTCTTTCCTCCCACTTTACTTGCAAATACTTGTTTTATTACGATTAATTATTCCCTGAAACTTTAAAAACTTCTTAAGTTAAATTTATACGTTTTGTTACGTAACTTGTATTTATTTTAAGAACTTCTAAGATGCTTCTTTGAATAAAAACGTAATACTTATTCAACTAGTTACACTTTTTGCTTTGAAAAATCACTAAGCATTCCATAATGGAAAGAAAAGTGATGAACTTCTAAGAACTACCGCTTTTCTATTAACACTCGGAACGAAAAAATATTCTTTGATAGTTGAACCGGGATCTTTTTTGCATAAACCTTTTTATTATACCTACAGCGTAATTTATAAAATTACAATAATATTTTAGTCATACTAGGGCTGTATTCATAACTTATTCTACGTTTGTAATTAAGATTTTTGTCCTTTTACATGCCATAGGCTTATGTAATCATAATTCATTCAAAAAAGAAAATATGTAATTACGTATAAAGTAAATGCGAGTGTACACTGAGTTTTAATCTCTTGTGGAGTATTTAAATCATTAATTAAAATTGTCATCATGGTTATAACAATAATTAATAACAGGTATGTAGCTTGAAAGCAACGTATATAGTGGTCTTTCTTCTTAATTTTGTATTAAAATAAAACTTAGAGATTACGTGCGTAGTAGAATGAAAGAAATAGCAAATAGCAAAAACAAAAAAAAAATTATAAAAACATTTATATTACTCTTTCACTGTTCAGAATGTAAAGATTTTCAGTTTCAAATATAACAATTTTCAGTATAATTATACGTTTCTTGTTACCTGTTAAAACGCCCCAGTTTTCAATACAAAGAGAAATACTGCAAAATGTGGTTAAACTGTTATTTCCTGGCCACAACGCAGTATTTAATCCTGCGGTATTAAAGGTTAAAGTTCGCTTAAAACTCTATTATATTCCATATTTCGAGCAAAATCCCAAGAAATAAATACTATTTTACCGTGGACGACAATAAATGAGAAATATTGCTTAGAAATGATTATGGTATTAAATCACCATTATGTGGTGTTCTTTTCTTTAACATAGAAGAAACTTTAGAATATTTTGGCGGTATACATTTTATTTATTGAAGAGATGACTTAAAAATACTATACAAAATGTACGAGATAAATCGTAAACAAGATTTAAGCACTCGAAAGGTTGAAGACCGCTTGCTCCGATTTGAACTCTCAAACTTTGAGATCTACTGGATTTCCTCCATCCATTGAATTGATTTAGATATATAGCTCGATTTTAGAACGCTTCGTTTCTAGAGAAAAGGAATCGTGAAGTGTCACGCACATTGGCGTGTTATCGACTGTACATCAAACTCGCTTCACAAACGAAGTCGCGTACAAAACTATTGAATATATTGTCCATGCTATTATCATATCAAGTAACTACATCTGTCTTAATACAAAGATACGAAGTATGTAGATAACATTAACTCTGAGAAAGGACGACTATTTTTTTTTAACCCCGAGCTAATAAGAGAGAAGTTTGACGTATGTATCTGTGTGTCTACGTGTCTGTGTATCTATCATCAATTTTAATGTGGTTTTTGTTTTCTTTGAAAGGTGGTGTAATCAAGATAGTTCTTATCTATAATTTATAAAGATCTATTCAGACATTTGAGAGTTATCAGGTCGTTTGTTGAAAGGATCTGAGCCACTTCTCTATCTCAATAAGTCGAGTATGAATCCACGCTACTTTTTTAATAACGATATACGATTGTAGTACGAATTCAGTGTCAAAAGTCAAAACTTCATAATATTAATAAGAGCTAGGAGCTCATGTATGTTATCGTAACGAAATTGGTATTTCAAAAAGGCTTTGTTTATTTAAAATCATTTTGAATGAATACAGGCATCACTCAACGGGCAAATGTCATAATTTCATAATATAAATTGCTAAGATATTTCTGTGCGAAATATAAAGAGATATTTAAATTTATATTTGGAGTAATCTAAGTACGGACCTAATGCATTTTTCTTATTTCCAACGATGAATAATGGAGTGCGCTCAAGACGAAGTGTTATTCATGCAAGTATGAAATATTTGCGAAAAATATAACTGTTAAAATGGTCTCGCATTTCTTAGCTTAATATATTTGATATTTTAAATTATTATTATCAGTGTAAATCTAAATTTTTACCGACTTAACCAAGGATGTTTTAAGTTATTCAAGAATGTATACTCGAAGACGGCTTGAGCGCTTTTATTATTTTTTTTATTTCAAAAGGTTTACTTTTCCATACAAACGCTTTCATACATTTTTCTTCAAAATCAGTTCAATACTTTGATTTTGCAATGACAATAATTGAAATGCGAAAGACTACACTGTACAATGTATACATATCTTAACAACTTTACGTATTCAATTAATACTTAATTTTAGCAGAACCTTAAATAGTGTAATAAAAATATAACAACATGAATCATAAAATCAAAACATAATTTTTTGAGTAATCGAAATAAAATGCGAATAAGATTATTTCTATTGATCGATTTCATTATAATATATTAAGATTTTTACAGAATACTCCCTCGCGATGGGCTGCAGTAAGCGCGGAAGAGTCTTCGCACTTCCGGGGTTCAAGGGGAATGAAAAATTGTTTACCTATTCATTTGTCTCTTTGAAATGCGCTTTTAACCTGAATCACGCCGGCTTAACGAAGAAAACCTTATCCTTAATAATATTATAAACGCGAGAGTTTGTATAAAATGCTTGTTACTTAGATTTTCGCGATTATGAGTAATTCATTGAAATAAAACTATTTTAAACGGATTTAAATCACGTAGACTGACCACGATCGCTGTAAAATGCTCAAAACGTCGGGATGATAAGAATAGTTAATATACGCGATATAAATCCGATTTAAATAATTTTAAATTACTGAACAGATTTTGATAAAACTTTATAGGAATATAGGATATATACATCATAATAACACAAGAAACGGAGCGGAAGCTTAATTAATACAAAGAAAAATAATATCTTAGTTTTGACAAAACAGTCGTTAACACAGAACTTCTTTCACACGAGCTATGAATATGGAAATAGCATTTTGAATATCCTTTATAAATCCTTTAATTTCCAGGAAAAGGCGCATAGTTATCCCTCACGACCCGTGGGATACGTGCAAAGACAGACAAATATAGAAGGTATACAGATATTATCAACTTAACAGCTATCCATAATATTAAACGCGTTTATTTTTTTTTATGTTATAGATAAAATAAAACGAACTATTTCTCTTTGACGACACTTGCTTTATTTAATAAACGCTAAGAAGGTACAATAGTAGACTCAACATATTTTTCTTTTCGTATTTTATTCTATCCCTACACGGAATAGACATTATAGACAAGGCCTAAAGCCATACAGCCTAGTCAGGTCAATACATTTTGTATCGCTAGTTTCAGGCAGTGCAGGACCGAGTTGAACTAACATTCAAGAGTCCTATATTCAGCAATGGACATTTGCCAAAGAAAGGTAGGAATTTAATATACGTAATTTCGTTTATTTGAATGACGTACTAGCACCTGTTCTTTTATAAAACTACTGAATCGATTTTGATGTTAATTCTATGTAAGTTATTTGAATGTATTGCTTCAAATAAAAAAAAACGATATCGGTAAATAGACGAAAGTTTCCTTTTTTGAAGTCGGTTAAAAAAGAATCTACACTACAACGAAATTCGTTTTAAAAACACAAACGTAAAACAAATCGAGTTTCGAAAACATTGCTCCTTGTGTCAGATTTACAGCCCCCACTATTGGATTCAATTTATTCAATTCCGTCACCGCAAAGCGAACGAAAAGTGTTTTCAACTTTATAGCTCTGTTTCTTGCGGGATGACTGGAACCGTCCATTTGTCAACATCCCTGGAATAAGATCTGAAATTCACTTTTGAAATAGCTTTTGTTATTTATAATATCCGCTTCCATAAAATATATTATCGCTGATGCGCCAAGTGAAATTAATTTAACTAGTGGTCGACTAGCAGTCGGAATTCGACCGTAGTTCATTAAATTTTCAACCGATTTCAATATTGACCACGGATAATCTTTTCTCAATTTGACCACAGACTGTAAGAATAAACAAGAGAGCATATGCATGTGTGTATTAAATATATTAGTGTTAGTGTGTTTTTATTTATTTATTTATTATTTAATGTATTTTTTGAATAATAAAAAAAAAATATAATAACATTCCTCTCTCCTTCTCTATATACACTATAAGTGTGCGAAACTTCATACTCTTACGTCCGCGGAATTTTCGTAAAATTTTTGCTACTCATGTTAATGTATACATTACTTTTCATAATTATTATGTATGTATATAAAGTCTATCTAAATAAAAATCAATTGCCGAAAATATTTAAGCACATCGTTTCAGAATGACTGCGGCTTTGTAGTTTAGGATTATTTGTTGTGTTCTAAATTTTAGGACACGGTTTGTATAAAACAGAAAATTTTAAATATCGAATTGTAATTATTTGATTGCCATTTTATTTTATCACATAGTGGTAATGTGGAGGACCGCCCGTGCGAAGCCAAGACGGGCAACTAATTAATTATAATAATAATTCAAGTTTGCATATATCATATTAATTAAAAGAAAAAGAAATTAGTGTAAATAATGTATATAATATAGGTTATTGTAAATACCATTATAGTCTTTAACTAAAATTGCTATCGATTTCAATGAAAGAACATTTATAAAACTTTTTACTATAATGTAGATTGTAGACCATAGAATTCTAGTGTATTATAATAATTAATTGAATAAAAAAATTTTACATGAAAAAATCTTGTCTGAAAAACTGTAGCCGGCGGTCATCTCATCTCAAAGAGAAACATTGAAAAAGCTTTTATAATTTTTCAGGATTTTGTTGCCCTGAGGTTTTAACGTTTTCAACGTAAATGTTAAAAAATATAAACACTTAGTCCTGAGACTCACGCTTCTTTCACATCTACTGTGTAAGTAAATATGGGTCTTGATAATTTTAAGTTATATAAAAAATCATATTTTGTTATACACTCGATACATTGACATCATATAAAATAGATATGACATAAGTTTATGGATATTGGCACCCAGAATCTATAGTTATAAAATAATATTGATACGATATAACCAAGATATATACATCGAACACTAATGAAAATATAACTATACCAATAAATACCTTGTGATAAATAAATGGATGCTGATAACACTGGTCAACAAAATTTTGTAACAAGAAATTTGCTGGATAATTTTAAATTACCTACCTACCCTCATTTTATAACCATATTTATTTTGATTTTATCAGATCTAGTTTTCGTGTTACAGCTACTACACACAAAATAAAATTTTAACCGCTTTTGTTTTAATTTCGCAATTAGAGAATTTGTTTCTTTGGAAAATGTAGTATATTGTTCTGTTTTTTGGGTTGAGTGTTTCTTAAATAATGTTAAGAAAGTGTAAAAATGTTCCCGACAAGTTTTGTTACATTTGTGGTTACATTACTTTCAAAATTCAGCGAAGGAATTTGACACCATTAGTAACTAAGTTATATAAACAGTATTTTGGTTTTGCCATTGGACAAAAAAGAAAAGAAAGAAAGAGTCTTATGAAACTATTACATTTATCTTGGAAAAAATTCAGTATAACGAACACAGCTGGAAAATTTGTGGAGATTTGAAGGTGATTGCCCTTATTTTAGGATTACAACTTGGGTCTACAAAATACTGTTGTTTTATTTGTGAGTGGGATAGCAGAGACCGAAAAAATCATTATGTTAACTGGCCCAGTAGGCAATCTCTTACTCCAGGACAAAAAAATATTAAAAACCCTCCATTGGTGCAGCCTGAGAAAGTATTTTTACCATCTTTACACATAAAGTAACTTCCAATTTTCTAGGAAATTGCCGATCAAGTGACTATAAATGTATTATAGCGGAGCTTTTATCTACGTATAAGGCTTTGGGCTGTAATATGTCACTGAAAATACATCTACATTCACATCTAGACTTTTTTCCTGAAAATGTGGGCGCCGACAGCGATGAACACGGTGAAAGATTCCATCAAGACATTTCGACCATAGAAAAACGATATCAGGGCAAGTGGAGCCCACGTATATTAGCGGATTGCTGTTGGACATTAAAACGCGACATTCCTGATGCAAAATACAGATGAAAATCATAAAAGTAAATTCATATCAATGTAGCAATAAATCGAAATAACTTCTTTTTGTTGATAAAAATTCAAAATTTCTAAAATGTTATAAAATGGTGTTACAAAAAAACTATTCGTATTTGAAGCATTTTAATTTTATTTTAAGTATCCTTATCATTCTCCTAAACATAACTAGACAAAAGATCTCATGTTACATGTAAAAGTTGTTTTTTTGTTGACTAGTGTAAGCAATAATGTGTCAACCCACAAAAAGTAAAGTTCAGAGATATTGATGTATTTAGATACTGCATCACCTACTTAACATTATTCAATAAATAATAAAATCATATAAACTAAATAAGTAGGAAAAAAGTTTCTTAATTAATGGTTTCGAATTTCAAGGTCGTTCTTTATTTTGAAATTTATACAATTATCTCATATATTTAAAAGACTATTTGTTAGATAATATATGGAAAATATCAACGTGCTTTTAATACATTATACCTTTTATCAAAAAATGAAAGAAAATATGGACAATTGCTTATTAAAACAAATTGATTAAGAATAGGTTGACATCTTTAGACGCCATTTTCTCAAAATGAAGTTCGTGTGGCTTGACACAGTATTGCTTATCAGCGTCCAAATAAGATCGCTGTCATATAAAAACAACGAGGGTTTGGCATGTAAGTATTATTTACATCCATAAATATTATATGTCGAATTTGATTCATATAATAATTATAACATATTTTCGACACTTGTTATTATATTTATTATTTGTGTGAACGCGATAATCTTAATTTCATATCTATCATCCTACCTATATCGAAAAATCATTCATGCATCGAAGTTAGGATCTCAAATTTAACTCGAGTAAAACCGTAAGTTAGGAATACTAGGTTGAAACTATAAATAATTTAAATTAAAAGTTAAGATTCTATTGTCAATAAAACTTTATTCATCTATAATCTATTCCCAATTTGACCATAGACTCAATCTCTCTCTCTCTCAAGAGCATGTGCATGTGTTCGTGTCAAATACGTAGTAGTGTGTATAATGTTTGTATTATTGATTTAATGTATATTATGCATCATCTTAAAAAATATACTAATAATATTGGCTCCTCTATGTTTGCAAAATTTCATACGTCCACGCATTTTTCATAAAAGGGGTACTAATACATGGATGTTGATAAGCAATAATGTGTCAACCTACAAAGAGTGAAATTCTGAGAATAAAATGAAATATTTAACATTATTCAATAAAAGTAAAGTCATATAAACTAAATAAGTACGGAGAAAAGATTCTTAATTAATTGTTTCGAATTTCATGGTCGTTCCATATTTTGTAATTTGTATAATAATTTCATATATTTAAAAAAAAAAAAACTTTTTATTAGATAATATATTAAATATCGACCTGCTTTTAATCTATACTTCCTTTTATCAAAAAAGAAAAGAAAATATGGATAAATACTTATTGAAACACATTTATTAAGAATAGGTTTGGCATCTTTAGACGCCATTTTCTCGAAATGAAGTTCGTGTGTACACAGTATTGCTAATCAGCGTCCAATCATATGATATCTATATTAATATAATAAAGAGTTCAAATTTATTTTGTAAGCTTATGAAGGGTATTCTTCGAAACTCTCATGCAATTTGAAAAATCAGAATCCATTATATCTTATCAGCGTCCATATAGATTAATATACATTTTATATGTAGTACATAAACACTGTACAATGTATCTGTACTGTCTGTTAGAGATGCTAGGTAGTGAAAAAGCGAGTTCCGAAATATTATGCAGCATACTGGTCAATGCTAATGGCATATTGACAGAGACGTCTGGTGCCAAAGTGAAAACACCACTCCATCATCAATTCAAGGCATCGTTAGCCAATACGCTAACGTTTTTCAACCGACTTCCAAATAGAAGGAGACTTTCAATCATTACTTTTCTATGTATGGTCACCAATTACTTGAGAACGGCTTGATCGATTTTTGTTTAAAAGGGTACACTCTCCGATTTGTCACATAAAATATTCATCAAAATCTTTATTTTTAACCGAAAAAAGTTTGTAATTCAAGTAAACGAAATTACGATTTTTTGTTGCTTTAAAGTCAGTTCCCTTTTTTAAAACGGTCATGCTTCAGAATAGCAATGTAGTTTTAATTTTCATTAAAATACACTCGGAAGTCCCTTTTGTTATTTCGGTATTCCCTATAGTTTTTAGCTATTCACACTCTTAAAATATTCGCGCAGTATGTTTCAAAAGATATTCCTTACAATCTATACTATCAATGGTTTTAAAAACTACTTTCATACAATCTACATTAAAACCACTTTACTGCCTAATCTTCTGTAATGAACACGGCTAATACATTTTCACGGGACATAATCTGTTTATGCCGAAACTATCAGAAGTAAGCATTCTGTCTCCGGGCGCTCGTCCGGGAAATGGCAATAATTTCCCGAATAGAGTTTTCACGAGCTAACTCCTCGACGGAAATTGTAGCAAAATGCATCACCCGGCGAAGCGACTCGAACCGAAGAACCTACATTTACAATTTCAATTTCCTGATTTGTTTGAGAAAGTATAAATAAAATTGAAAACATCTAGTCTTGTCTATTTCACTACCGGTGTCTGATGTATAAAGGCGAAGCTGATCGTTAACAAAGTCTTATATAACATCAAAAAAGTCTTTTGATAAAATAAATTAAAATCCGTTGTAACGTAAATTATTATTTATAGGTTGAATTCAATTTTCTTTTCTTTTTAAAGTTTAGTAAATATTGTATCATATTAATATATTACTTAGAAATTAACTAACATTAATTGTTCTGAACTGCAACAGCATAACACCATCTGTAAACAAATACTCGTAGAGTCAAGTGCTTACATATCATCAGAATAATGCAGGGGAGATTTAACAAGCATACCTACATATTATGAATAAATCAAAGAATGATAGCAAACAGAAGAAAAACTCACAAGGGCTATTTTATAGATTTTACGAGTGCATAAAGAAACATAATAAGCAAGAGCATTCAATAATTATTTAATTAATTTTTTTCTTAATTTGTTGAAATAAACTTCAATACAGCCAAATAATTATAAATAGTATAATTATAAAAAGTTGTTATTTAAACGTGGTAATCTCAGAAACTGAACAATCCCGAAAAATATTTATGTATCTTTTATTTTATATATGTATTTTTTATTATCATAATATAACGCTATTTAGTAGTACAGCTATAACCAAAAACGCCACGGTATGCTCAAACTTAAGCAGAAAAGGCCGCGAGACACATAAGAGTAAGGGGCAAAACACGTTACGTTTCAATACCGCACCGTGGCTCGTTCCGACGCCGTGAAACGTTCCGACGCTCGATCGTTAAAATTTACGGCTTTTCTCGCAAGAGTCTATTGACTAGCGACTCGCGTTTTATATGCACATCTTACTATCTGAACTAGATACTCGTCTCCATACAATTTTGACGTTAAACGCGTAGTCGACGAATGCGGGAGGAGAGGCACAAGCTATCCCGCGGCTTCTCTATTTCTCGTGCTGAGTAAATCCATCGCAGGGATTATAGGTGGTGTAAAATATCCACATAACCCATTTCCCACCCAATCGGGTATCTTTTCGAACATTTCCCCTACGTGAATAGAAAAGAAGTTGATAGGTTGCAACGTGTGTGCATCAAACAAAAAAATTACGAGCGTCGTATATTTGTACGACGCGACGTTGAGACTTCTTGTGTCGTCGGAAGGAACATGGCGCAACTTTGCAACGTAATTGGATGCTGATAAGCAATAATGTGTCAACCCACACGGAATTCATTTTGAGAAAATGACGTCTACAAATGTCGGAACCTATTCTTAAATCGTAATTATATGTTTTGGCAGTAAGATAAGGTCCACTCTTAACTCGCTACCGATATGTAAATCGCAAATGTCATAAAAAATAATTATCGTTATAGCCAGAACCATGTCACACGTGTCGAATTATGTCAAAAATGTGACGAAGCGTATGACAATAGCCGCCTATTCTATGCAAATGAATGAATTAATCGACTTTTCACGCCCCGTGGGCGGACGTATTCTCATTAATTTGTAGCTCAAATAGCTATGCTCCAGTGGAACTTGGTCGATCGTTCCTCTGCTTCAGAATACATTTGAATATTATATCTTAATAACACGCACGTTTCAGTCATGTTTTCCTTTATTTAAATCGAGTTTTACGTGTATTCCATGTACATATGTGAGCGAATGGATTACTATTAAGCAATAATAAAAAGAGCGATGGGAACACAGCACATGTAATTCTGGGAACTTGAACTAATGACGTACTATCCTAGTTCAAGTTAATATTGCAGAGACGATAAATATATTAATAATGTCTTCGAAAAGCTCAGGTTGATTTTAAATACAATTTCAAAAAATACTTGCGTTAATGTAAATTTTCTTAGGACGGAACGGACCGTTATAAATTTATTTTTCTGTCTTTTTATGTATTTTTCTGTCCGACATGATACAAACGCAACTGAGTGTAATTAAATTGTACTATACTTACATTCTTCTCACAAGTGGAAAACAAGATGTTTACAAATTTTTATCGCAATTAGATGAACGATATGGTATCGTATAGCAGACTTTTTTTAAATAACCGACTTCAAATGCAAAATCCGATATTTCGTTTATTTGGATACACTTATTCCGGATCAAATCGGTCCAGCCGTTTTCGGGTAATCAAAGTCCCTGTATACCTAGTCTTTTTGGAAGTCAGTTAAAAACTAAGCGTAGTAATAGTGACAAGAAGACATACTTAAGCAAAATCTTCAAGAACTGAAATTGTGTTTACAATTCATTTCGTAGTCAGCGGTGAAAGAAAATGTCAAGAGCAGCTTATTCCGAATGAAATTTTAAGACGCGTATTTACGAGCTCGCGGAGCAACGTAGCTGGTAAAGTTTCTAATCTTTCTTCGTAATTATGAGGCATGAGGCAGATGGTCACGCCTCTAAATGACATGGAACTAATATTTATTTACTTATTCTTTCTAATTCTTCTTTTTTGAACCTATATACAGATATGTAACTAGATACATCTTGCGGTTTCTCGCGTTTATGGTTACTGCTATTCTTCTATGAGCCGTAGCGTGATTAATATAGCCTTCCTCAAAAAATAAATTATCTAACGCAAAAAGATTTTTTCAATTCGAACCAGTAGTTCCAGGGATTACCGCGTTCAAACAAACAAATTCAGCTTTATAATAATAGTATAAATAAACCACTACAAAGTTCGTGTGTACATTTAATAAATTCATAAAAAGTAATAAAACACAAAAAAGTAGATTTAATCATTTTTGTCTGTCTGCATGTAGATAATTTAAAATGTTAAACGCCTGTTCAAATATGTATAGCAATATATGACTTTTTTTTTGTTTACGCAGGGTAAATCTTCATAGATACCCGACTCCTGGGGGGGGAGACTGGGTTATGTGAGATTGTACTCACTAAAACCCCCTGCGATGGCCGCCACAGCACGGAGATGCTACGGGATCGCTTTCGCAGGCACGTCCGCGGCCTCTCCCGTGAGCAATATATGACTTAGAGTGACATTTCACGGTCGAAGTAGCGTGCACCAGTTAGTTTTCAATAAACTCAAATCCGGTTACATAAAAATTAAAGTTTCAATTGATTTAACATTAATAAAATCATCACTAATTTATTCCACAATTTCTATATAATTATGATAAAAGTCCGAAAGGTGCGGTAAATTCGTTGCATTTATAAAAGAAATAAGGAATGAAGGGGGCAATGAAGTAATGGGAGGGATGAGGGACAGGCTAGGCTTTCGGATCTTTCACTCACCGTACGAAATGCAAGTACTTCACGTAAATATTCTGTAAGAGTGTAATGCTACCCCGCTTGAGCCATACACGAGCTGAAGTCAATAGCCGAACTCTAGGTTTACCCTACACCGATTAATTTTTAATAAGATATAATAAGTTAAATGGAGCTTGTAAGAACTTTTATATCTTCAAACTACATATACGCTATAAGACCGCAAAACCTTAAAAATTAATCTCTCTAAGAATCCGAGCTACCAAGCAAATCTAATAAAGTCATAAGCATTTACCCTTTCTAATGCTAAGCGAAGAATTCTTAAAGCGGATTAAGTTAATGCAATTATTTGAAAACTTATATTTTAGCTTAAACCGACTTGAAATTTTAATCAGTTGAAGATCTCAAACATCATAAATCATACCTAAATATGTAAAGAAACCAGACAAGCAAATCAATTCTTTATAAAGTGGTATTATTAACCAAGGGAACAAAACAGGACATTTTCGCTCGGGGGTACAAGTGACAACCAGCCAGGCAAAGATGTCCTGTTTGGTTTCCGAGGTTAATATTTGACAGACTGTAGCGCTAACAGTCGCGGGTTAGATCCCCGCTCACGACAAATGTCTGTATTGGCCATACGGATGTTTGTCGCGGTCTGAGTGTTTGTGTTAGTGTTGTGTATGTTTCCGGACCTCCGACACAAGGTCCCAAGATCTTAATGGGCGCCGATGAGTGTGATGCGTTTATTTTTTTTTATATTATTTTATATACATATTTTTACCACACCTGTGTCGAAAGTTTGCAATATTAATACTTTTTTATGACGCACATATATAGCATATTGAATAAAAATTTTGAATAAGGTATTCTATTTAGGTGATGTAATTTTGATAGAATTTGGTGTTGAAACACATCATTTATTGATTTAAATGACTCAAATGGTAAGTAATACTAAACAAATATTTAAATAGCTAAATATATAAATAATTATAGTATACCTTTGTAATCAGATTCGGACATACGAATGTGAAACTAGAGTTACAATAAACATTTAACACACGGCACGACACTATTCACATGGTAAAAATTATTCATATATTTTATTATTCGCATTCCACTTGACTGCATTTTAAAAAAATTGCGGTTGGATTATATTTTGAAACATATTCTATGAAAATTTGCCCACTTAATAATTCACCTAATTCGTTCGTAGTTAAACTACGACTATTAATTTAATTCACATAATTGACTCACAGTTCAAATTCAGTTTTAAAAATGATTTTGGAAATATATGAAAAATGAAGGTAGTTTTAAATATGTCTTAACAATAAGGTAATAATAACATATTTTTCTCCCGCATATTACTTTTTTTACCACCTATAATTCTTTTCTCACAATTACTTCTCGGGGAAATATGTTGTTTTTTTTTCCCGCAAAATGGGGCACACAATCGAACTTTTGATAAAGTGGTAAAAACATTTTGTTTTTTCGGGTAAGAATTGTAAACCCGGACAAAAATGTCCTGTTTTATTTCCTTGGTTAATAATATACTATTAACTAGCTACTCGGCCACGCTTTTCTCTGGTATAATCTTTAATCTAATTACAAATGCATCATTTTTCAAAATTTCACCACACTTGCGCCAGAAATTGTACCTATTATGCATATTGCAAATATCTTTTTCAGGGGTGTACACAATAAATTAACATAGTTTAATCACAATCAGATTAAAAATATGGTACCGTATATAGCACGAACAAACAAACAAAATAAGGACTTTTATATAATAAAGTAATCGCCCGCAAATGTCCCTCTACTGGGAAAGGCCTCCTCTTTTATTAAGGAGATTAGTTAGGAGCTTAAACCACCACGCTGCTTCACTGCGGACTGGCGGATATTAATTTCTCCTGGGTAATGCTGGTTTTCCTCACGTGGTTTTCCTTCATGGGCGAGCCAGAGATGAATTTCAACACAAATTTAACACTTGAAAATTTTAATGGTGCTAGCCGGGATTTTAACCCGCGATCATCGGCTGAGGTAGTGGAGTTCTTAACACGAGGCTATCACGGCTTTTTATATATTATATATTAATATGACTTTAATCGAAAAATAAATATACATCTGAATAAAATATCGTGTGAAAATTGTTAATGTAACTTCAAGTATAGAATCATTTTTCTATATTATGACACCATTTATTGAGCCATCTATCATTAGGAGTTAATTGATTGATGACTGGATGGATTAAAATGGACTTTACTAAGTAACAAACTCTGTTAAGTAAATAACGATATTTAATGCTATTTGACAGTTACAAATTGAAGTAGGGTTTACACATTTACTTTATAAGTACTTACTTTTAAATACACAATTAATAAAATTGTCAATTTAGCTTCTATCTATTCATCTATACTAATATTATAAAGCTGAAGAGTTTGTTTGTTTGTTTGAACGCGCTAATCTCAGGAACAATTGGTTCGCATTGTTTTTTTTTTTTTTTGTTTTTGTTAGATAGTTTATCTATTGAGGAAGGCTACAGGCTTACATCACGCTACGACTCATAGGAACGAAGTAGTAACTATAAACTCAAATTAAACCCCAAGTGGCAACTAGTATAATATAACTACATCAAAGTGTTCCTTTTGCCTATAATAACCTTTTTAACGATAACTCCTTTAAAAATATTTCATATGATAACACAATCTCTTTTTATTTTATTAAAAGAAAATTGAGGAGGCTGAAAAGTCACCTCTGAAGATGACCTTTGAAGATACGTAACTTTAATACTCATATCAGAAAAGCCTAGAAAGATAAAGTCTACATTAAAAGTAAATCTTGAAAAACCTTTTTATTTATATAAAAATATATACTAGTTTGAAATAATGTATTATATACAAATTGTATTAGACCTTTTTATATTACATAATTTTGTCTGAAGTATGGTGCACCTAATTAGCACATTTTTTGGGGTACAAGTAGACGCGGCTTCTACCTTTTTGAAGCTCTTTTTACGAACTTAAAATTTTGAAATGAGCAAGCAATCAAATCTAATAAAATCAAAATATGCTTTATTCAAGTAGGTTCTCACTTTTGAATCTTTAATACAAAAAAAATACATCAATAATCAAGCTATCATCGGTTCGGAATGTAGATTCTACAGAGAAGAACCGGCAAGAAACTCGATGATTTAACTATTATTTAAATTTGAGTTTACATACCTCAGTTTAACTTTTTGTTATCTTGTGCAGTTCTCACATTAAGGAGTCTAAGCTATTCTGAGGAGGTTCTTGTCTTAAGATAATTTGACTAAACTTTAGCAATATGCTTTTGTGATATAAAATCCTTCCTTTTCCAAGTAGATACATAATGTAATATTTTACCACTTTTACACCACAAATTGAATTAAGCGTTTCTTTGTGGAATTCCATGGTAAATAAAATCACTAACTAGGAAAAAATTATGCGGTTTTTCGCTTTCCTTTGAAGTTGCTTATTTTTGACTTACGCGATTTTAGAACATCAACGTTCCTTCTTCAAGGACCAATCTATGTCTATTATGTATGCTAAATTTCATCAAATTTTATTCAGTACTTAAAGCGCCGAAACTTAACAAATAGGCAGAGATACTTTTTAACATTTTAATATGAATATGGACTAAAGAAACACATATAGAATTCAATAAACAGTACAAATACAGTTACACATATATGTATAGATTTCCACCGACACAATAACCTTCACGACTTTGCTCCTGACCTTCACCAGAAATAAAGTACAATTTTACATTGTCCTATCGTCGATTTGTCCGAAAGTTGAAAGCTGACATGATAAAAATCGGAGCAATCTTGTTAACGAGACTGAAGAGATGTAGCCGATTCGAAAGTGAACAGCCTATGGACGATTTTCACAGGATTGGAATTTGTTTCAATCGTGTTTATTACTGTTTGGGTCGAAAGAGAGATCCTATTACTACTTACACACGTCGTTTACGTCTGAATTTCTAGAAGGGCGGGCGGTGCTAGCCGGCTTGTACTGTATATATGTATGTATCGCGACCAGTCATCATATGATACCAGACAGATATATGTAAAATAACTTTGTAATTATTATTTTGGATAACATTTTAACGAATTAAATGTAAAAAATGAATTTAATTATGTACATAATATTTAAACTCGCCCTAACGATCTTATCTAACCTTTCCTTTCCTTATTTCCTATTTTTATTAACCCCTGACGCAAAAAGAGGGTATCTATGTATATCTTTGTACACAGACACGTTGGCGCAGTAGTCACTGCACTTGACTTAAGCGCTAAAGGTCGCGGGTTCGATCCGCTCACGGCAATGTCTGTATTGGCCATACGGATGTTTGTCGTGGTCTGGGTGTTTGTGCTTGTGTTGTGAGTGTTTCCGGACCCCCGACACAAGGTCACGACCTTAATGGGGGCCGTTAAGTGTGATGCTTTTATTATATTGTATCTGTCTGTGGCATCGTAGCTTAGTAGTGTAATCAGGATGATTCTTAGCTTTAATTTCTTAAGATCTATGTATTCTAGTTTTGTTTTTAAAGATTATAGAAGATCTGATTCAGTATAACATTTTCGATAATTTATTCTCTAACAGGAATAAATAAAAACGAAAAGTTTATATAAAGTTTGGCCGTTCGATCCCATTACGACTGAATTTACACACGTTATTAAAAACTCTTATATATATTTGAAAATGACAACCATATTTGTGCATTTTGCTGTTTTTGTGCTGGCAGCGTATATTAAAACACATGTTAAATGAATAGCTACTGAATAAACCATATGCAAATGTGGGTCCACTATATATAATATATATATATATATATAATATATATATATATATATATATATATATATATATATATATATATATATATATATATATATATATATATATATATATATATAAATATATATATATATATATATATATATATATATAAAGCTAAAAAGTTTGTTTGTTTTTTGCTTGAATTCTCAGGAGCTACTGGTTCGAATTCAATTTTTTTGTGTTAGATAATTTATTTATTAAAGAAAATAAAAACTGCATTCAATAGTCCATTTATCCAAGAAGATTATAGGCTATATTACATCATGCTACGACTCATAGGAGCGAAGCAGGAACCATAAACGCGAGAGAAACCGCGAGGGGCAGCTAGTTACTAATGAAGCGAAGGTAATTTTTTCACGTAAGTGTTGTTTATTTTTACTATTTACTTTTACATATACTGTAAGGCGAGAATAATACTGTTTAACTCTCAGACTTTCATGTAGATTACATAAGTTGTAAGTTTGACAGACACGTTGGCGCAGTGGTCACGGCAACTCACTCAAGCGCTAACGGTCGCGGGTTCGATCCCCGCTCACGACAAACGTCTGTATTGGCCTATGGATGTTTGTCGTGGTCTGGGTGTTTGTGTTAGTGTTGTGTTTCCGGACACAAGGTTACGCGATCTTAATGGGGGCCGTTGAGTGTGATGCGTTTATTATTTATTATTTATAAGTTGTTTGACATTGTTTTTACCTGAAAATTTTTACTGGTAATGCCTTTATTTTTGACAGCTTTCGTAAGGTTACGTAGGGAACAGATTTTATGTCAATTGCGAAAGTTAACAAATTATAAATGTAATTCTTGATAGGCGAGAATTACACTTATAAGTTGACCCTCTTCAACATGTGTGCATAGAACATAAAAAATAATAACATCTAAATGCTACAAAACAAAAATACGAGTACATCGTAAGATCCCGCAAATTTTGCGAAAATTGAATTTGTATACATTACATTAAGGTACGATTTTACAAATAAAAATATTCTTCGATATGAATCAATAAGTAAATAAATTACTAATGTAAAAATATATAAGCATAGTAAAAAATATTTATTAAAAGATTAAAAAAATCTATATTAAAAACAAAAAAAACATTGTCTGACGTCTTTTCGTCGAAGAATTAATTAAAGACAGCTTTGGAAGAAAATCCTTGATGTCCATTAAAAATGAAGTACTTGAAACTAGAACAAGTTGTGTCTCGTTCCATTTTTATTAATTTGTGAAGTTTCTTCATAAATAACCGCTTCACTTGAATTTTCTCAAGCATAAGAAATATTATGTATTGATGTAATAGTGTCTTTTAGTTTTGTCGAGATGGCCTAGAACATGTCGATCTCAATCAATAATCGCGGGTTCAAACCACGGCCAGCACCGCTGAGTTTTCATGTGTTAAATTTGTTTTTAAATTCATCTCGAGCTCAACAGTGAAGGAAAACATCGTGAGGAAACCTACATGTGCCGAGAGAAATTCTGAGATACGTACATATATCCGATAACCCACAGTGGAGCGGTGTAGTGGATTAAACTCTATGCCTTCTCCTTAATAGTAGAAGAGGTCTTTGCCCAGCACTGGGAAATTTATAGGCTGTTACTTTACCTGATTTTACTGGCGTAATATATATTTAGGAATAATTGTATAATACATATATTAATTACGAATATATTATTATTGTAATGAGAAGTAGAAAAATCTAAACTTTACTTAGAACATTAGTTTCATTGTCAGGATATGCAATTTCGTTAACTCGGATAATACACATATTCCATTTATTTTGATTTAAAAACCAAACTATGGATCAAAATCGTTTAAGAAATGACGAAGTTCTGAGGGAAAAATATGAAAAAACAATGCACACTGTGAATTAAAAACCCTATGCTTCTTTGTAGTCGGTTAAAAAGGACGTTTTTACTTCCCTTGATTTCAATCAGCGCCGAACTTTGCCAACGCGAGAAAAGATGAACTTGCGAGTATAAGACAAAGTTTTAGAATTCGTAAAGTCATTGCATCCTGGAAGAAAGTATTCCCTCCTATGATAAGATTTCTCTGATATGTGGATGCTGATAAGCAATAATGTGTCAACCCACAAAAAGTGAAATTCGGAGATATTTATATATTTAGATACTGCATCACCTATTTAACATTATTCAGTAAAAAATAAAGTCATATAAACTAAATAAGTAGGAAAAATGTTTCTTAATTAATTGTTTCGAATTTCAAGGTCATTCCTTATTTTGTAATTTATACTATAATCTCATATATTTAAAAGACTTTTTATTAGATAATACATTAAATATATCAACCTGCTTTTAATTCATTATACTTTTTATCAAAAAAGGAAAAGACAATATAGACAAATACTTATTAAAACAAATTTATTAATAATAGATTTTAAATCTTTAGACGCCATTTTCTCAAAATGACGTTCGTGTGGCTTGACATAGTATTGCGTATCAGCATCCATTTGTAACACCTATTATATTTATTAAACCGAATAAATGGATGCTGATAATGTGTCAGTCAACCCACAAAAAGTCGAATACGGAGATATTGATTTATTTTAATACTACATCATCTATTTAACATAATAAAACTAGATAAGTATTGAACAAAGTTTCTTAATGAATTGTTTCGAATTTCATGTGTGTTCCATATTTAATAATTTATACATTAATCTCAAATTAAAAAAAAAAAACTTTTTATTACATAATATATTAAATATATCAATCTTCTTTTAATTCATTATATCTTTTAACAAAAAATAAAGGAGAAGGTGGATATATACATCTTCAAACATATTTATTTAGAATAAGGTTTAACATCTTTAGACGCCATTTTGTCAAAATGAAGTCCGTGTGGCTTGACAAAGTATTGCTTATCAGCGTCCAATCATATATCTATTCTAATATAATAAAGAGTTCAAATTTATTTTGTAAGTTTGTAAGGGTATACTTCGAAATTACTCATTAAATTTGTAAAATTCTTTTTCCGTTGGTGAGCCCGTTTATTGAGAAAAGTTATAGGTTACATTACACCACGCTACGTCTCTTAAGAGATAAGAACCTAAGAACAGTGACAGGGATTTTGTAACTAGACGAAAAAATAAACGTGCGTGGATTTGATACGCGTTGATTTTCTATCCGGTTAACATAATTAAAATGTAATAAAAATACATTATGTATAATTGATTTTTAAAGAGTTCCTATCGAGTTTCTTGCCGGTTCTTCTCGGTAGAGACTACATTCGAACCGGTGGTAGCTTTATAAAAATCAAAAATAAAAATATGACATGTAACTTGACGATTCGAAAGTGCTTTAAAAGCTCATTTGAATAAAGTATACTTTGAGTTTGAGGTTGAGTAAGCAGTAACTATAAAAGCGAATGAAACCGCGAAGGGCAGCTAGTTATAATTATATCAAATAAAAGGCGTTAAAATTTAATCATTAAAACAAGATGTCATTAAGGCTGACTGGATGTTGGATTATGTATCAGAACATACCAAAACTAAACTTACTATAAGCGTCTATGTAATACAGTATACTGTTACATGAAACTGACATCGGTATGAATTTAGTTTCACTGTCGGTTACACTATTATTATAAAGAAGTAAAATTTCTTTGTACGTTTATATTTAAGGGATAATATCTGACTCTACTGTTCCGATTTGAAAAAAAAAATTACGTTGGATATCCCATTTATTGAGGAAGATTATAAGTTATAGTACATCATATTTCGATTAATAGGAGCGAAGTAACCATAAACGCGAGTGAAACCACGAGAAGCAACTAGTTAATTAAGAATAAAAAATTTGCAGTATATATGTTTTGCATACAAACAACAATATCTAGCTCAGAAAAAAAAAATCATTGCTATAAGTTTTAAGTCGCCGTTATATCACGTCGAAGATTCTCGATAGAGGTGACAAATTAACCCCCGCTAGTTACCCCTCGACAACCCCTGGTGAATGTAGGCGTATCGATTGATGCAGCGTTGCCTGGTAACGGCGGAGGCGTTGTGACGCCGGCCGAACTAACACTATAAGACCACGCGTACACTTTAGATTTTACAAGCTTTTATTTAACTTGTCATGCATGTGTATGTAACTATGCTTCTTGGGTGGAATCTTGCAAATCAGTTTTACAGTAAATATGATTTTATTTACTTGTGTCTTTTCATTGCTATTTATTTTCAATGGCTTACGATACAATATTTCTTTAAATCTCTGGTGTGCGCCTAAGTTTATTTAGTATTTGATTGATTTATAACTTGGCTATGACTATAAAAGTATCGTTGTGTGCGATGTAATAATATGTGATCTATAAAATTCAATAAACAAATATAAATTCTTTTTTTTATGGAAATTAAAGGTCAAACGTGGGTTAGGTAGACACATTTGTTTTTAAATATGATTTTTTGCTATGATTTTTTTATAAAAATGCTGCATAATATTTTGATAACTTCATTCGAATCATAAAAAGCGAAAATCGAACCAAAAACTAATGGCATTTAAACAAACGCAAATAAAAAACGCTTAGAAAGGTCTCCAATAAAATTACACAGAGGATGTTAATTATCACTCCTTTTAAATAGTTCATTATAGAATTACAAACGTTAACTTCAGTAAAATTTTATAACTATGGATTTAAAATATATGAATTTTGCCACCCAAAACATCTCCCATTTTTGGAAGACCTGCCGTATAGTCGTTTCCTAACTACCGGTTGAAAGTCCACTTGCCAAATTATAAGTAAATAAACGCATCACACTCAATGGCCCCCATTAAGAATCCAGTATTGGGGGTCCAGAAAGATACAGGAAACAAACACAAATACCCAGATCACGACCAGATGATCAATCCATATGTTTACCATGAGCTGCGACCGTTAGCGCTTCAGTCAGTTGCTGTGATCACTGCGCCAATATGTCAGTCAATGGTAACATCTAATGGTTATTAAATGGACGCTGATAAGCAATACTGTGTCAAGCCACACGCACTTCATTTCGAGAAAATGGCGTCTAAAGATGTCAAACCTATTCTTAATAAATGTATTTGAAGACGTATACGATATCAATATTTTCTTTTCTATTTTGATAAAAAGTATAATGAATTAAAAGCAGATTTATATATTTAATATATTATCTAATAGTTTTTCAAAATTTTAGAATTATTGTATAAATTGCAAAATATAGCACGCACTTGGAAATCGAAACAATTAATTAAAAACTTTTTTCCGTACTTATTTAGTTTATATGACTTTTTTCAATAATGTTAAATAGGTGGTGCAGTATCAAAATACATCAATATCTCCGAATATGACTTTTTGTGGGTTGACACATTATTGTTTATCAGCATCCAAATACCATTGTAAAACTTATATTAATAATTTCTACCCTTGAGGCATATCGTAGCAATTGACGCGCAACATCAACCGTTCATAACACACAATTATGTCTAACAATGTTTTAATATAGGTTGGTACTGATTTAATATCGACACACTTAGAAATATTGCTTGCCGTGTCTGTTTTATGTAAAATAACATTGTAACTGTACCTGCGCCTGTTTTTGAAAAGATTTAATATAAAGAAAAATATCGTGGAAGAGATATTAGCTATTAACCATTGCTTACTTCATCTATTATGAAAATTGATTACTACTAAATACATGTCATCAACGTTAATTCCAAAATATATACATTTTCACATTAAATTTAACTCTGTGTAGTGTTGCCATCCGTCCGGGTTTCCCCGGATTTGTCCTAGTTTATAGGGCATCCGGGGAAAACTTCATTTGTAGACCAGATTATTAACAAAATTGTAACAAACTGTAATAAGATTCTGTTGCTTTAAGTCCATTTAAAATGATAAAAGATTACTTAATTTAGTTAGTGAAAATGAATAAAATAGATATTTATGTCATTTTCAACTGTTTTTGATTTAACTGACTATATAAAAAAAAACCTGTTGACATGTCCGGGTTCTGTGCTCTAAAATCCGGGGTTTTTACGCGTCTTGTCCTGGTTGCCAAATTTTAGAGATGGCAACCCTAACTCTGTGTTACATACACAAATAGTATATTTGTTAATGTCAATGTCAACGAGATAATATTTCATACAAAAGTTTGTTCCTCCACGTGACATTGGCGGAATAATATGTGCACAATTAGCACACAACAAAGAATTAATGAAATGAAAAAGTTAGTTCGTTGAAATTGTTAAGAGATAGCGCTGGCTGTATTCTGAATCGCGCTTTTTTTATGTTTTGTTTTTTTTTATATCTTTTATTTGAAAGTGCTCCTAAGTCGTTTATAAATTATTTTGGGATGTGATCAATATTCAAGTTAATACTAAATACATTATTCCTAAGGGCTGCGTATATTGGCACAAAACTTAATAAACTGTGAAATAATTTCACCTACTCGCATGCAATCATTAAATGTTCTGACGAATAAAAGTCGATAGGGCTTTAAAAAAAATTCAAATCTTTTACTCATTTATTGTGTCACTATTATGACAATGTAAAGAAGTCACTTTTAATTTAAATATGATCTCGATTGCGAGTTAACGATTTTGCAAATTTTCTTATGTTATTAAGCTCATTTTACAGTAATATTAGGTATAATATATACGAATATATGGAAGTAACTTTGCATGTTTCTTTGGCTGCCTTCTTGTTACTCTTTCACATCTAAACTATTATTCACTAAAATAAAACTTACGTATATTTATTATTTTCATTATCCCGACGTTTCGAGCACTTTGCAGCGTTTGTGGTCATGGGTCTACCCGTTTTATTTCACATCTAAACTGCTGAATCAATTTTCGATGAATTTTGGTATAGATATTGATTGGACCTTGGAGAATGGGGCTTCAATTTGATGCGAACACAAAACTCGAAGAAGTGAAATAGAATAGTTCGTATCAAGAACAAATAATATCTCAAACAAATAGGCAATTAAAAATTATTATTCTGCGCGGAGGAAGTCGCAGACTAGTAAAGCATAAAAGAAAAACTTAAAAAAAGAAGTAGTTCCTAAGTAACTAAATATTAAAAATACTCGCATACCCATGAATGATGTTGCTACATGAGCTTCATTTTTCATATTGTCTCCTTTGGTACATCCGACAAGGTATGGAAATCTTACCCTGCTTGCAAAGTCAACAATTTGGTTTACTATTTATTTTCGAATTGTACTCGAATATATATATTTATTATAATTTTTAAAATGACTTTTTAGTTTTCTTTATTTTATCAATTTAAATGCTTAGTCATGTGATATTTATATGCATAATTATGAATCTATACGTACGCATTGGGTTTAAAGTGTCTTTGACACAACTTTTAGCTTATCGATACAGTTTTAAAGTGTTTAATAAAATATTAATGTATTTATATTTAACGATATTGCTTTTAGTTAACATCACGGAATTCGACATAAAAATATTTAAAAGAAAACTTGTGTAAAATCGACTTAAGAAGAATCAAATTTTCATTAAGAAGAAAACCGCTATTGCTTCAGGTTCTGAAATTTTTAAAGGTGTAATCAATTATTATTGTCGCCAATAATAATATGCATGACAATTATTTTTTTTATATGTATAATAAGGGGAGCAAAGGAGCAAATAGTGTCACCTGATGTTAAGTGGTTTCAATCGCCCATGGACATCTGCATCACCAGGGGTATTGCGGTTGTCGATTTTGACGGAAAGGTGTCTATACGCTCGACGCTTGAAAACCCCAAAATTGTATAGCTCTCTGGTAAAACCTCAGGAGGTAGATCATTCCACAGCTTGCACCTATGCGGAAAAAACTCATATATTGGATACCGACCATGTATCCAGGTGGTGTGGAATGTTGCGAATATAAATCAATACCAAATAAGAAATATGAGATAGGGTCTTATTCGACATATTTTATCCAAATGATTAATTTTATACAATTATTAAATGTTTTTTGTTTACAGTTTAAGATCTTAATTAATTTATACACATAAATTACAAAAAAATAAAATAAATAAAAGAAAAGATTATATATTAAACAAATTAATTTCGTATAAAATAAGATTTTGATAAGTCACAAAATTCTCACTTACAATTATTGTCGATTTTTTTTAAAAACGATAGTAAGGCCACATGTTACGTGGATTATTATTTGTGATAGAGCATTCGCTCCCCATTGGGATACTTAGGGCTTGGGGGTGATTTTAAACGAGCTCTGTTTATATTGCGTATTTATGTTAATTGTTAGGGGGAATATGAGATTGGTGTTTGTTCCTAACCCCTTTATTATTGGTTAATTTTTTTATGTTCCTTAACGAGAAAAACACGCTTTGAATATGGGAAATATAAATGAGGGATGAAATTCGTAAACCGAAACGTTTTAAAATGAAATAAACAAACGTCTTTTTGGAGTGAACTTTATCCCATATGGTGATCTCCTATATAATCTGTATAAAGAAGATTCAATTTATTTGAATTATTATTATTTTTTTTTATCCTCCTAAATTTCTGAATCGCCTACACATAAACACTTAAAATTACATGAATATTAGGTGGCACAGAGTTAACCGGAACATCCAGTAATCTATAATTCCACAATTATTTTAAAAAAATCGATGAAATTGTAACTTAACCGCTATTTTTGTAACGACTAGCTGTATCCTGCGTGCGCTGCAATGCCACCTAAATAAATAAAACCTGCCTAAAATACCACATAAATATGTATATAGATTTTTAGACTATGAACCCTTGTGGGGGTCCCAGAAACACTCTGCCAAAGATTCATCATAATCCGATCATTAGTTTTGGAATGTGTAAAGGACTAAAATACAAACACTGCATTTATTTATATAGACATTCTTTATATTACAATTTTATTATACAAGCTTTTACACGCAGTATGATTCTCATGGGTTTCGATTTAGTTTGCAAATAAATTAACATAATTTGCAATTAAAATACATAACATCCAAAAATATTATACAGCCTATGTTTGATTAAAATAACGTAACTTACTTTACATAAAAAATTGCAACCGATCAAAATAGTCTTAAAAATTTCTCCCAACAAATAAATAAAATTTACATCTTCAAAATATTAGTAGCTTTTCCTCTGCTTTTATAGTTGTATAGTTACTAATACTAATAATAAGTAATTAATATAGTAAGTAGCTCGATCTAATATAGCATATAACCTTCCCTAATTAAAGTGCTTTCCGACGCAAAAACAATTTTTCAAATAGTATCAATAGTTTCAGAAAAACTTCAAACTTACCAACAAATTTTACCTCTTATAATTTTAGTATAATCTTCACCTCACCTACACAAAGACATTGTATAAATAATTCAATACACAATTTAACCTGAGCTCTAACGGTAACCCTTGTAGATAAATTCTTGGCATTATTGAGAGATACAACAACGATACCGACCAATATTTAATTGCCAATCCGAGCAGATCCTAAATCAATACAACTTTCAACGCGCCGACTATTATTCGACTGCATTCTACTATTGTATTACATTTCAATTTGCTAATCGTAACAATAGATCATTTTGTGACAACTATGTGTTGAGTTAATCTATACAATAATACGTTAAGTGATACATTAATTGAGAAGATAAACGAATAATTAATTTAAAAAAAAAAAAAAACGCTAAAATGGTCAAAATATACGACATATTTGCTATTATCTTTTGATTGCGTTGACTTAGAACTTTAATTTTTTCACAGCCGCATGTCATCGTAGACTTAAGTATATGTTATTAGTTTCAATATGATACGTCCATGCATTTCTGAGAAAAAAGGGTTGACAGCCAGACAGACAGACAGACAGACAGACGGACAACAAAGTGATCCTATAAGGGTTCCGTTTTTCCTTTTAAGGTGCGGAACCCTAAAAATCAATAATCCGACTGCGTTACAAGACCATTTGCAGTCAGCAGTTGCGTATAAATTATCAGCTCTGTCTAAATGAGAATCATTACTAACCAACTTTAAATCGTTATAGATCCTTAACGGTAATTCTGATTGAAAAACGATATGAGTGACCTTACAATGATTTTTAAATACGTATTAAACGATACACTTGATATATTTTGCCGATTTTCGTTTTTTTTTCACACTTTGTCGTCCAAAATCGGCCATTTTTTTATGCTCTCTATGACATTTGCGCCGTCATGAAAAAAAAATTGTATAATAGGCAAACAAACAAAACTGTTTTTTAAATATTAGATCTCCCTATATATACGCTATCTAACACGAAATAAGTTTTGTAAGCCGATCAGTAATGTCTGAGATCAGAAAAAAACTTTTACTGTGGAAACAAAATTTTACTAAAAAACTAACTAGATCATAATAATTCATGTACCATTATTCTTTTTTTTGTCACCTACCCAATATCACTCAAGACAATGTATGGATTCTAGACCATTATATACATCGCTATATTCAAAATTATCTTATCCCAGCTAAAATTAATTTTAATATAAAAAATGTTTATTCGATGCAATAATAAAGTTGTTCTTACTCACATATTTAATTTAATACAAATCATTTTTAATATACTTCTAAAATTATATTAAGCAGTATTGAATTCTAGCAAACATAATACCAGATAAAAATGAAATTCATCAGTTTTTAAACGTGTATTATCAAAGTCCTAGCTAAGACATCCGATCCAGGCGTGAGGTCTGCTGCATTTTGCCCGGGTATCGAGTTACTGGGCATTTCTGATATTGCGACATTGTCGAATTGTATCAGTATGCGAAATTCAACACTCGGCCGCAGTCACGTAGCACCTGAGAACTTAAAACGATTATCGTACATTTAAAGTAATGCTGTATAATTTACTGAATTGTTATAGTTTAAATGTTAATCACTGTTTACATAGTTTTACAGCAATTAATTTTCATTTGTATGCAAGGTACAAATTGGCGTCATTATTTACACGTTAAAAGATTTCTTTTTACTTGTCATATGTTTGTTTAAAACACAAAAATATCGAATTAAAAGGTTGACATAATTTACGTCCAGCTTTCTTTAGTGTAAGATCGCAGCTGTTAAGATTAAGAGATCATACAAAAATCCCAACGCAAAACTACTAGTAGATAGTAATCGGTCAGTAACCATATATTAAATATGATAGTAGTATAATACATAAGACATAAATCTAATACAATAAAACACTTACAGAATAGAATAAAAAAAATGTTATATACAAAAATCACGCAAATTAAATTAAAAAAAAAAAAACACGCAAAATATTAAATAAAGAAATAAAACACTTCATACTCAACGGTTTACGAATAAATTGTTAATTATGTCAAAATAAAATATAAATACCTTTGCAAATAGGTAATTTACTACGGAATAGAAAACACTATACAACATAATCATAATAATATACGAATTAGCAACCAAAGAATAAAATGATCATTATCATAAAAATATAAGCTCGTTCTTCATTCTTTTTTCTTCTTTAATATTCTGTTAATTCTTCTGTATCTTCATTCTGTAGTCGATCCAGGTCGAGACTTCCACTACGTCACATCACACGTTGTACCATCGAGACCACGTGACTGTGAGGTAATGGCCATTTCAACCCTGAACGTCTTTTCTTCATCTTTCTTCTTGATTTCAGATTATATTTTGGTTTTTAAAAACCAGTACTACTTTCAAAGTTATGATAATAAGACAGTTTAAATTTAATGTATTTATAAGTTATAAAAACTGTCTCATTCCAAGGAGGAGGTTCCCAATTAGCAGCGTATATATTTTTTTAAGTTTTATACTCAGAACACCGTAATTTCTTAACCGATTTTAAAAATTATCTTTTTATTCGAAAAGTTCCTTTAGATTGTTCACATAGCATTTCTATCAAAACCATATTTATAAATAATAAATTATTAATTAAATTATTATAAATAATTTGGTCTTAAAATCGATATAACTGGTATAGGCATGCCGTCGAACTAATCGAAATTGCGTATTTTGAAATCAGTTTTTTTTTTGTCCTAATTTCGTTAATAAACTCCATTTATTATATTTAAAAAGAATTAATTTAAATTGACCACGCTAGTCAGTCTTAATAACATTTTGTATTGACGCAAAAATATACTACTTCTCGCTTAACGTAGAAAAATGTTAATACCAAAAGTCAATAGCTGTGGCCAGTATGGTGGATTGTATTTCGGAACAGGTTCGGAAAAATTATAGGTTTTGATTTTTGTAACAAATAGAGAAATTAAGCAAAGAAGTCTTACTTATCTTTTGACTCGTAATTAGATTTTAATTTAGTAAAAATCTGAAAAATACTAACATAAATTATAGCTCTGCCCAGTATGCTGGATGGTATTTCGAAACGGATTTGGTATATCTCGCCTGTTATTACAATCTTAATAACAAAATTTTTGGTTTTAGCTTTTCGTAACAAATCAAAAATTTAACAAAAAAAGCTTACATAAGTTAAATATACTTAGAATTCGAATGATAAAATATGAGTTTTAATATCTCCTATACATAATTATTGCATGTAGAAAATATGTTTTGTTTTAAATAAATAACAATCCTTAATTAAAAATGGTTAACTTACATGTCGGGATGTACCGGCGGCGGGCTGCGCAGGAGTGGTCCCCGGCGGGACGCGCGTCGCTACCGGCGATATGCTGACGGTGCAGCGTGCATTTCGCCAGCGATTGTGATACTTTTTATTTGTAATAATTAGTTTTATAATTATTACAACGAATCGAAATTAAAATAATATTTTAATAATAAATACTACAATAGTATATTATTGAAAGGTTCAAAAATAAATATTTGAGCATAATAACTACAAACAAAAAAATTATATATGCATAATATATTTCGGAATACGCCATTTTCCACTTTTATCACATCATAAGGGTATAACATCTCAAGACAATGTTTAAAATAAATGCCATACAGACGAAAAAATGGTTTAAAACAGTCGATGGTGATGAGGCCCATAGCAGCTTTAGTATTGTTACCTATATATCGTAGATTTTTGTATTATATTGTTGTTTTAATTAAAAGAATTATAGAGTCATTATTAGTAAATACGGGCATAATATACAACATTTCTTTCCACAATCGCTAAAGTACGAAATATTCGACACAATATCGGAAGCGGGAAAAAATTGGATGGATGCCACAGGACAGGGAAAAATGGACGAAATTCGAAGAGACTTACATCCTATCAAGGGGTTCATGTAAAAGTACATAATACGTACATAATTCTTTTAGGTATAATTAAAATTATAACTAACAATAGAATCATTTACGAACTAATGTTCGATAATTACGAAATATTTCGTTATTAAGCTAATCTTAAGCTAATCTTAATAACGAAATATTTCGTAATTATACGACACGGGTCACCTAGTTGTAAATATTTATTCAGTCCTGTTTGTTTTCCTGTGTTTAATAATAAATAGAAATCATGACTACATAAAAATCTGATAAAAGATTTTAATGAATTGAACGACAATAATATGACGATTGTTAGCCATTGAACATGTCTCCAGATGTCATATAGCAAAAAAAAACGCAACAAGAGATTTTTATTTTTTTAATGAATTCGTAAATAACCTTAGTTTGAACTTATGTCGTACTGTATTGAGGAGTCGCTTTTGAATATCTTCCAAGACTTTTGTCCGACCTTTACAAATTGGGGATCGATGCGGGAACATTCTCTCTTTATTAAAAAAAAAACAAAACTCCGTTTATTACCTCCGTCTGCCAGTTCAATTGCTACTTACGAATGGACGGACAGCAAAGGCTTAGTTGGTAATAGGGCCCCGTTAGCACTCTTCGGGTACAGAACCCTGAAAATAGTAAGACTTAAGAACTTTTACTAATATTATTAATTAAATCCAAATTAAAGTGTACTAAATCATATAATTTGACTTATAATATAATTAATAATATAAATTGACTTATCAATAAATAAAACAATTAAGGTATGGTTTTAACAATCAAATTAAAATATTTTCAATTCAGTTATCACTATTACAGCAGATATAATTATAAAGTCAAAGAAAAACTAGTTTAAAACGAGTAACAATTCTCTCGCTATCCTGTACGAAGGATAAATGACGTACAAGCTCCTACACGTGCTCAACGACTACTCTTGAAACTTGTAGTATCTTCCAAGAAGTAGGCACCTATGTATATAAGACTTCGTCTACCTTTGAAAGTTCAACTTTTTACTGTTACTCGTAGATTGATTTCGCCTGTGTGTTCTACACAGCTATACTTGTACTAAAGTTATTACAATGTTTTATATCAGAACGATAATATTAACTACTTCACTTCAAGTATCCACCTGATAATAATTTGTGGGTATATAAAAATCCACTACACCACATATACTAAAATTGTAATGCTTTAATGCGATAGTCTAAGAACCATTTATAAATTTTGGTCATCTACGTGCTAAATCGGACATAACCAAAGGCTTAACTCGATTTGAATATAACTTTATATTATTAGGTTTATCTACAAAGTCTGTATTTATATTATAATGAGATTTTGTTTGTAGAATGTTTATTTGTCTGTACCTAATCCGTAAAACAACTAGACGGAATATGAAGACTACTTTCATTAAAGAAAACTACACTATTTAGAACGGAAAAATATTGTATGTCAGTTCTATATCTTATGAGATATAGATCAATATATTATCGTTGTCGGACAATACTGTAGAAGCAACCATTATATGGACGCTGATAAGCAATAATGTGTCAACCCACAAAAAGTCAAATTTGAAGATACTGATGTATTTTGATACTACGCCACCTATTTAACATTATTAAAAAAATTCAAGTCATCTAAACTAAATGAGTATGGAAAAAAGTTTCTTAACTCAATATTTCGAATTGCAGGTGCGTTCCATATTTTGAAATTTATAAAATTATCTAAAATATTTAAAAATTTATTATTAGATAACATATTAAATAAATCTATCTGCTTTTGATTTTCATTATACATTTTATCAAAATAGAAAAGAAAAGATGAATATAACTTCTTCAAACAAATGTATTAAGAATAGGTTTGATATATTTAGACGCAAAACGAAGTCTGTGTGGCTTGACACAGTATTGCTTATCAGCGTCCATATAATATCTTAGATTCAAATACTTGAAATATTATGTATTCAAAGTGCGGCGAGATACTACCAGGCGAAACCATCTGAGGAGCTAATCCATCTCAACTCAAGGATACTCAGACTAATTCACTTCTGAAACTTTAAATTTAGTTAAGGACACCCCTCTCGCACACTTTGTAAGCGTATGTATTATAATTTATTATTATACTAGTTTATTACACGGTTTTACCGACATAGTTTTTCGGTTTTTTATAATATTAAATAGTCCGTGATTTTAAATGCTACTTTTTATTCAGGAATCTTTTATATTGGCTGAGGAGTATCTACCTATAAGGTATTATATCGTAATCCTTCGTCTAATTTTATAAATTTAAATTTAAAAAATAATTAGTAAAATATTTATAATTAAATATTTTATATAACAATTTTAATAAGTTTTGTATAACTTGAAATGAATATTTTATCTACTCATTTTTTTTTTTAATTTAAAACATTTTATATGTTTTATGAGTATACATTTAATTATACTCATTAGTTTTTTTGTATGAATTATCGAATTCTTATTACTTATTATCTATCTTATGCCAATTATAGCAATTTATTTTTTAAACTTTTTATCAAGAAACGAACATCACTTGTTTAGATGACTCGAGAAGAAACAAAGAAAAAAGAAAAGACATGCACTAATATTGATAAATCATTTGATTGTCTTTAAAAAATATTTTAAAATTTTAAAAAATATTTTAACATTTACTTTTCTGCCTGGTGAGAAATCTTTTTTTAGAAATTATGATTTTTTTTTTTGTTTTTCTTTTAAACATTTAAATATTGTAAATAATGAAAAACAGTAAAATAAATTATCTATTTATTACATTTACTGTGTAATAATGGTTTTCAATGTTGGTAACATTGGACTTTATTTTCAGTTTTGTGGAAAAATGGCGCCAAATTAATTATTACATAAAGTGTTGAATAAGTTTTTTTTAATAATTATTTAATTTAAAAGTGTTAAGTAGAACTTGATACTAAAGACTGAGTCGACCGCTGATTACATTTAGTAAGTATTATATACTCATTTGAATCAATTGTTCGATTTTAAGTAAATATTCTTTTAAAATTTCTCATACAGAACTGTTAAAACAAATTTAGTATTTTGTTGAAATTATTATGATAGGTTATAAATTAATATGAATTAAGTAAGACTATAAATTTAATAATAACTTTTTCGGGCCACGTTTGAGCAGCCCTGACTTGCATAAGTATCGTATTGCCCTGTGAAACATTTCTCGCATGCATTCCCGGCGTAAAATTATAACTGCACTTTATTGTAAGTGAATGCTAATCACACCGGCGAACAACAATGCGATCAAGTAGTTCAAAGAAATTGGAAACTTTACGTGAATTTGCCTACTGCGTTAGAATTCGACGTCACTTGTTTCTTCGTGTTCTAGAAACAGCTTTTAGTATTAGTGTTTTTATTTATCTTTGAATTTTAAAACATATAGATAAGAAATTTGAGAGAGTGATTTTAGTCATCTGACTTCCATAAAAAATATTTACATATCAAGGGAAGGGTCTGGAGAACGGGGGGGGGGGGGGGGGGGGGGTTAAAATGTAGAATTGATTTTATCCGGACATGACACAGTAAGATGGTATGATTCTAAATTAGCTCAGTTATTTAGAAATTGTATAAAAAGTCATTGCCATTCGTTAAATGTACTAAGTAGGTATAAGTCTAATACTAAAGGGGACACTCCCCTCCGGACCGACTAAGCCCATCTTATAAACGTCCATGCTCACAGATTTGTTATTTTCATAACTTTAATATAATTATTCTTCATTCAACTCAATTATATAGTATGCCAGGTGTATTAAGTTCTATCAATTTTAAATTTTTTTATAGAATCGTTTTTAAATGATTATTGTTAATAAAGTTGCTATAACGACAGATGTAGTGTGTGATTAGTCGTTGGCTGTAGGTTCCTTTGAGGTTTTCATAATGCATAGAATAATTTTGTTGTTTTATTTGAAAATGTTGATTCTATATTCGTTACTTTATTTAATCAATACAAAATGTGAATTATTACGTTACATTCGTATATAAAACAGCATACATAGAAGTTGTAACTGAATAAAACCTAAAATAAATAAAAATTATAAGTTTTCAACTCTGACTAAGAGTATAATGTAATATACTCAATTTAGTTCATAAAAAATATGACTTTATATTTAACAAAAGTTTATGAATTGTATTTAAGACTATAATGAGCTGCTTTCTAAAATGAAAATTTTGTTCTGATGAGTTTTGATCGCTAACCGATCTAATCTGAAGATTACCTAAAAATTTAACTGAAATCGCTACAGCCGTATTGTAATTCATAGTAAACATAGATACATACACACATCTATTTTTATTTATATACGGAATTATAGATAACCAGATGGTTCTTATATACATATATTTTTATGTAGATAGATATATGTAGCTCCACCGGGGCAGAACCTCACTCTCACAAAAGGTCGGCGTGAAGTAGCTAATAAAGATGCATTTCGGAAGAAGAGTGAAAGAGCCGAACCCTAACCTCGCCCCCGATTCCTTTCCTTACTTCCTATTCCTTTCTTAAGCTGGCAAGGCATTTGTGGCTCCTCTGGTGTTGCATATGTCCATAGGCGACGGTGTCCTGTATGCTCGTTCAGCAACTAATTTGTTTAAAAAATAATAATAACTATCAGTATTTATAGGGATGTTCTGAAACAAAATCTAGTATGCTGGTCAGTGTTATTAACATCTAGCATCGATACCATATAGCATAATGTAATCATAATTTGACGATGATAAGCAATAATGTGTCAACCAACAAAAAGTTAAATTCAGAAATATTGATGTATTCTGATAATGTGTCATGTATTTAACACTATTCAAAAATTTGTTAAGTCATCTAAGCTAAATAGGTACGGATAAAATTTTCTTAATTTTATGTTTCGAATATTGAAGTGTGCTCAATATATTGCAATATACATGAATCTAATATAATTGAAAAACCTATTATCTATCTGCTGTCAATTCATTAAAATTTTAATCAAAAGAGAAAAAAGAAGCTGGATATATACGTCTTCAATTTAATTTATTAAGAATATGTTGGACATGTTCAGGCGCCATTTTCTCAAAACTGATGTCCGTGTGGCTTGACATAGTACTGCGTCCAATCAAAGGATGTATTATTTTGAAGTGTTAATATTTCACCTATATAATTATATTTTTTTTCTGATATAATCTAAATATATATAATTCAAATTCAAATATATATAATTCATGAATGACTGACTGACACAGTGATCTACCAATGCACAGCCCAAACGACTGTACGGATCGGGCTTAAATTTGGCATGCAGGTAGAAGTTATGAAGTACGCATCCGCCGATTTTGATTAATTCTATCCCCAAGGGGATAAAACAGGGGATAAAAATTTATATGAATCTTTGTCAATTTTAAGCCGATCGAGCTGAGACTTTGTATGTATAAAGCTACTATGACGTAGGCATCACATCGCAGACGAAGTCACGAGCACCAGCTAGTATTTTAATTTGTTGTTGAAAGAAACAAACAATTTTTGAACAACGTTAAAGTGAAAATAAATTAAATTTTAGACTGTTCATTATAGTGCTCATACGAGTAAATGTTGCTCATCTTCATTACGTAACGCTAATAACAAACCTGCCTAAAATTTCAAACATCAATTTTGTTTGTACATTTGGTATTTTCATTGAAGTTAATAAATTAATATTCCATAAGATTCTTTCTTATTTGCAGAAAAATTCTGTTATACAATTCTATTTTTTTTTTTAATTTTAATAAGCTTCTGGCCATAGTTAAAAGATCTAAATATACGAAATAACAGCTAACAACGAATTTCTCGTATTTCGGTGTGTATGGATTTCATAAATCTTTAATTATTTTACATAAATCAATACAAAAATTATTGTATCTAAGATTTTGCATTTTATGCTTATTATGGTAATGCACATTTTAATGCAGTGTCTTATTGCAAAAACCTTGAATTAAAGAAACGAACGTTGACATTGTTATTATAGAAAATATACCTACATTATATACATTTGTTACAAAGTTTTATTATTCTTGATTACGATGCGTATTTCACAGATATAGGATTAATTAATTATTATAATAAAATTGAAATTTTCATTGTTAATTACTCGACTGCCTGAAAAGGGCAATAATCTTGAATGTGGTTTTATATTATATAGATCCTCATGATCTACCTAGCATTTTCCCGGTTATACCATGGTCTTTTTTTTTTTTCTAGTCCAGATATTGACAAGTTACTGATTTTTACAAAGAGCGACTGCCATTTGACCTCCGTAATTTCCAAGGGCAATCCAGTAACCATCTAGACTAAAATAATAGCAACCATCATTATTAAGTGATTGTGATAACAACTGAGATCGACAGCTTTATGCACTTTCCGAAGCAAGGTGGGAAGACCCACAAGGACAGATACGCAGATCAACGAACAAATATTTATATAAGTAAAATAAATATATTAGAATATCTGACCAAGCGGGGATCGAACCCGCAACCGACGACGTCGTTTGAGGCACATTCAGTACCACCAGGTTCATTTTTAATTATACTTTTATATTTGACATATTATCATAAGTTATGTAAGTTTATATCTTTATAAATCAAAAGTATTTTTGGAACTTGATTCAGAATATACTTATATATACTAATAATGCTTGAGAGGAAATGCACCAGTAAACTGAAAAGTCATTTTATTTGTTATTATTTACATGTGATAGTTTCAACAGAATAAAACAAAATATAATCAATCATACAATATGTATTTAATATAAGATACAGTACTTGTGACATGTGGACAAATCATCGTATATAAAAAAAAATCTTACAATTACTAAATTGAAAGAATTCCAAGGTTCGAGATTAACATAACATCCACTATTATTATGCCCAAATGTGTGATAAATTAATTGAGGTAGATACCCCACCGCGTGGGTCAAATAATATAAACTTTAGGATTCCACCATCCAGGGTCAAAGCAAATAAGAATGCGTTAAACATTATACTATATATAATTAAATATCTACAAATTGAATATACGTAGTGCACACTATTCGGGATATAGGCTCCACATAGTACTATTGGATTTCAAACATTTACAATAAAGGAGAACATTCATAAACGCAACGCATATAGGAAACATGTTGAAAGACAACCCGCGACCGCGGTCGACCTCACCCAGGCGCGAAGCAAATTACCTCTGCCGTATAATACTTAGCAATAAATTACTTAACTATTTACAATCATCGTAAAGCCTGACCAAAAAATTGCGAGAATTCAACTACCATTTTCTACAATCTCGTTACTAATTAGCCTAGTGGCGCCATCTGTTTCTGGTCAAGGTTTACACGTTTTGTACATGCGCCTTCCTCGCAGCCGTAATGTGGTTCACGCCTTCACATCGCTAACGTCGGACACACCGGAGTAATAACGAAATGCGAATCAGTCACAGTCGGTTTAGGAAAACTACTTTTGTTCCCCGAAAATACTTTGTTCATCATAATGAGCGATAAACTTCGCCGCGGAGATTAAAATTAATATTTAACTTAAATTACGCCTTATTTTGCTGAGCAAGTCTAATAGAAGGCACTCGCCCTCCTACACGCCGAACTAAACGCGCACGACTCGATCCTCTATGACTATTGTGGCAGTGATAAAAATATATTGTTATCTTTCCGCATATTAATTATGTTTCTTTTAATATAATTTAGTTGCCATCATCGGCAATGTTCACGATCACAAAATATCTCTCTGCCTAACATTTCGAACGGCTAATCTAATCTAAGAACGATAATTATTATCAATTAATTTTAAAATGTCTCCAAACACTAAAGTAACCGTCGATTCTTAAGATATAGCAAAATTAAATTTGTACTCAAGCGTTAATAGGCCAAATGGTTTACGCTCTACGCCGTAACTGATCAAGATTAACTGATCGAGTTTAACATACATCGAAGTGTAAGAATACAGTGTCGAGTTTTGGATTACCATGTGCCTAATATTATGAAAGCATTTTCTAGTCAATGTTAGTTTTACAGACTTGAATTTTTGGTTTCGAACGATTAGTTTGGTAACCCTTACAAACGTTTATCTCATATTTTCTCACTGAACGTCGACACTATCTTCTCAAACTGAAATGTAACGAATAAACATACAAAACCCCGTTTCACTGCCGATTTATTTGAGATCAAATCAAGTCCACAAAATTATACGGATACAAAAAGGAGAACCTATAATTTCGTCTCACTGAATTTGGTGTCGAATTTGACTATTAAATTAATTTATACAAAAGTGAGCCAATAAAATATGGCACTACCATCAGTGCTGAAAAAAATAATTAGTCTACATCCGCTTTAATTTATTATAAAAAAAATAATAATCAGTACATTGGAAGCTTTCCAAAAAGTATCTATCTGTAAGTAATTATACGAAACCACACCGACAATCAGGCACCAACTTGACTACTTTGAGAAATTTTCCTAACACTTCTTTGGGTCCATACCTACTAGGAATAAGTTCAAAATTGCATATTGCCGCCTCACTCATCGCTATTTTAACGATAAGGACTGCAAATTTCTGCAATGTCGAACGTACTCAAGTTACATTTTTCTATTACATATATCGACTTTACAAATTCATTTACATGTCAGCTTGATGTATTTGACCATTTAATCCATAATTCGTATCTATAAGTGACACTGTTCTATGCAGTACTAAAACGTCTTACGCTACAAAGCTAGAAAGAGATAGAACACATGAATACTTTTCAGCCATCAAATCATGTCACGGATCACAAGAATTCTTTAAAGAAAAAATAGTCAAATACGTCAAAAAACACCGACGACATTCAATAAAGTACATCTCTTAACATCACGCCAGTTCCTTTCAATTTACAAATAACGCTAGAGGGCGCTACACTAACAAATTGAACCTAGGACGTTATACCTGTCCCTCTCGCACATACCGCTGTAGCAAATGTGTGAAAGAGACGGCGATACACGCCCCGCCCCACGTCCACACAATTCGTCCTAACTTAGTCTACAGGCACTAACTAAAAATACTAGCGAGATCGCGTGAGCACAGAACACAATATTTATTTATTCTTTATTTTATTTAACATTCAATTGTATAACACCTTACGGCTAAAAAGGCATTGTCTTCTGTATAGGGCCATCCAAAAGATTAAAATCTAAAATCCGTCTACAATTCTGCTATGGACATTACAATATCGACTTCGTCATTGACATTAATATTATTATTAAAGCAATTTGTTTTATAAAGATCCTAATTGTTACTTATAATTACATTTCATTAAGTTACTTATTGCTCTGTTTTTATTTATAGTATAACATTGCCTCATGGATTTTACCCTTATCTAAGTTAATTAACAAAAAGCAAGCTATTATAATGAAAGTCTAGTAGACATGACATCGCAAATTTTAATAAATATATGTATCTTTCTGCTTAAAATAACATCCACCGAAATATAGCTATAAAAAGTTACATTTATAAAAATATAACTTTATTTCAAGCTATTTTAATTCATTTAGAATATTTCAATGGATTCGTAGCTAGATATCATTCCATCGTTTAAACATTTACCAATATTACATCCAAATTAACTAAAAGATCAGTTCGATAAAACAAATTGCTTTACATTCCATAAAATACCATTTAGTATGAGTGTTTAATATCAGAAACAAAGAAAAAATATATCAAATTATTTTTATTAAATTATTTCCATAGATATTAAAATTAAACAAATTTAATTAAAAAAAAATTGAAACTAATTTTTTCATAGTAAAATTTTACATGTTTTTTTCTTTTTTTCTTTCGTCACAAGATTGTTATTCGATAAAATTATTTAATTTCATGTCATTGAGTCTCTTTGTCAGAATTTATATCGAAAGATCTCTGTCCGAATTAAAAAAAAATTACAATAAAATCGTTGCGTAAAATTATTTTATAATAATATGTTAAAAATACATCGGTATTGCCATTTAAATGCTTCGAAATCGTCAGCACATTTCGAATCGTGTTTGAACCCACACCCTTAGACTAACATCTCTATATTATTGAATAATTACTGTACGTTACAAAACTGCTAAAAATCTTGTGCGTGGAAAATAATATCTGTCAATTATCTATTCTTATCACAAATATTTTATTGCTAACGGTAAAAACGTCGATGCAAAGTTCGTATATCGTAGAACTAAACACAACATTAATGGCAGTGGAATGATTGTCATTACACGTTCGGATACGCTAAATACATTTAGAATATCATCAGTCAAAAGACTTTAAGAATTATTAAGTGTGAACACGATCGACAATCGAGTATCCGAACGCGAAACGACATTCGATAACGTCAGACAGCTGTTGATTCTGTCACATAGAAAATGAGGAAATCTTTACTGAACACGGGTAAAAAACTTTTCAAAATTGAATTCTAAAACTATCTGCGAGTTGATATGACTACGGGTAAACCTGATATAAATTGAACACGGCTATGGTACGACTGTGCTACGTAGAGGCACTTGGTGATACTCGATCACATTTAACCAAACATCGACGACATTAATATTCTCTTAAGCGAGTTATTTTAATTACACTTATAAGTTTTTCTCTCAGACTTTCATAAAGATTTACGTAAGTTGTTTGTTTTACACCCGAAAGAATTCAGTATCAGTGCCTTATTTTTTACACGTGACAGCTTTCGTAAGTGTTACCAGGTTACAGTGATGTTTCAAATCAATTACGAGAGTAAAATTTCCAAGTGTAATTCTCGCGTAAGGTTTTCGCGATTGCTACACGTAGAATGGAACCATTTTAAACCGATCTGAACGTCGCCTCTTGACAACGTTAACTGTTCCAAAATCGAGATATTAAAAAAAATTAACGCGTGATTTCAATTCCAATTTGAAACGATTCCATTCTATCGACGACCTTATAAAGTTGGCACCTCGGGAAGCATAAGCATCGCCCCGAACTCCGATACGAAATTAAGAAACATCCAAGCCCCGAAAACGAAAAAAAAATCACGTTACGACACTAATAACTAACTATTTACAACGTTGGCAGTGATGCTGGTCGTTCACGTCTTAACCTAACTTAGACTACTCAGACTACTCCGTCCGCTAAAAAAAAATTAAACTAAAACCGCCTAATTTACACCTCCCGTTCTAAATTACATTTCCACCTAAATTATTTACATCGCTCTCGTCCGACACCGAACCTCGCGGACAGGATAAGGCTCGAAATCGCCGTACTACCCTTCAATATCATATAAAAAGTAAGAATCAGTCTTGTTTTCAACGTCAACTCCGCTACCGGAGAATCAACATCTGTCTCGGACAGTGCTACATTATTCACGTGAAAATCCATCACCGAGTATTTTCAAAAAAAAAAATTCTTCAATCACCAAACCGTCGAAATAAGATAAAACTATTCCTAATTATTTAAATCACGTACATCAATCGTTTTAAACAGCCATACCGATCACGGGTAGCCTGTGATAAAAATTGCTGTAATCTTCGAAAAATAATTAACATACACAATTCAAATACGTTTAAATGAATAGTTTAATTTTATCCCGATCGCCGAAATATTGAAACAGACAAGCGACCATTTAAGCACAAACGAGCACGAGAACACTAAATTCACGACCATATTGTAGCACGATCCCGAACTAAATCGCTAAATTATCGTCCGCAAGGCGAGAAAGCGTTTCCGCCGTACCGCCTGCCGAGTTTTCTCTTCTTTGCACCGGTGACTTCGACCTTCTCTTTATCTTCTTCCTTGAACTCCATTGGGATGTTGGTGGCGCTGCAGTCGTTTCTCTCCTTCCTCTGCTTGGCGATGAGGTTGTTAAGAAGTCGGGAGGAAGTACACTGTCGCGCCGGAAGCAGACGTACTGGCTGAGATGTCGCCACTGGCGCTTTTCTCGTCGGTGGAGGCGAAGGCGTCTTCCGGTAAGAGTTGCAGAACTGCTCGTACAGAAGAACCTTCGTGTGAGCGGGAAGCTGCGATATCTCCACTCTCTTCACTCTCTTCACCTCGTTCTCAGGCAGCCACTCGTCCTCGATACTGAAACGTGAAAAAAATTTTAATATGAGTAAGACGTTAGCCACACAGAATGTGACTGCAAACAAGTCCGTTCGGCATCTGAAACCAATTTGTTTAAACGAAGACATCTTTTACATCGATCCTTGGGAGTGTGTTTGCAGTTAAGTCATGGGTTGCAAAGCCCGTAAATTAATACTCATGGCTAGACTATTGGTAGTAAAAAAAAGTGTTCATGCAAGCTGTGGTTTTAATGGCGTAAATAAAAAATAAATACATGTAAATGATATGCACTCAAGATATTAGTAACTATGCGGACAGGTTTACTTGAGCTTTACCTGAAGCTACTATATGATATAAACGTGATACAAACAATTGGGGCTGGCAACCCTTCAAATTGCTAGCAAAATTGTCATTTATACAAATTAAAAAATGTTACAATTTGAACATTGATTTATACAAATATCTTAATACCAAAAAATCAACCTTTTAAGATTTAGAGTTTTTTTTAAATAGCCAATTTTGATTTCGTTTTAAATGCTAGCAACTTAATCCATATTGCTTCTGTGTGGCCTGTTTTAATATTAGCATTAAGCATGCTTTGCACGATTTTACGAAGGATCATTTGCATGCTTTTTAAACTTTATAGTTTTTACCTCAATAAAAAAAGGATCTTAAAAAGCCAAGAAGAAGCAACATAAGATTTAAGGATCAGTTGCATACTGATTATTATTTATATAAAAATTATTATATTTTTATTCCCATAGTAGATGCACGTGATCCCTACTTTGAAAATTATTAGGCAGTATGGAATAATGAGGACTTTTTGCATGTATAATTAATCATATATAAATACATATACATATAAAAAATAAATACTATTTAGTGACTCACTCACTTATGACGAAATCTCTGGAACTATATAGCGTATAGATTTAAAGTTTGGTAGACACGTTTCTTTTATGGATGTAAGATGCAACTAAGAAGGGAGGTTACTGAATGACGTACTTAAACCAACGGAAATGTTGTATTTATAAATTGTTGGGATAGTGGTCGCCATAACATGTCATACTAAAATAAAACGATTAATTTTAAATGCATCAAATCCTCCAACGAGCAAATTACTAACATTGAAGGAATAATTAACAATAATGCTCTAAAAATTAATAAAAACCGGTAAAGTGCAAAATGTTCTTATAAAATGAGTGTTCCGTACTATTAAATAAAATATAATTGTATATATTATTTTATATATTGAGATTATCATAATTCCAATTATAATCTTTTTGTATATGTTTAAAATAGTGTAATCTATTGAAAAAGATATTATTTTCTAAATTATTTTCCTCATATTATAGTATACCCGCCAAACTAAGACCGATTGGTTGTATTTAATTAACACTTTATAGTAACTATTTCGGATTTTAAAGGCGTCTAGTGACGAATAGACATCAAGTTGATTCCATTACTGTTTTGTTATTTAAATACGGAACACTTAAAATGAGATGTTTATTAAAACTAAAGTTATAAAAATAATCAGCTGTATAGATAAAGAAAAGTTTGAAAACGCTAACATCAAGTGAATTTATGATGAATTTAACTATTTTTGTAGATTTTTTTTAAAATTTTGGCTACATAACCCACCTGAATGTTACCTGTTTTTTATCATTAATTACACTAAAAACCTGATTAAATCCCAGCTGTAAATTTACGTAATAAATATTAATTGAACATTTTATTAATAAGATTTAAATCGCAATGTTTTTTTTTTCTTGAAATAACTTCAGTTTTTATATAAAAAATGACTCAAAACCACACTCCCATTGTAAACGTTGTAAAACTTCTTTATATACTTGTAAATATAGTTTTAATACTCCAAATTCAATGCTTACCTGAAAAATACACTCAGTTACATATAATGTTAAAATACATATATAACTTAGACTTATATGATAATAATTATAATAAAATCGATTCAGTATATACTTTGAATATTTTTTAGAAATCGATTTAGTGATTTTTGACACGAGTTATTGAGATACTTTTTAGTATAGGTTATTAAAGTATTTACAGGTAAAATAACTAATTTACCCTTTGATTGGAACATTCGGATTGTGTCAGAGCAAGAAACATAAAAATAAACATAATATAATAAATTGGTGTTGAAGTGGTTGTATACCATAGTTTTGAAATTATGTCTTTGTTAATTAAACAACATTGCGCGCTATATCGATATTTTTCCTACGTATTTATGCATATAATTTAATATATTTAATATAAAAGAAATATATCAATTTATTAATCATTTATAATCCAATACACACTAATTTCATTCCAAAGATTCTAATATATTCTAAACAAACACTCTCTTGAAATATATACATTTAAATAGCGAATATGGGGTATTCGCTATTTAAATGTAAATCAGCTTAGTAGTTTTTGAGTTACAAACGTACATACATACATACTCGTGATGTGCCGGATCGTTGAAAATGTATATCCGCGGATACGTATCCGAATAAGGATATTTGAGGTCTAGATCCGCGGATACGGATACGATCTTAAATTTTTTAATTGGAACGGTACGTGAGACTTTAAAACGATAGACTTAGACTTAGATAGGTATTTTGTTTATTGTTTATAGTTTAGTGTGACAATGAGTTTATATGGATACTGATAAGCAATAATTTGTCTACCCATAAAAAGTCAATTTTGGCAATTCTGATATATTTAACATTATTCCAAAAATTTTACGGATACGGATACGAATTTTTCGTTTCCCTCGAATATCCGCGGATACGGACATCAGGCACATCACTTATACATACCGGTCAAACACACCTTTTTTTAAATCTGTAAATAATACTTACACATGCGGAGGGTAGTACGTGACGAGCGCCTCCCGCCTCGCCTCGGTCGCGTTGTACCGCGTCGCCGCGAGCGCCGCGTGCAGCGTCAGCGTGTGCCGGCCGGCCGGCTCGCGCAGCGGGCACGCGCCGCCGAGACGCCAGCGAGTGCTGCGCGAGAGACGCCACGCGAGACCCTCCATCATTCCCGCGTCGAAGAAGTCGAACATACGCGCTGGAATTTTAGATTTTATTTATACTAGCTGCCCGCACCAGCTTCGCCCGAGCTTCATATAGATTTACAAACCCTAATTCACCCTCTTAGGCGTGAATTAAACCAACTCTGTAATCTAGTAATAGAAACGTCGTAATAGTTATGAAAGCTGTGAATGTTAAAAATAAGGCACTAAGAGTAATAAAGAAAAATCTTTTAGATGTAAAACAATGAGAAATAACTTAAGTAAATCTTTATGAAAGTCTGAAAGTAACACTTATATTTGTAATTCTAAATTTCTTTTCATTCAATATTTCTTTTAAAACACCTCATTTGTAGCTCTTCTGGTGCTCCAAAAATTCATGAGTGACAGAGATCACTTATCATCGGGTGACTCGTTTCAACTCTTAAATATGCTGCGGTTGGGTGAAGAATCACTGGGGTAGAGCCAAGATTTAGCACTGACTACAATCCGTACGAACTGGCTCGACCGAGGAAGTGTTTTTATTTTTTTGCCAAATATTTCCGAACAATTATGATTCCTGAAACACTAATTACAAAGAAGACAACTCACCAGACCATGGCTGTCTTCGATATCGTAATTTCTTTCCATTCCGTCGTATGAGCTTTGAAGAGCTGTCCGCTGTCTTTTTCCCGTTACCAGCGTTGGGCGATGCTTCGTTGAAGTGGGTGTTAACGTGACGTTCGAGCAAAGTCTGTAAAGTACCATTGAATTTAGACATGGTATGAGATGTTGTTGAAATGGATAATTCGATGTCATGACATTTGTACGTGTGACATTAGATATACATATGAAGTATACTATATTTTTAAAAATCTGTTGTAAATATTTTAAGCCTCTAAAATTTAGATGAGACAAATTGTTGGGTAATAAAATTTAACAGCATAGGATATGGTTTTTTAAATGACAAAATATTTTTTATATAAGGTTTAAATTTCAATAACTACATTTCTTAAGCCTAACACTATACTTGTTTAGTTGTCTTGTAAAATACTGCATCCGAGACATCATAGCATCCTCTCGATAAAACAAAAAAAGTAAAACAAAAACCAATACTTGCTAGAAGGCAAAGAAATTTTGATGAACAAAAAGAAAACCCGTTCTGTACTTTTGATAACACTTGGAAAAACTAATAACTAAAAATTTTACGTCTAGAAGGGATATCCTTTAGCCTATATACCTATAAAAAACGTTAGTTTTTCCGTGTTAAATTCAGTAAAATCTTATTAAAAATTGAATTTTAAAAAGCCTCTGAAGTGTAGTAATGTTGTGGTTTTTCTTGGTGGTTTCTTCTTAGTCCTTAGAACAGAAAACATAACACAAGTTTATCGTTCTACATAAAGTTTAGAAGATACTAAGTCCTCAAACCAAAATCACCAGTGGCACCATCACACTACAATCCCTTATGTAGACGACGAGCTATTCGTGAATAGTGAATACAGGAGGAAAATGTAAAAATTACATCCTTTTTAATCAAATTCTTTTAAAAGATGAGGGTGATATGCCACGTGATCAATCAGTGATTGCATCACGCAACAAAACAAACTAAAATATATCTCTATTTTATGATGGATATTAAAATATGAAGAAGTTATTGATTGGAATTAACACTTTTTGATATACGACGAACGTGATCCGATCGCTGATGATTAGATTTGATTTGAAGATTATACTAAACTATAAACTAATCTAAGATGCCTGTTTCCATAATTCGAAAGAATTTAATGAAGCGTTTGAAGACTACGAATATAATTAAAAATTTGAAGAATTACAGAAAAAAGCACGCAGCGACGACAAAATCAACGATTGTGCTCAGCAAACTCAGCAAGCAACACCTTTGATTAAATTGTAAATATGAAAATATTTACATCGATAACTCACAGTTGTGACATAATTGTAAAAACCAAAATATCATACCGTCAGAACGATATAGACAATAACTCATTCAATCCATAGAAGCGAAGGTGTTATTGTGGATTCGTTTTGCCGATGTGCATCATGATTCCTATAATCAAAAACAAAACGAATGAAGCAAAGAACGTAATTGTACCTGCGTCGAGAATCTTCTGTCGCAGCCGTCAACGATGCACTTGAAGGGCTTATTGCCGCCGTGGGATAGCGTATGTCGCTCCAGCCATAATCTCGAACACGATGGCTTGCCTCGCACCTTACACTGCTCCCACAAGCAGACGTAATTTTCTCTGCCCGCTTGGGAATCCACATGGACAGACTGGAAAATAAATAAGATTAACATAATTTTTCATTTTCATGAGTGTCTTTAAATTATTTCTTTAAAAAGGATATTTTTATGATACCAACCTGTAAATGCTCTATAAGGTCTGTATCACTCTCTAATTCAATTTTACAATTCTCCCATAAACACACTGTTGTACTTGTTGTATCTGTACTAGACGTCCTTTTGTTATTTTCAGGTTTAAGACTTCTGGGCGGAAACCGCAATATTTTAGGTTGTTTTAAAATCGGACTTTTCTGACTACTTGACGCTTCCACTGAACTCACACTAACACTAAGAGATAACGACGAATCGTCATCACACTCCTTACTCGTTTGTGAGTCACTCGGTGAATCAATGGACTTATCTGTTCCGATACCAGATTCTGATGACTCCGTGGTAGTACTACAAAAATTAGCTTCTATCACAGTATTTTGAACATTCGATGAAACATCTTTTAAAACGGTTATTTGGGTAAAAATTGTTTCCTCTCTTCTAGCAACTTCTTCTACTTTTCTTAACTCTTCAACCGTACTTTCTTTACATTCATCTTTAACAACAACGTCACTCAATTTCTCTAGTTTTGTTACTGTTGCAAGCTCTCCAAGATTGCCTGAACAACTACTAACTTGTGCAAAAGGCCTCGAAGATATTTTGTTACAATCTAATGGAACAATGTTATTATTAACAGTTTTGGACAGCCAAGGTATATCACACTTTTGGTTCGTTAGTTCGCTTATTTCGGGTTCCTTTACAGTACTGCTTGGTGGTTCTGTTCCCTGTATTGGATTGTCGGGTGGTTTCACAGGGGCTATAGGTATACTACTCGAGTGTAATGTCTGAGTGGTAAAGTTAGCAACCATGGGTGGTGGGTGTTGTACTATTGGATTTGAACAAGATGTTTGCGAAGACGATGTCGAGTTTGTACTCGTATAACTCCAGGTTTCTTTGACATTTATATTTGGCACAGAAGTAACAATGAATCCAGGTTGAGGTACTAAAACGGAGTGGCTTAGATTGACAGCATAATTTTGTTTAGATTGAACTGTCATCCCAACAGCTTGTAATCCCGCGACATTCTTGTTCATCACTGATAAAGGCTGGCTAGTAACTGGGCCAGGCTCACTAGGAGTAGAATACGTAGGTGGTATCGTATTCGCAAGTTTCAATAAGGTACCATTTATGAGAATTTGTGCAGCCTGTTGACTTGTTAGGTGATCTTGTCTCTGTGGAGTTATTTGCGGACTTTGCGGAAGAACAAAATTTGGCATCTTTGCCATTAAATTCGGTATTTGCACCACAGTTCCGTTGATATTCTGTACGAGCGGAAACACGTATTGACCATTTAATTTAGTCGGGCTCGGCACATTGACATTAGTTCGATTAAATGTAGCTATATTACTTTGTTGGTTTAATGTCTGTGTAGTTAGTCCGTTTTGAGGTATCCGTAAAGTAGTTAGCATGACGTTTTGAGAAACAGCAACAAATGAAGTTAAATTTGTGGATGCCACCTGGCCATTACATGGCTGTGGAATATTTATTTGATGGCAATTTTGTAAATTTGCAACAGGTACGTTTAAATTACCAAGACTTCCATTAACAGTCATAGATACTTGTCGTACACCGTTTGGAATATTCATCTTTGGCGCAGTATTTGCTTCACCAGGAATATTGTTAATAGGAGAGTTTTGTACTGAATTTTTACAATTTTGTTTCTGTAGTTGAACTTGTTTAAGATTGTTAGCTTTAGACCAAGTTAAGTTTTTACTATTTGCAATACAAGCTGATGATTTTCGGTTTGTCCTTTTTGTCGGTTGTGCGTTTTTTCTTAAGGGCTCCTTTTTTGTTAAAGATTTGTTCACAAGATTCAAATTATTTGAACCACACGTGACTCCATTCATTCTACTATCTAACTTGGTGGTAGAGCTGACGACCCCATTCATCTTTGAAGAATCGGGTTTTACTGTTTGTTTTTTTGGTGATTGATTTACAGAAGTGGCTGGAGCAATACGCATTCCTACTATATCGCTTGAAGCTGGTATTGCAACTTTTGATTTATTTATTATATTGGTCGTTACGCTGGCGGATGGGCCTTGAGTAGTTTTTAAGTTTTGTTTTTTACTATCGGTCAACCCGTTAAAAAAACCTACTGAATTCCTCTCCTTGTTAAACGCTTCAAACCCGTGCCGGACCTCCATAAAGCCATTCATATTATGTGTGTCCTTAAAATCTTTAGTTCTTGTACTTTCTTTGACACCATTTACATGGGTACTAGATGTTGTCTTTAGAAAATCGTTTTTAGAGCAGTCTGCAGTAGTTTGACAGATAGGCTTTCTCGGCGTTTCTGCTTGCTTTTCGACATCCAGGAGAACTTTTGGACTTAGCGTTTGCGATAAATACGAAATATATTTTTCGAGATCATGCGTGACGCCATTTTTGGGTAGGCACTTTTTCTTGGTGTCATCGTTGTTAATTGAATTACTATCACGCTTGACGCCGTTCTGCGGCTTCATTTTATGGTTGAAGTACTCTGTTATGCGGCGATGAATGGGTGGGTTGGGCCGACGGAGGGGCGCGGGTTGAGCCGCGAGGCGTCGCGGTCCCGGCGGCGCCGGATCGCTCGCCCAAGGTGGCATGCGCGCGCCAGCGCCCTCTTCGCTCGTGCTGCAGGCTGACTCGGGGCTTCGCGGCGAGCGCGGCTCAGTGATATCGCTACCGCTGCAGCCGCTGCTTTCCGTCGGACTTAGCACCGCCACTCCACTGTAAAAAAAAAAATTTACTCAAACATTTTCTTCTATTAACATCGTCTTGGTTAGTAATTTTCAACATTTACATCGTCAACCTACATATGTAGATATACAAAGAGAATATTTTATAGCCGGATTGTTTCGATTTAGTTTAGCTTGATTTACGTTTCTAATTTTATGACAATCAGCTGTTGATTGCTTGTAATCGATCACACGCGAAGATAGAGCAAGCAAAGGAGGAAACGAGACGGCATGTGTCGCTCGACGACCGAGAGCGATGTAAGGTGCAATGCCCTGGCGGTCCAGTGCAGTGACGCAACGAGACGCGTCGCTGCACTGACCGACCGTCCGATGCGCATTAGAATTATTATTTTCGGCGTATGACATTCACCGCACGTAACAAAACGCTATAGTCTGTGATAAATGAAGGACTAACTTAACTTTATTTCTTACTTTTCAAATGGAGCTTACTAATAAGTTGCCGTATGTTATTAGTAAAAATAAAGCGGCATAGCTTTTAAATGACAACGACATTGTAACGTTATGAATGTGAACACATTTCTATTTTTTCTTAACTAACAAGCCTCGCAGTAATGCGAAAATGTTTATTCTGGTAGCATTCTTTCGGTTAACTCGTTTAGAATCTCGGTTGGTTAGATCCACAGGTAAATGAGTTAGTAATAAAATTTCAAAGCTTGCGATTTGGGTTATGTGGCTTAGTGCTGAAACATAAGGTCGTTTTTCCTTTGGAAGGTCGTGTTAGGTTATCTTTGGGTTTCTGTGTAGGTGCGCGGAGGGTGTTGCTCGAGTCGTCAAGGGTGCACCCTCGCCCTTCGCCCGGCAACTCGCACATAGGATTTTATGTTCCCCTCCATTCTCTCACTTTTAGAGAAGCTTTGTCGCTAATTGACCTAATTTTTTTAAGATCTATTTTTAAAAGCACGTACAGAGAATCTAAAATGGGGGAAATATGATTACATTTGAAAGAACTCTAATCCTGCAGAACTTTACAAAGCCGCTCTCAAGTTTCGTTCCAATTATAAGAAATGATCATCGATATCCTTTTCAAATAAATGGAAACTCGATTACAAATATAATACCTTTATTTTGCATTGTTTTTTTTATAAAGTATAAATATTAAGTAATTGGCACATTTCCTTCCATATACTTAGTTCCTTACTTATTTCAAGTAGCCAAAAGATAAAGAGAAAATATGTTTTTATTTAAAGCAAAACAACAAGAACACAGAAACCGACACTAATATAAAAAATAGAATAAAATCATTAGACGATAGTTAAAAAATAATTGTTGTTTAAAAAATGAAAATATAAGATTAACTTAGAATGACATGCAGTATTTGCGTAGCGCTGTATACCGACGGTCGGGACGATCCGCTTAAATTTTTTGCGAGTCGAAAGCAAAAGTGGGCGCCGTATGTAGGTGAGTCTGTGCTGCAAGGTCGCGCCCGCGCCGATTTCGGCCGTCGACCCGCGCCACTAACATTGTAATCTTGGCAGACACTTCTCAATACATCGAGTTGTCTTTCACATTCACATTCATCGAAAGTATTTATGAGAATGTTTATTAACTTTACATATTTTTAGGAACAATCACTTAACGAATTATAAAGTATTTTAACAGATTTTCGAAGATGCGATTAAAATGTAAACGAAAAAATTGAGAACATAAAAATATAGAAAATATCTATATTCAAATCGATTTTAGAACTTGATTAATAAGACTCATCAATAGTAACAATGCGCGAAAAAATTAATCAAAATCTAAAAAGAGAACATTCAAATAGACGAACAAGTGTTCAAGAATAAATAGAATGCAATCTATAACTGGTTTGGAGATTGGATCGAACGTAATTCCGTCATAGGTCACACAGGTTCTTCATGCTTCAACTGCATCATTAATCAAAACCTGACATTGCAGGATTTTTTTTATTATTTACTTGTATAGCATTTGCCTATCTGTTGAAACATATAAATATACACTAAAAAAATAACTCTCCTTTTTAGGTATTTATTAAGAAACTGAATAAGAAACAGGAATCTCAGCACAAATTATATCTACGTAAAATGGCGGCAAGAATCCTAGCGTAATACTGATGATATAATGGAAGGTCGATATAGGCATGTAATTTAGGCTAGCCGGTAATGTACGTCGCTAGGCCAGCGTGACGAGGGCGCGGTTGATCTTATCGTATAACAAATTAACGCTCGTAGGCTATGCACTTGTAACTCCACACCAGTAATGTAGATTTCAAAACCTAACACACGAGACACAGTGACGTTTAAATATCTATACTAATATTATAAATAGATAAAACCGTTTTAAGTTTATATGTAATTGGTAAGCTCTAAAAGGACTGAAATGATTAAAAAAATTCTTTTTGTTAGATGTTATTGGTTTTTTTGAGAAAGAGCGAAGGAGTAACCATAAACGCGTATAAAACTGCGAGAGGCAGGTAGGAATCGGTAAACAAACGCCACACACTGAACGACCTCCGGGATATCATATATGACACACAACACAAACAAGCACTATCGTGTACCGAACCCGTGACCATTAGCGTAAACAAATGCCAGTTGCAGTGACCGATGCGTCAGTGAAACGTAAAATTAGAAATTGATATTAAAATCTTTATTCTTATACGCTAACTACTTCTAAATACGAAAAACACTTACGTCATTTCCTATATTTATAAACACATTATAAAAATAACAAACACTGCATCCAATATAGTCAATGTCTTTTTCAAATCGAAGTCCATTAAAAAAACTCCAAACATTTCGCACATCACACTCCTGAAGTATACAATTAAATGTGATTATTTACATCCACATTAAATATTACTGTAGTACTATTAAACATAATTCCAAAATTTTAAAGTAAACAAGACGCTTTAGCACTTTGCTCATAACTCTTCCGTAGCACACACTGCAATGTGACGTTTAATAACACTGGCAAATATCACAGTTGCGTATATTCGCAATAAAACAATGATTCATATTAGAATCGTCATTACCCAGTCAGTAATTCTTATTGGCGTTATCGGAATCTCCCGAGCTGAGCTACGTCACTACACGATCACAGCTTTATATAATACTGGGAATATAATTAATCAAATGCCTCGCGTCATTACACGCTTAGTTATGTTTAGATTTCCCAGAACAGAAAACGAGGTGTAGTGACACCATCGCATCTAATTACTGGAACCTTACGCTAGGCATTACACTTTTTTACCATATTCGCCAAGTAAGAATCATTTTTATTAATTAATAGTCTTAAAAATATTTCAGAACAATAGAATATAATGTTTCGTTTAAAAAAATCTAAATTTTTTATGTCATCGTTGCTTTTGTTCGTTGTTTTCAAGTCCTAGCCTAACTAACATTCCTTCACAACAAAAAAAAATTCTCTGACTTGAATGCGTAGGTTAGTATTATAACAAATCTCATAACACAGCGTAAGTTAGTCGATGCAAAGAAAAATCTTTTCAACAACATAAATTATCCTTTACACACAATCTATATTAATAATTCTCTCATCAAAGCACATCAGATGCACTAAATCGCATCAAACGCCCCTCGGTCACGGCCTACTGCCCGCCCCGCCGCCCGCGCCGTCGCCCGCCGCCCGGTAATGAGTGGGCGTACAAAAGACCAAATGATACGTCAATCGCACATGTCCTCTAACCCTACGGCTTTGACTATTTACCCCGTCTCGATTAAGGGTAAAAACTATCTTTAGAAACATGACAAAGATGGACATTATTATATTATAATAAACATGTTTTTGATTTTTTCATATTCATTCGATTCCTTGAAAATATAATAATATGCTACTAATAATACCCAACATTAATAGCACATTATATAGATTGCATACTTGTACATTGATTTATTCCTTTATCAATATACCACTAAAAAAATTAACAAGAAATCTAAAGATTTATGGATCAGCAAATCCCCTAAAGCAAAACGAATCTTTAACAAAAAAAAGTTCCAAAAAGGCATCCTAATTAAACCAGAACTCGGGGGTCGGTTTTAGAATGGAATATTATTTCGTTTCGAACTGGAAATTGATCATCGCGCCGGGATTGCCTGGGGAGTCTAATCCTTGTCAAATTTCGCTTGGGATTTAGTTACGAGTCTAGAGAGTAGAGGACGCATATGCATTAAACTTTAATTTAAATATATTTTTTAATTATAACTAATAGGACGTTAAAAAAAACTTTTCTCATATTTTTACTATTTGAATGTATAAAAATAAGTCGTACGGAAGGTTTACGTTCTAACGTGTTAAATCTTTTTATTTGTTTTATTAAAAAATAACAAATTGCCAATTGATTTTTACTTGTTGTCACAAAAATTATTGTTACAGTTAGTTATAAAATATTCATTGGTTATAATTAATGATTTTTATTTATACGTGCTAAAGCACGTAGCGGTAGTGTATTTTAGTATCTTCTTTTTCTATTTTCAATGCAACATGAAACTTTTGCCTTAGCCTTGAATTTCCAATTCGTATAAACTAAACACTATTATAAGACACGTATAAATAAAAATAACATTGATTACAACCAATAAGAAATATAAAATAAAACTTTTTAAAATAAAAATCGAGCCATCCCACAAAATGTACAATTTATTGTAATCCTACACTAAAGAAAACCCCTCGCACGAATTGCGCTTAAATTTCATTGGAAATTTTGTCTAGGAGTGTATTGTATTATAGCCCCCTCTATTTGTCCTAATAATAACACAAAAATCTTTTGCAAATTACAAATCTGTCCCAATGTCAAGTATAATAAATTCTCCGTCTAAAAAGTGTTACTACATTTGTTTTATAAACAATGAAGAAAGAATAATAAGGGATACCGACCACTATTTTATTGTAAAACGAATGTATTATGAAATGTTTTCCCATTAAGCAATATAAAGGTAAAAATTGTATTTTTATCGAGAAGTTAGCATATCTCTTTTCAAATCCGATTCATATAGACTTTAAAAATTTTCTATCCGAACAATTTCTTTCGTGTCTTCTCCATCACACGTGACATAGGCGAAATAATCTATTCTTATATGGCACATCTAAAAGCCATGAGAGCAAATTAAATTGATATAAAAAAATTATACTGCATTTATACATTAAAAGTAGTACCTACAATATCAAGTACACCCAATAATTAAACTTCATACGTAACTGTATATATATTTCTACCCTTTCACACGTGTTTATTTACGACATAGTACTCCATTTACAAAACAAAAATAAATACAAGACGTCGTAGCAACTCGCAACGTTTCGGCGACATTGTTTCATATAGAGTTATGTCACCGGCGTCATATTTACGTCGGCCATTCATTAGCTCGAAAGGAAGTCGCTTCGCGTGAGAATCGTGTCAGGGCGAGGGAGGCGACCCCCTCTTTAGTATTCTCCCACCCTCCGCCCCGTGATTATTATGCTAAGTGTCTGACGGTTATCGTCGGGGTGAGTTTTTCGCGCATCTGCTATTTATTTATACGCTTTTATATTCATGGGATTGAGTAACGCAGTTCGTCCGTAGCGAGGCGACTGCCTTACACTTCATTACGCGGAGTTACAAGGTTATGTCTTGCTGGTTTGTACGCGATTCTAATCCTTACGTCGCGGTGATACGGTCACTTCGAAAGGATGAAAGAAAATAGGTTAGTAGGCGCACCCCGCGTGACGCTTTGCCAAACGCCGGTTCGATTGAATTTTATGCGATGTTTCTTTTTTAAATTGCACGTAGTTCGAGATCGTGAAGACTTATTCCGCGGTAGGGAAGAAATTTTATGAGCGGGGGAGAACTAGAATGAGAAAACTGCAATATGTTCTTGTTTTTATAGCACGATAAATATCTATAACAAATACCCTTATCGTAAATATCACAGGTCCGTGTCTCAGGTAACTCTGAAAGTCAATTTCCTGCCCACATCGCGTTATCGCCGCGAAACGAGATAGTTTAGCCGATCTAAACAGCGCTCCGGCAAACGTGTCCTCGCCGGCGGAAATTTCAAAACGTCACTTCCTCGCTGCAAGCTAGAGCAAAATTTCACTACAATCTAATCAACGTCGCGTCGGCGGCGGCTAAATTTAGAGTAGCGAATAATTCCAATTTCAGAAATTTCTCATTTTCGATATAAATACGTAAATAATTTAAAAGAGATTAGTAATGTTTAAAGTTTAAAGTAATCGAAGAATATAATTATGCATTCTATTATACATATCTAGCTCGGAAACAATAGCACCCTATAACCATTTGTGTATTTCAGACGAAGTGTATGCCAAATTTATGATAATCAGTAAAGTAGATGAAATGGTAACAAGCAAACAAACTCACGAAGTGCAAATCGTTTATAATATAAGACAGGATAACTATAAATTATTTGTTCATTCGCGGAACTATTAATAAACAAGACATAAAATTATATCATCACTATGTCGTTTCGTATAAACGCTACGATTTAAGTGTCTCTGACTAAACCCAGACGATTTCGTCAGCGTGACGTAAATTGTTTAGCGAATGCAGACGGTATCTATCGCGTTTCGTCAAGTCGCTGTCTGACGAAGACGTTGCAACACGCCTCTCGTCTGGGCAGGAAATAGACGAATCCCACAGCGCTTTGTCTCGCATCGTCCGCGCTGATATCCGACGGTGTCCGCCTTCGAAATTGAATTCACCCAGCCAATCGAACAACTCCGGATTAATAGTATCGATAAAATTATAATGGCAAAATTTAGAAGTATTTCGTATTTTTATGTTATGTAATTGGACGTTTAATATATGGACGCTGATAATCAATACTATGTCAAGTCACACGAACCTTATTTTTAGTAAATAGCGTCTAAAGATGTGAAACCTTGTCTTAAAATTTTTTTTAAGAATATCAATCAATGATATATATTCATCTTTTCAAGCAAATTGGTATAATAAAAAGTTTTATAATTATTTAATACGTTTTTCAAATTTATGAGTTTATTGCATATTGCAATATATGGAACACAATTCAATACTCGAAAAATTAAATTAAGAAACTTTTTTCAGTACTTTTTTAGTTTAGATGATTTAAATTTTTTGAATAATGTTAAATACATGACATATTTTCAGAATACATCAATATCTTCGAGTTTGACTTTTTGTGGGTTAAAACATTATTGCTTACCAACATATGTATACAACTATACTTTTTTATTAAATCTATTGTACCTACTATACTATTGTAGTACATAAGAAATGTGAATCCAATAGTGAGATATGTAAGACTCTTACATCGCATATAAAGTCACCATTACATGATAATAAACACGAACAAATAAACTAATTTTAATTATTTCAAACATATCGATACAATAACACCACATAACTACATACAAAAAACACATGTCTGATATTTAAAAAAAAAACCTAAATCGTAGCACAATTAAGTACCTCGCCGTCATTGCGAGTCGCGAGTTCATTCACACATCTCTGACCTGCTGAGGACGTGTTCAATGGCGTCCCGATATTAGAATACAATGCAATGACACGGCCGCATCCTACCGCTGCGGAATTGGGAATGCGTCGCGCGGTGCTGCGTGAGTTCCTGGCCGTGGCGCCGCCAGCCAGCATTACCATTGTTCGTCATAGATTACAATTTCATCGGAGTGTACTGATGATTATGTATTACTTACTAGCTAAAAGAAAATTCCCAGAAAGTAACATTACTTGATTTTTGCGAAATCGATGAAAATAAACATTAAGAATTGACTATCTGAAAGCATAAAGGCATTTACAATGGACACATTTTTGTAATAAGATATTTATTTATAACACTATTTTTTTGTTATATTATATTAAATATATAAGGGTAAAATTAAATCGATTTTGGCTGTATGGTTATTGTTTTTTTTTTAATTTGCAAAGAATATATCGCTTCATATCTTTATTTCGCGTTGTATTAAGCACTTAAAATCCTAAGAATCAAAATATATAAAATGAATTTCAAGTGATCTATCCGTCGTCCCCAGACGGTCGGCTGCGTCGGCGTGCATCAAGCGCATAACGTGATTTAAAAGCAATCTCGCTGCCCGCGCTCCATTTCCGCGCCGAATGTCAGATCACCAGCCTAATACAAAGCTTTCTTTCCCTCCTAATTACTACCACCCCTCTGGATGCAATATAGATTAACACAATAGACAAACTGTGTATATTAAACTGTCATTACAAAGCAAAGTTATAAGTTACATGTCATGTATTCTTTATATTCTAAATAGATTGTGCAGCTAAAGCTAACAAATCTTTTTACCACGCCATTGGTCTGTGGAAATTTGAAATAAAATATTTTAAAAACCTAATGATATATACGATTGGACAAGGCACGACGTGGGGAAACAATGACAACAATAATTATTTCTAAATGAAACATTATATATTAAAAACACAAATAACGCTTTAGAAAGAATATTTTTAATTAATATACGCTAAATTGCGTCAATCCATTTTCTGAAAAATCATATAGGCATGAAGACTCATTGAAACACTGACTAATATTATATGTAAATTATACTAATCAATTTAGTTTTTCCCAGTTTTCCTTGATAAATTAACAAATACGCGACGGGTACGTCCCGATTACACGAGGTAAAATAATGACACAATATCCATAATCACGTGCACTAAACAACCCGACGAATATAAACTTTTCCATTTAACAGCTTCATTGCCATTTTCCATACGTTATTTGTGTTACGTATTCGATTATACTAAGGTAAAAAAACCCCATCGGATTGATCAATAAAATACCTATAATAGGCATTCTTGTTCCATCTTATATGCGTTAGGTCCTGATAAGTGGCAGTCCTTATTAGAAGGTCGGCTCCACAGAAAAAAACGCTTTGAATCAATAATGTACATTACTAGTAAACAGCAATAGATGGTATGGCTCGATAGTGCGCTGGTCGAGTCGCAACTAGGGTTGCCAACTTTAAAAAAAAAAAATTAGACGCATCATACCTATGTTACGTATGTTCCATCTATTTTTTTTAAAAGTACCTACCTATAAAATATATATTTATACCAACATATAAAGTATTTATGATTTTAAATTAATAATATCGTAGAAAATAACTGCAATTTAGTAAACTTAGAAAAATATAGTTCGTATCTTAAGCAATAACACAACGAATAAAGTATAGAAATGCTTAATTTTATAACATCTTGCTAAAAGTTTAATTTTATAAGATCAACAACAATCATTATCTTAATTCGATTGTTATTCCGAAGTCGGCGTATACTAAAATTAACAACAGTCTATTTAATACCGAAATTAATGCGTTTAATAAAACTGTATCAAATGTTGAAAAACGTAATGCACTCGTTATAATCTATGGCTTAATTGTTAAACAGTTGACATAATATTTTTGATTGAAATAAGTGACAATTTCACATGCCACTAACCAAAGAATTGAGTCGAATTATTGAATTGATATTACTATCAAATAATGTCTGTTTTTTGCCTGATAGAACTGTCGATCCTAGAGATCGCTAGAGGGTTGGCAGCCCTGGTATAACGATACAAAAACAAATGTTGCTTTGCTGCATACCGCTCCCATCACGATACGAGCGGTAAGGCGACGATTAACGAACCGAGCGTTCGTTGTAAGCGTTTTACATTCGTCGCATAATCGCGTTATCAGCCGCATGGAGATTTTGCAAATTGTTTGAAGTTATCTCGATTTATTTCACTGTCAATCATAATGGATTTGGTGAAACAAATATATATCATTAATTTTGTTTTGTTAATTTATATTATGTGTGTGTAAATTATAAAGTCATAAACGATTAAATTAAATATGTCTTTTAAATTAGCGTAATGCGAAAACGTTTGATGCGATGATGAAAATATACGTTCAATTACAATAATTCACTGAATTATGATCATATATACATATATAATGTTTTGGTGACATATAACTTTAACCTAAAAATGTTATAAGTCATTTATTAAGCCATCGAGTAAAACACACAACCTATATATTTACATTGAACATAAAACTGTCTAATTAAAACTAATTTAATTACTGCTAATAACCGATATACATGCAACGTGAAAAGGGGTGCCTAGCCACAGAATTATTAATGTTAGGTAAATGTGAAATATATTGCAGAAGTTTGGATATAATAATAGTAATATTCTTTTTACAATAATTATTCACAAAATAACAATACCTTTGAACGAACAATTCGTGTACCTTTATGTATAATCTGAATCTTGGAAACGTTTTCAACGATCTTCATGACATTTAACATATGAAGGGTTTCGTTTTTAGATGTGATATCAACCGAGTAAAGTACCTACCTACGTATTATAAATTGCCAAAATTAGCACATTTCAAATTTTTTCTTGAATAAACACTGGAGAATGCGGAGAGTTCCACTCAATATCATCAAATACATAGTCGAATCTCTAACCTTTCTACATAAATAGTCGAACATTATTTAGTTTGATCAGGAACGTTACGGTGAAACATTTGTATCACTACAGTGTTGTGTGATCGATCGATTTCATGGTTCGGTCGGTGGTCATGTAGTGTGTACGAACGCGTCCAGCCCGAGGCTTATCTGTCGCGCAAACAATTATTACGCTCGTTGCGCTGGTCCGATACCGTAAAGTAATAAACTCAATGTATTAGCCGACACGCATACGATGTGTGAAATTTCAAATAAATGTCGTATAACGTTCAAACAAGTATTGAGTGATATAAAAATATATAAATAACAGTAAATAATATGTCAAAAATAATATTATAACCTATAAGCTTTTCCTCGCGGTTTGCTTTCGTTAATCTAGAATACATTTGCCTATATGACACGCGCGCTATCTACTAAGTAAGGTTATAGCACACTATGCCTATAACCTTCGCAAATACAATCAATAAGTTGATAAAGTATTATTGCAATCGGAGGAACGGTATGGCAGTGCATAAAATAGGAACAACCAAATATTAATTCTTTTATATTATTTGTCACTCTTATAATAAAGACAATTGTAACGTCATCAAATACACATATATTAAAATTCTTCTGAATAGTTTCGTATCTAACGTATTCGAAAATCATTACCCTTATTTCGAGACATTTGGGTAATATAATAATATAAATTAAAGCTGATAAGCAATAATGTATCAACCCAAAAAAGTCAAATTCGGAGATATTTGTGTATTTTAATACTGCATCACCTATTTAACGTTATTAAAAATAATTTCAAGTCCTGTAAACTAAATAAGTACGCGAAAAATATTCTTAATTTAATGTTTCGAATTTGAAGTGCGTTCCATATTATGCAATTTATACATTAATCTCAAGTATTTGTAAAAATATATTATTACATAACACATTAAATATATAAATCTGCTTTTAATGCAATTTACCTTTTATCAAAATAGAAAAGAAAGACATCTCCAAACAAACGGATTCAGAATAGGTTTGACATCTTTAGACGCCATTTTCTCAAAATGGAGTCCGTGTGACTTGACACAGTATTGCTTATCAGCGTCTAAATATAACTCAACTTTAAATCAACACAAAACGTTTATAATGATATATTTTAATTTGTTATTAAAACGAAAACATTGTATAACAATCGCTGATAAGATTGGCTGACAGATTAAAAGTTAATGTGAACGATTCAGATCTTCTCGACTATAAAACTCAATATAGCCGGTTCAAACCGGTTTCCGACGATATTAGCAAAATTTATTCCCATTGAAATATAAAGAGCACCACAGTGAAATGTCCTAGGCCTTGTGTAATCGTGTTCCTTTTCAACTTCCGCAACGAAGCGGATAATGACAATCGGCATGAAACGAATAATTAAAAGTAATTACGATTAGAAGGAAAACTGTATTTAAACGTCATTTTCATCGGATGGCCAAACCACGATATCGGACTATGCAACCAGAGCTATACAGTAAAATAGTTTTACTTTTGACAGCAAAACAACTCTGTAAGGCTAATATTACGTTAGTAAATTTTGCTCTCAAACTTCTAGTGTGTCTGTCTTAGCAAAATTTTCAAATGTAATTCCCGCCTAAAGCCCAGTAGGTAAATACCTAGTAGGTAACAGATACAGCGTAAGTAGTTCCGTGAGATGATTTTGTAAAAAATTAGGCACAGACTATAAATTATTTCTTGTATAAAGCAATGTAAACAAACAACATATGTAAATCTCCATGAAAGGGGCGAGAACGAAACTTATTAAAACTTTAATCCTCGCCAAATGAAAATTGACTCGTTATTTTGTTATGAATTTTTTAATCAATCTTAACGGTATACAACTTAGATTGTATAAGGAAAAGAACTGAAGTCATATGATCTATTCGACGAATTGTTAATTATAAAAAAGCTATTTCCAATGAAACTTTTATTGTTGCTTTAGTAGGTGCTTTTTCTAGTCTATCAAGCTGACAGGTTATTTAGCTCGAATTGCGCCGTCAGTTCCAAGCTATTAAAACGTTTTACTAAAAAGAACCGTTGAGATAAAATTATGATGTACTCGTTTATAATAACAACGCTGCAAACAATTTATCGTCATTAAGCGGTATCTAATTCACAACTATTTCCGTAAAAACAGCTGGCTTCGACTATAACGTTTCTTATATTTATAAACTTTTAATATTAAACACACAAAATTAAGCATCGTATACCTAATATTAAATTTTTTAAATTGAATATGTCAAAATCATTCAGTTAAAATGGTATGTAGTCTTTCATATTCACGATATTTTTCGTCTATCTAATCTATTCTGATATTATACATATAAAGAGGAAAGATTTGATTCTTGGTTTATTTGCATTGAATAGGCTCCGAAACTACTAGGCCGATTTGAAAAATTATATTTACATTGGATAAACCATTTATTAAGGAAGGTTAGGCTATAATACATTATCCCACGACTTACATTGCGAGGGACAGCCAGTAAGTCATAAAGATGAAAAATTCACCTGTGTCCGTCAAGATACGACTACTAAATCTTAAAGATAATTATAACATGCAAGTACCTATCCGCAATAAAGTTAATAAACATTTTAATTGCTCCGTCGTTTTGTGTTGTATCATATAAAAACTTTTTATACAGATAGTATGTTACATGGATGGCAATCCATTTTATAATGCCTATAGTATGTATATTGTAGTTGCTCAAGTATTACTATTTGTCTGTAATATTACATAATCGATTCTAAAGTAACCACGTATACGATATTACATATAAACAATCACATTACATAATTATGTTATTGTTTATATACATAATACAATAATTTCCGAGGTAACGTTATATACAATATATAACGATCTTGTAGGCTCGTATAGATAAACGTCAAGATTTTTTATTTATCAAAAATAATTTTAAAAAGTTTAGTTCATTTTTTTACTTTTAAATATTGATTCCGCTAAGGCTGGATATATATCAAAAACATACTCAGTTATCACCTTGTTTGTTTAACCTGAAGATAATAAAATAGGGCTTCAATAATCTTAAAAACATAAATAAAATTGGCGACGAAGCTGCAGAATGTAATCCACACTAATATTATACATGTAAGGTAACTTAGTCTATCTGTTTGTTTGTAAAGAAATATGCTATTTAAAATAATTATTCTACGCAGAAATGGCGGGAACGGGCTGGTATAATATATAACCTTTGTATTATAATATATGGAAACCTTCAGCTCGGCTGTCCGCGGTGTATTTTATAATCGACTGCACTTCGCTACACACATAATAATTTATTTCTTTGTCTCTAAGTATGTCAAGTGCATCATAAATGTACTTGCAATGATGACGACGCTCGCACGCGTGTAAAACTTATATAGGAAGTAATATCATTATTAGTATATTTACTAAGAAATATGCTTAAACTTCAACGGTTCACTCGATTTTAATTCCGTTACTTAATTCAATTTGTCTTTATTTTTATTTATTTAATCGCAAACAAAATTTATGTAACTAGCGGCCGCTCGCGGTATCACTTGCGCTTTACATAGTACTTTCATACAAACGTACAACTCCCGTTAACTCCCTTAGGAGGTCGATATTTACGAAATCCCGTCTTAGTGAACACATACGCACCTTGTAGATCCCGAGATTTCGTGATGAGTGAGTTAATGACCTTTCGCTTTTACAAAGTAATATTGATATTTTAAAAAATAATGATTTCAATATAAGCTAAATTTACAATTATTTATTCAACTCGCCATAATTAATGTTTATATAATCATTATGAAAGTCACGTATGAATAAATATTCAACGACTGAACATACGGAACAATCAACGTGTTAAAACTTAATTAGATAGGTACTTTGCCTTAAGAAAAATTGTTCAGTCAAAAAATTTAATTTTGTATTATCAAGACAAACTACAGTAAGTTTATAAATAATGTAAATTAGAAGTAATTAAATTAATAAAATCATTATTATCAGGTATTTAATAAAAAAAAATCTATATTAAATCGAAAAAAAATCTTTTTGCGTTTGATAGCCCGTTTATTGATGACGGTTATAGGCTATATTATATCACGTAGAAGCCATAAACACGTGTGAAACCGCGAGGGGCAACTAGTCTACAAAAAAACTGTAACACTGACTGAAAGATAACGCACTGCCGAAACCGATTTGGACACTGAGCATATGTTAAGTCACACGGACTTCATTTTAAGAAAATGGTGACTCGAGATGTCAAAAACCTATTCTAAATAAAATTGTTTGAAGAATTATATATCCATCTCTTCATTTTCTATTTAGACCCTTATTCTACCTGAAAGGTATAACGAAATAAAAGCAGATTCGTATAATAAAAAAATTTCTATAATAATACGTTCTTCAAATATATAAAATTATTGAAAAATATTTAACACACGACAATATGTAAAACCATACATTAAGAAAGTATTTTCCGTACATATTTAGTTTAAATTACATAATACATTTTTGATTAATGTTAAAGACGTGACGTATTACTAATACATAAATATCTCGTACATTTATTTTTTGTGGGTTGACACATTATTGCTTATTAGCATCCATTTTTACAAGAGTTGTTAATAACATAGATGATGAAAAACATAAATTATTGTGGTTTAAATGCGACATTAAAGTTATTTACAAAAGTACACACAACAGAATTAAAATAAATAGATTATTTTTTATTGTGTTTTTCGAAGCATTACCGTGTAAATATAATTTTTTTTCTAATTCATTACATTAGCATCAGATAATAGTCGCAGTCAGGACAATGTGTGTTACGTGCATTCGTAATGGTCGCCTTGACGATGACGAATGACCCCGTTACGCAGAGCGCGTAAAAGGGCCTCAGTTAAATGGCAAAACCTAACGCAAAACAATGTTACATTCCGATAAAAACATCTAGACATAACAGGTAATACACGGAATTAGTGCTACTTTAAACGTTGCAAAAACAATAATATATTATATTATATAGAAGAAATCAATTTTGTTCCAGTAGGAAGTCTCTACAAAGGTAAGGTATTATTTATATTTTACCTTTCAATCCGGAAAAGTTAATTTTCACAGCTGATTTTGACTGTATGATTTTTTTGAGAAATGTACGTATAATTACAATATGTATTTATATTAACGACAATTATCACCATTGATAAATAGATAGGTAAGGTATTGATGATTTTGAGAGAAAGGCCTATAAAAATAAATACAATAAATAGGATTTAAAACTTTTTAGAATTATAAAAGTATCTTATTTATTTATGAATATAAGAATCATCTAATAAATGGGATAGCAGTAATGATAATAAATAATGAAATTGTATATTTCCAGATTATTACGTTGGTATAACAATATATATCAAATCGCTTGTATAACACTCATGACAACGAAAAAAATTGGTAGTTCATTTTAAAAAAACATCTAGATAACAAAACAGTGACAATCGTGCAGTTAGTGTATGCACATAAACGAATAAGGTTTTAGTATACGAGCATCATTTATAAAGAATATTCTATTTAAATAAATATAATTGCAACATCGCCTCCGTAGTGGCAGGCTAAGCGACCGCAGTGTAACAGCAACTTATATGACTTCATGAATAGCATAAAAAATACAAGGTATTCATATTCACAAGCCAACAATTTTGCCGCATTTGGTTAACATATTTCTAGTAAGACACAACGAGGAACATACATATTATCTAATTATTAGATTAAATAATTCCTTAATAGCAGCTTCAGTAAGATTTTTGCAAGAAAAAATTTCCGTTACATAATAACAAAAGCAAGTGCAGAATAAAAGACAGTGGAGAGAAAATTTATATAACGCATATTATTGGTATATAATAAATATAACATTTACGTTGATTTCCTTGAAGACATTTGAAGATAATTGTAACTCGTATGCTATAATTTACTGGCAAGAGTATGAATATATAACTCCCTAAATCTCATCTGTGAAACCTATTCCAAACCGGTAGTTCCACGTATATGTATAGAAGTTCTTTAAAAAAGTAGTTTTATTATTATCAGGAATTCTAGAGCAAGGTAAAATTTAATTGTTCTCGATCGTAATTTTAAAGGCACATTGAGTGACTCTTCAGTGCCACGACTCTGGAACGCGAGCAATCTTTCAAAATGTCTGCCTTTGATGTTACAGCTCGAGAGCAGCCAGCGCGGCATTTCAAAGATCTTTCAACAATATATTATAATATACAAATAAACACACCAGGCTTATGTTCGAATATGTTGTTTTTATTTAAATTGCAATAATTACTATTTTTTACATTATTATTATATAAAGGTTTTAATTATTTGTTTTTATAAAACGGTAAACTCTAAATAATTCTACTTGCGAAAACAATTTTTCAAAAACAGAAAATTATATAGACTATATCATATATTTATATAGCGTATGTTAAGGTAGTCACACATCAAATCAAATCTTTATATAAAATATTGAACTAAAAAAATGCAATTTTGGAATATTAGACAATTTTTTTATTCTTCCCTGTTAATAAGAGAAACAATTTAGGTATAATAAATTGGTACAACATGCACAAGCACCTATCAATCACGAAGGAATCGATAAATAATCGATTAGATGATATAAAACGCATCAGCTGCAATATAAAAAAGTATAAAAGTCAGGCTGAGCACCGATATAGACTCCGAATCACTAATTAAAGGCCCACGCCAACGAATTTTATAATCCGAATTAGCATAGACGTCGATTTAAACGAATAAAAATGTGTGCGGGACGAACATGCATTTTATTACTATTTAACTCGTGGAGGTTAAGTTCTGGTAAGACCTAATGGAATATATTATTAACTGATACGATTGCTAATATAAATAAAAGATGTCTACAAGCTTTATTGCACGTTTATATTCATATAAATGAATATTTTAACGTCTATGTCTAATACCTTTTGCATCTCATAAATCTTTTAGTGTTTTAATTCAAAATTGTATATAATTGTCTTAGATTTTTAAAACTATATATTTTAATATATATATAATTTTAATTGTATATTCTAATTGAATGTTGATTAAATATTTTCATGAAACTTTTATAAATTACATTTACTAAAATAGTTAATATTGAAATTAATTTCCACAAGATATATTTTAGAATAATGTTAGGCTAAGTGTAGTATGTAATAAGTTACATTATGTTTAAAGGAGGTAGATAGCTTATTATATATATAGCCCTCGTATCCGGGATGGCTCCACCGAGGCAGCACCTCACTCTCTAACTGAATTTTATGCAAGTGCAAATTTTGTACGTTAAATAACAATTAGTTTTGTCGTCTACAATCATTTACAACGAAGCCAGCATAAAATATCGGAAGTAATTCCGAGACTATGCATATCCGAAATCATTACGGGTTTTAGAAGTTATCCCGTTGTAGGAAACTACAATAAATTCCGAAGCCCCTTCTTATAAGAGACCCTTTACTACTAATAGCGCGTTTACAGAGCGTTATTACTCACAATCAAATAAATTAAACCGAACTGTTTCTTAAGAATGTCAACAATTACAGAACACTATAAAAAAGTCATAACAAAATTTCTCTGATAATATAAGTAGTTTTATTTTAACTATAGATTAATAAGCTTCCACGTGTTAAACTCTATAGTATTCAATTAAAACTCGTCTTGTCGGCCGCAACTTGTTTTTATTACAATGTTTTATAACTCGTATCGTAGTTTTTATCTTTTTTGTCAACTAAAGTGTAATGGAAACTCTAAGTGGACGGTTTGGTTACATGTAATAATAATATTTAAGTGAGATAATGTCGAAGGACCGAACGCACCCGGGCGATCAAGCGAAGCGAAAGCGACGCAGAATGAATAAAAAACTTCTCATTTAAACAAGTGTTGATATGATAAATCTTTCACAGTGATAGCTCGATAAATGTCTCATTGGAAAAGGCAATATGATTTTATTATTTAAAATATAATTTTCTACAAGTCAGTTTGACATTGATGAGGTTTCAATTAATTTTATTATAAATATTTCACTACATTATTATTATTTATATATTTTTTTTAATATTTCGATAGTTTTTTTAATAGTTTTGAAGTAATATATTTTAAAAATAATATTAACGAATATAAGCATATGTTGATTTAATATTCTGTGGCGTGAGTTTTTGGCGGGAAAAAAAAGTTGACGCATATGTATTTGAACGTGATTGTGGAATTTGATGGAAAATAAATAAAAGTAAATTTATAGTGAATGCTTTAAATTAATAATAATGTGTATGTTAAAGTAAATACTTGTGGAGATGAAATACGAATGGTTATGTTTGATTTTGTTAGCAATAAGGAACTAAAGACTTGGACTATTGGACTGAATGTATAAATGATAACAATTGGTTAAAGTATTAAAAGACTTCATTTGCACATAAGGTAATTACTTCAACTCAGAAAACCGCGACGTCTCCATAAATTCCACAATTTTTAAATCACTCAGATTTCACAGACAACTTCACACATCAAAACCTGCTCCCTCCCATGTCATCGTTTCTCCGTCGTTAGGTAAAAAGAGATGTAAATTCGGGCGTTGTCGCGGCGCGGCGGTACAGTCGGGCCTGAATTAGAGGAAGCGAACATCCGGCGTATAATTAACATGCAGGCTCGGGCTCGGTGTGACCACGTGCTTCCTTACAAAACCCCGAGCACTCGCAGTCGTTATTTATTTATCGTCGTATTGTTATCTGTAATCTGATGTTAATTGTACTTGACGGGGGTCGCTCAGCGATTATTCGGAATTAACGAGTGGAAATTTTTAATAAGTATTAAAGATACTTGAATTTCTTCATACTTCTCGGGTTTAAAAATAACTGTGTGTAAGATTTTGTTTTATCAGATTACGTTAGTATTGTGTAGATCTACGCTAAGGGTGAATTGTTTTGTTATAATATTTTGTTGCCTAAGTGTAGAACTAAACAATGATTTACACATGATATTATTTCAAAACAACTATATATTGGTGGATACCAACCCGCAGTGGAGCAGCGTGGTGGATTGTGCCCTAAATCTTCTACTTAATAGGATAGGAGGCATTTGCCCAGCAATACTTATAGGCGGTTACTTTACTTTTTTACAATTTAGTGACGGTTTTCATGCAATTATTACTTTATCTAAATAGACTATCTATAAATTGTACGTTGTATTCAAACAAAACCGTATTATGGATAAGTTACACGGACATAAGTTTTGCTCTCAGACTTTTATAAAGATTTCGTAACTACTTACAACATATCTGTTACCAGATTAGAGAATTGTTTTATATGCAGAGTAAAACACAAAACGAAAATCACGCCTTAAGAATACCAGTGTTTTGAGATTGTTAGTAATTTTAAGGCGAAAATTACACTTGTAAGTTGTGCTCACAGAGGTTCATAAAATTTACACAATTTTTTTTATGATTACTTTTACACTTGAAAAAATTTAGTGTCAATAACGTATTTATTGAAACTTACAGCGTATTACCTAGATAATATTATAAAGTTACGTAGTTGCTTTATATCAGTTTCGAGAGTAAAACTTACAAGTGTAATTCCTGCCTAAAACGAAGCAAATTGAAATAAAATCAATACACTACTTGTAAAACAAGCTTAGCACATACTATAAAATATAAAACGACCCGAGTTGTGACACAAAAAGCGAGGGCGGGCGAAAGTGAACTTGCTGCATGCGCTTGCGTCGGCGCACGGGACTCGCCCTACAATGTTGTACATCGATATAGATCGTTATCAACTAAACTAAATCACTGATAAAACGAATATACTAATAATTTTTAAAATATTATAGTAAAATACCATGTATAACAAAACCAGACATAAAAAAACTTGCAATATAATTATATATTGCAATATTTTATTACATGTTGTAAAAAGTGAAAAGTCAAATATGTATAAATATTTAAGCGTTTAATGCAGAAAAAGTGTGTTATTTTCATATTAAAAAGAAATAATTAAAACAAAAACATACACGCTTAGATCATATTTTAAACATTTCGCAAAAAAATTAATTTTATAAGACATCAAATAACTAAAATGTAAGTTTTGTCATTCTTATTCCAACATTATCAAAGTTAAACACGTCAAGCAATAAGTTATGAAAATCGAATTTGAAAACGTTGCTACAATGTTTTCCCCTTGCCTCACTCGTATAATGGCCGTGTCATCAGATAAGCTTGCAAAGGTCAGGCAAGAAGGTCAGGAAAAAATCTTGCGAACGAAGCTCAGTCAAACAGCTCTCGAAGCGACCGAGACTTAGATTTATAGATAAGACGGACTTAAGAATATTCAACATTATCTATGATACTTGGGTGATAATTTGACAGCAAATGTTTATCTATATAGATATATTTTAAATAGTAAGTAATAGTAAAATTATTTTACATTAGCATGTATTATATTTTAATAATTAAAATATTGTTTTAGTAAACATGGTAACAAGACTAATTTAAAAGCTTGTGTATCTACTTATAACAAATTGATAAAGAAAAGATAATATGTAGTCGCAGTCAACAACATGAGAACCTTTTATAGTAAATATATATTTGTTATATTGATAACATCATAATTACTTCATTATCAATTTCTATTAACATTAACAATTAGTTAACTTCTGTTTTTGTTAAAACTATAGTGGAAGGTGTGAGTTTTTTTCTGTAATATATAAAATCCCTGATATAAAAAGTAAAAAATATATAATTTCATGTCATAATATAATTTAAAATGACAAATATTTAACTGAAAACAAAACTATCACTATTTTTAATAAAATAAACGTACAATATCGATTCCTTTTAAACATTAAATCAATGCGATCGCAAGCAGTAACTAACGTCACCATCATAATATCATACGTTACTGCGACACATAATGGGACAAATATCTCGAGTCCTTATCATCTTCCACGTCACAGCATTCACAATTAATCCAATCAAACCAACCCCTTGAATATTCGCTCGCGAAATAACTGACGTCCCTCGACCACTCCACGAATACTCGTCACTCACGTCAGTTATAAAATCAATGCGGTCGCTCGCCATAACTCCTACATAGCCCCTTGGTGTTAGATAATAGCATGCGGGCTCGGGGTTCATTGAACTGCTACAAAATTACAAGTCAGACTATAAAAAACGCAAACAACGAATATATTTTCCACATGCACTATGCATACACTGAACAAATAAATTATTCCAACAGTATGGCGAGAATTACACTTGTAAGATTTACTCTCGTAACTGACACAAAACGAGTCTGCTGTCTTGTAACGGTTACATAGGTAACTATGATACTCACAGCTGATGTTAGTAAGTCACTGAGATTCTTTCGAATGTAAAAGCGATGATAAAAACATTTATGTATGTGTGTGTCTTATACAAACACTACATTTTACAGTTAAAATATATTGTTAGTTAAAATATATGATATAAAATAAATAGAAAACAAAAAATAACAGTTATCATCCGCCATATTTGATACTAATTGACGTCACAAAGTCTACAAGAGATCTAATGAATTAAATCATACCTAATAAGACGAAATCAAGGTGATCATACCAACAGTTAATACACATAGGTTTATAATACTTCTTTGACTTGAATAAATACACGACATAATATCTTTAAACACAATTCTTTGAAGCAGTTACTCATTCCAGTAGTAAAATCAATGCGGTCGTATTTCATAAGTCCAATGCTCCATTGTAGTGGACAATGAATGCGGGCTCGGATTCAGGGTTCGATGGAACACCACAAATTACCCCCATGGTCGGACTTCACATGACTCCGATACCATCTCCCATTTAACTTAACATATTCAAACATGCAAAGGCACCCGATGGTTACTATTGGTCACGGTAAATAAGGATGCTTTTATTATTGCCTTTTATTTTAAATCTTTAATTTAAGTAAAAATATTGTTGTAATTACCGGTCGGTGTGACACTGGCAATTATTATAATAATAGACGATATTGGTAATCACAAACACTGACGCTGATATACGTTTAATTCATCTGTCGATTTCTTTTTCGTTACTTTTCGTAACGTTAAAATTATTATTTAAATTAGACATGACACACTTGCATAATATTTCAACCATTTTTTTAATATATTTAAGCTTTTACAAGTTTTGGAAAGATGTACTTCGTCATTTTTTGACATGGGCATGAAGTTTCATTGAAATTTTTTGAAGTAATTGTATTTTTGCTGTTTAAAAAAAACTAATAAAAGGTATTACGACATTCAAACACGTGAGACAATATTAAAAATTTCGAAGATGATAAAATAATACACAATGTACATATATATTATAGTTATAAATTTTCAAAGTAAGAAAAGTAGAAAGTATTTTGTTATATAATAATGCACCGTTTTGCAGACACAAAAAATATACTTTTACCTATGTATCATTAGATACAGAAATCACAATGAACCACTTCCTAGAATATTTTTTGGTTTAGACAGCTTCATTACTGTGTACGTATGACAGTCAACATTATATTTTCATAGTAGCTTAACGAGAGCCAAGAAATCCTCTAGAATGTATTAACAAAAACACAATAACTCTTTTAGGTTTTAAAAAAATTAAACGTGCGTCGTATCAAAAGCAACGTGGCGTTTATTTTCTTAGATAACGTAAATAAAACAAAACTACCGGGTCAGCTTAAAAGGAAGACATTATGCAGGCTTTGCTTAACTGTTCTCTTCCTGACTTAAAACGAATCTTGTCGCAGGATTAAATACATTCACGTTCATAGCGACGACGCAATAATTTAAGATTTACGTTTCCTATAGTTGTAAAAGCAAAAACACAAGGCGTCGAGAGATTAAACGAGGACTTAACCCTTTGAACTTAGATAAACTGACGTAACAGTAAAATTCAGCTCACAAATAACTCGAGGTTGTGACAGCATAGCGTCTTTCACAGTGGTTTAAAATATTTTGTACGCGCTGATAGTGATAAAATAATTTTACGATTTTCCTTTAAAAACATTAACTATTAACTACATATTATATAGGCAGTCCTTATCCTCTTATAGGCAATTTTAAAGTGACTATTTAAGATTAATAATAATAAATTAGACGCTTATTTTATTGACGTGCCGGAAAATGCGATGGTGCGAAATGCGTGCTCCATCGATTTTATATATAAGTATAGACTACATTGCGAAATATTCAAACTGCTTTCTTGAGATGAATTATCACAAAAGAGCAATGTATATCGCAGCTGAAGGTGTATTCAATTCGTCGCCGGCTACGTGATGGAGTGATGAGTTACATAATTAGAGCTCGGACCTGTCTCGCTTCCGCTACAACAAACAGATCTTGTATGAATAACGCGATAACAATAATAACGTATGAAAACTGTCCACGTGATAGTGTTTATACAACGCACAGTTGACGATGGTGCGAAATGCGTGCTCACATTAAATATATGTATGGTTTTTGAACATTTTAAATTTCAAATAATCGTATCAAATTTACATATTAAATTCGGGCTGATATTTAAAATTTTAACTTTTTCAAAGGTTCAATAACGTGCGGTCGTTGTACTTTTTAGGATTCAATACGCATTAATCAGAATAATACCTAAACATAAACTGGTTGCGGTGTCTTAATACCATTTTCGTAAAAAAAACATAAATCAATGCATTAGGGCTTTAGAAAGACAAGCAAAAAATATGAATCTTTTATAAAAAAAAAATCTGTATAATAAGTATGTATAATTATGTGGAATTGCGAAAATACGAAAAATACCAAAATATATTAAGTTTAATTATTATTTTTTTTTTCTCATTGTCCTTTAATAATTAACAAAAAATTGTTCAAGGCTTACAAATATCACTCGCTAGTATTTATCACACAATTCGTGTAACAGTTTCGCGAAATCCGCGAATTCGCTGCGTCCGCACGCTCGCGACGCGCGCTCAGCGCTGATCTCGTAAACGCGTATTATAATGCGCGGCGCGTCGTCGCACGTATTTTTAGCGAATGTCCCACGAGCCGAGATGCTATTGAATGCGGATCGAGGTGAACGCCCGCGACCGACACTTCTCGCAATGACCGTACCGAAAAGAATTATAAAACCTTTCAAGATCACGCGGCGTCGTCAGTCCGTGACCCGGCATTGAAACTCGACTGGAAAACCTTGACAGTTTTGCATATCATATAAATCAATTTAATATTTCTTTTAATTTAACCCTAATCGTCGTTTGGATTATCTTATTTTAAATCTTTGTCATATTTGTTATTCTAAGTAAAATAATTGTAGTAATTACCGGTCGGTGTGACACTGGCAATTATGACGATAATAGATGATATTGGTAATCGCAAAAACAGACGCTGATATATGTTTATTTCTTCTGTCGGGTTCTTTTTCTTTAGTTTTCGTAATGTTGATAAGGTATTGAAATTTTAAGATAGACGTCTACGAAATTAATATAATCAAGGTCGTTGCGGATATTCAAGAAACTTTGAAATTAAAACAAGATTGTTTTGAGCCACATTTTTCATCAAAATTTTTAAATATTAAATCGTGTCTGATAAAATTCAACACTTAGGACGTTACGTGTTACAGCGGTCAGTGCGATAAGTCCGTTAGGCGCGATGTGTGCGAGTAGGGCTCGTTTAATGTTATTCCTCGAGCTACCCGCCTCGTCTAAACACAGCACATATCTACACAACGTTACACACACGTACAGATATCCCACACGCCGTTACGCATACGATGCGGTTGTTCGGCCTCTTTGAAATGCACTTGCCTTATTTTCATTACGACATTTACATAATCAAGGAGAAATGCGTAAGTTATAAAATATTTAATATTTAAGCGACGATTAATTAATCATTCAGAGTAGTTGCGTGGTTAGTGATGCTTCTAATAAAATAATCACGAGCGATCTTATTTATTCGTCGCCAATTAAATATATTATAATTTATTGAAGACTTCTATGTATTTGTATCACGAAACGATTTCAGGGAATTGAAAGTTGGAGAGAGATTTATTTCTAACAGTATTATCAATTACGTTGTCGAGTCTTAAACAGTTAAAATTTATATAATTTACATTGTTCTAAGATTTATGCCTTAGATGTAATTTCCCAGAAGTATTATTTTTTATTAGACGCTCGTTAACTCCACGGGACGTTGTTTACAAGGTGCATAATAAGAGAAATGATTTAATATGCATTCCGAGTACAAAATGTATGTAAACAGTTTTTTGATGTTACGTTTTATGTAATTGTTTAATTCCCATCTTTATTCGTATATAGTACCTTTCTACATCGATATATAATCGATGTACGCTAATACGATTACGCTAACCCGTTTTTACATAAGAAAGAATATAAATTAAGTTCAAACGTTTGCATTTCGATACTTTATACTTCTAAATAACCAACCAATACACACAATTTAAACAATTAAAATGTGTTTGGTTAAAAAATAAACAAGTTTTTCAAATTATTAAAAAAATATATAAAAAAAACTTACGCATTCACAAAATAATAAAAAGATCATGTGAAAAAAATATGTAGTTGTTTTATTCGTTGAATAATAGACGCAGTCGATAACAAATCAATGAGTTCGCTGGTAATCGTCAACCGGTCGGCGCGATCGTGTCAGGACACAATTTGTCCAACGTCTAAAAAATCCCTCGCACAAGTTGCCCGACTGGCGACTAATTTCCTACAATAATTGCTTTTTAAACGCCGTCTGTCAGCAGTAATGTAACGACCGTTATTAAAATTGAAAATGTTTTATTGCGCTGTCTTTGTATTCTTTCATTTGAAATTTTGATGACATAAATGTTAGACAGTGGTTTCTATACTGTTCACAAAGATGTCGCTACACTCATTTTGTGCACAGATATGATTAGGAAAAGAGTGAGAGATACCTGTGTCTATACATGGACACTAGGTATATATACGAGTTTATGTTATAGTGCCATAATGAAAACTTTAACCTCAGATGTATAGAATTTTGCGAATCCAGTTTCATAAAGTTTAATCTTCATTTATGTATAAGGTTAAAAATCAACATTCCAAAATAGAGCAAAATGTTTTTTGATAGTTCTCGTTCTTACTTATCATATCTTTACGACCATATAGGGACCGTTCTAGTTTTTGTCATACTCGAATATGAAATCGTGTTACCAAATACCACCCACATACACGGCCTTATTTATCAGAGATGAAAATTCAAAATAAATAAATTATTCAACAATTCCCGTTGAATCTGCTTCATAACATAACAAATAATACGAGAAACGATCGGTCCTGGAGCGTCGAACATTGTGAGAGTCTAATAGATACAAGTGGAATGATGTAATCGTCAATGAAGTAATCGACTTGTTTGCCACACAACACTCGTAATTAGAGTGTGTGAATGGTAATGACGAGCAAGACAATGACAAAACATAAATAGTAATAATAGGAAGTACTCGAAATGTCCCTCTGTACTAGTGATACATAGAAGATATAAGACATTTACTACAAGCATTACAACACATGATAGTTACTACAAAATATCGAAAACGTAGAAATGAGAGACGTGATTCTATATAGATATTTAAGAACAATACTGCAATATGATAGAAACATGCTTAAATTGTGTATTATAGGATCAAGTGATGATATTATGAAATGTTTAGGTAATCGTGCATTCGGAAATGGAGTACGAGCGGTGAGATTGCTTTTAAATCACGTTATGCGCTCGATGCACGCCGACGCAGTCGATAGCGGAGACATGGCAGATAGGTGGCTAATTGAAAGTAATTCAGTTTATTGCAGTGTTTACTGTCATTTTATCGAGAGAAAAACTTCGACAAATAATGTAATGTTGACACTTTTACTTTTTGTCTGTGCGAATTATAACTTCGCTTACTTCGTGTAAATATCCCTATATGATGGATTAGAAAATATATATGTAAACGGCTCATGACTTTATAATCAATGATATTATACAAATAGAATCGATTAGTATAAATTGCATAAATAGATTATTTTATTGATATATTGCAGAAACTGTACAATTGAAGAAGAAAGTTTGCTTTGAGGTACAATTAGAATATGCTAACATAAAGAGCAAAATAGCGATCATAAACATAATTCCAAGGACCGTTTCTTTTAAGATATTCTACTATTTTAATTACTCTTTAAAAAATAAGTAAGAGAAAAGCGAATAAAAAAGACATTAATAGTAGTGAATACCAAAATACAATATAAAGTTTTTGTCATCCACATTAAAACTCAAAAATTGTAACTTTGTAAATTACACTTTTATAGTATTGATTTTAGCGTAGGAAAAATACATTTTTTTTAACAAATAGGATTGACTACTAAAACAAAATACGTTATTTCGTTTACTTGAATACTATACTTATTAGAATTATTTTAATTTTAAAATCATAGTAAGAAACTAATTTTGATGAAAATTCTATGGGATTAATGGGATAGTATATTCTTAAAAAAAAACAATAACCTAAATCTGTCAACTAATTTTTTACTTATATATTTCGAGTAAAATAAAAAAAGTCCCGGCCAATGAAGAACCTCCTTCGTTTATGCAAGTCAGTTAAAAATTAAATGAGGTTTAAAAGCACAGGCATTTTAAAAGTCATCTGTTGCTTACACTTATAATTTACTTAATTACATGAATAAAATAGAAGTTTATTACGTGCCGTTAAACTGTCAACAAATATTTGATACGTTATAAAAAATAGAATTTTTATTGTTATCGTCCTAACAGAACAAGTTTTCGTCGATATACTAATGGATGAATCATTAGCATCGGTAATTTATTATAAACGTTGTAACGTAGAATATAATTACATCGAAAATATCAAAGCAAATCAGTTTATTCACAATTTCGAAGACGAAACATGCGAGCAATTTACGATAATGGTCCCGCTATTATTACTAACTTCAAAAGGATAATACAGCGTATGAAACATCTGTTTTAATTATCCTTTCAAAATACCCGCAACAGTAATTACAAATGATAAATATAATGGGCTATTATTGATACCTATGTTCAACGAAATGATAATAATTAATATTTTACCTAACATACCGCTCATAGTTATGAGCAACCGTTATGCCTGAACTGAGATAGCTTAATGGACAGAACATTAGAATCTCAATCAAAGGTTGCAAGTTCAACATTGAGCAAACACCTTAGAGGCTTAGAGCTTTTCAAATTAATATCTTTTGAGTACATCTTCTACCGTGAAGGAAAATATCATGAGAAGCTCTGAGATTTTCTGAGATATTTAAGCGTGCCTAGCCTGTGCATGGTGTAGTGTGACAGAGTTAGATCTAAGACTTTGTCACAGAATACCACAGAAAACACGTAGACGATTGATACTAAAAAATATGTGTATTTTTACATATTAGACATATACCGAAGGGCTTCTTGCGGCTAACTGCTATCTAAAGTTTCTAAAGAATTCTCGTTCTCGCAAAATCGTGCGTCACTACATATCCGCAAGGATGTGATGACGAGTTAAAGATACCGTCAAGAATTTCAATGACTTCCTAAGAAGCATACACTATTCATCAGTTAAAAACCAGATACCATAAGATTATCATGACATCTAAGACATAGATGAACAACGATAATGTGTAAATAAAATATTCTATGGACAAAACCGGAAGGTTTAGCACAAGGTGCTAACTGCACCTGCCTCGGACCTTTAACTTATAGGAGCGTGCGGGCTGTCGAACGAGAGTGGAATAACATATAAGAATTATTGTGGCTGATGGCGTTACAAGACTAGAAATAGAAACATACAGAAACAAAGCACTAGTGTTGTATTAACTAAACTATCGATGTATCTGAAAAGCGTCTATTTCGAATAGAAGTTTAAGGTACAATAAAATAAACGTAAATATAATGTAATAACACTTCTTAGTTAAGATATTATGGAGAATATCAATTAAATAATTACTTCCAGCTTAATTTATGTATAATTCATTTTTATTGACGTTTTTATATTGAGTGTATACATTTGAGTGTAATCAGTAATTATTAATACATTTTTATTGCTTTATTGAACACGAGTATATGATGACTTACGGTGAAAAGAGCAATAAACTTTGTTTAATTTTTATCATTTCCTAACGTGGGTTTATAGTATTTCTTTTTATGTTTAACCGTTCGTTGGAGTTGTCCGTTTGATTGTAGTCAATGTTGTTGATAATTATCGAGTAATATACGAGTTAGTGAAGATATTAGATATCTCATGGCACATTTTAAGAAATATGGCAATTTTTGGACATACGTTATTTGTTATGATAAAATTTTAAATTTAACCCCTATGGAATATTGAATTGAGGAATTTTACAATCGATTGTCAGTTTCGTCGAAAGTTGAAATAAAAACACAATTCACCGTTGCTTTAAAAAAATCACATTGAACGGGAGGGTAGAATAAACTTGAATTTCTTGTTCAATATTTTTAAATAGAAAAAAAAAACGCAAATTTACGAAAAAAATGCCAAAGGGTCTTAAAAACTGCCGTCTGCGCCTAATTCACAATAAGTTCCCCTAAGCTAAAGGGCGACATCATTGTTGCGATGCAACAAAAAAGATTTTCGTAGCGCCCGTCGAATTGGTATTTTTTGCGCTACATCCAAAAAGCGCCAAATACATATATCGTTCAGGCGTTGCTTACCAATGGCAACCAACTCATGGCGGGGAATCGGGCAACGATCGCCTCGGAAGCGACGTTCATGCATGGTGTTTTAGGCTCCGGGATAATCACCTCGGTCGATGTCGTAACATCACTTCGCATCGCCCAGCGCCGCGGTCAGCTCCTGGATACGTGAGCACTGCACATCCTCGCCATCACACACACACGATCGATCACACTGTCGCTGTACACTCGGATGTCACTGCACACACTATGGCACTGTCGTACGGTCAGGTCGCGAGACGGGCGGCGTGCGCTATGAACGCCGATGCATTGGCGGCACTCGGCAGTGCGCCGCGGTCCCGGGCGCGCAACAGCTGACGGGAGGCGCAGTCCCCTCGCCCCGCGCCCCGCTCCCTCACTGCCCCTCGCTCCCGCGCGCGCAGCCGGTGCGTGCGCCACACCCCCCGCCTCGCCCCTCACCCCACCTCTAATCCATTATTTACGGACGGCCGACCGGTTTCAGGCGCGTTCGCTGTGCCCGCTGCTTCACGACGATCGTTCAAATTTAATGCCCTTCCTATGTCCGGCCTCTAATGCGATAAGATTACGAGCGTCGCGTTTTAGGACATCTGATGGTCCAGCCAATTTCCATGAAGTCAGTTATTTGGTCAAATGTTGTATTTTATATTATAGCCAAAAGAAACTCAACTTAGTTTACTGCTAGATCTAAGCCAATGTCATGATTGACATGACAGATCGGGTGAACGAACCGAGGGCAAGTATTGCCTGCACATAAAGTACTAAAACGTCTATAACTTGGGTGAAATATTCTGTTGTAAACTACAAATACGGACTTGCAGTAAATCAACGGCCTCACTGAACGATCATAAAAAAGCTATAAGTGAAGAATCCAAAAGGAATACGACTTTTAGTCTATAAACCTTCATTAAAAATATAGTTACAGCGGAAAAATTTAATATGACAAATACTTTTACCCCTTTCGTGCAAACTAATCAGCATTAATCTGAATTCTGAGAAACTTAAAAGTGGTATGATATCTTCATTCTGAGAATTACCATAAAGACAATTTGAAACCAGTAAGGACTTACGCGTAAATTCATAGAAAAAATATTTTTGACTGAGACTTTAGCAACTAAATAATAAAAATACATTTATAAGTGCATTTATCTAATTACAGAGAGTAATGAAATGGTAATACCCCAATAGTATTAAAACATAAATCATAATTTGTTTATCAATAAATCATCAATCGATTCATTGTGATGACTAATCTGCACGGCATTCTATCTGGGAGACTAGTATTTATAGCAGTAACCCAAATTACAAAGACACTAAAATCTACGCAGGGAGGATGCAAACTTAAATAACATTAACATTGGGATAATCGTGCTACGGGACCACCACGTTGAACAGCTTCCGTCCGCCGAGGATCATGTTCTCTGTCTAATGTGTATAAGACATTAGATACTGTAAAAAAACAAGAGATTTCGCATGGCTGGAGGTCTTAGTATTAGGGTATTCTGAAGTATTTCATTACAGTATTCCCGGTAATATTAGCGTCGGACGACTGGGTCCCGAGATGCCTACTTCAAGATCCACTTTCGGCGGACAGCCATAGAAATCACGCAGTTCGCGGAACTTTGTTACCTGTGGTGCGGCAGCGCAGCGCGCCAAGGTGAATGCTCGGGCCAAGGACGGCCCGACCGGAGGGGAGGGGACGGGCCGCGACCCCCCTCCCACTATAGCTCCCCCGTGCCCGAGTAAAAACGCTCCGAACCTTCGAAGACGGGCGGTGCAACCCAGCAAAAAAAGGGCCCGACGGAACAAATAGAAAACGCTCGGAAAAAAAGATGAATACAAATAACAGGGGTCTCAGATAACAGAACTAGTTACGTACCACTCATGTTGCCTGTCTAAAAAATGAACAGTTCGCATGTCACCTGCGCCTACGCAGACGGGTCACGCACTAAGACGGCGCTCTTATGATGTAATAGACGATACATAAAAAACAGCTAACGGAAGAGGCACGGAACCGGCTCGATAAACTACGCTTGCTAATCACTTCACTTGGCATGATGTACAAATGTATTATTACTTAAATCCCAAAAAAATAATCATCTTTCTTTTTTTTTTGTGATTTGTAACTTTTTTATACACAAGACAGGGGCAAAGACCATGGAATACCAGGACGACTTCCTAGTTGCTCTGCTCCAACCGGTTACGTCGCGCATTGTAATAGCTTCCCTACTAGAAAAACTTGCGCTACGCGATAAGCCCGGAGATTCCTGCTCGAGACTGTACGAACCATAATAGCGGATGTGTTATTTGACGCTTAGCGATAATTCTAACGACCTCTCGGATAATTCAAATCCATTTTATATGGCGACATATAATCAATACAATCGATTATATTATTTTAATTTAGATATAAATAAACAATAGTCTCTACGATTGTAATTATTCGCCCAGTCTATTGCCTATGTTACATCACCGTTCATAAATAGAATCTCCTGGAGCGGCTATCGTATAGTGCGTGCAAGGAGGCGTAACATCCTGCCCTCCTCTAACGTAATAAATGAAAAGTATGAGAGAAAGAGACGAGGCAGTGTTACAGTTAAGCAGGAACTCTATTTATATGCAAATATAACCTCGGAGTCGACACCTGTTTGCGTATTCTCGGCACTCACCGCGTCGCTTTGTGGCGACTCTGTCTCCGGTATCTTATAGATAATGGAATACAAAGTTACAATTGTGCGCTGTTAAATATAATAATAAAATTGTTAAATGATCAAATTAACTCTTGGTTACTTGTACTAAAGTCTAAGTTGAGGCTTAAGTATATTTTCATTTTTCAAATATATCTATTACACAACTATTTCATACCGTTGAAGAGAAATCTTCAAAATATCAAAAGAGTTGCCGCATATATCAATAAAAATTAAAAATTTCTCTAAATTACCTACTTTTGCCATATTTATTCTACGGAACGTAAAAAAACGCCATCCTGAATATGATCGGTTAATAATTTACTTATAACTTGTCCTTAATACGGTTAGGTTAGGTTTTTATATCATGCGTCTAACCTTAGTAACGTATCAAGGTCGAAGCAATAACACATCAGGTTACATTAATGAACCATTTAGATTTAATGAATGATTATGAAAGCAGATTTCTGCCGGTGAAATGGTAATATAAGTAGAAAATACTGGTATGTATAGAACGTTAACAAACGTTTGATTTGTTATTTTATCATTGTTTGACTCCAATATCGAAAAAACAATCTGAAAAACCATAAAATAATTATCGATATACCAAACGCTATATACTTCATAAATCCGTTGCCCTTCTTATTCTCATTCCTCATGTTGCTTTTAGCGATGTCATTTTTTCTCATTATAGTCATATTTCCTTCATCCCGCATATGAGGAATAAAGAGAAAAATCGCTGCGGACTTCTCTCGTACATTTATCAAACTCGGCCTGGCCGGACCCTGAGTGTGTTTCTATGTACGTCTGGTGCGGCAGATACGTTCACATCGTTTATTTTGTTTACACGTGTTACCTCAATGCAATGTCTGCACTGGTGATTCTACGCGGTAATTCATTTGAGTACACTCGGTCGTTAATAATAATAACACTACTCATATTTCTGCCTGCGTGTTACTCGCCTTACTCACGTTTTCTACTTGTGTATAATTGTAATCTCTAGACGATAATAATGGTTTTATTCGTGATCGATTAGTAAACGTGAATTCAAATCTTAACCATCACAATATGAGCCGCTATACGTCATTGAGGCGTTTTATCATGCTAAGCAATCATACTGCGTCGCGGGCCGTCAGCTGCGGGAGCGACGCCCGCACCGTCCTTTCTTGCCCTTTTGGACGATGCCTCTTGCTGACACACAATTGAACGTTTCATGAAGCAGATTTTTAATATTAGTTATGTGTGGTTCGCATTATTGCTGTGATCAGAGAATCAGATATTAAAGCATTACAGGTTATTTTTCTTTTAAACATATTAGGTGTCTTTTTTATGAAAAAATATAATATGGCCAATTAATTTAAATTATGATTTTTGGAAACAGTCATGATTATAAAAAATGTTTTTGATTTTCGCACAAAAAAAGTTAATTAAATTTTTGATTGTATATACAGTGTAATTATTTATTTCCGATTACTTGTTTATTAGGTTATCTTATAGAAGTAACGGATTTAATCCGAGCACTGGTAATCGAGCGAAGTGCTTTTCCATCAGCCTATTTGTAACGCAATAATAAAATTTTGCACTTTGATGTCAGGAGCCGGGCAGTAAGTACTCGAGAGGGTGGAAAATCACCCGCGGTGTCTTCCGTAAGATCTTTGAATTTCAAAGTCAGGAGGGAGCGACGCGCCGGAAGGCGGCTCTAAGCTGCAGCACTACATCCAGCCTCTCGCTCACTCTGACCTATAAACGCTCACTCGATTTCATATCCCGTGGAATATCTCTTTCTACGCTCCTTTTGGAATATTTATGGACTAGGGACTTGTGTAGCGATTAGAATGTCATTTCTTTGAAATATTGATGGATTTAGTAGCTTACTTCGCACTCTTCATATGGAACGTTGCATATTTTATATTTTACGTGAGACACCATCAAACGCGTAAAGGATAAATAGAAATACTATCGAGCTCTTCCTTTAGTTTTAGTAAATAAGTTTTTATTTAACTTTTTCCATTTCAAGTTCTGTATATTCGCCCACACAGCGCGGATATGTTAATTACGCCGTCATGCTGACCTCAGGATGTAGTCTAGTAGAGAACTAAACACAATAATTTTCAAATTCAATTAACACAGCACCGACAAAAATATTCATTATTAGAATTAGTAGTGACCACAGAATTTTAGTCGCTAGTATTATCAAGAAGTTTTAACTTTAATCATTAATTATTATATAATTAGTTTTAATATAAAAACTCAAAGATAATATAGCATAACTGATTGTTGATACAAATGTGACTCGGAGATAGTAAACGATAACCTCACATAATGCTCGTGTGGGTCTAGCAAATTAGGGGCATTCAAAAGAGCAGTCAGCGGAAGACGCGCGATGACAGCGCGACGGCGACAATTTACCAATCAATCGGTCACTATAAATAAGTAGGTACAGATTGTTATCTCTTAAAGCGTTAAAAGCGCTGCTGTTAAAAAATAAATAACAATAATCTCATACCGATTTTTCTATAATTATTTTATTGATGACACCTTCGTAATGAATGTGTAAGGGGACCAAGGAACATTTGTGTGAAATTAATGCGAAAGATGAAGTTGAAACTGCAAGACCCTTGTAATTTTACCATAAAATTTGAACCACTTTTTTGCCTTATCTCTGCTCAACAAAGAGCAACACTAAGTACCTGACTTGATTTCTATTCCCTATCTTTATTATCATCTTACGTAATTTTTTATCGTTAAAAAAATTCAAGAATTAATTTACGAAAAAAAAAATTGCCCAAAACGTATTTATTTATCTTCTAGCGATAATTTTTACATTATTTATATTTTAACATGTTGAAGCGCTGCCGCGCCACAGCGATTAGATAATGATACGTAAGCACGTACAACTGGTCCGCGGGCACGCAATGACGCGGCGTTGCGTTGGGCCGCGGCCCGCTGTAACGCGCTGTGACCCGGATTCGAGAATAACTAGCATTTTTTACGTACAAGCCGTTGTCATGGGAAGAATACTAATTATAATTGACTTCGCTAAAGCTATTTGATCCCTTACATTTTTAGAATTAACATATCTTTAACATTGACAGTGATAATGTTGTTTAAAATAAAGATCAATCTATTCAATAATTCAAAATGCAACCAATTTCACTCTATCGCTGTACAGTGATAATGTGCCACACAACACAGTTTATACTTTGCAACATACTTACAAAACACGTTTAAATTAATTAGTGGCAACGAGTTAGACTGGATCGGTCGCGCACTAAGGCCGAAGTGATAAATCTTGCAACAGGCATTAACACGAGGAAAGGGCGACAAAAAACGTGCAAAAAAGTTCCCAAAGCCTTTTCTTCTGCGCCGACGATAAACGGATTTAGGGACGATCGTAGGTGGAATTTGAATATTCGCAGCACTTCGAACAGAATAACCTCTAGGGTAAAAGGCAGTTTTCACTCTCGGAGATTTTTTCTGATGTATGCTGCTGCGTATGTATAAAATATTTATCTTTGCAAATTCAATTTAAAAGCTCGACTACGACAGCAGCTTAGTAAATTGTGTAATTTATAATAAAGCAACCTTAAAACATTTTCTAAACTTTCGCTGACGTAAATGGATTAGATAAATTAGGTGTACATTTTTATATTATTGCTTTATGACTTATGAACTTTACGACATTAACATGAAAAGTAGTCAAGTCACACGCTACACTAGCGTTGTCAAATTCTGACGTCTCTAAAAAATATCTCACAAGCAATGTAGCGGTACAATGAAGTAGAGAAGACATAATTATTATTCATCCAATATAACATTTTAAAGAGAAGTTAATACAGACAAAACGAGCAGTATACTCTGAATAACAAAAGGTATCAGTATTACGAATAGCAAAAAGTCTAACGGTACTGTGAAGCGAAACCACTGAGTGTAATTACGAACTCTTGTCGGTATATGCAAGATAACAGAGGCGGTCCCGACAAAGATGCGGGCTGCGCCGGAAATGTACTCTCATGCACTGCCCTATTTATAAGCTGCAACTGTGCCGCAGTTCTACGCTAAGGTTTACATGTTATTGTTTTAAATACTAAAATTAAACAAAAAAACTTGGTCCTTCGAGCCAGATAATTTCTTGTGCTTAAATAATACTTTCGACTCTAAAGAAAAGAAAATGGAAGATAAAAATGAAAATAAATGTAAAAGTTTAAAAAGGCACAATCAAGTATACGGGAACAAAGCGAAGTCGATCGTGGCAGCGTTCCATTATTCCGTCGAACCCTTCACGTGGGATATCCAATTATAAAATACATATTTAAAGTGTGCAAACGCAGTGGGTCTCTGTAATTCAATTCAACGTATTGAGTTACTTGTTGACAAATCCATTACAACGGGTGAAGTGGGCAGATAGGCAATTTACTTGAGCGAGCGATGGCGAACAGAGTTAGACGTTGGAATTTAAGAGTGTTAAGACATCTGAAAAATTAAATTTAGAAGTAGGAGGATAGATTATTTGCGAGTCTGTAAAAATAATAATTTCTCAATTACTTGAGTTAAAAACTGAAAAAAATTATACAATTATTTATCACAAACTAGCAAAGCTTCAGAAAAACCATAACACACTTAGTTACTTTTCCATCAAAATTATAATTTAAAAATAATATCGATTCATAGAAAATAGTTTTAACAAAGATGAATTTTCAAAGTTTTGAAATTGAAACAAACTTCATGTAATTTATTCAGATACGCTAGTCGATTAGTTTCGAAGTTTGAGTTGTAATTAAAACTGGCGACTGCCCGTGATATCCCCGCATAACTTTCTTAGACTCGTTCAAAATACTAAGCCTTAGATATAATAAAAACTTTCTCGGAAAACAATAGTAATAAAAACCACCCAGCTTTTCCGAGAACAGGCCGACGTGTGAACAAACAAATTGTTATCTTTACGCGTTATTATATTATTATCTGCGGATATTTATCGACTCTTATCTCTTTTTACTATTATATTAAAGCTTTTTGTTCCAACCGGTTTCACTTACAATATTAATATTTTAAAAGATTTACGTACAAGTATCTTCCTGATTCAGTTGCGCTTACAGTTAAAATATCACATTTTATATCAACAATAAAAATGTAAACTCGGCCCACACTTGAGATCGACATGACAATATCAGCTGTTTAAATACTAAACGGGTAGTTGCGATCGATGCATATGCATATGTACATAAAACTTTTTACCAAACCCACGCAACTTGAGGCGGGTTCAAATGAGGCTAACTTGTACGGTAAGCCACCGCTGTGTGCGCTGCGACGTAACATAGCCCGTATTCTAAGGCCGATAAGGATTATAAAATTTCGTTGGTAATGTGGTCGGTCGTTTGTCAGACGTATAGTAACTTTACGCCGATGGAAGCAAGTTTAGTGCACCTTTGATCTCTTATGGCGTATATGAGGCGTCGATATTATTTTATAGTTCAAAGAATAACCAAGATAAGAGAAGCCAGTGATGAAGTCGGTCGTTGAACATTAATAAAAATATATAACGCGTAACAATTCAAATATGGACTGAATATCTACTACAATCCAAATTAACTGTCTTAGTTCGATACTTATAGTAGTTCAGACAATGTATCGTACATTGTAATGTAATTTTCGATTGATACTTTTTTACTAGTTTTACATACATCGATTGGCCGTGCCTTACGCGAGAATTTCGCTTGAGGCTAGGGTAGTCAATATATGGAAGAGTGACGGTTAAAAATTACGTTATTGAAGACCATCAAGCTCGTACTCGATCAGTAATAAAGGACTGGTTGGTGCAGTTATCACCGAAACTAGCTCTGGCTTCAATGGCCGCAAGTAGGACATAGGTCGTAGAACATTTGTCGTAGTCTGGATGCTTGAGCTGTGTGTTTCCGGACCCCCGACGCGTATCCCAGTGGGGGTCGTTTTGCGTGGACCGATTATTATTCTTTTATTCAATCTTGCTAACTATAATAACTGGTAGGGTTAAAATAATATAGAAATAGAAGTAGCTTTGAATTGTGATTTGTCATGTCAGGTGTACGTGTACCGTTAAAACTATGTGGATGTAAAGAGCCAGCAAATATTTAAATTTTATTTCTTTTAAAGTCATTTAAGATCTTATATAATAAACGCATATTACCACCTATTAAATATTTTGTACAACTTATTTTTAATTTATTAATAATCTTTATCATGACCTTTATGAAATAGTTTTTTTGTGTCTTTTTCACATTGAATATCAATTTAAAAATAATAAGACGAAATTAAAATGCGAATATATTATCAAATTATAATTATAATTAAATGATGTTTAGTTTCTAATGTTAAATGTTATCACTAATTAGTTTCTTACAAACGTTATTAATCAATAATTAAAATAAATAATTATTACGTTAAATTAATTGAAAAATAGTATCTTTTAGAAAATAGAGCTACTTATTATATATTATTTGAAAGTTTATACGTGTCTATTATACAATATTATTAAACCGTTAGCATGTAACAACCAATATCTCAAACGAATTTATAAAAGAAATTTAATAGATTAAAAATTATTTCATTCTTTTTAATTCTAGATATGATAACGTAAAGATGATGAAGCTAATATAAAATAAACAAACATATTTCCATTGAACCAGGCCTGGGCATGTTAAGTGCAGTTCTACGTAAGACGGTAGTCACTGTACTGGGAATGGTCTCACTGCGGTCGCAATGTGTGAAGTATTCCCCGCTTTAACTACAAGATTTATAGTCATTAGTGATAAGAAGCTATGAGTCATCAATTATATGTATTCATTTAAATATAATCTACGTTACTAACGTTTAAATCCTTTTAAAAATATAGTAATATAGTGAGCGAATTTTGTACCTGTATGCGAAATTAACCTTAGGAACCCCTGACCTTATTTAAAAAAATATGTTACTATTTAAAATTATTTTATGTTTTTACGCGTACCTATTAATTTAAACAAAATCTACATTAACCTAAGCGAAGACGCGAGCAAAAATCTTTATAACGAAACGTATTTTATTGTAAAACAATGACATACCCAACCGTTATACAAACCAAAACAGCAATCAACACAGTATTGTACCGCCGACTAGCCCAGCAACCTACCTAGTGGCGACCAATGTACACTGCATTTACATTACGTACGATCGACCTCGTCCGATAGCTCGTGCAACCAGCGAACTAGGAACAGGTAACCGCGCTCCGTTCCCACGGGGCTCGCGGCCCGGGCGTGCAACGCGCATCCACAACGTACCTGCAGACAAAACACAAGATAATGAACAATCGTAAATGTATACGATCTATTGTGATTTTTTTTATAACCACGTATTAGGCATTGGTCATGTATATCTATGTTCGAATTATATCGAGTGAACTCGTTTAATTAGTGAGTTTGCGTGGAGATTATTTTTACTAGATCGATCGATCGATTATAGGAACAATCGCTCGATGTGCAGTTATGGGATATTAGAGATTATTTATCGATACTTTAATAGTTATGGAGGTTGGCATCTCACGCTGATTAAATAATCAATAAATGTGCGCAGTCGCATACTCTTTCATACTAATCGTGTATTTTTATAATACTTTTGAATCATTATATATTTATATTATTACACATTCCTACATTTCTATTACAGTTGTGTATATAATCATAGCTTATATACGCATGCGCATCACGTAAAGAAAGACTATTAACGCAGGCGGAAATTATCTAGATGCGGCTTCTTAAAATTTCTTTCTACGAGAATCTAACGGTCATTTCAATCTATATTTAATGACAATGTGACCACAGCAGTTCATCTAAATATAAGGTGAAAGAATAGTATAATACTCACATTGTCGACATTTTAAAGTGCTACGCTGACGAAGAGTATATATGTATATCGGCAGGTTTTGAATTTAAAATTTCGCATCAACATCGATGTAAAAAAAAGCGCAACACTGTGTTTAATTTCTTTTGTATTAGTTATTTAAGAAGCAATATCATTATGCATATTTCCGCCTAGCAACAAATGATTCAACAGATACACGAGCAATTACCAGCAAACAATGATCGTTATCGCGACCTTCCGTCGAATTTATCACGAGATAAAAAAGACTACACGATAAAATCCCGCAGAGATCTAAAATAAAACGTATGTGTACAATTGAACGATTTATTTCGTACAATTCGCGTGATTACAACACGCCATTGATAACGTGAGTGATGATAGCGTTATCGATTAATGGTTTGTTGCGAAACACGAAAACTGGAATCGAACGTCATTCATAATAATACGTTATGTAAGATACAAATTAATGTAAAATATTTTTATAGATATTTATAATTAGAGATTCATTAACGGTGACAACTTAATTACAATGATACGAATTGGTATCAAGTGTATGATTTATTTTTTTGAATAACACATATTTACTTATTACTGAAAGACAAAAAAAACTGATTTGAAACACGATATACTTAGGTATATGCTGAAAATCGATTAAAAACCATAAAGATCAACATTTTTCTCGACGTAACATACCAGTAATCAAAAAGAAGAAACACAGAACTTTCCTTAGCGTAACTGAGTTGAATCTAACAGTTTACTAGTCATTATCAACCCTGTCACCCGTAGATGGAACAGCGTGGTTGGTTATACAAAGGATCGTAGGCGGACGTTTATGACTGGAGAAAACGTCTGTGTAAATGTGTCTCATACCGTTATAGTATACCTACATATACGGTAATATCTGAGGTTGTCACAAGACAACCAGCAAATCAATATATCGTTTATTATATTGACAAATTTTTACTAACGGATTCATCCACATTTGTTTAATTTGGTAGAATGAATATAAGTAAAGTAACAGCCTGAAAATGTCCCACTGATGGGCAAGGACCTCTCCTATTAATGAGAATTTTTCGAGCTTATTCCGCCACTCTGCTCTACCGCAGGTATATAAATGTGAAAGAATTAGCCGGGGTTCGAACCTGCGATTATCGGTCGAAATCGACGTGTTCTAACCATCTATACATAAATAGGCCATTACGGCTCTTGAAACGATAAAAGAATGTATATACTACATATTATACAGCCTATGTACATTCCGAATAGTGAAGCTTTATATTAGTGAAAATAAATTAGGATTGTTTCAATCGACCTCCTACAATATTAAACAATGCAACTCTAGATAAGAGCACACTCATTAAAGTTATAAAACGAAAATTCGCTAACTAGCAACGCGGCTCACGATCTAAATATGCTACGATGAAATAACACCAACAGTAATTACTTAACAGGCAACAGAACGGTGATTGCGTGAATAGATATTCGGCGTTGTTTTGTTTCTGATTTGCTGTATGTTGCACTAATTAATATCATCAGTTTCAGTTCATTACGTTTTCCATTTCCCCGAAGCCCGATGCGATGTTCCGTACAAAGGCGTAATCGCATCACGCGCTATTCTAGCTCATCTGTTATTGTTGTGCATACCGCGGAGCCGCTGAAAGCCTTTGTTGCTGTAAACAACCGCTCCACACGTTCAACGTGACGCGTTATTAAAAGCAATTAAAAGTATTCATAACCCTATGTGGAAGCGGTGCTAACATTTTTGTTTCGTTAGGTTTATTGGTTCTGTCTGGTCATTTATTTAATTAAGTAATATAGGATTAAAGATGAAAAATATGCGCTCTTTTTGTATATTAAATTGAAATCATATTTGATAAACTATGTTTCTCTATTTTAATTTCTCAAATTGTTTTTGTATGACATTCTTCAGACTAAGCTTCTGCGGTTTAGTAAGTTTGCTCAATAGATCTTAGCTCAAGGTACGCCGTACCCATAGGCCGCGTCGACGTCGAAATCGTAGCAGTGATATTAGTTTGTCCTAAACCAACAAGCTCGTCGCTACTTACAACTTAATATAGCACGGCACATGGGTGCAGCGCGGCGTTGCCGCTCCGACCAGGTATAGGCCCACAATGCTACCCGACCAGCTGTTCCTACCTGAGTGTTTACCGTCATAGTTTGCTCGCCTCCTACGAGAGCTTCGTTTTTCTTCACAAAAGAAATCGATCTCTGTGAAATTGATCCGCGAGACTATGCCCGGAGCACGCACTGACATATAACCCTATAGCTGCGCACTACTTTTACTCCCCTCGAATGATCGCGAGGGGATACTTAATCCCCTGTCTATTTCAAACACGTTTTACCTCATTCGTTTCGCGTCCAACAAAAAACTTTATTAGATTTACTAGCACTAGCGATCAATAAACTGCCTGTTGTGATTTGACAGATCCACCCCGACGACGTAGACGTGTAAACTATATTAAACGTTAACATTGAGAATTATAACATTACGTATGTTAATATATACAGTATACAAATATACACGTTTATAAATATAAAATTTTATGTTTAAAAGTTCGTTTACATATGATAATATGTTACGATTTGGTCATATTATATATAAAAATCTTTCTCATTTACGTTTAATTTTAAATAGGATATCGAAGGTACATAGACAAAAACATTTAATTTCGAAACGAGTTATAATTAATTTAAATTATTCTATTTAAAAAAAACTTAAAGTAATTAATTCCCACGCTTATTCAAATAGGAACGAGTTTAAATTTTACAATAATATTAAAAAGTGGTTGAGGCTTACACGATCAAGTTGATTCACTATTCATTAATTTGCGAATTAAAAAGAAATTTTAGTGAACACAATTGTAGCAAATTATATTAATCTTTGAATTGGTGGAGTCTTTATGTGGTACAGACGCTACTATCCGTACAATAAGGTTAAGTATCTCGAGTGATAAATGAAAATAGTCGGCGAGGGGGGTGGACTCCCGCGGAGGCTGCACACATGGCCTTATCGACCTAGCGCTGCGGTGTAAAGGTTAAGACAAAGCGGAAATATTTACATTTTCTGAATTTCTATTTAAAATTTCATATAAAATTACAATATTAATAGAAAATTATCAATAAAAGATAACAATCATAATTACTTACGATAACATTGATTTGTGAAAAAAAAACACTACCTCTCAATACCGGTTGCCAATAAAAGTTTTATGCCTGACATAATAATTTAATTCTCAGATAAAGATAAAGAAATATAGATAAAATTTATGGTAGTCATCAAAGGAAAGTATCAAAAACGCCATTCGCTCATCACTCGCACGTACCACATGACTGACACACGCATCTTGTAATAATAGCGGGCACGCACGAGCACGAGCCACGCGTGAGAGCGACTGCCGAAATAATTGTCCATTACGATTACACCGCACACCGCACGCCGCACGACGCTCACTGCAGTGCGTGGGGGACCTCTCCGATACATGTACCTAGTTTAAATAGATTGCCTTCATTAAGTGGACTTGAGTGTATCAAAAATTTTTTATTATTTATAAAATCATTTTGGGGGCTTAATTAGTCAAGTTCTGGAGTATCGCTTTCAATAAATTGATATATCGAGGTGAGTTCTTACACTGGGGTCCGAATTTGCGTTAGTATAACAATAAGACAACATAAAATTAATGGAGTTTATAAAAAGGAACTATTGAGTTGGGTGATTTAATTAATCGTTTATTTCTAAAAATAATATACCATTAATAGCATATAATTGAAAGGATCGAGTTATTTCGACGAATTCCTTCAAAAATAAATAAAATGTACCTTAAATTAATTCCTTAAGGCAATGGAGCTCTTTTTAGAAACCGCCTTTACATTTTTCTATACAGCTGTTCGTTATAAAAATATAAACGGTACAATGGCTCAAGGTGAGGGTATTTTGACAATTTCACGGAATCGTTTTACAATAAATACCTCAGAGCAAATTATTATTGTTACGTAGTCTCGTGACGTGTTGAATAATTCAATTGTCTGTCGTGTAAAAAATGAACACGTGTAAAACTAACCGACATAACAATGACAATGATAACATTGAGGGCTAACGAATCGCAAAAATAATATACATATTAATAACTAGCATTCCGTTTGCGAGTTCGTCCTCGGAGAGTTCGGTTATATCGCATTCCCACGGGGACCCTGTATTTTCTCGGAATAAAAAGTAGGACTTTTTAAAGGATGTAAACTACATTGCTAGAAACTTTTATCACAATTGGTCCTGTAGTTTTTTCGTGTATTCGTTACAAACATACATACAAAATACTAATCTTTACTCTTTATAATATTTTTTCATCTAATATCATAGATATTGAGGAATGAGCTAACATTTTAGATTTTTTAGAAATCTGCGATAAGTAGGAAACTAAAATTAATATTAAAACACTGAAACATCTAAAACTGTTGATGTGTTTATAACTTATGATGGTAAGAAGAAAAAAACTCATACATGAATCCTAAAAACATTACACTCCATTTCTGGGCAGTTATGTAAAAATAGTTATCGTATGTAATCGTTTGAGTACATTGGAGAGTTACGAATTTATAAACACGCATATAAGTACGTAATATCAATTTAATATTCAAATAATCGTCAGCATCGAGTGTCAAATCGAGTTTAAATTTTAATATCACTTGCTACATTAAAACAATAAAATCTGACATAAATACTTTATACGCGTAATAAACGATAACAGAATTTAATAAATATTAACTAACAAGTAACTTTTAAAAGAATTCATTTTACGAGAGGCGATCACAATATTCAATATCGTCTACGTGAGACCCGTCACATTGTAGGAAGCGGGGTTGAAGGGCAGGGGAGGGGAGCGAGGGGGGAAAAGGGAACAAACCCGTAAAAGTAAAAATAACCGGCGACACGGACTTCTACGAATCAACAGATGGATGCCGAAAACGAGAAGCTGTAAACCTTTGCATATAAAGTCGATATTTCTGTAGCGAATAATTATTTACAATAGTTTCATTTCGTTAATGAATATCATTAATTTGTCAATATTGGAATACCATCTGTCACAACACTGCCCGGAAACAATAAAGCATCGAAATTAAGCATTCACGATAACATGTTAATCTGTTGATAGTTATGCGTGCATTAAATTCGGATAGTATTTAAAAATTTAGTAAGAATTACATTGTCGCGTCGATGACTAGTTAAATTAATTACTGTTATGCTGTACCAGTGAACACGTTCGGTAATATGAAACAAAATAATTAAGCGCACTGTGGGTGAGTTTAAAAAACGACAATGTTTTAAGCTATTTTTATTGGGCGCTACTCGTTGTCATTCCGTCGACGACTTAATTAATGTATAGGTAGTTAAGGGAGCCGATATTTAACGATGTTTTATTTCCGAGACGTTAATTTTTATTATGACTGTTTTATAGTGTCATTATAGTATGTTGTTATTTTAATATTTTACTAAAGGTTTTTTGTCAGTGGATTCAAGTTCTGGTTGTTTCGATTTCAGCAACAAAGTAATACAGTGTTGGGAATGGCTAATAATGTTTATATTTGACTCGTACGGGTTGGTGGCGTTCCCCGCGTCCCGAGTGTTACATCAAGTTATAGAAAGTTGCAAGTGGCTGCGGCGTAAGACCAAGTTTCCCAAACTTTCACGTTGACTTGGGGGAGCAAATTTCGAAACGTTGTTGCCATGTTACGGGAATTGGGTAATATTTTACTTTTTCTTTTAGATCTTTCTTCAGTTCAACGAACGATCTATATACTTTTATGTCATACAGTATTTATAGTACAAAAGATTTGTTTAAAAAAATTCTTATAAATTTAAGGTACGTCACACTCTATAAACGTATCGATTTTTTTGTATCAAAATTGAAAAATCATAAAAAAAAGAATAAAACAATGAAGCATCAATCCGGCGGAAGGATATCGGAGGTTGTAAACGTCAATTATAGGGTCACATCGTCTATCGGACGGGGATACGCGAGCTGGCGGGATCGGGACTCCGGGGCGTGAGTGACGTGCCGCAAATCGCAATCAAAGTTTAATCAAAGCGGCCGACAACGCGCATCTGCGGAGCGGCGTACAGGCGGCGCAGTGGCGAACGCGGCTAATTGAGCGGAATGGCTCCGATAGCGACGAACAGCGCAACTTAGCAGCGAAGCTCGAAAAGTCTCGAGTGCCCTCGTATTTTCGATAACAATTTCATTGAAAGTGATCTGTTTGAACTCTATCAAGAGATCCGCTGTTCTCTTTTGCTAAAGCAGTCTTAGCTAATTAACGCTGAATTCAACTCTCCTTAAAAATTTACTGCCATACAGCAAAAGATGAAATTAAATCATGTTCAACAAGTGTCTAGCTGAACAGTGTTTAGAAATTAAACATTACTTAAAATCTTGTCTGAAATAATGAAAAACTTATAAATAACATGTCATAGGTTACATTGACGACTACATTATTATTTTAGACATCTATTAAAGTCACTTTGTTTATACATAATTAAACTTTAACGTCTTTTGAAGTAAAGCAGCTACTGATTAAACTATTTATATACGCATATATTATATTACAATTGAAGTTTTAACATTGACTTGAAGAATCTAATTGTTGAATTTTAAGGTAACTTCTTTTATCTCAAACATCCTTTTTAATTCTGCGCTAGATATTAATATAATGTTAAACATGAAACTAATAACGTTTAAAAAAAACAGTTTGAGAGTCACGGCTAGGACTGGGAAAGAATTTAAACTTATGAATTATCCACACACTACTTGACACCAACGCCTAAGCTTATCAATCAAGTGGGATTACATGACAAAGGGTTGAACACATGGGAGAGAGGGCCTATGGGAGCCAACGCTTCCGCGGTATGCTGAGAATGTTAAGTTTGGCCCCGTCAAAGAGTTTAGAATACCTTTTAAAATTGAAACGACAAACACTGGGCCGGCTCGCGATGCGCTAATTGAAAGGTTTTAACTATGAATGCACTGTAAAGGCGTTGTATGCTTTGTACTTCTATTGTTAACGTTTAGTTGCAGCCCGTTTTTATCTGCATTAAAGTAGAAACACAAAATCACCACGTAATAATTAATGCCATTTAACAAATTAATGTTTCGAATACAAAAAGCAGGGGTAATAAGGTATTAATTAAAACTATTGTACACAATATGCTTATATTCTGAAAGTTGATTTCTGAACTTTGCACTACAATGCCATTTTTAACTGTCAAAATTTAGCATGTTTTGATAGCGATAGTTAATCAGAATTAGCCCCCAGGTACGAGATACTGGTCGTTTTTGGAAATATATCCGTGAAAATAAAACAATCGCCATCTACGGTTATCAACCCCGACCTTATTAACAGTGAAACATTTTAAAAGAGGTTAACGAGCGAAAGGCAGTAAATATTTCAATTGACGCCAATAAAACGAAATGTGTGTTGAAGGTTGGGACTTGCGGCAAAAAACAGAAATAGTCTCTGGACGGCTGTCAGTCATCGACAGAGCGTTAACGCACGTAGTGACGAAACGATAGCTACCCGTGATGGATTGAAAATAAATCACCCTTTTATATAATCTAACTAAACTCGTCATATTTTTTTACTTTGATCTCGATACAGCTTATTCAATAAATTTTGATTCTTTAAACCATGTTTTAATTTTTTACACAAACAATTCCTTTTGCTTTCGATGAGTAGAATGAAAAATACATATTTATGTTAAAATGCTGAAAACTTAACTTTATTCGAACTTCGCAGGTGAACTTCTATGAAAATGTAGGAGACATTTTATTCCAACTTTTAACCCCTAAGAGCTTGAAAACGGTATTGAAAGTTGAAAGTTAACTTCAACATATTTATCTTCATATCAAAGTTTTGTGGTTCTTTACAATGTGACTATTATTCATAAGAGCGCATACGAATTAATAATGAAATTATAAAGTTATTTTATATACAGTTTGATTTATTCAGATGGATCAGAAGATACAAATCTGAAACTATGAAAGTAAGAGAAATTAATTGAAAAGAACCATGTCACCGATTTTGAATTTAAGACAATTTGCACTGAAAAATTTGCAGAAAAACTCAAAACGGCTCGGGAATCGATCCTGAGTTTTTCATCAGGAGTCGTTTTATATGTAGGACCATATAAAATGTACAAATTATTCCGGTTGACGCCGATGGAGTGCTTTCTACAGAAATATGTATGTAATGTTAACCATAAGTACAAGGGCATAAAATTAATGTATGCATGCTTTCGTAGTACGAATTTAAGAAATGTGAATTTAGCTTCGTAATGATTTCGATTAATTTTAAAAAGTCACGAACAATAAAAACATTTAGAGGTCTGTGGTATTAAAAATTCTCTGCGACCTTTAATAAATTGTATAAGTAACAAAATATGTATCGAGAAATATTTAGGTCCGCAAGGAGCAAGTTACGCTTGTTCGCCTTTAATGAAACGAAAACATTTTTACGAGAGTTTTTGTTACACGGCGACTGCCATAAAAATATAAATAAAGATCATCTTCATGTGGTGTCCAGAGCCGTACCGGGAATGCCACATGTAGCTTCGTCTTCAATCGATTTTTTATCGACTTTCAAATGTTTCGTAATTACCCATCTACTTCGCCGGTGTCGCTTATCGATCGAAAAACGGTGCTCGTGTTTATTAACCAACTTTCAAAAAAGTTGAAGCTCTCAATACTTCGGAAATTGTTTCTTTTTTATATATGTTTTTCGAGTACTCGAAAACGGCAACATCTATTTGGTTAATTCTTTATTTATTGTTTGAAAGGGTATTCTTTCCCATTGGTCCCATAGAATTTTCATTAAAATCGGTGCAGTAGTTTGGTTTAAAATCGTATTAACTGAAAAATGTAAGTCATGTAAGAAATGTAAATGACGTATTTACTTTGAAATCGGTTCCCTTTTTTTGAACTTTTGTCGGCAATAAAGTACCTAAATATTTCAAATAAATAATTTTAATTAGTTCAAAAATTTTCAATAAATAAAAATATTTCGAAATTTGCACATGAGGCCTATGTATGTATGTATTTTACATAATAAGAATTAATAATCATTTGTACTTTTAACTGAAATCATTATTTTAGAATATAGCTCAGCTCGTATTGTTAAATTTTAATGTTATTTCGTATTTGCTTAGATTTTTGCGATTATTATGAAAATAAAGCTATTATAAACTGATTTAGATCACATAAATTAACAATCGCTGTAAAATGTTCGAAACAACGACCGAAGATTAACATACGATTTAAATCCCTTAATTTCAATTAAAAAAAAAATTATTAACTATATGTTGCGATCAGGTCACATCATGGGGGTACATCTTTATTACTAAAGCAAATGTTATGTCAATTGGTTGATGGATTGTTATATTAATTCAAGGTTGTAATTATCGAAGCTGAGCCGCATTTCTTCGCGTGCAGCTTTCACCGAAAACTCATTAGCCGGCACGCGTCACGTAGCTCGTAACCGGTATTATTATTAGGTTTCACTAGCAAGCTACACTTGGTAGACATTTTAGTAAATATGCCTGATATTTTTATGCCGAAATTGTTTAATAACTGACCATGACATTGTAAAAATAAAGGTTAATACTATTTGCGTGGCGTTCTATAATATCGACAGTATGAACTATGTTTTATGTTTTTTCGTTTGATTTTTCATTTATGTGACTTCCTTCGCTTCACATTTCATCGAAATTATTAACACTAGACTGCTACTAATGTTTATGAAAATCGTATCTTAGTATCATCAGTCATTTTTGTGTATTTAGAAAGTAAAGGCATTTACTTATTATTTTGTAGTAAATAAACTGTATTTGCAAGATAAATAGCCACAAATATCGCTTTAAGGTAATTAAGCTATGATAAGTCAACTTGTTAACCCAATCTCGAGAGATCTGTGACAAAGCACTGTTACTCCAGTTCAGTTTGCCGATTTTGATACCAGCTCCCCCGGGGCCGCTCTTGGCTCCGATTGCCGTTCGCGTATGTAATTGATACGGACACTTATCGAGATTCTAATCTTGTAGGGACAGAGTCTGCTGCGCTCCATTTACTTGGCACTTTGGTTTAGCACTTATTTACTGAAAGATATATTATCTATTTAGCTCGTATGCCTTTCACTATTCAATTGTAAATAAAACAAGGTTGACAGTTTTCTGTTTACTAACTTATCAATTGGGTATTACTCATTTGGGCTATTTTTAATGAGTTAAAGAAAAAAGTACTGAATTGGAAATCTGTGCAACAATTAAGTTTCGCATAATTCACTTGTTCGTAATCAATGATTTTGAAAAAATCAATAACTATTCTATTAACATCTTTTGACATGAATGGCTATACGGCCGAACTTCGCAGTGTAAAACGATTTTTACGTTTCATGGCCAAAAACGTGATTTTTTTGAATTCGGTGACTTTAATACTAAGCCTGCGATATTACCATCACAACCTGCCAAATATTACGAGAAAGATAAAAATATTAAAATATCGCACTTGCGTGTGCGGCGATTTTTTTTTAGCATCGTTCGCTGTCGAAAGCAAAAGTACCAGGCGCGCATAGAGCGCGCGGAGGCGTGCGGCGTGCGTGTCGAGTAGACGGCATCACGGTACGAGGGTGGATCGATACGGCCGCATTGTTCCCGCAGCCCGCGCGCCCCGCACCCGAAACTCGCCCCATTTGATCCCCGACGCGGCGAAACAGTTTTTGTTGCAACGATGCAAGGAGGCCTAAGAAGCGTAATAGGAAACCAATAATCGGGATTTTTTGAGGCCTAAATTACAATTGACGTATTCTCAATTGAATTTCTTAACAATACTACTGATTATTTCTTGTATTATTAGCCACAAAGAAATTGTGAGTAGTCCTACGTCCTAAGTATTACAAGACTGTATTTTAAGCCATAGCCTCCATAATACCACGACATTGCATTCATGTAACGCGCAACGTGAGTCAATTTTTAAATAACAGCTATTTACATCTGTCGTTATTAAACACTTCGCATTGTTCTCAAAGACACCTTGGCATAATAGAGAATATGTTATGAAATAATCGAGGAAGAACAATAATAAAACTAACAAAGATGTCAACCAAATCGAAAATCACAAAGTATTGCTGACATAAGAGAAAATAACCAGGACTTTCAAATAATAACTGAAAGCACGTTGCTCTTTTTACTGAATTATCTGGCATATTTTGTGCTAATCTTCCGGTATTATAAACTGACATTTATACATCGAAATAAATCTTGATAACAGACATATTAAAGCAAACAAACCTATTAAACAGAACTACTTCGACTTTATGACATTTATTTTAGGAGGAAAGACTTTTATTCAGTCAAGCTTGCAGACTAGCTATCGAATACACTTGCTATGCAAAATATGACACATTTTAATATAGGAAGGCACACGTTATAGGTCACATCTATCATTTAGAACTTTAATATTATTCCGTAGAACTTTAATATATTCCGTCGTGCTATACTCTGTATTTCAGAGCCATTTAAAAATTTAAAAACGATGAACATCACCTGCTTTTATATTTCAAAAATAATAATAGACGAGCCTTAAATATCCGTAATTACCTCTGACACGGATATCGATTAAAAAAGAAATGATGCATAGAAAATTCAACGACACTTGGCTCACACCTCGAAATAACGATAAAGCGAACCGTTCAATTTAAGTGAGCAGTTATTGCATAACGGTATTCTGCACCGCAGTGCAACTTTAATTGGAAGGGTTATTGGCACCAAAGCGACTGATCGAAAAGATAACGCTGATAGGAAACCCGTATGATTAGAATATATACAAAACATGACTTATATACTAGAACATAAATTATCAATACATTTGAATATATGTATTCTGCTTGCATTTGTATGCGTATTTATTTCAATGTGTTGCATAATTATAAGGACTTCGAAATCTATTGTGGAGTACGATTAAGAGGACGTATATATACTTACGTCGATGTCAAAAGAGAGGGCATGGCAATATATTAGAAAGTAGGAAATAAAGATGTCAATGTAATGTATAACTAGTATCTGGACTCTTTAAAAGAACATATACAAACTTTGAAGCTTAGAAAGTAGGACTGAAACCAATGGAACTAAAAGTAACCAGAGTTATTAATAATGCATGTAGCAATAGGTCAGTTTTGGCATACTTTATACTACGTATATATATTATATACGCAGGATTTACAAAAAACAATTAATAAATAAACTGCTGTGCTATACGTTTTTAAGCTCGAAACCAGTAGAATATACTTCTCAAAAATTAAGTAAAACGAATATAAAAAACTCGAAGTCGAAAAGGTCGACTTAAGTTCAAAAATGATTTATATACCAATTGCAATCAGTACAGTTAGGGACTTCGCAAAAAATTCAGTCACTTTTTTGTTTACGCTTTTAGATATATAAAGCCAATCTAAATTGAGTTCTAATACTATATACATTAAGTCTAAAATACGATTTCTTAAAGAACAAAGCGTTAAATCTTAGTTCTGGATAGCCCGAAGGCGTTTTTTTTTATATACACGATATATACAACCTTTCTTATTCATTCATCCTGTATTTCGTTTTTTGTAGAAATCTAAATAGAATTAGTAATTTCAAACAAAACGAAACACAATGCAAGTTCCTATAACGTATGAGAAGTATAGGCAAATGTTGAAATGAATCAATAAAACGTAAATTCAGAATTAAATGTGAACTAATCTCTATTTCATCTAAATTGAACTTAAAGATTTCAATTCAAATCTAATGAGTTCCTTGTTCTGCTTATAATGACTTACATATCTCACAATTAACACTATCTTATCAAGTATAATTTATAGAATTGAAATTCAACAATTCTTTGCTAGTGGAAAAAAAAAATTGCTAACATCGAATACGTCATAAAATGCATTTAAACCCAAGAAAGAATATAACGTCGAGTAATGGGTCGAAGTCGGAGCAGCTATACCGTCCTGGTTATAGCACTACACATCAAATAGTCGAGCTGATTCAGTATCGTTAACCTAAATTGATAACTGGTTATGTTACGCATGTTTTAGTTACTCGCAGTGATTTCTGGTGTCTCTACCTTGAAGAGCACAGTTAGCTGTCGATGTCGTATCGTTAACATCTGTTTATCGATAAAGTTAGAGCAATTAATTAGTCAAGTCTTTATGTTGCGAGTTTGTTAATGGGTTGGAAAGGTTAGATAGCAATCGCTCTGTAATGTACATGGTATTAGGTTGGTCGAATGACTTTGGTTAATTCGTGATGTTGATCGTAAATAATTTGATCGTTGAAAGCAAAATGGTATTACTACATTCTGCGCGCTGGTTTCGATTTGCCTAGGTTTGAAATATTCTAAACAATTTTAATTCTTGCCACCATTTCGCGCGAACATGATTTATACAGTAATTATAACGATTTTTAAATAGTGAAGTTTGTCTTTTTAATGTATATTATATTCAGATTATTTTAAAGTTATTATTTTGTTTTTAATGCTGTTTACTTGGGTATCTGATAACTCCATAGCGGATAAAATATACCCGACAAACAAACAGACAATTGTTATTTATTGCTGTTTAAAATGAAAATATAGATTTACAACGATGTAATACTACGATATTTGCTATGTTTAATATATAAAGATTTGCTTCCTCGTTTAACCTCGAAGGCAAAAAGGCAGGTAATGCAATTCTGACCCTGATCTTTTAAGTTATCGCTGTTATAACTTCTACACTTTACTATTACTGCGAGATAAATCTAAAATATTCGACATTTAAATATTCAACTAATTCGTACAATATCTCAAAATTTACTTTGCTTGCTTTGAAGAAAGATCGTTACAACGGGTCCCTCAGCTAAAACTGTACTTTTTTCATGAATCCTATTATGTTTCCTGTGAAGTTCAATATAAAGGCTATATTGGTTTGAACGGATATGGTATTTAACGCGCGCAAACGCGAATATTCGCGTTAAAGGCAATTCAACGACCAATGAGCGCATAACGACATCAGATATATCGCTGCACCATTAGGACTTTCGATCGTAAATACGTTGAAGTAGCTGAAAGATTCCGCAATCTCAGAATTTATCATATACAATTTAAATATCCAGGTATAAAACTAAAATGTTTTAAAGTAAGTGTAAAAATTCTGAAAATTTATAATATGTATTGCTAAATATATTGTTTTACAATTAACAGTAAAGATCATAAGTATTTTGTTGAAGACGATTAAAATCAATATTTTTAATACAGGATGTCAACTATGAGAAAGAATTCAAAAAATAAAATTCTGTTTTTTTTTTTTTTAATGCCAAATGCCCAGTTGACACTCTGCATTGAATCACAAAATTTGTTTACACCTGATAAAAGTTTCAGCTCTCGATAAGGATTTAATACTAAATCCATCAAGTTGTTCTATTACAGATTTTTCACAGACACATTCAAATTCCCATACCAAATAATTATTAAATCGACGACTGTATACAAAAGACAAAAACTATGGTACCGCATCGAATTACAATCTAAAATTATCACGTAAGAGTCACATAATCCAATGATTAAGCCATACCAACAACAAATAAAATAAATAACGCTCATTCGAATTGATATTCATTCGGTTAATCGTCGTCGCCGATAACTTTTTTCTATAGCAATATATCAAGTGTACTGTATGCATATCGGAGCTGGCTGTATCATCGGATGCATAATTAATAGGCGTCATACGAAACCGAGAGGCGAGGCTGCTTTATTTGAGATACACTATCAAAAACCGAACCATAAACATTTCACACTTGCGTGGAATAGATAACGCATGGTTCAATTATTGACCCACGATTAAAACATAAGCGTTAGCGTTTTTTTATATTGTTAAAAATATGATTATGTCATGCTTAGGCTATGACAAATGAAATTATTTATCTTTTTTTATATGAATGAATCAATTGTTCATTTGCTTCAACAACACAAAAAGAAATAAAAGCATGCAACAGTAATACAAAAAAAAACAGAATAATATAAATATATAGAAAAATGTTACTTTAATATTCGTATAAAATTATTCCTAATACTCTTACGTTCATAAAATCACACTAGCGGACCCGCATCGGCTTTGCCTGGTTTACATGTAGATTAAGAACTCCTACTTCACCCTTACGGTAAAGTTCGAGAAACGCTGATGTGTGACGTGTGTGTGAAAACATATGCATTTATTTCCAACCAAAAGTAGCCATATTAAATTACATTCTAACGAAAGCGAAAAAACCGCATAATTTTACATGAGCATCACTATATATCAATAATTACAATTTAAAATTACTATATTATTGATCTAGATATAATGATATCTATATAAAGTTATGCAGTTCTTTTACACTCCCTGTAAAGTTGTTGATTTTGAGTTATGTAATTATGATTTTGTGTTATAATGTGTAATATTTCTTTTAAAAAAAAACGCTTCAGCTCATCATTTAGCGGATGCGATCAAGGCGCTGATGATAGTCGACTGTAGTTGTGATACTGTTGAGGGTATTATGAAATAGCTGGACAGATCTCTTGCGTCGATCGATCGATATTATTACAGATTGTGCCATCGTTTATGTTAAAAGATTACCGTGTTACACGAAACTGTGTTGAAGTCGAACTTTAGTTGACGTAGTTGTTTTAAATTATCGATGTTTATTGCGTCATTAAAGTGAACAAAAACCAGCTTATATTAACTCAAACAATCAATAAATCTCTTAACAACGACGTACAGTTAACAGTAGCTCGGTGTATTCATAACTAATAAATTATAGACACGAGTTGTTTTAAATAACGTAGTTTGGATTTCGAAAATTCATCAGCTTGTCTTTTAATAAAACAGACTACTAGATTTATTTTGTAGATTTCAAAAAGTTTTAATATAATATCATTATTTCTGCTGTAGGGATATAATTGGCTCAGAACAAACTATTACAAATGTGTAGCTACATTCTAGCGGTCATAACAAGCACACCAATCACACAATCAAGAAGTATAAGAGAAAAAAAAATCACACAAGATATTCGCTCGATTCCATAGAAATAAAAACAACAAAGGGAAAAAAGGCACGTGCAATTCCCCATGCAACACATCCGCATATCCACTGGTACCGGTAATCGTACATAGATATAAAGAAACGCGATGTGTTGAAAACGAGTGGCACTCACCCGTCGGGCAGACAATCAACGTTTCGCGATCACTGACCTACACCACGCCACTACTATTGGCCGAACGCGTCATCCGACGTAGACGAACTGCGTATAGCCGCTGGAAGGATCAGGAATCGACAATAATTTTCATTATATTTATTAAAATTATATACGTATTATAAAAGTAACATATATAAAGTACTTAACTGCAAGCGTTTTTACTCAAATTCGATTTCGTTGTATTAGTTACCAAAAATAAAAAGAATAATCGTAGATATTTGAAACAAACAGTGCAGCAAAACCATAGTCGGGTTTACTACCAAAACATCAAGGCGTGTGGTTTTATTGGTAAATTTCTTATTCATAGTGAAATAAAATGCATACGAATTTCTCTAAATTTATTCATAAGCTTTTAGACATCAAACGTCACATTAAAAAATATCCCTTGCCACACGTTTTTACAAGTCGGCCTCAACGCGAAAGTTGCTTGAAAGAGAAAAGCGATAAGGACGCCTGTTGCACCCAATGCAACTTTGTAATACTGTTTTTAATCTACTAATTAATAAATATGTGTGAATACTGAATATAATTCTATTGTAACGTATAAATTAATAAATAATTCTTTACATTTTCATTACATCGCTAAAATAGGATGTATTGAATTTTAAAATAGGATGTATTCGCTTTCACATTCGTTTGCAATAAAAGTCAACAGCAGCAGTTCGAATATAATAGTTATAAGTTAAGCAACAAATACCTTACATGCAATATTCTCAAAATACAGCGTATACTAGCGACAGATAATTATATTTAAACTCAATACATTCATGTTGTTAAAACAGCGGTTTAGTTACAAAATTCTAAAGAAAGGGATTAAGTAATAAATGCGTTCGTGTAAATAGAACACACGTGTGCAGCAGCCGTGCCGGGGACTCGCCACGAGATCCCTTAGATAAATATTCTAGCCTGCCAGTGCATTTGGTAATGTCCATTTGAAGTGAGTTTACGTTGAAGCTGAATACGAAACCGCAAGTTCGTTAAACAAAGTTTCATTGTTCAGATTCCGTAGAGATTATCCTCTGCATGTCGTGACAGTAACGTGTTTTCGTCCAGAATAAAGATGACAGTTTTAATATTAAATCGTACAAACGAAAAAAAAACATTATTGATATAAAAAAAAAATCACCATGCATATAAAAAATTATAGTGTTTATACACTAATATGTGTGAACATTATTTTTTTATTATATTTATAGATTTATATATGCCGGGTGCATATATAATTTATACAATATAAGCAATAACATTTTAAATTAACAAGCGCCGTGGTTGAGCACTTAATACTTGAAGTCATCATAAATGCCGATTAAAAGGTCGTGGGCTCAGCTAACGACTATTTTTCAATACACAGTTATACAAATATCACAATAAGCATCAAAGGATAAACCTACAAATTTAAGAATGCTGACGGTTTTATCGTAATCCGTTAAGAATTGCAAGACGATTCTACCGCTTAGTTTATAGGTCTGTCATATTAATTATAGAGAAAATTACTAGTTTTTTCATTGGTTATCTCACAAACAATATATAACAGTCTTTAAATAACGCTATTGCAGTTTATCATCTAAATATATATAATTCTAAGGTGACACTGACATAGTGATCTATCACCGCACAGCCCAAACCACTAGACGGATCGAACAGAAATTTGTCATGCAGGTAGATGTTATGACGTAGGCATCAGATTAGACAGACTTTGATCAATAGGATGAAAGGGGATGAAAGGTTGTATATTTTTTTTTCCAATTTTAATCCGATCGAACTGAGACTTGGCTTGCGTAAACATCACAGACATCACAGACAAAGTGGCGAGCTAGTTACATATATAAACGATTCACCTGGAAGTAAACAATTAGTGATTCAGCAAAAAATAAAATCAGTGCGTACTATATTTGCCTATTAGTTATGAAGCCACATCTATTCAGAACACGGTCTGTGTTCGTACATTTAACAGACGACAGGCGGTTGTTGATTAATCACCAGCACAAAGGAAGATGCAATTTCACATCAATATCGAGACAATTATTATAAAATACATATGCGTTTGTCATTTCATTCGAAATCGACGAAAAGAATGTTCGTGTGAAGTATTTTAAAGTCATTTTAGTTCGGTTGGTAAATCTCGGTACAATTAAAAGTAAGTATGACATATACTTAAATAAATTCAATATTATTAAGGAGGTAAGACTTCCTTATTATTTTTTTTTGTAGGAGTAAATCTCTGAATGTAAGCCGCATTATATATTTTGCATTTATATTTAAGCCAAAATTATTAAATTTCACCGATTACTCGAAAACATATAGATCGATTTGATTATTTTTTTGTTAGAAAGGGTACCTTGTACGCTTAATGGATCAATAGAATTTTCATCAAAATCAGTTTAGCAGTATTTCAATTAAAATAACTGGAAATTAATCTTTTGCCTTTAAAGCCGGTTCCTCTTTTTTAAAAATTCTTGTTTGAAAAAAAAAAAAGAAATTGCGAGGTAGCAACTCGGCTCTAATATATCTTCTTTACATGTAGTCACACAGTATACACAGTATACAATTATATAGACATTCATGATAAAATAGCTAAAGAACGTACGATCTAAATTTACGAGTAAAGAGAATAATTACGGCCAGTCGAGTGCGTCTCGAGCTAAGCGAGATTATTTACCACATTTTTATATCTGCAATAAGCACGGATAAATATATCGAGAGTGCATTGACCGTTTCTTTTTGTTTTATACTATTTCGAATAGCTTCGCTCTGTCATAACCCAGTTCAGATAGTATGCAAATAAATCAAGTTTTACGATATTTTATAAGTCGCTACGGCTCGTCTTAATGTAAACCATGCGAGGGTGATAAATCACATTGCAATTAGAAAATAGACGTGATTAAATGGTCCCTACGAATGAAGTAATAAAATTGTATCGCATAATTTGTGTTTAAGACATTTTAATGTTTTCTATTTGCTGCATCGAATTATTTGATTTTATTTTGAATTATTTTTTGTTGCATGTTTAAGTTCATACGTACAATACACGTTTTTTTTTGTACAAAATATTTTAACCCAGAGAAAACTCGCTTTGTGTCTGCGCGCGCATCACGCAGAAACTACTGAAAATATCCAGATGCGGTTTTTGTACTTTGCAGTAGTTCAGCAATAATTCTTTATTCTATGAGAATCTTTGAAACTACTTAATATTTAATAGTAAATATATTTGTCATCATTACAACATTATACTATGAAATAAAAAAAGTCACATCTGTCTATGGAACAATAGATACAAGTATAGAATTCAAATTATTAATAGCAACGATAAAAAAAATTGTCAATAACATATACGAAGAAATATCCATCAAAACGTATTAATTAAAAGTTATGATTTTAACAAACCAAAAGATAAGCCGTCAAGACATTAAAAATGTTATTGACCGGTCATAATATGTAAATACGCGTCGAAGTTTCCGATAATCGTCGATTCGTCAGTGGCCTCAATACTTTAGGAACCCGACACTTATTTCCTGCTAACGTCAGGTCGATGTCGCGACCGCGTCATTACGTCGCCGATTTGCATTATAAATATTCATAAATATATTCCCACCGCCCTCACGTCGAACCAGCACTGCCTTCGAATAATAAGGTCCATATTTACTAACAGATGCCGAAAATCACGACGTAATCTCTTCGACGTTCGAATCTTCCGGTTACTTCGTAACGCCGCAAAAAGGGAAAACTGTCGAGAATTAATGCTTCGAAACTTCTAAATTAATCCCCTCGAGGTGGACGCCCGCATCGAGAGCGCGAAGAGCAAACATTTACCGTTGAAGACTCTCATAGCCTCGGAGGCAGTTTTAGTTCGCGGAAAGATCGGGGTGTTTCGCGGAAACCGAACTCAGACGAGAGGTTACGAGGGGCGCGGGGAGAGCGAAACCTCCCCCAGCCTCCCCCGACCGGGGTCTTTGTCCCCGCGCGACCCAGTTAATGACCGCCCCCACAGACGCGGCACCTAGCCTCGTTTCGATATAAATACGCCTACTACACTTGACCTCCAAAGTTTTTATTGGAAAGCACGTGCTATCGAGATCGTATGTAGTAAACAATTGCGTTCAAGTGGGTGTTGCGATCGATTATTCTATTATGACATCTTCTATTTACAAACAAATTCTACACGCGTCGGCGTGTTCTGTATCATGTAAGCGTTTATCGTATAAATTCTGAAACTATTAAAATACCGTGACAAACTTTTTAAATATATAAAACGCTATTCGTAGTTCGAACGTTTTCAATGTTTGAAAATGTAAATTGTTTGATGTGAGTAGTCAATAAATCCCGGCTGAAAACGTCGGAATCCAATGGAGCGAACTGAGTGGGGAAGAAGCAACAGGTCGCGATACGTTTTAATTGTAGGCCGATAAGCATCGCCGTCACCCGAGCGCGACACGAACACGGCGCGCGGTACGATGACCGGCCGGACCCGAACGACTGCACTGCACTCCCTAGTTGCATTATATTACACTATTGTTACAACACACTCAGATACTTCGTCTATTTTTAGACTTTGCTGGCTAAAAATAACAGTACCCTTGTAAACATAAATTAAGTAATGAAGAACTCTTTTGATACTAGAACGTACTTAGGTTCAATAGTTTTTAAAAACAAAAACAAACAAGATTTCAGCAGCAGTTAAACACAACGGGAAGTGAATCTCGAGGCGCGAGTTTCAAGTTATTACTCCAAGTTGAAGACCAGCGAAGTCAGAACTATTACGTCTTAAGAGTTTCTTGTCGTTCGACAGCGATCGAGGATCTTTCGCGCTGGTGTAGATAGCCCGGCCACCGAAGTTGCATAAAGTGGTGTTGCGCAAGCCGCAAGGGACTGAGGTAAACATTTCAATATCCTTTGTTTATCCGGACCGAAGTTTGCTAACAAACATCCGAAGTGTCGACCGATATCGCCGTTCGACTAACTGTTGGCGAAACTTTGATTTCAGATACAATTATTTATAGAATTGATTGTAAACGTTGTATAATATGAGCAGTAATTTTAATAAAATGCAATAACAACAGCACATATCGTATGATCACTATGATATATAAAATAATTTTAATAAATACGTAATTCGTACGCAGTAATTAATTAATATTTTATTTATTTTTTCATTTCTAATAATCGCATTTACGCTGTATAACAAGATAATATTTCACCATCTTATAGAAAAAATATCTAAGAAATCAAAATTTATACACGTATATAAGGACGCTTGCTAAAAACATGAACCAAGCTTCAATATCGAAATATATCCGAACAAAATCCAACGAGTCATAACAACTTCATATGCGGCCGGAGCGTTCCATAAATTAGGCTCTCGCCCACGTAGTTTCCAAGTACCACTATCATTATACCGGGAGGCTTTGTGCCAGCTCACGCCTTCAAACTTTGATCATATGCTCGAGTGCAACGATCTAAGTCATAAAAGAATATACTATCACTGAAATCGTTATAGCTAATCAAAACAATATATTGCACTTTATATGTTATAGAGACTTTATCTTGATTAAACACGAACAGAGACTTCACTTGTGATAAAAGTTTGTATGATAAATTAGCTATTAAATACTTAATCTCGTGCAGAATAATATACTGTGTCTATTAATAAAAATTTTAAAATGATGTGGAAAATGCAAATAAAAAATGTGGTTAATTATCACTTTGCATGCAAGATGCTACTGTAGTTCGTTGCAGTTGACTGGTTCAGAAGGTATCAGTAAACCCTTCATTAAAGAATTCATATCAAGTAGTTTTTGTTTGTAAACACACGATATTTTATTATTAATTAAACTTTGATGTTACGTCAAGATAATAAAAGGGTTTTTATTATTTAATTAATTATTTATTGCGGTATGAACTATAACATAAAAGCTAATTAACATAATAACTTGAATATTATAAAATCGGTTTTAAATTACCTCATATTCAGACGACTCATGTTCATTTACAACGTATGGCATCATTAGCATTTTAAAAAGAAATGTAAAACGAATACAGAGATTTGTTTATATACCCACTTGTATAATTATTATAAATCCTAATATTCTACATCAAAGCAGTGACAGTGAGTGATGTAAATCAAAGTATATTTAATCTGGTAGCGTCCTAATAATATGCTTTGTTTATTAATGAATTGAAAAGTTTTTTTTTAGTTTATTTTTTATGCAATTTCCAAAAAAAAAATCTAGAAATATATTCTCAATTCGTCGGGGACTTTATTTCTACGTATGTAACGAACATTCATTTGGTTAATTATTTTTTTATTCGAAAGGGTATACTTCTAGATATTTCATCAAAATAAGTTTAATAGTTTTGTTTCAAAATCAAAATAAGTTGAATAATTATGTCCTCTTAGTAAACGAAATCACGTATTTTGTTTTTAAAGTCCTTTTTAAAAAAACGTCTTGTTTAGAAGTAGTATGCAGAAAACATATAAGTGTAAAATGTTTTGAATACATGAAATCAAGCGTGCATTCGAAGCTAGTATTATTACCATTTTAAATCACGTCAAAATTAATTTTAAAATCGTAAAAATTGCGAGTTATACAAAACAATTGGTATCGGTTTCCCCATTTCGTGTATAATACGTTTGTCAACAATAACACAAAAAGCGTTGTAAGTTGAGGTCGGTCGTTTGTGCGTTGTAAATAAATAACAACTCAGGTCAATGCTTTTAATAATTTAAACAGTGCATACTATTTGCATGCTTTAATGACTTGTCGTAACGGACGCTAATAAATGTTTCGTTTAATGCATTTACTTTTGCAAAAGGTCAAACGATGGGCGAGAAACTCGTTATAACTTCCTTTTAAACAACAATATACGTCAGCTGATGGTTAGAAGTAACATATTGATATTACATTCGTTCACATATCAACTCACAAGACAAGGTAACAGAATATCTAAAGAATAAGGAATGAAGCTACCCGTGTAGTGACTTTTACAGAACCCTACTAATAATAAAATATATATTGTTCGTATTCCTACCACTTTCAACACCTTACGAGCTAAGTGTTAAAAGTTGTTAAAAAATCTACAAGTATAATATCTTTACGACGCAAATCAATGAGGTGTAAGTGAAATAAAAGAGTAATTATAATTAATTACGCACGGCGATAAATTCTTCAGTAATAAAGAAAAACGTGTCGATAAAAATCGTGCTTTTAAGGTAGGTATATCAACCGGTGCGAACAGCTCCGGTAGTTTTATAGATGTATAATTTGATAGGTCGCGTAAAATAAAAAGGCTCTGTATAGACGATGGGGAATCTTCGGCATACTTTCTCGGACTCTGGGGCCACGTATACGGTTTGTAATGCAGGATTGAGTTTTTGGGGACAAGAGTACGATAGAATGTCTCTCGCGTGTTCATGGCCTAAATATTAAGTAATATTATATAATATTCAGTGTTAACCTCACCATCAACTACGTCATTTATGGTTGTTATAAAATTGCGGTATTATGGCAGAACGGTTTTATAACCATTTTTTTATCGATAGCACCTGCTCAAAACTTTTACACCGTCACTTATTAAAATATTGGCTTAATATTTTATCGCCATATAAATGAGTTAACTTATTCAAATATTGACAGCGTATTATTATATCTTAATACTTACTTATTACGATAATTAATTTGTAAACAATAATATTATTCTAGAACAATAATAACTGTATATCTGTTGGTTTCGGTTAATATGCGTGCTCTTAAGTCATATTCTCCAGTTGCACATTTAGAAAGCGAATATAAAAATATTACCAATAAAAAATTTTTAAGCCAGCTTAGTGGTGTGACTATCGTTTAACCAGAGCGTTCTATCTCCCATCAGGATCCGGTACCCGTGCCTAATTGTCTATGAATAGGATAAATCAACGGGCGTTTACTCCGAGCGGTGAATGTACGCGAAGCTTAATTAAGTCACCTCCTGCTGATACGAGATAACGAGAACACGGGGTACGCTATAACTAGATGACTTATACGGTCATTCCGTATGCATGGAAAATGTATTGACGATGATACTATTAGCGGATGCAATTTTTTACCGGAAAAAATCTACAATTTTTGTAACAAGATTATTTAATTGGATTTAAAACACGTATGCTAAAATTGACAATAACAAAGGAGTAATATGTACGGTATTTTTCCATGTACCATATGTCACAATTTTAAGATAGATCATCATATGATCATATAAAGGAGTACTTGACACACTTAAATCGATCCTGGGCGTTTGAGATTGACGAAATAGTCATCCCCATACATACATAGCTTAAAATGACACACCTTTTTTTGTCATACAAACATAAATGATCAGTTACAACTTGTTCTTGATTACGAATATTGGCAATATCAATTAAACTTTATAGCCGTTATTGCCAATGGGTTACAAACTCCGTGCTTGTTATATACATAATTCGGCAACTAAAGTCATATTGCTAATCAATAAACCGCAGATAATTCCACACAAGTTATCTTGTAGCGTATAATCAATATTGCGCATTAGAATCTATCGGCTCACTGAACTAGATAACAAAATAACCGACCATAGTTAACATTATTCACAATAATGTAACATAAGAAGAAAATCCATAGGTATTAGGTACTATAAATGGGAAAGTAACTTCGTCAAATTCGGTCACACATTGTATTATTACGAAATAGAAAGAAAGAAAGAAAGAATGATTTTATTAAAAAAAACCTCTGCGGACATAAACATTAAAGCAAAAAACACAAAATAAAAAGATAAAAACCAACAAAACAATATATATATATATATATATATATATATATATATATATATATATATATATATATATATATATATATATATATATATATATATATAATAGTCTTTGAAATTGTTGAAATGTCCTTGTTGTTATAATTGATGGCTGCAGAAATGAACTCCACCGTAATATTCCACCTCTATCCTTTAAGTGGCAATCGGTTAGCCTCATGAATGTATGGCTGATGCATTCACCCGCTTTTTTACTGAATGAATACCCAGGTTTAATGTAAAGATGTCCTGAGTTCTGGGTAATAAACTATTGCCTGTATCCAACTCTTTTATTAAAGGGTATGGAATGCAATCTAAGTCTCTTTACGGCGTTGACGCTAAAAGGTCGATAGTGTTCCACGGTTCTTCGTTTATGGAAATCTCGTTTTGAATGTGGGATAGCTATGCAAAGAAATCATGACTAGACGAATGAAATGTATCGATCACTTTCATCATCATCAGTTGGAATTATTTTCTTTTCCGTTAATGGATTAGATAAATGCAAAGTAAAATATTGTACAGTAGCCGTATCAGCGAGGCACTTACTTTGAGTGAGGAGTGTCATAATCTAGGGACATTCATTTCGATAACAGATGCATTACGTTTGCAGACAGATTTACGATTCTGTCGTCGCCAATAAGTAACCTAACACATAATTCTTGTATTGAACAAAGATCTGGTTCCTAAGTTATAATCAAAGAGGTTAATGCGAACAAAGCAGGCGAGGCCTTGGAAGTGGATTCGAGAACGTTCTAATAGAAATAGGTAGGTAGCCTTAGTGCAACTGCATTATTGCAACAGCGGGCCTTGCATTCGCCGACCTACAGCGCCGGCCATGGACCGAAATACCCGCTTTCGCGCGGTATGCCCACTGGGTACAGACATATTCACAGTTAGATAACTTCAAATTTCGAAATCGACATAACCCTTATAAAAAGCGAAATGTTACATCACGCTCGAACATTTTTGGACCAAGAAGTTCTTAAGTTAAACTTTTATTAAAGTTACAAATTTTTATTTCCTTTCAGCTGTCATTGACGCGGGTGAAGTAAACAAGTGGTTTGAAGAATTTTTCAACTTTTATTAAAATCTTATGTAACACGAAACTTCTATGTTTTCAAGTGAAAAGTTTGAATCTTATGTAATACACTTCTCGGAAAAGTTACTCCTTTGATGGACTTGTTTCAAATTGTTTTCAAGGTGCACTAGTTTTGATTTTGTTGTTCTTATACTAAGTTTTGTTCTACTTCTGTAAAATGAGAGTTATAAGTTTTGGACGAGAACAGTGCCGTACTTAAAAAAATACATAACAATTAAATTTTGTTATTAAGTTGCATTTGGGATGTCGCACCTTACTGGTAGCGTTGTAAGTGTTCATACAAAAAATCTTAGTAAATTCATATTCGGATAGCATCTAAATGTCATATAATACCGTCAGAGCTAGAAACACGATGCGGGTCGTAACGGAGGCATTGTGGTCGCTCTCATACACATAGAGGAAGATGGCGCAACGCGTTCCGACTCAATTGGCAAATTCCTAGTGTTTTTGCTCTATGTTATGATATAATAGCCGCATCATTGCCCTGCTATTAGATATGTATAAAGCTATATATTTACATGTTTTATTAAAATATTAAAATTATGTTGTTTCTGTATTCATTAAAGATTTAGTGTGCACATTTTTTCGAATGTTTAGTTCTAGCGAACTTTTTCAGACATAAATTAAAATATCTATCAGTCAAAACAAATATGATTAACTAATTAAGCTTCTACTTGCAATAAAAATGCCTTTTATCAATAAATAATAAATAATCTACTATTTTCTTTAAAAAAATTATACCTACATTTAAAAACATCATTTGGCAAGTACAAAAATTTATACTATACATGAAAAAGTTATTACAATACAGTATAACATTACGAGCAAAGCGTACTTTCTCTCAATACCGTCAACAATTGACCGACATCTCTGAGCAATCGCAATAATAACGACGAGTGCGATCGCAAACAGTCTGGACATCGTCAGCTCACCGCAAACTGTTTGTATTATATTCTATCGAGTGTTGTATCTGTTGCCCTTTATTGAGAACATTAGACATAATTGAAGATAGAAACGGCACTTATGTTAGTGACGCTAGTCTAAAAACTTTGATATCGTATTATGTACAATGCGTTTTCCTATCTATCGTACCGCGTAATTATTTTTTGCTAAATCAGTTAAGGAGCCTGTATATGGATGCTGATAAGCAATAATGTGTCAACCCACAAAAAGCCAAATTCGGATATGTTGAATTCGTTTATTAAAATAGAAAAGAGAAGATGGATACCATACGTCTTTAAACATATTACGAGAATAGTTTTGACATTTTTAGACGCCATTTTCTCGAAATGAAGTCCGTGTAGCTTGACATGGTATTGCTTATCAGCGTCCATATATATTAGGTAAAATCAAAATTAAGCTGACATATTCACTGACTAACGATCAACGCAGAGCTGAAACCGCTGGGCCTAGGAACGTGAAATTTTACACGTTTCTTTACTTTTCCTTTCGTTAAAACGAGGGTTGAGAGTTTGTTCGACATCAAATTCCTAAGAATGCGAGCGAAGCTGCGGGGAACTGCTAGTCATTCATAAAATACTTCTCTACATATTATCATTTCCTATGGACCTCTTCTTCGTCACATTGTGTTACATAAATTGTTACATTTCGTCATGAATAGTTTGAAAGTAGGTATAGGTATAGACCTATCCCTATTTTCAAACATATTTTTAAATTACAAATCATCTATTAACGTCCTTATATTTAAAAAAAAAGAAGTATTTTAGATCAATTTACTAACTGTTTTATTTTATTTTTTGTTATGTGGCAAAAAATTGCTTATATTGATATAAATATAACATCAAGAATCACCGTGGCGGGTCGAGGTCCGTTTCCATCTCATTAAGAACTGACGTTTACTTAAGACGATACGAGTATTTTCGCATCGTTAAACTTTAATCAAAATAAAATATTAGCTCAAACATTGGACCTGTTTTGACGCGATCAAGGAGATGGGTTTTATAACCACCTCCAGTAAGCTCTAGTATTTTAGAGTAGAATATTTTACGTGACCCAGAAAACACAAATACCCATTTAAATTCCAACCACAAACAACGATGTATTAAGCGGGATAGATGCCAAAAAGTATTACAATATTTGGATCTTTTTTCCGATATTCATGTGGCCAGTTTTAGTTTCGTTGAGTAATTAGTTTTAAAAGCAGTAGAAATGGGTCCACCGTTTCAATTTATTATATATAGATAATAGTGTCTGTTCTGTGTTCATTTATATGTATGTCGGCCACCTCGTAAAATACCTAATGAACGTTGCATCTGCGGTTCCGTTCACTTAGTATGAAGCGGTTAGTTAAACTTTACGCTGCACTTGTAGCCGGCTTATTCTGTATTCATTACGCGTTGATGTAAATTTCACAGTTATTCCTCATTTTCATGACAAATTTTGATATTAAAACCTTTTTTAAAAGTGACCATCATTAACACAATCTCATTTTAATGATCTCTTCACTGATAAAATTGTAAATAAAAATGAAATTTTCATAATAATACCATTGTAAGAATTCGAATTACCTAATGAATAGCAGTCATTACGCACAATTAACTAAGATTGTGGGTTTTTAGAATGTATTTTATTCACAATCGAGGGCTCTACGATATCATACTGTTCGGAACCTGCACGTATCGCGAGATTTTAAAACGTGTATCCGCTAATCCGCTTTCGAATTGTGTGGCGGATTAAGCTTAAAAACCCTCCACGTTATCAAAAATGAAGGCTTTCGCCAGCAATACGATGCATATGAAATATAAACTCGACCGAAAATTCTAAAAACAATACTGCAAAGTCAATAATCATTGAAAAAAAATACAAAAGTGATAATATCTATTCTTGTTTAAGAAAAGATGATTCCGTGCATAAAAATATATATAAGTTTACAGTGGTATTACATTTAATAGCGCCAGACAAAGACTACTTGTATTCTATCACCGATCACGGCACGGAGCAGTAATAAAAGAAGCATCGTAAACCAGCAAACATTTTCTTTGATGTTTATCCTAGCTTAAAACGTTCTCCATTATCATATATAACATAATAGATTCTAAATATCGACAGACAAAAGGCAGGGGGCTGTAAAGGCGAAATATTTATTTTACGGCTCAACAGAATTTCCAAAGAAACGCTAAAACAAAGCCCTTTAGAAAAACTTGGCCGTTTGAAACAAAAGGACGCTCCGATGAAGGGACTAGGAGGGAGCGCTGTAAATCAATGAGGACGAATAATAAAATTGCAGGGTCGCGGAATTATAGACGGATACGGGGAAGTAGTGGTTGAGACATCTGGCAAACGATGCCGCACGAACAACACGCACTTCAGATAATTTTACAAAAATACCTATGACAAAGTAAGTATTAGACAAGAATTACACTTATAAGTTTTGCTCTCAGACTTTCATGAAGATTTACTTTTATTTAATTATTTATTATTGCTTTCAATTCAATTCTTTGGTTTATGACTTTTAGTTGTGCCAATATGGCAATAAAATAATATGATTATTGCTTTAGATCTAAGGGAATTTACTGTCAGTGTCTTTATTTTTGACAGCTACAACTTTCGTAACTAGCAAACAACAAAGAGCAAAACTTACAATAGCAATTGTCGCTCTTACTATTTCGTTAAATCTGTTAGTATTCATTTCATTTTACTTTCAGTGAAGTTGAACTAAAAAGTTTTAACAAATTTTATTACACTTGGCGTTTTTTAATTAGCCACCAACAAAATGACTAATTACTGACGTATCTACTTGTTCATCCGGCTATCCGCTAATTTATTTACCGAGTCTTGCTTATATTTCATATTCACGTTATCTAAATATCATTAGTAGTTATTAATTAGTACTTACATTTATTAATACAACTACAAATTATTATACACACAACATAATAAGATTGACTTGTTATTTAATAATTAGGAATTTGGAATAACTTGAAAAAGTCTATTTAAATAAGGAAGTTATTTAAATTAATTTTCGAATTCCACACGTACAAAGTTTTAATCAAAAGCAGAAAGAAAAACACCTTACAACGAATTAAATTATACCTAACACAGATCGCTGGTTTGCAAGAATATCGTAGTAATACAAAATTCTAACAAATAGAACGAAGTATGTCAAAAGACCATCAATCTTTGATGATTTGATTTAACATGAAAAGAGTTGCGACGATGAATTTTCTTTAAATCTATAAAGTTATAACATCAAGGGATCGCTTAAATTTTGCAGCTATGCACCAATACATTAATAAAGAAATTTAAAAACCCCATTCCCTAAAATTCATCATTTTTAGTTGCATCGATATTCTTGAAAAGCAGCGAGATGTCTTTATAGAATCGAATCAAAATCACATCTAACATCAGATACATGTCAAGGCAACAAAAATACAATCCCTTCATCATCATCGATACGAACAATGCAGTTGAAATGCCAGTGCATACTGTCAAGGTCGGACCTGAGCCACGCATAGGCCATAAAACCACTTATTACCTTACTCACCCACCCTTTGTTTCTGAGATCATCTCAAGTATAACCTTTAAAATCATAAAATTAAACGTGCCCGTTGTAAAAGCTTTTCGAGTTCTGTTAAACAATAAAGATTATGTTTTCGTAGAAAAATATAGCCCACTTCAATCGAACTGCATAGTTATCGATCTCTGTTGAAATGTGTACTCTTCACATTCGGTTCAAATAGTTCGTTAAGGCCTCCAGGGGATTAGCTAATGAATTAAAAAATAATTATGCAAATCAATTCACAATTAACAAAGAAATCGCGTAGCAAACAATGTCTAATGGAAAGCCCCTCGAAATCGATTAATAAAAACATACTTATTACAATATATTTTTCTTAATATTTAATTACACACACAACTGTAGCCGTTATTCCCTATAGGCCACTTCGAACACTAATAATAAAAACTAAAAACAAAAATCTTACTAGTATAATAAATGAAATTACTTATACCAAGTTGCATTCTTCTCGAAACTTAATCCCGTATCTCAGAGTTGGAAAGTAAACACGAGCTTCGGAACAAGTTTAACGTGAAGTTAGCTTAGAACAAGAGAAACTACAAAAGATTCGCTATTGATTTAAATTAAATGTTGAATTTATTGGTTGTTTCTTATGCTGTGGGAAATGTACCATCTTTTCCATTAAACTAATTTTGTATTTATGGCTAATAGTACACCATACAAGTATTATATGTGGTAAACAATGGTCGTCCAAAGTAACACTTGCTTATTCTATTGATTTTATTATATTACTTTTGAACAAACGAGTGTTCTGAATTTAATAAATCTAAGGCCACAATTGTACTTGTAAGTTTTACTTTCGTAACTGATATAAATGAACTATGTAATCTAATAAAAGTTACCTTTGTAAGCTGTGGTGTCAAAAACAAGGGACTGCCAGTAATTTTTTTTTTGTGCGTAAAGCAGTAACAAATTTTTTTGTAAATCTGTGTGAAAGTCTGAGAGCAAAACTTGTGGTAAGTGTAATTCTTGTTTTATGTTGTATAAAAAGTCTTTGTTTATAACACTGCTTTTTTTTTTCATTTCTAGAAAGCTTCTTTCACCGCACTCCGTTTCAAATCGTTTTAACTGTGCAGTTATTCAAAAATACAGTAAGATTAACGCTTCTGAAAATACAACAAAGATCGTCAAAACATAAATTAACTGTTTTAACTTGTTAAACGTTTAAATAACTTCTACATTTTGTACACGGTTTACTTATACTCAGCTAAAGTTACTTTTTAAAGTGCGTGACTGCTTAAACATCACGTTAACTTATGTATTTCACCAGCTTAAACAAACACTTGAAGACAATGAGTGCTAACAAAAAAATTACGTAATATTTTGACTGTACAGTTCAAGTATTCTTTGAAGCCACATAAGAATTTTAAAAAAATATTCAAAAGAGCACTTTAAAGTTCTAATTTAAGTAGTGACAAATAACTATTTAGAATATAATAAGAAACATGGAGACGTTACGACAACCCTAATAGAAATCTAAAACAGTAATAACACCATGTACCAAAATGGTCATCGGTATTGAATACGGGCGGACAAGCTTCTTCATCTATTGAATGTACGGAAACAGAACAGAAGTTATATTGTTGAGATATAATGGATCGACAATGCTTCAGTAGGCGCACTATGTAAGGAACCGGACGGTAAACAAAGCACGGGTCAACGCCACTGCTTCGCTGCACTCACCAACGCAAACAGACCAGCAAACTAAATACTAAATTTTCTTCAATTCATATAGCAAGCAGTAGTATCGGTGGACAAATGTAGGTTATATTCATACATTATACTGGGAAGTACATTATACTGGGAAACCAGTTTGTTCGTCGTCAATAACATTACTCGAATGCGAAATAAAAACATGCTAATAATAACGACGCTGACGCTAAAAGAGTAGAAAGTAACAATTCTCAAGAAAAATAAAACGCAAGATAAAGATAAACAGTAACATTTTGGACGCACAGCGCATTTTATAATGACGATGCACTCGAACGTAGCGTCAAATCGTGATTTTGCAGTTTCTGCACCAGCTAACTACATTTGAATTCTAAATATAATTTTTACAAAGCGTTCCGTGACCCCTCACTGTGCTATTAAAATACTCGTAATCAAACGTCAGATGGGAGATTAAGATAAAAAAAGAAAATGTGCATGCAAAACCGTGCAACAATAAGAAATAATTAATTAATGAAAAACATGGGTAGCGAATATATTTTAGTTCATACAAAAACTGTAGGCGACGTAAAATATACGTATATTATCTGAGATTTAAAAGCATTTTGACTTTTATGCAGTCGATTTTAGCTTCAGAATATTGTAATAAATCACGAAACCGATATGTGGCGTGTATAATTAAATAATTTAACATGACAGTTACAAATAAAAACAGACACTTGAATTTTAAATGAGTCATTTAGGTTAACATTATTGGTAGTTGAGATCAAAAATAAAATAATTCAAGTGTCTCTTTAGCTAAAGGATTTATTTTATTTGTCGGTTCTTTTTATCATAAAACATAATTTGTAAATTAATTGTTGTGACAAAACATATTAGAATTTAATGTGAATTATAAAATATATATTTGTGAAACGAAGAAAGATGAGTTGTTGGTAAAGAAGTTTTTGACAACGGTGATGATAATATTAGTCTATGACAAAGAAAAGAAAATTTTAAATTAATTTTTCTGTTTGAAATTAAATTTTACTATGACGTAAACGTTTAAATATCTAAAACTTATGAATTTTGAGATAAAATATAATTTGAATATGAAATGAAATCATAAATGCTAGTTTATCGGCTCCGAGTGGGACGGTCCGCCTGGGTGTGACGCAACTGTATAGGTGAGTTAGTAATTGTAACAGATCGTATTTGTGAATGGAGTGTAGAATCTCGCTTCACACGGTACACGGAGTGAGTAATCGTCGTAGTGAATCGTCTATGAACACTATTTCCGTCCGGCGCGGTGGGAACATCGACTGTCGGTCGTGGTGTGGGCGACGCCTGGTTCTCTGACCTCTTTCCTTCGCTATTCTATAAGGTGACGCAATCCTAACAGGTAATAATATCTTTACGCTAAAAATATCGTTTTATTCTATACGCTAAATAAAAATCTCGCTGTAACTGACAAATGTTACTGAATAGCACGTTATCAAACGCTCGTATCTCGAATTCCGAATAGGACCGAAGACTATTCTATCAACTATTTACAACAATTAATCGATAAATACAAGTATTAAAAGATATTTCTTCAACTGCGTGCAAGATTAGATCCGGTAGCGAAGGGCGCAGGCGGAATGCGACCGCGCGGGGACCCATCTCGACAAAAAAATCTTCGTTACCTGCCTGCCATTGACCTCGGCTCCGATTAGCCGCGCCACCTCGTGATGCATCGATGCAAGACACGGACACCTAATCCGATTTTTTCCACTAAGTTTTTGAAACGCATACATTAATTTAGAGCATTGACTTCATTTTTTTTCATCCGTTTTTGGTAAATCGAATTTGTAATTTCTAAACGAAGGGTCTTTATACAATTTAGCAATATTAATATTTGGACGCTGATAAGCAATACACAAAGTATATAAATGTATGCAATACACAAAGTATTGCTTATCATCGTAAGCCACACGGACTTCATTTTGAGAAAGTGGCGTTTATAGATGTCAAGCCAATTTTTAATAAATTTCTTTGAAGACATAAATTTATATACATATCTTTTATTTTCTATTTTGATAAAATATATATTGAATTAAAAGCAGATTGGTATAATAAAAAGTTTTATCTCATAATAAGTTTTTCAAATATATTCGATTATCGCATATTGCAAAATATTGAGCACACTTCAATATGCGAAACATTAAATGAAAAAACTTTTTACCGAACTTATTTAGTTTAGATGCCTTGAATTTTTTTATAAATATTGTTAGAAATACACGTCGCAGTTATCAGAGTACATCAATATCTCCGAATTCGATTTTGTGGGTTGACTCGTTATTGCTTATCAGCATCTATTTATAGTTAACATAAACCTCGATTGAAATTTTGGACTTACGTATATTTATAAAACACCAAACTGTACCTGTGGAAAACAAAGAACAATCATTAGTAATGGACGACAAACGAGCACGTCTAACGATTAACAGTAGGAACGATAATTTAGTAAAATCACATTAGGACATCAGAAACAGCGGGGAGTTGTTGAATAAACTGTTTAGTATTCAGGCAGCGGAGCGGCTCGCGCTGCCCGCACAAAAGCTAATGTAGTTTAACGTATAACAGGTATTTGTACCGCAGTTAGCCTAAATGTTTAATGAAACTGACTCTATTCGGTTTTGATTTTACTCTTGTTTTCAATGATTTTAGATGGAAATAAACTGTTCGCAGCTGTAATATTTTAGTAAATTTTATGATCATCAACATTTACTTAAGATATTAACACTCCAATCTAAAACATACAAATTAAAATGTAACTTACAGAAAGAGAGCTAAATACCGTTTACACATGAATTAATCTATCATTATATTATTTGTAATATATAATTATAATTAATAAGTTATAATTAACCATTGAATACAAAAGACCTTTGAAAAAAAAGTCTAATAAAAATGTCTCATCTTGCTCATATTTCACGTTTAATGAATGGCATCCCGTAAATAATAGCGGAACGGATTCCACGTGTGATATATCTAACTTACAAGTTCATTAGTTCTCAAGTTAATTCTGGTCGCCAACAATCATCGAATGAGGAAAAAAGCCATTCATTTTCTATTCCAAAGGGACCAAATATAATCTTACACATATCTTAGATGTTCTTATTTATGATTTACAGCAGCAATATATAAATCTAAAGTAACGGCTGCGTTTTTCTTTTTATATAGTTATTAATAAGTATAGCTTATGAAAGAGTCGCTGCGGCCGTTGACTAGATTAAAATAGTACTAAATATAGGAAATACTTTAAGTATTACATTATTTACTAAAAATCTTCGCCATGATTTACGAGATTAACCGTTGTGGTACAGTCCAAACAAATATACCGTATTATTTTTTAACAATTCACAAATTAAACATAAATTAATAAAAAAATGTACTCGAACCTCTTATGAACATGTCTTCGGAAAATATTATCCTAAACAGATTTAAAAATACATTATAAAAGAATCAATATTTGTTTAGAAGATTTGTCTGAGCGGCAGCCGATAGACAATATGACACATATCGTATGGCACGAGACACTTTCCCCTAATTCCATAGGGTATGGACAGGTTTTTCATTATTTATGGTGTCCGGTTTTCGAGGCAGGTGATGCAAAAGGTGTCGCTATGATAAATCACATTAAACAAACTTTATGGAAAGGAAAATCAATTGATAAATAAATCTACGCTTGTAACGTATGCGTTAAAAATTCCAGAAGCATAGCATATGTCTGTCACACTCGTTCGTATGAGATAATGCTGGAGAAAGAATGCGGGTTTTGTGAGTGTAAGCGGTAAATGCGATAACAGATTGGATTTCTTCTAAATATTTAAACTTTGATCATTTGAACTTAATTTTTTTAGATGGTATATGTATTTTATAAATATAATATGGTATATGTTATACATTTGATTTAATTTTTAGCACCCGTAATTGTGACTAGACGGTTAAACCCGACGGACGCAAGTAGCCCACCTGATTATACCTCGAAGCAAATGAGGTACGAACTTTCGCAACTACAAAATGTATATAGATTTCAAAGATTACAAAACCGAAATATCCTACGTAAATTAGAGGCACTTAAAGAGTAAAACAAAACTATAAATCTAAGTTTCGTTGCAGCATTCAATAGATTGCATCGGCTCCAAGGCGAACCTGTCTTTTAGAATACCATCGCTGCATCGGAACATTTTGCAACCAACATTATCGCAACTTGTTACCGGTGAACCAAACGTGTTTCCCATGTAACTGAAATTAATAATGCAGAATGGTATAAGATAGTTAGATGTTTACACTTCATGGGTAAGCATGAATGTTTCATATGGTAGCTCCGCTAACCGTCCCTGAGGGTCCTGACAAAATGGAGAATTCTATGTGTACGAAAGCATCTTTTGTCTATTTTTTTTTCATTTTATTTTTTAATAAAAAAACTAAAACTAAAACGCTTAGAACTTCTAATCTTTTTCTGGGCAAACATTGAATAGACTAAAACGCTTAGAACATTTGGAAGATCTTTCTAGTGAACGTTCTTTGAACAATCAAAGAAAATTTTTCAAATCATAATTATTTATTCGCCTGGCGTTCTATTAAATGTTCTTGTCGACTAAACATTTCTATGTGCCATGTAACATTCGCGCGGATACTCAAGTTTATCAGCGCCATTGTAAACGGGAGGCGTGGTGAACTGTAAGTAAGCTCGTACGAGGAGTAATTACACGTGAAATAGTGGTAATAAAATGTCCCTTATTACCATCTAGGCGCATCTACTCCTGTTTATTTATTTCGTTTACGGCGCAGATTATCGTTATTCCATTAGCCCGTGTCGATATAACTTCACTTTGTTTCACCATTAATATTATTATAAAGTCTGTTAGTTTGTTTGTTGCGTTTTCATGACTATAAGAAACCGCTGACCTGATTTTGAAATGAAATATATTTTGGAGAAACTTTAAACTCTTGGGAATCGTATTAACTACTTATAAAAAATCAAGTATTATGGGATTTAATTGAGATTCATTAGTTTTTAAAAAAGGAATATTTCCGGATATTTAAATACTTTAAATTTAGAATACCAATTTTTTAATCTTTTTCTGGACAAATCTAAATTCAAACGAACGAATCTGCGAGCAGAAGCTTTTCGGTAAAATGGAATTGACTTGTTTATAAGATAGTGGTATATCCATGAGACGCATAAAAGTGCACACTTGGTACATGAAACCAAGAGCACTCAGAATTTTAATGTTCCTTTCAAGTTTTGAACTTGTTCGTTACGATACCTCATGAAAGTGCAGAGATGTTTTATGGACCATTTTATTACTTCATTGCCTGGATATTTTTTAAAGAATACTAATTAGAGTCACGTAGGCATATACAACGAAAATAAAAAAAGAATGTTTGACACAAAATACCTAAGTACAATAATAGAAAGAAAAACAGAATTCACATTATATTATATTAATTACTTGACTTTATTTTGAACAGAAAAAATGGAATAAAATGTCATTAAATAATAATTATTTTCTGTAAAACCAAGAAAAACATATTTAAACTAAGGTTTAAAATTCATCATTACAATAAAAAAAAATCATAAAGGCGACCGAATATTATTCCGACTAGACAACGGTAACATTTTAACCTTCACAACAAAAATAGACATACGTAGACGAAAAACAAAACAGCAAGGCACGCGAATCACGGGACGTTCTGAGGTCGTTTTGGACGGTGCATCATTTCTATGCTGTAAAATCAAATTAGGGTCGTCGTGCGCCGGCGCGGGCGCGGCAATTACAGGCGGCCGTGATTAATGAGCGATCGGCCCGCAGCGGATTAGGGTTGTCGCTTCGGGCGTATGAGAATTAAACGCTTCCGATAAGCCTTACGTGGTGATTAGTGTGATTGCGTTGCGTAGGTCGAAACGATTCATTTATTTATTAATGAGCCTAATAAAAATGTACTTTTAATTTAATACACACACGTTTATTGAATTTATGTAATTATGTTTCGAACGTTATTTAAATAACAGATCGTTAGAGTTATAATGAGGTTTGATTTGAATAATGCTACTTTCTTTTATAATACGAAGGCATCTTTGTTTCTACAATATGGAAACCAATTAATCAATAAAACATTTCTTATTTAAGTCAAATTAAAACAATAATAATTATTAAACAGCTTGAGTAATGGTAAAGACAACCCTAAGAGTTTCGGTATTATCCTTTCGGCGTGCAATATACTCTTATTAAGGCAAAGCTCAAGGTATAAACGCCTTTAAGTCCCTGTATCAAGAGCGTTGCCTAGACAACAGGATTTATCATACATTGTCTTTCCCGTCGCCACTTCCTTACTTCTGGACTGCGAGGGATTTACGCAGCTGAGTCCAAACTGATTAATGATAAAACTTTTAAAACGCTCACCTTGATTTATGTTTTAGAAAATAGGCATTTCGTTAATAAATAATGGAAGATGTTATGTAATGTATCTAAGATAGTGATTTTTAATCGATCACGCATAATTATAGAAAGCACTTTCTTTATTTTATTCACATTTAGTTACACTCGTTTTTACTTCGGCGCAAAAACAGGGGTGTTATAAGTTTGACTGCTATGTGTATTTGAGAGTGTGTCTGAGGCACTGAAGCTTCTAAAAGGGTGAACAGATTTGGATTCCGTTTTTTTTAGCTCTTCAAAATCAGTCAAGCCATTTTAAGATCATCTTCTAGCTGGTGTAGGAAGTGCTTACAGCAGAGGTGTCGTGTTGGTGTCCGTTGAAATGATTTCAATGAAGAGTTCTCCGGTTTTTTAGGGTTCCGTACCTTAAAAGGAAAAACGGAACCCTTATAGGATCACTTTGTTGTCCGTCTGTCTGTCTGTCTGTCTGTCTGTCTGTCTGTCTGTCTGTCTGTCTGTCTGTCTGTCTGTCGGGATGTCAACCCTTTTTTCTCAGAAATGCATAGACGTATCATGTTGAAATTAATATCATATACTCAAGTCTACGATGACATGCGGCCGTGAAAATATTAAAGTTCTAAGTCAACGCAATCAAAAGATAATGGAAAATATGTCGTATATTTTGACCATTTTAGCGTTTTCGCAAGGGAATCAAAACCTATAGGGTACTTCCCATTGACCTAGCACGATGAAATTTGGCAAGAAGTAAGATCTTATGGTACAAATAAAGGAAAAAATCTGAAAACTGTAAATTTTTGTATGTATGTTTGTCTGTTTGTAAGTTTGTCTTTCAACCTTTTTCTCAGAAACGCGTGAAGGTAACAAATTTTTGTCAACGTCAAGTACTCAGAGTTGTAATTACTAAGAGCTGTGAAAAAATCAAACTTCTAAGTTAACGCGATCAAAAGATACGGTCATTTATATCACATATTTTATGTATGATAGCGTTTTTAACGTTTTCGCAAGGGAATCAAAACCTATAGGGTACTTCCCATTGACCAAGCATTATGAAATTTGGCCAGGAGCAAGGTCCTTTAGTATACATAAAGGAAAAAATCCGAAAACTGTAAATTTCTGTTCGTGTGTCTGTCAGTCTGTACGTCTGTCTTTCAACCTTTTTCTCAGGAACGCGTAAATGTATCAAGTTGTAAATTGATCAAGCGGAAAATATATTAATCTTAGAATTAAAATTATATGTACTTGTAACAAATTAACATAGAAATTGACCATGGTCAAAAAAACAATTTTACAAACACTGAGAAGAAATTTGTATCAATACGAAAACATTAAAAAGCAGCAAACCTTTATAAACAACGCAATGCAATCTATATATCGCAGCTAACAAAATAATAGCGCGATGCAGCGTACAGCTAATGCCATCTATTACAACATTATGACATTAACTGTGATATAATTCTGCTCGATTAATAAAAATTTTTATTTTAATTATTATTTAAACGCGCTAAAAATTATAAAATAAACTTTTCATTTAAAAGTTTTATCGTCGATTTATAACGTCATTACGTAATTAACATTCAATATAAGAGCTTCACGCGATTTGATTTAAGTACTCGTATTGACTTAGTACGAAAATTTTAAAATTAAATTCAATCAGATCTAGTTATTTAATTTACTTATTTATCTACACATATAAGTCTTCTGGTTATTAGTAATATAATTAGTTATTTATAAATAAACAATTAGTTTTGTTCGAATTAAGGACTAATTATTTTCGTCTTGGCAACACTAATATATATTTCGATATTTTGATTGATAATGTAAATCTAAATATTTTACGAACGTAGTGTAGGGGTAGTGGAGTGTAGTAGAATATAAATAAAAATAAAACGAGAATAAAATATAATATAATTATGTTGTTAATATCAAAGTCAACAAGTTAGTTCATTGAAATTGTCAAGAGATGGCGCTGGGTGTATCCTGAATCGCGCTATAACTTTGCTTTTTTGAAAGTATAAGGTGTATTAGTACTTAAAATAAAATTTTGTGTTTCCATAGATTGCATCCATGATTGTGTTTTAAATTAAAGTGCTCCTAAGTAGTTTCAAAATAGTTTTTGGGACGTGATCCATATTTACATAATATTTGATTATATTTAAGCGACTTCTAAAAAGGAGTGTTTTCAATGCGACCGTGTATTTAATTTTTTTTTTATGTTTGTTCGCCGATTACGCCGCCAATTGGGTACCGATTTTCAAATTTTTTTTGTTTTGTTTGAAATGGTATACTTCCAAGGTGGTCCCATTGTCTTCAGGTCAGGATCAGATGATAGGATCCTGGAGAAATTGAGGGAACTACTCAAATATTATAGGCAAGCGTATACCGATTTAGGTATTTTTGATAGTAACTTATGTTGGAACTGATGATGAAGACCACAAATGGCGTAGATGGGTTAGTCTTATATAGATTTCTATAAGTTTGTACGGAACCCTCGGTGCGCGAGTCCTACTCGCACTTGACCAGTTATTTTTTTTTTTTAATTTTAGGCAATTATTATCAGTATGTGTATTTATTGTCACGTTATCTTACTTTTTAATTTTAACTTTTTTGGTGTGATAATAAATACAGTTTTAACGTTTGAAAAACTCGTGATGAAATCTAAGCTTCTGAAATTGTTAGCATAACTGCCAAACACAGCTGCTATTTTTAAAAAGTTACACTTTTAACGTTACTGAGAACCCAAAGTATTTTGGTATTCCCGTTAGAGCTTTTAAGGGTAAAACGGAAATCCTGCTCTTATAAATTTCTGTTATTAATTATTTTGTTTTATATGTACCGGTAATGTGGATAGTTACAACGTGCTGAGATAATCCATTTAGAACGTTTGTGTTGTGAATTAAAAATAAACTGATATTCAATATTGAGCTCGTTTAACTGAATACAAATATTATTCTCTTATTTTGCCCATTTTTTTGAATTTATCTTCAAATATCCTTAGTTCTTTCTATTCAACACACAAATTTATATTTTGCGTTTTATGTTCTTAACAACAACAACAAAACAACAGATTTATTGAATAGATGATTTACAATTCTAATGTTGGTTATTTTAATAAATAATTAAAGAAAAATTCCGTACATTTATTTATTTTGTAAATTATAAAATTATAGTAATCTTAATAGAAAGTTATATGTTATTGAACATCGTCAGGTACGCCGTGGGGATTATAAAACTATCGTCGTATTCATTAGGCACACTAGATTGGAACAGCACAAAGCGTAATTAAAAATTTCAAAGTCAAGTGAGTTTGCGAGTTAGGGCGTGAATAACGAGCACAATGCCTAGTTATTACAGTAATTGAAGTAGGAAACCTAACCAACACTGTATTATTACAAAGTTGTGTTGCTAAGGGTTAGGGGCTCGGATCTCGTACGTGAGAGAAATGTTTACAAATTAACGAGCTTTTGATGTTACAACGATAATTCTAATAGCCACAATGTATCGTCATCCACATGTAATGAGGCGCGATTATTAAACGACTATTGGCTGTAACTTAGACGCGCGAACTGGTTGATGACACTTTTTAAAAATAGATAACAATTCGTGGAACGGGCATTCAATATTATAAGAAAGCGCTGTACACACTAGTTTTATGCTGTGACTTAATAAATATTACGTTTTTTTATTATTATTTTTGAGCCGTCCTATCAATACGTAAGTAATTCACTCTGTATTTCTGTTTGCTATAGTTAACAAACCTTTTCGTAAACCCCTAAATCAATTATAACGATATTAGTAGATACATATTGGACCTTAGAGAATAGGCCTATTATTTTTCAAAAATAAAACATAAAAGGGTGAAATAGGGAATGAAAGTATCAACGCAGTCAATTTTACGGAAACCAACTAGTACATAACATAAAAAAAAATTAAAACCAATAATTTTAGTTTCAAATTTATACACCAGTAACAAAAGCGGAACCCTCGAATGAAACAGCAGAAACGAAACAATAAAAACAGAATTTCGCAACTAATTCATCAATTCGTATTTATAAATATTAATCGTTTATTTTTGGCAAGAATTCTATTTTTCCACGAAAACCGTTTGGTAGCACTACGACAGATGCGCTCATTAATGTTTAGAAAGGTAGCAAACACGATTAGGCACTATCAATCAAACAACAAGTGATCGATAGAGGCCGATAGCACCCCGGTTCACCCCAGCGACACTGGGCCCTGCTAACCTAATATGCGAATGCGTAAGGGTCGCCGAAAAAATATAACATCTGGATAGGACATCGCATTGTTTTATTTTTATAAAACTAACATCTGTAGGTCTCGTATCGGCGAAGATAATCGAAAGGGTTGAATTTGACAATTACTTTTAGGGGCTTTAAATTTTCATGCAAACAATTATCAATTATTTTATTGAAATTTTCTTATCGTTGACTAGTTAAATAAACGTCTTATATGAGGAGTGAAAACCTGACTTGAACACCACATTCTGACTTGAATTTGACATGAACAACCAACTTACTTGCATACCAACCAAAACATTATACGTATATATGTTAAATAAGTTCCAAAAATAAATTAATCAATCAAAAATCAATTTCGGGTTAAACTAGTCAAAATGGATTTAAGTATACAATTCGATAGGTACGAAGCAATTCGGTATTTAGTATTTCAAACAAAACGATGAAACTATTATTTTTAATCAATTAAAAGATTATTTATAGATATTGACCGACTTAAGCATTAAGTCTAAAGATGTTATTATTATTAACCATAAATAAATAAAACAATCACTTCTAGTGTAAGCTTATCTCGAGGTATAGAAAAGGGGCGGTGTGTGAACAGGCAGGGTGGGGTCCGGACCCGCGTCACACAATAACCGCCACGGGCTATTGCGCGGGATCTCCGAAAAATTGCCAAAAACACTCTCTCGCACTTCCTTGAATGTAAGACTACAAAAAAATCTATGCTTTACGATTTTTTTGTTCGTTTCTTTTTCCGCAAGCTATGAACTGATTTTGATATAATATAGTCGGACGCATTTTGTGCACTGTCTAAAGATTTTCTTTAAATCTATTTATGTGGTCCATTCTTCAATGATTTCTCCTATTGATTATTTTTTTGTTGTAAATTATCATAATTAATTCGTAATCCTATACGTTCATAAAATTTAGAGCGTAATACTTAACTTATAAACTTAAAAATTACTGAAGTTAGTTGTATTACAATAAACTTTATAAGTTATAATAATAATAAATAAGTGTATATAAAATCGTTGAAATACAAATCAATTTCCTATTACACTGATAAAACCTTTTTGAACGTGAAACTATTTTCAACGACAGAACAAGTTTCGTAATTCATATTTGCTAGGACATAACTTCAAATCGTAGGGTGGACGTGAATGGGCAATTTTGAGGACTATAACCATTTCATACATCACGACATTTGCGTTCAGCGTTGTTCACGTAAACCCATGGTATATAATTTCGTCCGTATAACATTCTAATCGAAGAAACAACCTAGGACAACGTGGTCCTTGAACAAACATTGCGATATCTGACTAACTTAACGACAAAAGGATCTTAGACCGAGCGTAGAAGTTTGATGTATATATCGTTGCTATAAGGTATATATTCGCTTGAATTGTTTTAATCAATGTATCAAGAATTGACGCTAGTTCTGTGTTTGCCAGACCCGTTACTCAGCTTGTTCAAATCCTATAAACAATTGACAAATGTACAGTCTAGTTATGATCACAAACGTTGGTACTTTGAAAGCTATAATCTATTCGTCTCAATAGATTGTCTTGTGACGTGAATTGTAGCGTACAATGCGTCGTTATTCTTTATCTTGTTAACATTTATACTAGCTAGTATTTTGGTACATTAATTAGTATTTACGTTTTACAATTTTATGATAGTATTGTAAGTTGTTTTTATTAAATTTGTTTGAAAATCATACATAACTTGTGACACAATGGAACGTTTACTAATCCGTCGACTAACATTTCTGGGTGCTCTGCTATTTTATAGAGTTATATTCTAATTATTAAATGATGAAATAAAATTTTTAAGATAAGAAATTGTCGATCATTCCTAAATAATTATTTCTTGTTTATATAAAATTCGTCGCACAAAATGCATGTCAGTTTTCGTGTTAAATATTTCTACCACTAAATTTCACGATCTATCTGGACAAATAAATAATCTTAATTTTTTAATTAGTAACAATTTATAATCTTATAATGAATGAGGGTTAAAGATTTTTGTGATCTGAAATAAGCAACTGAAGTTCAGTTTAATTCGTATTTGATGTAGGAAAAATAGTGGAAGCTTGACAGAGGCTTGTCCGGACCTTATGAATAAAAGATGTGTTGGGAAAAAATTCGATTGGTACATGTGTAGTTGTGTACTTCAATAAATGAACCGACAGGTACGTTTTCATTGTAGAACAAAGAGTACGGGAAAAGAGAAAATATTTTTTATTATTTAAATAGTGCGATTGTTATGCATGAAAATACGTGTACTTGAAATGGGCATAATCTTTTAAGACTCTTCGTTTTTTAAAAAAATTATACCATTACTTGTAAAGTGTATTTTTCTTTACTTGTCTTATTTAACAGACAAATATATTAACCACAAATAAGAGTTATAGATAAGAAATTATAGATGAAAGAATTGAATCAATTTTAATAAAGAAAAATAATATATTATTATAAAAGTATTGTTAGTAAATAAGAGAAGTAAAAAAATAGACTATACAAATAAGTAATATATAGTATATATACTATACATATGGAATACAATAAAAGTACAATAAAATTTCGTTTTACAGTAACATTTTGAAAATTCGAAATGTTGTATGTTCAATCGAACTCTCACCATCTTAGTTTTATAGGCAATGCATAGGCATATATACATATAATAAAATTCCAATGTGTTTGCAAGTCTTATATGCTATTAATTTTAAGACCCAAAGCACTAAACTCAATTTAAGTTATTTTGACAGAAAATAAATTAGTTGGAAAGATATATTGTACGTCAGTTCACATTGCAGTGGTACGTAAAATACATTCTATGTGATTGTACACACGTTACCTACATTTCGTATTATTTAACCGAGAAAAGTAAATACCATTTTAATAATCATAGTGTCTTAAAGCTACAACAAATATGTTTAAAAATACTTAGAAAAAAGTCAAGGCTTTATAGTTTATAACATAAAATACATAGATTAGTGAGACGCTTTTGTTAGGAATCTATGTAATTTGAAACAAGCCAGCGGAAAACATTTTGACGTATATTAATTCTTCAGATTACTCTAATAATATTGCAATCAATTTTGTTATAATATACATAAATATTTTCGTAGAAAAATAACGAACATAACTGATATTATATACATAGACAAACGATCGCAGCTATCGCGGGTCATTTGCTGTTAGTCATTAAATAAATAAACGCATCACACTCAACTTAAATACACATTTAAATCGGTAAATAGGCTAACGTGTCTTCTATTTACCGATATTTCACGCAACTATTTCCGATATAATAAAACATTCGATCCTCGTCCACGACCCTATTTGTATTTGCTTACAGTTCGTCATCTGACAGAAGAATGGTCCAAATCAACATAGCCGAGAGCACAATGAACATTTTAAAGGGTTGTTTTGAATGAAACAGAGTCGCGTGCGTCACACGTGCATCCATTTCGGATTATGCTAATTTAAGTTATGTCCACTGGTATTAGGCCATTTGGCTTCGTATATATGTAGCACTTGTTTAGCGTTATAGTTATTGATGTTATTTAGAGCAGATGAAATAATGCTTGCACGAATTGAAAGGTTTACACACGCTTATGTAAAGTGCAATTTAAGACGACCACTATTTTAATTGAAATAATAATTGTATGTATATTTATAACTAACTCATATCTGTTATTTTAGTAAAAATCAAAATTTAGGACAGAACAGAATTGAACCTACAACGAACTTGGTGTTAAATACCAACTTTTATGACGATTTTTTTAAAGAGTTTAATAGTTAATTATAAGGAAAATAAAACAGAGTTTAACATTTAATATACGAGACCTTAAGCCCCAAATATACCAACGACACGTAACGATCAGTTACAGTTCACAAAGTGACGTCTCGTTTCATAAGATACGTCTAAATCTTTAAGAATGACCGAGAGACGTTACAAACGAGGGAAGCTAAGGAAGCAAACAAACCGTGAGAACCTCGGAAGGAAAACAAAACGAAGGCATAACTTGCTGCTATTTATTTTGGTAATACGCAAAATGCGTACGCACGTGCCGCCCCCGACTTAGAAGCAACCCTTGTCATATATAAAATTACAATCTCACGTCCATTGTTGTGCAAACTAATTTCGACCTTATTATAAACGTGATAATAACTATGGTGATAGAATTAAAATATGGCAGAAAATAATACTCGACTCTTTTAGTTCAAAATTAAATAGCATTGTTCGCGTCCCTCATTAATGCAATATTGAGCTCTTGTGAGCGGCACATCGAAGGGACGATTTTATTGTGTGCGAAATTTATTAAGTACGGATATGCGAAAAGTTTTGATATCATCTGAACCTTTAACGGATTATATTTCGTGACATTAAGCGAATAAAACTAATAAACACATCCATTAATTCAACTAGGAATGACGTAACAGATCCCAGTCACTGAAAAAACAAATGAGATTTGAACAATATTTTAATCGTATTAAAATATACGTATGTATTTAATTATTCAAAGTTTTCGTGTAACGTCAGTTCAAGGTTTTGTACCATCGGCCTTATTTGTTTCTTATTTTAAATTTATAATTATGTGGTAAGACTGCCAGTAAGCCAAGTTTTTTAATTCCTACGATCTTTAGATTTCCCAACAGTAATTTATCATTTTCACCACTTTTTGATATAGTTTTATTAGAAACGGTTTTCAGACGGTCACAGTGACGGTGACAGTTAAACTAAAACAATTATAATGTTATTAAATAATATAATTATATTGTTATTAAATTATATATCAGGTTATATTAATAAACGATATCATATAAACGATATAAACGTGTCATTAAAAAATGTATATTACCAATGAAATAATTATAAAACATTTTATTAAAGCACTCATAAAATGAACACATTTCCCATGAAAACAAAACACATTATAAATAGAAAGCATACAAGTTTCAACGTTTAAAATTACCGTATCTACATCGAGTATCGAGTTTTTCTATAATAATAAGGTACACGGGAACAGGCCAGATGGTCCCGTATCGATCGCGCAAGTGCGCGGACAGGCGGAGTTATTATTTAATCGCAATCTCAACGCGCGATTAGCATAACTATTGTTGCGTATGCTCGTACGATGCACATGTTATCGTGTAATGAATGAGTGACGTAGCAAACGTTACTCTATGGAAAGAATTAATACGTCGCGTTCGAGCGTAAATAAACGTCAATTCAGTGTGACTTGCGTGTAACATTCGTAAGTGATATAAATGAAAGGTTTTTGTTATGGAAACTTTCACGTGTAATTTTAAAGGTAAATTTCTTACTGTACAAATGATGGTTACTTTTTATAACCTAAAATTGAAATAACACAACAAAAGTTTTTTTTTTCGGACATTTAGTATCGGACCAAGGATCTTTAACTTTTTCTAGGTTCAAGCTTATATATAATAACTAACTGGTACTCTCGATTGCACCTGCGCAGGATTAGTGTTTCGAGGACCTCATTTTTTCCTTCAAGGTTTTATCTACCTTTATACCAAAATCGTCAAACTCGACTCTTTCGAACAATTCACACAATATATTTTTAACTTATAGCTTACGTGTTATTCTGATGTATAAGCCATATTATTGTAAAGTTTAATTAAAATCCATTCAATAGTTTTTGCCTGAAAGAGTAACAAAAATACATACATACAATCTTTCGCGTTTATACTATTAGTAACAATAAGTTATTTTCATTTATCCCAATAATCAATACTAAAAATAAATAAGTCGTTTACAACTCGCAAGTGAAAATAGTTAAAAAAAAAGGTGATTTGGATAAAATGGTAGTGAAAAACCTGATTCGATGTTACAAACGGAAACAATAAAAGAGGAACAATCAACACAATATAACACGATAACGAGTCGGAGTGCAGCAATAATCTCATAATCTAGCGGCGGCAGCTCCGCAGTCGCTTACGAACGAATAAAAAAAACAGAATATACGAGTTAACCCGCCGCGACATTCCCACGAGGCGACGTTTAGCTTTGATGTTCACCAATTCATGACGAGCGCTCGTTGCGAAATATAATAAGGCACCCTTCACTTGTGAAATTCGATTGAAATGTTTTTTTAAAAGTCGAAAAAAAAAAAACAATCTATCTTGAATAAATAATATAGTGCCTAATTAAAAATTAACGTACGTCGTAGACACAAACAAATGCCCAAAGGATAAACGTTCGTCTAAATTAGTTCTTGAATAATCTAAGTGTAAAACTGCGGATATAACCGTGCGTGATCGTTATCTGCGCTCTTACTACTTAATAAATAGAGTTGAAAATGTAGAAAAAAATATTTATTCCGGAACCTGGTATTACGGAGAGAGACCGCAACGCGTCTGACTAATTGCAACTCCCGTACTGATAATCCGTTCGCAGCGGGAGGTTTCCAAATTAAAAACCCCGAGTCCCGACAACTGTCCGGCAGGGACGAGGCCAGGATTACCGCTCCCACGGCCTCGGACGGCCCCTAAAAACGGAGGGGAATTCGAAAAGTTTCGCGCGAAATCCAGAGATGAAATAGTAATTTATCAAAGGATTTTGAAAGTTTCAAGGATACGAGAAGAACGATCGTTTTTCCTTATCATAAATAGCAGGCGTTTGAGCATCAGTAATTTCCAATTTGAAATTTTTCATAGTTCTATTATTATTTATAGCTAAAGTTACTTACTCTCTGAAAAGTTCCAAGCGTTCGACTAATGTGTGTATGTACATTTAAACAGTTTTAAGCTGTATTTGCATATAGAAAAGTCAATGATGTTTACAAATCGCGAACACAATCGGCGCGATATGATTATTTATAAGCTTTTAACACATAATATATGCACGAACCATTACGCCTATACGAATGTTACCGACGTATTAATATTCAAATGGCTTTGGGCGAGCGATGCTGGAGATCCCAACGGTATTAGTCCCATTTATACTGCGGTGCGTGGTCAGCGCGGGTAAACATTGCAGGCGAGTGCATTACAGCTCCCTTTATTAACAATATAGTCTCCCGCAGCTGCCTACTTCAAACTTATTTTTATTATAAACTAATAAAACATAACGCTGAGACCATTATTACTACAGCATGTGTAGGCAGTCTTAAAGTAATTTATAACATAGAAATAGATTAAGAGGCTCGTGCTCCGTCAGCTCGATCGGGCGTGTAGTCATTTCCTTCATGGAACAGCTGTTGTAAAGGTTACGCCTATATTCTTGCACCTGCGACCCTCGCAATGTCATATTAGCCAGACCAGTTATTAACAATTCCTATTATCGAAATCCTGTATTTTCTGCTCGTTAGATATCTAATTGATGAAGTTGCTTTGGCTGTAATTTTTTAGACGATCGAGTAAACGAGTACCCACTTCATCGGTTCTTCATCTAAAGGTTTATAAAATACACCTGGCGAATAATAACAATATAAGGATCTACTAACATTCCCCTGGCGTAAGTAATGTACGTTTGTGGTATAAAAGATTCTATGGATATTGACAGCACACGTGCGGGGGTAGTTTAAAAAAGGGTTCAATTTTTTTATGAATGTTAAAAAATCCGCAACAATTATCAGATTATGGATCAATAATGAGGGTGCTGATTTTATAAACGTTAGTCTTTCTTGTTCTGCATCGAAATGTACATAACTAAGAATGGTTTAGTTAAAACGTTTCTTTTAAGTAAACTCCAGAACCACCTAACCAGTTTTTAAAAAATATGGTAATCTAACAGGGTACATTATTCTTGATGCTTATTATTTTAAAACAAAATCTTATATACACTGCGCTTGCGTTAATTATATATTAGATTATTAATCTAATATATAATTAACGCAAGCGCAGTCGCTTGCAAAAGCTAGTCTTCATCATAAAATCGTCATATATTTTTACTTGTTTTACGAAATTTGAAAAAGAAAACTTAAAATCTTTTGTTACCGTTTATTTTATTATGTTCTGCGATAAACCAATACCAATAGCATAGGATTTTTTAACGCATCCGGAAAGATTCATAATCTTTTACTGAATTTCAATCTTCAAGAAAATACAAACTAGTTGAATATAAATATTGGAGTCGAATGATCAATAAAATGAATATAAATACTAAACATGAACTAAGTTAAAACTCTGAAACGAGCTGCAGTGATGGCCTGTAAGTAAGTACGATAATTTCACCACGTCCGCTCAGCAGAAGGCGCGCACGCACGCGATGGTCGCGCGTCAGTCGGGAGCCAGCCGTTCTTATCAAATGATACCTCTCGTCAATCAAATATAGCCACTATGACGGCATAATACGAGCGTTTCTTACACGCGATAATCTGGCCGACTATAATGACGGGCTGGGCGGACCTTCTTTGTGTTTTTGTCGCTAATTCCTTTACCGCTATGTTATGGTAACTGCTTCCTAGCTTTTTTAATGACATGGAAAGATTATTCTCTTCAAGAATAATTTCAACATATAGTATTCTCGCCTCGTTTAATTCATTAACACTTTGATATGTAGATATCGTTTACGTTCAGCTCGACAAAAGACAGCGCTGGATCGATGGGCAGTGTTCGTGACTATTATTCAACCCGCGAACGTACCACCAGCGTACATCTGTTTCGTTCCTTTTTGCCGTGCATAATGTAACCGGCCCATTGTGAGGGAAACATCCACAAAAGAACACGCACTTCGAGCCGGTATTTTATAAGAAAAAATAACAGAGCCCTCGGGCCTAAAAGGTGGGCGTCGATGCTGTCGGAAATGAGAAAGTCGGTGCAACTGTTATGACATACGCGGTTCGTTAAGTGTTATTGAAAATAAACAACAGTCCGCGCTTTAACGAAGCCAATTCGCATGTCAAATGCCGAAATATTGTTTACGCCGGCCCGAACCGTTGAATTGAATCAACACTACAATTATTAACAAGGGGTGAACAAATAGACAAATTTAAATGTTCCTTTCGACTAAATATTGAAAACTAACATTTCCGACATAAAAATAATATTATTGGCAACAAAAATTAAAAAAAAAGTTTATAAACGCAACACAACAGATTATTTAATTATAATTACCGACATTTTACATTTAAAAACGAAGTCTTTTATTAAAATGCTTTTATAAAAATGTTCGTTATATTTTTAATTTAACAATAGTGGTTGGAAAATTATGCTTTGATGACTGTTTATCCACCTTACGTCTTTTATGCGAAAACCACAAATTGTATCTCTGTATTCAGAGAATGTATTTAAGGTATGTTGTGTATTTTTTAATATACATGGTAATATTTATATTTCTTGAAGAAGATATCTTAGAATTATAAAACTTTGAAACGGCCAAGTTTTAAGTTTTACAAGCGAATAGGTATAAGTTTAAAGTTGGCATTAGAATACGGGTTCTGCGGGCAAATTGTGTTCCCCCCAGGCGGAGCGCCTGCGCCGACGATTAAGTGCACTTAATTCAGTCTAAATGTTGCCCGTTGGGAAGTTGCGAAGTTGCTCCCGGGTTGCTATTCAATAAGCTAGGGTGTGTACGGAAATCTTTGCGTGTAGTTTTGTAATGTAATTAAATTACAGTTCAGAATATTCTTAATCTGTAATGGAAAAATACTTTGCATATTATAAAACTTTCTTGTGGTAATGAGTAAAGCGGTCAATCGCGAGTCATTTTGAGCAATTATTATTCCGTATATTATTTATTATGAGCAATTATTATCCGATTTACGAAATTTTCGTATATGACAGAAAATTCGTGTTAGGTACTAATTCAGTGTTCCATTCTACTAGATTTGTGTCATGCCACTTTATGAAACAAGTTTTTCGTTCCGATGTGTCAGATTACTGGCACACAAGTTAGTTATAAATATTTTCTATTGCATTTTTTAATATAGGTACTACAAATAAATTACATTTTTGTTCCTTGTTACGTAATCTATACTAATATTATAAAGAGGAAAGATTTGATTGCTTGTTTGTTTGCATTGAATAGGCTCAAAATTAATTAACTAATAGGCCGATTTAAAAAAATAATTTTACCTCGGATAGCCCGTTTATTGAGGAAGTTTAAAGGCAATATTACATCACGCTACGACTTATAGATGCGAAGCAGAAGTCATTAACACGGGTGAAATCGCGAGGGACAACTAGTTCACAATAAACAATGTGAAAACAAAGTAAAAACTAACACATTTAGAAGTAAAAAAGAATACTTCTGCGGTACCTCAGCGGGTATCATTAGACAGGAATACTCACCGCTATTAACTTGTTCCACGACACTTATACATAAAACATATTTTATATCGCATATCCAATCGTATTTACCTGCCCACGACTTGTATTATCAAATAAATTGACGTACATTTTGTCGGGTGCGTATTTTTTCTGACGAATTCGACTTTCTTTTAATACCATCGTAATATAGCGTCAATAAACTTCGATAATGATTATTTTATGGACGTAAGGACGTGTGCGATCGTCCAAGATATGGTAGACAGGTGTGAGATGTTTTACAATATGATAATTCGTACATTATAAAATGTTCGGACGAATTATTGATGTAAGATTTACGCGTTTCATAAATTGGCCGCGCCGATAAATCTCCTGTAAACAAATTGCGTTCGCTACCGTGAATAAATTTAGTTCCAAGGATTGATTTCGTTTTCTCTTTTCTCGTTGTAACGGTCAAATATAAAATACAAAATAATGTATGCATAAAATATGCATAACGTCTGCTTCCCACGCGTTGATTTATTGCGTTACTACTATATCAAGTTTAATAAATCGTCGCCTTTTTGTAATACCTACTCTTGATTTTATTTTCAAATTATTTGACCGTAAAAGGGTCTCGGTCTTAAATTAACTGATCCTCGATAACGCAAATATACGAATTCATTTTCTCATTTGTAATATTTCTGTAAATAAATCATGCAAAAAAAAAAACAATAAACAGTTAGGTACTGGAACATTTTACAGATAAGTTTTTTCTTAAGATAAGGTATTCATCTAAAGCTAGTCGTTCGGTTAAAGAGATCGGAATTTAGTTCGTTAACAATCTTAATGGTTTGTGAGCAAATTATATCGCGTCAGTGCGAGCGCAACCACGGGCAAATTGTATTGGCGCGGCCAGACGTCTCAAGTGACTTAGGCGTCTACCTCCTTGAATATACATAATTAAAGTTTCATGTATCCTTAAGTACCCGAATATGGAGCCCGCGTAGTTACGACGAGTCTAATTACAGGACTAAGTTTTCAGGTAGTCTGAATAAAATATGAATTATCTATCATTTGCCGTTGAGAGCGATTCCTTATATAATTTTAAGAGAATTTCTCGTTTTGTTTCCGCTCGCAATGTCAATGACTCTACATAAATGAGATGGGATTTATAAAAGGAATACATGAATCTTAAATTAGGTGGAGCGGATATTACCTAACGCAATTAACTTTATACAAAAAGTTCTTAAACGTAACCGTTGTTTCTGGTGATAGTTTCATATTACACTTTATTACACTGTCATTGTGTGGCCACAAGGGAGACAGCTGAAAATCTGCAGAGTTTCATAGAACCTCATCGTCTGAGCAGTCTCCTTTTGATAGCACACAAGGCTAATACTTCTTTTATTTCTTTTAATCTTTTTATAAATATATGTTGTTTAATTTAATCTTTATTTCATTTGTTTTTTTTTCTTGTAGGTTTTACTTTGAATTATTTTTTTGTTTCTGTAGTCTGTGTGTTTGTCAATAAAGTTTTTCTTTCGTTCTTATTATCAACCGAATGGATTAACGATAAAAGCAGTGAATCCATCAATAAAATCTCCAAAGACGCGCAGACTTCTATTAGTCACGTTCGGAGTTGCAAAAGTATGGTCGACATCAGAGCTTGATTCAGGAAACATCTCTCAGGTACGTGATTCCCATTCCAATCGATCTTATAGGATCCAGTACTTTGAATTGAAGTTGCTGTATTAATCAATAGTGTGGTTTTTCCACATAGATACCAATTTATTCTGGTACCTATAGTAAAAAACATCGATGATTCGTTTGATTATTATCAGCTATCTAATTGCACACGTCATACGAGACACGACACGACCGTCATGACACGTCTAGCATAACAGCGGTATAACAAACGAGGCAACTTATGACGCAAGCATGCACCGTCTGAACATAAAAGCGCGAAGGCCACGCCATTGACAGGAGCCGAAAATTACATAAGTAGTTCGATCGCAGAGGTCAATGTCGCAGCGGAGCGGACGTCGGAACAAAGATCGCGAAAGTGGTTTAACGTTACGTAGTCAGCTCCGCTCGCTCGGATAATTGCGGTGTAATCGTCGTAATCCATCCGCGAGTGGGTCTTGTTTCCTTTTACGGAGCGCAGCCTGCCGCTCCGGCTCGCGGCCGCATAGAACAACAGCTGACCGCTGGCACGCGCCTCGAATGCATATTAATGTCGCACCCGCAGCAAAAACACGAATAAATCGAAACGACGCTATGAAATGTGCAATCGTACACACGTTGCGTTTTTTTCCCTTCATTTTGTATTAAACGTTTCGTACTCGGAGAATTTTATTTATTTTTTAATGTAAAAGCTTTTTATCCGATTGATATATTGTGTATTTAAAAGCGGCACTGAGTACCTTTAATCATGCGATCGTGGATGTATTTCTTTCTAATCGGAGGGAGAGACATCCGTTACGGCTATCGTGGCCGTCATGCGCTCGATCGCGATCGATCATATTTCTACGTATCGAATCCCGTTGCTAACAATTAACTAACGAACTCTGCATTTCTGATGCTTCGCGTCGTCTGGATCGATACACGTTAATGTTGTCAGGCAAACCCCCTTTGTGGACCGAAACGAGCACAATGAGTTCATCGAGGGACGCTTCGCCCGAACATATAATAAGTGGAGTCGTGACATTTCTCCCCCGTGGCGCCACATCTGCCCCGATGATTACACAAGACGACCAATAAAACAACACTAATTAAGCGATACGTCAATTATACTCAATTTTTTAAGAGTCACTCTTCGCTGATAGAGTTATCGATTTTAATTAATATTTTTGGTCAACATCTTATAAATTCCAATGACATTGGTAATGATATATGTTATACTTAATTTCGTTATAATTGATAAGTTAAGAGAATATGCGATAAAATTCTATATGTGATAATAACATTTTAATCGTTTTACACGAATATATCACAGTTCTTTAATAATATTTTAATTCGATATCATAACAAGATTTACATAGTACCTCACTCGAGATAAATTTCTACATGTCGAAACAAGAGATAGCTATTGTGAAATACGTCCGAAGCCCCGCTGCGTTTACTGCTATTAGGCATAAATACGCTAGGTACATTTTTTCCATAAGAAGTAATAATCATTTATCATTGAATATCGATAACTTTATCGACAACAATGTTCCGATGTCTGTAAAGCAGCTGTTCTCAACACCTACATAGATACATTGGACGTAAACACGATAACCCGAAGGTGAAAGGGTTGTGTGGGTGCAAAATTAACTATATTTTATCGACTGCCCTTTTATTGGGACATTAATAAATTGATAGCCTTGTTTTACTCATACGATAAACCAAGTGCATACAAAATTAGGTATATTAAACTTTAAACATTAAAACGAAAATTGTTTCAAAGCGGCGATTGAATTCGCACCCTCCTGTATACCGTACGAGATGATCTACCATTTGAGCAATGGATCGCACGCTTGTAATATCAAAACTATTGATATGAAGATTTTTATATTCAGTCTAAAACGACTGTGAACATCAAATCATATGTTTAAAGTCTAATCTTATTTTACGCGCACTCTACTAATAATATAAAGTAAAATTTGTAAGCATTTTTGTAATTTTTGTATGTCTAGTCTATCTCTCTGTACTTGTCCTATTTAGCATACAAATATGGCTTATTTTATAACCACATATAAGAGTTAGGGGTGAGAAATTATCGATCGAATAATTAAATTGATTTTTTTTTTATAATGACTAATTATAATGAAAAATAATAATCAAAAATTTGTGAATTGTTATACAATTACGGATAATGTTACCAAATAAGACAAATAAAAAAAAATAGACTAAAGGTGATTATCACTGTAACTACTGATCCGATTAGAAAAAATCATTTTGTGTTGGATAGCCCGTTTATTGAGGACAGGACAAAAGCAGTAATCATAAAAGCGAGTGAAACCACGAAAAGCAGCTAGTAATAAATAAAACATCAATTAGTAAAAATTTAGAAAATGTCGTATAAGTTGGATTCAGTAGATGTGCAAATCCCGCTAAACAGAGATATATACATGTGTTAAGCGCGAACACGTAACTATTTTGTAAGATTACACTTGTGCGATAACTTGATAACTATATCTCTCAAATTCATTGATAAAATGATATCGAAATATGTTTGAATAAACGCACGTAACGCGTTACATTTTTTTAAACAATAAGTTGGATAGGTTTTTTTTATATAATAAACGTTTGTGTAGTAGTCAACCATTAATGTTTTGAAAGATTTCCAATTCATTGATAATATTACAATTACTCGTTTTATCATAGAACTTACACAATCACGAAAGTTAATACAATAGATATTCAATAATTCAATAAAAAAATTCAAGACCGACTTCAAAAATAAAATACGAATTCGTTCACTTGGACGACTCACACATACCAGTGATATCGATTTTAAAACCAAATTACTAGATCGATTTCGATGAAATTGGAACCAATGGAAGTATTGCCTTTTAATTAAAAAAAGAATTTAGAAGATGCCTTAAGAAATGACAGAGTTAAGGAAACAGGAAAAAAAACTCTCCGTTTTTTAATCAGTTTAAAAATTGCTTATAAATGTAATCACCTACAAAAGCTAACTACATACACGAAGCAAAAAACGATGTAAACGCTCCACAGAAACAAACTAAGGCAAGTTATTACAATATAAAAAACATATATATGTTGTTCTGTGAGTAGTTATGTACCGTGTGTTATTTAATCGCAACTGACATTAGCCTTAGGTATCTGTGGTAAAAGAAAGAGTTGACTGTAGAACTGACAGGTGCAATCGGTCGACGACATTAGACCTTTCTCGGTTTGTCACGTGCCCAGCTTGTTCTATGAACAGCTTTGCCTCCGACTTCATTCGCGTAGATGTTGGACATGTTAAGAATTAGACACTGTATAAAATTAGACACAATATACTTTGTATATTTTAATATGCTTTTCCATTTTATATATACATATTACGTACTTTACGTTTAGTATTAAACAGAATATCCCTATTGCCGGCACATCAATATTAATATTATGTCATCAATATATTTTTTATACTATTAATGTGTACTCTATACTTAAAGTATTATGTCAGTTTAAATACAGGCCTTTGCCTCAATTAAAATAAAAACATCGACTCCAAGTCATAGATCTGAAAAATGGCGGAAAGAAAAATATTAAAAATGAGGTAATGAAAACAACATAAAATATATATAGAATAACGTGTAAAATTATTGACGGGTGTTGGAAATGTAAAGTTTAAAGAGTAAGTAATATAGTTTTGTTTTAATATGAATTCCTAACAAAAGTTAAAAATATACAAATAGAATAAAATAAATAGTTGAAAATAGGCCTGTATCTTACAGTTATAAATGAGAAAGTAGCCTTGCCTTTCTGTGTGTGTATTTGTTACGTTTTCAGGTCTAATCCGGTGAACAAATTTGAATGAATATTTGGTATAGACATAGATGGAACCTTGAAGGAGAACATCGGCTACTATGTCATGTCACAAAAATAAAATTTGAATAAGGTGAAAATGAGATTTACGTATTCGAAGTTGCGGACGTTGTGAACCCTCTCGTTGTATATTAATTTACTGCAATTCTATAATACGTATAAGTCTATAAATATTTAAAAGTTGTCACAAGCCGAACCCTGCTTCAATTCTTTTAAGACTTATTATACCAGCGAGCTGTGTGCGTTGTTATAGAAGGAATAAAGGTGATTTATGTATGTGTGCAGCCGTACTGGACTTAATGATTCCAATGAATTAGATACGTGAACTGGCATTAGCTGTCAGCACTCGCATTTTACGAGCCACAAGAAACTGACACTTTGTTTAAAACATCGCTTTACGAACAGCTACAAACAGCTTGCGTTCGCAAACTATCCAGCTATTTTATAGCTATGATGTTTGAAGACGTTTTTATTACGTTCGTTAAAAATATTACCACGATTGTTCATTAATTTTTATTTAATTATATCGAATAATAGGCCTAGATAAGTAGATACCTGCTAATGAAGCGATCAAAATCTTTTATAGAATCGTTGTATTAAAATATTTTAAGAATTCCATTGGTCACAAATCACAATATGTCAAATAGAAAATTCGAGGGTAGTTTATTAAACAATATCGCTTCCAAAACAAGATACACTGACAGTTAAAAACAGCGTTTTGTGCAAAGAACATGTGTTCCGAAACATTTACTAATTTTGAAGACAACTTACCTACATATGAACGTTAAAAACTAAATAAATGATTATAAAAATGTGGATATGTTGTACAATTAGCTCCCTATCATTTTAAGTCATTTCCATACATTTGATATGGCCCTAAACGAATTCGTGAATAATAATTTAATTATGTCACCGGGCAGAGGTTAGATTTATTTTTAACCAATAAAAGTTTTAATCGTTTTGACTAAAATATAAAACAGTGGCATTCGTTCAAATAACCAGCTAGTTAATCGTGCAGTTTAACTATGTTGATTTATTTCTTACTCTTCCATCAGTGAGTAACTAAGCTGGTACACCTATATTTAATATACAGGATATTTTTAAATTTTTTGATTTGTTTTGTATTGTACCCATTTTTATCTATGCGTATAATAAAATTATGATTATGTATGAAATACAAGTAATTTTATGAACATTAGTCAACATGGACGTCGATAAGAAAAAGGAATTATTTTTGGACAATTTTTACTTCGGTCTATCAGAAAGGTTAAATTTTCAAAAAATAATAAAAGTGAATAAAATAAGACGAGATAAAACGGACGACGTAAAATTAAATTATAATTCATCTCAAGCGTTTTGTCTATATTAATATGTTTTACCAGTTGCATGACAAATTCGAATAAATTATATTTTGAGTTTTGATTTGAATAAAATATTGTCGATTAAATTATCAACAATATACACTTCTAATAGAGGCATTAACGTGGGTAATTCAACTAAATTATTTAGCGTTAATAACTTTCTTCCTTAACTTACTAGCTAGTTAATGAACTGAACTTGGCTATAAACGGGTCAATTGGAAATTAAGATATACGTTAAGATACTATAATTTCTTTAATTGATTTCCATTACTGAATATTATTTAAACATAATAAATGATTATTATGCATTAGTGCATAATATTAATGCGATGTCAAAACACTGTTAACGTATGGTCGTTGAATATTCATTAGTTAATAATATAATTAAAATGTATCCGAGTCGACTCAGCTCAGTACAGGACACGATATTATAATTTAACTAAAGGCCGCAGAATCAAATCTGGTATAGTTTTAAGAGCTAAGTATTTTTGTGAGATACATATAGCGAAAAATAATATTACGGGCCACTTAGTATGATATTGTACTAACTAATGACATGTGTACACTACAACTTTAAAGGGAGAATTACATTTGTAAGTTTTACTGTGGTACTTGATATAAAACAAATCTGTAACTTGGTAACAGTTACCTACGTAACGTTACCAAAGCTGTCACTGTCAAAAATATTTTTAATTCAATTCTTGTTTTGATGGCTTTATTCAAAAACAAAAGCACTAACAGTAAATTCTTTTACATGCCATGCGACAAAGCTGAGAGCAAAACTTAGACTTTTCTCACCCAACGACAACTTTTTGTCTAGTAAACGACAATTATCATATCATACTGACAATGACAGGTATAAATGTAAAAATGTGTTCTATTACTACCCTTTATAGCACGGTCGGACAAAAACGGTCACGGTTTGTATGTGTGCAGCACGTTAAGGAAGAGGGGACGTTGGACGGTGAACTCGTAATTATAAACTGGGTGAGAGGTGCGCCGAGGTGTCGAGATATCGCGATAATATCGAAAGCCTTCGTTACCCGCGGCTATTTAATCGTGGAATTTAATAAAATCACGGAACGGCCGCAGATGTTACTGCCGCTGATTTATTTGAGGGTTTCGCATATCGATTTAAAGATACGATAATGCTATTGAAACATTAAGGTTTATAAAAACGCTATGCGAGTAATTTGTCAACGATTGGATGGTGATTATTATAATCGATTTATAAATCGGATGGTCGTTTCGTAATTAATACACGTCAAAAACTGTATGATAGGAAGTATTGATAAACATTTTTTAACGCGAAATGTTTAAAAAGTAAATTTTTTGAACATAATAAAAAAAACATAAAAACCAACGATTAAAATTCAACAATTAATAATTCGTTACACACAATTATAAAACCGAGCACAGCGTATGACACGTGCCCACGCCATATAAAGGAGGACGGAGGAAGGAGGACCAATTAATATTTCACGAAGACAACAAAACAAAAAGTTTCGATGAAGCGATGTGAAGTCGAAGCGGGTAATTTACACGAGACGGACGTATTACCATTCCATTTAGGTAGCCCCGTGCCTCCCGAATCGGGTTTCAGGGGCCCATGAAATATTGATGTGGACTTATGGCCTCCCGGTCTTAACTCGTGTAGATTCGTTCGTATAACTTACTGTATTGTCGCAATGAGGATTACGCATTTCGTTATGTCTGTTTATACTTGGTTTGGTAAAGAAAAAATCTATGACAATATTTTCATAATATTAGCGTGAAAACCCTATTACTGAGTTAGCGTATCGCATATTTTTTTACTAAATGCTTATGTCAATATACTACATTACAGATTAGCAAATTTAAAGCAAATTTTTACTTTTTTTTTATGCTTGGGTTTGATAATTGTTGAATCAACCAAAACAATCATATAGATGCATAAGATTTAAGATACTTAGTTAATGATATTTTTAAAAATTACATTTGTAACTCTACTCTCATCAGCGATATCAAACTCTAATCTAGTAAAAGAAAAGTCGTAAGTAGTAGCTTTATAAATTCTTGTATATGGCCAACTTGAGGAGTCAATTGTTTCTTAAGCAGGTATAGCTACATATATTTTAATAGATAGTAATAACCATATAATCATTTAATTTTATAAAATAAAATCTATCATGTATGCCAAGTATCATGATTTTTTTTGTTTTTAAATTATTTGCCAGGTACACAAATATTTTCAATAAATGTATAATGTTCAGTCTCAAGAATTTTCACATACGTAATTTAAGAAATCACATTACAATCGTAATCGTTCTTCACATGACCCTTACGTGACGCAATACAAACAGTAACAAGAACTAAAAATATCTAATATTTATTCAGCTATTAGGAAAGGTATGCGAATTCCGTAACCGCAGAGCGAAAACCGCGTGCCTGGATTTTGTGGCTAGCTCTGGAAATTAACATTTACGACGTAATTGGAATTGTAATCTAGTTCAACGCTAACTTTCCTTTTTAACTACAAAATTGAAATAGCTTTAGCTATAATAGTCCTAGGTATTTAAACGTTTATAGTATCTGCTATGTTAGCGTGGACGTTTAAAAAGTCTATCAAAATACCACACGAATCAAGTATCTACATTACTAATATATTTTCTATACGATAGTACGACTTTTTCAAAATTACATTCTCGAAGTCGAAAAAGCGATAATAAAGGAAATCAAGTTAAAAGTAGATCGTGATTAAATTCGTCCTCTCGAATAGTTCGCAACGGACCACGAGATCAGACAGAGTCTTCCGAATTCCATCCGAACATCCCGTCGGGAAATTGCTATTGGACGCGGTACGAGTTGAGACAGACCATTTAGAGAATTTGTCTATGATCCTATATTCATGAGCGATGCTCATAATACCGCTATTACAGCGATACGCAAAAATTGTATACTTAAGAAAATATTATTCAAATGTTCGTTACTAAAATATCAAAATTTTGCTAGTGGAACTCGAACTTACAAAGTCTAAATCGATATTGGATAACGCTATTAGATGAGTCGCTTCATATCACAGACCTTGAAGGTTTTCTTTCGCTTCGTATTAATGGTAATTGTTATGGCAAAACCCAATTCGACACGGTTTTAACATTTGATGTTAAAATCCGAATTAATTACTCCCAAATATATTTTTTCAATCGGTCAAGAGCTCATTGGTATTTAAACAATAGAATGATTATTAATGATCACTTAAACATCAGGGTACGCAAGGGCTCTCGTTCGTAGGTAAGCGAGTCACAATTTATTGGTTCCAATCTATCAAGACGGACGTCGCCGTATTGTCCAATTGCATTCCTCTACCGACCGCTCGTCTAGTATGCAGCCAGTCATTCCCACTGTCTACATTATTGATCTGTTTTAAATTCCTCTGTGACGAAGTTCGCCTCACAAATGTAGATTTCTATCGTGGTCACTTATTTTTGGTTTCGTGGATACTAAAATTTGACCGCAACTTTACTATCTTCTTTTGTACCTTTTTTTAGAAAAATATTTTAAAGTATAAACCCCGTTGAGATTCTTCTTGAACTTCGAACTTATTTATTTATTTGTTTTAATAAAATTATAACAATCACTTCAGGGCATTACATTTTTCACACAAAACATCGTTATAGCTACCCTCGTTCCCTTAGCCTTCTTAGGCCTCTAAGGTTCAGACTGGAATAGGGTCTATAACTCTTTTCATTGTTATTTACGTCGGTAAAAAATTTAGGTATTTATTTTAATGATTACGACGCCAATATTTATTTTTGTTATTGGCATAGCTATGATAATTTAAGTATATTTTCAAATCCGTAAGAAACAGTTTTCAAATGGCAATAAGATTTAGTTCGCACAAAAATCCATAAGTACTTTTAAAATGCTCTTACGAAGGGATGTAAAACTGAATTATCGGCTACTCCTTGATCGTGGAGAGTCCTTATCGTAAGTTTCACTTGATGCGACCACAAATTGCTTCTCCGTGTGTTGTTCAATTTCGTTATTAATTTTGCATTACAACCGTTACTAATTTCGCGTGATATGATTCGAGGATATTCGTCCTGAGGTCCGGGGTAAACACCAATTAATCCTGGCAACACGATACGTTGCTTTGGGGTCGGCAGCCCCTCGGCAGATTGCTGCATAATCCCGCTGCATTTCTACTGCTTCCGACGCAATTGCCGAAGAGGGCGTGTTCGATAGGACCCTCCGAATGTTTTAGACAAGAGCTAATACATTTTTCTTTCAACACATTGTTTGTCGGGGAATCGATCACATTCAACATGTAATAAGACTCCACATCAATTAGAGCGTATACTGTGTACACAGTGTCAAACTAAATCTTTTTCAATAAATATTTTCAAAGGCACCTAAAGCATACTTTTTAAACGACAAGTTTTAAATAATCAATTCTTTTTAAACGTAACCTTATCTCAACATCGTGGTGTAGAATGGGGAATTCCATACAATGAGGCTTCGGAGGTACGTAGCGAACCATATTTAATTTAGTTTTTCACGCTTATTGTCATTTGTAAAGTCGACTTACCTCCCCCTGCAGTCGAGTCTCAAAATGCTTAGTCTACTTACTTTTTAACTCAAAGTAGAACATGGTGGGAGAGTTTTAACAGTTAATTAGATAGAGTGCTTTGACAGTGTTGAATAATGATGTTGGTTTTGATGATAGAAAATAGTTATTTAAGTTTGTCCTTTATTTTTAAACACCAAATTCATCATACGTAATTATTACATTTATTTGTATACATTGTCGAGTGTTCCCTTATAATACAACAATTATAAAAGTAAGAATATTTGTTAATATTTTTAATTTATATTTGTTACTTTATTTGTTAGTTGTTTTAATAAAACTGCTTCAAATTGCAATGCCTTTTTATATTTTCGTATATAAGGTCAATTTCAAAGGTATCAAGCATATTTGTATCTTAAGCTGGATGTTTCAGCTTGCTTATCATTTTTTCGTAATTTTAACATCGTTTATTAATTGGTTGATTTGATTTTTAGAAAATTGATAATTAATTACATTTAGGATAATAAAACGTCTTTTATATCAATGTAATAGTCTTTAATTAGTTTATAAATGAAAGAAATCTTATCCATTCCGCTTATTGATAAAATATAAGAACTTATTCTTATTAAATTAAAGTTAAAAGAATACACAGAAAATATTCGTTTATCTTATCAGTTATTTACGACATTTTGAAGTGTTAACACATTATCGATTTGGCTTCGAGCTAATCATGAAACAAATCATTTCAAACAATAATTCATTTAAAGCGATGATAATAACGATAATTAGGAAATGCATAAATGAAAGTAAACAAACAAAATGTCAACGGAGTGCAACGATCGGAGATAAAGTATGGTTAAACATCACTGCGTATGTCCTGAAAGTAATATGGATAATAATTGGTATTAATGCGCAGTCAATAGGAGTATGCCGTAAAGTATACGCTAGGCGCATCCGAGGCGAACGTCTCATGTGTCGATATTTTCCACGCTATAATATACTGCATTATGAAGTATTAAGGATCAAGATTGCGTAGCGTGTTTTGATCGTTGTGTGGTCATATACATCGCTACGAATGTCAAAGGTGACATGATACCGAATGAGGCAGGTGTAGGCCAGGGGCAGCTGCGCATAAGTTTCGTTTTTATTGATAAATAAATTTAGTTGCGATATTTCGAATTGCAATAGTTTATTTGTGACAATGTTAAAGGTTTGAAAAATATTTCAACGATGTCCAACGCATTATCTTTATTTATATGAATGCATCGTTTTAAGTGGACGAGTCGGTAATTTTTTTAATTGGATTTTAATGAAATATTCGCTAATTAATATAAAATTTATTATAGTCGTTACGTAATGTATGAATAAACGATATATTTAAATATCACCATATCAATTTCACTAATTTATCTTACATCCAAATATAGAAATACCACGACATAATATATAATTGATACAATTCTTATTATGAACAATAAACTTTCAAAGCTCGTGTTAGGAAGTGAATAATACATACTTATATTATAAATACTAAAAGTGAACGTCTGTTTATTACGTATTAAGCGTTTAACTAATTTGAATGAAATTTTGTATGATAATAACTTGACACCTGGAAATTAATATATAAATAAATAATGATGATATACAATAGTGAGTTTACATTTAATAACTCTTAACAATAATGCTTTTATTTATTTTTTTATATATTTAATAAATAATTTACCTACTTATACAACTTCATATATAAACCGCAACTCACGTAAGATCCGCGTGCAGAAGCTAGTTCTTTATAGACTATAAAGTAAATGTTATGAACGTTTTTATTGATGTTCGCAAACTTTATTACGCGAAAAAAAAAGTGTTATGAGAAAGTGAAGTTTTTTACGATAAAATATTTCGAAATGAAAGTATCGAACATACGTAAATTGTTTACGTCGAGTGAACTCTTTATTGTATTCACATTCCCGTCACATTTAGTAAACATTTTCCACGAATTGACATTTTAACCTTTATTTTTATTTCATATATTTGTAACACGCATTTCACGTGCAACTATAGGGATGTACAATAAACACGCACGCAACGAACACTCGACGTTGTTAATTTAATAGACTGTGGGCCGGCGAAGCGTTGGCGACGCAAAAAGGCTCCACGTCACATCTCGGCACGTCTTGCACTGAGGGTTTCGAATTTCATTGTGACAAAATTACGGCTACATTGTCATGAATTTTAATACGTAGCAGGTAAATGACACACCGTAACCGATATATAATTATTAAGAGGGAAATAACATAGAAAGCTATTTTCAAGTAACTAATTACTTGATGTTGGTTGAAAAAAACTTAATTGCTACTTAAGTATTGAACATCACAATAAAGAACACACAAATACACAATATACTTAACAAAGTATAAAATACTGAAAGCATCTAATGAGCCTATAAAATTATTTAGAAAAAATTGAAGCAGAAAAAATTCAAACTACTTCTCCTCTCTGAGATTACAAATAAGGTTTAAATAAGAATCAACACATGAATACAACATTATCACATTCCCGCAAACAAGATGACATCTGCATTAATATACAGGTTTTGTTCTCGACTGCACCGATTCTCCGCAACGCACATGTAACGTGACTGTAAAAAACATATTACTGCTATAAAGTAAAGTAACAGCCTGTAAATATCCCACTGCTGGGCGAAGACCTCCTCTCCTATTAAGAAGGTTTTAGAGCTTAATTCACCACGCTGCTCCATGGTTGGCGGATATACATGTCTCAGAATTTCTCACGATGTTTTTCTTTACCGCCAAGCTCGAGATGAATTTAAACACTAATTTAGCACTTGAAATTTCAACGGTGCTAGTCGGGGTTTGAACTCACGAACACCGGTTGAGATCGACCTATTCTAACATCTAGAATATATCTGCATATAATTATAAATATAAAAAAATCCTTAATTATTTTAACTTTATATTTCCCTTCACAACTTTTCTAAAATTAAATAAGCAAGTCTATTCATACTTTTACCACATTTCTTATTATATTATGAATTCATATCGCAGAAATGACCACAAGAAACCAAAGATCGCGGGTTCAAATTTGGACAAGCACAACTAAAATTTTCCATTTCTTTATGTATCTTCATCTAATTATCTTATCTATCTTAGAAAAAAACTTAAATGTAGGAAGAGAGACATGCTAATTCGTAATGAAAAAAAGTGTAAACGTTTCAGTTTCGTATCCACAAATGGAGAAATTTGTTTGGCAAACAATGGGCATTAAAAGTATAACAACAATAAAATTATTGACCCTTTTAAATGTTTATTGTTTTTGTTTAACTATTGTATATTTTAATGGACATCGATCCCTATGCTGGGAATAAGATACGTGTGTATATTATTAATGCCTACTCGATTTTTATGACTTAACGGGCTTCACGGCCGATTACAAGACACCTATTTCATAGAAAACTGCTTATCGTAAAAGCAATCTTTGATTTTAAAAAAACGAGTGTGAGAAATAAGGTGCCTACTTTTATTCCACAACACGCTATTCTGTTAACACTATTGGCTAAATGCCTGCATAATACTACGGGATCGTACACGTAAAACTTTTTGAAGTTTGATGTAGCCGTAACAATGTACGTTGGGAGCATTCTGTTCGGATTTCAGATAAAGTTGTATAAAGGATGCGTATTAAAAGGTATTTTTTATTCAACAATTTTGTTCAATAGTCCGCAATTTGGATTAAAAAGGGTATTCAATTTTCTAGGTAAATACATGTTTTTTTATTTACTATTGCCTAAAAGGAGTGTTACGTTTCGACCTTTTTATATTGGTACTAACTAACTGATTTATATATTTTAGATAAGTTTCCAAATCATTAAATTTTTAATACGTTTTACATTTAATGATACATAGATATATAGTTAATTATTCATATAATTCCTATATCTGGAAAATTGTTTTCCATTTCATCGCTAAAAACTACACCCTACAAAATCATCAACAAATTAGGGTAATGTATCGTCATACCATCCGACACACTCAACCAAGTTCATCCATGATCCCATACAAATTAGATGTTTCCAGTAAATAATTATAGTCCCATCTAGGCCTTATAAATCCAGCCGCGGCATGGATCTAGAACTCAAGGCTATTCGCATTCCAAGTACATACAACTTCGCGTGACTCGTAACTTCACTCGATACACCAACATATTAGATACCGTTAGAGCAGAACGATTAGGACGGCGATCTTCTAATTCTCGTCAAACAACGACCGGTCAATCTTGATTCGTTTCCAATTCTTTCCTTGTGATAAACATAGTCTGTTATTATTAAACCATTTGTTTTCTTGTTCCGTGTTGAATTTGTTCATTTTATCTACGTTTTAAAAATGGTAAAAAAAAATTAAAATAACTAAAAATGCTTTCAAAATTGTGAAAAATGTTGTAATATTTTTAATCTATAAATAATCAAAGAGAAAATTGCCGGTTTTAGGCTCAATATGTAGCACATAAGTACCTACACTAAACTATATATAGGTACCTAACGTGAAATATCAATGTAAAGTCCTCTAACTTGATATTTACTCGCGATAAAAAAATATCTCAAGTAGGTCCACAGAAACGTTAGCAGAAACTATCTCTTAATAAAAGATAGAACGATTATTAAATTTCTATTTCTACTTTATACAGGAAATCGGGAAAATTAACGGCAATTACAACCTAATTTATTTTCGATAATAATATATCAATAATTATCAAAATAAATTACATGGAAATTTTTAAATTTAAATGCTTTTTAAAGATTTTAAACGGTTTATAGATAAAAAGCAGAATATTAAGATTCAAATAAAAATGATAAAAAAATAGTATTGATAAAAAATATTTGAAATAATACATAAGAGAAGTGACGTAGGGCATAACATATCAGGGTGAACGATAGCGTATGCTTGTATATGTTACAGTCAAAACTCTTAACCGGTCAATAGTGCTTTCACCTGACAAAATTTGTCAAAAGTACCGTGGCCTTTCGACAATAGTAGTTTCGACTGAAATAACAGTCAAAAGTACTGTTGACAAGTTAATTGATAAAAAAAAACAAAAACCCGACTGTGTCATCGGCAGTGAGCAGCACCGCATTAATGCCAGTTTTGTCTAAAAGCCTATGAGTGAGAATCGTTACAAACCAACTTTGAATACTTAATGATTCCGATACCCCACTTGACAGTTCGTCGATTTTCATTCTTTCAAATTATGTATATATAAAGGATCGCTTTGTGTGATTATTATTACGAAGTATTTTCATTTATATTTTATTATGTCATAATAGATCACACCCAACATAAAATCATATATTTGAAAAAAAAGTTTCTACTTTGTAAACCCAGTAGCAAAAGTCCATTATTTTGACAGAATCGTTTTAAATTAATATTTAAAAACGATACTCACGCAGAATCCGGTTTCGAGACGTGATGGACACATGGATAATTTTTTCCTTAATTCTTACTTTATGCCCGATCAAATAATGTTTTATGACAGCGCACGCGTCAAATGCGCCACAGTAAAAATATAAATAAACAACGACCAAGGTTGAACGACCATCTCGGGCTGACTCAGTTCCTACCTGTCCGCATCTCGGTCCTAAGTTTTATTAACTACTATAATAACTAAAACTTCAAAAAAATCGATTTCAAAAGCAAAATATGCGTTAACGTTGAAGACACACTTATTCGAGTTATTTCGTTAACTAAATTACTGAACCGATTTCGATGGGACCAATCTGGAAGCACATCATATCAAACATAAAAAATAATTTTCAAAATCGGTTAAGACATAACGAAGTTACGAAGTAACAAAGATTAATAAAAACACATACTACGAATACATAACCTCTTCCTTTTTTTAAGTCGGTTAATAATGAAAAGCTGAAATCGCGGAACATCCGGAGTACGCAAATTTAAAATATCTACTATTTGACTCTTATTTCTTACGACTTACCATTCACATACACGCTTGGTTGATTTCGAATATTATTTTATTTAAAAATCAGGAAAAGGATTAAGATTAAAAGGATAATAGCGATAAGTACGACCGAGCAGTAAAAGGGTAAAACGAATTAAAGGAAGTCACATTTTTGCATATAAATATATACATACATCTATTTATCGTGTTTATGTGGAATCAGAGACTGAAGAATACAATAATTTTGAAGAGTGTCATTTACTAAAACTATAGTCTTATTCATTCATTCATTACTTTTCTTATTTCACAGTGGTAAAGCTAGACCAATACGTATAAATAATTATTCTGATAAGAGTATCCGAATTATTTGAGATACAAACGGAAATTGGATATTAAGATACCTACGTCTTTTAGTATTCCATATCACAAGCGATTCAAGGGATGAAAGATTTTACATTCATTCCGATAATACGTTATCACTAACTACGTTCATTTAAATCGATCTAACGATGTATTATATATTGCGTGCACAGGCAAACATTTATTACATTTCTTTATGTCTGTATCGAGAAATTATTTTCCACGAAAATACATTTCACGTAAAGCCTTATAAATTGGATATATATATATATATATATATATATATATATATATATATATATATATATATATATATATATATATATATATATTAGTGAATTATAATATAAATTATGTACCTACGTTTTGAATGCTATATCTTCATCAACATGTCTGACCGTAACTACATATTTATAGTTGAAACACATATATCGGAGGCATCTACCACTGCAAGTTGAAAAAAAAAAATCGTTCCCAAAGCGAATCACGTCCACTACATTTCCCGGGCTCGTCGGGGCATGCACCACGGCCGGGCCAATGCGCCCGCGCACGCTTCTAATGACAGCAGGGAGAGGGGGGTGCGACCGGTCCGAGCGCACGGAGGTATGTAGCCGTCTTGACGGGAGCGATTTAATTTCAATAACGTGCGAAAATTAAAACAATGTATTTTTGTACACAATTATATACTACTAGATTTTGCTCTCGGTTTCGCTTGCCTTAATGTTAACTTTGTTATGCCAGTCGCCTGAAGCCTATTTTTCTGTCGAGCTGGCATAACAATCAGTCACTTATGATCCGATGTTCCCTAGCTTGGGCAAATGACGTCCACCGTGCATCGCTATCCCTTTCGGTCTTGAGCTTTACGTTTGAATTCGCTCGACGTATTCCAGACAATCAGTACAAACAATAAATTAATAATAAACTCATCACACTCAACAAATAAACGCCATAGCAGCACATAAAATGCGAATCAAAAATTAACACTATTTTCTACATATCATATATGCACACAAGTTACCAAGTAGTTTTTTTTTTTCAAAAACAACTATAAACGTAAACTAAACTTTCCATATATTTTTATTTCATATTGATTATAAAGTTGTACAGGGTAAGTAATTATTTTAATTACTTATTCAACCACAAATTAATGATATAAAAAAAATCTTATTCAAGCAAACATGTAAGACTCTTTATTACGCGATGTACACAAAAGATTCCCAGCATCTGCACGCGATGAAATCTCGCTCAGTTTTTCTATAACGACCAGTTAATGACCGTCACAGTTCGTGCGATCGTCTCGGTGTCGACCACATGGTAAGTACTCTACCGCAATGTTTTCATGGCTCACATCCAAGCCCTGCAATGCGTTCTTGAGGTACATTTATTTTGTATATCTGCTTTTGTTTCATGGAGGCATCATAAGAAAAAGTTAAACTAAAACAAATGTAACACGACTTTTTTACGTGCTTTAGGAAAAATGATTTTAATTATTCATGAGTTTTATCATATCATTACTAAAGTGGATTACATATCCAATTATATATATACAGGAAATTAATGACCCGTATTATGGTCGGGTGAGTATATCCATTACGTAGGTACACGTTTTAATTTAAACGAGTACCTACAATCTTTAATATTCAACATCTTTTCATAAACGATGTTTTTTTCAATATTTAATACATTTATCTTTTCCAGTTTTATAAATAGAATAGAAAAAACGACGGTTACATACTGCAACGCTGCCGGGAACCCGTTCGTCGTCCCCCGCCGAGCCCGGTTAGACCTCCTAACTTTTTATTTTACGGCTCACCCTTCGTGCCTTAGCGCGAACCCACTACTAACAAAACCCATTCTTCGTTTTGTACTCAAAGTCACTTGTTTAACTTTTGCGCCAGTTATGAAATTGTGTTTAGGAAAACGAAGTTAATAATGAAATTGAAGTTGAATTTTTTTAATTCAACGTTATATTTCTTAAGGTATTTTTTTTTACTCGACTGCCGCAGAAAGACTGGATTTCTTTGCCATGCGTTGCTTAAACATCTAAACAGACGTGAGCGTATTAGGTATCGATAGATTTGTCTAAATTGTGGAGTCACATAGGGAATAATATATACGTATGACGGTTACAAATCAAATAAATTAGGAGAACAAAAAAATATTTATTTCCAGTAAGTAGTTTTTGTTTAAACTTATGTTTGACAACTTTAAAGATTCGAAAATTGTTGTTAGAATCTACTTATAATAGTAGCTAGAGTTAAGACAACATATTTATAAAAAAATGAAATTCACCAAGACCATATTAATACGTTTTGTGAGAGAATGACTTTACTGACTAACTGACTAATGACTACTTTTTTACGCTACGACGGTCTTAGGGAATTTAATGAAATATTAATAGAGATTGCATATATTTTAGTACTAGCTTGTCCTCACGGTTACGCTGGCGTTTCTGGTTAATGTTTCACTCTTATGAGGCGTGTAAGCGTGATGTAATATTGCCTATAATCGTCTTAAATAAACGGTCTACCCAACTATTAAATCTTATCAGTAGTTTCAGAGTTTAATCCCTACATACAAAAAACTTACAAACAAATTTTACCTCTTTATAATATGAATATAAATAACTCCGAATACATTAGATACCGCGGTCGAAACCTCTGCGCGCAATTGGTCCGTACTAATGTCAGAAATGTATAAGTAACTGTCTTTCTGTCTCTGTTACCTTTACACGCTTTAACCATTGAACTAATTTTGAATTTCTATATAGGTATGACCTTGAATAAGAACATAGGCTCCTTTTTCTCGCCGAAACAAACTTGAAAGGAATGAAATAGAGCTTGAACAGTATCCATTATTTATAATAAAAAAAACAATTTCTATGCAGACGAAAGATAAACTAGTTATGTATAAAATAGCGTACGTGGGCGATCAATACAATTGTTGACCAATTTTGTTTTAGTTTTCAATGTGATATTCGTAGTGTTTCGTTATGATAAGACGGCAAACTATCAAGTAGATCAAGTGTATTCTTATCATACACGGGTTGAACCTTAGATAACCATAGTACACATTTTAAAATGACGATCGTTTGACTCTTATCATAAAGACTAGATCTTGCCAAAAATTTACTACCATCATTCTACAAGGTAAATGTTAAATATAAAAAATACGTAATCAAGTATAGTCTATTTTTCTTTATTTCTCTTATTTAGCAAACAAAAATCGTGTATTTCTAACCACACAGGAGGGTTAGTGACGAGAATTTGTGAGACCGAATGATTGAACTGAATCATTTTTATAATGAAAAATTACCAGGGAAAACGATGTTCGAAAATTCGTGATTATCGCTCCGGGTATTGTTACGAAAGAAGTAAAGAAAAATAGACTATATATCAGCAGTTTTAAAGCAGTAGATAATATTGCATAATATATTATAAAAAAAAATAGAAAGCCTGTAATAGAACTTCAATAATAAAACATTCTAAAACTAATCATTAAGGCCATTTCAAGTAGCTCGAAAACGATACTAATGCTTTAGATTGGTGAGTTGTGTGTTCTGCTGATTCCACATGATGCTGCAGCAACAGGTCAAAGTCGAACAACCATGTTATTTTAATATCATTAATAATATAGTACATTTCGAGACCGACTAGACCAGTTAAAGTTGATCAGATACTTTCAACGACTAGAAGAGCTGATAACCTTCAAACGTCTGAATAGATCTTCATAAATTATACCTAAGAACCATCTCAATTAAATCAGCTTTGAAACAAAAAAAAAAACATTAAAATTGGTGCATTTGTAGAGACCTATAATGCTACAGACAGGTGACAAATTCAGATTCATTCAGTCAAATTTCTAACACCCGTTTTTTTGGAAGCTAAAAAACTTGTTAAAAAAAAGTTTAATTAGGGTAAATGTTAATTAATCTGAAATAAAGAAACCATACAGGCACGCTGAAAACATCGCGTTACACTTTTTTTGAGCGGACGTAAAAATTTAATATATAAAAATTCTTAAGCAAAGGTGTATAAAAACTGTTGAAAAAAAAAACTACCTACAAAATATTTAGACTAGTTCGACCGTTTGTCTAGACATTTATGTCGAGTTTGATTTAATATTATGTACACCTATTAACAATGAACTTGACCGCTGTTAATTGTTTAATGACATTTATCGCTGTAACGATAACGTATGCAAAAAAATAATTAAAAGATTTTTATTATATTTTATAATGAGCGCAAGCGATAACGAGTAACTATGATAAATATGTATCATTTAAACTGATAATTTTTATCACGAATATATATTTAGATATACTCTTTTCATATTCTAAGTAATTTTAAATCTAAGTATGTTTATTACGTCAAAATATTAAAAAAGAACTACTTGTATAATTTAAAACTGAATAACAAATTCGGTATAAATTATTAATATAAAAATATCGTAGCATAGTTGACTTAGAACTTTTTGCTACGCTACCGTGCACTTACAACTATTTTAAAAGGTACTTAAAAAAAACTAAGAAAAAAAAAATTAAAAACAAAAAAAAATACATCGACTCAAATAAAGTATCTGTTTAAATATGAAACTAACATACAAACATTTAAAAGTAACTAAATTAAATTACACTTTAGAAAATAGTTAATACTCCGAATCCTTACGCTATATACGTAAGACCGGGTACCACTTTACCTGTAGATAAATAAAGGCATACAAATTATATTTATGTAAAACCTGTTTGGTTTTAAAGAAAACAAAACAATAATAAATAGTTACAATAAAACAAGTCTTCGGCGAGAATTACACTTGAAAGTTTTCATCACAGATTTTATAAAGACATACAGAAATTGTTCATCATTGCTTTACACATAAAAGAATTAAGTCAGTATCTTTATTTTTGACTGCCATAGCATTCGTAAGGGTACGTAGGTAACTATTACCAGGTGACAGATTTGTTTTATGTCATTCACGAGAGTAAATTTACAAATGTAATCGTCGCCTTAGGATTAATAATAACACACAGCACACAATTCCACAGTTAAATATAGATTCCCTAGTGTGGTAGACAGCAGGTAATATTTTTGACAATACAACCTTACTAATATGCGAACTCTTAATGTATAACTTTACTTCTCTAATTATTGTATTGTATATTGTTTCTTTTCTATAATTAATAAAATTATAAAGTATTAAACAAGAAATATTTTTGTTCAATGTTTGTAAATCGCGTAAGATACAACTGGCGCATGTCGTCATAGCTTAAATCGACTGTACACTGTACATTCATTAACCATATACAATGTAATAGAATATAATATATATAACGTCAGATGAACAAAAACCCACGCCCTAACCGCGCCTAGCGCACCGACAAAACTTATCAAGCTATAATGGGTGACCTACATATGCCCACTTCAGAAATTATCTAATGTGGTATCAGTTGAACGCAGAACTGGAACTTAAAACCTATTTAATAACTTGTTATTTAACTATGAAAATCTTGCACATTGAATATACTTTTTTTTAAATATCTGTGATCTCTTGAGTTACCTGTTCATTGATTAAAGTTGTAATTTTTAATTTTATCTTATTTTTTATTTAGATTTATTTTACAATGTAATTTAATATTAAAATATTGTTGTTTTTTTTATTTGTTAACATCATATTTAATATTTTTGGATTTAACAAAGAGTTGCAGGTCCAAACACAACAATACATATATTTCATATGATTTACAATAATTATATATTTTATGTTTAATTGTTAACTCATTAAATAATAACTATTTGTTACTTACTTTAAGAAAAAATATGTTTATTTGAAGACAAAAGACATCACAACTTTTACAATTATTTTGGATTAGAAATTAAACTATATAGAAAACCATTTACTACATACTACATTATAAAAATTTTATCATAAGTACGACTATTGTAAGTATTTTTGCTTTTAAATAGTCATACATGTCTATCATTATAAAAATATTTTGCCTATTATGAATTATTTGTGTAAAATAAAAAGGTGAATTGGGTTTAAAACAAAGTAAAGGTGGAAAACAGAAAAATGTTTTTTACATATTATCATATATATTATGTAAATACAATACAATAAAGCACATAGATACCAATAAAAGCAATAATTTTGTAAATTGCACAATATAAAGATAAGTAGAATATGATTATCAGATTTCTATATTAAATGTATTTTCGTTTTTCATTTTATTTACATAATGATGATAACATCTTTACGTAAAGACAAAGGGAATGAGATAATTTTTTATCATATCAACGTTTTACGTCAGACTTTGATAATGACCAGACTTAATGAAGTCAAGTTCAGAACAAATACCTTGAAAACTTTGTTCCTAAAGACCTAATAACCTCGCTAGTTTATTTTAAGTATTATTTGTTATGAATGAGATTATTGAACTTTGACTGTTGAGTTGTTTGTTTGATTGACTTTGTTTACCAGTAGATTATAACACATTCTACAATAATATAAATAATTACTATTAGTTTTATTGAGACTTTTTATGATAGAAACAAAGTGTTCTACAAAAAAAAATGTTAAGAAGTCTAAAAATCTGTATATGAATATTACTGATGTAATTGATCCATTTAATTACACACATTTTTCATCTATGTAAATAACTCTAAACCTTAAATAAATATAAACATGTAAATGATATAAACACTAAAATAGTTAAATCTCGAAAGAATGGAGCAGTTTTTCAAAAAATTGTTAAATCAAATTCCATGTTAACAAAATCGCGGACAAACATATAATTTAATATTTATTGTAAAAATTCTAATATGAACCTGCAAGAACTTATTAAACAAACTTTTAATTAATTGTAATACTTATGTGATTTATAATTGAGATAAAATGTTAATTACTTATTTTATAACTATTACGTTTTAAATACGAGCTACGGCAAGAAACAGTTTTATTATTTGTACGGAAAAAACGAATTCAGTATTTTATCTCTTATCTAACTAATGGTATTAACTGATTAAGTTTGGACTGTCGAAAACCATGAGACGACTCCACTTTGGCAGCTAATTATGTATTATGTTACGCCTGAGGAAACATGTAATAATCCTTGTACTTTTAAATAAAATTTGTATTATACGCTTGTACTATTTTCTATACACCGAACTGGTATTGAATAATTACAGAATATTATGATTAGATTTGAGTTCTTCTAAGCATCTTCGTAGAGGGCATTCAACCGAATAGGCCTAGCAACACGAGTTACTCGCGATGGCCATGACATCGAAATCAGCACAACAGTCTGCGGTCACTAGAGCATTGACTCTTGAAATTTTGACACGATCAAAACAAATTTATAATGTATAAAAACAATGCAAAATAATTAGGACTTACCTGTCAGAAGATTCGGAGCTATCGTATCTGTCGAAGCACCGCTTCTTCCTATCGTCGCCATCGTCGATGTTTGAACCGGGTGTTTTTCGGGAATCTCTTGTTGCGGTCGCCACGGAACGATCGACGACCACGCCGCGCGTCTCACTATTTTCACACGATTCACTCGTTTCCAGTTCAGTGTAGAAAGATAACTTTAATCTACCACCTTCCAAAGTTGGTCCACTACACTGATTTGTGTCACTAAGTGACGGGTCGGCCGCGGAAAAAGTTAAATCGTTCATATGAAGCGGGCCGGCACGGTCTTCAGGCGACCCATCCGCCATCTTTGAGCGCACGAGTGTTTTGTCGCGAGTTTCGGAGCGGCGCCACGGGCCGCATGGGCGCTGCGATCGCTGCAGGCGCGGGGCGAAGGCTGCGTGACGTCACGGCGGCTGCGCGACCGGCGGAGGCAGAACGCGGTGACGTAACGGCTCCGCCCCGTGCATGTGCAGGGGCCCTGTCATTGGCCGCGCGTTACGCAACGCGCGAGCCTATTCAAATACTCGCGGAAGGGAGCGTAGGACTCGACGCCGATAGGGACAAGCCCATCCCAGCCCTAAACGTAACAAATAATGCAGCGTAATGACCAGGCACACAAACGCACAAGCACTTACACACACAAAGTGTGCCACACTAAGAAACAAGTGCACCAAAATTAATGACACGTTTCACCCTCTAATATGTCCAGGATTCTTTATCCGGACGCAAACAAAACACATGCTGTTCAACAACGCTAATTTAATAATGTGTTTACATGAAAAAACACAATTTCATTAAATCTTAATAAGTTTATACGCATAAAAAACTTTAAGAATTAAGTCGGTTTTGTTTTCCATGTCCTCGCAAGTTTTATCGAATAATTCATGCTTCAATAACTTTTAGTTATTATAATTTTACTTATTACAATTTACAGTAGTAAACATTGAATGGCTACTTGTATTTTCCTTATTCTAATTTAAAAAAAATTATTAAGAAAGCACTTATTTTTTAATCTGACAAAAGATTATATTACTTCAAATATATATATATAAGTTACTTCGAATCAACTAAAAAATATTTATTAGTTTGTAAGTATGTATATCTTAATCGTTAGCTACTCTGGGTTCGTTGACATTTTAATAGGAATTATATTATTAGTATTAAAGTCATTTATTCGCACGACGTATCATAAGTATAGTTAAACATTTATTTTTTTCAACCAAACAATTTTTTTTTCGTAGACTAAAGGATTTATTTACTTAATCATTGTCGTTTTTATGCTCATGGACGGACCATTAAATTAGAATTTTTATTGGAAATTTTATGGTCCTTGCGTTTGTCACAACTTTTTGTGGTAGTGTGAAGATTTAATAATGAGGAAATGTAATTGTAAAGGTTTATTATAAAAGGATTATGAATGTTATTAAAAAAACAAGGTCACCTACCTTTTTTTTAATATATCTATAATTTAAAATAAGAAGTAGAAATAATTTAATTTAAAAAGTTAATAATTGAAAATAAAAAGATTCAGGATTTTAGTCGTGTGTCCTTACGAGTGATTTTGACATTTCATTCTAAACTAATAAGATTTAAATTTTTGTAAATTTTTTATTGAATATAAATGATCATTATATCTTAGACTATTTTTTATCCTAAATTTCATATAAAAATGTTTGACTAGAGGAAGGGTTAAAATTTAACTTACCCTCATGGATCGTCGCTTTATGTTGAAACTTATTATGATTTATTTTTACTCACGACCAAAAAAAAATGGATGTTATAAATTTGACGAGTATCGTAACTCCCTAACGAGTGGATCAATTTTAATGAATTTATTTTTGAAAGCTGATGTCGTCGGGATAGTTTTTAGCTATAATTTATTTTGATTATATTATTGTATAGATTTGCTCATATTATTGTAGATTACCTGTTTTCAAGTTTTTGAAACGATCTTGGCTTATAGTGTTTTAATCAAATTTACTATATTATGAATGATATTAAATATATAATAATTAAGGTAATCTTTACCTAATGCTGCATCATCAACTTACAGCAGATACTTCTGTGTGTGTTGTCTGGGGTTTAAAAAATGGAATTATTATTTATTTTTGAATTTCGAATATGTTTCAGACTACATCTTATCATTTCATTTTTAATCTGTAATAAAGGTACTGTTCCTTGTTTGATTAAAAAATAAATTAAAAAGGTACATCATGTGTTTATTCTTTTTACCTTTGTCATTTTTTATAAAGCTTATCAAAAAGTTTTTTTTTAATACTATTTTTTACCTATAACATAATAAATAGTACGTGTGACAAAATGTTACTAGCGACATCTGTTGACACATTTTACAGTTGCCTCGTGTAAAATAGCGGATCATTTCGAGTATTACAACAGTGCTTGCTTAGGTCAAAAGGCAGCAAAGCGGTCAATAATTGTACGACAGATGTCACTACGCATTTTTTTACTATTGTGTAGTAAAGGTAAACACTAAAATATTATACAATGGTAAATATAAACTGATTTATCTTTTTATACTGTAAAACCCTTATAGAATCATTAAATTTCAAATATGATTTTTATTAAAGTGAAAATTCTATACAGTAAACTAAATTTCTTATTTAGTCCATAAAAAGGCTGCGAGTACCTCATTCAAATTATAATTTATTAAAGGCTTTTGAAGCACTTTTGAATCGTAAAGTTACAAATTAGAATTTTAAATATACCTAAAGCTATCACCGTTTTGGATAGAAGATTTTTCACATGGCCTTTTTGCCCATTTTATATCATTAGGAATACTTTAACTATCTATATGAATAATTATCAAAATATTTTATTTTAGGATATATTTTAACAAGATTTCGTTGATATAATAAAAATACCGTTTATAAAAATAAATTTTATTACATCACAACATTTATAGACATCCAAAACGTCACAACAATAATAATGTATGTTCTCAATTATATTACACACAATAAATAGTAAATTGTAACATTTTAAGATTATTAACGAAATAACATTAAATAAGAGGATAGCGAGGGTTAACTATTTTAAAAACATATAGTTTTCTTATACAATGTCTCATATATTAATTACTATTTATTAATTAGAAGTCTCATACACGGAGGTAGATATAAATACGTGTAGCACACAAATAAAGTTAATATAATATATTAAATTTCTTTTTTTTTGATTTTATACAAATGAAAAAATACCTCTTTTTGCTTTTAGTGCTATGGTGTAATAGAACCATTACATAACCAAATTTTTTAAAATTATTTAAAAAAAAAAAGAGTAATGACATTTATACATTGTATATAGGTGGTGTTTTTAAAGTTCAGGTACTTAACTATTGATTTTATTTAAATAATCTTCTTATACAATTAGTGTGTAAATAATAAAATGGAATGGAATATGGAGAACTGGCAGTATTTAATTAAATTGTTTGGAAATTCGGTTCGTTAGACTTTACCCACAACAGTTATGGCTTATTGTAATATAAAAAAATATCGACGCTAAACAGAAAAAAAACCTAAGAAATAGACAGATAAGTGGCTATGGAAAGAGTCACTTTAGGTTAAAATTTTTAAAAATAAAATAGATTGATCTAAACAGCTTATAAATTAAATAACTAATCATTCCAATAATGTTCATAAAATATTTTCATTAATGGCAATATTTTATCAAGACAGTAATAGAAATACATACAAATAAATGATTAATATAAAAATACTACATAAAATCTACATAGCTGTCAACGTCACTCACTACATTTGGCTCTCCTTTAAAATGACATGTTAGTTACGATATTTTCTTTTTCAACGTCGACAAAAGTTAAAAAGGTAGTCAAAAGGTAAAAATAACATTCAAAATTATTAATAGACATCATATCTCACGTTTAGTATTAAAGTGTTCGAAATCAAAATCTGTGACATGAGTAAGTTAAGTAATTAAAATTTAGGTTTAAATATGGTTCATAATCTATGGGTTTGAAAAAAAGTAAATAATTGAAAAAATCAAAAATCTGACTGCCTAACAAGACTATAGAGAATCGCTACTAACCAATTTTTAATTATTGTAGATCCTAAACGGTAATCCTGATTGAAAAATGGTATAAGGCCAAAACATTATTTTTAAATATTCAACGATACTCCACTCAACACAGTTCGCCAATTTACATTTTTTTATTTTTCATTATGGCGTACGCAATTGGCCATTTTGATTTTTCCAAAGTAAATATTATTCTTTAGATGACATCAGCCGTTATGACAAATTAAACCACGTGTCATTTGTTAAAATTAGCGCGCGTTTGTTCTAAATAGTGCCACAAAACGTCCCTACCCACATACATACATAGAGTGATAAACACATTACACTCCTTTGCGTGCCGCAGTCCAGTAAAAAAACTATTCTATCAAAATTTTGTGACATTAAACTCCTAAATAAATATAAATAAACGGCCAAATTCCTAAGTGTAAAAGTTTGTTAGTGTTTTGTAGGCAAATATATGAATTTTGAAACTCGGTAACTTTAATTCTAAGCGTGAGATATATAATATATAAATAAATTATTAGCTATACCATTAAGCTTAACTACGTATTTATAATTGGATGCTGATAAGCAATACTGTGTCAAGCCACACGGACTTCATTTTGAGAAAATGGCGTCTAAAGATGTCAAACCTATTCTTAATAAATATGTTTGTAGAAGTATATATCCATATTTTCTTTTATTTTTTGAAAGCAGATTGATATATTTAATATACTATCTAATACAGAGTTCTTTAAATATTTGAAATTATTGTATAAATTTCAAAATAAGGAACGCATTTGAAATTCGAAACAAATAATTAAGAAACTTTTTCCGTACTTATTTAGTTTATACGACTTGAAAAGTATTTTAATAATGTTAAATAGGTAATGCAGTATCAAAATACATCAATATCTCCGAATTTGACTTTTTGTGGGTTGACACATTATTGCTTATCAGCATCCAATTGTAACCATATAATAAATATAATTTCATTAACATAGCATCTAGCACCATACACCGAATAATGGATGAACTTATCAAATAAAAAAAAAGGTTCGATATTTAATACTGCATTCGTTCTGCTTTTTTTCTTTGTAAATATATTTGCTTATTGAGTTGTAAAATAAAATAAAGTAGGTAAAATGGAATGTAAGATTGCAATTTGTACAAAATCTTTCAATAAAATTATAACAACTGACCGAAAAACAATGTTCAGCGTAAACTGATCAAGAAATAATTCTTTCTCAAAGTGTATTCTTTCTTAAATTGAAAATACGATAATGGGCGCCTGTTCTAAACAATGAGAAATTGCCGATGGCAAATTCCATCGGACTTGCGGAATTTCTCCTCTTCTTTCTTTTTTCTTGAAGAGTTGTAGAAGTAAACATAAATGTATTATTACTATTATAGTAAGAAGTATTTATCGAGTCAGTCAAGTAATCGTATCTTTGTTTATTATTCTATATATTTTTGTGCGGTTTTTTTTTCGAATAAATAAAATATATATTCTATATTAATTTTGAAGAGATTATAAATATCACATCTAACACAATTATATTATATAACTAAAGATGTCATAAACTCATAGATTTCGGCACCCAGAACGTCTTCTTCTTTAGAAGACGTTGCCTAGCAACCAGCTAGCGACTGACAGCAGGTATCTTTGGGTCAGTTTGGTCAAAGGAATTGGGTACATTTTTAACGTCAAATAGAATTCACGTAACATATCTATAGTTAAATCATGGATCTAACATTAATTTTGTCAAATAATAAACAATTAATTTAATACGATTAAATTTTATAGAAAAACCACAAAAACAAAAAGAACTAAATTAAAGCATTACAGCTACTTAATAGTTTGTATTATATAAATTTAATATTTGTTCATTTATTTTTCTTATATGCTTAGAATCATTATTCACTTACGTTCAAAGAATGGTAAGAGATATGAGGGTATGGTATTTTTTCAAATAAATGTTTCCCGGTATGAAAATTGGCCATACAAAGAATAATACGTCTAACTTTTAATTATTTTACATTAAGGCGAGAATTACACTTATAAGTTTTGCTCTCAGACTTTCATAAAGACTTACATAAGTCGTTTGTAAACCTGTAAGAATTTACTTTCAGTGGCTTTATTTTTGAAAGCCACATCTTTCTTAATGTTACCTAGGTAACTGTTACCAGATAACATCGTTGTTTTATATCAATTACCATCATATTATATGAGAGCTGAGATGGCCCAGTGGTCACACATCGATCTCAACCAGTGATCGCGAGTTCAAGCCCTGTTTTCAAGTGCTATATGTGTATTTAAATTCATCTCAAGCTCGGCAGTGAAGAAAAACATCATGAGGAAACCTGAATGCTTAGAGAAATTCTGACATTTAAATCTGTCAACCCGCAGTGTGCGGTGGATTAAGCTCTAGACCTTTTCTTTAATATGAGACGAGGCTTTTTGGTACTTTACTTTATATCAATTACGAGAGTATAACTTACAAAAATAATTTTCACCTTAAGCTTAATTTATTTACTATAATTTTTATTAATTTACGTCCAAAGCGCGGTAGGCAATATACCTTCCATAGAAGTGTTTCTCGGCGTAAGTGTTTCGTTACAAAGGAATTGTAGAGGCATATCTACTAAATATCCCTGAATAAGGTCTATTTTCCTATTCGCGAGTGCCGGATCTTTGTGCCACAGCGTATCGCAGTTTTCTTCTTGATATTTCTTTAGTTCTGCAAATGTGTGAACCGAGTCCGTTGGTATTGAGTGGAAAACCTGAAAAAAAAAAAGATTTTAATTAAACGTTTATGACAATAATATATAGTGGTAATTTTAATTTGATATGTTTTCTATTATAGAAAACACCGTCAGAAAATGTCCTTTATACAACATTTATTTTACTGAAATAAATAAACTCAGAACTAAAGTGTTCTAAGTAGGTACAATTGATAAAAAAATAGTACAAATAATCAATTTTGTTTATTTGAATTTGACATTACGTTAAGAACGAAATTTTCATCAAATTGTATCTAATTAACGAATTAACAAAATCATGGCAAAACTGTTTAAATACTATAATTACTTTTAACAAAGAAATGAAAATGCTGTTAATGGGACTGATATATACGAGATCTGGAGTTGCGTAGCAACGAGTTGTTGATGTCAAGGATAAGAGCATTAATATTATAAATTATAAAATATTATAAATAACGTGGTCTATAAATGTAATGTCTTATTATTATTATAGTTTAGGACGTTAAAAAAATACGTACTTCTTCATAAATATCCGTGTTCCGCTTCGATGTCGCCTTCCATATATTTTTATAGAATTCATCACAACATGGATCTTCAAGATTAATTCCCAATTTAAAAACATCTTCTTCCATTAAACCTAAATGTTCTCTGAATAATCGTTTTCTTAAAGCACCCGCTAGTCGCCCGCATGGGAATGGTTTTTTGTTTAATGTACCGTCTTCGAATTGTTCATCCTGAAATAAAATATTTTATTAAATTTCTGTTTAATAATAATTATTTATACATATATAAATTCTCCTGACTGACTGATTCATCAACGAAGAGCTAAGGTTAATCAATCTTGAAATTTTGGCCTTTTATTTTGTAAACATCCACTAAGAAAGGATATTTGGAAATTTCATCCCTAAGGGGGTAAATTAAGATATCAAAGGCTGTATGAAAATCCGTCATTTGCAAATAAAATTTTACAAAGACGAATGGGCGAGTATCAAATAGTCAAACATATATCCAATCTCACCTGTAAAAGCACAGCTATTTCTGAATCCCGTTTACCAATCATAGATCTATCGTTTATGTTCGCACTGCCACATATAATTAATCTATCGTCAGCGATTAATAGTTTCGAATGAACGTATACTAGCTCTGTGACCGGCTCGCCCTCTAGCGTCGAATGTGTTCGGAGACCATGGAAGGTGATGTAATCAGATGGATCTTCAATTCCTGCTTCGTAGAGACGGGTTATGATTGCTTCTTTACTCCTGTAAGTAGATTATTTTATAGAAGTTTAAATTATATCTTTTTGACAGGTTTATGGTTCTTTATAGTATTATTTTTTAATTTCACACTAAACTGTAAAATTCAAACAATTTATAACAAATTGTCTTCTCTAGAGATTTATAAACATTAGTTAACGAATCTCTAGATGAGATAATTTGTTAGAAATGAACCTCTTAAAATAAAGAAAAAAAAAATGACCTGCATATACTCTGATAGTTCCAATGTGTGACCGCATGGAGGGATGTCCCCGAAGGCCCCCCCACTTCCCCCTCGAACCCTGGCAGCAACGGCATTATTACGAACACGCGAAAGGTCTCATTAGCCCGATATGCCCGCATTATACGGTTGAATAACGCTTCGCTTATCTGAAAAAAAAAAATAGGAAAAAATTTATACTAATATTATAAAGGTAAAACTTGGGGAGTAATCTTTAAAACAAAGGATACAATTTGTAATTTTTTTTTGAGTTGGATAAGCTGTTAATTGAAGATGTTGGTAGGCTGTATTACATCACGCTACGACTAATTGGAGCGAAGCCGTAACCTTACACGCGACTGAAACCGCAACGGGCAGCTAGTACAATATTTTATAATATGGCGGAGTACTGCTGTTTTATGAAATATTCTCTATTGATACTACAAATTGATTCTTTGTTTGAAATGTTTTCTTTCTAAACCTTCCTAACAAAATTTCGTGTTAGGACGCTGGTACGCAATACTATGTCAAGTCACATGGACTTCATTTTGAAAAAATAGTGTCTAAAGATGGCAAACTTATTTTTCAAATTTGTTTGAAGAAGTATGTATCCATCTTATTTTTTTATTTTGATTAAATATATATTAAAATGAAAGCAGATTGGTATCGTAACGTCTTAGTTCAATTATTTAAGATTATTGCAAATTGCAAAATATCAATATTAGTAACATTTAATTAAAATACATTTTTCCGTACTTATTTAGTTTATTGAAAGTTCCTTGAAAATTTTGTAAATAATGTTAAATACACGGCACATTATCACAATATATAAATATCTCCCAATTTTCGTTTTTGTGGGTTGACACATTATCCATTTATAATATTAGTAAGATAATAATTTTCTATATTCACCTGGTTCCGAACGGTGAGGCTGGAGCGAGACAGCGTGATGAAGAACTGGTTCTCGATGTAGACGTAGTGCTGAGCGCGCGTGATGCTGTCCACGTATGCTTCGTGGATGCTCTGCTCCACCGTGTCCGGGTCCAGGAAGCCGCACGACCAGCTCGACACGCTGCGGACCACCTGGGGGAACACTTGCATATTAGTCTTGACCTCTAAGCTAATTGTCTTTCTGGTTGGCATACGGAGTTTCTAATGTAGTAAGTAGATGAGTTTGGTTGGGATAGTTGAGGTAAGAGAAGTTTCGGTTACAACTAGACACGCTGAGAACCACCTAAGGGAACACTTGCATATTAGTCATGATCTCTGATGGTCTTTTGGTTGGAATACGGAACAAACAGTATAGCTTTCTGATTGGTTGTGATCGGTCCAGTTAGTCATAACCGGCTTGATAGGTTGCGGATCGCCTGGGCGAACAATTCCGTATTATCGATGACCTCTGCGCTGGTTAATATAAAGGGACCTTGTTTGTTGTGATCGCTCACGCTAGTCGCACGACTAGCTCAACATGCTGCGGACCATCTAAGTTAACTCATCCGTATTAGATATGACCTCTGACCTAGTGGTTTATCTGGTTAGAATACGCAGCCTCTAATACAAGATCTGGTAGATTATGATGGTTCATTACAGAGAGTATGGGCCGTAAAGGAAATTTAGGTTTTGGTATTGCATAAGTGACCGGGTAAGTGACTTTCCGCTAAGCTAAGCTCTAATGTTTACAACTGTATTTATCATTGTAAAATACAAGCTTAAGCTTTAAGCTTGTTTTTGTTTTATATTTATTCTTTAGCCGTGCGAAAGCAGAGCCGTATAAGAGACCTTAAATCTTATGACAGATTTTTATGTCAAAGTTCGTTATACTGACCTGACAAGATGTATTAATCATGTTGATATTGAGAACTTGATCGAAATCTTTTAAGGGTTTTATATCACTGTATGTCTTCGGCAGGAGGTAGGGGTAGTTTGTGTTCTGTCTGTAATATGAAAATAATATTATATATAAACAGCCATGAAATTATACTAAAATAATTTAAATCTTTTAACAACAAATAATTTGTTTTAAATTTTTCATTGTTTAGCTAACCTATAATAGATCTTTACATTTTTATAAATAATGAAAAAAAAAATTCTACTTAACTTTTTTAAAACATTTTTTTTTTTTGTATATTAGACGTTTTACATATTAATTTATTTTTTTCTGCATAATCTTTTTAAAGTATTGAATAATATAATGAATAACAAATATAACCGTTACATATGTCTTACCTAGCCTTTTCCAGCTTGATAGCATTCCATCGCTGTATGAAATGCCTTGCAACGTCCCTTGCAGCTGCTCCTTGAACAACTACACCGATATCATGCCAAGGCATCCTAGGTGTTGTATTTCTGTCTACTAAATCTGAAAAGCGAAATAAGTAGATAAATAACGAGCTTTAAAAAAGCTTTTCTTGATCAACGGCGTATCCCGGCGTTAGAATACTTCGAAGATAGAAAGTATCCTACAAGAATACCCAGATACTCCCAAAGAACATAGATTATAATCAACGAGCTTCCTCTTGCCAGTTTCACTTGCGTTTATGGTTACTACTTCGCTCCTGTGAGTCATAGTGTGATGTAATATAGCCTATGACTTTCCGCTTATTTCATTGTTTATTAGTATATATTTAATAATTAACAAAATACTCACCAACAAACGGCAAATCCAAGCTATTGAAATCCTTGACAATGAAATTGACGTAATCCTTCCCTATCCAGAGCTTAGAATTCCCTTCTATACCTTCTAGTGCTTTTTTCGTACTCTCCGTTATAACCCTCCCTTCCACTACCTGAGCTAAGGGCGTAGGTTCTATCACGGATCTAGGTCTAATACCTAGAGCATCAGTTAGAAGCACTTCATCATTGGACCTGGCGTACTTCTCAGCCTTTTTCCTTTCAGAATCGTCAAACTTCTGTTCATTTCTCTCTTCTTCGTACGGTGGGTATATAATACTGATGAAATCTTTCCCTCTGTCCGTTAGTTTGTCTAGGACATTTCGTTTATGTCCTTCGCTATCTGCATTCGAGTCCCTATGCGTTCCTATTTGTAATAATTGATCGCCTGCATCTAGAACTGGTTCAGGTTTTGGAATGTCTTCTGGTTTTGTTTCTTCTTCTACTTTTGGTTCTGTTTCTTCTTGTACTTCTTGTATTGGTCTGTAATGTTAATTGTTACTTTTTAGTAAAAAAAACTTTATGCTTCATACCAATAATTTTGCAATTGAGACTTTAATGGAGAATAAACGTTACGTATATTTAATGTAACGTAACTTAAATTAACATATGCAATGAAATCGTAAAGTAGTTTAGTCATTGGACAAAATGAATACAAAAATAGACGATATTACCCAAGTGACTAAACCACAATAAAAAAAAATCATGCCTTTTGTATGTTATTAATAACATGGTTATGTTATTAATTATAAGCTCAAGTAATATAATATACATTTATTTTTCGAAAAAATCTCAAAATGTACTGTGTCTCAATGCAATGGAACTTAGCCTCGTCATTGATATTTATTTTCAACTAGCTTTTCCCCATGGATTTGCTCACGCCAAGTGTCTTTTTCATGTTTTTATTCAAATTTTGTGGTCTCATTTCATGTCTTATCAGGTTGAATTTTCAAAAATCCGTTATTTCCTGACATCTATATATACTATATATATACTATAGTTTAACCAAAATTTCACCTTCATAGTCAGTGACTAAATGATTCACATTTCACTATTTCACAGAATAAAGATAAATAATATATTAAACTCACATATTAAGTCCAATAACGACATCTCTCGATGATTTAGCTAACTCTATCGTCGCTTCCAGACCATTCGCATGATTTATATAAATACCCCCACCGGGTGAGCTGGAGGTCTTCTTCTTGGTTTTGATTGCGTTTTTGGGTTGCGATATATTGCCGAGGTCTGTTAACCTTTGAGGTGGAACAAAGAATCAGTTCTAAATTATAAAAATTGTCCTTTTGAAAATAATAAAAAAAATTGCGTCGCATTTGAATACTTAAATAACTTTTGCTAACTTTTGCTTTTAGTGAATTAAGTTGTTAGTATGTTTATTTATTTTTATTATAATAAATTACATTTAAATTGAACTATATATTTCTATAATAATACCAAAATTCGATTTTTTTGTTTATGTTTATTATATAAATAATAAATAAAAATAATAAAAAAAAACTATGAATAAAAAAATTGGTAAATTAAAAAGAAAACTGTTATTTTTATTAGGAATGTTTATATACTATCAACAAACAAAAATATTTGAAATGTTTGCATAGAATTGTAAGAGTGAAAATAAATTTAATAATAAAAGAACACTTAACTCACCTATGCTTATGATCGTCCCATCTCCCATAACAGAGATCAATGCCGCCTAGAAAAGCAACGGTTTGGTCAACTACCACGATTTTCTCGTGATGAGCCCAGAAGAAAACGCCTGCTTTAGCATGGTCTGGGTGGCGGAAAACCTAAAATAATTCAGACTAATATTATAAATGTGAAAGGAAACTCATTCTACCTCACATTCTGTTCATGCATCAACTGGTAAACTAATTTTGACGATTTTCTGTAGATGGTATCTTAGAGTAAGGCATAGGCTACTACATTGCGAAGATTTGGAGGGTATGATATGGGATAAAATTTTATATGGAAAATCCATAATTTCTTTAAGAAATATAATATTTCAAATTATTATTCCATGCAGACGAAGTTACGTGAACAAACTACTAATATATGTACATAATTAATCAACGCCAAAAAATATCATATCTAAAAAACTGATGTAGTTTAAAAGGATTACCAAACTTAATCAGAATATTTGTATTTTTAAGTGAGTGAATAAGTGAACTGATTATTCTTATGGCAACACTAAACATGTAATACCTTAATATTCTCACTAGCTAATTTACTTTTACTGTAGAAACTGTTGATACCGAGAGCCATTTCCACTTCTTTATACAGCATCACGAACACCTTAACGCCTTGTGCCTGTTAAACAATTTTAGCTATGAACTAAGATTTTAGAAAATATATTAAATCGGAAAATTTAGAATAAAACATCAATATTGCTATACCAACTATATTAAGAGTATAGATAAAAAAATTACAATTTTTGCAGTTGCAGTAAGTAGGTTTAATACTGCCAATATTAATATTATTATATTTAACCAAATACTTATCAGATTATAAAATAAATGAGAAGAATCAAAATTTTCATTTCTAACATGCTAGTTACTCTTAAACTTCTTGTTTAAGAAGATCATATCAGAATACAATATAATAAAACTCACCGCTTTCCTCTTCAGAATGACATCCAGCCTCCAATAATCTCCATTCAAGGCGGGTCTCTTCATGTATATCTCGGGGCTGAGCCACCAGTCCGCTATGAATATCTCCTCCCTAGCTAACTCCATGGCATCAGCTACAGCTGATAGGTATGCGGAACCATCTACGAGGGTGCCCGTTGGGGTTGCGGCGCGAGGGGGAGCGAACGAGTGGTGGACGTTGGGGTATGTGAAGTCGCGGGCTGGAATTAGTAAAATCTTTTAGGGGTGGGCTTTTTTAATGTTGTGATTACAAATTCTGTAAATATTCCATCAAAGATGGCTTCACACTCGCTTAAAACCGAGTAGATTCATATTGTCAATAATATTCACATCTGAGTGATGTAAGTTCAAATTCTTTTCGTAATTTTTATATAATTTCCCAAAAAATATCTTTAAATTGTCAATATAAATAAAATATGTAGACAAAGGACAATGAGCTATTTGTTTGACACAATTAAAAGTAATGGTGAAAATTCTATTCATAACAAAAATATGACTTCTTCAACTCACCAGATTGATTGGCGATAGTCTTCAAATACTGCATCCATTCTTTACTCTTCCGTTTTGTCCAGCACTTGATCACCATTTGTCTGCTTTGATTCAAGATTTGAAGGCCGTTGTTCAATCCCGTTGAATACAAACCGCTTGATACTTCGAATCTATGAAATAAGTTATTGTTTGACAAATATGGGAACTTAATTTGATTATTTATTTATGAAAATGGTTATTAATATACCTCGTTTCACGTAAGTGCGTCGGTCTGAACTATGCGCATGACGCTGCGCAGAACACAAAATTGGTGCCTAATTTGGGACAGTCGTTTAGACATTTCTTTCATTTCAAATATTAAACATTTCTTATATAATTATATATGTTAAATTGATGTGTTTTCATCAGTATTTATTTGTTTTTATAGCAGTTTTTAGTTCAATTCATATTGAATGTGTAAAATCAAAATAATTGAAAATATTCATACTGAACCAGTGTAATTGTTTGACTTTATTTATCAAATAAGGCAAATAAAAACAAACACACTTACGTGAAAAGAGGTATATTTTTTAATTAACTGTATATGGGTATAATTTTAAGACAGAAGTAATATAAGGAGTGAATGACTATGCGTGAGAATGAATAAGAGACAATCGAGTGAGCGAAATAGAAATAGGTGACAAGTTCACGAGTAACATAAAAGAAGATTGAAAAGAATAACTGTGTCATGTTTAATGAATGTATTTAATATCTTCGACATATTAGATATATGTGTGTTTAATTTCCGTGTGTTAGTCCCGCAAAAACTCGATAATAGTTAGATCAATCTGATCAGAAGAACAGCCAAAAAATCGAAAAAAAAAATAGTTATCTTAAATTATACGATGTTCACCAGGGCAATGAATCATTAATTTATATTATTAAAAAAGGAAAAAAGTAGAAGTAAATATTAAAGACTTCACCAAAACCGATATATTTGTAAGTTCAAATGATGAACAGAGTTATACGCTGTGTTATACTTACTTTGTTACATGCTGCATAAAATAAAAAAATAGAATTAGTGATTTACTTTATTTAATACAAAGTGCAGCCTTAAGTTAATTATACATATTATATAAGGAAAATACTACATAATAAATTATATATGTATAATGTTGTATACATACCCTTGATCGAACAACATAACGCCTTTTATGATGCCGTCGCTGGGTCGAATGTATCCGAAGAATGTGTCCTTCACGAACAACCATCTTTCCTGCCATTTCGCACAAACAAGCCCCGTGCAGAAGTAATTACACCTGAAAAAAAGTATAAACTTTCTATTAAAATTATATACAATTCAGAAAAATAAATATGTACACTACCACAATTTATTTATACGTAATTAAATGCAAATGTGATTTGTCTGCGCGTGCGCATATAAGTAGGAAAAAATCGACCCTAATTAGATATTGAATATTTTCTCAACTTAACCTTTTACTATGGACGTCATTTTTTGTCACACTATCATCAACGCACGGTCTCTCAGACCGCTTTGTTTGGAAATCGAAATTTTATTTTAATGTTTATTTTATTTTAATGCAATTACCGCATTTAAAGGTTAACCAAAAAAGTAAATAATTGCAACGAACCTAACACAAACCATATTTCCTAGCAACCCAAAGCAATTGCAGCCAGCTTGTCCGGGACGAGTGGAGCCCGTCCGTTTCTCTATAATACCTTCTTTGCCTTTCGTACCCAGTTCTGATATGAACGATATGTTGGAAACTTCGAGAAATTTCACCTGGAAAATTTAAAAAGACAAAATATTAGTACAATTTTGAATTCGTCTGGGTTAAAGGAATGAAAAATTAAATAAATTTTCGAATGTATTATATGAGCGAAAAGCTCCTTAATCTGTTTACAGATTAGGAAATTTACATATGTTGAAATATGTTTTTATGGATACAAAATACTGTATTTTTAACTGACCCATAAAAAGGGGTGTTATAGGTTTAACGCGTGTGTCTGTCTGTTGCATTGTAGCTTTTTAACGAATGGAATTCGATTCCAATTTAAATGTTTTTGTTTGATTAAATAGTTGATTTGCTCAATGATTGGTAAAAATATACTTATTTACTAATCGATTATTAACCATATTCTATACTCTATTTAAATATTCGTAACGATATTTATCTGTTCTATTACGTAAATGGGTAGAAGAACTTTTTGATTACCCTCTAGAAGTAGGATTGGTATTTAGAGCTTAATTTATTTATATTCTCGAAAATTTGACACACACTATGATTCTTTGATTTAAATGGGTTAATTCTTAGCAGATGTAGCGCAGTGATTATTTTCGGCCACAATGAAAAATAATATAAGATTTTTTTCTGAATCGAAACTCACTGTTTCGTGATGATTTCTGTAAATGGATATGTTAAGTAGATTAAAGAGATATTCCTCGAGCTGCTTCATTCTTAACTGTATGCCTTCGTATGTCACCATCACTTCTGGTTTCCGAGGAAATCTGTAAATTAAATATAATTATTTATTGTAAGAGTCTCACTGCTGGGGAAAGACACTGCTCCACTGCGGGTTCTCGGATAAACATGTGTCCGAATGTCTTTCGGCATATTTCTCCTCACGATGTTTACCTTCACCGCCAAGCTTGAGACGAATTTAAACACAAATTTAGTACTTAAAAACTCATCAGTGCTAGCGGAGGTTTAACCCTCGATCGCCGGTTGAGATCGACGTGTTCTAACTACTACACCATCTCGGCTAATATATTATCTGCATATTATTACTCGTTCATCTCTAAACAGATTTCGTTCTGGTATTTCCTTTCTTATAAGGATTCATGGTCATAATGGTTATAACAATTTCTTATTTGAATCAAACAAGCCGTATTCGGTTTTTATAGAAACCATATTTCCTGAATCATAAAGTTTTGTGCAATCGATGATAAACAAAATCCGTGAACAGAACATATGTCACATAAATGATTTTCTTATATCAGTTTATCTAATCTTTGACAAGTGCCATTAGATTTAAACGATTACAAGACTAAAAGTAGACCTATCTGAACATGATATAACAAAACTTAAATTATATTAAAAAATTAAAAACCTGACCTAAAAAATTGTTACAAAAACTATACTTTTTATATATGTATATCTTTTGGTGGAATAAGTTATGTCAAAATCGGATTAGTAGTGTTGGAGATTGGTGTTTCCCGTAATTTCCATTTCGTTGAAAAGCCCGGAAATTCCAAAAACATCTGATGAATTTCAACATATGAGGTGTCATTAAATTCGTCAAATGGTTTAGGCTGTAGAGTGTACCAAAGAATTAGATAAATACATACGCTGTAAAAATAAAACTATCCTTTGCTATTCGAGTTAAAAGTATAGAAAAAAGAAGAAAGAAAGACAACATGTCATCTTACCTTGGTAGGGCCCCTTTCCTTTTTCTAGGTTTACCCTCACGTCGCTTAGAATTACTTCTAGGAACAGCCTGTAAGACAACCTTTTCTGCTTTTTCTTCTGTGTCCACTGTGTTCTTGAAACTAGCTCTTCTGGATTTATGAGTTTTCGTTGGAAAAGGTATCTTAAGTGACGCCCTGTATAACTGAAGCTGCTGATGCAGGTAAAGGATGTGTTTGTAACGCTTTTTAATCGTCCACGTAAAGTCACCATGTTGGAGGTTTATCGTGTACCTATAAAGAAGAAAATCTTCTTAGTTACTTCGATAAAATCTTTAGATCAGTGAAAATTGTTAAACATTGCAAAAATAAACGTATCAGTTATTTAACCTCAAGAGTATTTGTATACATTGAGTACGTTTACGTGATATAAATACACAAGGACGAACATGTAAGCGTGCCGTGTTAGCAACTTTGTTTGAACGGACTTTGGTCAGTTATTGTTTGGATATGGTCGACTGTATTTAGGGAAAAATACATTGAATATTATTCTCAGGTATAAAATATTAGTTTCACTAATATCTAATCATCATAACGTTATTATTTCATGATAATATGATCAAATCAGACAGTAGTAAAAGATTAACATCTCATAAACTAGTTATCTTCTAATTGCTTTGTTAATTTATTTTAGGTTAACTTAAGTATTAAGACTCGTATTACATCAATAACTTTCGTTTGTACTAATTTAAAGTTTGTATTTAATCTGAGGTTAGGTTACGATGGGGCTGACATGTCCATGTCGGATAAAAGCCTCTAAATAAATCAGATTAAAAAAAAAGTATTAAGACTCAATATATTTCATCTATATACATATACATATTGACTTGTCCTAACTGAACGACTGATTCATCAACGCAGAGCCAAAACTACTGAGGCCATAAACTGACAATTTTGGTAATTGCTGCCTTTAATGTTGTTAGCATCCACTAAGAAAGCCCTTCATTTTCCAATAAGAAACACGGAATTGAATATAATTAGTTTTGTTTAAGAAGAAATGCACGTTTAAATCGGCATTTATACGATTTTACCTTTAACCGGGAGAATTAGGGGTTGTAAGTAACCCGGACGACAGTAGTGCGGGCTGCTAGTGTTTAACATTTATTTAATGGGTTTGACTGCTACTTATTATTTGATTGACGTTCGTTTTTGGCCGACGTCGACGTTTCGAAAGAGTTGCATCGAGTCAGTTCGTGACCGACAGATGCAACTCTGTCGAAACAACGGTCAGGTAAAGGTTATCAAATACTAAATCTTGATTGATTTCGCTCACATCGATGAACGACTGGAAGCCACAGTAAAATGACCAAGGATTTTGAAGAAAATATGGTACGACAACAATGAGAAAAATTTTATGACTATAGAAAAGATTACTGTCTTGAGTAGGAAAGCTAAGGATTTGGAAGAAATTGTTAAATATTGTATAAGTAACCAAAACAAACATAATGACTGAAATGAAGATTATCATGTCAAAAATTTGGACATTGCGAATGTACGGCCAATAGCTGAACTGTCCGAGCACCTGGTATATAAAAAGGTTATGTATTGTTAGACGGACGAGTGAGTAATCACATTCCATGGAATAAAACAATTGGCACAATAATTTTCCTTCGCAAGACAAAGATATCGTTCGACAGAGGTTTAAAGTTGATAACGGATTATTATGGATTAAGGAGTTCTATATCGTAATAGTTTTTGCCTGCAGTTACGTTGGTGACAAGTTTGATTTTTCCATACAAATTTTGAATAGTTTCTTGCCGGTTCAATCTCATAGGTCCCATTATTTTTATTTAAAGTTTAAAATTGAATATTATCCCCAAACTAAGAAAAAGTAATACGACTGAAAAACCTGCTGCTAAAATTGCTTAATAATAGATTTTGTACTAACTAATAATACGCCTGTACATTTAACATATGGATGCTGTTAAGCAATAATGTGTCAACCCACAAAAAGTCATATTCGGAGACATTGATGTATTTTGATACTGGATCACCTATTTAACATTATTAAAAATAATTTGAAGTCATATAAACTAAATAAATACGAAAAAAAGTTTTTTAATTATTTGTTGCGATTTTCAAGTGCGTTCCATATTTTGCAATTTATACAATTATCTTAAATATTTGAAAAACTTTTCATTAGATAATCTATTAAACATATAAATCTGCTTTGAATTCATTATACTTTTTATCAAAATAGAAATGAAAAGATGTATACTTCGTAATATGTTTGAACATATTCGTTAAAAATATGTTTGACATCTTTAGACACCATTTTCTCATAATGAAGTGCATGTGGCTTGACACAGTACTGCTTATCAGCGTTCATACATGGTAGGCATTTCAATGGACAACAATTTGTTCTAAGCCAATCTATTCTTTATAAAAGTTAATTCAACTATTACTAACAGAGGTTAATTGTTACAGCGGACCCATTTATGGCAAATGTTATGTATTGTTAGACGGACGAGTGAGTAATCACATTCCATGGAATAAAACAATTGGCACAATAATTTTCCTTCGCAAGACAAAGATATCGTTCGACAGAGGTTTAAAGTTGATAACGGATTATTATGGATTAAGGAGTTTTATATCGTAATAGTTATTGCCTGCAGTTACGTTGGTGACAAGTTTGATTTTTCCAAACAAATTTTGAATAGAGTTTCTTGCCGGTTCTTCTGGGTAGAATCTACATTCCGAACCGGTAGTAGCTTTCTTAGTAATGTATTTATTTCCTTTGTGTATTTACGATTCAAAAGTGTTGTGAGAGCCTACTTGAAAAAAAGTATATTTTGATCGCTCGTTTCACCCCTTTAGGAGTTTAATTTTCAAAAATTCGTTCCTAGCGGATGCCTACGTTATATATATAATAAGTATATTTAGGCTAAGTTTTATCACAATTATAATAAACGAATTAAGTAATTAAGAAAAAATATAGTGCGAAAGATTTATATTTGAATTAACCATTTTGGTTTTTCATTCCTTTTATCATTTTGTTCGTGGATTTAGTTTAATAAATTTTAAGAAATAGACAAGGAAAAAAACATTAATTATGAATTTAAAACTAATAATAATAAAATAAAGAAAAATCTCGCGCTTATTGTGAGAATTTAGTTGTATTGTTTTAGGCGTCAAATTTTTTATTATATATATTCACACACTAAAATTAATACAATTATTACTATTTTTTTTTCCAAGTACATGTGTGTGTCAAGTATTAAACTGGTTTTTCCATTACATTTTCCTTATAATAATAACATTATTATGAGTTACAAGATAGGTATTAAAATAAAATAGAAAATAATAGTTAATACCAAGCCAATACAATTAATTATAGGAATTAATAATAGGAAGGTAGTTTAAAAGAAATAGTAAAAAAAGCTAATAAAATGGTTCAATTCATTTTTAATCTGATATAGTGATGCCTAGTTGATACTTATTAATATCTTATTTTTCTTTAAAAAATGTGATGAAATATAACAAGAAGCTCATATAGGAAACTTCAAAATGTATATCATATTAAATATTAGCCGTTAAACTTTATTTTAGAATTTATATATTTTTATTTAATTACATATTGAAATATAATCTTAAGAGTTTCATTGATTGTAGTTGGTTCGAACAGAGTACTACCATACCCGTATAGCAATTTAGCGTAAAATAGTTATGGTGAGCGAGTGAGAGACCCAAAACCTAAACACTCACTTTATTTTTCTTACTCATCCCTTTTTAACCCAATAACGCATATGGTGCTAAAAATGTTCACGGGCGGGAATGACCAGTTTACATTAGGTGACCTGCCTACACTTTTACTCAATAGTTTAATAAAAAAAAACTTAAATAAAAAATTATACTTACAAATTAGGGTTCAGTAGATGTGTTGTGACGCTTCTTTCGTTCTCCACGAATCTGATTTTGATTTGAACACCCGGTATGAATACTTTTCTTTGCACCGATTTAAATTTAATCGAAGGTGCGTGGATGGCTTTATATGGCACTGATGATTGTGGAGCTGAAATAAACAAGAACGACTTTTTCACTGCAGAAATGATAGGTCAAGCTGGCTGGTGGCTTTTGTTTGCATTGCATTTGACTACGTCTATTTGAACTTTGTTATTTTGGTTTTATAGGGATGTGAGATTGATTATTTCATCAGTCCATCTTTGCTTATAATAATAATACATCGTATAATAATATAAATAATAGTATAATGTTACATTAACCATGAAAATGTAAAGAAAAGATAAATATTTAATTTTTACTTTAAAATCAATGGATATCTCTATGATAAGACTTCATTCGCCATTTAGCATGCTTTTGATATAATCTAATATGATATTACCAATATAGATTAACATTATAAATAGTCGTTCCACTAGTAATACATTTTGCAACGAGCTGACTGGTGTACCGCGTGCCCTCCGGCGGCGAGTGCGCGAGGTTTCTTCGCCTACCCTCGAATGCAACTGTGTCGAAACGTCGGGCAATAAAAAAGGTATTACTGCCATTAGTTATCGCGATAAGACCCGTTATATTAAATATGAATAGTATAAATCGCGAAAGTTTAAAATATAGAATTAGACAGCAACAGGAATATTGCTCTATGCCATTCTTTGTTAATCTATAGTACGTACATAACTAAATATGAAGAATTTTGTCTAATTGATTGATTGAACCCTAATTCTAACTGCTAATTTTTTGCGTTACATTTTTGAACTTTATAACATCAATCGACTTCATGGCATATCCACAAAGATCACAGTAAAAGAGTACCAATTTAACTTAGACCCGGAAGGCGCAGCTAATCTTAATTATATCTGTAAAGCTACGGCCACATCATTTACCATCAAACAATATAGCCACAAATAAACTCGGTTCAACTGCCTCAAAGCGAGTCTGGCCGTAGCATTACAGTTAATTTTAGGTCACGGTCCCTTCCGTTTCGCTTAAAACGAATTAGGCTGTATTTTACCTAAGTATCAGATTATAAAATCGTTTCTGTATGTATATATTTTGTTTGTAGGTTTAGTGATATTATAAATAAGATTTTTTAGTTATATTAAAGCAAAAATTTGCATATTATTTGAAACTTTTATATCAAGCATACATATTTTGGCGGAACTGGGTTTAAGTTATATCCATGCTCGACAGCGAGGGATGCTGGTCAGCCATAGTCTCCTTTATCAAAGCCCACACTCTAGTCAACAAATACACACTCTAGTAGCAAAATTCAACATCAGATGTCTCTCTGTCTACTCGTTTAGTAAATAATAAAAAAAAATCTTTGAATTTAATTTAGCTGTGTAAAATTTAGGCGATTAGTATGTAATATTAAGGCATCAATTTGTTATCTTTAAAATGAATTATTAAATTTTATTAGGATCATAAATGATTATCTGATAATAAGAATCCCCTGTACTTTATTCCACACTAGCTGCACCTCGCGGTTGCATTCGCGTTTATAGTTACTCCTTCGCTCCTGTAAGTTGTAGCGTGATGTAATATAGCCTATATCGTCCCTCAGTAAACGGGCTATCCAATGTTAAACGAATTTTTCTAATAGAGTCGGTAGTTTCATTACCCCATACATACAAACTAATAAACAAATTTTATTTATTTATAATATAATAGAGATTTCTTTCATTCAATATTAATGAAGATATTATACATTTTGATAGGACGAAAATGGTTTACGCTTTAGACAAACACCATGTTACCATTTTCATTAAAATCTACTATTATAATATTATGTAAATTATGATACATATTTTGAGTCTAAAAGTGAATGATAATAAGACATTAAATTCCACGTCTTCCAATAACAATAAATATGAATTCAAAAATTTTCTTATGTAGTTAGAATTAAATGTCACCAAATGAACAGTGCTGGTGTCTGCTATAAATAGTTATATAAAATAATTTTTAAATATATGTTGGAGTTTCTTTATGCACAAGTACTCAATACAATATAGAATTATCAAGAAATTCCAATGTAAATATTTCATTAAAACTTCATTTGTGTGTGATAGTATTTTTATCTAAAAACACAATTCTAGAAATGTGTTTTTTTTTAAAACATATTAAGATATAGTATCTAGTTAATTATTAATTTTTATAAAATCTTTACAGTGGTGAATCACCTTAATTCTATTTATATCTTAACATTTTTTTAATTATAATTAAAACATGCTCGTTGTGAATGAATTTCATTATATCTATATTTTACTTAATGTTTCACACCTATTTCTCTTTACTATATGTATTTAGCCCCGGTTATTCATGTTACTTTCAATGCTCCTGATTATCCAAATTGCAAACAATATTATGTCCTATATGATGTACACCCGAATCAATGCACAATATCTTTTTGCGCTGCATTAAAAAATTTTCTCAAACATGTTTTTTTAAATTTTTATTAAAATTATTTATATTATTAAAATAGCATCAGTGTAAACAATATTATCAATAAAATTAAGTCAGTCAGTAAAATAATATAGATAAATAATTAATCTAGATAAACTTTAACATCACTGATATATTAAAAATTATGACTCAATGAATCTGACTCATGAGATTATCGTTTCATAAATTGTTAACATATGGAGTAAATATTACATTATGAATAAAATAGGAAAAAAATATTAAACAGTAATTTAGTCAAATCTTACAGATGGTATAGATGCAGTTAATATACATAACAAATTAGTTTTACATTATATGTATAGGGTAAAAAATAAATTTATTGTTTTGATATTTATCCAGATTTTTATAACAAAGATTTAAAAACTAACGGAAGGAATCTAATTGTATCTGGCATGCGTTTCAATGCTACCTAAAGTTTATACAATTTTTAGGCAATTAACTCTCATGGGCATCCTCGGCACAGTCTACAAAAGTTTCATTACAATCTGATCAATGGTATTGGAATGCATAGAGAACAACATACAATTTTTTTTTTCTATAGAAGATTGTAGCAATATATTTTCCATTTTGATTGAAATATAGTCAAAGAAAATTTGTAATTAATAAAAAATATATTAAACTTTAACATATGAGAGGAACAAGATAATAGTTTATTATTAAAATGCCTTTAGTAAAAGAACAGCTAATAAAACAATGCATACATTTATGCAATAACTTGCATTTTTGCAATCTACACTATAAATACAAAAAGGAAGAATACAATTGTCACCAATTCAAAGACATTTTCATGTCATCCTATCTTTATTAGAAAATAAGACGAAATACTAGAATTAGAAAACATAAGTTAAAAACTTACCCGAAGCATCTGTTTCCTCTTTATTGTTGACCTTATCAATATCAATGACTGATAAGGATTCCGGAACTGCAAGACTTTCGTCAAAGTCAGAATCCACACCGGTAGGTGTCAGGGAATCCAAATTTTGCAGTATTCCTTGAAAACAGTCCCCTGGCGTCGCTGTAGGTGTCGGCGTTTCCATACCGTAATTTGTGTAACCGTAGAGTTGTTCATCTGAAAGTTTTTATTCTACATTGAAAACTCGATTGACCGGATTAGTTAATGTTGTAAGTCACGAGGATAATCGAAAACACTAGAAACATATCTCTATGAATTTTATGTGGCTAGTGATATGTTACATGTATGTACGTACAGTTGTTACTAAAAAGTTAGGTGTTCATTTAAAATAAAAAACAAACTAAACTCAAACTCAAATATCCTTTAAATATAGGCTTTTTAAAATACTTTCAATTTATCAAATTACACATAAATTTTTCACATTTTCTAATAGCTATTATACTAAACAGTCAAAGGTAGAGAGATTTATTTTAAAGTAATGTCTAATTGTCATTGCTTTTAACAAGTTAGTTTGATATTTCTATATTTTAATACTATTATAAAAAGTTATAAGGATACACAAGTGTTTATTGCTCTCTCACATTATGTCATTATAAATGAATATTTAGTTTTTATCTTTAACATGTACAACACAATGTCCATTAATGGCAATTTCATTAGTCAATTCTTCCAAGAACAACATTTTTGTTCATAGTTTCATTATAAAATTATTTTTTGAAATATTAATGTACTTCATTGAGAGATTCATACAGCACTTAATTTTTAATTCAAATATATTTATTATGCTGTGATGTTTTAATTTTATTATCTTTTTAATGTAGTTTAAGATACAGTAATGTTTTTAAATGCTTATAAAGAATAAAGGATGAGTGATTGACATTAATAAATTGATTGCAATATTATTATTGTAAATTTTTTTATTTAACAGTATTTAGAAAGGCCCTTGTATATTTAATTTTTATAGCTTATCACAAGCAATACTTAATACCATATATTAATATGAAGGCTTCTCTTATCACATAGTGTATAAATATATGTTAATTACTTCCTAATTCCTAATGGTTTTATAATCCATATTAAAAATATATCTATATATTTATTATTAATTTCAGAAGTATTGTTTTTATGAAATTATTTGCAACTTTCTCTTAAGCTAGAACTTCCTCGTCATACACTATAAAATATTGAATAATGACACATTTAAATTAAAAAAAAAAAAAAACGAGCACTATAACACTTCACAAACACTACCTCTTTTAATTAGGTTATGAAAACTAAGAGATAATTCGCTCCGTTCCATACGTTCTCCTGAATCTTCTATAAAATCTGTTCTCACTTCACGGTACCCGGTAGGTCGCTGATATGTAATGTTCTGGCCATTACACAGAATAAATTTAACACTTGTATACATAATCTACGTTGATAAGATAGCAATGGAGTTGATTTTAGTTGTTTCGCGGCGTTCGTAAAATTCAGGCGAAGAGTGAAAACAATTCGACTATATTTTTAGACAAACGATTTCGTTGGAGACGATTTTACACGCTTGATTGAAGGCTGAACCAAGGTTTTGAATTAAAGTAAAAAAATCTTTACTTACAAAACTTCAGGTACAATTTCTTTGTAGTTTGTTGGTGTGGTACATTACTTTATTCGTCGATCGTGGTGTACTATACTGAGGCGATTAAAGATTTTGTTAGATTTTGAACACTTAATGATTGAATCATTTATTTAATTACTTATTGGTCGAAGGTTTTTGCGTAAAAACTATATTCGTAAGGCCAACAAGAACCCTCTCTGAGTGAACTAAATACTGACGTAATGCGATGACGTAGTGCGATTGAAGTTTAGTCAGTGCTTCTCAAATACATACAACTGTTGCATTTCAATATCTTACATTTTGAACACGAATGCTAGTTGTATTGTAATTATAATAAATTGTTTTAAATAACGTTAGTTCAATCTTATGCCATATTCACCTTTCTCAGTTGAATATAATCTATTTATATTTATATATTTGTAAGTGATAAATAAACAAACGAAAGATTTATTAATTAATGGTATTACTTTTTTAATTCATTTTTTTTGTTTAAATAAAAAAAAATCAAAAAGTTACATAGCTTTATAACATAAAATCGCAAATAAAGAGAAAATTTATTTTTATAAGACTGAAAACAATCCTAGTTACAAAAAAAAATCTTAATTTAGATTGATTTTAATGTTAGTGTTGTTGTTGTTGTTCAATTTAATTTTTGTTTTGATGGCGTTTTCCTTTTTTATGTTATATGAGCACCCATTATTTTGCCAATATCACATAAGATGGAGAAAAAACAAAGAAGATTTTATGGATTATTTGTTATTAAAGTAGTGTTGGGAAACACTGTGTTTACAATTATTTCATATCAGTTGTCATTCTAAATATATGTGTTCGGAAATATAATTAAATTAGATCTAATAGAAATTAAAAATTGTATTGAAAAATTAGGAAAAAAATTAACATAAAATACACAGACATACTTCTCTTATATGTTTTTATTAATGTAATGAAAAAAAAAAAAAATTAGTTGATAGTTAATTAGTGCCTGTTAAAAAGTCATAGCAATTATTCTGTATTTAAATTTTGCCTTAAAATATAAACAACAATAATGGATTAAACTGGAAGGCTGAATTTAAAACAACCAAGAAGGCATATTTTAAATTTGAATCACCTGTAGTTAGAAAATTATAACTAGTCAAAGTTTCTTAATTTTCTCACTCACCCACTTACTGGCTTACTAATAAGATGATTAGTAAGCCAGTAAGTGGGTTCGATAACCTCTAAGGAACTTTTAGCAGACATAGAAGCTTCAAACTTAGAATACAATTACTGTTTAGTGTATAAATCAAGGAAAACCTAATTTTCATAACCACACCGACTGCGGAAATAACTTTGTAATCCCATATACGTAAACGATGACAAAGTTATAAATTTAAATAATTAGTCGCTTAAATACCAGACTCTTACAAAAACACTCTAAGGTTAGAACAGGCAATAGAACAGGTGGAGTCGAGGTTAGCCAATTCGGCTTTGATTTTCAAACAACAATATGTTATATTTTAAAGTAATTAAATAAACAATTTCTTATGTCAGATATTTCATATTTTTGTTACATGGTCACCCTATTGTATGAATGGGAATATATATAAGCTTGATGTAACCAGTTCATTAAATATTGTTCATTAAACAGACGCTCCGGCTGCATCATTCAGGCCGGCATTTGAACGGCGCCGTGTAATAAAGGCTGGGATATTAACTGAACGGCTTATTAAGCTAGTTGCCTACGACTTAAACTTATAATGTAAAGGAGTAATAGTGGGCTTTAAGAAAATCCGTTGTGGGTATTCAAGAAGTAGAGGGTACTGAGAAGAAAAATAAGTAGGATTATCTACAAAAAAAAGAAGTGCCATCAAAAACATAACTTGTTAATATAAAGGAATATATTATAAAAGTTAATAATACTATATTTTGTATATGGTAGCTCGTTGATCAGTTAGTTATTATTATATGTCAGCAGTACGCACCCTCCCTCTCTCTACGATAGGTCGCTCGTCTTCACTCTCACAAATATATTCATAATTACAAGTAAACTAGTGACTAGAACCCCAGAGATAACATAACAGCTAAAAACCAAGTCTTGTAACTCAGTTTTTCTGCCGTAAAAAATGATCCATGTTATAACAAGTCGGTCAATTTATTCAATCCCTACTTATGATACCTTTTGTCTTTTGTGATTACGTAAAGTGATCATATCAATATAAAAACAACTTTTATGTTTTAAATAAATAGATTGACCGGGCCATCGCCTGAAAGCACAATGTACCTCACATGTAATAAATATTATATAAAATTACATTGTTAAACGGATCTTTCTACTTTTTACGGTAGAAGATCTCTATATATGTATATCTTATAAGCTACGTTTTTGATGGCATTACGTTATTAGTGGACTAATGATTCTGCATTATACCTAGTCTAGCCATAAATACAGTTACGTAAAAACGTTTCTTTTTAAACTTTTTAATTATTTCGTATTTGGAACACGTATAATTTTTTTAATACTTCGATTTTGTGCCATTAAGCATTTTTATTCGTGTTCAATATTGAATTGCAATATGGAATGTGGTGTTAAAGAAAATTGGATTGCAGTGATCGCCTTGCACAATGTGGGTATGGAGCTATCGGCTTGGTATGAGCCGTATATTCGTATAATGTACTATCAAAAGATACAACAACAGGTCTTAGACAAGAAAAGAACTACAAAGGCTGTTAATGTTTTCTTAAAGCCAGAATTCTTCGAAACCCCACTAGGAAGCAAAACATTTTATCGCAAATGAAGATTCCCGCTAGGATTCTGTCGCGTATTATAAGACAAGAACTGAATCTCGGCGCTTATCGTCGATATACAGGAAATGCCTTAAATCAGTCTGTACAATAAAAGAGAGTGTATTAATTTAAACGCCTTCTTTCGCAATACGCAGATGAAAGGCACACAAATATCCTCTTTACAGATGAAAAAATTTTCACGATTGAAGGACACTACAATAAGCAAAATGATAAAGTGTACGCTCACAGCTCTAAATAAGTTACTCAAGTGGTCGGAAAGGTACAACGTGGTCATCACACTGTGTCCGTGATGGTTTGATGAGCGTGTCTTATAAAGAAGTCACAAAACTTAATTTTTGTAAAAAAGAAGTGAAAGCTTCCAAATTGTATCCAGATACAGACTTGGATCATGTTGTGAAACCTTTTAGTAATAAACTATTTTAAAAATATACCGTGGACTTTCCAGCAGGACTCTGCACCTGGTCACGAGGCACGAACTACCCAAATCTCGCTTGAAACCAACATTACAAATTATATAAACGCTGAATCATCTAGCCTCATCTTTTGAAGTCTAGTTTGAGATCTAGCCCAGATCTCAAACTAGACTTCAAAAATTATGGTCAGTTTTAGAGGACATGGCCTGCTTTATACAAAACGGCGGCATTGAGTCTTCTAAAAACGCTTTGGAGCAAGCAGTGGCGACATTTCTATTGGAAACAGTGCGTATATCCATAGATTGCCTGTATAAAAGTCAAAGGTGGCCATTACGAATAAAATATTTTTTATTTTTTGCTGAGACTTTAATAAATATGTAGGTATAAATTTTAATACTATTACATTGCCATTGGAAACAGTGCGTAAATCCAGTGATTCGTGGCCAACAGAATAAAAAAGGTTGTACGAGTATAAAAGCCAAAGGTGGTCATTTCGAAGAGAATATTTTTTTGTTCTTTTGCTGAGACTTTAATAAATAAGTTGGTATAAATTTTAATAATTGGGCTGTGTTTATCATTCAATCAAAAAATTAACCTTTATATTGTTTAAATTCAATTGAATTCAATTCTTTGGTTAATGGATTTTAGTTGTTATATTATTTTAAATGTTTTAATATGGTCTGCCACCTGGGGCTAGCAAATAGGTAAGTCGATTCGGAAGTAATCGTCTGAGTAATTTTTCTAGAACCCTTTTCGAAAGTTTAAGTTTCTTAGATATTATTGTTTACGTTATTTTTTTAACCATTCAACATTTTTACTCTTTAAAAGTTATATTATTTATAAGTTTCACACTGCATAAATTATCTTACTATGCAAAATCTTTTAACTCAAGTTAATACTAGACGAGAAGTTCGTTGACTAAGTTGAAGTGGTGACGAAGGCATTTAATATAACATTACTTCGTTTATAATATTATCTAAAGATTATCTTTCATCTTCGTTCCTATAAAATTTGAAATAAGTAGATAAATGTTCTATCTCTGAACTGCGTCAAAGGACCATAAAATAAATCACGAATCAAAAATAGGTAATTGGAATTAGTTATTTTATATTTATATTATTTAATATAGATTTACATTTCATATTTTTCTTGTTAATATAATATATTAAAAGAAATCTATTACGCTCCCCACTTCGACCCCGTGAAGTACAAATATTGATACACCCCCCTTCAGATAAACTTAAATTAAATTAAACGTTGATTAAACGTTGGATCTTGTAAGGTCTTATGACAAATACAAAGAAATATGGAAGTTGTACGACAACTCAATGGGAAAATATACATTTGTGTGTATGTATTTGTGTAAATACTTTTTTTACAATAAAGTGTATATAAATAAAGTCCCCGAAGAATTGGGAGCCTCCAATTGTTTAACAAGTAAAAATTGTTTAACAAGTACATAAGCGTTAACAGAATCGAAGTATTTGAAAAAAAACAAGTTATTTTTTTTTTAATTTTTTATTATAAATGATGTCTATACTGTACGACAAAGTCGAACATTTCATGTAAAAACAGTTATTTTTTTTATTTAAAAAAATATATTAAATTCAATTTTTACTTTTAATATGGATTCTGTAAACGCTGGTAAAACGTCCAACACATGCCCAGTTGACATCCTGTATATATGTGTTGTTTTTTATTTAATCCAATAGAATCAATAATATTTTAAACTATCTAAAGTCTAAATATTTTCCTTTTAGGGCAAATAAAATTTATTAAAGCTTGGCGAGACACGTTTGGCCTTCGTGGGTTGTAGGTTAAGTAAAACTGCATCGAAATTTTGTAGTTTTCAATGTGTGTACATGTTAATATTCGTGGTAGTGTTGATGAAAACTAAAAATCTATGCGAGACACCATTAGGATAAAAGGCAAGATGTCTAATAAGGTTTCGCTGAATACTCTCAATACGTTGAGAATGACTACTATATTTAGGATTCATATTTAATATAACGGGTCTTATCGCGATAACTAATAGTAGTAATACCTTTTTATTGCCCGACGTTTCGACGAAGTTACATTCGCCGTGGTCACGGGCTGACTGGTGTACCGCGCGCCCTCCGGCGACGAGTGCGCGAGTTTTCTTCGCCTACCCTCACAATATCAATATTGTCTTTACCGTTATTATAATGCTGGGAGCACACTACACTAACACAATCGGTTCGCGCGAACATTGTCCAAGCGGCCGACAATTTAAATCCGTCATCGCGATTAAAGGTTTTATGTTTTTTAATTTCAATTGCTTCCTGTACTAAGCGGCAATAATAATTTTTGTCCGTCGAGAGAATAAAATATATATTTAGGATTCATATTCCAATTGACTACGCACAAAAGTAGCATTGTAGAGTAGTGGTAGAAAAAATTATGAAAAATTACTACTTAACTTAAGTTTTTGAATGCCATGTTTACAAATGTTGATAATTTCTAATTGTTTTTACTGCTGCTTGAATTTGAATAGCTTAATAATCGTATGTTGAAGTATAAGATCTCAAATCTTAATCCATCACAAAAATCGTCTGAAATTTAATTTAACATTTTTATCTTTTTCATCACTATTCTTTGATGATTCACACTGTATAAAAATGTTCTACGCTGAATCTGTAAGTAGTCTCAAAATTGGCGCTTCTTATATTGTGTACAGCCAATGATAGCTGCAATACTTTGTCGTGAAAAAATGATTATAGGAAGTCTGTAATGGATGTATGTATCCAACTTTAATTTTTTTATTTGACTTAAGTACTTTTTCAATTTTATGGTATACAAATTTACTATACAGCAAAAGCGGCGTTATCACTGTTAACGATCCTTTCTTAGCAACATTAGTAAAGAAAAATTATTTATTAGAGTTTGTAACTCTTATAAAATGGTATGTAAACAGAAAAAAAAACAAGATAATTAAATATATATGTTATATATTTTTTTATACTACAAGTATATTCGACAATCTGATCAGTAGAAAAAATATTTATCAGAAATGTTATTTCGGGTCTACCTATTTAACTAATGGAAGCTCAAAGAATTATATAACTGCTACTGGCTTGCAAACTTATGCTGAAAGCATGCGTGAATGTGTACGCAAGCTGCTTACTCGACATATATATAACGCGAACGGCCAGTCTTAATTGATCTCTTTCAGGCAAGTTACAGAGGGTCGCCGATGTAGTAGCAAGGCTCACATTAGGGTGGCGGTGTAAATATCACGGTTAATACGTCCAACACACGCCAGGTGGGCAGAGAGTGTCGCGAGAGCAAAAGTGACCGCAGTCGCTACTCGCGCACCGACCGCTCCTCGCGTATACAACGAAGCAACGCACGCTCTACGTACGCACCGTTCCCGCCACATTTCAAATTTGCGTTCGGAAGCCGACAAATAAATTTTATTAGATTGTAATAAATGTTCACTCGCGCGTAAAACGCCGAAACTTAGCGACACTTGCGTTGACAGTACGCGGATTGCATCGCAGCCGCTGACGTCTATTCGGACACCGATCGGTTTTCGGACGCAAATTTGAAAATGACGCTTTTTGGTGGGTTTGTGTGACGTGTTTTTTTTCTAAATCGAAAGTGACACAGGTGTTCTTTCAGTAGTGCCAGGAACGATGGTGAATTTCAAATAAATAAATCAGTGATATTTTTTTTGTTTTATGCTGAAGTAAAAATTGTCGAACATTAATAAAGGTAAGCATAGAATGCGGTTTTGGTATTTTGCATAATTTTATTTATTGTAATTGTTGACTGGTCTGTAGTCGTTACTCAATAAGAGTTAAAATCGTATCTTACGCTTTCTAAATAGTCGACCATGAGTGTGGCCGCAGTCACGACTAAACTGATTTAATTTTACTTCGAGATAAAATTATAACAGGCTCTGAGATTTCCGCTCCTTTTTCTTAAATGAATCGGAGTGTCGAAATTACCTCCTTTAATTTTAAGCTTTATATGGTCATACAGGTATCATTATGATTCGCCGGCTGAGTTTAAAAATATAAATAATGTTACAAATTTTCGTATCATTCATTGACTGTAAAATTGTAAAAATTGTAAAACCCAATAAAATTATATACACCATTATAATTTTAATAGCACTTTGCGAAAGTGAAACATCTCATTACTATAAGGAAAACTTTCAAGTGTTGCCAACAAAGATTGTTTAATGAAATATAATTTATATATTTAAATATCATATACAAAGAAACTTTTGAAAAATATAACCTCCTTTCACAATACACCATACTACCCGCATCCGGTTCCAGCTGGCTGAAAATTGACCAAACAAACAAAAATAAAAAACAAAATCGATATGGTAGGGGGAAAAGTTACTACACAAACCAGATATCGACTTTGCAACTCGATTTATACGGTGCATTTGTGTTACCGATTTCAAAAGCGCTTTCAAACGGTTAAACCCTTATTTTGGCCATGATTACAGTAATGACAATTGGCTATTGTGAACGTTTTGTTATTCTATCGTTGATTTGAAACAACATTATATTGCTAAGTGAGTTAGGACTGAGCTTTACATTAACGACTAGTGAACCACCGGCGTTGCACATGTTGATACATACATATGTATATCACATATGATTGTTGATTTACGACTTCTCAAAATGTTATCTGTCATTTTGTGAAAACTAAATCGAAGTAAGAATAAACAACAAAGTGATCCTATAAGGGTTCCGTTTTTCCTTTTAAGGCACGGAACCCTAAAAATTGTAACATATCGGCAATATAATAATACTAGTATCCGTTGTCTATTAAAAAAATCCGTTTTATTAGGTATTAGGGCCTTTTTAGATAATAAAATGTCTAGACGTAAAATGAAACTGTATTTAGTGTTTGGTTTATTAAATACTTCGCGGCTAGCTAAATAATGACTATATTTTTTGTTGAACAAATAAAAAGGAAACTTTGATACGTAAAGTAGTAAAATTATGAAACTTAAATAATAATATAAACCTATAATATTACGAAAATAATGCAAACAAAACAAAAAAAAATTGAAATAAATAGTTGGTTACGACAATTATATTTTATGTTTTCATAATTATGTAATTTTATCGCCTCAACAGTACCCGATGCTCTAGAAAGAGTTAATAGAGTTGTATTATTTGCATGCGCTCTTGAATTGACAGGGCGGGCGTTACATTGTGTACCCTGAATATATTACCATTTGATGAATAAATATTGAGTAAATCTACTAAAATACATTCAAGACTTTTAAAAAAATAAACTGACTTTAAATGCAAAATGTGGCATTTCGTTTTCTTTGATGACATATTTTGACTTAAAAAATAAACTTTCGGTAGTTTAAATAAAAATTCGATTGATAGCAATCTAAAAATATATCTTTGCGAATGAAAAAAAAATCAAAACTGTTCAGGAAACGACGTAGTTTTAAGGTGACAATCATTTAAAAAACATACGCTATGAATCGAGAACCTTCCTTTTTTTAAGTCGGTTCATAAACATACAAAACTTAGAAGTATATAAACAAGTAAATCAAAAACACATACATAAATGTAGAGATTATTAGTCCTTAATGATTGTTTTAAAACAGTTATGTAAAGGCTTTTTTTTTCCGAAACAATTTTTTTTCTGTTGCGTATTCATCGATTTTAGAGTGTTTTTGTTGATAATTACTCAACCAAATTTTTAAGTTATAAAAAGTTTAGTACCCGAAAAAGTGTCATTTGTTTAATTTTAATCGGATACTGTATAATTGCATTCAACAATAAGCTTGCAGGACAAATTATATTTCCTAAAAATAATTGTCGCAAGCGGAAGTCAAACATGCGACCTTTGCATATAATTTTAATCCTGACTAAAAATAATTTAAAATAGATATTAAAATGTTACAAAAATTTTCATTTACGATTTTAAGCGGATTACAAATTTTAAATTAATTATTATTAATTTTTTTTAGTTATATTACTAACAGTTGGTTATATTCGTACCTATATAACTCCTATTAATATTAGTTCTATATTCTCCTAGTTTATTGTTCTGAACGTTCAAATGCAAATAATTTTGGTTTATATTTAACGTAGATTTATTACTACAGACTAAAAATATCACAACAACTAAATATCTAATCATTACATCTTAATCATTGTATTTAGTCCGTTACGTAAAATATAAATACAATTGATTTCATAAGTTTAAATTTTAAATGTGTGTATACAAAGTATTGATGTTCTAATAATTAGATTTTTAATATGCTTATTTTAACAACGTTAAAGTTAGCCTTCTTTTATATAACCTTTATTTTTATAACGTTAATTATTTTAAGGTCATTCGATTTTTCTAGTATTTTTCGGAATATTATTAAGATCTTATCATTTTCTCATTTTAATCTTATACATTAATAAATACCTTTTGCCAAATAATCTTAACATTTTAATCTAAGGGTAGCTAAAGGATGACATTTCATATAATATGTTTTAATAAATGTATGATATAGAAACATAACAAATGCATAGAATAGTAGTGTCATTCATTTAAAAAACATACGAAAACTTTAAAAAAATAACTAAATATATTTTATGATTCGAGCGGGAATTGAACCAAACTGTCACTGCAAGGGAAAGTAATACTTCGTGAATAAGTCCTCAAAGTTTAAGGTTAACCAGATAAAAAAAATATTAATGCGTTAAAAGCTTTATATACGTACCTATAATGTTTATTAATCCATTTATTTTTATTCATCTCTATATCCATATCAAAAACTACAAACACATGTTTGCAGTCTTGGTATGTGTGTGTATTTAAAATGTTTTAATCAATTAACTGAAATCAATTTTATTAAAATTTGAATCCAAAATGTAGGTTAGCATGAACAATAAAACCGAAGCAAGAACCTTTATTACGCTCGTGTAGTTTTCCTTAGCTTAACCGGCTAGACCCTTTCAATTTTGTAGCTTCAGCTGAAGCTGTATTGTAAGTTTAGGCTCTGCGTTGATGGATCAATCTGCCAGTCTGGATAACAAATTGTATGTATGTACAGATTATCAGATCCAAATCTATCCAAATTTTCAAGCTAACCATTATGCACATGCGTATAAACGAACATTGTCTTGCCTGATTTCTTACATCGTGATATTCATAAGTACATAAATTAAGATGAAATTTCCAAACAAAAATGTAATTTGCCAAAAGAAAGGCTGACTTTAAACGTCGGCACGTCGCTAGTGAAAGTACTTACGTCCTTGTAAGGACTGCACGCAAGAATGATTCTTAATATATTCGCATTAAGCCTTAATTTCTGTAATACGTAAATATTGCATATAGAGTTGATAACGATAAAATATTCTGATTGAATTTAATACGACAGTTATAACGAAAGTATTCATCAGGATACACGTATGTGTGTATATTTTACAACTATCACACGCTTAAACAAGTTTTGTTTGATAGAAAATAAACAAATTGATATAAAATGCATAAAAATTAGATTAATAAAAATCAGCATTTTTTAACGTAAGCAATCCAACAGCGACGTGAGAATTATATAGATATTTGTCACTAGTTGCTATTTGCGGTTTCACTGACGTTAATGATTAGTACTTTGCTTCTACGAGTCGTAGCGTGATGTAATTTAGCCTACAGTCTTCCTTAGTAGATGTACTATCTAACGCAATAATTTTTCAAAGAGTTTCAGTAATTTCAAAGATTATCCTCTACATAAAAATTTACAAACAAGTTTTGTCTCTTTGTAATATTAGTATTCAATTAGCGGATTCGCCAGACGTATTCCTGCCCTATAGCAGGGTCATATGCCGGCTTGCCGTCTTGCGACCCACTCAAAAACAAGAATTACTCTTATAAATACAAATTTACAAGTACACAAACTGACAAATAAATTATACCTCCCTACAATATTAGATAATAGATGAGCGGAGATTGCATCTACAAATCTCAGCGGGGTGCAGCTGCTGTGATCACTACACCAACCTGTCTTAAATTACAAGAATAATGTACTAAAGAGTGCTCTCATAGAATATACACTACCGAATGTTACCAAAAATAATTTGTTAGCTAATCTGCTTTCGATTACAATTATAAATCCCAAAATTAAAGAATAAAATTTTAAACATTTTCAAAATTAGCATTAAAAGTCGTGCTACTATTTATTTTGAATTTGACAGTACGAGACTAAAAGATTAAGTACAATGGAGTAAGTGGCACTTACGAATGTGATCGCAAGGCGTTTATTCTGGTTGTTAACACAATTATGATCAATCGATAACCATACAATTATCTATGCGAGTGAACGTGCAGCAAAGCCTTCCTACATTAATAGTATAAAGAGGAAAGATTTGTTTGTATTGAATAGGCTCCAAAACTATTATGCCTATTTGAAAAATTCCTTTTGCGTTGGATAGCCCGTTCATGGAGCAAGGTTATTATAAGCTATATTATATCATGCTACTTATAGGAGCGACGCAGTAACCATAAATGCGAGTGAAATCGTGAGGAGCAGCTAGTAAGAAAAAAAGATTTATAACAAAATTATGGTTACTTTCATTAATTAAAGGAATAATTTATTGTATTACATAACTTTGAATACCATAATAAATTTAACAACTTTGTCTGAAAAATATAAATTACTCAAATCTGTTGTTGCTCGTTGAAGTCTTTTCTATGTTGGTTTTGTGAAAAACTATATTGTCACTTTGGTAAAATTTATATTTTACAATTTAATTAATGAATTTAACGAAATCAAAGTTTCATGACACCATAGAGTATAGGTGCAGACTAATACTTCTAATAATTATTCTTTATTAAATTTCTCAAAATAGAGTACGACAAATGAATATTGTGATTAATATACAGTAATAAAGTACACTCCATTTTAGATTTTGTTCATACGGACTTACTTATAATATAAACATAAATATTTTTGAATAAATAATGGATATTTTAAAAACTTATATACATTTTATTTATATATATTTATGATACAAGAGAATATGTATAAAAGATAAAATTGAGACAAATCGCTGGCAATAAATAAATGCCTGAACATTTTTATTCAAATATATTTTATTCATATCACTTTATAATACTTTCTACATCCTTATACATTCTGTTTAAAATGTTATATTAAAAATGGTTTTGGATGGAGAAATTTAAGAAAACCATTTTTTTTATATCTATGTCACATACAAACTTGCACTTAATCCATATTTGTTCTGGTAACATCATCTCGTTATGTAAGTGTAACAGAACAGCATCTTTATCCGGGTTCCGTGCTGCAAATGTTCACGCATCGAAGAGCTGGTTACCAACCATACGACTGATTTGATTACATACATACGCGGATGCCGGCTGACGTTTATGACAAAGAAATAAGTAAAATGCTTATTCAATACAAACTTCAGATGAAAAGTAGATCATTGTGAAGCAACTATATATCAATTTTTTTTATACATTTGGACGCTGATAAGCAAAGTCAAGCCACGCGGAATTCATTTTGAGAAAATGGCATCTAAAGATGTCAAATTTATTCTTACTAAATTTGTTTGAAGGAGTATATATCCATCTTTTCTTTTCTATTTTGATAAGAGCAATAATGAATTAAAAGCAGATTGATATATTTAATGTGTTAACTAGTAATATATATATATATATATATATATATATATAATCGAAACATACATAACTCATTATCAGAATACATCAATATCTCCGAATTTGACTTTTTGTGAATTTACACATTATTCCTTATCAACATCTATTCATTGCATTGATGATGGGTGTGAGTCGAAAAGAGCTGTCTCGACGCGAGGTTCGCTAACACCTCCTGTTGCGTCTTTCCATTCAAACGTTTTCAGCTCATGCTTACGTTTATATGTATTATTATTTTTATATTATTATTTTTTATAGCTACTTCTAAGCTATAATGTTTTCTTATTTTTTTTTAAATTAAATTGTTATGGAAGGAAATTAGGTCAATTGGTTAATTTATTCAGGCAATGGTCGTTTGTTTAATGAATAACAATTGAATTATAAAATTAAAACTAAGAAAGTGACAATTCTCTAAAGCTTTAAGACAGTGAAAAGTCGTTGAAATATTTGTTATAAAAGTAACGAGAATTTATTTCTTTATCGCGTCGCACACTTATCTCGCTTTCATTGGTTCGATTAAACCTTTATTTATTTTGGAGACAATCGAACATAAATGTAGCTCAGAGTTTAGACGCAAATGTGGGTCAAGTGACAACTGCATTGGCAATCATTTAGAAAGTAGATCGTATAACCTGTTTTCGATCTGGATAGCTGAAATCTATCTGAGATATGACTAGGCAATTAACTTAAATTATCATTTTATCAAAAACTGGGAAAGTATAATATTGTGCTATCAACAGTGATTAAGTAATTTCTTATCCAGTAGGCTTTATGGTTTTATGAGCGGTTGTTAATGTTTAATGGAGATGAAATGTAGTAATTTTGTTGAAATTGTTTATAAACAGAATAAGATGCATCGATCATGTTAAGTGAAATGATCCAGTTTAAATTTATTCATTATTATGTTGATAACATTTTTTAAATAATATATTATAAGTGATTCTGCTGACTGATTCAGACGGTCTTCACAGCGTGAGAAAATATAATCGGTTCGTTTGGAATTTTTTATTTCGATTGTAGGCTTTGCAACAAATAAAATATAATGAATCTATAATTTATATATAATAACTTTAGTTTTCGATAGCAAATAGTCAGTATTTTAATTACTAATTTAAAAAAAATTGACTTATTTCTTTAACCGTATTAAAAATTACAATATACATTTTTGAGTAAAGCAGTACTAATAATAGATAGCTATGCAAATGTATATAAAGTTAGACATTTAATTGAGTCCAAAAACTGTTTTCAAGGTGATAATTTAAGTTACATTTTCATTGTAAATATATTTATATTCCACGAGCGGCTATTACGTTGGTATTACGAGCGAAAGTGTCATTGATATGTTGAAGTAAGGCAGTCGCTTTAGAAAGTAAGACTTGAGCGAATTCCTGTACACTCTGTGGTAGCGTGACTAATAAACAGTACTGTGCATCTTAGCTCTGCACAGTACTGTTTGCAATTATCATTTAGACGTGAATTAAGAAAATTTAACGCATCCAAGGATTTCATTGGAGAGTAAAGATTGATTTAAGGAGTTATAAAATTAAAAAAAAATTAAAATTAAAAAAAGCTTGAAATTTGGAACTTTAAATTACAATGAATACAAACATAATAAATTCAAATTTATTTTTTCAATAATTTGTATGTATGTTAAGTCTATTAAAATGTATACTAATAAAAAAATAACGACCTTTAAATAACAGCATCTATCAAAATAAAATAAAGAAATAAATAGTTTACACTATTTAATGTGTAAACAGTACTTTATACGGCTTATCGAAACGATTACACGCATTACAATATTCATTTGTCTTTATACTAATTACTAGCGACCCGCTTCGGCTTCACCCAAGTGCAATCTAGTTTTCTACGTCATCTTTAAATTCTCTATGAAAATCTATGTATTAACATATAAACCTCTTGAATCACTCATTGATAAAAATCGCATTACAATCCGTTGCATACGTAAAAAGATCTAAGACAAGATCGGAAAGATGTAAGTACAAACAGGAAAAAGCGACTTTGTTTTATACTATGTAAAGATGACAAATTCACGCATGTTCCGGTTGGTCAACTGTGCAAATACGTACTTATGTTCGTCCGTTTGCTATGAAAGTGTTTATCGTTCACATGTTATGAGGCCAAGTGGCCGTGAACGTGAAGACTCACACTATGGTAATTATTACACAATCAACGTAATCCATCGAGAATTAATATATGTGTGAGAAACTGTTTAGACCTTATGTGTTTTCGGAAGTTAGGCATATGTATGGAAATAATAATAACAATCAATTAAACATATTTCTAATCCACTTCAAAAAGAGGAGGTTCTCAGTTCATTGTTGTTTTTATTGCCTAATATTTATTTTATTGCTTAAACAAAATAACGATCAACATAATGAGTTGTTGTTCCTAAATAAAAATTTTTCTTTGCTATTTTATTTCAATAAAAGTAATGATAACTTTTGCTTAGTAAAAGTTAAAATGTATATTTAAAAGCTTACATTTAACCGCGGAACAATAGTAAATAAAACGTGCGAAAATCAGATACAAGTTGATGTTTGAATTTATTGTAACATTAAATCGACACATACATAAGAACTGAAGTATTTGAAAAGTGAAAAAAAACATCCTGAAACAATTGGTTGCTTGCGGCTTTACCCGTTAAAAATTTAGTTTTTTTTTTAATACGAAGATGCGTTTTAGATTTTTTTGCGTCGTTTATGTATTATTTTACATATTTTCTTCTAAATTGATTTTTAAATATTGTACATTTAATTAAACAAAGACGGTACAATATTATAATGCTTAGAATGTTCTATTTTTTATAAAATTGAAATTTATAATTTCTGAATCATAAAGTAGCTAAGGATCATTTTATCGTTGTCTAGACAAAAATAAGCGTCTCATACAAAGCATATAACCAGAACGTTTCAATAAAGTTTGCAACTAAATTTGAAAATAACTTCATGAAATTGTTTCTAAAGATAATATTTCATATGTATTCATTTCGTACGTCTTCTAAACCAGTCTCAATAAACAGCATCGGTAGTATAATACTTTCAACAATAAAATATTTAAATGCATTTTCAAATTGTCTGGTTATTTAATAAGAGCCGCGTAGCGAAAGTGAACGGTATAAAATAAAATCTGTTTTATGCAAAACAGTAAAAAAATGTAAGTAAAGTTGTAATTATATCGGAAGAGTATTATCATATGAATGATGGTTCATTATTTGCTTGAGAAATTGTAAGATTATTTATTACTAATTAATGATAAGAAATTCGATTCAAAATCAATCTATTGGGAGACTTTCTTCGAGATTGTGACTTTTAATTACGGATGAATGAAGGCTTATGTAATTAATCTATGACGATGTGTAAACGTATAATCGATTAGTATTGATTAACACTTCAAAGGCAAAATATTCACATGCTACTTATTTTTAAATAATTAAGTCTTGTGCTGTCACTTTCTAACGGAACTTGATGAATTAAATATTTTAGCATTTCAGTATCGTAAATATTTTTGTTATTTATAAATTAATGGTTAGAGAAAATCCGAACATTCAAATTTAGAAAGGTATTACAAATAAAAAAAATGTTATGAAAAAAATGTAAATGTAAGTCTGATTTATATCAGACGACCGTTTATTGTATTCCAACTCTATCAAATTCTTTAGTGTAAACAGACGTAGATAATTCTTTCATTGCTCTGCCTGTGTTTACAAAGATTCATGGAATATTCTAAGAACACTCGCTCGCCTGAGTAAACGGCGCAAGAGCGTGCGAACAGTTGCTTAAAGTGTTCTTGCACGTTCGCACGTGCTCGCTACCCGACGCGGTCTCATCAAAGCGTATTCGTGTTCTAGCGACTCATTCGGCTGATCTAATCATCTATTACACAAGCATTCTACTTCTAGATTCGTAGATGTTTTGGTGTAAAAGCTGAAAACGCTTTCGTTTGCACAAAAAATCAAAAAAGAAGTCTGACGTTCTGGCTCTTTGTTCGTTTAGTTTTACCTTTACACAATATCGGTCAAAATGGTTATTTAAATTGAGAGTCTTAATAAAATTTAATGTAAGCTCGGATGAATCCACATAACAATGTTATCTCATAAAGCATAATTGTATGCAAGTAATAGAGTATTTACAAACACAATGCAACAGGAAGGGATCTATTGTCGTACAATAATCGACCGTATCGACCTCAGCACTATACATCGTTGAAATGAAACACAAATACAATTCAAAGTGCAAATTTATGTAAATGTTTGATTATTGTAATCAATTCACTTACAAGGCTTTGTTACTTTGTATCTTTGTAAATCCATAAATACTAGACAAGTATTTAAACGTTAGCGAGCCAAGTCATTTGCTTCTTTAATTGTGAATATCATTCAGACTGCTAGTTGAACGGCGCTGTATAGTAAAAAGGCTAGTCCATTAATTGAACAGCTAATTAAACTAGTTGGTTGGGACATAGGGAAAATTTGCAGCGGTTCGTTTCCTTTTATTTAAGGTGTTTTCAACGTATTCTACATAACAGTATTTGTTTTTTGGAAATAAAAAAAAGTTTTAATTTTTTTTTCCGTCTTTGAATTCAATACTTGGAACATAAAAATATATAAAAATTGAGATAAAGCAAATTAATCATTACTAATATTATAAAGAGGTAAAATTTGTTTGTTAGTTTGTATGTAAGGGGTAATCTGTAAAACTGCTCATCCAATTTGCAAAATTCTTTTTGCGTTGGATAGCCAGTTTATTGAAGGAAGTTATGGGCTATATTATATCACGCCACAAGGGACAGCTAGTTGATAATAATTAAATCTTAAATAAAGCTATATAGTATAACGTAGCCTAAAAATTGAAATGAATTAAACAGTCAGGTGAGTGCCTGATTAATTAATCTCTCGTTTAATCACTGAAGCTTTTTATCGAACAGTACAAGGTCGTACAATTACTGTAATTTGTATAACATATCCTTTGTTATATTATTAATAACATAATAAAAATTAGCGAGCATCCGTAGCCAGGCGAGGAAAGATTAATTAAGAGAAATCTCTCGCAAATGGATCAAGTGCTTCGGTTATTACGTTCAAGGCGGCGGATGTTCACAATAACATATCATCAATGTTATCACTATAGACGTGCCGCGATCACACACACTTGAATCCAATTTAGTTTCACTTTATAACGAAAAGGATAAGCCGTCTAAGTATCTCATAATATTTGTTTACCATATATAGAATCTATAACGGGCCTCAGACGAGGAATAATTCTCATTTTTTTGTCCGTCAAAATAATTCGTTTCGAGTAGTACGATTTGTGGTAATTTGGTACTTTTCACTAGATATTTTTTAGATAATTTTGCATACATTGACTTAGTGAAGGATCGAAAATTACGTTGTCGAAAATTTGTACTGAGGGTACTGCATCTTATAACACACATACTAAAAGTACCGCGCAGAAAAGTTTTCCAAAAACACTATCTTCTATACTTATAATAAATCTGTAAAGAGGTCAATTCTGTACATGAAATATATTTTCAAAATAACTATCTATAGGGTGATTAGTGATCGATACTGATGCCAAAAATGCAATCAGTAAAATTTTTGTCTGTCTGTCTGTCTGTCTGTCTGTCTGTCTGTCTGTATGTATGTTCCTTATAGAAACAAAAACTACTCGATGGATTTTAACGAAACTTGGTACAATTATTCTGCATACTCCTGGGCAGGTTATAGTATACTTTTCATCACGTTATAATCAATAGGAGCAGAGTAGTAAAGGGAAATTTTGGGAAAACGGGAGACGTTACTCCAATTTTTAAGCTTCCGTCGCGTATGCAGCCTTAATGGTTACACTTACATAGAAATCATGCATGACGGAAATATTCTACATAAAATTTTCTAAAAAATATCCCGCAACAGCATATGTCTATCTTTTATATTTGACTCACAATAATACGTGTAACTCCTGATAGCTTAGCAGTTCGGAGCATTCTGCTTATCTTTGTTTACTCTTACGTTTATAATACTCTACCTATTACCTATTAAATTAAAAAAAAATCATACAAATCATTGTATTAACATATTATATTTCCCTACTAAAATACTATAGTTAATCTGTCTGTCACATCAAAACCACTGAACCCTGAGAAAGGACATACGCTACTTTTTTACGAAAAACGACGAAAACGCGGACGAAGTCGCAGGCAAAAGCTAGTTGACAATAAAGACGTTGATTATTACTTTATTTTGCGACGGTTCAGAGACTTAAGCTGCCCGAGGATAACAGTCTACGTAGTCTATATATAAATCATACTATATACATATATTTCTTAAGGCCCAGTTTAATTGTGAAATAAAAGAAAAAGCGGATATGATAAGGATAAAGTTCTGCTATAATATAGTTTTCGATATCACTTTTAAAGAGTATGCACAAGTTTTTTTTTATTGTCTTAGTTGTATTCATGTATTTTTATTAAAATCGTTGACTTATAATCATATTTTTGCATGCGGACAATAAAAATTTTATACATATTATATTGTATCTACTTTTATTTTTTATATCCAAGTAATTTAGTAAATTAGATGTACTTATAATTCTGCGATGGATAAAAAATAAATTGGTATTAGATCAGTCATTAGGTCCAAGGCGGTAAATGTCAATAATAATTGCGAATCATTAATTTTATTGTCAGCGTTTTCATGTAGAAGACATTCCGGCCAAGGTGTATGATGAGTCTGAAATAGGGTTGTTAGCTTGAGACCAATTCAAATAAAACGAATGAAATATTTTAATGAATAGATGTTTTAAAATGTTCAGTAATATGTAACAACTATTATTGAGCATTAATGATTAAAATCTCAAACAGGGTCACTACGGAGTTGCGTTTTAAGTACATTCTAAGTTTCATTTTCATCACACTAAAAATAGTTAAACTGATGGGAATTCGCCAGATAGGCACCCATTTAAGTCCATTAAAAATAGATTTGTTTTTTATATAAAAAATAATAATCTGCGAAATATTAAGAAGAAATATTGTAAAATATATGTGAAACGATAATTGTATACTGTAATTTGAATTAACATAAAAGAACAAGTAATATTTAATAAGTCATTTGAGCAAAAATTGAATTTATAATATATAGCTTACATACTTTGTGCGATGACTAAATCAAACATTCACAAATAAAATATAAGAAAATGTAAACACAATACACACACGGAGAATGGAAAAAGATTAAACACTTAATTAAAGACGCCGTTTTAGAAAACCCTATAATTATTTCGATATTAAAATTTAACTACATACAAACGTCACGTTCATATTAAACATTATAAAAGTACAAACGATTCTAGCCCTTCGGGTTATCGAAATACACGCTAGAATCAAATGATTACATTGACACGCATCAACATAAGAAAATTGCGATCATTAACATCACAACAAACAATCACGGTACACGTAATTAAGTAGTTAAAATGACATATTGTAGGATCGTACGAATCTCAGTGTTGCGTGCCGTCTGTCACGATATGGCTTCTGAATCGATTGTGTAATATTCATGGGCAATTAATCGTTTTTTCTTCCTATAAACCTTATGTGTCTTCATTATGATAGGCTACTGTTATGGTTGTAATGCACGCAATGGTATTGACATATTTACCTAAATAGATAATAAGTAATCAATAAAGAAAAACCCTTATGTGCTTTTGATAAATATTCTATCATCATGAAATTCATGATTCGATTTGTCACTAGTTGCCCCTCGCAGTTTCACTCGCGTTTATGGTTACTGCTTTGCTCCTATAAGTCGTAGCGTGATGTAATATAGCCTATAACTTTCCTCAATGAACAGGCTATCCAATGCAAAAACAATATTTGAAATTACTACACTAGACTTACGTTTCGCTGTCAGACTATCGTATTTAGATAAGTTATTTCCCATTGCTTTGCGACTGAAATTATTTATTACGTACAACGTATCTGTTATTAGGTTACAGAGTTTTTCGTTTCGCTCTCGAGAGTAAGACTTATAAATGTAATTCTCGCCTTGGAGTTAATATTAGAAGCATATGAACATCGAGAAAATGTAAATGTTTGTATCAAGTGAATTTATAGGTAAATCTTTCACAATAATATATTGTTGTCACATTGTTTCTATAAAAAATGGTTGAGAAATTTGTTTCTTGTGAGGCGTATACAACTTTTCATTTATACTTTTCATGATAATCGCTTCCTTGTTTGTTTAAGAAAGCAACTCCGAATCCGTACGAGTGTAAACGATTGTATCGGTGAAAGTTTTTCCAAAACAGCCTTGAATATATACGTAAACGAGAGTAAATTTGAATAAGAATAAATAGAACACCTTTATTTTGTTTTAATATTGGAGAACAAAAAACTTTAAAGAGGCGAGATTGCTTAGTGGTAAGAACAAGTCGATCCCAACCAATGATCGGAGGTCCAATCCCGGGTAGCACAGTTAAGTTTTCAAGTGCTACATTAGTGTTTAAATTCATCTCGAGCTTTGCGGTGAAGGAAAATATGGTGAAGAAACTATCGTTATTAAAACATACCACATTTTGAGAAATAAACTATCCAAATGTAGTATTTTGTGATAGCGAAGGTTTAATATAATTACTCTGCTAATTTAAAATATATCGGTATTTTTTATTTACCATAGGAAAATTATCCTAATTCATCAAAACAAAAAAATGTTACATCCACGCGAAATAAGAATCTCTCACATATTCGCGATCATTTATAAATGAAATAAAAAAGCATGTATATAAACAACAAATTAAACAAACAATAAAATTAAATTTAATTTAATTTTTGTAGCTATTTGTCAGTAAATAATTGATATAAAAACTAATAGACTGCGGGGTAACGTGTGAAAAAAACACAATGCGATGTGTTAATTGAATTCATTTTTAGACGTCAGTTTTATTAGTTAGAGAGGCAATTAAATTTATTTCCTAATGTAGATCGAAGATAAAACATTACATACAAATATTGTAGACAAATGATGTTACTAGTGAAAGATTTCTTTAGTAGTTGTAACTAAGCGATTCTATCTATAAATGAGACTAAATATTCAGATAAATTTAGACAATTTCTTATATATCGAATATAATTATGGGGCCAGGGATCCATAATTTATCTCGACTATAATATAGAGTAACAGAAATAAGTAATTTAAAATTTAAATAAGCAATTGAAAGCTTAACACTATTTGTTCATTTTTATCTTGATAATTGTTTTAAAATTATTTTCTATTCAATGGATCATTTCAGGTAATTAATAATACTATATCAAAATATATGTTAAATTTATTATATTCATATACTTAATTATATTCATCCAGCATTCGTCGCAACTATTATATATTTTAATATGAGTTTTTGAAATGACGTTGAAAATTATACATTGAGAATTTTCAAATATCAGGTATAGTATACAACTAAAAAAATACTACGTTTAAAGATATAATGATTTTAGTACAATGCTATTACGTTTAATTTATATCTCGACATTCGAAATTTTATTTGCATCTACTGTTCCAAAAACGTTTCGTAACAGCATTGTTCAACTTTCTTTACTTTCGGAGGAGTTTACCCACATTATAATATTACGTGTTTTAATTAGATGTAACTAAAACACAGCGAAATGTTTTCATCACAAACGTACAGACAAAGATGAATCACGATAAATTAAATGTATATAAATTAAAAGCTACAGATATTAAATAAAAAATCAATAGCAACGTTTATTGTACCTAGGGTGTTACCATTGACTAAATTCAATATATTCACAATAAAAAATTTATACTTTGTAATTACGATATTTTACATTGTTTTTTTATTGATGTTTATTTTTTTTAAGTATTATATATTTTGATTTAAAATTCTAAGGACATTAATTGAATTTATTGTTATTTATTTTTAAGATTGTAAATATATATTTGTTTAGTATATTTTAATTAATAATAATAATATTTATTGAATATATATATATTATCCACATCAGTAGAAATAGTAAACACGTGTTAATCAATTTAAAGTAGACTTTTATATGCATTAAGTATTCGCGTCATCTAGGCGATACCCTATAAGCCTTACAAGAAGATCTTGATTTCTAATCGCGACTTTAACCTTAACACCATAATCTTGACTTATAGAAAATCAGTTTCACTAAATGTGGATTAAAACATCAATCGTAGACAATAAATTTATTGTTTAATAATTTAGTTATTTAAATGAAGTCAATTTATACTAATATTATAAAGCTGAAGAGTTTGTTTGTTTGAACGCGCTAATCTCAAGAACTACTGATTCGAATTGAAAAATTATTTTTGTGTTAAATAGTTTATTTATTGAGAAAGGCTATAGGTTATGTTACAGCACGCTACGACTCAGACGAAAAGCAGTAACCATAAACGCGAGTGACACCGCGAGGAGCAGCTAGTACATAATAATTTGTAAATGTTTCGATGAAATAAGAAATAATTATATTGTCTTAAATCTAGAATTAAAACTTCATTTATTGAACGTTTTGCATTAAAAACTAAACTAAAACGTGAGGAAGTAAATGAGAAACTGTAAACAGTATGAAGCACTGTGAAGCACTTCCCATTGTTCGAGTTAAAATAGCTGAAATACTAATTTCAACCTCTAAATTACTACGTAGTTTTAAACAATGAAAGCATAAAGTCACTTTTACAGAATATACACGCGGGTATGTCATTTTTAACGCGTCATTCCGAAGCAGAATAAGGAAAATTGGAGAAAGTTCCTCGCTACCTTTTAAGTAATTAATAATCGTATTTTACAATATATTATATGTGTAGTCATTTAACAAATCTAAACGCTTTTTTTATTTATAATTTCATTTTAAGAGTCAGTATTGATATATACAAAATAAAACTGATACAAGTTAAACTGTTACAACCTAAATTTTTAACTAAATAACGTTAGAAAACTTGTAATAACAAAGCATTAAATGTCACCAATCAAAATAATTATGCAAGGTCTGAAAACTCAACAAAACGAACATAAAATTAGAGCGTAAAATGTACGCCTATTTAACTTAAAACGTACGTCCAACACGATACATCAAATCATTTATCGCTAGGTTATTTATAGTATTGCTAATATTGAAAAAAATGAAGGAATAAGGACGACGTTGCGATATTATAAACAATGAGAGCATTACATCAGCCACGTCACCGCTCTACATGGTATCGGGGCTGGTCAGTGGCCGGCGAAAGTGTTGCAAGTGTGCTCACGCGTTCAGAGCGTCGCGTGAATGCCTTATCTGAATTTTTTGCTTGTACTGTCGAGAGGAATTAACGTAATTATTGATAATTTCTTGAATGATTTTTAATGAAGTTTTTTGTTAATTTAATTACGCTTGTTAGTCAGAGCGTAGATTATTATTGTTATGTAATGTATTTTAAATAATTATAATTTATTTATTCGTTAAATTCAATGAAGTTTATTAAGGTAATTACTCTTTTAATTGTTTATTATTTTTTCTTAATACTAAGGGTTTATTAAAATTTAAATTAATAAAAACATTACTTTATTTAATGTTGTTGACAATAAAACTTTAACAATTTGTCTTCGTTTAAGAGCAATATCTTTAATACATTATTCAAAAACCTGTATACAAATTCAACATATGTTAAGTCAATACTTAACATAAGGACGGATGTGCAGTAATTTTATATTATTATTTAGGCGAGAGGAAAGCCGGTTGTATATTTTGATAGTGAAAGTGGTATTCATCTTATGACGAGTAAAATACTTGATTTATTTCAACGTGCACCTTGAGCAGGACAGCGTTAAGAAAGTTCAACTATTAATTACGCATGTCTTAAATTATAAACAAGCTACAACATTTTGAACCAAAGTTAATTTTAAGCAGAATGAGTTTAAAAGTAAATGTACCGTTCCGTAAAATTAAATTGATAATATTACAATTTGTAAATTGTTTGTTAAAATGCCTTCTAACATTAGTAACCTATGAAATTAGTTACTTAAAATTTATTTTATTTCAAGGTGGTATATTTTATTTAGGTAGGTCGTAAAATATTCTATACTACATTCTACGATATAAAATTAGTGATTGGTGTTTTCTCATATATTTGCGACTGCTACGAATTAAATAAAGCGTTTTAAACGGATTTATCACCCCGAATGTCTTGAATACTTTATAGCGATCATGGTTACAAATAGGTTTAAAATAGTTTTAATTCAATTGGTAAGAAGTTGCATCTCCTCGCCCGGCATCCTTTAAAATCTATTACTTCTTGATAGAGTTTGTGTGACATATATGTATAGAGAAATATTATTATTATTTTTATTCCAAGACTTTTTAAAAGAGAGGAACCGACTTCATAAGAAAAATACGTAATGTCTTTTACGTAACATGTTTATTCCGGTTAATTCGATTTAAAAATCAAACGATTCCGAACCGAACGATGGAAGTAGATCTTTTCAAACAAGAAAAGAATGAACTAAATCAATTTAGTCGTTTTCAAGAAATTTGTAAACACATATAAAAAAATAATCACAACGAATTGAGAACGTCCTCCTTTTTGGAAGTCTGTTAAAAATCTTCGAAAAACATATGAGGTTAATGCAAATGTTTTGTTTCAGGTTAACGAGGATGCGAGGTGTGTGGTGGAGCGCATTTGCGCTGCTGCTGCTCGTAGTGGCCAACAGTGCCCTTCGCACCGCACAGGTAAGAATCTGTGAACTTTGTACAAAGCTTGTCTTTAGGGTCCAATTTACGCAAACATCAAGTCAGCCTCTTTTATAAATGCATTACACTCAAACGCATCACATTCAACGGCCCCCATTAGGATCTCATGACCTTGTGTCGGGGGTCCGGAAACACACATAACACTAACACCCAGACCACGAGAAAGATCGAGCGGGGATCGAACCCGCGACCGTTAGCGCTTCAGTCAGTTTCAGTGACCACTGCGTCAACGTGTCTTTTAAATCGCAATAAAATGAAGATAGAGATATGTTAGAAATGAATTTGTCCATAACTAAGGACTATTATTAAGGAGTCCGACTCACACTTTACTCGTGATTAATTATTTTATAGTAGATGTCTCGTGACTTTGAATCTCAAATTGATCAAAGACAAGGAACGAATAATTTAAAATAACAAAAAAACACGACGAAGGTACCTACATGTTTTATACAGGTTTTTCAAAAAGGTTACGGTTTGCCATATAACATATTAAATGTCGATATATTAAAACGTCCGTTAATATATTTTATAACCATAAATAATAAAATCAAAATTAGATTTATTTTGACAGTAACAACTGATTGAAATCCATATTTTTCTACTTATTTATAGATAAATTAGATCTTAGAGATGAATATAATATAAGTTACTTTGTGTCCGGAAAATATAACATGTTCTAGGAAATTTGTAAATAACAACGTAAGAAAATTTTTCAACATATTAATTTTCATTCTGTTAGTAATAGGTAATATACCATTTATAACACAGACTGAATACATCGCGTGACGTTAAAAAGTCAATGCCATAACAAAACCTTTATCTAGACTACGTAAAAGTAGTCTCATTTTAAATAGGTACCTATTAAGCACACTGATATATCTTGATTTTGTCGTTTTGTTGTTGAATAGTCAAGGTTGTCACTGCATGGACCAGCTGTTCAAAGATCATTCGTTTAAAGTATCAACTTGTGACTTATTCTCAAATAATAATTAGAACTAGTCTATGTAACAAGGCCTTAATATGGTGGTCAAATATGCCTTTCTTTTCCAGCATATATTAGCTTTTATAATTTAAAAGGTGTATAGTTTGCAAGGAAGTTTATGAATGCAACTTCTATTTCAATATTCAGGATACAATGTATTTATTTATATCATTTATAGTCGATAGAAAGACAGATAAATGAACATGAATAGTAAGTGAACAATTCTATTAAAGTACTATTTATTGCTTTTATCGCCAATTATTTGCCAGTCATGATCGATAAGTGATAAAGTTTTTTTTGTTGCTAACTGTTGCCAGCCTGTCAAAAAAAATGTATTTTTTTTTAAATAGTAAAACATGATAATGAAATTTTCATTTAAACTTTCTAAATACGACCAAGCGTAACCATCATGCTATGTACTTTATGCCTATAATTACACTAACTCACTTTTCAATCAAATGATTACTGACATCATTTAAAATAATTACACACTAATACGTTACTATCAAAAGCTTACCTTGTTAAGTCGACAAATAGACTTTAACGCGCAAAAGTGAGCGTACCGAATTGACGAAACACACTCGAACCTATGCATATTTCACGATAACTCGTTATATATAACTAGTTTTTTTAAACAACTGTAATCTAGTATTTATTTAGGGTAAATATTACTATGCTTAAAATTTACGTTAAAGGAAACATAAGCCTAATTTTGCGATTCAGTTCAATTTTTTAGGTTATTTTGGCTTTTAATTGTGTACAGTGCAAAGATTGAATGTCACGTAGGTGTGAGAATACATAAAGGGGATTGTTCAGTGAGGTTGAGATTACAAATTAGCTAAATTTTGAAAACAAGCGAAATAGGAGGAATTTTTTGCCTTTGTAAACTATCGTTAACAAAACTTGTCACATTATGAAAGATAAAGGATAAGTATTAGAACAAAAATCACCCAGCGACTGTCAGTATTCGAGATATTATAATGGCGGTACTTTTAGATAATTAGTTATTATTTAATTAATGATATAACAATTTAAACACAAGGGCATGCTCTCTTCATGTATTACAACCTCAAAGGTCGAATGTTACTTATCTTGAATACATATGTATGTATATTTAGTATTAGAACTTTTAAAGTACAAGTCAATATGTGAATTGACACTAAATAAAAGTAGAAAAAATATTTCTTTGATACAAAAACAACTACAATTAGACTGTATCATTCTTAGTTTTAAGATTTTAATTTATTTTACTTTATATTCCGAAAAATTTCGTTGGCCCTTTAACATATTACCATTGACATAATAAAACGATCACTGAAAAAGTCATAATATATTGATTCTCCTAATTAAGTAGTTATTAAATACTGTATTATCATATCATAACATTTTATTAATCGTAATCCAGCGTTTCAAATTATCTGTATTGGTGCGAATTAATTGTGTTCACTTTCTAAGTAGTCGTAACGTCACGTAACTGCATCTCGCCTCCGTTCCACGTTAGCCACGCTTCCGGTCCGCTACTACTAATGCGTGCCTCCATTGATGAGACTGAATAGGACTTGATTACTTCAAACATTACATGTAATACCTGGATGAACGAGTTGTGCTTAGTATATTTTATACATTTGTAGTATAAAAAGAGCTAGAAATGTGTTGACAAAAATGTAAGGGAGTAGGAAGTAAGGAATAGAACGGGAGCGGGGATTAGGCTGTATGTCCTGAAGTACATTCCAGTATAATGGTCAGTCTTAGACACATAAAATTGTACTAATTCATAGTTGACGTCTTGTTCAACATACAAAAATACGAGATGTCACAAGATTTGAGGCTAATTATATAGAAATCAACTGACAGTTGATTTCTACTTTTGGACAGTTAAAGGATTCAGAAATCAACTGTCAGTAAATAGCATGATTGCATAGCGATAGTTTTACATAATTAGCACCCAGGTCAGTAGGTTACATTATGTTTTGGAACACATCCGTTGATGCGGCAAAACATTAATCTCTTCAGCCTTACTTTCCGTTTAGCTGAAGAGATTAATTCTTCGGATACAAAAAAAGATCTCTGATTAACAAAAGCAAAAACGTACATTTCACGTATGCAGGCATTCAATCCGCGTCTTTTTGCTGTTGTAAAAGTGATTAATATTCGATAGTTTCGTAAATTGATTTCTGAGATAATAAAGGTTACTTGATGTCACCGTGCTAATAATTTTAGTATTAGTTTTTGCGTTAATTAGTAAGTTGATTGTATTTATAGTAGTTACAGGAACTGACGTAAATAGAAAGTAAAAATGTAATCAATTTCCGTTTACTAATGTATTGATTGCACGTTGAATTTATATTTGATTTGACATTAATGAAATTTTGGCAGATAAAATATTATATAAATAATTATTAGCAGGCGAGAATTACATTAGTAAGTTTTACTCTCATAATTGATATATACAACTCTATAACTTGGTGACGGTTATCTAGGTAACATTATGAAAGCAGTTACTGTAAAAAGGCACTGACGGTAAATTCTTTTAGGTGTAAAGCAAAGACAATGAACTTATGTAAATTTTAATGAAAGTCTGAGAGCAAAACTTATTAATTCTCGTCTCAGAAAATATTCTGATTTTCGTTACGCAAAAAGTATGGAACTTATTGAGCATTTTTAAAGTTTATTTTAAATTTATGCATCTATTACAAGGAAATATGAACACATAAGAGACAAATTGTTCTTAATACTCTCTTAGACGTAATCAATCGTTTATAGTCTAATAAATTCTATAGTGTAATAAATTCTCAAAAAAGGCTATATAACGCAAAACAGTTTCAAATTGAACAAGGAATAGAGTTTAACGCCTTAAAATATTCACTTTTATATAACATTATACATAACTTGAATTTTGTATTTCTTAAGCTTTTGAAGCAATATATCGCTTAATTAAATACAAAGTTAATTAACAATAACATCGATATTTAAACGTTTAGCTAATCCAATATTTCTTACACATTTACATAATAACATATAGTTTTAGCTTAATTGAATTTGTGATTTAACATCTTATATCATAGGATTCATCTCAATATTATAGAGCGGTCGTTGACCTCCTGATCACTTCGAATATTAGCGCACGTGCATTAACCGCACTTTCCATAATGGCATGTTGCATATAATTCATGAGTTTCGTGATATCATCCAGATGCGTTTACATTGAAAATATGCACGCAACGACAAAATGTCTACAGATTATCCATTGTATAATATAATTAGTTACAAATTATACAAATAACAATTGAATTATACAAATTTTAATGTTAACAGATGTCATGGTATATTGTTTAGATTCTATGTATATTTTATAATAAGTCTTTGTAATTATTTTTAATTTATCAATGAAGGAATAATTAGGAAATTATACGTTATTTTTGTGCAAATTATTTATGTGTATATATAAAATCAGAACGCACTTAATGCCTTTTCACTCATCACACGAAAACTTATATCATATTGATTGCAACTTTTATTTTGACCTGTAGAAATCCAGAGACAATTTTAGCTTAAAAGATAATAGGACTATATAAGAAGACATAGAGTTAAAAAAAATGTGACATTGTCGACATTATTGTGTAGTTTTTAATAAAATTATTGCTGGAAGTAAATATAGATTTTCATTATCTTTGAATTCATTTTACAGTCGATTTAATTGTAATATCTTATGCACGAAGATGCATTTATGGATTCTACACAATTTAGATGATGGTGTATCTTCTGAGTAGCGTAATATGAGCTTTGCAAAACACCTCTCGGATTTATTGCTAATAATAATATACTCTCTTGTGGTCTACAAAGGCCGTTTTGTTGTTTTTACACGTTGGTTTACGTTTAAATAAAGATAATTCCATTATTCTTACATCTTGGTTTGTTTATCTGTTGTATTCACTTTAGTTAATAATAATCACTTCTTAGTTATACTTCATTGCAGCACGCATAAGTAATATATTCAATATTTTTAGAAATATATTAATGTTGTGTCATACTTATGTGGAATAAATAAAGAGAAAAGTATATATGATCAAAAAAATATTTTAATTTATTCATATTGTAGCTCTGAAACAATAAAGTATACCTGATATGTGACGTACATATATGTGATTTATATTATGTTATATTATACAAAATAGTAGACTCAATAGTTAATCTACAAAAATAAGAACATTTTACGTCTTAGTCACGTCTTATTTTGTTTATCGTGGCACAAAATTATTATTTTACTAGACATTTAAATGTTACTTTATAAAATCAGAAGATATGTGTGTACATCTATATAGAACATATAACTGTATAGCGAATAGTCCGCGCTTACATTTAAGATTTACAATTTAGTTTTATTTATTATTTATATCTTAGTATGACGCTAATCGTAATACCTTTAAATTGATATTCTCGTTTTCTCGTTAACACGTATCTTCTCTTAATAAAATCGTATCCTATTGTTGAATTGTATTGTCAAATCTCATTTCCTTTTCACCATCGGCCTTCGCAGTTAACCTTGATGTCTTATTGCCCTAATATCTGATCTAACTCGAGAACAATGCTATCTTTTATCTGCTGCGAATAATTGTAGAAAGGAAACCGAAATTAATAATATTGGATCACTGTACAAGATTATTTTAACGCGTTTGATAACGTTCTTAGCGCTATTGACTAACAAACATTTACACAGTTGCTTTTGTTTTTTAATAGTGACGTGATTACGCAAATGTTTTGAAATTTAAATTAGTTTAGAATTGAAATTTCTTTCAATATTGGTAGTTTTGTAAAAAAACGTTTAAGAATAGATAACGAGATATTTTTTTTATTATATTAAAGGTTTTATTTTTAAAAGTATGTCAACTACATAGGAGTTTGTTCACCTAGATAGTTGCAGTTCAATTGTTTTTTGTTGTCACGGAATGAAATGAAAGCGCACAAATTTTATATAATTAATTAACAGGGTTAATATGTACTCTATATTTAATAAACTCCATAAAATTATATGAATTGTTATTATATAGTATTAAAGAGGTATAGAGCTATTAAATGCATAAAGTACGGATCTATAAAGCATGCAAGATCACTCCAGTCATATTTGACCTATATTATGAACATATAAATTCAATCTTTGTTAATAAAGTTAAAATTAATTTACATCTAAAGTAATAAAAGATTATTATTGCCTCAATTTAATATTTTAATCGTACACGTTTCTTCATTTATTAATTTCATTGTCCGCAGGTTATATCACATAAACTATTTCTCGATTCGATTAATAATAATATCGAGTTATATCATCGACATTTCCCGCAAAATCGTTCGGCACCGAATCGGTTCTGTAACAGCCATCGGAACGAATCAGATTGCACACCAGATTCTATTTGCGTTTTTACTCCGAGATATTCGGTCGGAGAATAAAGTGGTCAATGTCAAATTTACTAGATATTTGGCAGCTTCATACTTTTTTTCTGTTCATTAAGATTTTTTCAAAGGATCGATGGCGAAATTCACGATTTGCGTGTTCTTGAAAAATATTGACATATATAAGTAATAAATTAATTACAGGCGTCAAAGAATTGTGTAATTTTAAGTTTATTTTGATGACGTTTATTTTATAAAATGAAATATAATTTAACCATTTACACACGTTTCGTTACGGATAAATTACGGCTACTGTAATAGTTTGTAAAAGCGAGAATCTAACCAGCTAACTAATATAGAAACGTATTACACCAACCACAGTTCCAATCGGTATTCTAAAAAACGTATACATTAAACACGTTTCATACAAATTATTTAACCAGACGATGTTCAAAGAGAATGTAAAAATTAATTTTCTTGATTTAATCTTAAATGGAAAAATTAAATAATCAAGCATCTTATACCTCAGGAACTAAAACCACAACGGGTTGCGTAAAAGATTTAATTAGAAAGTAAGTTAGTAATGAATCTGTATTTTTTTTTTCGTTATCATAAGTTGTTACTTATGTTTATTTAAATACTAACTTTAATATTAACTTTCTAAATACTAGTGAATTGTTTTGAACCAAGATTGTTTGGAAGGTTCACATTATATTTTGTTTTCATAGTACATATTTTTAAAGTCTAATATTTAATTTTTTTTTGACAATTTACTAAAAGTACTAAAATAATAAATATAATTTTATTCAATAATTCTATTAAAAATAAAAAGAAAGAGACATTAAAAATAACTATATTAAACCTAAGTAACTATCGATGTCACAGTGAGGCAAGGTGCCCAAAACACTGGCAGCATTACCTCTTTGTATGGCCAGACTGATATGCTGGCCAAGGTAGCCGCCAGCCCTTCGGTCACCTGTAGTTTCGACGAGGCGGGAAGACAGCTCTTTGAAAAACTTTTTCGCTTCCTCGCCCCAGGACCCCATGGTTTCAACGGCAAACGGCACAAATATGAAACTCCTTTCAATGTTTTCGTATTTGCGCCGCTTGACATTTTCAGCATTCGTATATGTGTGAAGTCCCTCGTATATGTGATGCAGCCAATGTATCGACACAGGTAGCATCCCATACAAGCGACCTCCCCAGCCTCCACGGAACAAGCGTCATTCCATCAGGTCTCTTGCCATCACTGCGTACTAGTCCGTTAGGTTCTAGTACCGCCGGAATTTTAGCGGTGACAAGAGACCGACGAATGACACTGTTCAAGGAAGCATGACGGGAGAAGCGGCCTGCGCTTTTTATGCATGATAAACCATGATGTCCATATTCGTCTGCTGCCTCACCACAGTGACACCGATGTGGCTGATAAATTTTTGCGCCTAGCCGGAGACCAACTGAAACAGTTAGTGTTAAGTGGTCTAAAAGAGTGCCAACATGAGGAGACGGGAGAGCATGAAGCCAGTAACCAGATTCTCTCGTAGATACAGCAAGAAGACGGGCCTGATCTATGGCGGAAGGTGCAGCATCAATTAATGCTTTGAGCCGATCTGCACAAAGTAAGTCATTGAGAGGATAAGATTACTGGTTCTTTACTAAGGCAAAGCAATTTAAATGCGCCTCTGGCTTCAACCAAATACGACAACTCTATGGAACCCAAAGAAGGGCTGATAATATCCCTAAAGAGTTTTGTCGAACTAAAAAAATTTTATTCATTTATTGAGCACTATTATCCATAAAAATATGTAATTTAAGCGAAATAAATTGATAAAAACCAAAAAATCATGTGTTTAATTACTTTCTTATGAAAAAATATATGATGTATAAACACAGCGATACAGCTTTATTACATGTACAGATAATGATAAAATGCACAGCTACATATAGATTTTATCTGACTAAGTATGTTAGTATGATTTTCTATACTCGACTTGCAAGGTCATTCACTATCTTTCCGCTCCGCTTACTCTAAGTTATTGCTGATTTGCAACTTATATATAAGCAAAAACTATGTTTTAGTGTAGAATTATTCTATGACAGCGTTTCATGTTTCTATTTTGTAACAACATACAATTGAGCCTTAACTAGTTTAAAAAATAAAAACTCGAGTGCCTAGCAACAAAATCTTGCACTTCAAAATCGGTCGAACTTTTCAGACTATAAGAGGTCACAATAATTAGTCAATTTTGACTCTATACGTCCGTTATGTTGATTTTTGCTGACGTCACATACATAAATCATTTTATTTTCATACATAAATCTTTTACATTAAGTCATGCAATCTCGTCCCAGTACGTTAAAAAAAAACAAGTTGAAATGCTAATTAATATAATGTTTATTCTGATTTTGTAAATTAAAAAGTAGAGCACATGAAACGTTGGTTCGTACACAATGTTAAGATAAACCTTATGATATCGAAGAAACATTCTTATAAAACCAGCTTTAATATACAAGTTTACCTTTAAATTCTTGGGATTTGCTTTAAGAGCATATTGCACCAACTTAGATTTTAGTTTTTAGTTAAAAAATTATAGACGAGAAAATATGAAAAAAAGCTCTATCACATTAGGAACAGAATTAAAATTTTCAAGTCTTGGGTATTATTAAAATGTTTTATACTTTTTTATTTACGACCATATCAAGTTATAAATTAAAAATATTTTGTTGTTATTAAAAGTTAAGAGTGTATAGTTTTAAGATATAGAGAAAAGTTATGCATAAGTCGTATTATGATTAATTAATATTTATAAAAAGTTAGGTAATTTCAAAAGTTATGTAATTACAATTAGTATTATTTTAATTTAAAGTATATTTTTAATAATTAAACAAATATTTAATATAAATTAATCATTTTAATAGTGACGATTAATCCTGTCATTGTAATATTACTGGGAATATAAATAATTCATAAATGTATTAAAATATGCTTCTATTTTTAGACAGCATGTTTGTATTGTTATCTTATTTAGCGAAACGCACGAGTAACATAAACAATATAAAATTATGTATATGTATAACTAAATTATAATTAATAATTTTAATTAGAATTTAGTTATAACTTATAATATAAATTAATTTTGTTTGCATATGAATACTGCATACATTAAAAAACATATTAGTAAATATACATGTATATAATGGTATATTTTAATATAGTGTTTCTATAATATAAAATTATGGTACAAACTTTCACTGCCCTTTATTTGGCACGAGCACAGAGCGCGTTGAAGTCTTTAGTATGCAGCGAGTGCTTTCATGTTATTTTGTGAGCCTGTGACCTTAAACAAGATGTTACTGGTCTGAATGTTAATGTTACGTGTGCAACCATTTGCAACGATTCACTCGGTAAGTGTTGTATATTTAGTGCATAAAAAGCTATCTACAATCTTGCTGCAATTAATCAAAATTGTATTCATTTTTTTCTATATTGTATGCAATTGTGATCTTGTATTGCAGATGTTACGTAATAGTCTTGATGAAATGAGGAAATATTTACTTGATTTTATATGTTTATGAAGATGATTATCTTTCAGCGTAATGTAGTATAATTACTGAAAAATATTTATCTTATATACTTATTGGATCTATTGCTTTACTGGAGATGCGTACAATATATTATATATATATAAAGATAAACGTCACTGTCACATAAATAAACAACAAGGGTTTCATATACTGAATGAAATTTTCTGCGCAAACGAAGACGCGGGAACCAACAAACTACTAAATATGAATTCAATTATGTCATGAACATTTAAGATCGTATTACTAGCAGCGAGCAGTGAGAAAGTGCGTTATAAAGTGATTAGTATTCACATTGCGCCTCTAATTGCATTCCAGATAATATGATAATCGTCTCTTAGAAGTTGAGTGTGAACTTTCATAACATTACTATTCTTAAGACGAGATTTATATTTGTAAGTTTTAATCTCATAAGTGATAAACAATTCTGTAACCTGTAACAGCTATCTAGGTGGTCTTATGAAAGTATTGAGTCTGTCAAAAATAAGGCATCGCAGTAAATTCTTTCAGGTGTAAAGCAATCATAAATAGCTTATGTAAATCTTTATGAAATCGAGAAGAAAATTTATAAATGTTATTGTTGCCTAAGACATATGTATATACAATAATTACACACACAGACGCATGAGATCCTAATTGTGACCGTTGAGTGTAGAGCGTTTATGTTTATGCTGATTGGTCTACGAAAAGTATGAAGGAAAATAGACTTTTCACTATTTAGTGTTTCGTACTCAAAGGGTGTAAAGGACCATATCATTAAGCCTCTATTATCCGTCCATTAATTTATTCATTCGTCTGCCTGTCTGTCCGTCAGTTCTTCAGTCCGTAAGACTCAACGGGCTGTATAGTAATTGGAAGAGAGTTCACATTTTCAAAAAGTGTGTATTACTATTATCGTTATATCAACAAACAATAGAAACCTATATTTTTTTAGGCTTTTATTATATTTATATCTCATGTTTCTTTGTGTGTGTTGCGGGTATTTTTTGTTTATTTATTTATTTATATATACTTTAATGTACACCACAAGAATAAAGTACCTACAATATTTTAATATTTTATCGCGTCTCTCTTAAGTTTTTGCAAAAATATCTATTTAAGCATACATAATAATCTTTTATTATGATATGAACCCTTTGTATGTGTGTCCGAGCCGTACATCGGTATTTGAGTTCATAGAATCGGAATAAAATCTACACGAACTCTGGTTTATGTGTAAAGGATAAACTAATTGTAAAGTTATTGGCCTCAAATTGTTTGTAAATAATACTGGTTAAGTCTATTGTTTTATGATTTATCGATTTGATTATGTGGCAAATACTTGTATTGACATTAGAAGTAGTCACGCTTTTGTACATTATAAAAAGTAGGGATCTATGTCTTTATGTTTAGTACGTTTTTTACGTTAACCCCGTAACGTTAACCCCTTAATTCTTTTTTTAAATTTTGATATACACCATAGAGTCACCTTTTTATAATAGAAAACGAAATAAAACGTCCACGGCGGTAAAATAGGAGATAATACTATTTATGCAGACGAAGATGCGCTGACAAACATTTTTTTATTTATACATACATACCTACATTTCAACATAACAAAATGTTTATATCAAGTGAAATACTTAGATGCTATCAATAATAACGAGTCTAGGTTTTATGTTTAAAAGTCGTCCACATAGTTGAAAGTATTTTATCTATATTTTGTGGAATTGTCACAAGGTCGTCTGTATATTAGTTATAAGTATATATTACATTATTCAAACTATCATACGTTGAAATCTGCATTCAAATAGGATTCTTACTGCTTCTCAGAAACCAGTACAAGATTGCATGCAGCAAATTAATTTGAATGAAACAATGTATGAAAGTAAAGACTAGTTACGTTTATGTTAGAAATTTATAGATATTTTTACTTAATTAGTATTTTAACTTTTACTCAATTCATCTAAAACAGCAATACAAATGCAAATACTCTTTGTTGCACTCCAGTCAATTTGCAAAGTGGAGAAAAAAAAAATAAAGAAAGATGTACAAAGGCGGTCTTATCGCTGAAATAACGATTTAGCAATAAGTAAATCTAAACAAAATATTATTTATGTATAGTTAGTATGCCGATGATTATCAATGCATACTAAGCGATGGTTCCAGTATATGTTACTCCTAGGTTGAGTTTTATAACACTTTGACTTATCAATACCTTGACTAAAATAAAAACTTTTTATGTCGTTGATTATAAATTTTATATTTTCATCGAGTTCTTTTTTTAAGTGGATTTAATTTTTTAAATCTATTTTAATTTGATTTTAATGGCGTATATCAAGCATCAATATATTTTTAGTACGTTTAAAGTTTTAACCCTTCGTTAGTGATAATGGTCAATGGTCGACTTTAAGCTAAGATATGACATAGAGTTAACTCAGATCATCGAAGTAAACAGCTAGTATTGTTGCGACTAGACACGAACTTGTATCTTCTTATACTTGTAATATTTATTGCATCTTGGTATACGTTTAGGCCAGAATTACACTTGTAAATTTTACTTTCGTAATTGATATAAAACGACGCTATAATAGTTACCTAAGTAACCACATAAAAACCGTGAATGTTAAAAATAAGAATAAAAGCAATGATAAACAATTTATGTAAATCCTATGATATCTGAAAGCAAACTCTACAAGTGTAGATCTGGCCTTAGCTTCACAGTTCATCTATTTGAAATGAAACGAAGGTATATTTAGAATCATCAAAATAAATCAATACAATACAAGTAACAAAATCAATAATGTGTTTGAAAGTCAAAATCAAAATGTAATCAAAATAAACTCATATAATTCGTATTGACACAGATATCGTGAAGTCGGTTAGATGTGAATGTATAGAAGTGCATTCACTTTACGTAACTTAATTTAGAAGTTTATATCAATTTTAACAATTTAAGGAAAATTGTTTTAACATTTACTTTGTTATCTGTACTAATGTCATAATGTAAATATTTCGTTTGATTTAATGGATTAACTGCAGGATTTAGTAGACCGAAGTAAAAAAAATCTTTAAGCTTTAGGTAGAACATTTATTAAAATGTTACGTTACAAATGTAGATACTGCGTTTCGTACAGTGAGTGAGAAAATCCGAAACCTAATCTACTTCTTCTTTTCTTACCTTATTTCTTATTTACTTGCATCCCTTAATCCTTCTTAAGTTGGCAATGTATTCGTAATTCCTCTACTGGTGTAAATGTCTATGGGCGGAGGTGATCACTTAATATTAGGCGTCGCACTTGTTCGTTTGCCAGGATTTAAATAAAACTGTAAAGTGTACCTCATTATTTATAACTTTGTAAAAATAATATTTATGTTCTTGAAATATTAATAAAGAAAAATATTTAACATTAAAACAGATTAGAGTATTTATATTATTATAATTAGTTTTAACTTTCGACTAAATTTAATACTATTTTTCATTACTGAAACATTGAAAACAAAACATTGATTCAAATGAAGCTTATGTAAATCAATTAAAGGTTTTTGATTGAATGATATTCCTATGGCTTAAAAAGGCCCTGGTCGATACGTTCATTGAAAAACATACCTTTCATGTATTTGATTGTATATTGATTTTATACACTAAGATTTATTTAAATACAACTATTGTTGTATACATAGGCATGCGATTGCTATTCTATCAAGCGTCATTTGCTATTAGTTATTGAAGAAATTCATCGTATATTTTCAAAGATTTTCATCAGATCCTAAAATTTTATACCTACACTAAAACCTTCTCCAATAACCCTAATTATCTAAACAGTAATTTTTAGTTTGACAAAATCGCAGATATACAAACAAACAGATCAAATACTGAATCTCCGTTCTTGAAGGTTAAAAAATAAGTTCTACAGATACAAATTTTTAAATATTATTTTTGTATTTGACTGTACAGTGTACATCCATTAGCGATATAGGTCAAAACAATCACGGTGCGATGTTACGAAACAGATAAGGTTTCAGTGGCGGGGTCATGGGTCGTGGCGGATCTAATTGACTTTAGAAGCGGTGATTACTATTTCTTTTACACTAGCTTATGCACGCGGGTGACAATGATTGAACAATGACGTCACAATCTCGCCTCGATTTTCGTGTTTATTGCAGTTTAATTTCTTACGTCTATATACTTTAAGTCATGTAGGCAAAGTTAGTGATTATTATTATTGTGTGTAACAATCGAATTATTTGAATGTAATATATTTAAAAACTCTTCTATTACTTACTTAATAAGCAATTTAGGTTAGCAAAACCATACTTTACCAGGGTTCGAGCTGTCTCCAAAATATATTTAGAGGATTAGTGATTTAATAAATAAACAAAAAAAATCTATTTTTTATTACAGAAGCGATTGCTTCGTTCACTATTATATGTATATTTTATATATTGAAGTTTTTGTTTTTGAAGCCTCTGGAAGTTATTTTTAAGTATCTGTACTAAAATTATAAATTGGTAAACTTTGTTTGCTTGTTTGTAAGTTTGTACGTAAGGGATTAATTTATGAAACTACTGATCCTATTTGAAAAATTATTTTTGCATTTTATAGCCCGTCTATTGATACAAGTTATAGGCTATATAACATCTCGCTACGAACCAGTTACCATATCGCGAGTGAAAACGCGAGGGGCAGCTAGTTTCAATTCTTTCAATCATTTCAGCGAATTATGTATTAATGTTTATTCAAGGTTGCGAAGAATTCAATAAAAATACAAAGTGCAGGATTGCGTAAACTCTTTATAGTTTGTTAAAATCTCAAAAGTTGTTTTTGTTTTCTGAAACAGCAGTACCGGGGAAAGTGTTTATCGTATAGATGTGGAATAATTTATGTACGAAACGTCTCTACATTGTAGTAAATAGCACGTAAAAGGTTTTAATTGCCACTGGTTTCGAATGTTTAACTTGGCACCGACTTTAAAATGTTGTAGGAAATGTTTATTTTATACTTTTTAGTTTACTTGTTTTATTATAGAAATAAAAAATGTGTTTATGTAGGTCAACTAGTATCTCTCACTGTTTTAGTTCAATTATTATTATATATGGATGCTGATAAGCAATAACATGTCAACCCACAAATAGTCAAATTCGAAGATGTATTCTGATAAATCGTAACCTATTAAACATTATTGAAAAAAATTAAAGTCTAGATGACTAAATAAGTAACTACACTAAATAAGTATGGAAAAAAGATTCTTAATTTTATGTTTGAAATATTAAAGTGTGTTTCATATTTTGCAATAAATAATCATTTGATATATATGAAAAACTTTTTATTATACCGTAATTTAAAGCTATAAGATGGATTTATATGTACTTCTTCAAACAGAATAGGTTTGACATGTTTAGACGCCATTTTCTCAAAATGCAGTCCGTGTGGCTTGACATAGTATTGCTTATCAGCATAATATAAACTTAAACAATAAGTATACATTACAAGCAATTAATATCAAGTAAACCCTTTCATCTGTGAAAACCCCGCTTATGACAGATATTAGCGCTCTGAAGCCTTGAACAGAAATGGACCGGACCAGAACACGTTCACAATGTGACGCATTTAAATCATTATTGTACTGGCTTTACTTACATAGACATTAGGGTTGAACATACTAGAGCGAACGAGCTAAGCGAGAGCAATTATATGTAGTAATACAAGCTATGGTCAGAGTAACGAGTTCTTGCTGTAGAAGTTTTTTATAATCATTTTTATTAAGTAGTAATAAATGTATCCAGACCACGACAAATCCTCGTGTGGCCAATACATTTACATTTGCTGTGAGCTGCGATCCACGAGAGTTAGCGCTTTATTCAGTTGCAGTGAATACTGTGCTATCGTGTCTACCGTTAAGTAGTTAAGTAGCTAGAAACTCATTTGTCAAAAGCCAAAAATAATCCTATTGATCCGATTGCTACCAAATTTCACAAGATCATCCGTTGGGCCAATCTAAAGGTCTACTAAATATTTTATCAAAATTGCTTATATGTATAATGATACCTACAAAGATTTTATCGTTTGTTAAGGATCCGGACATACATTTCATAAATACCAACATTCCCACAGGACAAATATCTGTAATGACAATTCCGCTTTAATACCTTGCAGACATTATAGCATTTACCACAACGTGATATATTTTGATTTTTTTTTCGATTTAGTATTAGACTAGCATTGTATGATAACTCATCATAGCTAGCTATCAAAACTGAAAGTGTTAGAGCAACAAATCGTAATGATCATTGCGCTAACTAATCGTCATGTGTGATAGCGGCGAATTTTATCGCTTAGTCCCTCGAATGTGACCGATCCTTTATGTGTCTACAGTTGGTAGGAGATATTTAATTAATCAATATCCAATATGTTATTATTATTATACTTTTTAACATTATTTTGGTAATATTATTTATTACTTGAAGCAAAAACTTTCTTCTTTTTTTTACGAAAATTACGCACTCGGAGGAGTATGATTTTTTAATTATTATTGAGTTTCGACCAATAGGCGACCACTAGTTTTATATAATTTGCGACTAGCAGGAGCGCGGAATGTTAATATTTTTTTATATTAGGCATATAAAATAGATTTAATCAATAAAAACACACATACCTTCCATGTTATTGACACACGCACTTGCTTTTATTACTCTTACTCTTTTGTTTATTGTTAGAGTCTGTGGTCATATTGAGAATAGATTATCAATAGAACCTTAATAATGTTCAAACTTGTAGTTAAAATTAATCATGATCGAATTTCGACCAATTGTTGACATTCGATCATGATTAATATGTGAGCCGAGATGGCCTAGTGGTTAGAACACGTCAATCTTAACCGATGATCAAGAGTTCAAACCCCGGCTAGCACCGCTGTGTTTTCAAATGCTAAATTTGTGTTTAAATTCATCTCGAGCTCTGCGGTGAAGGAAAATATCGTGAGGACACATGTATGTATATACGCCATACCCGCGGTGGAGCAGCGTGGTAGATGAAGCTCTAAACCTTCTCCTTAATAGGAGAGGAGGCCTTTGTCCAGCAGTGGGATATTTACAGACTGTTACTTTACTTTACTAGTTTTATATATACTATCTTTAGTTGTTTAAAATGTTTGATTTATCTTTTATGATACATCTGCTATTTAATTTATAAATAATTTTATTTTATACAAATATAATTATGTTTTTAAATATTTTCCACGATTTGTATCATTATATATTTTCCAAACATACAAAAAATTGCCAAATTTATAAAGTTCTTTATTTTATCTTAGCCTGATGTTTTAATAAAATTTTAGTCTGCATTACAACATAAAATAACCTTATATACAAAATAATATTAGCAATTATATTAGGAACCTTAGAGTAAAATTAAAATTTCTTAACTTTATCTTATTATTTCACTAAGGACTAAATCAATCACTTTTGTGATTGTTACTGCATTAAATAAACGCTATAATGTTTTCTTAAAGGTCGATTACTTAAGATAAGATATAATATAGGATGTGGAATAACCGTTATAAAGTAAATTAAAATGGATTGTGAATAGTCTTGATATATACTATAATGCTACCTTTGTACAATAATGTAATACTACCTTTGTTTCATAATTGAGTAAATAATAAAAATAATTATGTATTACTCTGTACAATAATCACTTTGCTAAAAGAGTTAATAAGGCACCATTTATACTTCGTTGTGTATGGGAAGTTGCTATTTATATTTTATATTTGACAAATTATGTTATGAAAAGTATCTCTGCAATAAACATAAACAGGACTATTTTATGAGATAGGACAGACGTCATTTATAAAAATATGCATATAAATATTATTTCATAATATTATTAAATGAGACTTCATTTGAAATAAATCAGGGCGTTTAATTAAGATTGTATAAAAATTCTAAGGAATTTGTTATATATACTTTTTTACTTAAATTACATTTATTATGCCACACTGTTAGTGTTCGAGCTAGACGGAGAAGCCTAAAACTCCTCCCTTTCATTTCCTTTCTTTTACTGTTATTTATGCCTTATTAATTTTTAAGCTGGCAACGCATTTCTGCCTCATCTTGGCTGCAAATGTCGTTTATTCAGCCAAACTTTATATTACTTTATATCATAACTATTTAAAAAATACATTTAGTAAGCTAGATCAATGTATTGTGTTTGGTCATACTACTAATTTACTAACATGCAATATTTATTAACACTTATTGGTAACCAATTGCATAAAATTTTTGGTATTTTGTACAAACGTAAGCCGAGATGGCCTAGTGGTTAGAACACGTCGATCTTTACCGATGATCGCGGGTTCAAACCCCGGGTAGCACCGTTGATTTTTCAAGTGCTAAATTTGTGTTTAAATTCATCTCGAGTTCGGTTGTGAAGGAAAACACGCGAGGAAACCCGCATGTGCCGGGAAAAAAAACTGGTACTTGTATATCCGCCAACCCGCAGTGGAGCAGCGTGGTGGATTAAGTTCTAAACCTTCTCGTTAATATGAGAGGAGGCCTTTGCCCAGCCGTGGGACATATACAGGCTGTAACTTTACTTTTTACAAACGTAAAACAGTAAATATATGAAAGGACAAACAAAGTTCGCTTTAAATTGAATAAGTGTATAAAGAAACTAAATTATTAAAAGTTCAGACCACTTAACTCAACAATGAGCCATTATCTAAATAATTGGATTATATTGAAAATAAAAAGGCTATTAGTACTTAAAATTTAGATTGTATCGTTGCCCAACATCGCGTCCTTATAAATCGCTTCAACAAAGCAAGGTTTTAAAATAAAACCACCTTAAAATTGTAAAATAAACTAAATAGATTGTTCTCTACCTGCAATACATAGATCTTGATACAAAATTACATTTTAGCGTGTAATTTTGTATGTTAACATTTTGAAATTAATAAAACAACTGCACTTTATATTTAATCTATAAGAGGATAAGATTTACTTTAAAATTATATTAATAACTAGACGAGTGAAAGGAACATTAGAAAAAATTACCGTCTTTGATACAAGATAGCTAAATAATAGATTATGAAACGCTAGACTGGTATTATTGAGGATTACTAAAGCGTTTAAAAACGTTTTGTTTTCAGCGACTTTATTCATAACAAGCTGCCATCGCGGATTCACTCGCGTTTATGGTTACCGCTTTGTTCCTCGAACCGTTATATTATAATATAGCCTATAATCTTCCTCAATTAACGTACTATCTAACGCAAAAAGATTTTTCAATTCTAACCAGTGGTCCTTAAGATACGTTATTACATAAAATGACCTCACAAGTCACTACATACCACAACACTACGATACGACACGACACAACGGTTTCTTCTCGCCTCGCTCGGATGTGGTCTTCATACTCCTTACCTGTTATACTCTAAAAGCTAATGATCCTAGTAGTCTACGCCTGCTCAACTATGTATAAGAGTTAGTATGACCTAATCTGCCTTACTAAATGCTTTTAGGTATATCTTTAAGCGACTTCAATAAAAGGATGAGGTTCTCAATTCGGGACTATTTTTTATGACAATTTGTTGTTGTTTTCATTCTTTTTCTGTTTAAAAAGGCGGCAGAGTAAATTCCCGAATCACAGAGGCCCAAGAGATTTTTCATTAAAATCGGTTCAGTAGTTTGGTTTCAATATCAAAGTAAATTAAATAAGTACATATGTCAAGTATATTATATGTTCAAACAAACAAACAAACTTTTCAGTTTTATAATATTAGTATATTATAGTTTACAAATAAATACAATTTTGAAGTTGATCCTATATAACTAAAATTACTTTAAAACAGCACGTTTATTCATTAACGAGTTTTTACTAACCTTACTTCTATAATTGCTGTGTTGGAACTAGTTTTTGTTTTAATGTTCCTAATCGCGGAAGCTAGAATTAAGTCGATTGCCGATAAAAGAATCATAAATATAAAATTGTTATACAGTGTATAAAAGATTTTTACAATAAACAAAGTATGGCGCATATTTAGTGATTGCATTTCGATATATTTGTTTCATTTATAAATTTATGTTAATCCATACGTATGGAAATAATATAAAATCGTACATAGAATGAGTGTAAAAACTTGATATGATTAGGTTTATCGAGCCTTTTGGGCTACAGGACGTGCCGAAGACATAAATATTTTTACTTACAAACCTACTTTCTAGTCTAGTTAGGTAATAATATATTTTGCGATCAAATCGATCATAGCTTACGAAATCGAAACAAAACAATATTTATTGATGCGGTTATTTTCTTTAATCTGCATCGAAATCGTAATACTTGAGCAGCCATATTGGTTTTACTTTCGTAAAATGAGAATTCGAATAAGCAACGACGCGTAACATCAAAGTTCTTCAGTTAATATTGCATAATTATTTTTGTCATGTTAAATATGTTTTCTTTAAGATTTTTATAATATCAGAATTTATATCGAAATATAAATTATACATATAAATATTTTAAATAGAATTATTTGTTTTTCTTTTGTTACTTTAAGAATATAATTAAAAGTTGTAAATATAACTATTTTAAACTAACTTTAATTGCGATCGCACGATCGCTCTATAAACAGTTTAGCAAGTGGGCATGTGTTGGACATTTTACATAATCGACATTTAAAAGTTAAAAAAAATTCAATTGGAATTACATTTTTATAATTAAAAAAAAACAACCTTTTTTTCAATTTAAAACTTCATCTCTTCGGTATACTCCTATTATCATTCGTCTTTTATTCCTTTATAAATCGACATTTGTAATTCAATTTATCAAGTAATACAAATGAATTGTGTATTATTTTAATAAAAATCCAACCAATGGGACATGCAACCAATGCGAGAGTTTAAGAAAATAATAACCAAATCGGTCCAGCCTTTTTCGAGTAATCAGTGAACATCATTAAAAACACCACGAAAACCTCCTGCTCTTTTTAGAAATGGGCTAAAAAAACAAAACTTCGGTTTGCAAGTTACACATTTGTGATAGATATCAAAAGGATATCATAATATCCGTCTGTTGTTCTTAAAATAAAGTAATATAACAGCTGGGTGGTAATTATAGGTAGTTATAATAAGCAAGTTTGCGCCCGCTTACCTTGTCCTTTTACAGCGAAATCATTTCTACTTGTGTTTAAACTACTTCAGGCTTAATGTGAAAAGGATTTAAAATGGATAAACTTGTTAAATATTATGACGTATTTCATATTTGTACAACTTTGGTGTATTAAATGTTTTAATACGTTTTATGAGATTGTTATTAAAGGTAATTGTTGAACGAAAAATATTCTAAGTCACTTTTTGTTTTTCAAAATGTTATGTGTTCAATTTTTTAAATTTATTTACTATTTTACTCGTTTTAAATAATTGTAATACTTCCTATATCAATATATCTCATTGTAAATTGTCAATTCGAAAGGGCTTCAAATAGCCTATTTGGAGAATAGATGTATTTTAGGAAATGACTTATATTTAAAATGTCAAAATGTATTCTAAATATATTTATTTTATTTTTCAGGTAATTATTTTTATAAGCAATATTCCGGACGGCAAGTAGTAAGTGTTTTGTTTATGTTAAATTTGTGGTTGAGTTATTTAAGGTCCTCTAAAATTCAGTAATTAAAAAATAAATTATATATTTAATATAAACAATTTATCTTAAGCTTATATACATAATTTGTCAGGCCCGCGCCGTCCATACGTGCAAAGTCGTGCGGCGCACGACGGCGCCGAGTCCAAAACACGTGCGGCCTAACCGATCCTTAAAGAAAAATTCCATATGAAAAAATATTTTAAGAAACACTAATGTAACTCTTCCTTATTGTTGTTAAATGGTACGAGTACCTATTCAACGATATTCCACTTGATACATACATACATAGACCGATAACCACATTACCCTCTTTTGCGTCGTGCTGTCGGGTAAAAAAAGCGCATATAAGACAGTCGCACGACGGCATCGATTAGTCTTGGCGCGGGCCTGTGTGTCATGTAAAAATACTTACTGTATTTATGTAGTTCAAAACATTTAGGAATGTAATTTATATAAAAAATAATTAATATAAAAAAAAAACTAATTGAGAATTCCACCTTGTATTTTAACATTGCGTTGTTACACGTCAAATACACTATTTGCGATATTACCAGTACCGATGATTTTTACGATATTCTAGTCTAATAATATTTTCAACCAGTATTATTCAAAAATGCAAAAAAAAACTATATGTTAATTATAAACATGACAGAATATAAATAATATTCGTTTCATTTGATATTTTTTTAATATATCCTAGAAGATTTATTTTAAAATATCGTACTTTAGTGGTCACATACTTTATAACTCTTGTGCAAAATTGTATTCTTCTATTTGTTTTAGTTCTTTCTAGTAATCAGAGAGTAATGGTTAAATTTTAAAACTCTATTAAATTTTACATAGTTTTTTAGTTACGAGGTAGCACGAAAGTTAAAGGTAGCTAAAACTTAAAAAAAAAACCGACTACGAAAGCAAAATACGTAATATACGTTACTTTGATATCGGATTTATGTCAGTTTTTAAATAAAAGAAGAATTTACAAAATCGTTTCATAAATGAGAAAGTAGCGAGGCAAAAAGACAAACATTAAAAAAAAAAAGTAAACTCCGACTTGAGGAGGAGGCTTATTTTTTGAAGTCTGTTTAAAAAGTAGCTCTTAAAATTTTCCATTGCAACTAGATCCTTGTATCTAAAACATTTAAATACGGAAATGTCAAGTGAACTAATTGCGATACTTCGAGTAGCGATGACTTTTTAAATTAATGTCACAAAAACTTACACAACGTGATATAGATGGTTGCATATTCATTTAATAAAGCACCTGTAATTAACATTTACAGCCAATAAAAATTAAAAAACAATTTCAATGGTGTACGTAATAAATATACATAAAATAGTAAGGATATCGAATAAGAACAGTCACTATGTGTTACATTGAATTTATGATTATTTTTTTAAAATTTTGTAAATGAGTAAACATATCTTTATAATTTATAAAAAAATAATTACTGTGCATTATATCGTAAAAACTCGAAAATAGCTCGACCGATTTTAATTATTTTTGGTTTCGTTTATTCGCCGCAATGCAGAGGTGGTTCAAAAAAAAAATTAAGAAAATTCAAAACTTTTTTACTTGTTAAAACAAAAGACAAATATAAAAATATATTTAAATATAAATGTACTTCTTTGTTTATTAATTAGTTTATAATTGTGTCGCAGTTTGTTTGAACGAGTCCTTAACCGTAATTACCTATTACGCCACCCGCTTGCTCCACCTTTACGTAAAATCCTTATTTTATCATCGATATATATTTAGTATCTTTGCGAAACTTTAGCGCGGGTAAGTCCGTTATCGGTTCTGTTTGAGTAATATTGGACTTAAATTTTACTACTAAACGTAAACGTAAGTACATATGTAAAGAAGATATAACGTTTAATACAATTTAAGCTTGATTATGTTTAAGCTTGGTTATGTGCTGAAATTGTTATTATTTCTATTTATCTTACGAAAATATTATTTTGGTTTTTTAAATAACATTTAATGTTGGTCTAAATAGTGCCACATAGATACAAACGCCCATACATACACAAACTGATAAACACATTACCCTTTTTTGCGTTGCGGAGTCGGGTAAATTTAGCAGGTTAAAGAGACAGATCAACTGATGATAGGCGATCATCGCCACCCATTAGCATTTGCACCAGAGGAGTAACAAAGGAGAAAAACAAAGGAGAAAGGAAGAGGAGTTTCGAAGTAAAAAGGAGTTAGGAATAAAGATGAGAGGAAGAGATGGCTAGTTTTTTAATAGTGTATTAATAAAATATTTTAAATTAAACATCAAATGATTTATATACCATCACTGACCTTGTGTTAAAATATCGACTAAGTAGATATGTTGGTGTAAAGTAAATTAAACAACTTTTTTTTTATAAAGCGATTCCATAAAATCCTATTAGCCGAAATATTGTGTAGAGAATTCTAATCCTAAATTCTCTGTCATAAAATCTAAAAACTATGTATAGATAACTATACATTCATACTATTTGACGTTAAATATCTGTACCCATTTTCAACTGTAACAAGCTCGTCAAACGACTTGTTAGATCAAATCGCCTGTCGTATTCAGTCGCTAGCTGGTTGCTAGGCAACGTCGTCCAAAGTGGTATTAAGGGTGCTAAAATCCGTGTGTTTATAACAGATCTAATAAATTAAAAAAAATTATGTGTAATAATTTTATATATAGTACGGAACTAGACTAAAATCATTGTGGGTAGGCGTTAAAGTAGAACATATAATATACTCGTAGAATGAGGAAGCGTTTCTCAGTCCGGCTTCGAACAAATTACGCTTGGCACGGATCATTTTATGAGGGTACAAAAGTAGCGTAAAGTAGCTTATATGAGTATTTAGACCTATACTACCATACTACAAATGACGCATTAAAACCATGTTCAACACGTGTCTAGCTAAACAGTGTTTAAAAATTAAACATTGCTTAAAATATTATCTAAATTGCTTAACAGCGAATAAACTCATAAAAAAACTTATTGATGAAATGTTAAACGTTACATTTGACAGCTGAAATAGGTTTTAGACATCTATTAAACTCACTTACACGTATGTTAATCTATATCTAAAGCATGTTTAACTCAAAACTGTGCTTAGACGCGGATTTGTATTTCGGATTTTTATAAACACGCGTTCAATGTTTGTTTAAATCTTTTGTAGTAAGGCAGATAGTTTTTTAATAAAGGAATTGGAAGTCAAATCTTATTGTTTTGTCGGTATAACTTTTTTAATGTTCATAAAAATTGATATTATTAACCGATTCGTACTAAGAATGTTACTTTAAAATGTTTTATTTAAATATATATTTTTTAATTTAATGTACTAAGATTTGCGTGCTTGCCTTTTTAATGCATCGGCTTTTTTTGTTCCATATTATAAAATTTTGGTTTATATTTAAAACGGTTAATTACGAGTTTATTATTCAATTCAAAAGTGATGGAAAACTATGACGTATACAAATACATATATCACAGGATGCAACATTTCAACTTTAGCAGTCCATCAAAATGTCATATTTTTTAATATTAAAATATAAATTACGCAAAATTATTATAATTTAACATACACTCGATATTTATAAAATGATTTCAATTAGGTAGATAGTTTTAATATTCAATTCAATTCAATTTTTGTTTTGATGGCTTTTAGTTGTGCCATATGAGCACATATTATTTCGCCAATGTCACGTAGGATGGAGAAGACACGAAGGAGATTGTTCGGTGCGGTCGAGAATACAATAGTTTTAATATAAAGTCACATTTGTGCAGACATTGACAATGGAGAAGCATAATCGGTGACACCAATAAGCACCGTGAGACAAAAGTTATTATATCCATTGTGCACTACATATAACCTAGTTTTATTTACCTTTACACTGAAATAAGATTTAAAAAATTATCATTATTATTTCGACGCTGATAAGCAATATTGGGTCGACCCAAACTGACTTTATTTTGAGAAAGTGTGAAAATCTATTTGAAGAAGTATATTTCCATCTTTTCTTTTGTTTTTGATAAAATGTTTATTAAATTATACGCAGATTGGTTAGTAAAGAGTTTTATCTAATAATAAGTTTTTAAAATATATAAGATTATTGTATAATCCAAAATATGGAACACACATATTGTAAGTACACACACACATATTAAAATGCTTTATTCTGTACTTATTAAATGCAGATGACTTGAATTTTTTTTGAATAGTGTTAAATACGTAATGCATTATTAGAATACATCAATATCTCTAAACTTGAGTTTTTGTGGGTTGACACATTATTGATTATGAACATTCATTTATGAAGATAGCAGATAGATAGGCGGGTTACCATATGTGACGGGATCATCGTTGCCTATAAACATCTACAGCACCAGAGGATGGCTTCTAAGTCCTCCAAATACGTTGCCAACTTACATAGACATTAGGGATGATAAGTTTGGGCTTTCAACTCTCATTCTCACTGTCAAAAACACAGCTATATAAACTAATTTATTTATTATATATTTTGAGTGTGGTACTGCCCATTACCAGAAACCAGTGGACTATAGTTAGGCTCAACCACAATGAATATACTTTGCCCGAAACCAGTGGACTATAGTCAGGCTCAACCACGAAGAATGATTATCAATACAATAATAGTATTAAGGAATTCATCGTATTACCTTTTTAACACATAAATAGGTTTTTTATTGCAGACGCATATAAGTGAAGTCGTGAAGTCATTATTATCGCGCAGTCAATTATTTTAATGTGTCGAATATGTGTAAATTGAACACTACTTATATATTGAAAAAAAATATAACCTTCATTTTTAATTTAATGCAATTGCTGTTACAATTTAAGATATTTGTAATATTGTTTTAATAATTTTATAAAATTGATGATTTTCTTTATAGAATGATATTTATTAGTTTTATTTATAAAGATATATTATATTAATGTTAGAAAACGACACGATAATATAAAGACTTAATATATTATTAAAATCTAAAGACACTTTAAATATTTAAATATATCGATATTATAAACAAGTAAGAAACAAGAATTAAAAAAAAATGAATTAAACACAAAATAATTCTGCCATTATTTACATATAAAATATTCCTTCTATCGAGTCTTTTCGAAGCATTGTGGCAAAAACTCCATTTCTCTTTCAAAAAGCTGTTATGAACTTGGATATCAGTATCGTAAAAATATTATAAATTTTAATTAGACAAATCCTACTACTCCACAGTTTAAGCCAAGTTTTGGTTTAATAAAAAAATAAAACGATAACTCATAGATAGATTTGGAGCCTTAATTTAACAACCAGCTAATATTTTAATCAATATAATTATCTTATGTAATATCGCATCATGTTTTATATATTACATTTGACAATCGAATCGTCGTATTCACACAATCATTTAAAGGTTCTATTAATTCAATTTTTAGGTTAATGGTTTTTAGTTGAGCCGCGAGTCATTTATGCGAGATTTGAGATTATTTCGCCAGTGTCACATAGAAGCCCAGCTAAATGTCGTACTTTGACATATGAAATATCACTTAACAATGTGTATGAGAGCTGAAACTTGTTACAATACTTACCTTTCCTGTTAATATCAAAACCAGTACAAGGCAATATATTTTAATGAAATGAATTGAAAACGACATTCCGCTTTGTCAAAAATAACCTGAAGAATGATAATAATTGTGTTAAAATTATTATTTACTCATTTATTATGAAAAAGTAAAATCGTTTTTTAGTATTTACTATGTTACATAAATTATAATTGATTTTTCCTAATACTGAAATGTATTGATATTTCTAAACATGTAATAATGTCTTAATACGTGAATTATAAACAAAATAAAAGTCAATTAAATTACTTATCACTCTTCACAGATTTTTTCATAGAGATTATTTTACGTTGCAAGTAAGCTATGATAAAATTTATTCAAATACAGATATGTTGTTAAAACTCCGAATTTTAGACTTCATAGGTTAATTTCAATGAAAGTTGGAGAGGTAATTAAAATATCTCTAAACTGGCAATATTTTGTATCGTTTTAAAATAAGATCTTTATTGATGTGTGATTTTTGTTACTATCATTGCCTTTGTGCAATTTATAGTCATTGCTTGTTATATAAGTAACTTGAATTTGTTTATATCATATCAATATCAAATTTATAAGGCGTTGATATATAAAACCAGGACAAATAGACAATTAGCTGATTTATACATTTCAAACGCTTGTTCAGATTTTATAAAAATTATATAAGTGTCATTAAAATGTAAGTAATTTTACGACTCCAGTCAAAACTTAGGTCAACACATAGTTCTTGATCAGTTACAACACAGCAGTAGCTGCTTGTCCATTTGTAATGACAATTTGACCGTTTAACCTTTGAAAACCTAGTATTATCTGATCTAGTTTGTTTTCATCGGATTACATTCCCTTGACATTTAATAACGATAGTAGTTCTTATAACGATTTGTATTTAAATAACATTGTATTTAAATTTAATTGTGCTGTGGTAAAAATAAATCGTATATTATTATAGTTTTTTATGTTTTGGTTTTATTTTTTAGAAGCGAAAAAATATGTTGTGTATATTGAAGATTAGATATTTTTAACTCAAAATAAATAGATTTACAATTTTAATAAAAAAATTGCGTCTCGAATTAATGGCATCTGTACTAAAAATAACTAAGGCTTTAAACAAGTAAACCATTTTAATGACATACTAATTACAGTTAATTTCATTTAAAAACCAAACAATTAGAACGATTTTGATACAAATTCTATGGCGGTCCCATAGAATCTAAACTAAAGAAGAAAAAAATCTGTCAAGAAATAATGGAGTTTTGAACTTACAAACATTAAAAAACATACACTACGATTTGAGAACCTCCTCCTTTTTGAAGTTGATTGATAATATATTTTTTAAAACTTAAAGTGTTGTTATTTAATTATTTGTGTACATCGAAAAAATCCATTATAATATGGTGTTCATAGTTATGTTTATGGCAAATACAGCAAATACAATCGATTTGAAAGCCGTGTACGAAACGTACATTATGTTATTTAGGTTATAGCCCTAGGAGCCAGTTTGAGAGCTATTAGTAGAGTTCTCACGTAAGCCCAGGTCATGAGCGATTTGTAATTTAGCCTTAAACAGTATTTCACTGAGTCTTGACAGCGTAACGATATTATTATCCCGAAATATAAAGTTCCAACTTAAAGTAATGGTGTTCATATCGTTTCGTTTCTTGCTGGGTTTCATAATAAAGTGGAAATGATGAATTAATGATTCGAAAGGGCTTAAAAAAGGTTGTTTCATTAAAGTTTATTTAGAATTCGAACATCTTATAAATAATTTGTATCTAGATTTAATATCTAGAACTGCCTATTTATGTGTGAACTGTGGATAAAGCTCTAAACTTAACTTTTACTTAATAGGAGCCGAGTCCTTTGCTCAGCAGTGGGATATTTACAAGCTGTTACTACCTACTTATAGCAAAGGAAAAAGGAGCCCAAACTCGAGAGGTTTATTAAGATACTAGCTGTCCCTTGCGGTTTTACTCGCGTTTATGGTTACTGCTTCGCTCCTATGAGTCGTAACGTGATGTAATATAGTCTATAGCCCTCCTCAATAAATAAACTATCTAATACAAATAAAAAAATTTAATTAGAAGCAGTAGTTTCTGAAAGTAGCGTGTTCAAACAAACTAAGAAAGAAACTCTTCAGCTTTATAATTTTACTATAGATATTGATTTCCAGAGAAAAAATAAAACACATAATGACTCATTACAACTATATGTACCTATGTGTGATTGCGTGCGTGTGTAAATGAAAAGTAGACTGTAATAACAGTAAGATAATACATATATGGATGCTGATAAGCAATAATGTGTCAACCCACAAAAAGTCAAATTTGCAGATATTCATGTAGTATGATACTGCGTCACATATTTAACATTATTCAAAAAAATATCAAGTCATATAAACTAAATAAGTACGAAAAAAAGTTACTTAATTTAATGTTTCGAATTTCAAGTGCATTCCATATTTTGCAATTTATACAATACCCTCAAATATTTGAAAAACTTTTTAATAGATAGCACATTAAATATATCAATCTACTTTTAATTAATTATACCTTTTATCAAAAAATAAAATAAAACATGGATATATGTATACTTCTTCAAACGCATTTGTTAAGAATAGGTTGGACATCTTTAGACGCCATTTTCTCAAAATGAAGTCCGTGTGGCTTGACACAGTGTTGCTTATCAGCGTCCATATAATATATTACGCAAAGATTAATGCCGATTAACATTAAAACATTATTTTCGACATGTTCTCGAAACATAAAATTGATTACATTATTTAATCAGAGCAGGGAAGTACAGATCAAGTGCTCTTTGCGCGAGGACAACAACTCTTCTTTTTGTCGCGACCATCGCACCTTCTCCGTAACGTTGATTAATATGAATCTTAATTCGAGCATGATCTAGCATTGACTTCCTTCAAGCAAGGTTGCATAATAGATCCTATTTAGATAGACTATTCTATGAAACGTTAAGAAATAAATCGATTTGAATATGAAATAAGAGAAAAATAGAGTTTATTTTTTCGTAATATTGAAAAATAAAGAATATGGTTTTTCTATCGAATTAAAAAAAATGTATTTTTTTAGTGTTTTGAATCTAAACATTTAGATGTATACCATTAGGATATTAATTACTTGAAACTTGCGGTGAAATTACGATTAAAGACAGTAAGTCTTTTACGACTAAACTAAAGTTTATGAATTTTCTAAGATTTTTATTACTGCAAATCGAAATAATAATTTTTCAGATTTATCGCTGAATAGTGTCTGAAATGTCGGGATGATAGAATCAATGTATACAAATATGCCATTTAAGTTAATTTAAAATAGTTTTATTTCAAGTTTACAAATTATATCATACTACCGACTAGCCGTCGCTTCGCACTGGTAGAGATATTTAACAAAAAAAAATACAAATTATAAATTTCTATAGCCTATGTTCATCGGGGATAATGTAGAATTCTAATGGTGAAAGAATTTTTCAAATAGGTCCTTTAGTACCAAAGCCTTCAATACAAACAAACAATCAAATCTTTTATTTTTGTAATATTAGTATAGACATTAAAATTCTAGTTTTATGTGCATTGTTAATGTTATTAATTCATAAAAATATGAATAGCCATAGTATTAATATATGAAATAAAAAGGTTTATCGTAGGCTAATACTCCTATGTCAATATAAATCAACTTGTAAAACCAGTTATGATTATTGTTCTACAGTTTTAGTTAATAAACACTTTGTTTTATAGTATCTCTGGCTAATATAATCTTTTGCCTCTAGTAAGTATCAACTAATCCGCAAAATATAAGGTATATAATATGATACAAAGTAAGTTGAGCTATTTATAAATAATAAATGCTTTCATAAAAATATTTAATATATATTTACAATGTCGTAATAAATAAAGCCTCATTTAACATTCTAATTCTACACCTTAAACGAAATTCCTTTTGTATTAATTCCAAACCACATATTCGATATGAAGGACCAAATTCTTCGTCTAACTTTATAGCTATTATCCGCACTATGACTTCATAGATAGTAATCGAATACGTCGTTTGAATTTTGCTAATCAAATAATTTGACTAAAATAATATAGGTATAAAATTATAATACTACATAGTTAGTGTGTTCGTTAGTTTTTATGTTTTAACATAGCTATGGTGACTAAAGTTTTTATATCAGAAGCTGGCAGTCGATATAAGTTTTTTAACAGTATATAATTATTAAAAATAATAAATTACTTGCATTTAATTTTACTTATTTTCATTTTACTAATATCTAAACTTAATTCGGTAGGTTCTGACAAAATAAAATATATCGGAAGACCTAACTTCAGAGCGGTCAAGTTATAGAATTCGAACTATAATGAATTCAGAGATAGTGACGTGTCCGTTTTAGTCGAGCCTCCATTCCTTGTTTACAACGGTTCTTCGATTAAACAAATTGATTTAATTAAATATCATTCCGCTCTGTATATCAACTGAGATATTGTTTATTGAAAATGTTCTGTGATGCGTATTTTAACGAAGGACTGCGGCGTCACAGACTTAATATATATAAATCCTGCGGTCAGTGTTAAGTTACAAATGTCATACACAGACAACCTTATGGATAATTTATTTTAATTAAGATCATTAGAGCGTAAACTGTAATTAATAACTTATTATATAGTTACCTTAGCGGTTTCCGATGGAAGAAGAGATGATGTTGCGGGTTGACCTCTTAGTATTGTGATACAGTGATGAATAGATGAGTAATTAGTATAATAAATAAGAAAATTATTTAATTAATATCGTAAAGAAATAAATTTATTTGACTTTTGAGGATTACTGGTAAGACCTGTGCTGGTCATTGATGACAATTGGAGCAACGATTATGTTATACACTTTAGATATAGATATAATTGTTCTACTCGAAATAGGAATTTACATCTTGTTTTTGAATGAAAAGAAACCGCTAAAGAATCTCAGCGGAATTAGTTTTTCTTTTTTGATTTTTTTTAATAGCGTCAAAATTGTTAATAAATTCTTTTAAATATTGAGATCGCCCTGATCCCAAGGTGTGTTATCATCTACAAAATCTTAAATATCGTAATTCCCTCTTACACATGAGAGTATCTTTACAATCTTTTAAACTCAACTATATATATTGGAATCCTGTTGTAAAACTTTATACATTTCCCAACAAAAAATACTAATTCGACATAAGATGAATGGTGCATTGCATATATATGTTAATATTTCTATGTACATACATTACAATTTCAAGCAATGGTATTATAAGTTAAAATCTCCATTTACGTTACAAGCACTCCCTAGGCGGAACGTTTGAGTGAAGCTAATTAGAACAATTCATCTCAGTGTCGCCTCAAGCACACTACAACATAATGCATAGCAACACTGAAATAAATACTTGTCTCATTTTCTCTCCCATTAATTTATATATTCTATCCTTCTCAGCTTTTTGATGAATAATCTATTATAGTATAGCATTACAATATTACATTATTTATGTGTGCCTTTTACGTGCCGTTTTTATTTAGATTCCTTTTTTTATTTATAATATCATTGTTTTCAAGAATGAATTAGTTTTTCAAAAAACAAAGAGGTTTTTTTTATCATTATCGGGAAGTATATATTTAAGCAATATACAAAGCTATTTCCTTCATATGTTTCTACATACATAATATACAATTAATTGTCCATTAATAGTTTTTGACGTAAGTCACACATTATAATTGAAGGTAGACATTTAACGGGCACCGAGACGAACAAGTGAACTTTAAAAATATAATCTGGATGGTGCACAATTGATGTGGGACAGGTTTTTTTAAATCTTTAAATGGTAGTTGACCATGTAAATGTCATTATGTAATTATAAAAAGAGGTACATGGAATGTAATTCGAGTTTTTTGTCACTTTTAAATGGCAATTATGACGTATTTGGTTATATATGAAATAATAAAGTTACTTTTTAGGTTTCTTAATATAGACTTAAATGAAAGAGTTAAAATTGTTGATGATTTATTTTTATTTATTTATGGAGCGTTGAGGTTACTAGTAAATTTGGTAGTAGTATAAAATTTAAATGCGTAACGCAACGTCACTGTAATAAAATTGGATAACGTGATGTAATTGACCAATGAAATAACTACGTAGCATTAATTAAAATAACTATAATTTTTGTAATTTCTTGTGGTTAGGCTTACGGTAAATTACATTTCTTATGCAGCAAACCAACAAATTTAGGTGTATCAAAATGATAATTATAAAAAAAAAAAACAAAATATTATATACAATACTAAATATTTTAGTCATTATAATATTAAATATTGCAAGAATTATCATCTGTACTTATAATAAATCTGTAGAGAGGTCAATTCTGTACATGAAATATATTTTCAAAATAACTATCAGGGATGATTAGTGATCGATACTGATGCCAAAAATGCAATCAATAAAATTTTTGTCTGTCTGTCTGTCTGTCTGTATGTATGTTCCTTATAGAAACAAAAACTACTCGACGCATTTTAACGATACTTAGTACAATTATTCTTCATACTCGTGGGCAGGTTATAGTATACTTTTTATCACGTTACAATCAATAGGAGCAGAGTTATAAAGGAAAATTTTGGGAAAACGGGCGATGTTACTCTAATTTTTAAGCTTCCGTCGCGTATGCAGCCTTAATGGTTAGATTACATAGAAATCATGTATAACGGAAATATTCTACATAAAATTTCCTAAAAATATCCCGCAACAGCATATGTCTTTCTTTTATGGTCGAATCACAATAAGACATGTAACTCCTGATAGGTTAACAGTTCGAAGAATTCTGATTATATTTGTTTTCTCTTACGTTTATAATACTCTCACTCATCTCTTATTAAAAAAAGGTAATATTATTACCTATTTAATAAAAAAAATCATAGAAATCAAGTATTGTGGATTGACATATTATATTTCCCTATTAAATTACGATAGTTAATCTGTTTGTCACATCAAAACCACTGAACCCTCAGGAAGGACATATGTTACTTTTTTTCGAAAAACGACGAAAACGCGGACGAAGTCGCAGGCAAAAGCTAGTATATAATATTTATAAACAGGCGAAGAAAAAACAGTATGTTTTTTTCTCTTTTTGTCAACTGATTTTATTTGTATAGAAGTTGGCGAACTTTAGTATTATCAATTATTAAAAATGTTACAATTGTTTTTAACACAGATAGGCAAAGACAATAAATACAATTCAATGTTTTCCTTTTTTCAGTAAAATGGAAGTTCGACGAATGAGCGAAAGCTAGGATTGTTTTAAATATACCAATTTAAAACTTTACTAATATAAACCACTAAATTTATTTTAAAAGTTATGGTAACTGCAACTGACTAAAGCGCTAACGGTCGCGGGTTCGAAACCTGCTCACTGCAAACGTCTGTATTGGCCATAAGGATGTTCGGCGTGGTCTGGGTGTTTGTGTTAGTGTTATGTGTTTCCGGATTCAGTCGACTCAGGATGATGAGGTCCTAATGGGAGCCGTTGAGTGTGATGCGTTTATTTATTTTATGTATATGTGCGTATTTTTAAAATCTCTATGGATGCTAGCGAAGCCGCCAGCGAAAGTTATTCTCTAGTCAGTCTATAGCTAGTTTAGGGCGGTTGTATGTTGCTTGTATATTACATCATTCTACGATTCATAGGAGCGAATAAGTAACCGTATGAAACCGTCAGGGGCAGTTAGTCTAAAATGTAGAGCCATTATAATAGCATCATTTTCCTTTCTGCCTCGTCACAATTAAATAATACCTGAATTACTAAATCCGTAAAAGACTCCTATAGTGTATTATATTGACCCTGAGACGGCGCTCGTCTGGTCTGAAAGTCTTACTAATTGTATACAATTACTTCTAAACTTGGCGGAAAAAATTGTATATCGTAATAGTCCGTCATTAGTTACGTTAAAGCTAATTATGTATTAATGAAAATAAGAGGTTTAATCGATGTTACTTAATAATAAATTGTTTTGTTTTGTGACAGAAGTGAAATTAAAGTCTTATTTACATGTATATATGAACATCAAGTGTTACAAATTTTACAACGTGTGCATTAATTACGTTATAGTTTATATTGATTTGCTAACTATACACACACACACACACACACATATATATATATATATATATATATATATATATATATATATATATATATATATATATATATATTATATTTTTGTAAGGATCCACTAAGAACGGATTTTTCGATATTCTACCCCTAAAGAGTGGTAAAAATCGTTTTAAAGTTTTCTAAATAGCGTCTATTACATTTTAAAATATACGGGAATGTTGTAAAAAGTAGAAACAAATCACAATTAAAGAAGTAGTTTATAGTTTGTTTCGTAGAATTTTTACAAACAAGGTTGCGTAGATTTTTCCAAAGCAATGAATTTAAGGAAGTAAACGTCGGCTTAACCAATTATTTTTTTCTTTTAAGTTGCTTGATTGTGATTTTCCGTTCAGATATATGAGGAAGGAAAATAAAAACAGTTATGTAATAACCGACAAAAGATTTCTTATATTATATCCAATTTCTAAATAGTTATTAATTATCCAATTTAAAATTTTAACGACTTTCTAAAATTGAACACAAAATTTTCAATTTGTTTTTCGTATTAATATTTAATATATTTCATATACTGACTAGCGACCGCCCCTGTTTTAACCTCAAATGGGGGTTGATTTCTAAAGATGCAATATTAGTACACCTCCACACCATCAATAGAGCCTCAATTTTAAATTTCAAGTCTCTTACTACAAAAATATAGGACTTTCATACAAATTTCTAACCTCCGTTTCGACTTCTTTGGAGTTTCGTAAAATTCTTAGTGGATATTTAAGTTCGTAGGTGTTATAGTTTCTGAGATTTCGTGATTAATCAGTGTGTGGTATTTTGATTTTATGTATATACGAGTAGATTAAGACAAGTTCAACAAGGCTCAGTGGATCAAAGAAATGGACATTATCGTATAGTTATGAAATCAAATTCACTGAATGGGTATTCAATCGTCGGTAAAGCAAAACATTGTAAGGAAACTAGCACAAAAACTAGAAAATCCAAGGCCTAGTTACCTATCGATCCGTGGAGCGGCACATTACATACGAAGAAATGGTTTAGCGATGTGACCTTTTGTGATTATTTTATCATCCTATTAAAAAACTGATCAAGTGCGAGTCGAACTCGCACAGGAAGGGTTCCGTACAAATGTATAACATGATTTAAAACAATCTATACCAGTATTATAAAGAGGTAAAAAGTGTTTCTAAATTTCTAAGTTATTATGTAGGGGGAAGGATTCGATTTGTAATTCTTGTTGTGTTGATAACCCGTTTATTGAGACAGTTTATAGGCTATATTACATCACGTTACGAGTCGCAGAAGCCTACGAGAAGCGAACCAGTAACCAACGCACATGCATAGGACTTATAGTCGCGATCCTTAGACATATAAATAACGCACGTTAAAATCTGTATTGAATTGAACGTACATCGTCGACACTTCCAATTACAAATTACAAAACGTTTTTAACGTTTTTACAATCGCAATTGCTTTTATAATTACAAACATAATTAACATACTAACGATCACAACCTCGATTATGGACGTATTAAGCGTGATATTTTCATTTGTACCAGATATTTTTATATACACAGGTCAAATTCGTCTTTTCTCACGCATCTAATTAGTCCTTGTTCCGATTGCTGCGGCCATCTCCTTTCCATCGTCCGAGGTCGTGTACCTTCAGGCGTTTTGGTAATTAAAGTCGTTTAATATCGGACATGAACGTTCTTTGATCTTTATTGGAAGCGTGAAGCCGATTAATAGATTAATTTTTTGGTGTGAAGCGTGTAATCTAATAAAAAAACAAATTTTAATATTTTATAATTATTAATATAAGATGCGTGGTTTAGTTATATGCTGAATTTCATACAGGGTGTTTTATGAATTTTGTAATTCATAAAAAAATGTCGTGACGTAATTTTAAAATATCAAGTTTCTTGCTGGTTCTTATCGGTAGAATCTACATTTCGAATCGATAGTAGCTTCCATGTTAATGCATTTTTTCTATATTGACGATTTAAAAGTGTTCGTGAGAACTTTCTTGAATAAAGTATATTTTGATTTTTGATGAACTATTATGCCAACAATATTATCTTAAAATATGTTTTTTTCTATTCTGAGTATAAGAATGATAATCATTTTTTCAATATTCTGTTTTATTATTTTGAGAGACACTTTTATGTTACGAACATGGTAGGTGAGGCAGTACCTAGGTGCCTAAGTTACAGTAGCCTAACGTCAACTGCTTATCACCATTAACAAAATATTGCTTTTCCCGATGCAGAGCTGTTTATTGTTGAGGAGTTCTTCTGGTGTTGCACCATCAGCTCCACTATACCGTATGCATTGTGACTATCAAAAATACCTAAATCAGTATAGGTGTGCCTATAATATTAGAAAAGTTTCGTCGATTTCGCCAGGATCCCATTATTAGATCCTGATGACAATGGAACCATCTAGGAAGTATACCCTTTCAAACAAAATAAATAAAAATCGGTCCACAATCCACAGAGTAATTGATAAACGTCCAAAAAAAAAATTACCCTATAACTTGAGAACCTCCTCTTTTTTGGAATAATTAACTATCCACTCCCTTACTTTCTATAGATGTAGAAATTCTAATTAACTATCTATAGATATAGAAATATCAACTATTAATTAAAGACCCATTTTTTAACAATAATTCGAATATAATTACGGACTCGATTAAAATCAGTTTATTTTTTTAATAAATTAAAAAAAAACTAAATAAAATTAAACTTTACACTAACTATCCTAAAATTTTTATTTGACATTCATAAATATTTGTATAACATTTCTAACTCGTGGCGTCGTGGTAAAAATTATAATGGCGGACTACCGTTTATAATTTACTTTTCTGTCAGCTGAAAATTGATTGAAGGTTATATGGATGCGGGTAAGCAATAATGTGTCAACCCACAAAAAGTCAAATTTGTAGATATTGATGTATTTTGATACTACGTTACCTAATAACACTATTCAAAAAAAATTCAAGTCATCTTAACTAAATAAGTATGGAAAAAAGTTTCTTAACTCAATGTTTCGAATTTCAGATGCGTTTCATATTTTGCAATTTATAAAATAATATCAAATATTTAAAAACTTATTATTAGATAGCACATTAAATAAACCTATCTACTTTTGATTCATTATACAATTTATCAAAATAGAAAAGAAAAAATGAATATTACAACTTTAAACAAATTTATTAAGAATCGGTTTGACATCTTTAGACGCCATTTTCTCAAAACGAAGTCCGTGTGGCTTGACACAGTATTGCTTATCAGCGTCCATATATCTTCAACCATTTCGCAGGTGTGAACAATAAACTGACAAAGTTTTATCGCAATCGGATGAATGATATGACAACGTATATAACAAACATACTTTAATTGATATATAGAAGATAACAATTACCATTAGTTAAGCAATGTTACATAGAATGTTTGATAAAATAACAAATATATAAGATAAAATAAATCACAAGAGATTGTATGTGTATTTGAAGATGTATTTAAAAGCTTAAAACATGACGTTCAGGTCACGAGTGTTATTAAAAATACATTCGAACAGATAAATGAGATACAATTATTTTTAATGACTCAAATACCGTTTGCTTCATCATCACCCATTACATTATATTCTTTATAATTGATAATATTTCAAAATATAATTTAAGATCTTATACTTAAATATATACGCTGAATTTCATATAGGATGATTAATAAATGAGTATAGCTAAAAAAATTGTATTAACCTTTAAAAGAGTAACTATAGAGTTTCTTGCCGGTTCTTCTCGGTAGAATCTACATTCCGAACTGGCGATAGTTTCCTAATTAATGTAGTTTTTTTGTATTGACGTTCCAGAGCTCATGAGAGCCTACTTGAATAATTGATACGACATAGTAAGTAGCCTTAAGGGCTCATTGGATAGGAAATGTGGTCGAGGGTTCAAATCTTGTTTGTTAGTACCATCGAGATTGTATTAATGGTGATCTATAAGTATAAATTTATTTATGTATATATTTATTTTTTTAATATTGGTACACCTCCATGCCGCTTTATTTAATTTTATGTCCTGTACCCAAAGGTTATCTGGAAGAGATCGCTATTTTAGCGATAAGACCGCCTTTTGTGCATTATTTTCTCTTCACCATTTTTGTATAATTAACTCTGTATATTGGTGTACAATAAAGCATATTTGTATTTGTATTTGTATAAAATACGTATCATTATATAAACGTCTACAATTAATTTCTAAAAATAATGTTTTATACGAGTATTTTGTAACGTTTTTTTATTCTGTAGTAGAGGAACAACAGAGTGTTAAATATATATTTAAATATAATGACGTTTGCTTGCTTCTTTGAATTTCTATAAGAAAGTAGCCACCCGCCCTGGCTACGCACGGGTGCAGCGTAATTTTGTACGGCATCACATTACAAATCATTAAAATTCTCGGTTTTTCTCTACTATGATATGTATGTGTTATACATATAAACTTTTCTCTTGAATCACTTTGTCTATTGATGAAATATATAAATTATAATAGCATTAAAATTCAAGTAGTTCCAGAGATCTAAGCATACAGCTGGAAGCGTCTTTGTTTTATACTATGTCAAAATTGAATACTTAATATTTAGGCATAAAAACGCAAATCGCCTACTGTAAGTTAATTACTAATACTATGTTTAAAACCGTAGGTGCAAACATACATAACCTAACAATGCATAGAATATGAACAAACGAACAAATATTGATCTTTATATATTAGATAGTTAGCATTACTTTTTCAATTCAATTCTTCGGCTAATGGTTTGGCATTACTTATAACGTATTGACTAGTATAAATGATTATGTGACAGTAATAGCATTTCCGTTATTAATAAAATGACACTAATTTCGTCTCAATAGTTTAACAACGTAATACGTAACGATGAAGCGATTATGGCATACAGTAGAAGCTTTTAAAGGTCATAATAGTCCGCAGCTGTGCAGTTACTTTCAAAACATTTTGAGCTTCACGCTATGGTCCAGACGATCCTATCACCGGATAATATTAGAAGGGATTGCGTAATAACAATCTTAATCGGGTCAATTCGGGTCGACATTTCCTCTATATATTCGAAAGGCTCATCTAATCTAATATGGATGCAAGACTTCGTTCGTCCGTTGGTTGGTTAAACGTGGCTAAACTGGGCCCTGATTCTTTATGAAAATTGTCACGTAAACGAGTCAGTTTCGTTAACACAAAACAAAATTACTTTAACGCGAACGAAGCTGCCGGGAATCGCTATTTTTCTTACGTTTCCAAAGGAAAATTATAAAAAAAAACTTAAACTATCACATTTAATTTTCTAAGATTAAAAAAAGCATTCCTAATGTTATTATTATCTGTTACAGATAATGTGCTTTTTACATCTGGTCAAAATTTTTTGTTTCTATTTGCTTCTGAGCTTACAGTAAGGTGTGTTTTATATAACAGTAGAAATGATATTGAAGTGAATGAGTGAAGATCGTGGCGCTAAACAAGCCTATCTGGGACGACCATGTGGACGAAGGCCCGTTGGACGACCCAGGTATCGCTGGGCCGACGCCGTTGAATCTGATCTTCACGAACTTCAAGCCAGTGACTGGCGAGAAATGGCGCAAGACCGGGACAAGTGGCGTAAACTCGTGTCGGAGGCCAAGACTCACTTTGGGTTGTAGAGCCGTCATAGTAGTAGTAGAAATGATATTACTGGAATTGGAAGCGGTTTACATAATTTATTTGAGGTCACGACTTTTTAAATACAAGCCTTCATTTGAATGAGTAAAAATCATTAAGTTAAGAAATTATTAATTTTCAGTTACAATGATTGAGTAGTCTTTTTTTATGTATCTTTTATAATAGTTTTTTGTTTCTGTATAAATTTTTACCTTCAGTACTACACTGATATTAAGAGACCACTGAAAATCAGTGTAGAAGTAATCTATGCATCTACATATACACCGAGTGTAAGGTAAGTTACTTTTGGTAATATAACATTGCTGAAGACTTTTTGTTTTTAATATTGTTGTTTATTTTTTATAATAATTTGTGACCTTTGATTTTTATTTGTTTGTTTGTTTTTAATACTTTATTTTATTTTTGATTCTTAAGTCTGTAGTAGTGTGATAATTGTGTTTAATTATTGTTATTATTGTTCTTATAATTTATTTATGTGTTTATAGACTACTTATTCGTAACGTTAAAATACATGCTTATATCCGCTTTTTTCATCAATATTTATGAAACACACATTTATGGAATAGCATTCTTATGTAAGAATGCTATTCCACGGAAAGAAATATGTAATGAAGCAGAAGCGGAAATAAAATTCAACACGAAAAATGTAAGACAAAATTTTTGGAATATACATTGAAAGTATTACCTACCATAAGTACATATCGGGCATAATTTAGTCGGGCACTAAAAAAGGTATTACCATTAGTTATTAAATATGAATAGTATAAATTGCGTTAGTTTAAAATATATAATGATTTTAATGCTTTGACACCTGGAAGAATTTACTGTCAATGACATATTTATGATACTCAAAGTTTACCTGTGGTTTTTTAGGTAACCGTTACTAGGTTACCGAGCTTTATTATATCAGGTCCAATAGTAAAAGTTACAATTGTAATGGCAAACCTTATAAGTATGTATATTCGTTACTGATTTTTAAATTGGGAATATAAATTTGTAATGTTTTTTTTTTTAATATTGAATGAGATAATATCGCAATACCAGTAAGAAATAAATTAACTAATAAATAGTGTCATATTGTGTAAAGTTGGAAACATATGATTAGTCGACATTTTCTGTTGTGTAGTGACGGGGAATAGCGTTATAATTATAAAAGTAATTGCTTCTTTAACCCCGTAAAGCAATAAGCGTGTATTACTATAATATTTAGTACCTATTACGAAATATGCTATTTAGTTAATAGTTTAGTTTTACGAAAAAAAATAATGGAGAACTTGGCTCTATTTATGTGTAAACTAGTCGTCATACACATTTTACACTTTTCACTTCTTTATAGGTTTGAATTTTCAAAAACCTATTTTAGCGGATACTTAGTTCATAATGCATATTTGTGTCCTTTTTAAACATCACGGTCCAATCTCTATCAGTGAGTCATTGTAAAAATGTAAAAAGCTTTGTACAATATATGCCTTTATTCTAATATTCGGGGACTAATATATATATATATATATATATATATATATATATATATATATATATATATATATATATATATATATATATATATATAATATATATATATAAGGTGGTTTAGTGTCTCCGGTAACATTTGTAAATATGAAGTTAGCTGGTGTGCTAATAAATATTTTGATATCATATTTAATACTACTTAAGTAGATGGTATGCGCGAATTTTATTTTTGTTTATGCATGCATGCATGCATGTGTAATTTTTCCGTGCACAATCGTGCGTTGTCGTAGATACAATGACAACTTTGAAATATACAGGGTGTACCGAAAGTCAACGATTAAATTGAAATGGGATATAGGCCAGGTCATAACGAGTCTGTAAACAAAATATCGTTTTTGTAAAAGTCCCTTGGTTTCTGAGATAGGAGCCATTATGTGAAAAGTACGAAAAATGATTTCTTTAGTAGGTTTTTTGACTGCCATGGCTACAAATGTATAAACAAATTCGAAAATATTATGATGAAATATATAAACAATAAACATATTTTCTAGTGTTTTATGTTAATTACATCCTTATTAACAAAATAAGTTTGTCTTTTAAGTCGTTTTGTCAAACGTTTTTATGGATTAAAGGTTAAGAGGATATAAGCAGTTTGGTCATCCTAATCCTATTTTGATTCCGCTGTGGGCAGTTATGAGTCAATTTGTTTACATCCAAAAGTAAGATTTTGTATTAATTTTAATCAGAATGACTTTTAAGTGAGTGCGGATATGGAAACAACGTGGGATAACATGTTTTAAAAATCTTAAAATTGGAAGGTCACTTTTATGTACAATCTTTGTTATTAGACGTACTTTTATAAAATAATCGTGTAAATGAATTTAAATGTGTATAATTGAAATCGAAGAAGATATACTAAATTGAATTATATCATCAATCATATTATTTTTGTCAATTTTATGACTTTGTATTTGATGAACGTTACTATGTTTAATGTGAAGTGCTTCTAATATATATTGCACGTCTAAAGGCGTTTTATGACTACGAGTATTCGCCTATAAGAAACGGTTAAGAATGGAGCCTTATATTAATGAATCAGAACAACTCAGCATTTCACTTTCCATGAAATAACACAATTTGTAATATCAATACAAAGCGTATACCTTGTTTACTGATAGCATTGCGAAAATTGGCAGATATTATTTTATTTTATTTTTATATTTTCCATTATTATTTCAACTGACGTAACTTTGTTTTATGCACTTTCAATATTTGATAACATTTTAATAAAACGCCGCATGTTTCTTTAAGATACTTCCTCATTTGAAGCATTCGCCTATAATGTAATGTAATATTAATGTTTAAATTCGAGTATTTGATCAGTGAGAAAAAGAACTGAGCATCACTGTGAGGGAGTGCCTTGATGTTAATAAACTAATTTTTGTAATCTTGTCACGGTAGGCATGGAAATTTTAATTGATTTTGGTTAAAAGTCAATGAAATATCATTAATTATAAAGTTTTTTTTTAAATCATATTTTAATAATTTTTTATCAAAACTTAACTTTAACACACTAATATTTTCAACAATACATGATTAATGATTGATGTTTTCCACACAATAATAAATGAAACTAATGAAAGTTGTAAAGTCATCTAAAATGTTCATCAAACGTAGGTCATATACCTTTTGAAAGTGAACGTTCTTATTACATAAGAATTATGTATTGAGCCAGTGATATCATTGATATGTCCTAACACCAACGCTTGACCGGTCATAATGATGATCTAAATTACTTAAGCTATATCTATAATCCAGACTAGAGTCTGTTTGTTACGGTTTCACACCTCAAGTGATGTGATCATGATGAAAATTTGTGTACACTTTTTTTACAGATACTTTATTTTTGTGTACTTTTCGTTCACAAAAAGGTATTACTCCGGAGGGATAGGAAAATAACTTTTATGGGATCGTTCCATTAATCGATATTAACATAAACGCAAGCGAAACTGCGGTTAATGGGTAGGCATATAAAGAGTTTATATGTTTAAACGAATTAATATTAGGAACAAGTAGAGACGTCTTGGCGACGATTGAAGTATTTTGGAGTTAGACAATCGGTTTCCTTTTATTTGTGTATTTGTATGTGGCATCGTAACTCTATGAGGAATGAACGTATTTATCCATTTTTTTCCTTTGAAAGCAGATGTGTACGCTATAATTTATGAAGATTTGTAAGGACGCTTAAAGGTTATCAATTAAGCAGGTGTCCTTTTGAAATTTTAATAGAATATATATTACGAGTACAAGCAGTGCGGCGTCAGAAAAGCGATTTAGAAAATTGGTAAAATACTACATACATTTTGTGTATTCTTAGGTTTTAAGTTAATATGACCATGTAATAAGATTTTCTGTATCAACGTTTTTACTCCTTTTACCATTTTAGAAATATTATATTAGAATATCGGAAAAGCCTTTCTTAATGGATGTTTAAAACCTAAAATTCCAAGCTTGTACCCTAGCAGTTTCTGTCTGCGTTGAAGAATCAGTCAATCAGTCACCATTAGTGATTATATATGTATAGATGATGGTGAATATCCTAAGAAATGATAGAGACCGGTTAACCGTAAGTCAAGCGCAAGTTCACGTTTTGCTGATTTAATTGGTATAATATTTTTTGTCGATCTTCTAATGCATATTAGATTAGGTAGTCCCTAGATAATAATTAATAGTCTTGTCAATTGCTAATGTAACGATTTTATTTCACCTTGACATTAAGACATGTAATCTACAGTTTCGTTTGAGATAAGTGTTGCAGTAATTTAAATCACATGGCATAAAGGTGTCTTCAAATATAATACAATTTGATCTGATACGCCTGCACATATATTAACCTACATTAAGTATAAAGGACCTGTTATATTGAGTGCGGTAAGGTTGCAACACGGTTTAGCTACGCTAGATTGGGTGTAGAGTTTAATGACTAATTTAGAACTGTGTCGAATTCATTTGAACGCCTTATGATTAATTAGCAGTAGTGACGTTTATGACCGACTTCAAAAATGAGGTTTTGTATTCGACCCTTATGTCTGTATGAACGAGATTTTTTCAAATATTATTTATTTGATTTACTTAAACGCATATCTTTCTAGAAATGTATAGGTATAACATAAAGATAAACAAAGAATCTCTTAACCCACTGACATCATCAAATTATAATCTTCTATTTTATTTCTTTCAAGTTTTATTTTCGTGACAAAAGTAGTCTAAACTCCTCTTCAAGTTTAAATCTTTATCTATATCAAAATTCACTAAAATTAGTTTAGCAAGATAACTTAACAGACGGATAGACAGAATTATTGTCACATTTATGTATAAATCCGTATTCATTATGTAAGAATTTTAAGGTAAGAAGACTATTAAAATACGATCAATAAAACATAATTTATAACTCTATGTATATTTACAAAACGCAACGCGTAGACGTCTTTCAAGATAATAATTATATTGAAAGACACGCGTTGCGTTTTATAAATATAGACATAATAATAATGTAATAACTTACTGTTTTAAACATTTTTATTATATTTAAATGATTACGACAAAAACGTCACAACGGTTCGCCAGTTTTGACAGTTTACGTCCGCCATGTTGATTTTTGCTGACGTCACATAGTTTATAACACTCCAGGGAAGAATACGAATGTAATGACACATTACACTTTAAAACCAGTCTATCGCTTAAACTTTAGGAGGTCATAATCCAACATACCTAAATACATATACATACATTAAGGTATATTTTGCAGGAAGATTTTTTTTACACTTGAGCTATTCTAAATAATTCTAGAATGGATTCTGACTTTTAAAATTTAATTTAGGTGTTTTCTTTTTTTATGACCTGTTTTGTTGCAATGTTCTATGATTAATATACAGAAGGTCAAGTTTAGAGAAACGATTAAATCAGTTTTTATTTGTTATTCATTCGACCTTTTATAACGGATTATTAAATATTTTGAGTTTATTGCCATTAAGAGAATGTGATATTTCCTAGGTCAGGAAGATTCTTCTTCATCTAACTAACTTCTCTAAATCTGCATGGATTTCTATTTTTGTAGAAAGAAAGAGTAGAATTATTTTAAATAGCAAAAGTTTGAATATTACGATTTTTTAAATCATTAAAGTTGTATTATATGTTTGTGTGTAATGTTTCTTAGTAGCACAGCTGCCGCAGATTAAGCTTCTTCTTAACTTTAGAAAAGATAGGATAGAAATAGATTAGGCTAAAAATCAAATCAAAATATATTTTATTCAAGCAGACTTTTATAAGCACTTATGAATCGTCAATACAGAAGCAAAAAAAAATGATGAAAACTATCAATTTTTTTATTGTTGTAGGAATATAGATTCTACCGAGAAAAACCAGCAAGAAACTCGATAGTTACAATTTTTTATTAATTCCACACCCTTATATTATACCAAAAATGCGTTGCCTATATAGCGATGCGCATGGCGAAATTGTATATGCAATAAATTTGCATCGACTTTGACTTTTCTCAATAGAGTATTCTCTATTCAAGTCTGGAACAATAACTTCGAAATATTGCGTATTGATACCGAAAGAATACTAATCACCCTATTATTACTCCACATGTATTGTGGAATTAACAAAGGACGCCTCGCTTTGACCCAGATCCGTTTAACAAGTTTCGATAGAAATATATAAAAGAAAATTCGAACATCGTCATGTAAGCACTAATGTATGCCTGCATTTAGTTCGTTTCGTATTCAAGTGACGTTACGGATTTTTTGAAATAAGAATAATGGTTTTTTTTTTAAGATTTTCGCGTAAGTCTATTTGTGCAAATTATGAAATGTCGATATTCGTTTGTTCGATTGGCAAGTGACACTCGCATTGTTGTTCAGGAAAGTAAGACGTGAAATTTTAAGTAAAGTAACCTTTTCAGTTAGTAATGTGTTATTTGGAAATTATTTATAAGCGCTTTTGAATTAAAGATATTTTTTAAATTTTAAAGTACTATTGCTCTTTGTTATTAAGTTTTGAAATGAACATTGTTTTTTTTTTAATTAAATATGCTTTGAATTTCAAATGGATACTTATAATAATATACAGTACTATAATTTTTTATCCATACCAATATTAAAAGAGGTATTTGTTTGTAAGTTTGTTTCTTTTTTTACATGGAATAGCCCACTTATTATGAAAGATTATAGGCTATATTATAACACGCTACGACTCATAGGAGCGAAGTAATAACTATAAACGCTGAAATTAATGAAACCGATAGTAACTTAAAATATTTTTGTTTATCTACCAAAAATATTTGATTAATGCAACATCCTTATGCTTATTTCAATAAAATACTGTTATTAAGTGTTTACAACAATTTCACACGAGACTGGCTAAATACTATATCTTCATCTACAAAGCGTGACAAGTGTCTTCAGATATAATCTCCTCAAGATTTCCCTCGGAATTGTGATAAATATGTCACGCTCATGCTGACACGTTCTCTGTAAAATGGCTTAATCTTTTACGAAAGCAATAATTCATAATGAAAGAAATGTAATAAATAAAATATATCTTTTTAATTATACGATAAATGAATTATTTTTTTATTCGAATTAACAAGATAAAAATTCATTTTTGAAAATACAATCTACCTATTTGTCTGGTTTTGTATTGGTAATCCAAAAAGGATTTTGAACTAAAACTTGACATGTAGATAAATAAGTGATCAGTATCCTAATGATCGCTATCAAATCATGCTAAATGCAGACAGTTTTTTTTTAGTTTATGTATGAAAACACCTCCGATTTTAGATTGTTAAGAAGGATTCTTAACTATCTAAAATCAGAAATGAATAGCTCGTTGATTATTACAAAATAGGCCTTTACAGCAATACAATTTTACATACAAATTCGTGCGACTATGTAAAATATTTCCATGTGATTTGTCTATACGCGAATTCGTCAATGAACGCATGTTAGACTTTAATGACTTTTGGTTCAAGCTTCATTACTAACATCCAAGATAATCACTTTTTTATTAATACCTGAAGCTTACCTCCCTTACTTCCCATTCTTTTTAATTTATGTATTTATAGATCCTTTGGTGCTACAAATGTTCATGGGACAGACACATTACATCAGTCGAACGAGTTCGTTTGTCTGCTATTTTCATAAAAAACAACTGCCTTACTACAAAAGATTTAAACGGACGTTAAACGCGCGTCTAAGACAGTTTTGAGTTAAACATGCTTTAAACATAGATTAATATACGTTTAAGTGAGTTTAATAGATGTTTAAAACGTATTTTTGCTGTCAAATGTAACGTATAACATTTTATCAATAAGTTTTTTTTATGAGTTTATTCGCTGTTAAGCAATTTAGATAATATTTTAAGCAATGTTTAAATCTTAAGCACTGTTTAGCTAGATTCAACATGGTTTAAATGCGTCTTTTGTAGTATGACAGCAAATATTTAACAAATGTCTCAATTTCAAATCTATTTTCCTTTGATAATAACTGGTCAATCGCCGTTTGAATTATGTAATGCTGCATTCAGCAGCTGGTCTAGAACATATGTAATTATTGTTACAATCTTAGTTGTAATTTTACGATCCATTCTCTGATGAGCGCATGCCGCTAATGTGGCAATACTCATCAAACATCCTTGGAGCAATCTCAGATCAAATCAAACCTTTCACTAAGAATCTCATCGTTCGCATTCCCGCTGAAACGATTATATAAACCGATTTCAATTGTGAAATTTTATTTCATATTTCTATAAAACTTATACTAAATAGTATTTCGTCAATACTTCTAGGTGAGTTTGTAATTTTATAAAAGTATAACAAATAAACATATTTATTTTACAATATCAATTATAATGGAGTAAAAAACTTCTTAAAGTGTTGTACTTTAAGAAGTTCTTTTCTCCTACTGATAAAATTTGTTGACTTAGTACTCGAGTCAAATTATCACAAATTAACATTAGCACTCTTTAATTTCTTATCTTTTGGGATCTCAAGATCGGCCGATACTCAAATGTCGGAATTTCTACGGACATATACAGCTTTCGTTGACCACGAGATAAGATTAACACTCTAGCGCGTGAAATACGTGATGTTTTTTCGAGATTTGAATTTACAGGTTACTGTATAACTTTTGGATACGGTTTTTGGCATTATTTAGAAAATTGATTCGAGGTTTTTTGGCAAAAATTTTCGTGAAAATAAAAATATTTTTACGAAATATTTTTTGAAATAACCTCGCCTTCTCTGGTTAAATAATTCCTTAATGCAATATGAGTCTTGGAACAGTTAAACTGTGTAGAGATTCCTATATACAATACTTCGGTCCCTTTAGACCGAATATAAAAATTTAAATACTGTGAGTGTGCCGCATTCAATTTAATCAACAAACAAAACCTTTGTAATACAAATAATATCATTGAATTGTTCATAAATTATCTCATACAGACATTATTATGCTTATATTTCCGCTACAATAGTTACCAATTTACCAATAGTACATGGATAAATCGAGCTGTAGATTTCTGAAATTTATATATAAAGCAAGCTATTATAAAATTTATTTTCCTTCATTTTTGTCAGCCACATGTTAATGATTATTACGAATAATAAGATAATAAATATAAATATTATTATTTTATTTAATGTTCATACAAAAGAAAAAGAAAGTTAAAAAACGTCATTTCATAGAAAAAAAGGTTCTAATAATATAAAATGAAAAATGTTAAAAAAAAACAATCGAAAATCTATTCATTGAGACCATTTCATCGAGCCCCAACACGATGTTTCTGCTGTAAGTTGATGAGGAGTTATATATCCTGCTGACTCCAGATGACTCCATGCTGCAGCACCAGGTCAAGGTTATGCAACTATGTTTTTGTAATATCATTCACAGTATATTAAAATCAATTAGATTAATAAAAGTAGACAGGCCCGCGCTGTCCATACGAGCAAAGTCGTGCGGCGCACGACGGCGCCGAATCAAAAAAGCGCCGGGCCTTTGCTTAAAAAACTTAAATTTTAAATATTTTCATTGGATTTCATATTAAAAACTTGCGGAAAAAAACTTGTTGATTGGACTAAACTATTTTTTCCTAATATCGCCACTACAAAAAAGGCGCATAAAAGACAGTTGCACGATGGTGCCGAATAGGCGGGTCTGAGCTCAGATTTCAACAACTAGAAAAAATCTGATAACCTTTAAGTACCTAAACAGATTTTCATTTATTATAGTAAAGAACCATCTGAATTTTATCAGTTTAAAAAAACACATCAAAATTGATCCATTCCTTAGGGAGCTACGACACATAGACAGACCACCGATAGACACATAAAACTTATAAAAACTCTTTTATTGGTGGGGGTTAATAAAAAAACACTTAGGAATATATAAAGCGCAAATAAAATTTTATTGCTATTACTGTATCAAGCAACCTTTTGAAAGTCAAAACACTTCATGTAATGCAAATTACATAAACGTACATGTACAAAAGAATGGACATCGAAAAAAAATACTTAGCTCCTACCTTTTTGTGAAGCCGCAACATACATTAGTGAGATAGACATCATGCATCTTCTATTATTTAAATTCATATTTTATGATTACCACAGATATACAGAACAACAAAATAATAAATAAATAAAACCGGCAAATGGCAACTTGGACTCACATACCGGGGGTTCCGTATTAATAATATTGGACTCACGCTTGGTAGGTTTTTAATTATTCGGCGTTTTACTTTAGTTAGCACTGTAATTGTACTAAGTTTGACACTTTGTATATTGGAACTTCTATTTGTTAATTAACCTTAAAAATGTGTAAATTGTTTAATATATATTTTATAAAATAAATGTACCTCCTTGAAAATTTTATTTTATTTGGTTTATCTTTCACACAGCACGACCAACACTCTCGGTGAATAGCCTTCAGCGGTTTATGTGCAATGCATGGTATAAGTCATGAGCAAAATAATTTAGCACAGAAAATGTAATAAAAATTTAGAATAAATATTAAAAGCTAGTTTTTTTTAATTTAACTATAATTAATACTATTGATACAAATAATTCTATTAAAAATAAAAAGAAAGAGAAATTAAAAATAACTATATTAAACCTAAGTAACTATCGATGTCACAGTGAGGCAAGGTGCCCAAAACACTGGCAGCATTACCTCTTTGTATGGCCAGACTGATATGCTGGCCAAGGTAGCCGCCAGCCCTTCGGTCACCTGTAGTTTCGACGAGGCGGGAAGACAGCTCTCTGAAAAACTTTTTCGCTTCCTCGCCCCAGGACCCCATGGTTTCAACGGCAAACGGCACAAATATGAAACTCCTTTCAATGTTTTCGTATTTGCGCCGCTTGACATTTTCAGCATTGGATGCCGCTGCTCCCACCGCTAAGGAAGTCCCTCGTATATGTGATGCAGCCAATGTATCGACACAGGTAGCATCCCATACAAGCGACCTTCCCAGCCTCCACGGAACAAGCGTCATTCCATCAGGTCTCTTGCCATCACTGCGTACTAGTCCGTTAGGTTCTAGTACCGTCGGAATTTTAGCGGTGACAAGAGACCGACGAATGACACTGTTCAAGGAAGCATGACGGGAGAAGCGGCCTGCGCTTTTTATGCATGATAAACCATGATGTCCATATTCGTCTGCTGCCTCACCACAGTGACACCGATGTGGCTGATAAATTTTCGCGCCTAGCCGGAGACCAACTGAAACAGTTAGTGTTAAGTGGTCTAAAAGAGTGCCAACATGAGGAGACGGGAGAGCATGAAGCCAGTAACCAGATTCTCTCGTAGATACAGCAAGAAGACGGGCCTGATCTATGGCGGAAGGTGCAGCATCAATTAATGTCATCTAAGAAAATCAAATTACGTATTTTAAAATCAATTCCTTTTTTAAGCCTTAGTTATTTCAAAACCATTACAAATTGAATCGCTTCGACCTTGTCACTCGAACCAAACCTTTTAAGTGTTACATTTAAGAAGAAAGTCAACAGGTTTAGTATGAAAGTGATATAAAACTTGCTCACTTTCGCTGACACAGGAATCCCTATAAAACGAAGCGAAAAATCACTTTTATGGTGTGTCAATTACGAGTCATCTTAATGACGCGTAATAATTTACTAATGACGTTTTCTTGGATTACGTAATTTACTATTCGATGTTAATTAGAATTTTATTTAACGCTTCATTGCACATCCCTTATAAGGTTAAGAAAAAAAGCGCTTAAAACGAATAATGCTGTGGCGAAATAAAAGGTGCTTTTACGAGTCATTAGTCATTTCTTCAATAACTTTTGGGTTAAAAGGATTTGGAATATGACTGTAGGGTGGTGCAATTATGAGCATATATAATAATAATTACAACATAATGCAGAATATTCTCGATGTTTTTTTTTTGTTGTAGTAATAATTGGCGATCGAAAGATTTATCGAGCGTAAGTTTTAGTAGAATAAATACTGTTTTCTATATACCGAAGGGAAAAAACTTTCCTTATATTTTTAATCTAAATATATGTAATTCAAAACACTGACTTACATAGTGATCTATCAACGCACAGCCCAAACGACTGTACTGTGGATCGGGTTAAAATTTGGCATGCAGGTAGATGATATGACATAGGCACCCGCTAAGAACGGATTTTAATTAATTCTACCCCCAAGGGAATAAAATAGGGGATATAGGTTTGTGTGAAACATTGTTAATTTTAAACCGATCTGGCTGAGACTTAACATGCATAAAGCTACTATGACATAGGCATCACAGACATCGCAGAAAAAGTCGCGAGCACCAGCCAGTTATATTATAAACTTGTAAGTTATAGCAATATAATTTTTACGCTTGAAAATATACTCTTTGGAATACGACTAATTCCATTAAAATAATGAGAGATAATTCTCAGGGTACGTGTTCGCAGGTTGCATGATAATTATCAAATTTAGTCTCAAATACTAGTCGTGTTTATATTTAAAGCGATTCGGATACAACATAGAATTTCATACAATTTACTTTAAGTCGCACGAAGGCTTTTCGATACCTCCCACGTAAGTTATTGTAAGCCACAAAATTTCCGTTAGCGTTTTTACTGAATACTACACGAATTTGCATTGCTTAATGCATTCAAAGTGAAAAAATACCAAAAATCTTTTTTTTTTTCAAGGAAAGTTACAACAAAATACGCCTGAAAAAAGGCGTATTTTGTTGTAACTTTTAAACTAAAACGGATTAAAAGTGCTCTACTGTAAAATTGTAATTTTAGGGTTACAACAACTTACGTGGGAGGTATCGTTTTATCGGCACCTATACTAATATTATAAAGCTAAGAATTTGTTTGTTAGTTGGTTTGAACGCGCTATTCACAGGAATTACTGGTTCAAATTGAGAAATGGTTTTGTATTATTGTAGTGTTTTAACTATTATTAAAATGAAACTATGTAAAATATATCCACACATTTACTTCGGCACAAAACAACTGACGGTCAAGAGCGCACGTTTTCCCGCCTTTTCTACTTACCACAGATACAACAATTATATAGTTTATTTATTGAGGAAGTTTATATTATATCACGCTACGACTCAGGAGTGAAGCAGTAACTATAAACAGGAGTGAAACCGTAAGGGTAATGCATAAAATAGAAAACGTGTTAGTCCTTATTTACAGAAAAAAATGATTTAAGTGTTAATGTTATATAAACGTTAAAACAAGAGAGTTTTTTTTTTTCAACAAAATTCTCGAGCAGTATACGTGATACGAAACAATCGACCCATGGCTGGTAATGACGGAAGCGAATAACTCGTTCATATAACTTGTTTACTCGTAGCACTGGGTTTGTAATTTTATTTAAAAAAAAATAATAGTGACGGATAAAATTTGTTCTATACTTAATCTAATATTTTCCTTTCCTTTTAAATTACGCTTGAAAATTATTATGCATTTAGTTATTTTGCAATTACGTTTTTCTTCTTCTCTTTATCTTTTTCGCCAACTTCGAAAAAGGAGCAGGTTCTATTTTCGGCGATATGTATTTTTTTAATGTTTTTATACTGATTACTCCACTGACTGTGGACAGATATTGATGTTATTTTTGTTCGAAAAGGTATACTTCCAAATTGGTCACTTGTCATAATGGGATCTTGAGGAAAACGTGGGAACTCTTCATATGTGTAAAACTACAAAATTTTGTAGAATATAGTTATTTTTTACTTTTTAGTTTACTCGTTTTCGAAGTCGGTTTAGTTTTTCTGAAATAAGTGAAAATTAATAAAGTTTGATTTATATAGAACAAAGCCAATTTTTTCAATGCAATATGACGCATTCAGGCTAAAATCTTTTATTAGATTAATCCAAGATAATATGTTTTCACGATACGCTGAGCACACTTCCTTTGTGTGGCCGTTGGATATCGGATCCCCGTCCATATTCTGGGAAAAAAGATTACAGTATATTAAGCCAAGGTTATAAGCTATAATTACATCTATTTATTTTTAATCTTGACACAGAGTTTCGACGATTTTCTAAAAAAATTCAAAATGTTTTATGAACATACACCTCTTTATTAAACTTTAAAAATATATTTTTTCTCCATACAAACATTACTACCCCCTTGCACCCCTGTGTGGAATAATAGTACCCCGTTTTATATTTTATATTTCATTACTATCACCCAGAAGTACGTGTATCTTAATACACGTACTTCTGGGTGTTTCAAGTTAATACGACCAAGGAATAAGATTTTGCATACAAACGTTTTTATCCCTCTCCATCCGCCCTCTTAGAGGTAAATAATCAAGCAACTCTTTCTTAGTGGATACCTGCAACCTAAAAGAAACATACTGCCAAAATTTCAAGTTCGTAGCCCAAGCGGTTTAGGCTCAGCGTTGATGAATCAGTCAGGACAAGTGGTTTTATATTTGTTGTAGATTATAGATTATTAGATATATTATTCTATTTAATAAACATATATTTTATATGTAACATACGTAAATCGTTTAAACTACATATACGAATAATGGATTTATACCTATTTGTCATAATGCAAGGCGAGAGTAAATAATACAACTACTTTGTATTTGGACCGGAATGTCGCGGAAGAAGGCGAAATCCTTATACAGTACAAAAATGATTTTGCATACCTTTTGTAGAGAGTGGAGTAACAAGCCGTTTAAAAATAAACCTTATGGCTAGTATAGACAAGCGGTAGTATACTACGACTACATTAAGTGAAGTTGACGCTATTTACACATGTTGGATGATTTCTTTTATCCACTTTAAAGTATCCACCCTGAGGAGGATAATTAATATTTAATATTATTTTGTTAGCTGACGTGTTATACTTGAAAAACGAATTTGTTTTTCAAAACGTACATGTTAAAAATAAGTATCATTTTCGTGAGTGAATTAAAGTCTAAACTTAAGTCTCGCTAGCTATTTTGTCTTTGATCAACTTACAATAACAGACTTCTTTCGTTTGTATTGATCGATTCATTGAGTTCTAATTCGTTATTGCGTTCTTTATTAATGGAACAAGATTATAACCGATAATAGTTGATACTAATGAGCCGATTATTGTGACGCGTTGTTCACATTAACGTTTGGAGGAGGTGACAATGGCACTTATGTATACGTCACGGTGTAGAGGCCCACACTCCCCCCTCTTCTTTAATATACGACTTACTTAAACTTAGTACATTGAATGAATGGCAATGGTAATGGTTTATATATTTACTAAATAAGTAGATCAGTATTTCAAATTATACTATCTTTCTGCGTAATGCCCTGATAGAGATTAACTTATCTTTGTACATTTTGCACTTACAACTACCCTCGGTCTCTTTCTTTGAAAGGAACCATCCCATATGAAGCTATAACAACGTCTGTGATCGCAGTTACATGTCTAGCAAAATCTCACTTTACTTCAGCCAAGTAAAAATAATAAAAAAATTACGCAACCATTAGTACTGGCCGCTTCACCGAACCGAAAGAAAACATATTTGTGAAAGGTTCTGTCATCGGGAGTGTGGCTAATTGAGGCTATTGTTTTGTTTGAGAGCTTCGTTTTGCTTTCAATTTGTTGTAATGACGGAGGTTGTCCGTTTGTAGATGTTCGAGTTATTTTCAGTGAAACATGGTAATATTTTTTTTTAAACGCATCACACTCAACGGCCCCCATTAAGGTCGTGACCTTGTGTCGGGGGTCCGGAAACACTCACAACACGAACACAAACACCCAGACCACGACAAACATCCGTATGGCTAATACAGACATTTGCCATGAGCGGGGATCGAACCCGCGACCGTTAGCGCTTAGGTCAGTTGCAGTGACCACTGCGCCAACGTGTCTGTCATATTTAAATTTTTATTTGTGTGTGCTGTTATGTAATTGGTTCAAAGGACGTTTCTGTAAATAATATTATCAAAAATTATAATATTATTTCCAACCATAACGCTAGAATACTATTTTTAAGTGGTAAACTATTTTTAATATCCGTCTTTTAAATTATTATATCAAAAACGGGACATCGCTTCGTATTTTTTTTCCAATTTACTATGTAGAATTACGACGCGACGTCATAAAGAGCCTCGTTGCGATATCGCATCATGATTTTGGCCCAAACGCTGTTGTTAATAAGTTAAGTATTAAAAATGACCTAATTTTTTTAAACCTTTCTTTTCAGTAACAATACATCAATTACAATCTAATAATCTAAATAGACCCCTCATTAATTTAGATTGTCTAGTATGTTATATAATATTTTTTAATCGATTTAATATATCACATAGTTACACAACGGTGTGATCGTCAGCCCAGGCGATAGGTAACACTAGTTCTTGATTGATTTCTCAATACGTTTAATGTAGCGTGTGTCTAAAGTGTTCGAATTTAGTCACGAATTAGAGCGGCGATGTAATCTCTTCGCGTCATTCAGTATTCAATTTTGGGGTAAACGGATACTAAACTTTAGCCAAAAGCGAAGTGATGCACGGGAAAGAGGAATTAATGCGCATACGCATGCGCATGCGATTCCACGATCTCTTTATTTTCGTGCTGATGACGAGAAGTACACACACCACCAAGACGAAAGGCTGCTTTCGGTGCCCGTGAGTACTATTTAGCTGAAGCAGGAAGTCGGTTGCTGAATTGCACATATAGTACAATATACATATATAGTACAGACTTAGCTTAGTGTGACAGTTGAAGTATATGAGAAGACGCATCAGATTATACGGCAGTCGATATAAATTTAGGCTATAGCCCATAGACTATAGCTCATATATGGGCTGGCTAGACCGGGGCAGTATCTCTCTCACACAGAATATCGGCGTGGAGTAGTTGGCTGTGTTTCGTAGTGTTCATGATCTTAACACCAGGTGGCCTGCTCGTTAGTTAGCTAACTTTTTTAAAATTTAAAATAACCGTATGTTAATTCAATGCATCATAGTTTACACACAACTATTTGCTTGTTCAAACTTTACAAAATATTATTTGCGGCGTGCTGTGGAGAGAATGGCAGCGATTACATCTTGAGTATGCGCTCAGCATTACACCATGTGTTATCTGTGAATATGTTTTAAGAGCTGCTATCGGTGGAGTTGTTTACATTGTCATTGAGGTCGTTTATGGCGATAGAGTGATAAAAAAAATACCAATTTTTGTATTGATTATATCGGTATGCTTAGTTTATTACATTCCATTTATTATTCTTAGTTTTAAATGAAGGTATGAATTGTTTAGGTGGTGAAACTTATTCTAGAAACGAAAAAGTTCGTCAATTGTTTTCATAATTTATCGTTATGAGTTTTTAATATTTGTCTGTTTTTGACGATCGCTACATGACGTGTAACGTTTAATAATATTCGTACAAAGGATTCCTTGTATACTAAATTCATGATGCAAGCCATGGAAAAATTAATTTGTTTTATATGTATGTACCAAAACATTAACTTTACATTACATCGAACAAGACAACGCTATTCAAAATACTGCCAGTGTCATCTCTTGACAAAAATACAAACCAAACTGTCTATAAAAATATTACATTACTATTATTTAATTTCGAAATTAGTTGAGTAAAAGGAAAATGTTTCATATTCATTTGCCTAAAAGGAATTAAAACGTTTTAGTACGGTTTTTGTTCTGTTTAATAAAAATATTTACTATATACGACAACATTTCAATTCCATGTGAAAGCGTGAACGAGTCATTCTTATATCCGTACCGAAATTTATCTTTACAATACATCGAACAAAGTGATTGCGCTATTTAAAATACTGCCAGTGCCATCTATTGACAAAAATGCAAACTCAACTTAGTATGAAAATTTTACGACACAAGTATTATTTTACTAATAAATTCATTAAATAAAATAAAAATATTTCATACATATTTGCCAAAAGATATTAAAACGTTTTAGAACGGACTTTGTTCTGTTTAATATAAATAATAAATATATACGACATCATTAATTCAATTTCATGTGACAGCACGAACGAGTCATTCTTTTCTCATTATATATGTGTGTCATATGTATATCATACTATACAGTAAATCTAACTCGTACAGCTTCATATGTGTTGTGGTAGGTTATTATAAAGCGCTTTATTTGTAACGTTACGTACGATTTATAGATTATAAATATTATATTTCAATCAGCAGAAAAAACAAATGGGTTGTATTTATGATGTACATTACGTCATTGTAGTCTCAAAGTAAATGTATGTAAGTCATAGAAATTAGTGTTACTATTAAGTTCAATTAAGTCAAGATTGCAATTTTATATAATACTAGCTGTGCCCCGCGGCTTCACCCGCGTTAATTTGAGAAAAAATTATATTTACCACTAGCTGATGCTCGCGACTTCGTCTGCGATGGCTGATGCCTTCGTTAGTCGTAGCTTTATGCATGCAAAGTTTTAGCCCAATCGGTTTAAAATTAACATAGTTTTGTACAAACTTTCATCCCCTATTTTATCCCCTTGGGGGTAGAATTAAGTAAAATCCTTTCTTAATGGATGCCTACGTCATAACATCTACCTGCATGCCAAATTTCAGGCTGATCCGTCCAGGGTTTTGGGCTATGCGTTGATAGACTGTCAGTCAGTCAGTCAGTCAGTCACCTTTGAGTTAAATATATTAAGACAGGAGAATCATTGCAGGATATAAAAAAATTAAAAACTTTATTTTTTATTATTTATCGGAAACAGTTACCCATTTATTATATGTGCTTTTGATTCACCATGACAGAGAACGTAACGCGTGAAAACATCATAACAGAATAGTGATATATTGTTTGTTACAGGGTAACACAAACGAGCGTGTTCCACACTGGTTTTGTCTTAACTAGTTATTCGATAATTCTTCTACATATATATGTACAGAATTTTTTTCGACTTTAGCTTTAAGCTTATCATTAATATTTGGCCAAATTGCATATTGTGTTTATGTAGTGTGGCTTATGTGATATTCTAATGTGTAAGATATTTCATTGTATATTTTCATCAAAATAATTTTCTATACTTTTCCGCAACTACCCTCACAAATTTACGCGTTAGTGAGAACAAAATTCTACGAACACATTTAGTTCTATTAAATCAAAATGCTCCTAATAAACGTATTTTATTATCGTGTAGTGTAATTTAATGTGACATAATCTATTATTTCAGTCGTGTAACCTTGGACGCATTAAACTATTTGAGATTATTATTAGATTTCATGACTGGTTAGTCATTAAGTAATGCTATGAAAAAACTATTCTGTTTATTATAATCTATCTATATCTATGTTTTATTATTATAAGGTCAAAGTTTTGTAAATTCTTCAACGATCGTTTTAAAGTCATTGATTCTCAAGAGAAAATAGTCTCGTAATAAATTCATAATAACAAGTTATGTGTTATTTATTTAAACAAATTAGTTTTTTTCGAATTTAATTCGTGTTTTAAAAATTCGAATCGAATTTGTTTGAAATTTTTTGTTCTTATAAATTGTCATTCATCTACTAATATTCAAAGTAAATAAAAACACACTTAGATAAAATGCATACAAATTATGTTCGTAGTAATAATTATTAGAGTATATTGTGTTGTACCTTAATGTACCTTATTATTACTTGATAATGGTTACTCTTAGTAGATTTTTGATTGGCTTATTATTATAGACAATACGCCTCCATCTCTAGCCTATTAGGTCAAAACTATGTTCTATAAGTAAATAGACTGAATAACAATGTTTTTATTATAGATTTTAAAGTAAATATTTATTTTTTAATTAAAATTGACAATAAGACATGAGTGAGAGAAGGTCAAAAGCCGCATTTCGGATTTTTACGGATGGATAAAAGCGTTATGTGTATGCAAACAGTTTTAAGCTTTAAAAACTTTAAAAGCATTTTCTATGTATAAGAAAAACTTTGAATTTAATTTTCTCGAATTTAAAGTCTTTAAATATCTTTGTACGCACTTTTATTCGTTATTTTTATTATTTTTTGTTACTGAAAATTAAAAATACATGTGAATATAAATATATTTGACTTTGCTCTTGTTTCTTGTACCACACGAAAATAAGTCAACAAGCCTTATTAACAATCTTACTCAACGCACGCCGCCTGCTGACATATTTATCAGAAAGATAATTGTCTGTAAGACTTACTTTCCTCAGTTACTTAAGACTCCTATAATATAATGATTACATGCACTTATTAAATACCTTTATTGTATATAGTATCAAAATATCAGATTGAAAAGTTTAAAAATGATTTTAGTATCCATGAAATTTTAATTAAGAATGACGAAAATTAAACTTTAATTTTTAGACTATGTGTAAAAATATGCGCTAAGGAATCGTGAGGTACAAAAGTAAGAGAACCAAGCGGAACGAACTTACCGCCACGCGGAAAGTAATTTTATAACAATAAATTGTAACAAAGATTCTTTCGTTTAACTACAGTAGTCTAGTTTAGTTTAGTTGCTGCTTTAAGGAATAAGTCTACGTGGTTATCATTTATATTTGATTGTGTAGTTTTGATTAAAATACTTTTTTTAACGAGAAGACTTTTATGAATTTTTATAGCGCTTAATAAATGTCGTGATGTGTACTTATATTACTTACGAAGTTTTAAAAGGATTTTTTTTGTTAAGGAAATTAATTTTAAAAAGTAACCACCTGTAAATATCCCACGGCAAACCAAAGGCCTTCTCCTGTTAAGGAGAAGGTTTAGAGCGAATTCCACTGCGGTTTGGCGGAAATACATGTGTTATATTTTCTCTCGTTACATGCAGGTTTCCTTAAGATTTTTTCCTTCACTACCAAGCTCATGATGATTTTAAACACACACACTTGAAAACAGCGGTGCTAGGCGGGGTTTGAAACCGCGGTTATCACTTGAGATCGACGTGCTGTAACCACTAGGCCTTCTCTGTTCTTTATTTTATTTAATAACATACTAATTTATGATCCTAATAATGTGGCAATCAATCCTCATTAATATTAAAATATTTATTTATATATTTGTTCTTTTGTTACACTTTCACACCTCAATTATTGTGTAGTAGATTATAAAATTTTGCGTACACATTGTTAGGTGTACAGAACACTATGTATGTTCGATACACTTACCTGGCCTACCAAGAAAAAAAAAATACTGCTCCTGAGGGACAGAAAAATAACAAAACACGTCTGTTGGGTCAGCTAGTTTTTGATATAATGTCGAGTGTCCTTAAGGTGTCTGCGTTTAATAAATTGCTTAATCGACTGTAACGATTACTGTTACATTATACTATGGATGAACGTGAAATATTCGATCGAATTTCAATATTAAATTTCGGACTAAGTGATCAATCATTTGAATAATACGTAGGTAACTTAAGCTGTCAACTGTTGTGAACTATTAGTGCTTATGTTTAGGTAATAATCGAACATATGCGCTACGTATTAAGGATTATTATTTTGATCATCTTTTACTACTTTTTTTTCTTTCTTTGTCTATAAACGTTTTAGTAAAAGCGTTTTAACATATGTACTTTATTAAGTAAAAATTGCACATAAAAAATACTGTATTTATGTTAGTTTTATTAAAAACTCAATGTTTTGTTGTAGTGATCACGAAATAAATCAGTTCGATTTTATCTGTTAAATTATTCATATCGTATAATCATTCTATTAGTAGCCCTATTAAGTAGCAATGACTCATTTTGTCTGTTGTGAAGGTAGGTCGAAAAGTAAATTATGTTTCAATTTGTGATTTAAAAATTCTCACCAAACAATCTCGAAACCAATTTGTATTTTACCTTCTCATTTTAATTCCCGAATCTTTCTGTTCAGGTTGAAATGTTTCAATTTTTATTATTAAAAAAAGTATACCACGTAAAAGTTAAAAGTATATAAACATAACGTTACTATATGTTACGTATTGTCTTAGTTGCACATGCACTATTTTTTTTCTTTATCCTGCCTAATATTTGCGCATTTCCTTAGACTAATGAAGTGCATGACATTGATAGACACGTTGGAGCAGTGGTCACTGCAACTGACTCAAGCGTTAACGGTCGCGGGTTCGATCCTCGCTCACGGCAAAATGTATTGGCCATACGGATGTTTGTCGTGGTGTGAGTGTTTGTGTTATTGTGACTGTTTCCGGACCCCCGACACAAGGTCACGCGATCTTAATGGGGGCCGTTGAGTGGATGCGTTTATTTATTATTTATTTACTAATCCATGCATCCTGGGACAGCACGCCTCATAGTTTGGAAAACGCTGGCTTATATCGTTGCAACGTTATACCCAGTTCTTAAAGTATTTACGTATATCCGGCTCGATTCTAGCTTAATATTTCGACTACTGGTCACGGTTATTACAAAAGCGTTGCCTTTGTTCTTGACAAAGGTTAATATCAGCGTTGTCAGGGGTGAAAGGCGAGCAAGGACGTGTGAGTAGTGTGACAATTATAAACGATTATAATTAATTGTAAATATAACAATTATTTAACTATAATTGTTGAGGAATGTTTGAGAAAATTGTTAAAGAAAAAAATCCGGGTGAAGTCGTAAGGGTTCGATTATTAAGTTATAATTTTATATCCTTTTTCAATTGAATATAAAAAGATCTCATATATCTTGAAACAGCAGCGATTTTTTGATTATATATAATATATAGTTATTTTGTACATAAGTGATATATATTCGTTTCAGATTGTATTTTTATTAAGGTAGTTTTAATGCTGGGCATTTTCATTATTAGTTATATTTAGTATGGGACTATAAATATCTCGCTGAGAATTTATTTAGTTAAACTTTATATTTCTTATACAATGAGTATACACCCTACATTTCATACTTGGCTTGTGGTCAAGTTGGCAAGTGTCGTTGCAGATTATGCTCGAGGCAAAAATTAAGGTTTATATCCTTCGATATATACATTATAATGCCACTACATAGCTTACACAATATGTATTATGATTATATTAATATTTTTCTGGTATTCATATTCTAAATAGGTAAAAATCCTAAAGAAATGTCTTTTATAGTATTTGTCATATTTCCGAATGTCATTTAAGAATTTCCGACTGAAATATGTACGGAACATAAGCTAACAAAGTATTCAGAGATTAACATTTCGAATTAAGATTTTTCTACGCCTGTCAAAACGTCATTAATCCATGCGACGTCGTTGAAACGTGACGTGTTCGATTGTATTTAATGATTGCTTCATACTTTTAAACTTCTGCGCTATGTAAAGCTTTTATTTGGTGGAGTATCGTCGCGACGCTATAATGCAATTCAGCCCACACTCTTTCAAACGAATGCCAGCTTGGGAACGACACCAATTGCAATATCTTTACAATTTAAACAGGATATAAACGTCTTAAAAAATTCATTAATACTTCGTACGTCTATAATTTTTATATAAGTTTGAAACAAGATTTTTACTGTATATTTGGTCACACAAAATATTCAATCAATCATTCGACACCATTTTAGGCCGTAATTTAAGATTCTAAGAAATTTAAATATTCCGATCTAAGATATAATTAATTCATTTAGCGCTACGCCACGAAAGAAGTTAAGATAATAGATATTTTAGACCAAATATGTAAAATATATATAGTCATTAAAAATAATTATTAAATATATAACGGAAATGTTAATGTTTTTAAGTTAGGTACTAACAAACTCTTGCAGTGTTTATGTTGTTACTTTAGTGCTGTATACTGTATAGCCCTAACTTTTTTGTGTGAAATGCGCTTCGGAGACAGCTTACGAATATATTCTAGATTAATAAAACTATATGGTAACTTTTTATTAAATTAGATTATACAAATTTAAGATTTAACTTATAACACAGAGAAAAACATTTAAAAAATTATAAATATATTTCCGTAACGTTGTCTTAGATTTTCGCGAATATTACTCATTGGAATAAAACTATTTAAATACGGGTAATTAATTACGGGTAGACCCGTGACCACGAACGCTATATAGTGCTCGAAACGTCTGGATGATAAAAATAATGAATATACGCGATTTAAATCCGTTTAAAATAGTTTTATTTAAATATATATTTCCGTTTAAAATGTATCCTAAAATGTTTAAATGGTTGCGGTATCTCATATGTATTTAAGCACTAACCGCAGTCTGCCCGAGGCTCATTACCCGAGATTGCATTATAATTCGACCTACACTGACGCAAATTATTGTTCAAACGAGATATTGTGACGACATATTTTTGTCAATCAGACGTAAATTACGAGCACAGCGGCTGAAAACATGAATAAAAATACATATTTTATTTGTTGAGTATCAACTTTTAGGCTAATACTACACTTGTTTTTGCTTATACATTTTTATTTAGAAATATTTACAAATTAAACAATATACTAAAGCTAATTAATATAAAAAATACAATTTATTACAAAAGATTGTAGACATCATCCAAGCCACTGCATCTACATAGATAAAGTTCCCAAAATACAGGCAACATTACCCCTTTGAATGGCAAATGGATCCTTTGACCGAGGTAGCTGATTTGCTTATAAATTTTGCATAAAATTTAGGTAAATTGTTTAATTTTGCTTTTGTGACTAAAATAATTGATAAGGTAGAAATTGCTTTAAGCATTTACAAGTCATGGTGGAACATTAACACCCACATAAATACGTATATCGCTCTTAACTACATAAGACTCCTGTTTTGGGACTGTACAAAATGGGTTCGGTAGATGTGTTAAAAAACATCAAATTCGAATATATTAAGTACGTATTCTGTTTCAGTTTAATTCTATTTATATCTTAGATTTATGAGTCTGATTTAATTAATTAGAACTTACATTTTGCTCCGGGTGAGGGGTCAAATGTTATTATTACTAGCCTTGACATAATTGAGCTATATCTAACTATACATACATATGTTTATCAGTGAATGTATTATTTAAACTAACTTTTAAGATTATTTAAGCAAATTTATTGTTTGCTTGAAAAATTAAATAACATAGCGTATTCATATTGTCTCTCCAATTGTTGTCTTTATTGATAGTTTCAACCACAAATAATGTTTTTCGAGTATATGTTCAAATAGAAATTTAAATTATATTACATACCTATAAATATGTTATAAGGTCATTTGTCAATATGGAATTTTTACTCTCAGTTTGAGTACTTTGGGCGACGTTGCCTAGCAACCAGCTAGCGTCTGAGGATGACAGGCGAGAGTATCTTTTGGGCCAACAAGTCAATTGAAGAGCTTATCAAAGTTTAAAATGGGTACAGAATATTAATGTCTAATAGTGTATACGTAACATATTTTCAGTTCCAATGATATTGAGGCATAAAATATTAAATACACATGTGTATAATGTCTACTATTACCATCTTCATATTCTAAATGGTTAAATCGATTTTAACACCAAATGGTCATAATTGTGGGCATATTTACAGCAATTGTATAAAATATTTGTAAAAATTAGGCAGTCGGGTTTTTTAACATTGTTATAAGCCATGTTTTGTACATAATTTATGTGGGTCCGCGGGAAGTAATTGTCTTGTACTTGTCATTGTAACAAAAACGTTAAGTAACATAAGAACTGATCTAGATTATTTATTTATTTCTTAACACGATTAGCAATTACTGTTCTCTTGAATAAATCATGTTTTAATACTTAAGCGTATTTATATTTCACAATATGTCAACACCTTATCATAGTATGATTCATAATCTAATTACTATCACTGCTACAACCGTGTCTTATAACCGACTTAAAAAAGGGGCAGATTCTTTATCAATAGTATATGTTTTTAACCGACTTCAAAGACATTTATATTTTAGTGGCAATTAAAACGCTCCAATAAAGCGAAATGCAGTAAAATTAGACATAGTTACATAAGCGAATTTTTTAAAATTCACAAAACATTTGTACATTGCACAGAGACAAGGTCCTTCGCTGAATCGCTAAAGAGAAATATTTGTTTTAATTATTCCTAAATTAAATATTCACATTTCATTTTCAAATATATTATAAAATGCGTGATCGATTCCGTCGTGACGTAAAATAAGTCAACGCGCTATGCGTTATGTACAGTAGCACGCAAAAATAATTTTAATTTTTTGTTTATGAATACTACGGACAAATGAGTAGACAACTCATCGGGTATAAATAACAACACCAAAGGAGCAACATGCGTTGTCAGGTTAAAATAGGAATAAGGGAAAAAAGCAGGTAGGAAGTTTAGGAACGAATGGGGAAGGGAAGTTAGGCTTTGGGTTCCCTCATACATCACGCCAATCTTCTGTGCATGTGTGGAACTCCCACCAGCCAGCAACACTCGGCCAGCTCGTATACGAGCCGTAGTCAGCAGACTAGAGCTATTTTCAACTTGTGACTTATTTATACTGGTTTTTGTATCGGCACCTACGGATATTAGTTTTATCGGGAGCCTAATGGGCATCTACGTGACGTGCTCTTAGATTAATTTAGCGGGTAATCTTGTTTTTTGTTTTCGTAGGGGATCTTCAAAAGATACTAAGGGGTATTGGGCTATGAACCTAAAAACACTTGGCCTCCGTGCACCTCTTGAATACTGCAATTCGAGGACATCCCGACTGCAGTCTTTCTAGGTGAGGTCATGTGGTGTTTAAACATAAGATATTAATATACTTCAGATAAGTTTTTTGGCTACTAAATAGTTGTCACCGACTGTACAAACATGTTCCATTTAGATCATGACTGGCTACATTTATTGTTAATTGTTATTTGTATGCCTTTTAGATATTTATTGCAGTATCATTTTATTGTACTGCATTTGTTTGATTTATTTTATGAATTAATTGAGCTATACTCACATTTGAGTAATTTGATTGTTTTTTTGTGACTAATTTTAATATTTGTTTATAATTATAAAGATCTTGTCTTCAAGTTTAAGATATCATGTCAATGAAATTGAGTAAGCGGCCTTTCCCAATTACTAATTGACGTCTTTTTACATACTAACAGCCGAACATAGAATCTCCTTCTCAAAGGTATCAAAAGTTCTAGAAAAAAAATTCAATAGTATATGGATATTTTTCCTTCTATATCTTGTTATTAGTAGTGGCATTAACCGTTACATCCTTATTGCCTATCAATGCCCTACTGTAGTAGTTTAATTTAATTTTATTGTTCTATAATTCTAATTATACGGGCTCAAATTAAGTGTGAGCTAGTTGCGAAATAATATAAAGTAGAATAGCCAGGGCATAAAAATTTACACATACCTACATATGTTACTATGGTTACGAGCACATCTCTGTGGTACGTGTCTGTACAGCGTACACTGCGCTGAGCTGCGAAGAACCATGTCTTTCTTGCCGCTTGCCTTTCATAACGGATTACAGCAATACATTAATTACTTGAGTTGTGAAAGGGCGATACTACCCACTCAAATGGGAATATCCTGTTACTAAATTACTTTAGAATTTAGAATGTTAAACGTAGGGTTTTGATACTTAAATATGTAATCTATCGTTTATTAATAAAAATTAACACAGATATTTTTCATACTAGAAATAAAATTTATAAAAAAAAAAATAGTACTAAATTTAATGATTAATTAAAAAAGCGTAAAACGCTTTGTTTAGACCATTTTGTCGTGTACTATGAATTAATTTAGATTAAGTCAGAGTACACAACAAAAAATCCCCTTAATACAAAAAATCTATATATTAAAATATATCTACCTTGACACAGCCGTCTTAATATCGTAAGCATTGCCTTCGGCGTTGCCTAGTGCAATTTCTCTACACAGATCATTTACGTTACAGATTGTGTTGTACACATATGGTCCAGGTGTGCTTATAATCTAGAACATTATCGTGTCTAGATTAATACTTAATAAAACTGTCACTGGTTTCGACCTTTGATTTGATGCGGGATAAAACACCCTTCACTTTTTGCCTGCTTAAATAAACGGATCTGAAAAAAAGGATTAATTATCTGTTTAATACATTTGTGAATCCTGTTCTTTATAATTTAGTTTTTATCAGTTTCATATGGCATTTGATTGTGCCTTTGAGATAAGGTAAAAAGCGTCAAGTCAATTTTTAGGGTTCCGTACCTTAAAAGGAAAAACGGAACCCTTATAGGATCACTTTGTTGTCCGTCTGTCTGTCTGTCTGTCTGTCTGTCTGTCTGTCTGTCTGTCTGTCTGTCTGTCTGTCTGTCGGGATGTCAACCCTTTTTTCTCAGAAATGCATAGACGTATTATGTTGAAATTAATATCATATACTCAAGTCTACGATGACATGCGGCCGTGAAAATATTAAAGTTCTAAGTCAACGCAATCAAAAGATAATGGAAAATATGTCGTATATTTTGACCATTTTAGCGTTTTCGCAAGGGAATCAAAACCTATAGGGTACTTCCCATTGACCTAGCACGATGAAATTAGGCAAGAAGTAAGATCTTATGGTACAAATAAAGGAAAAAATATGAAAACTGTAAATTTTTGTATGTATGTTTGTCTGTTTGTAAGTTTGTCTTTCAACCTTTTTCTCAGAAACGCGTGAAGGTAACAAATTTTTATCAACGTCAAGTACTCAGTGTTGTAATTACTAAGAGCTGTGAAAAAATCAAACTTCTAAGTTAACGCAATCAAAAGATACGGTCATTTATATCACATATTTTAAGTATGATAGCGTTTTTAACGTTTTCGCAAGGGAATCAAAACCTATAGGGTACTTCTCATTGACCAAGCATTATGAAATTTGGCCAGGAGCAAGGTCCTTTAGTATACATAAAGGAAAAAATCCGAAAACTGTAAATTTCTGTTCGTGTGTCTGTCAGTCTGTACGTCTGTCTTTCAACCTTTTTCTCAGGAACGCGTAAATGTATCAAGTTGTAAATTGATCAAGCGGAAAATATATTAATCTTGGAATTAAAATTATATGTACTTGTAACAAATTAACATAGAAGTTGACCATGGTCAAAAAAACAATTTTACAAACACTGAGAAGAAATTTGTATCAATACGAAAACATTAAAAAGCAGCAAACCTTTATTAACAACGCAATGCAATCTATATATCGCAGCTAACAAAATGATAGCGCGATGCAGCGTACAGCTAATGCCATCTATTACAACATTATGACATTAACTGTGATATAATTCTGCTCGATTAATAAAAATTTTTATTTTAACTATTATTTAAACGCGCTAAAAATAATAAAATAAACTTTTCATTTAAAAGTTTTATCGTCGGTTTATAACATCATTACGTAATTAACATTCAATATAAGAGCTTCACGTGATTTGATTTAAGTACTCGTATTGACTTAGTACGAAAATTTTAAAATTAAATTCAAACAGATCGAGTTATTTAATTTACTTATTTATCTACACATATAAGTCTTCTAGTTATTAGTAATATAATTAGGTATTTATAAATAAACAATTAGTTTTGTTCGAATTAAGGACTAATTATTTTCATCTTGGCAACACTAATATATATTTCGATATTTTGATTGATAATGTAAATCTAAATATTTTACGAACGTAGTGCAGGGATAGTGGAGTGTAGTAGAATATAAATAAAAATAAAACGAGAATAAAATATAATATAATTATGTTGTTAATATCAAAGTCAACAAGTTAGTTCATTGAAATTGTCAAGAGATGGCGCTAGGTGTATCCTGAATCGCGCTATAACTTTTTTTTTTGAAAGTATAACGTTATACACGTTTAGTACTTAAAATAAAATTTTGTGTTTCCATGGATTGCATCCATGATCGTGTTTTAAATTAAATTGCTCCTAAGTAGTTTCAAAAGAGTTTTTGGGATCTGATCCATATTTACATAATATTTGATTATATTTAAGCGACTTCTAGAAAGGAGTGTTTTCAATTCGACCTTGTATTTAATTTTTTTTATGTTTGTTCGCCGATTACGCCGCCATTTGGGTACCGATTTTCAAAATTTTTTTTGTTTGAAAAGGTATACTTCCAAGGTGGTCCCATTGTCTTCAGGTCAGGATCAGATGATGGGATCCTTGAGAAATTGAGGGAACTCCTCAAATATTATAGGCAAGCGTATACCGATTTAGATATTTTTGATAGTAACTTATGTTGGAACTGATGATGAAGACCACAAATGGCGTAGATGGGTTAGTCTTATATAGATTTCTATAAGTTTGTACGGAACCCTCGGTGCGCGAGTCCTACTCGCACTTGACCAGTTATTTTATTTAGAAGCGCATGGTAGTTTTTAATTATACAATTACAATTCCTACCGGTGCGACTTTGGTTGATAGAAATTACTAAAGGTGATCGTTTTTTTTTCAAAAAGTGATTATTAGTAACCTGAAGACACTAATTACATAAGTCTAAAGTATTTATGCAGTGTTACACGATTTTACTTTTAAAATTATAAAATAGAATTCTATATATATTTTTCGATTTTATACTTTTAGAATTCTACTTGAATCATTCACTCATCAGTCTTGTCTTACATAAAATTTATTAATATCTGAAACATTCATCATCATTATTTCAGCCGTAGGAAGTCCGTTGCTGGACATAGGCCTCACCTAAAGATCTCATCATCACATTTAGAATTATATAAAGAAGCAAAATAAGAATTGGAATGTTATAGAAGAAAAAAGAAATAAATTGAAATTAATGATTGAACCTTTTTCCTTAACAAACGCGTAATAATTTTCTTTTATAATACAAAATCCCTCGTTTGATCTTGTAGGCTAGTATAGACTAACTATTTATAATAAAAAAAAAATAAAAAAGTTATATCAGTTTTTTACTTTTAAATATCGATTCTGCCAACACATGCCCAGTTGACACTTTGCATATGAGTAGGTATTATATTTCATACAATACGTGCTCGAAAAACGTAACCTTCAAATCCACGTCTGTTTTTTAAAGGGCTCGAAATGTCACGAGACTGATTTGTTTTGCAACTTTAGCGATTCATATCTTTTTAAATGGCGTGGCTTATTATTACATGTCCAAGTTGTTTTATTATTGAGTTGTTATATCACATATACCTATACATCGGATACTTAATTATTTTTATTCTAGATTGACTATACGCAATGCTTGGTTAGCTTCATAGCCAATGATACGAAATCAATGAGATACCCTTCGATTAGTGGATATAGACGTTCATTCGGTTAATTAAATTCACTTCCGATGATACATAAATGAAAGAATAAGGATAATACAACCCTGGAATCGTAGGGTGTAATTTTTAAGTTGTATTGCAGTCTCCGATGATAAATTTAAGGTATTAGGCAATTGTTTTTAGTCCATTAAATAAGTCAATTATTTTAAAAATATTAAGTATCGTTTGTATATTACTTTGCATGTTTGTAGGTTAGTTGTAATTTCATTGTTATAATTATAAGTCTAAATATATACAATTCAAAGATGACTGAATGACTGACAATCTATCAATGCTCAGCCCAAACCATTGGAGGGATTGGGCTGAAATTTAGCATGCATTCGCTGAAAAAGGATTTTGAATAATTCTACCCCCTAGGGGATTAAATAGGGGATGAAAGTTTATATGAAACTTTGTCAATTTTAAACCGATCGGGCTGAGACATTGTATGCATAAAGCTACTATGACGTTGGCATCACATACATCGCAGACGAAGTCGCGAGCACTAGCTAGTTCATTATATAAAATGTATATGTATATGTTGTAATTAATTGCTTCTAAGTTCAATGTCACAATCGGCAATCATTTGTGGCTTTTTAGTGCAGACGGTCATGCACACCAGATGACCCGTCTGCTGGTTTCCTTGCTAATTTTATTAAAAACAGCAATAAAAATAGTAATATATTCCAATAAACTATTTTTTTAATAGCTAGGAAATGAACGAGTGGATACCTGACGTTAAATAATCTATGTTGTCCATTATCCGTCACCAATCACCGTCCGGATAATTACAGCACCAGACGAGACGCAAATGCGTTGGCAGCATTAAAAGGCCCTATTCCGTTAACCCAATAAGGGTTGAAACGGAATAGGGCGTAAGGGAAGAGTTTAGGCTTCAAACTTTCTCACTCACCAAAACTCAGCTATATTAGCTACTCCATGCCTATCTTCTGTGAGAGTGGGTTACTGCCATTATCAAACCAACTCGTATACGAGCTGTAATTAACTACACCTAAGCTCTCAATTTATTGTAGAATATTTAATTTTCAATCATTACAGTGATCGTTTTAATTATTTAATTTAATGGTATTCAATGTTTGTATCGGGTTAGTTTCGGACTATAAATATTACAGTAATCGATTCAATAAATCGATTAACATTGCAAAAAATACCTACATAGAATTGACAACTCTTTAAATGCGTTGATACAGATAAATGGTTAACCTTTTTAGCCGAACGTATGTACAAGTATATGCAATTGTACATATATAGAAGCCTAAAAAAATGATTTCAATTCATGAGTAAATAAAATATTATTTTATGACTATGAGATTTTAAGCGTTTTTATCAGTATTATATAATTAGCCCTGCCTCTTGGTCTACCTTAAACACATTTTCCACCGATTTCAAAATAGAAGCAGATTTTCAAATTGTAGCGTATGTTTTTTAATGTTTGTTCCTTTAGATTTCCGCTATATCTTAAAAGATTTTGAAAATTCTTTATTCCCGTACTGTTTTTATCAAAATCGATTTAGTGGTTGTGCTTTTAAATCAAAATAACTGGAATAAGTATGTTAGGTATAACGAAATTGTGTATTTAGCTTTTGAAGTCGGTTTATTTTTTTAAACATATAAATAATGTAAGAAAAATAAATATTTCTTTAAACACAGCTTTTGTTTGAAGATAACTTTCAATATAATTCTTTAAATTTTTATAATATTTCTTAATTTAATTTAAAAATATCGGGTCTAACCTAAACATATCAAAAAATTCAATATCAAGTAACCCGCCTGCGTCTTTGCCATATAATCAATATACTCGTAAATAAAAAGTTTGTTTGTTTGTTCTACCACCCTAAACCGTTTATCGGGTTATGATAAAACTTTGGTTAAGTGTTCTTTGGATATCCATGAAGGTTCCTAATTCAAAAAAAATACATACGTTATATACACTTTAGGTGTTACTGCAATGCACAATGGAACAGCTAATTATGCATGAAAAGAAAGTACACAACTATGGTCTATGTTAATTAACAATCTTTAAATTATATCAATTATAAGTATTTTAGGTCAAATATTTCATATTTAATCGTCCATTTTCTGGCCCGCTGTATTACTTGCGCTGTTGAAACTGTTGACACGGTACAATAGTTTCCGCAAAATGCCTTCATGTGTGAAATTTGCACACACGAATAGTAACGGTTTACTTTGTTACAATTTTTTTAAATCAAAGACTATTAATTTAAACAGCTTGTACTTAATCCCATTTTAAATACAATTTATTTGTAGTTTTAACGCTCCATTAAGAAATGAAATCATTTTCTTACGTTACTGTGAGTATTCATATTTAAATTAGCGAAATAAAAATCTTTAAATTATATTTTTACGTTAGGTTAAATTATCATAACGATCAAGTATTTCAAGCGAAATCATTATTAAATCAATATATTTTTTAATTTCAGGTAGATGGCACATCGCGTACCAGCAGGCGACTTCCGAATCCTGATAGAAGTCCTACAATTTCAAATAAATCAGAAGATGTCTCGCCTACGTCTAGATCAAGAGTACCAAGAAGACGAGAAGAGATCCAACCACGAGATATATCTAGAACAAGAAATAGAAGCAGGCCAACTGAGGCTATTGCTTCTACCACAGATAGACCTCAATCTCAGTCTGAACGAAGCGACCGATTCGATTCGAGAAGATCCAATAGCCGGACTCGCAGCAGGCCCGTTGTTAATGAAGAAAACTTCGATACTACTATGATCAGAGAAAGTCAAGCAAAAAGTAGGTCTCGGCAGACCAGCAGATTTGTATCGTCTCAACCGACGCAAGCCCCTTTGCTTAGTACTTCAACACCTGTGAGTAGGATACAAAAGGATTTTACGGATATCGCTTTTAACGATATAACAAAAACAGTACCAAAAGATTTAAGTGAAGCTAACACACAAATAAGACGACGAAGTTCAACAATTCGAACAACTGAAATTATAACCACTCCCAGAGGTCGCGGACGTATTAATACAAATACACGTACAAATATTCGAGCGTTGGATTTAGATGTTTCAGGAACGGCTAACGCATTGTCAACCGCCCCAAAAGAGCCAACTACTGCGAGAACTGGGGATTTAAGAAACTCGAGAAAATTAAGATATAAAACAAGACAATCCGAAACAGACACAAATTTAACTGGTGAAGGTATAACAACTTCGAATGAAGTGAAATCTAGTCAAATTAGAGAAAACACTACTAGTCAGCCAGAGGTGAAAGCGTTTACTCGGTCTACAACTGAAAAATCTATCAGGCATACTACTGAAAGAGTTTCTTCAAATTCGACAACTATAAAAACCAGAAAAGTTGTCAAACGTCCAGTCTCTCGAAACAAATCTAAATCTTCTTTGACTGCAGGAAAATCAAAAGTATCAGATGAAATTAAGGAAGACGATAACTATCCTGAAACTTTTAAAGCTTTAATTCAAGCTAAGAATGCATCGGTGAGTAGAAAAGCCTCAATAAAATATGGTTAATTAATTAATAAATATCACTCATATTAATATCACTGTATATCATATTCGAGTTACAAATAAATAAGCACTTACGACAGAATTTCTGTTTCTTTCATATAACTAACATTGTTCCACATACTAACAATGTATGAATCATCAGACCACCATTTAAAATATTACATTCATATTAATTTTTATAATCGCATGTACTTAATTTGTGCGGACATTTCCTAAACGTTACGATCAAAAATTTCAGACACAAGCCAGCTCTCCAATCAGCGAGAGTTTGTCAGTGAAAGCATCACAAAAAGTCTTTAAAACTTACACAACATCTTCACAATCCATAATCACGGCTCCTGATATAGAAAAACATTCACGGGTAATAACATTAATTTAGTCCATTTTTGCCTTCTAATAAATGACAATACTACTTTTATCATATTTAAAAATTAGACCATTTAATAAAAATCAGTACTACTATTACAACGTATTATTAGTTTTCATAATGTATCATTGAATTAATATTTTTACATCATAAAAAAATGCTGTCACGCATAGTAAAAATTCTCGATAACAAACTCACAGAAATTTACATTATATTAAATTTTTTAATATTATCAGATTTATAACATTGATCAAACATTTTTTATAATATAAAATACACCTGACTTTCAGCTACGCAGTAAACTAAACAAAGAAGCTAATAACAATGACAGTAGTACCGAAGAGAAGATTCCAATAGAAACAACGCCAACTCCTGAACAGCCAAAGGCAAAATCTGCAGAATATCGTCTTAGAGGATCGTATACACCAAGAAGTAAAAAATCAAGCTCATTTTCATCTACTGCAGCTTCTTTTAGTCCGAATATTGAAAGAACTTATAAATTTCAAAGAAAAGTAAAATCAACAACAACAGAAACACCAAAAATTGAAAATACGAGTCCAACAAAACGTAATGACACTAATGTATCTTTTAAAAAACCTGTTACACGTTCATCATTGTATTTAAGAAGAAATACTCCAAAAAATTTTAGTCCGAGCTCAGAACTTCCTGTGATAGACACATTAAGAAATAATGAAGTCAAATCAATATTTAAACCAAAATCATCTCTCCCAAGAACTTCCTACTATTCAAGGTTAAGAAATAACGTACCGAATACAACGACAACAACCGAATCAAATGTAAAAGGTATAACAGAAGAAATGGCAGTCGCAGAGAAGAAAGTAGAAAATACAGCAGAATTGCCTATAATTTTTACTGATGCTACATCTAAGGAACCGAATAATACAATTGTTCAAAGAAGCAGTAGCTTTATAATCACGGTAAATAGTAAGGAGTCTACAGAAAATGGCACTGAAAACGAGATAATAAGCAAACCTGCAGAGAGCGAATACAAAGCAATTAATAGTGTAACAACGACCCAAAAATATCACGCTACGTACAAAGAAAAACCTTATGATGTTTCTACGTCAAATAAGGAAAAATCAACTGTAACGCCACCTATAAGAAATATTCGAACCAGAAAGTATGGTCGAAAATCAACAAAATCTCGAGAAGATATTTCACCTGTGACACCGAAATCTAAAGAAAGGACTTTAAGAAAATATAGTGATACTTTTTCGAAAACGACAGAGGCTTCATCAAATGGCGTAAGTATACATTACTGTATATTAACGATTTTAAAACTTGTTTTAACAGTAAGTTAATGTATTTGGTATATTCAATATTTTCCAGATAATAGCTGGTCCAGAAAAGCAAAAAAATAAATATAGTTCTAAATATCGAGCGTCATATCTTGATAAACCATTTTACAAACCTACTGTACCCACAATTACACCATCTACAGTAAGTAACACCACAGATTATTCAAATATTATACCAAATAACAAAATCAAAAACAACGTACGTATTGTCTAAACTGATATATCATATAAAAAAAACATAAAAAAAGACTGCGCCTACTTTACAGACGATATATTAATTAAAGTATCGTATAATAATGGAAATCATTTATATCAAAACACATATTTTAATAATTCACAATTATTTGGAAAGAAAATGAGAACATTAGTAACGTCCAAAAGTATTATTCGAATTCCAAACAAAAACTTGTGTATGATTTTTATTATGATATTGCAAATTATAAAACAAAGCCCCTTTATGAAATTGGTAAATAAAATTATATCTATTTGAACATTTCATCAAATATTGCACATATCATTATCACGGTCATCTCGTATTCCAATTATAATCATTTATTTAAAGTTTTTAGAATTTATAGCCCATTTCGTTTAAAAATGAAATAAAATATAAGATATCTTTTTGAAATAATAATGGTTTTTTATATTTCAAAAAGTATAAAGAAGAGGTTTCCGTAATCTTTCATTTACAAATGATTATTTTTGGAAAACTTATAACAAAATCATTAAATCAAAGCAATAAATATTTGCTCTCATCAAGATTTTTAACAATTATTTTCATTGCTAAAGGCTTGGCTGAAATTCTTCGTGACTGACCATCTTTTATCAAAGTCCGTAGAGGAGCCAAACTGGTTCGAAGAAGAAGACCTTTCTGATGTTACAACAGAACAGATGTCAAGACAAAATACAACATCGCCGATATGCATGCATGAAACAGCCTTAGAACCGGTTAATGACATCATTTAGACTAAACATTATTTCACAATCATGGTGGCATTTCATATACTTACACTATTGTAATTATATTTTTAGAACTCTTAAATCATAAGAAAAATAGTTTTAGATAGTACTTTAAAATTTGCATTTAATCATTATTAAAATATAAATCAGATAATAATTAAATAATTATGTTATAATAATAATTTGTAGGAAAATATTCGCGTTATAAAAGATTTACACTGCAAATTCTTACAAAAAACAAAATAGCAATATTAATTTTAACAAAGTTATTAATAAAAAATAGTATTGTAATTAATTTTAAGTAAAATCTATTAAATCGTATTGATGTTAAATATTGTTTCAATACTCACAATGGGTTTTGCTTAGTACATTTATTTATTTGCAACACTTTATTTTCTTTAATAATATCCAAAAGTAATAAAGAGGCTTTGGTCTACGCACAACTTCCTGGTTTTTTCTGATACTATCTCACTTTCAATTCCACATTGCTGTGATTATTCACAAGACTTTGTTTCTTAATTCATGGGTGAGATGACTTCTTATTTCAGGTAGAGGGAGAAGAAATACAATTAGGGCCAGACATGAATGCAATATCTTTTACTAAGTCACGAAGTCCACTAACATCTGCTGATCTGAGACTTTCCGAAAGCCTGGCCAAATCATTACAAGTCATGAATGTTGAAGCGTCACATCATTCACCTTCAGTTACAGTATCGATTTTTGATGCTTTAGCTGAAATACTTACGTCTACACCTAGACCTCGTATTTCATCAACAACTGAAGTATTGCAAAAACAAACCACTAATAACGATGTAAAACAAACGTTTGACGGAGTGAGTAGCAAAATTAATGTAAATAGTGTCAGTTCATATTTAATATAACGGGTCTTATCGCGATAACTAATAGTAGTAATACCTTTTTATTGCCCGACGTTTCGACGAAGTTACATTCGCCGTGGTCACGAGCTGACTGGTGTACCGCGCGCCCTCCGGCGACGAGTGCGCGAGTTTTCTTCGCCTACCCTCACAATATTAATATTGTCTTTACCGTTATTATAATGCTGGGAGCACACCACACTAACACAATCGGTTCGCGCGAACATTGTTCGAGGTACTTCACTTTTGTTAAATTTATTTATCACCGGGTTCCAAGCGGCCGACAATTTAAATCCGTCATCGCGATTGAAGGTTTTATGTTTTTTAATTTCAATTGCTTCCCGTACTAAGCGGCAATAATAATTTTTGTCCGTCGAGAGAACCTTTGGGTCATGAAGCTCAATCCAATGGTTTGTTCCCGAGTTTAACAGATGGTCAGCCACTGCGGATTTTTCTGTCTGTCTGTTTTTCACCGCCGCTATGTGTTCTTTGGATAGGGTCAAAGAACACATAGCGGCGGTGAAAAACAGACAGACAGAAAAATCCGCAGTGGCTGACCATCTGTTAAACTCGGGAACAAACCATTGGATTGAGCTTCATGACCCAAAGGTTCTCTCGACGGACAAAAATTATTATTGCCGCTTAGTACGGGAAGCAATTGAAATTAAAAAACATAAAACCTTCAATCGCGATGACGGATTTAAATTGTCGGCCGCTTGGAACCCGGTGATAAATAAATTTAACAAAAGTGAAGTACCTCGAACAATGTTCGCGCGAACCGATTGTGTTAGTGTGGTGTGCTCCCAGCATTATAATAACGGTAAAGACAATATTAATATTGTGAGGGTAGGCGAAGAAAACTCGCGCACTCGTCGCCGGAGGGCGCGCGGTACACCAGTCAGCTCGTGACCACGGCGAATGTAACTTCGTCGAAACGTCGGGCAATAAAAAGGTATTACTACTATTAGTTATCGCGATAAGACCCGTTATATTAAATATGAATAGTATAAATCGCGAAAGTTTAAAATATATAAATAGTGTCAGTGTCGTGAGTCAAGACACCTCTATGTCAGTGGATAACGTAAACACTGTTGCTAAATCTGTACAGACCACTGAACAATCTACACCAAATGTGTTTAACCGTTTGTCGGTTGGGGGAACTACTACACCATCACAAAATCAAAAGGACAGGGATATTTTTCCTTTAAATATACCTCAAAAATCTCCTACTCCTACCCCTCCTCCTACTACACCCGTTTCCGCAAGGAAACCTTTCGCTATAAAAGTGTTATACGCAGATACTGAACCAACAACAGACAAAACGACTGCCGTAATGACTACAAATCAGCCATCGACTGACAGCTCAACAATGGTATATAATACAGTATCTGATCTTATATTGTCTAATAAAAAAATAGTATCTTCTGATCTAACTAGCATGCTTTCAAATAATATTAAAAATATTATTCAGAATATGGATGAGGATAGTAGAGCTAAACTTTCAGTAGATATGGTAAAATTATTGAATTCCCTTATTCCTAAATTAAATAAGCCCTTAAAACGTCAAGATGATTTTGAGTCTGTCCCAAATACCACACCTTACAGTTTGGAAGATATTAAAGACACTGAAAATATTGTTATAGATACTGATGTAATGAATAATTTGAATATAAATGTCTTCCAAGATGTAGGAATGAATATTGTAAATAGCACGGAAAAAAATATCGATTCACCAATCACAACCACGGAAAAGATCCTTGCTGTAAATATTACTTCTTCACTTGAAAACCAAGATACACAATCTATGCCTGGAACTCTAAATGATATACCTTCATTGGCAACCACTGATATAACAACTTTTATGTCAACTGAATTCCCTACTCTTACAACACCAGCTAATGGGTTATCTATTAGTACTCCAGGCACAGATTCAATTATTTTAAATAGCGATACAAGTTTGCGTTCAAGTGTAAATAATGATTTTACTAACAAACCTGTCCCTGTTCCATTCCTCACTAATTTTGAATTGAATGACTTTACGTCCAATGACTCTGACAATTTAAATCCCATTTTAACCAAATCAATTCCAACAACACCAATATCATCTTTACAAGTAAAAGAGTTAGAAGATATAGATAACATAGAAGATCCAAGTCAATTGTCAAGACTTCAGTTATGGATTCTTTCGAAAAAAGCAAGAGTTTTAAAAATGATTGAAGACATAATACGCAATCATAACGACGAGATAGCAAATGCCCCTTTGACTGAATTGATAAACAACACAAGTTCAAATAATATTTCTCTCTCTAATCGTTTGACTGAGATTGTTAATACAATGACTTTAACAACTATTAGTCCTTTAGAATTAAATAATGAAAATGATTCAACATCAACACAGGCGACTAATACTCAAATGACTACTCCTTCCTCAAATCCTACCTTGTCTTCCTCTGAAGAAACAATAAATATAGTAACGACCGAGAATCCGTTTACAAATGCACCCACAAACATAGCTGATATTTCATTGACAACTACGCCTTTGTCATTTGATACTGCTTCAACCATTTCACAAGAAATTGAAATGACAGCTTTTCAAACTGCTGATGATATAGCTGGTGCTTTTCCTAGTTCTACACCAGTGACTATTGCTGAATCAACTGAAGGCTTTATAAGAAGCCTCGAGATATCTGAAACAACAATGGCAAATACAGATTTGACTTCAATGTCAATCAATAATGAAACAACTACTGCTGCTTTTAACATTGAATCAGAAACAAACGATGATTTAATGACTGAAAGCAATTTAGAGACTACTTCGACATCAGGTATAGAAACGACCACTAATGTTATACTAATTAATGAGTCAATATCAAATGGTGTAAATATGACAAGCAATCAAATCAACGTAGCTACTCCATCACCTATTCCGAAAAAAGACTATGTAATTTTTGGAATACTTCCTAACAATACAGTGGTACGTAAAGATCCTAACGATGACCCATTGGAAACATTAACAGAAGCAAGTCCATACATCATTTACGGCGTACTACCAAATAACACAGTAATACGAAAATTTCCTAATGGAACTAGAGTACCACGAATCATGCAAAAAATTGACATACTACCAATTAGTCCATGGAGCTTAAGAAATCCATATAGCCCCATCCATAACATTCCGGCCATTGTCAGACCGCAGTCTAACCCTATCCGAGTATCCACTAATACTGTGACATCCAACGACACCTCAAATAACGGATCGGAAAACCAATTAACTACCGACACTGTAAATAACCTACAAACTACGGTATTAATTTTATGTTGTTTAGCTTGAATGCTGTGCTTGGAGCTTATTTTTCAGCGCCTAGTATATAGTGCAAATGCCATAAAAGGGAAGGTGTTGGGACTATGGTAAGCTAAGCATGCCTCCTTCACATTAATCCTATCCTAAATTAACATTGCAAAGCTTAACTTTCTATTTCGTAATTGCAGATTTCTTCATCGGCACTTAATATAACAGATAGCAGTTCATTGGGTATAACTACCTCCACAAATAAGCCGCCTGCTGAAAAAAGCACTGCCTCGCATGTTTTGAGTTTACGCACAACTACAATGTTACCTTCTATCGATGAGATTCTGCTTAATAGCATATCTTCGGCCACTAAAGAGGAGATGGTCATATCCTCAATGACAAGTTCTACTCGTGAACCAAGAATATTAACACTGGATATCGATCCGGAGGTATAATCATTACATAAATACTCACAATACATTCTCATACTTTTATTATAAAGCTTAATAAAATTTACTAATTTTAAGTAGATAGTTAATTTAATTCAAACAAGTATTTGATGTTCAAATTAATAACTAAAATTATTGCATGTGGTTAAGACAGTAAAAATAAATTGACATTTTGAAAGGTAAGTGGTGAGGGTACTTCGTATTTTAATAAATTCCTGATTTTCGATTTTCTATTTTATCGTTCACTTGAAGGAAAAGAAAGTACAGATACATTTTTTATAATTTGATCTAATCTTATTACAGACAAAACAAATTCGCACTGAAAGACCCGATGACGGAAATGGAAATGCTGTATTTAAATTTATACCTATTGACGAAGTAACTGTATCACCACAAGAATCTAATGTTCTAAAACTTGCATCTACTAAAATGCCAAAATTATCAAAAAGTAATGAAATAATACAATCTACAACACCCCAATCTAGTACACAAGCTCCAATAGTTCAAAATGACTTAAATATCAATGATCAATTAACGTCAACTCAAGTGTTTTCAATGACGCCAATTGAAACGTCAGACACAACTACGATGTCTCCTGAGCTATCCATAATGATAAACAACAGAGCACCAGAAGTTTCAACTCCTATACCAGAAAGTACTCTACCAACAGCAAATACGGTGACAACTTCACCTGTGACTGAAACTCCTACGACGTCAATTCCTATTACAATACCTCCAGCAAGCTCAACAACAACAACGGAACAAATAACAACAGCTGCACAAATGACTACGACACCTACAACAACGACTGTAGTTCCGTCAACGGTGGCAACAACAGCTCTAAATAATGATTTCTCTACTTTAACAACAATAATACCTACAACTCTTCAAACAACAAGTTTTAATCCATCTACAGTAACAGCAACACGTTCTACGACCACTGTTCTAGAAACTGCAGCTTCTAATCAGAAAGATGCTGAACTTCTTCAATCACTATTACAACAAATTGCACGCAATCCTAAAACTTTGAATAGTTTTAGTAACAGCAACCAGATACCGGTAAATAATCAACAAAACGAAAGTGCAAGGTTGTTGCAAGCAATCCTTTCCGGTGATACACAGAGTTTTAGTGACATTAAAAATGCTAATGAAAATAAACAAACAACTACAACAACCACTCGATCAATCGAAGACGATATTCGACAGTTTGAAGAAGATACAAAATTACTTAAAGCACTTTTGTTAGCTACGGGACGTAATCCAGCAGAACTTAACTTACCAAACCTGGATAACATAAAAAGAGTTAGTGCAACTACAACTTCTGTTCCGATAACAACACCGTCAACAACTACCACGACCCAAACAACTACTCAACCAACAACAACTACAACTCCTACTACTACTACTACCACTACTACAACAACTACTACTACAAGTGCCCCTACTACTACGACCACTTGGAATTCTGTTACTACAGATAGAACAAGTACGTTCTCTTTTAACGAAGATTTAAAAAAATTACAAGAAGACACAAGACTTTTACAAGCTTTACTACAAGCTACTGGTAATAAAAATTCTGGCAGCTTACCAATAATATCTGGAATAACATCTAATGTAAGGGTTGCGTCGAATCCCTTAACGACATCAATAGAGTCAAATCCCACGACTCCTATCAATGCTCGTCCTGTATTTACAACAAGGCCATCACCAGTCTTTACAGCTTTTACGCCTGAAACTGTCACTCTATCTACGTTACAGCCGCAGCAACAAACAACAGAAGAAATTAGAATATCTACTACATTCCAGCCTTTCAATGAAAGATCTACCACAACCATACGCAGTGTGGGCGGTGCTTCGACTACGACTCGACGCGCTTTAACTTCAAGATTCCGAGCTACGACTGAGATCCCCAGTACATCAACATTTTCGGATCAAGAAGATTTACTCTTTTTGCAAAATTTAGTAAGTTTAAAAATTAGGTTTATAAGTTATGATTTTATTACGATTAATTTTCTGCTTAAATAATGATGATGGCATTGATAATAATCTCTAACTTTATTGTCTTAAAAAGTTTAATCTATGAATGAAGTTCTAGAATCTGGAACTTAAAATATAAAAATTTTTGTTTTTTCTTTTAGAAATCTGTTTTAAGTACACAAAATAGCGATGAAGATCCTGAAACAGCACTTGCTAATCGAGTAATAGCACTGGCAGTAGAAAGAAGTTTAAATGAAATACAAACAGGAATAAAAGTTGATACATCAACCACCAATAGACCTACCACTACTACAACTCCCAGAACAACGACCACTACTTCAACACGCCCAATCACAACAGCTTCCACGTTAAGTACGCCTTCAATAGAAGAAGATATCAAGCAGTTTGAACAAGATACAAAGTTATTACAAGCACTGTTAAAGGCAACTGGTCAAGATCCTTCAAAATTTAATATACCGACACTGGCTAATACTAACGTAAGTTCCAACAATTATTAACTTTAAATATTTACATTAATTCATTTTTTTTTCTTTAAACTTTTTTATTATCTTTTATGGTTTTCTCATTACAGAGACCTGGTGCTGGTCCAACAGAGCCTACGACAGTAAAACCTTATGGAGCGAAAATAGCAGTTAAGGACGACTTAAAAAATGAAAATGATGATGCGCAATTATTGCAAACTTTAATCAAACTGCAAGACGCACAAGAAACAACAACACAAAGGAGTAAAATAGCTATTACAGGTTTTTTTAATTTTATATTTTAAATTTGTACGGTAAAATGTATTAAAATGATAGTGGAAGTGTATGTAATGTTTTATTTTTTATCTCTACAGGGCAATCATCTGACGAGGCGTTAAAAAAATTACTAAATCAGGCACAGCCTACTGGGATGGTGTCTGAAGCGACGAAATCTTCCATTTCGTTAAGCACTGAATACGGAAATAGTAATGATGCATTGCTAGCAGCGTTACTAAAGGAACAAGGCTTTGGACCAACAACGGCAAGTTCTTTGGATGAGCAAGTCCGACTAGCTGTTAGTTCTAATTTTCTCATCTATTTCTAACTATGCTAAAATATAAATCAACAATTAATTTAAAGTATAAATAATAAAGTAACGTTCCTTTCATTTTTAATATAACAATTGCAAATTATTTTCTCCCTGCTTGAAATAATTGCAACTATATTAATTCTTTTGGCTTCTAATAACTTATTTCAAAACTTTGTCTTTTCGTGATTCACGTAACATAATAATAATTTCTATGCGAAAATCTTAGCAAAACTGTAACACCGTAGGCTTTACTGAACCAAGTGGTAGTGACGCCGAAGGCTAGGAGGACGACAACGCCACCTCCACCGCCTCCTGCGCCACGAAGACCAATACTAGATGGCCTAGCGTGGCTGTGGCAACAGTGGCGAGAAACAGCACCTGGTCCAGACGTGTCCAGACCTAACAGGAGGCCTGCTCCATCTGCCAGGCCTTCTGTAACACCATCTGCAGCAACAAGCTCCAGAGTCAACTGGTTTGGCTCTGGGCCTTTCGTTGGTAATGCCGACGAAAGGCCACAAACAAATAGAGTGGGTTTCACATCTCTTTTACTAAAGTTGTGTGATTGGGGATGAGGTGGAGGATCCTATAGCCTTAGGTTAAATTAAATAAGTAAGAGAATTTTGCCTTACTTGTAGTTAGCTATTTATGATTTAATCTAAGGCAACTTTTTATTTTGAGTTTTGTACAGATTGTAATTGTAAATATCTAGAAGTTTATGTACATACACGAGATATGCGTATGTCAATTTCCGACAAATGTCCCTTGTTTCCATCTGTGTGTAAATTTATTCAGTTACAAACTAACATTTCCGTACAATAACAAATGTCGATGACTTATACAAATCTCGTGATTAATTATTATAGTTGTATCTTAAGGTTATTAAGTATTTATTAAACAAAAAAAATGCTTTATTTGCTTATCGAACATATTTTGTTTGTTGTTTTGCAACGCCTCTCGCCTTAATTGAGAACCATTAAATCTTTAGTGGGCTTTTAAAAATATCGCTCTTTTAATTTTTTTTTATATAAACTGTTTATTGTAAATATTATTGTATATTTTGTATATTTAATACATTCGAAATTCTAAATAAATCGTGATGAACCGCTTAAGTGTCTTATTGTTACTAACATAGTTATATTATTACGAATATAAAGCACAATGAGGCACGTCGTAAAAATCACTATTGTTCCTAATCATAAAGTGCACATTTGAATATTTTATTTACAAATAGTTTTTATTTATCTTTTAAGATTTATTTTCATCGTCCCAGTTTTAATGTTTTTTTTTTAAAATAATTTAACAAAAAATACATTAGATGTTTGTTACGTATATGCAGGACTTGTAAAAAGTTTTATTTATAGCGTATCTAACATACTCTTCATATGTTCTGTGATATATTGTAAATAATGTGAGTGTTTGTGTATATATAAAAACGTTGGTGAGTATATGTTTATGTGAGTGACTAACACTGTTTATACTTGTAAAAAATATTATGGCTGCCTTTCTAGCTTTCATCTGATCTGTTTAATGAAGAACTTCATTCCAAACTTTAACCTCGTCTACATTCAGACATGGACATTCAAATATTAATTTATCATTAACTATTATTAATTGGGTTGAAGATATGTATTTACAGTGTTTGCTCGTACCCTTTATTTCACTTTGTATATTGACCTTTCTGCACGCACCCACATTATTACCACTAGCTTTATTTCACTTGCTCTTAACTCTACATACTTTATATATGTGTATATTATAAATATTTTTACCATAACTACTTTTATAAATATCATTATATTATACTTCAAAATGTTATCATTTTACTTCAAACATTTTCATTCAAAATTCGATGCTCTAAATAATTTTAACTCTTAGCTTCCTTATGCTGTTCTTGATGTATTTCTTAGTCTTCTTGTTTATTTGTTTGGATTATCATCAGATTCCTCTGGAGCCCCCGAGTGTCGTGACGACAGAACAAGGCCCGGGCAGGGGTCAGTTGGTCTCAGCGGCTATTAATGTGACCCGAGCGTTTTCACAGTTCTTGGGAGCCGCAATTCAGGTAATATTTGGATTAAAAACGATTTAATTGAAAAATATATGTTTACTATAAGTATTGGCAATTTTATTTTACTTTATTAGATTTGTCTTAAAGTTTCAGGATTCTAAGAAGAATCGTTATCTAGTAAGTTACATTGGTAATTAATATTGGCTTCTTTATAACGAACATCATCAGTTACTAAATTTTTACTAATCAACTTTTATTAAATTCAACGTGTAATAAATAAAAATTTAAAACTATTAGTATTAAGAGGCACATATTTCATAAATTTGAATATTATATCCGCCCTTGGTCAAGTCAAAATACTAAAATTAAACGAAGTTACTTTATTACTTAATTTATTGATAAAAGAAGAAATGATCAATGTATTGTATTAAATGTAATGTTATTTTTAAATTTTATTCTCTAATTTATAAGAAGTATATTAGTTCCTATTTTAAAGTTAACGTGTTTAATATTTTTCAATATCTGTTTTCAGGGAGCAGCGCAAACTGTTCAAAGTGTCATACGAGCCGGTCAGAGGGCCGCGTCGGACGTTTATACAAACGGTTCGGGATAAACTGCCATGGACTCGAAACTTTTCCGAAAGTGTCATAGTACGCACTATGTGTTAGGAGTGCTCAAATGTAAATAGTTTCAATAAATTACGAGCCTCACGTCAAGTTGTAGATAAAGAATGGTTATTGTTAGAGAAACCAAATTTGTTAGTTAAGTGATTCTTGTATGAAACTGCCAAATTTATTTAACTATTTGTTAGAAATTCATTAAATTGAATAAGCAATCTAAGATAGAAAGATGGCTGTTAATTATGTATTCTAAAGAGTTTCTAAATAGTTCAACTAATGGATTAAGAATTGATGATGTTGCTACTAGGAGTGTTTAATAGAGAAGATGGCTTAATTGACAATTTTGTTTCGTTATTAGGTAGTAAATGATCGAGGGTATTTATGTGAACTGTATAAGAACTTTGGATTTATATGAAAGGTATAAGGATTTATATAAGTATGATAGCTATGTTTGAACTCTTATGATGAGTTGGACATTTTCGCCTTCTTAAGGAGAGACATCGCTGAATCTATTTGCTGTAGGTATTTCGTTACTAGAATTCTTTTCCTATGTTTTATAAATTCGAAACATTTATTGAAAAGTTTCTGAATGTTCGTAATTAGGTTGTTATTCGGCTATTTAATCTTCAAAATTTAAAAAAAAATCTAAATTAATATAAAATTTTAATTTTCAATAATTTCCATTATATTTCTCATTGTAAATCTCGATTTTTGCTAATATAGTAGCTTCGGATAAAGGTATTTAAAACGCTAATTAAATAAAAAAATGTTTTTAAAATAATGTACAGAAGCATAAAGTAGTTTTAGTTGAATTAATATTAAGTCTTAAAACATGTGCCATTCACGCACGTGCTTGGGTAAATCGTCCATTCCTCTTGCTTTTATTTATTTAGTTAAGTGTCTATTTAAAAACCTACTATAAATATGTTTGATGTCGTCGATTTTTTTTAGTTTATCAATAAAGGTTGCACCAAAATATAATTGCTTAGTTGACTTGCTTACGTTAAACGTACACATTAATAATTACAATCTTAATTTTGCTTAAAAATCTTTTATTTTGAAATAAAAATGTTGACGAGACATGTATGAATCTGTGTCTGTCATTTATTTTTATTTTTATTAGATTAAACTATTATCAAAAATATAGTAATATGGTATTATCTGAAGCAATATAACTTTTTTTACTTTGTTAGGAGTCGTGAAATTATGCCACACGTTAAAATATCCCGTGGAAATATCGCAATTTAATATAATTAATAAAATAACTTATTTATAACTCGAAGCTTTACTGCTTGTCACTGCCTGTAGTAATAATAATAGGTTTTAAGGATCGGGTAAATTTTTATAGGTTTTCAATTTAATATTTGACTTATTTAAGACTCGAACTCGATATACCGAAAATCTTCGAAACAATACGCATTATGTATATAAACTTAGTTTTATTGTAAAAATGAAAAATAAATTTATTTATGGCATAATACAATTGTTTTATTTCAACAATAAAGTGGATTTCTTGAATGGAGTATAATTTTAAATAAAAATTATTATTATATTATTAATTGAACTCATTTGTTTTTTTTAAATTTACTAATACCAGTTATTACTATTTAGATTTAAAACCAACAGGCACGAGTTAAAGTACTTAAAGTTATTTAGTATTCTTTATTGCCTTTTATTTTCAAGAAACAATTTTATCATTCAAAGCACTTGCTAAGTGATTTATATCAGGCGTTTAATAATGTACCTCACATTATTATTTTCATAAAAAAAAAAAAAAAAAAAAAACAAAATAATGAAATGTACGTCATGAAAATATTTAAATCACTTTATAAAATGACTTATCGTATCACTACATATAGCGTATCAAACCATGAACATTAAACATTTAGAAACAATATAGGCGAAACCGCGGGCGCGACGACGCGATGTTAAAAGAATTTAAGGTAATTATATTATAATTAAAAGAAAACAGTAAGTGACTTTAAAATTAAAAGCATAATACTTAATTTCGTTTACTTGTATGACATACTTACTCGTTATTTTGATTTAAAAAACCAAACTATTGGATCGATTTCGATTAAATATTATTTTTGGACGTTACTGGTTACTTATTAATATCATACATATGTTTGTTACTTAATATAACGTTCAGGCAAGAATTAAATTTGTAAGTTTTACTCTCGTAATTGACATAAAAACAACTTTATAACCTGTTAACAGTTATCTAGGTAAGGTAGGTAGCTAACAAAAGCTGGGACAGTCAAAAATAAACACGACGATAAATTCATTCAGCTGTACAGCAATAAGAACAACTTATAAAAGCAAAGAAATGCTCTCAGAGAGCAAACTTATTAGTGTACGTAATTGTCGCTTTAAAGAAGCTGAAGTAAGAAAAGTATGGAAAGACATCGTTTATATTTATTTTATATAAATTAAGCGTTGGTTTAAACATAATAAGACGATTGCAGTCTGTAGACAAGATCAAAGTTATTACCCTGGCGATAACTATTTTGGTAGGTACCTATCGTGCTTATTACTGCGCTTAAGGAAAATTTATTTCTAAATGCAGTAATCTTAACAAAAAATCTAGAAATAAAAATAGAATATTCATGCAATAACTCGTTTTTAATTCAATTATTTTTTTGCTGGCTGACCTTGACTGAACGACTTTGTCAAGATAACCAAATTTTTTGCCGCATACATGTTTTATGTTTGATTTCTGTTCGAATTATCGATTATTAAAAAGTCTAGTTGTTATATTGATAACAAATCGATTCTGATTAAATTTGATAGACGGATACATATTGCGTATACAATTTGCTTCATTACCTGTCATACACCTCATATAGATAAAACCGCAAACATGTATTTGTTCCCAGAAAATAGTAAATGTTATTATTCAAACGCAATGGTATTTTATAACTGTACATATGTTACGTGGAAATATATACCTCGTTTCACGTAACTGTGTCGGTCTGAACACGAGGCGAGTCGGAACTCGCGCATGGTACAGTCGAGTGAACAACAATCAGAAAATTGAATGTATACGATATTGTTATAAACTTTTTGAATATTCTCAGCCGTTTAATGGAATTTATTATATCTTTACTTGACTTATTTAGTAAAGTAAAAGTAAACACACCCCGAAATGAAAATCACGAATTTTCGAATAATTACACTTATTCAGTATTAATGTTTTCAATTATTTGAAAAATACATACGATATATATTACACTAAATATATTAATAATTAATGATCTAAACACATTAATTTGACAAGAAGCATTTAATAATTAAAATTAATGAAATATCTTAACGACTGTCCTGGTGGCTAATTTAGTGTTTTGCGCAGCTTAATGCGCATAGTTCAGACCGATACACTTACGTGAAACTACCTATACCCATTTCCAAATTTTGGCAAGCTCGTTACTTATTAACTTAGCCAAAAGAAAGTCTCGCCTACCATACTCGGTCAATAGCTGGTTGTTAGGCAACGTCGTCTAGAGTGATTGGTATTTTGGGTGCCAAAATCCTATTATACGCTATATGAACAGAGATAGTATTTATCTCTGACCTCACAGACTTCATTTTGAGAAAATGAGTTCTAAAGATGTCAAACCAATTGTTAATTAATTTGTTAGAAGAAGTGTAAATCCATCTTTTACTTTCTATATTAAAAAAAAGGTATAATGACTTAAAAGCAGATTGATATAATCCAAAGTTTCATCTAATAATAAGTTTTCCTAATATATGAGAATATTGCTTATTTCAAAATATGGAACACAATATTCTTAACATTAAATTAAGGAACTCTTTTCCTGCATAAAAAAAATTTATTTGACTTTGAAAATTTATGAATAATACAATACGTGACGCATTATCAGAATACATCAAAATCTCCGAATTCGACGTGTGGTTTGTGGATTTGTGGGTTGACACATTCTTGCTTCTATATACGGTCTAAAAAATAGCTTTTACTGACGTATCTCTTGCAAAATAATAACTTATGCAATATTTTACAGAACATTTTGTAATGTATTAGCTTTTATAATTTTTTTAGATCATTGTGTATCTAATTATAATCAGGTTTAAGATGTGTATGCCTTTACACGTCTCGTACCTGATTTAATACAGGCGTAAAAGTTGTCGAACTAGTTATTGAAATTTGTATCGAAAATCAACTCGACGCTGACTTTTATTTCATTTAATTTTAGTTAGCTATACTATAATTATTTTTAACATTCGTTTTAAAGGAATAAATAACAGTAAATAATTAGTATTAATTGTAAATTAATTATTATTTTTATATAATAATAATGTGTTATAAGCCCCCGACTAAAAACAGAGATGTTATAAGATTTTTGTGTGTATTCGTGTGTCTTCCTTTAAACATAAATTAATTATACATTTACTGCTAGTAGATTAATAAAATTTTGTCGCCCAACTGACTCCTAAAATCGATCCCCTAGTTCACAATTATATTCCAATAATACATATCATTCGTTCCCGCATCACTATCAAGTGCGACTACGCAAATTGTAAAAAAGTATATGTGGTGAAACACTCTAACATATGTTGGAGTGAGAAATCTGTAAGATATAAAAACGGGTCCCAAATTTCCTGCGCCTAAAATTTCCCGCAATAAGCTCCAGCCTATTCAGACTTCTGTGTATCCGCTACTAACATCCACTATTTGCATTTGTGCTCGAATCCACCGAGAACACCCATAGCACAAACGACACATTATTCTATTCTAATGGAAGACGCAGATTTTGACGTTAATTAAATATTTTTTTTTAACTTTTAAAAAATTAAATAAAAATACCTACCTACCTTGATTAATAAAGTTGTATTTCTCTTGTAAATTAATTATTTCTAGTATGACAGGAATTCGCTAATTGATGCCCAATTAAAATTGAAAGAGATATTTTAAGGAAACACTTTTTATATCGTGGTTGTGGTTAAAAGGTTATTATATATAAGGTATTTTTATATTCGCACTACGTTCTTGACATTTCCTATAGTTCAAATGTTATCTTAGAAATAGATCGTTCTATTTCGAAGAAGTTATAAGGATTGATGGTTAGTCCTGGAGGTCATCTAACTTTCAATTTTTATGTCAATTGTTCATGTTAACCTTAACCTTCTGATATAATCAAAATTAAACTAATCAGAAATCAGATAAATAGATAAAAAATATTTCAAAATATTTACAAGTTTTTATAATGATACAAAAAAAATCTTTAATGTTTTTTTTGTGTATATTTTACGCAATATCTTTATGTGACAAATAAAACAACGTGCCATTTATAAAAATCGGCCCACACGTTTGGTCAAAATAGTGCCACAAAAGTACAAACCCACATACGTACATACATACATACATCGACTGATAAACACATTACCCTCTCTCCGTCGCGCAGTCACTTGACTTTTTACCCAAAAAGTGATCACGTCTGCACTCACTGACGCACATTTGGAGAGACTTATGCCCAATAATGGACGGGAAGTCTTATCATGATTAATAATAATATCGTTAGCAGACAGAAGAAATTTTTATGACGGTAGCTTGCTATCGCTATAAAATGAAGACGTCAGCCATTCGAGTATTACTTTGCTGTCGAACTTCAGACTGCGCGGAAGCTCTGCCTGGCTTTCATTTTGCTAATTTCATTATTTTTGTAATTAAAATTAGTCTAGAACGTATTTTGGTTGTAAATTCGTCAACTCATAAAATTAAATGTTTACTTTTGTTTTATAATCTTTTTTTAAGTCTACCTACATCTTATTTCTAACAATATACATATTTAATCTTCTTATTATATTGAAACAGGACGTATGAAATGAATCCAATTGAATATGCATGTAACCAAGTGGTATGGAAAATACAGAATTGTTTTATTTTAACAACTACTCATAAAATATTAAATAAAACAAACGTTTACATAATTTAACAACATATTGTGCACGCGACTTTGTTTATGCAAATGTTTTGCTATGTAATAAACAATGATATTATATAACTAAAGGTGTATGATTTTGGCAGCCAGTTTGACGACCACTTTGGACGACGTTGCCTAGCAACCAGCTAACGACTAAGTATGACTTCCTTGTCTTATTTGATAACATTATCCGGAACGAAATTCACAAATTTTCTTATGTTATTCTTAATTCTAATTTGTCATTCTAAGAAATGATTGAGTTTAATTATTAGATCGATAAATTCTCAACTCTAACTCTTATATGTGGTTATAAAATAAGCCATATTTGCCTACAAAATACGAAAAGTAAAGCCAAATAGACTATATATATAAACATAATTGAAAAATCTGTTTGTAATTTCAAATGCTGTTAACTAAGTGCATATAAAAGTATATACTGTACTTACATCAGAAACAATTTTAAAATTTTTGTATGTCTGTCTATTCCGGTGATTCTCTGAAATGGCTAAACTGATTTTGTCGGGACTCTCACTTCCAGATGGGTAACGATAAAGGAAGTAACTTAGGCTACTTTTTATTTATTTTATTTTAATCAAATAAAAAAAGTTACAAGAAAACAAAATTGAAACCAATGAAGTAGTAAACAACATTCGATTTAAGTATAGAAGGTAAAAATTATGTAAACATATTTTTTCCTCAAATTAATGCGAGCGAAACCGCGAGGCACAGCTAGTTACTAATGAGACAGAACATCACTGGTTACGGAAAGACAAATATATTACACAGACAATATTTGAAAAGTTTAAAGCATTATATTATTATTAGACTTATGCTACAAATAATAATTACAAACCCATTTTAAGCCAAAATTTAACTGTCTTACTACAAAAGATTTAAACAGACGTTAAACGCGCGTCTGAGACAGTTTTGAGTTAAACATGCTTTAGACATAGATTAATATACGTTTAAGTGAGTTTAATAGATGTTTAAAACCTATTTTTGCTTTTAAATTTAACGCGTAACATTTTATCAATAAGTTTTTTAATGAGTTTATTCACTGTTAAGCAATTTAGATAATATTTTAAGCAATGTTTAAATCTTAAACACTGTTTAGCTAGACACGTGTTCAACAAAGTTTTAATGCGTCTTGTGTAATATGACAGTAAATATTTTAATTAATAATTTTACATTCCCTTTTTGAATGTCAAGCAAATGATGTATATACAAAATCTACAATTTTAATATATATAGTTTTATTATTATATGTCTCTTAATATCCGTTATTATTACAATCTCAATAGTGAGTTATGAATCAATAGATTTCACATAAATCATTAAATGTATTATTAGAATTGTAATCATTTCTTAGTTTATTTAGCAAAAGGATATGTAATGAGTGTCTTTAAGATATTTGTTGTTACTTGAATATTGTTTAGTTATTTGTCAAAGATTAGTCAGTTAAGGATTTTCTTTATATACGTTTGACTTCTCATTTTTTAAGAAAGAATAAGGATATTGATATTATAATATTACTAATTATGAAGTCTTATTATTCAATTTAATTCTTTGGTTAATGGCTTTTAGTTGTGCCAATTAGACACATTTTATTTCGCCAATGTCACGTGGGATGGAGAAGACACGATGGAGATTGATCGGTGGGGTCAAGAATCCAACCTTAACGAAATTTTGAAAACATCCTAAAATAGTGTGAATTTCATTATTAATTAAGGATTAATAATGAAATTCACACTATTTTATCTTATTATTTTTTTAAGTAAAGTTATAATCGTGACACGTACGTATCTATATAGTCTTTTTTTCCTTACTTGTTTTATTTAGGGCCGATTTTTCAATCCTCAGTTAATAGGTACAATAACTATCTAAAGAATAAAATTATTTGGTTATTTATCAGATGATTAAATGCTCACCGGTTTTTTGACTATTATTTATTCCATTGATAACTACCTGACATAATAATTCAATTCTGGCAACTCCAACTTCAAAGAAGCGAGACAAATATATTGCTTAGACAAGCATTAGAGCAAGACAGATGTTTTTCACAATTTCTGTCAATAACGTCACTGTTATGTCACACGCCGTGTCTGTTATTTTTAGTTTTGTCGTTTGGTTGGATGTGGTTGCCATAAACCAAAGAATTGAATTGAATTGGATGTGGTTTTTAATTGAAAGTATTTTTTTTTGGAATAGGTATAATTGGTGTAGATTCTTCTAATGCATAGTCATCAATGGTATCGAAAATATCCATTTTTAATTATTGCTTTTGTTACTTTTTTCTAAAATATGAAAACGTCTTTTTCAACGTTTATCTATGGAATAGCGGTTATTGGGCCGTTAAAGTGTCAGATATATTTATTCCTTCGACAATGGAATTACTAGTTGAATAAAGTCTATGTGACGATTGAACAACTGGTTTTTTGGCTATCGGTCGAATAAACGCTATCTGTCTGTTTATCTGAGGGTTTAAAAATCGATCCTTATTAACAAACAAATATGTCTATTTTAACTAAATTTAAGGATTAGAGAGAGAAATTGTCAATCAAATTATTGAATTTTTTTCTAAATGAAAAATTATAATAAATCATAATGATTGAAAATAAATTAAATTTTATTTTTGTTTAAAATTAAAATTAAATTGAAGTGAAATTATTATTTAATTTAATAGGTTTGTATCAATAAGCTATGACTGAAAATTCGTAATTTTCGTTCAGAGTATTGTTACTATACGTTAGTAATTGTACCTATATTAGCGACTTAATGTACCTATTCACTTTTTCAAACAAGTGGAATCCGCTTAATTGGCGCGAAAAAGCATTTACAAACTCAAACTCAAAATATACTTTATTCAAATGGGCTTTAACAGCACTTTCGAATCGTCAAGTTACATGTCATATTTTCATTTTTAATTTTTATAAAGCTACCACCGGTTCGGAATGTAGTCTCTACCGAGAAGAACCGGCAAGAAATTCGATAGTAACTCTTTTTAAATAATTTATACATAATGTATTTTTATTACATTTTAATTATGTTATCCGGATAGAAAATCAACGCTTATCAAATCCACGCCTCTTTGTCGTCAAAATATTCTTGTATGGTATAATATGCTTTATTTATTAAAGATTTTTTAACGTAGGCTTTAAACTTATTAAGTAGCAAATGTAAAACTGTTTGCGGGATTTTATTATAGATGCGAATAGCAAACCCCAGAAACGATGAACTGACTTTATGAAGGCGAAAGTTTGGTATGAAAAGTTTATTTTTTCTTCTAGTGTTTACACAATGCCTGTCACTGTTCTTAGGAAAATCATCACTATTTTGAAAGATATATAAAATATTAACGTAAATGTATTGTGACGCAACCGTGAGAACATACAAGTAGGCATTATTAGAGTATAGTTCTCTTAAAAGGATTTTTATAAGGCGAGAATTACATTTGTAAGTTTTACTCTCGTAATTTACATGAAACAACTTTATAATCTGGTAACAGTTACCTAGGTATCCTTAGTAGTCAAAATCAAAATCAAAATCAAAATATTTTTATTCAAAATAGGAATTTACATTCTCTTTTTGAACGTCAAGAAAATGAATCTACCACGGTTTCGGAAAAGTATAACCTCAGGCCTGAGAAGAAACCGCGAAAGAAACTCAGCGGGACTTTTTTTTTTTTGTTAGTTTTTTTTTTTTTAACAACGTCAAGATTGGTTACAATACATTAAGCTTTTAAGTTACGTTAAGCCTGGAAGCGATCGCATTATTCCCAAGGTGTGTCATCATCTATGAAATCTTTAATATTATAGTAACCTCTAACACACAAACGTTTCTTTACAATTTTTTTGAACTTTGCTATAGAAGCATTTTGAACGTTTTCTGGGATCCTGTTGTAAAATCGTATACATCTCCCAACAAAAGAATTACTTACTCGACGTAGTCGAGTAGCAGGTACAATGAGTTTGTCCTTGTTCCTCGTATTGATATGATGGATATCACAATTTTTTTTAAATGTGTTAATGTTTCTATGTACATACATTACATTTTCAAGAATGAATTGAGAAGTAACAGTCAATATGTTAATTTCTTTAAATTTTTCTCTTAAAGATTCTTTATGGCCAAGGTTATAAATTGCGCGAACAGCTCTTTTCTGCAGAACAGATATTGTACTAATATCGGCGGCATGTCCCCATAGTAGTATGCCATACGACATTATACTATGGAAATAGCTGAAATAAACTAAGCGTGCCGTTTCAACATCTGTTAATTTTCTAATCTTTTTAATAGCAAAAACTGCAGAGCTAAGTCTATTCGCTAACCTTTCAATATGGGGGCCCCATTGTAGTTTGGAATCTACAGTGATACCAAGAAATACTGTAGTTTCCACCGGTTCCAACGTTTCTCCATTTATAAATACGGAGGCTTGTACATTTTTAACATTGGGCGTTGTAAATTTTATACATTTAGTTTTATTACAATTTAACATTAAATTATTAATACTAAACCAATGTACAACATCAGAGAGAGCATTGTTTACTTCGTCATATGTGGATGAGTTACGTCTCACTTTAAATAACAGTGAAGTGTCATCAGCAAACAATACAATCTTATGTTTCTTTTCTATTAGATAGGGCAGATCATTTATGTAGATGAGGAAAAGAAATGGCCCAAGAATAGAACCTTGAGGGACTCCCATATTTAGTATAGCCCCAGGAGATCTCTTGCCATTGACGTCGACCTTCTGAATTCTTTCACTTAAATACGACATTAGAAGGTCGAGTGCAGTTCCTCTGATACCATAATGGCGTAGTTTGCTGACCAGTGTTGAGTGTTGAACACAATCGAAGGCCTTAGATAAGTCACAAAAAATACCAAGAGCATTATGTGACTCCTCCCAGGCCTCAAATATATTCTTAATTAGTTCAACACCTGCATCTGTTGTCGACCAACCCTTAGTAAAACCAAATTGTTTGTCATGTAGTAGCTTGTTATTAGTAAAATGAGACAACATTTGGTTAAGTATGATTTTTTCAAAAATTTTACTGAGAGTAGGCAGTACAGAAATTGGCCTAAAGTTATTAGGGTCTGAAGTACTTCCCGATTTAAATATAGGTATAATTTTACTATGTTTCATCAGGTCAGGAAACACGCCACATTCAACGCATTTGTTAAATATAATTGTAAGATGAGGTGCAATCGTGTCAATTATAGAATTCACTACTTTTACTGACATACCCCAAAGATCGGCAGTTTTCTTAATGTCTAGTGTTTTAAACGTCTTTATTATATCTTTGGGGTTTACAGGAGTGAAATTAAAATTTATGTAACAACTATCAACGTTTTCTTTTAATAATGATTCAGCAACGCTGGTTGAGGAGATTAAGGAGTTCGTTGTAGAAACTGGAATGTTTGAAAAGAAATTTTCAAAGGCAGTCGCAACCTCCTGATCTGAATTAATATTGTGATTATCAACATTGAGATTGTAGTCGAAGTTGCGATCCTTTACTTTTCCAGTTTCCCAATTCACAATATTCCAAGTCATTTTTATTTTATCTGGAGCATCCATAAGTTTTTTTTTAATATGTAAGGACTTTGCCATATAACAAACTTGCTTAAAAAGTTTAGAGTAGCTACGAACATATGTGAGGAATGGTTCACTATGATTATATGATCTTTCACTATAAAGATCATACAATCTTTGCCTACTCTTATGAATACCAACGGTTGCCCAATCATTAAATGACAAGAAACCTCCTGAATTGACTGATTTAGAAGTAAATACAGCACTAAACTCAGTTTTTATTAATTTAAATAATGTATTATATAAAATATTTGGATTCTTATTTTTATTATTAAAAGTAAAATTAGTAAGTTTTGCTATAATATTACTTCTAAACTTCTCCATTCGATTAGTGGTAACAGGAACAAACTCAAACTTTTTATTATTAGTTTTCTTAATAGTCTCTAAATTAAAAGAAACTAACTGGCCAAAGTGGTCTGAACTCAACTTAGTTATAATTGAATTTGATAATGGTTTAAAATTAGAAAATATATTGTCAATACACTTGGCTGAGGTAGAAGTAACTCTTGTTGGCTCTAAGAATAAGTTAGTTAAGTTATATGAATTTAACAAGGATCTAAATCTAATAGTTATGGTGGAATGCTCTAATAAATTAATATTGAAGTCACCACATATCATAATATATTTATTAGACTCAGATAATTTTAATAATAATTTTTCTAATACATTTTCGAATAATTCATATAACGCATCTGGGGGACTGTATATGCTTACAACAATAATGCGCTCAAGCTCAGCACAGGCTATCTCAATAGTACGCTCAACAGAGAGGCTCACTATATCCTTACGTTCCTTAAATTTAAAATTGTTACTTATAAGAATCAGCGAGCCACCGCATTTCGCTTTTTCTCTGCTAAACGCACTAGCCACCTGGTGACCATGGAAGTTAAATATGAATTCATATTTGCGGAGCCAATGCTCTGTAATACACAAAATATGAATATTTTCATATTTCATAAATAACTCTAATTCTAATTCTTTACCGGGTAATCCTTGCAAGTTTTGGTGCACCAGGTTTACAATTTCATTATTTTTGTTATAATATTTTTTATCACATACATTAATTGATGTGATGTTATTATTAATATTATAATTATTTTCTAAGTATATACAGCAAGAGATATCCTCTGTTGTCACACTATTTAATTTAAATTACTTGGAACGGATTCCAATGTTTTATAACATGTCACAGTAATAGCCTGCTCAATAGAAGCAGTGGTCGGGGTAGCCAAGTGCTTGGCTGAGTTATAACTTAAATAATATGATAGCGACTTTGCTATCTGTCGTTTGTAAAAATTAGATAGGTTTAACCTATCACATGTCAATGAAATATAATTATAATTAATAATATTATTAATGTCAATAACATGGAATTTATTTTTTATATTATTATTAGCTTTTACATAATTACAGTTAGACAACAAAGTTAACATATTATTCAGATTATATCTAACTGTATTTTCCTGAGGCATATCGGAGACATATGGAAAAGTATATAATATAATTTTTTCAATATTTAAATTATTTAATTTGTCATAAAATCTTTGTAATAATTTTTTATTTAAATTACTTCTTCTCCCAACCATAACAATTATAGTTGTGTTAGGACAGTGTGTTGTACTCAGGATGTTATTTATTATTTGCGAAAAACTAGCTCCCGGCATACTTATATTAAACACAGACTGTCCATCACAACAGTCATGAAGAAACACACCCATATTCCTACCCAACTCATCACTATAAATTTTTATTAATTTATTGTCCGGGAGGAATACAGGCTGTTCCTCATTTAAAGATATGAGACTGCGGCATTCCTCATCCAGTCTACACTGTGAGACAGTATCATCTTTCTGCCCTGAATAGACCATAACAAGTGACAAAAAGAGTCCTCATAACAAACTACTAACTTACATAAATCTTTATGAAAGTCTGGGAGCAAAACTTGCAACTTCAATTCTTGTTTTATATTGACTCACGTTATCTATCATTACGACAAGACTAAGGGAAGAATTACACTTAGAAGTTTTTTTTTTTAATTTTTATTTATTTATTTAAATAGGTTCACCAACAATTGTTTACAAACTCAAACTTAAAATATACTTTACTCAAATGGGCTTTTAAACTACTTTCGAATCGTCAAGTTACAAGTCATTTGTTTTTAGATTTTTATTAAGCTACCAACGGTTCGGAATGTAGTCTCCATCAAAAACTTAAACTTATTGAGTGGCATATGTAAAACAGTTTGCATAGATGCGAATATCAAGCCCCAAAAACGATGAACTGACTTTATGAAGACGAAAGCTCGGTATGAAAAGTTTATTTTTTCTTCTAGTGCTTACACAATGCCTGTCTCTGTTCTTATTCAAACGATCATTATTTTGAAAAATATATAAAATATTAACGTAAACGTGAGAATATCTACCTTTATAAATATATCCCGAAGGGAGTCTCGAGCTCCGAGATTATACATATATAGAATAGAATAGAATAGAATAATCATTTATTCAGGACAACATACAGATGCAGACATGAAAAGTGAAAATAAAACAAAATAGTAAACTAAAACTAAACATATTTACAAAATTAAACTAAAAAATAATAAGAAAAAAAGAAACAGAAAAAAAAACTAACTAAAAAAATTTAAAAGTATCATGAACAAAATATATATATTTATATATATCGCTCGAATAGCTCTTTTTTGTCAGATAAATACAGTTTCAATGTCTGTGGCATTACCCCAAAGTAATAAACCATAAGACATGATATTGTGGAAGTAACTAAAGTATACTAAACGAGCAGTATCAATATCAGTAACATTTTTAACTTTTCTAATAGCATAAGCTGCGGAGCTGACCCTTCCTGCAAGGAAAAAACAATTCTAAATACACTAAAAGAATTCTAAATAATTTTCTATGATCTATGGTAAAGTGTAACAACTACTTAAAGGTAAACTCCGCATGCATATAAATAACAGTATATCTTACAGAGAAATCAATTAGAACAATGTTTTTATGCTACAAAAAGGACGTTTACCACTAATTATTAGGTACAATGAAAGTCAAAACATTTTATTTTAACATGGTATCTAGTCATAACATACGAGTATTAATTATTTTAAACAATTTTGTATGGATTTATAAACTTTAATCGGGAGTCATAATGTAGGTCAATGCTACTGCTGCAACTATTTATGTATTTTAAGTTTTGCTTTCAGACATTCATAAAGATTTCATAAGTTAATTCTTATTGCTCTACATCTGAAAGAATTTACTGTCAGTGTCTATTTTTTTACATTCACAGCTTTCGTAACTACTTACGACGTATCTTTTACTACTCGTAGGTTACAGAGTTGTGTTATATCGCTCACGAAAGTAAATTTACAAATACAATTCTCGCCTTATAAAAATCTCGTCAACTTGAAAAGTAAGGCAGAAATATTATTTAAAAAATAAGTATTATCTCCGGTCTCTCTATTTATGAATATAAAATATATAAGTTTATATTAGTTTATAAAGGGGAAGACCGAGATTGCGGTGGTTGAGCGTTGTCACGAACGACTTGAATAGCTGCAATCTGAATGAGGAAGATGTCCATGATAGAGCGAAGTGGAAGAAAAAGCGGACCCCGTCACAAGACGGGATAAACGCTAAGAAGAAGAAGAAGAAGAAGATAAGTTTATATTAGTGGCATCTTTTAAATAAAAATAAATGGCTAGGTATATACTTGAATAATAATATATGCAAGATCTTTAATTAATTAGCTATCCCAATCTAGCAGGTATATAATTAGTCATATTTTATAATTTTTGTGATCGTTTTTATTAGCTTTTGATATAAAATATGTATTTAATTATAATTTTTATTGAATAACAAAATAGCAACCTACATTCAGCTGTAGAAATGTGTACTAGGTTTGTATAAATTATGGAGATATTCACTAATTTATTCATATTGAAGATTGCAATAATTTTGATGCATAAAATATAAAAAAAAACTTCTACATCGTGGCTACGTGTTTTTTTTTGTTCTGGAAGCTTTTTTATTGAAAATTATTGCTCTCAAAACATGAAACATTCTGACAGTTTTGAAATTTTTTTTACTAATAACAAGACTTAAAAAATGGGAACCAACTGTAAAAGCAAAATACATTACTTCATTAATGACATAATTATTTCAGTTATTTTGAATTTAAAACTAAACTGTATCCATTTTTGATGAATATTCTATGGGAACAATCGGGAAGTATACATTTCGGTTTCAAAGAAAAAAGAATTAACCGAATCGGTCAAGTCGTTTTTGAGTAATTGCTGAATATATATAAAAATAAAGTCCCCAACGAATTGAGAACCCGCTCCTTTTTGTAAGTTAGTTAATAAGTCTTCAATTATTATAATGTAGCATGTTTTATGGCAACAGTGTTCGGCAATAAGTTCGCTGTTTATGTATTAGTATAATGAGGAGAGGTTAGATACTAATTATTAAGTAACACGATTGCCATCATCCTCCTCAACCCTTAGTGTCTTCGAACAATAACTTCTATTCAAATCATTAGCTTTTAAAATTAATAATAGGTACCTATTTTCATTTTTTTTTATTTATGGATAAATAAACTTGGATGCAGTTAGTTTTTTTTTATATAAAGGTTAACCAAACAGTTCGATATTTTCTTCAAGTTTTCAAGAACGATTTAATTTCAACCAATATCAAGTATGAAAACGGTAAAAAGTCTTAATTTTATTATTTTTTTAAATATATTTGACGCTACTATCTCCGAAAAATATAATGTCTCTAAACATATACTAGGCTTGTATAAGCCTCCAGAGATTGTATATAAACTAAATAGCTTTCCGTGTATATAAAGATAAGCAAATTAAACTCTTATAAATAACCAGCATCGATCGTAAAACAATCACGGATCAGGCTTAAACTATGAACGTATGTAAATTCCGAAACACATTCTCTATGGTTTCGATAAGTTACGGGGCTTTTCCATAATCGTTAGTTTAAGCAACAAGGATCAAAACACGGATGCTTACGAAATTTGGGTTTCTCTCGATAGTATATTATCTATAAAATAATATCTCGATAATATATATCGAAACTCGATTAGTATATTTTTTGTAGGAAGTTTGACAAACAGCGAATATTTCACCTAATTAGTTGTCGCCTCTACACATTGATGAAAAATATAAGACATTTTTTATATTATATTGCCAATTAAGTGCTAACTATGAGATGTTTCTGGTTAAAGGTATCTTTGGGCCATAAAATACTGGTTTAATTGCCATGTGTGTTATTGTTTACAAGTAGTATACTCGTAGTAGGTGACAAGGAATCGATCAGATTTCGATTGACTCTACCAACAATGAAAATTCAGCATGATTATAAGTTTTGCACAATAATAAGTAGTTGTACAGATATATAAGAAGATAAGGAACACTTTGTCACTTGAAATAAATATAGAAAATAAAAATTATAATTTTTATGGAAATGTAACAATAAATTTGATGTACTTTATATTATTTACTGAAAGTAATATTTTTGAAGACATAATGATGCATAACGAACTTTCACGTCATAATTTCTGCATTTCTGCATTCATGTTGCCAGGGATACAAGAAAGTATATGGTACCTTTAATCCAGAAAGTTACTCTTGATAAATACAGATTCCGTAAGAAAATCTGCGAAAGGAGAGCGAAGCTGCGGGCAAAAGCATCTTGTAAATAAGAGGTTCGTAGTAGTGGTCAAGTCAACGTTATCTCGTGTGTCGATCGATCACAATTTAACTCGTAACAGATACAAGTTTTAATACACGTTGACATTTCTTAGAATAATTTTGATAAATAAACAGCATATGTTCCGTATGCGTATGAGTTAACCACACACCAATTCGTAGTAACATTATAATACTGTTATTTTTAAGGGCTTTGTTCAATATTATATTTTACGAGCTTACTCTCGCGGTTTTAACCGTGATTCTGGTTACAACTTCGCTTCTAGGTGTGGTAAAGTGCCATGCGTTTTGCCAAATGATAAGACTAAAAAATCTGGGCCGTAATTGAAAAAGTCAGAATTTTGGAATTAATGTTGAGATAAATATTACAAATTAAAAATCATAATGTTACTTATTGTAAATATTAAAATAATGTAAAAAAAAAAAACTCTTTGGAAATTAATAGTAATCTAAGATTCTCGTCCATTTGAAAACTTATTTTTAGCCTAAATTTTCCTTGATGGTGGTCTATATCATCCACAGGTTTTTTAATATTTCAACTGAGATTTAGAAATTATACCATCTATTTAGCGAACAGATTCAACGGACAAAAACTGTCAGGAAAGAATATTACTTTTTATTGTTATTGAGAAATATTTGGTTTTTATTTATATTAAATGTTATATATCCATATATATCGCATCTCCTGTGCGTTATTTAGTCTGAACGCTCCTTCTTATTTGAAGGAGAAATTCGAATTTCTTTAGGATTCTTCCCTATTAAGATTTTCGCGGATTTTTTTCCTGTAGATAAAACTAAATTTTTCAACCAGTCTTTTATCATCTTGGCAATTAAACTGTGCAATAATTTACCTTTAACTATATAATAAATGCTATCAAATTTTTAAAAATGCAGTGAAACATTTTAACATTAAATCTGAAGACTATTTTAGCTAATCTTTATTATATAATAAACTTTGTGATATATTAGAAGTGTTTATTAGTCTATAATATTGATATATAGTGTATGTAGTGTATACAATGTGTAAGAATTAGTTTGTAGGTATTTGTATGTAAGTCTACATATAACAAAACAACTGCACCTACCAAACGTTTATACTTTCTCTCATTATTTGTCTATCTGTGGGTTGTCTGGAAGAAATGGCTAGCCATAAAATCGCCCCTTGTACTAGTGAATTAGTTTATAGTTGTATGTACATATCCTGTACTCTATTCTTGTGGTGTACAATAAGGTATATATGAATAAATATATAAATAATAAATCTTAAAAATAATAATTCACGTATTAAATACTTGAATACATTTATTTCGATGTGCATTTACTGCATTTGCCCTTTAAAATTCAAATCAGGTCGATTCATGTATTTATTAATATCAAGGCGATTAAAGATACAATTATCGCTGTTGGTACTTTGATAAGACATTATATCAATATGTGCGTAATATTTTTAATGTTAATTTACACTAATGGATTTACAATTATATGCAATATCCTTGCATTATAACTTAAAATAAAACGGGATTCCATTCTGAGATTTAATTTAACGCTGATATAATATAATCGCTTATTACATCGCATCTATATATATAGATATGTGTGTGTGCGTATGTATATATAAAAAATTTGTACCCCTTTTTACGAAAATTCCACGGACGGAAGCGTATGAAATGTCACACATATACAGTTTATATAGAGAAGGAGCGAGGAATGCTAATACTTATTTTGAATGATGCATAAAAATACATTAAATCAATAAAAAAATCATGATACACACTACCATATATTTGACACACACATGCATATAATATGTTCTTTTGTTTAGTCTGTGGTCAAATTGAGGATAGATTATCTGTGATCAATCTTGAAATCGTATGAAAATTTAATGAACTACGTTCGAATTCCGTACACTAGGCGACCACTAGTTCATATAAATACTTAATATTTAAATGTTCACATTATTTCAAACTAGCTTCTGACATTGGCTTAATTTGCCTTAAATCAGGTTTTGTTATATCGTGTAAAAGTTAATTTTCTATGCCAAGGAACGATACTATTTTTCTTTATGAAGGGTACCCAATGTCCTTGTACTATTTTATCTTGGCCGTCAGGTTAATAGTTGAAACTAGACAGAACAAACAAACTCACAAATATTGGTTAAGTTTCGCTTAACCATTTTTAGACACAAAATTGTAAATATGATCATATTATAAGTTACAGTGAAATAAAATTAAAATGCACGAAGTTTTTCCTTAATATTTTATTCTCGTAATATTATCCGAGTTTGCTGATTTTTTTTAATATGTTAGCAACTAGTTTGTCTGTAATATATTTCCTATTAGTTTTTGTATAAATGATTAAACGATTACTCTTTGTTCTCTGCACACGCTACTACTTTTCTTTTTTCTAGTTATTACAACTATTTAAAAGAACTATATTTTTGTTTACTTACGGTTCAAAATATTATTGGTAAGGTAATGTAACACCATGTCTTGCTAAATTCTTTAAAATTGATGACTTCACCGCAAGAAACCGAAAAAACTAAAGAAACACAGTGATGTACTCTGGATGGTGGTTTGGAGGTTGGCGGAGAAACAAGGGGAGTAGCGTGAAGGCGTAATGGAGAGTCACAGCACTTACTGATAAGAGACAAAGATAAGGCGACTTGGTACCATCTGTTGATAATTTCTCCTCCTCCGTGCCTCCTCCTCTTTATTCAGCCACCAGCAGGGTACCTCCAACATTGTACCATTTACTTTCCGCAATAGACGGAAAGGCCTACATACTGTGAAGGTTATAACAAATATTTATTCTTTGCACCACGTGTAAAAGTGACATTAGAATAAACCAATTAAGCCAAAATTTAAGCGATTTACTAGCCTCAAAACATAACCAGCTATACACCTGACACCTTCATCAAGTCAATTCGACAGAACCATATTATTGTCACTGATATTACATACACCTGCAAAGTTTCAAACTGACATTATAATCGCCACTAAAGTTATAACACAAAAAGTCAAAATAAATAGCTGTAAAGGACAACGAAAAATTGCGTAATATTTCGTAGATACCATTTTGAATCAATAATATATCATTTTAATTTTTTTTCACTTCGTGTACTTAAAATTAGTTTTATTATTGATTCATAATGATGCTTATGTAAAGTTTTGTTCTTTTTGTCGCTCTCTCTTAGGCGAGAATTACATATCTCACTTTTGTTCTACATCAATATCTCATTGCTTTACATATGAAATAATGTTCTGTGGCCTTATATTGGACATTTAGCTTTTGTAACTTATGACGTTTCTATTACTAGGATACAGAGTAGTTTTATATCGATAACGAGAGTAAAACGCACAAATGTAATTCTCGCCTTAGACAGCGGTAATTTACATAACTCTGATACTGTTTTTACCTCTGGTGTATCCACGATTTTGTAACAAAAAAAATCCACTATTATGTAGTTTTATTTTGCGCTTCTTCTTAGTGTCCGAGTTTTTAAGAAACATTTATCTGATCAGAATGGTTTTCAAATATAACCTTTCCGGTTCACCATTTCTACGTAGAAGCGTGAGTTGATGTTTTTAGTGACAATGAAAAAATAGATTTTTTGTTCTTTAAATATCTGGTAAAGGGACTGTCCCAACAACGCCTATGAAGTGCAAATGTATCCACTTTTGTCTGTTAGTAATTGTAGAAATTTGAAAACGTTTTTATAAAATATATATTTATACAATTCAACAACCTTATTAACATGTAGGTACGTACGTATATGTAGGTATGTACCAGAGTAAAATCTCGTTAAGTTTACCTTTTATTTTTCTCAGCTTTTATTCATATCTTAAATATAAGAATATCTTCTTCTTCTTCTTCTTGCCCTGGTCCCACTTTATGTGGGGTCGGCACAACACGTTCTTCTCTTCCATTCCTTCCTATCAGCCGTCATCTCAACACTCACTCCTTTCTTACTCATGTCACCTTTTATGCAATCCATCCATCTTTTCTTTGGTCTACCTCGAGTAATATAACCGTTCACAGTCATATCTAGCACTCTTCTTGTCACGTGGCATTCATCCCTCCTCATAACATGCCCATACCACGCTAATCTATTACTAATCAACTTATCTGTTACTGGAGTCACTTTTAAACTGCCCCTGACATGCTCATTTCGTACTTTATCCATTCTAGTCACTCCACACATCCATCTCAACATTCGCATCTCCGCCGTATGCACTCTCTTTTCATCCATCCCTTTCGTTGCCCAGCACTCAGATCCATACATCACAACAGGTCTTATTATTGTTATCTTAAATAAGAATATATGGTCAAGAAATAAATATAAAGACTGAAACACGATGCTTTATAACGATTTTAATAATTTTATTTTGTACCAAACTTTTACTAATGGACTGGTCTCCGTTTTTAACTTTGTCCGCGATGTATATCAATAAAAGGAAAATCCAAAATCATAACCCTTCCTTGATTTTGGCTTTGTTGGAAAATAGTACCTTATGTGCTATTAATTTTTATAAGTATAATTAGTGTTTATATATATCAAAATCTATACAAATAAATAAAATTGTAAATTTTTTGTATGTTCGTCTGTCGGTCGGTTTGTCTGTTTGTCTGCTTATGCCGGCTAATCTCTGAAACGGCTACACCGATTTTGACGGGATGTTCACTCACTGATAGCTTATATTATAAGGAGTAACTTAGACTATAAGGAGTACTTTCATATTAAAAATAATTATTTTAATTAATAAATAAAAAAAACTCCAGTGGAATATTGAACAATATCTGATTCAAGCATTTAAGGTAAACATTACATAAATATCATTATTTCTCAAATTACCGCGGGGGAAGCCGCGGGGAAAAGTTTGTCTGTTATATAAACAAACATCAATCAATCTTAATATAAACTTTCGTATTTATAAAGTAGTAAGATTATGAAAAAAATATATAAATGTGTCCATTCCAGATTAAGCAAATGAAATCATTTATTTTAACAAAATAATGACCTTGTTTATTTATAAGCATTTATTACAAAGCGAAATTATTGCGTAGTCGGGTTTACCGACAATCGTAGCCGCGGGGCACGGGCTTGCTTAACAGCGTAATTACTGGGTTGCGACGGTAATAGTTTATGAATTAATGATTCATGAATTGAGATCTTATTGCGAAAATGTAGAGTGCAAAAAATGTTATTGCTTAAAAATGTCCGCGTTTTCTGCGTTTTTTTTTTTAATCTGTACATGAGTCTTGACTGATTGACTGATTGATTCATCAACGCAGAGTCTAAGCCACTGTAGCTACTTTAAAATCAGACAGTAAGTGCCTTTTAGGTTTTAAGAATCCACTAAGAAACTGTTTTTGAATACTCCAAAAAAAAAAAATAAAACACAAACTATTTGATGCTAAAAATAAAATATAAAACGGAGTATTTTATCAGTTTAATGTATCGCTTTTATGAAATTACAAAAAACCGAACCGATAATAGTACATATGGATGCTGATAAGCAATAATGTGTCAACCCACAAAAAGTGAAGTTCAGAGATAATGATGTATTTAGATACTGCATCACCTACTTAACATTATTCAATAAATAATAAAATCATATAAACTAAATAAGTAGGAAAAAAGTTTCTTAATTAATTGTTTCGAATTTCAAGGTCGTTCTTTATTTTGTAATTTATACAATTATCTCATATATTTAAAAGACTATTTCTTAGATAATATATGGAAAATATCAACGTGCTTTTAGTACATTATACCTTTTAACAAAAATGAAAGAAAATATGGACAATTGCTTATTAAAACAAATTGATTAAGAATAGGTTGACATCTTTAGACGCCATTTTCAAAATGAAGTTCGTGTGGCTTGACACAGTATTGCTTATCAGCGTCCATATATGATTAAGTTTAGAGTTCCGGTCAATTTATTTACTTCACAAAACACAGCTATAATATCTACTTTAGGGTTTTTTGTATAGCCTATTTTTCTTAACTAGTCTCATTTAGCAAACATAATGTTCGAAAATTCGTGAGTATCGTTTTGGGTATTGTTAAAAAAAGGCAAGTACAGAAAAATAGACTATAATACTTCTCCAATCAGCTCGTATGTACGAGTAAGTCTAGTCAGTGGACTATAACTAGACTTTGTCATAGTAGTAATCATTTTATAATCTTAAATTGCAACATATACCTGTATTTAAATACGAAATTGGTTACGATAAATGTTTTATACACTCGGTCGAACCGTTTCCTGTGATTTATTTTGATCACTTATGTTTATTAGTAATAATTCTTAGACACAAGTAAAACCTTGAATTGTGAAGTAGGAAGCTTAGTCAATATTAACAATAATTTCGTAACTCATAGTGTAACATATTATCACGTGGTATATGATTAAGTATTATATTATTCTAAGGTTGAACTGTGACGCACTTTATATTAAATGTGTCATACAAGAGAAAGGTTCAACTCGTTTAGTAATTTTATAAAATGGGTCAAGGTAACGGAGCCTATATGCTTTCCGTTTTCCTTAGCAATATTTGTTATGATAATTCAGAATTTCAATTTATTGCGTCATATTGTTGCTTAAACTTTTACTCGATTTCTTTGACTGATTAGATTTTATTGATCTACAAGATGACGTAGGAGATACGAAGTGCACCGGGAAGTGCGTATCAACTACATATATTTGTATTAAAAGTTACTTAATACAAAGGTCCAGACATTTTTGACTTTTAGCGAAACTAGCTGGTGCCTGCGACTTCAGCTGTGATTTCTGTGATGCCTACGTTATAGTAGCTTTATGCATGCCAAATCTCAGCCCGATTTAAAATTAAGAAAGTCTCATACAAAATTCTATCCCCTATTTTATCTCCTTGGGGGTAGAATTAATCAAAATCCTTTCTTAGCTGATACCTACGTCATAACATCTACCTACATGTCAAACTTCAGCCCGATCCGTCCAGTGGTTTGGGCTGTGCGTTAATAGATCACTATGTACCTTTGAGTTATATACTCGTATATTACGATAATTGTCATATTAGGAATATGTATTGAGTACAACCTTTACCTATCTACTTCAATGTTTATATTTGTCATAAATGATAAAAATAAGTATATTAGTGCCAACTACGTCTTGTTAATAAGCTTTGGCCGCCCACTCATCTGTCTGTTAGTCCGTCCGTTTGTCTGTCCGTCCGTTAGAAAGCTCATGACCTGTAACAGATAGAGAATTGAAATTTATCAAAATAGAAATACACAGAATGCTAATTTCTTTTGTCGCTATATCGACCAACTAATGTATACTAATATTATAAAGAAGTCAATTTTGTTTATAAGTTTGTATGTGGGGAGTAATCTCTAAAACTATTGATCCGATTTATAAAATTATTTTTGTGTTTAATGGGATTTATTGAGGAAGGTTTAGTCTATCTTACAAGACGTTACGACTCACAGAAAAGAAGCAGTAACCATAAACTTGAGTGAATGCGTGAGGCAGCTAGGTAATTAAGATTCTATTAAAAAATATACATGAATTAAACATAAACATACAGGCGAGATATTTATTTATTGTGTTCTCAATAATGTAAAAATAAGTCCAGCAAAAAGAGCATCGGAATAATTAAAAAGTGCACATTTTTTTCGTAAAAAAAATTCTGACTATATAATACAAGATTTCGACTAGACTATTTTTTATTCCTGCTACAATTATCACTGACATTTATCAGGTGACCGTCTCAAAGACATGAATATTTCAACGAACTGGTTTCCTTTCCTAATTTCTGTTATTATAATTTTAAACTGGACATGTTAAATGCATTTGTAGCGTTTTTTATGTTATATATTTTCAATCGAGTGTACTTTTATATATATCTCGAAACGAATCCTTAGCTATTTATAATTAATACAAGTTTTATTCCGCAGCTTCGGTCATTTTTATACAGAATACATTTGCCGATACGACACGCGCCACCTACAGTACCACAGTGAGTAAATTGGATGCTGATAAGCAAATAGTCGAATTCGGAGGTATTGATGTATTCTGATAATACCTTATGTATTTAACATTATTCTTATGTATTTGACAGACACGCTGGCGCAGTGGTCACTGCAACTGACTGTAGCGCTAACGGTCGCGGATTCGATCCCCGCTCACGGCAAATGTCTGTATTGGCCATACGGATGTTTGTCGTGGTCTGGGTGTTTGTTTTAGTATTGTGAGTGTTTCCTGATCCCCGATATAAGGTCACAAGATCTTAATGGGGGCCGTTGAGAGTGACGCGTTTATTGCTATTATTATTAAAAAAAATTTCAAGTCTGATGACTAATTAAGTACAGAAAAAAAGTTTCTTAATTTAATGTCTCTAATATTGTAGTGTGCTCATATTTTGCAATATGCAATAATCTAATATAATTGAAAAAAATATTATTATTAGATAAAACTTTGTATTGTACCAATCTGCTTTTAATTAATTATACCAATCAAAAAAAGAATAGGGTTGACATCTTTAGAAGCCATTTTCTCAAAATTAAGTCCGCGTGGCTTGACATAGTATTGCTTATCAGCGTCCAATTGTACTATGCCTATAACCTTTTAGTCCGGGAGGCAGCGTTGTATTTCTAGCTATAATTTTAGGATGTTATGTTTCGTGGTTCTTTTATCTAAAGATAGCTAGTAATAGAAACAAGCGTTATCTGCCAGATTACTGGCGTATCTTTGGCCGTTGTTATAGGTTGTATTTAAAATCTCACCCTCATTGAAAGAGATAATAGGCGTTTTTACTATTTAATTAAAAAACAGAGTTTACTGTATAAGTATTATCGATCCTGAAATTATTTTACATCGATTATTGTATACAGTTTTGTAGGAGCAGCTGACGAATAATCCCCCATTATGTTTTCCTGACATTTTTTGGAGTATCATCATAACATAAGCATTTGTCGTGCAAAATTTCCGTGAATTATTTTTAGATCTGTTCTTTTACGTTACTGATATTGTCTAACAAAAGTATCTAGCAACTGACGCTTGTTTCGATTGCTAGTTATCTGTACACTATCCCACAGACACAAAATTTAGCATATTAAAATTATAGCTAGTAATACACCATTGCATCCCGGACTATTCTTGCAAGTGCATATAACAAGTTCACAAACTTTTATTGTATTATTATCACATAATATTAGGTGTAACCGTCTGCACTTTTGTTACCTTTTTTATAAAAAAATGTCTTCATTATACGTAACAATAGTCCTAAAAATAAAATTTTAATATGAATAACCTCTTTTAATTACGTAAAAAACTACATGTTAGCGTGCAAGTATAATTATGACACGCGTATACATATATCGTGATGAAGGTAGTCAAAATGCAATTAGGATGGTAACGAAATGTACCTATATTTTTATTGAAATATAAAAATACATCTTCGTTTTTAATAATTCTCTTCGTATAAGGCAGTAAAAACTTATATTAGTAGTACTAAAATTTGTCAGGAGCTTTTTCGAATTTATGTATGTTTGGTTATGTCGTACGACTGTGTAAAGAAATTATTTTCAATCCACCTGGAATAGTACTTTTTTTATGAAAATGCATTTTTTTTCTTAGTGAAAAGTATCCTATATAATATTCTGTGCCCCTAACTACTTGTATGCAAAATTCCAAATTGATCGATTAAGTAGTTTCAGCGTGATAGAATAAAAAACAGACACATTCGCATTTACAACATTAAGTTTAGATTAATCTAGTAGGTTATAATGTAAGCTAGGTTATATAACCTACGAGGAAAGATTGGTTTGTGGAAAGGATCTAGAAGAAAATTGACGCAACAGGTGATAGCTAGTGGTCGAGTGGGGAGAACGTTTTGCGCAATATATGAATTAAAATTATAAAGAAACAAGTGGAATAATACCCAAGGAAATTGATGGAAGGGAAGCTTCCGGCTCTTTCACTGACCATACGAAACTCAGATATACTAGTTAATTTTTCACACATTTTCTGTGAAAGTCTGGCATTTCCCCGGTTGAATGAGCTCTTCTTCATACGAGCAGTGGTCATTGCGCTACAGCTAGGCTTTACCACAATGGAAATTAAATTAATTTAGGACAAAATATATTTGTTTCTTTTACAGGAAACACTGTTCATCACGAAAATCTCTTGTTTTCAAGTTAATGATCTTTTGTTTATCTTCTATGAATAGCATTTCAATCTATGTTATAATTGGCTGTTATGTTCTGGTGAAATCGGATAACATATTCAATTAAAATTAATTTTATAAAGAGAAATAATGACTCATTAGTTTAGATAATGTATCATTTGTACGGAATGTCTTTTAGATATATGATTTTACAGATATGTACGTCGAATATAAAAGTGAAAATTTATTCAGCGCTTCGCAAACGAGATAAAAAGAAATATAGGAAAACGAGTCGGTTTTTATACCGCCTAGTTATACAGATAGGCAGCATTTCATCGGAAAATGAAGAAAAAAATCGACGCTCGACCACTTGGAGCGTTTCGAAGTAGAACAATGTAGGTCGGTTCGGTCGGGTGAGTTCGTGCATCACCGCCGCCTCTCGTCTGCGCTCGGCGACCGGCGCACGCGCACACAACGCCGATACCGCCACGGCAGCAGTCGCGTACATCACATCGGGAATTTTCCCTTTAATAAATAAACGGGATGCGATTTTTCTCGTAAATAGAGCGCGCGGAAATGGACTAATCGTTTATAACAATTAATCTTAACGTTGTTGAACATTTATTACTTGAAGTGAACGAACTGAAGTTGAAAAATGTTGTGGGAGAACAGTCTTAACGAGGAGGTAGAGACGGTGAGTTTTCTATTTTTTTTCGTTTCGAATTTTAAAATGATTCGTTTAATTTAAAAATAAAAAAAAGTTTTTATTACGTTTGCTTTAGACGTGTGAGTGTACGCGCATGTGCGAGTAAACTTTCTAGTTTTCGCTCGCTCGCTCGTATTTGCATAAAACGTGAACGGTTTTTCATAATACAAACACATGGGCCGTTTAAAGAGCTTTTGGTTTGTAAATATTCATTGTGCATCTCCGTTGCTGTGACATTGTTAGTAATCGCTTTATTAGATGCAAATAAATGTGGATTTTGACACCGGCGTGCGGCTCGTCACGAATACGACGCCCGATGTGGTTCCATCATGAGAGAGACGATATGGAGATCTTAAAAGAGTCTTATTTGATTGCTTAATACCTCTGACATCTTAATTTTGTTGTAATCATAAAAAAATGGTAGTAATAACAGTAATCATTCGTAAGATATTTGATTTGTTTAATTTTACTTTGTCCTTTGTCGCAACAAGTAAAAGCTCAAAAATTAATTATAATAGACATCTTAAACTGATGATATAAGTTGAAAATTATCTTAGAAGCGAATTTGTTGTAACAAACAAAAAGATAACTTATCAAATAATATGATGTATGGAAGAGATAGCACGATTGCTGTTAACCGAGAAGGAAAGAGAGGCAAACATATTGAAAGACATCGGTATTTATTGAATAGATTCTATAGAAATGCGATAGGAATAATAACATGGAAGTTTTAGCGACTACTTATGTATTTTTTATGTATGTTTACATAATTTATTATGTATGTGTGAAACTGAATTTAGATTATTTATTAACCTTCAAAAGAGTAGGCGGTTTTCAATTCAGTGTATTGTATTTTTGTTACCTTAGATTTTTTTCTATTATTTACCGATATGAAAAATTATTAATTTTTAAAATATATAATTTCAGATTCGCTTAGCATAATTTTCATCAAAATCGTTTGAGTTTTTTTTGTTCTAAACTCAAAATAAGTGGAACAAGTATGTCACGCAAGGAAAAAAATGATTGTTTTTGAAGTAAGTTTTTTTTTAGTTTCATTTATTTGAATTTGGCTTTGCTTTATTTCAAATGAAACTGTTTAATTTTGTCGTATAAATAACAACGAGCCTATTCACAACAAGTATAAACTATTAATTTTAGTAAAACTCCCATATTCGATAAAGATATTTTGGAAAGATGCACACAATGATGTGAAGAGTTGAATAAAAAAATAACCTTTATTAAAATATGGATTCAATAATGAATATTGAACATCAAAATTATAAATTCGTATAAAATATAAAGAACATTTTAATAAAATTTTCTATACTTAAATTATGCTAAGTCGATGTGACATTTCGTTTTTAATAGATTCATGATCTAAGGTAGCCTAGCCTGCTATTAGTAGAGATCGTCGCACAGATCTGTAATACGATATCACTCATAAAGATGTAAAAATTTACAAATTATTATTAATGGTTGTCTAGTTATATAATACTAGTATTTGCTCACGTCTTCGCTTGCTTCAAGCTTGATTTTCCTTATCAACTTCGCTCCCCTTTTCGCTCATTTAGGGGTTTAATTTTCAAACGACCATTTTTAGCGGATTACGTCATAATAACTATCTATATGCCGTTCGATCCAACCCATTTAGCTTTCGTTAATTATTAAAAGCTTTAAATTAAAGCCTTAGGTCAAACAATAAAAGGTTTTTTATATGATTCACTTGATTACTAATTGTTCAAAATATTTAAAGTGTTATGATCAATGTATAATGAATGTACTGAAAAGTTTTAATTTACTAATTATAATTGAAACCATTTCGTCTTTTTTTTATTTCATATATAAAACAATCAGTAAATGAATAAAACGTTATCAAGGGAAAAAGTAGTCTAAAAATAGAAATTGTTATGTGGTATCACTTTGTGTGTAGTTTAATTTGTTTATTTATATATAAAAATCAAAGTAACGTTTCTATATAGATGCTGATAAGCAATAATGTGTCAACCAACAAAAAGTCAAATTTAGAGATATCGATGTATTCTGATAATGCATTTCGTATTTAACATTATACAACAAAATTTCAAGTCATTTGAACTGGATAAGTACGGAAAAAAGTTTCTTAATTCATTGGGTCGTATTTCAAGTGCGTTTCATATTTTGCAATTTATACAATAATCTCAAATATTTGAAAAACTTTTTAATAGATAATCTATTAAATATATCAGTCTTATTTTAATTAATTATAACTTTTATAAAAAAAATAAAAGAAAATATGGATATATAAGTCTTCAAACATATTTGTTAAGAATAGGTTCGAAATCTGTAGACGCCATTTTCCCTAAATGAATTCCGTGTGGCTTGACTCAGTATTGCTTATCAGCGTCCATATCATGTTTGCTCGAGGCGATGTTTTGAACAAGTGGTTGGTATAAGATTCTGCATTGCAATTCAAAGATCATTAGCCCCTTTTCGCGGTTTTGCTTACGTTTATGGTTACTGCTTCCCTCTCAGTCTTAGTGTGATGTAATATAGCGCATAACCACAATAAATGGACTATATAACGCAAAAAAAGTCAAATTGTACCAGTAGTGTCGGATAGCCAATTTTACTTCTTTATAATATTAGTATAGATTAAATCCCCATTTCATCGACGAGGTAGTTTCTTTAAAATGTAGTCATTGTCTTTTCTCAGACTTCAAATCTTTTGCTTCTTAAATCGATTCAGACCAGAACAGAGTTATTTTTTCATATTTTATATGAAGCATTTTATCCTCTAAGATAATGTTACAAAATCGAAATATTTCTAACAAATATTTGAAGTCCACGCGGCCTCGTTATGGATTTATTATATGTGGAGATCTGTTTCTCTCAATTAAAGTAAGGCACATTAATATACGTTTACAAGTAGCCATTACTCGTGAAAGCGTTAACACGCGTGCCACTGTTTAAACACGTCTTTATTGCCAAGCTTACTCTGTGTACATTTTGTTAAAATAGTGTTTTAACCTAAATATTTACGATATATACTATGCTTTTATATATCCACATATGTAAAAGCGAAAGACTCACTCCCTCATCACGAAATCTCAAAAGCTACAAGTGCCAGGCGCTCACTGATACGGGATTTTGCAAAATTCGATCTCTTAGGGGTTAAACGGGGTTTAGAAGTTTGTATGGTCCTATGTTAAGTGCGAGTAAAACCGAGAGTCGCTAGTTATCAATATTAATAAAATGAAAATGTCACCAAATGATCTGTCAATGTATGAATGAATGGTACACAGATAGTTATAATGAGATATGAATCCGTTAAGAATCTAATTTTAAATTTTTCTAAATAGAGCGAATGTAACATGGGATCAAAGTTTGTATTGAGAAATCAAAGTTGACGCGAGAAAAACTTAGCTCATAGCTTTGTCGAAAAATAAAGTGAACCTATTTTTTCGTTTTCGTAACTGAGAGTAAATTATATGTACATATGTATATAACAAGGTTTAATCTAGCAGATAATTTAGCTTATTGCCAAAATCCGAATTCGTCATTAATAATTTTAGCGATTTGTAAAATTTATGAAACATATATTGGATTGTTTTTTTTTTTATGATTATTTTTTATAAACATAAATTTTTTCTACCATTTCAGTATAAATTATGTATACAAAAAATACTAACGCACGTAATAAAAAAAAAATGCCCACCCTAAAGTCAATATCTCACTTAACTCTAATGGCATCGTTCATCTCGTTTTTGTTAAGCATAATTAGCATTAATTACCCGTTAATCCGCTAAAATTGGTCACGATTATATCAAAAAGGTCAAACCTACAACCTTTTAGCTCGTGATCCGACTAATTACCGGGTCACCGAGGAATATTTATGCGAATATTTCGACATAGCTCCGTCACAGGGTTTAAACACCACATACAGGCTGTTCGATGTTTAATTGGATGCTGATAAGCAATAATGTGTCAACCCACAAAAAGTCAAATTCTGAGATATTGATGTATTTTGATACTGCGTCACCTATTTAACATTATTTAAACAAATTTAAGGTCATATAAACTAAAAAAGTACGGAAAAATAATTCCTTAATTCATTTATCAAAAAATAATAGAAAAGATGCCTATATACTTCTTCAAACATATGTGTTAAGAATAGGTTTGACATCTTTAGACGCCATTTTCTCAAAATAACGTCCATGTGGCTTGACACAGTATTGCATATCAGCGTCCAATTAAGATCCTTCAAATAGGGGTTTCAATAAGTCTAACAAATTGCAAAATTACATTCAAATTGCAATTTTTTTTTAATGCGTAAAAAAAATTATGTCTTTTTATAATTGATTACGAGGTAAGAGCAAACTAAGATTATGCGTTGAACAAGAGCAGTGGTGCTAAAATATTTAACTAATTTATAATTAAGTAAAAAAAAAAAAATTTTTTTTCGGCGTGTGATTTATATTATAGAAAATATAATAATCTATGTATTTAGAGATACATAAAAAGTACATTCTATCTATTTATAGGTTTATATCAGTATTGTGTATGTATTGTAATTTTGATATAATATATTGTGATTATTATCAATACATAAATAACAACATCAAGGTCAAGTAAAGATTAACAAAAAATATAAATAACAATATGTCAGTCCTTTACGGGATGCGCATGCGCAAGCGATCCCGAGGCCTCTACATTTCCGTGCCGAGGAAGGCCATTGCAGGGGTTTTAGTATGTATAAATTGACGCATAGCCCGATCTCTCCACTAGGAATCTAGTATCTTTTCAAAGATTTCCCCTGCGTAATCACAAAAAAAAATGTCAGTCCTTTATTTTTTTGTCAAAAAACTTCGAATAATTTTCCTCTACGTTTTATTTACTCGCGTAATAATATTTCAGGGTCCCTATTAATATTATAATGCGCCATTCATTAACAGCTTCCGACATTTGTTTCAATCATGTACACAATCTATTAATTTGATCTGCCGTGTCAGTGATGTTGTGATAAAAAATGAGAATTAATCGAAGTCTAATGTCTTAGTAAATTATACTCATTTTTTACTATTGCTTTTACGAGATACAATGTAGGCCCGCGATTTTTATCACGTGGAGATTAGATATGAAAATACAGTTTAAATAAAGGCTTTATAACGCTTTTCTAGATGAAGTCGATAAGCACTATCCTTAGTAAAAATCTTATATTTTGATTTTTGGATTAATTTCATTGTTTCTATATGATTCGTGAAAATAAAGAAAATTAAAAAGTTATTTATTTTTATTATTAAACAATTTGTGTTATCTATATATTATTACTATTATCGATTTTAATTAAAGTTTAATGCTGTATTCTTTCCAATATTTTTTTAGCTGTATGATGTTTATAACCTCACTTTTAAGAACATGTATACATCTATATTATTTTCATATTTTTCCATACAACTAATTTGAATAGGATTATTTAAATTTTATGATCAATAGCGGTGATTAATTAAAGTGTGGAATACTCCTTAATATATATATTTTTAAATAAAGTTAAATATAAACAGACCTTGAGAGTACTCGAGTAGTTCATGCGTATAATGTAATTGAACTTAAAAGTCAACAGCCAACATGACGAATTAAATCCTAATTATTATTACAAAAAGCATGCAAATAAGAATATTATGTACACCATACACTTAAGACTAAGACAAAATTGTCTACTACACATTTTGTCATAACGCATTCCGCCTGTTGCATCTAAAGCAACCTTGTACCTATTTTAAGTATTTTTTTTTCTGATATTTTTTGTATTGGTGTGCAATAAAGAATAAATAAATAAATAAATTCATTTAATATGCAGGGTTTAATTGTGTGAATCTGTTATTATTAAGACATGTCCAGATTTTAATAAATTTGTTAGAGTGTAGCATGTTTTAATAAGGAGAGTTTTCAATCATTAGGCCCTTGCTTTGAAATAGTCGAAGTAATTTGTCATTTTTAAAGAAAATAGCGCCCTCAACCGTCCGATTGTTTCATATATTAAAATAAGAACCAAAACATAAAACCGTATCGTGGTACAATCAAATAATTCTTTATTTAAAATCAAACGAAAAAATCATACATTTTTCGATGCACTTCGTTGATGGCGTCGTTGACGTCGTCATGACGGGACGTCGTAACGTACCACGACGCGACGTCACAAGGGCTTATGTGTTTTTTCTGTAAGAATATATGCGACAGAAATATATTGGTTATTTAATAAGTGCGTTAAGTTTTGTCTTAAGTGTGCAACAGTTCATGTATCAGAAGGTCTATCTTAAGAACTCGGAAGCAGTCACTGAAGGCCATATCTTTGTTTGTTCTCTCAAACTAGTTACGACCGAATACAACCGATTGTACACTCTATTTTTATTGAGTTAAAGTTTATTTTAATTCACGGCTTAATTTTTTTTGCGTTTCGCAGATGTCTAGGTGATAAAATTTTATAGGTTAATTTTTATTGTTGTTTAATGCCTTGTAGATGTAAATTAATAGGTTCATAATATTCCTTTGTCATATATTATTAAGTTGATTTTAAATAATGTACATGTGTTTGATTACATACGTTTACGATTTAAATTATATTTTATTGTTAATAATTATAATTAATAATCGACTAACAATAATATTTTTCATAATATATTTTATATTTTACGGAATAATTATATGTGTTGATAAGTAAATATAGAGAATTCACCTAAACATATTTTCTAAATCTTTTTCTTTATAAATATACGAACATTGAATATTTATAAAGAAAGAATTTGTGAATTAATTACTTGTTTTGAAAATAAGAAAAAAACTAAAGAATTTTGACTTCAACTCCAAATACCTGCCCGTGTTATTGGCAGCAAAATACATTGTACTTGATTCTTCTTCTCTAATTAAAAGTTGTTCTATTTTAAAAATGAGTGACAGAAAAATAAAAGGTCATAAAATATTTTTCCCGCGATTATAAAATCGTGTCCAAGTTCTAGTGCAAATGTTTTCTCATGCTCATTTCATTGCGAGAACTCCTCATTCGTGTTGAAGCAATTAGTGTAATATGCTTTTAATTTATATAACTTTCATTATAAAAGTACTCGTAATTGCTTAAAATAAAAGAAGCGTTTTAGATCAGTGTTTCTCAAATAGTGGGTTAAAGCTCTTTTTTAGGGATATGAACGTTCTTTCTGAGAGAGTTTAGTATATAGGTCAAAAATATTGTAATATCGTTGACATGACGAACAAAAAGTAGCCGGAGAATTATCCCTTACCTGCCCAGAATTTTAAAGACAAACTCTGCAATTATATTTAATTTTAAGTAGTTTAAGTCTCGTGTTTTTTATCTAAGTCATGACATAATGAACTAGGGGCTAATTGTGTAAAGCTATCGCTGTCAAAACATTAACACACAGGTAAGAGAAGCGAGCTGTCAAAATGTAGTAAGTATGTTTTTGATAGCAATAATTCTTCAAAATAAGCCACAGGGAGCTATATGTCGAAAATTATTGCTATCAAAACATGTAATAGTCTGACAGTTTGAATCATTTTGTGTGTTTTAAACTTAGACCGCAAAGATAGCACTAGATTGAAGTTAAAAGTGCATTTACTTTTGTTTGAGTTCGGTCATAAGTATATTTCATAATGGAGAGTGGTCAGAGAGTTTGGCGATTGTTCGCGGACCGATTTTCACTTGTCACTTCTATTCGGGTCGAGGACGCCGCTTCTGGCTTAAGTTACGTGATCTGACACCTGAATGTAATACCAAATGGATGTGGTGTGACTCATGTAGTGACGTCAGGTCGTTCTAGAAAAAAGTTAAATAATTTTTTTTTTACATTTTAAATCAATTTCTAATTATACTTATTACGGCTTGTATTATCAATCTATTTAAAGAAAATGTATTTTAAATCGAGTACGTATGTGTGTGTTTTAATATCATAATTTAGATTTAGATCAATCATGTCACTAATAGGAAAAAAAAAACATATTAATATTTAATCCTCGATAAGAATGCGTATTGCGGTTGTGATAAAGTATTTATAACTAATACATCAATATTAAATAATTTCTTGTGTAACTAAAATATATGTAAATTGGACAACATCTTACAATAACACGATTTAAAATTTACAATAAGACGTTTTCTCATTGTTTTTAATACTCTATGAAAAATATTGAATAATTTGAAACTCTGTGGACATGTTACTATAGATGGCGCTACACTTAAATAAGACATCACACTTATTTGAATCACTGCATTAAAAAGACCAACTATTTCGTAACGGTAAATGCCTTCTCCATTTTGCAAGGCTCTCAGACTTTCCATCGGCTGATTCAGAATATTGCGAATGTCCGAGGCCCTAACAGGTAAACGAGCATACAATGCACACATTTGGCTAGCCCCACACAAATATGACTCAGTAAATATGTATAGTGGAAGCTTGTTGATTTTCGAAGGATCGATTTCTCGGAAAATATCTGATTTTATTATATGATCACGTTCGTTTATAACGTTTTGAAAGATGAGTTTTTTACGTATTAGAAAATTGAGTTAAAACGATATCATGTTTACTTTAATAAAATTTACTTAGGTTTAAAAACGATATTTTTTTTACATAAAGTACCTTCGAGTTACAATTTCATTGTTCGTATTAAAAAAAAAGACTATTAAAATTATGGCCAAATTAAAAAATTCCTTTCAGCATTTTTATTTGACATGATTCAAAATTAGAAGAAGTCGGTTAATGATCATCTTCATTTTAGAATATTATGTGTCATCTATACATACATAATTGCTTGTCCTGATTGGCTGACTGATTCATTAATGCAGAACCGAAACCTCTAGACCCACAAACTTGAAATTTTGGCAGTAGGTGCCTTTTGCGTTGTAAATATTCACTAAGAAAGGGTTTTTTGATATTAACCCTTAAAAAAGTGAATAGGTGTAAACACGTTTGTAGAGGAAATCTTATTCCATTGTCGTATTAACTTAAAATTTAATACGTACTTCTAACTTCTAATATTGAAGTATAAAACACAAAACTTGGTATTTTACCAGTTTTCTGAATGTAACAAATCCCAAAAACTCGGGTGAAGCTGCGATTAACTACTAGCTTAGAATATAATCAAGCAAATAATATATGAAATTGCTAGCTAAGTTATAAGTAGAAGAGCAATCTTGAATTTCGGCTCAAAAATGCTTTTCATTCTCAAACACGTGTTTTCCATTAGAGATAACGAGTAAAACTATCATATGTATGCTAAACAGTAAAGTTATAGCGGAACTTTACCGATATTAGATATTTAGCGACATTTAAAGGGCGAAAATATTTAAAACATATACAAAATTATTTATGCGAAGGTCACGTTTTAAGTGACTAGTTTGTAAAATATTAAGGTATAATTAATTGCTGATAAGCAATAATGTGTCAACCCACAAAAAGTCAAATTCGTAGATATTGATGAATTTTGATAATACGTAATCTATTTAATATTTTAAAAATAATTTCGAGTTATCTAAACTAAATAAGTACGGAAAAAAGTTTTCTCAATTTAATATTTCGAATTTCAAATGCTTTCCATATTTTGTAATTTTTACAATAATCTCAAATATTTGAAAAAGTTATTATTATACAACATATTAAATATATCACTGTGTTTTCATTTTATTATACCTTTTATCAAAATATAAAAGAAAAGATGGATATATACGTCTTCAAACAAATTGATTAAAAATAGGTTTGACATCTTTAGACGCCATTTTCTCAAAATGGAGTCCGTGTGGCTTGATACAGTATTGCTTATCAGCGTTCAATTGTGTATTGTGTAACATTTAAATTTAGTAAGAAAAAAAAAATTTTTTTCACAAGTTACGAACTGTAAATTGTTGTAGAATATGTATTATGTAAACTTTTAGTCCGGATAATTAAACCTGTAATCATCAGAGTTATAATCGCCGGACTTTATTTATTACGTTCATCCATTATTTCATTTTTAATTCAATATCCAAGACAGTACGCATAATCATATTTTATTTACATTTTTATTTTTTATCTATATTTAAATTCCTATTCACGAATAATTACTTTTTAAAAGCCTGCCACTGTTAATAAATATTATTAACGAAAATTATACTATTCAAGATAATAATTGTCCTCACATAAATGCTCTCGATTATAAATCGTTACGTTCAAGTAGTGAAAGGGACTTGCGTCATATTAATTCACTGTATATGTAACCTTGTGGAACTGAACTGAATTAATATATAGATGTTTATTTATTCCTTTGTCTTAGATTATATACTTATATATTTAACTAGATTTATTTTTACTCGTGACTTCGCTTTAGCCAAGTTAGATTTCTCCATCCATCTCCCCCTTTTCGTCTCCTTAGGGGTATTTCGGAAAATCCTTTCTTAGCGGATGCCTACGTCATAATAGCGTGGCAATCGTAAAAATGGTTTGAGCTGTGTTGATAGATCAGTCAGTCAGTAACGGTCATCCTTTATATAATTATAAAGACTAGTGGTCTCCTAGATATCGGAATTCGACCACTGTACGTTAAATTTTCAATTGATTTGAAGATTGACAACAGACAGTTTATTTTCAATTTGACCACAGACTTTAACAATAAACAAAAGAGTGTACATGCGTGTGTGTGTAAAACATGGTAGTGTATGTAATGTTTTTTTTATTAATTAAAAAAATATATTAGAATTCCTCATTCTTTATATGAACTGATTCTGTTCGCGCGATTTTCGTAAAAAGTATTTTTTTTTTTTTCGAGATTTCGTATATTTTTTGTTTTTATTTTTACAATATTGTTAATAGACACAGTAGATAAGATTAATATATTTAGATAATTGTGGCAACGAGTAAGATTAATGCTACATTAATAGACACATAAATAAGGAGTCTACCATCTATTGCGCTATATATAAGAATTTTTAACTGCTACTCTTTACTTTGTTTGTGCATAAAAAGGGTTTTTTAGGATTATAAAGTAAGTACTTTTAATTATAATGTATCCAAATCACAAAATATTGTTATAAATTGTATCTGTGTTTTCTTTTAAGCTATATTACTGTAAAGTTTTATTAAAATCTGTTTAGTAGCTTTTACGTGAAATAACACCAAATATCCATCTTTCTTATCAAATCAATATTAGCATAATCGAATCCTACTATTTATAACTATTTTGTTAATGAAGACTTGAAATACGATAAACAATTTCAATTATTTTAAAAACCATATCAATAACGACATATTAACCAAAAATTTTAAGGTATTCCAAATATTAATAAGCGAAGATCGATTAAAATGGCGCAAAAAAAATGTTAAAAGCTCAAACGATGTGTCTATCTTTATTATTAAAATGTAAAAGGTTAATTCTAAAACCAGATTTACGAAACTAATATTTCTGCTTCATTAAAGAATAAAAAGAATAATTACAAAATAAATCTGGCGCCATCATCGACTGTACCTAATCTGAAACAACGCATAAAATATTCTAAAATTAATGCTGTCTGTTGCTAAGTCGAAAGAACTATCGAAAAACATAGAAAAAAATACATTAAGAAACAAAAATAATGACCACAATAAAATGCAGATTAAAAAAAAACTTAATTTTCATAACATATGTGAAGTCTGTTCACAATGCAAACGAAAATGTACTTTTAGGGCCTGTAATAAGGATTAATTTTGAATGCAATAGCGAAAGCGTTGTATACTTTACATAAGCCGCCATCTTGTTTTACTCTAAGCGGGAAAACCAGGGGCCTTGAGGACCGGTTTTATTTAATCTTACGGACGGAGGCCTGAGCTTTGTGCCTGCAAAATGTTCGAAGACATAATTGAGATTATGTATTCAGTATAGTTCTAAGTACTTTAAGAGCATTATATATATATATATATATATATATATATATATATATATATATATATATATATATATATATATATATATATTTTATTAATGTGTTTATTTAGGCACATTTTTAATGTAAATAATGCTTTAATTTTCAATATAAATAAATGAAAATCTTATTTTTGATTTATTTTGTTTTTTTTTTTTTATAATGTAATCAGTAAGATGCAAATAAGTTTTTCAGTATTCATGTTTTTCATATAAATAATGTTAAGAGTTATAAAAAAAAAACTTCACTTGTATTCGACTATTGTCATTATCATTTATAAAAATAGTTATTTTTTATTAATACTAAGCATTTTTTATAATGAAACTATTAAGTGAATTCATTATTACAATAATTAACAATAATGCGACCTCATTCTAAGTTTGTTAGACACGTGTCGATAATAGAACATTATATTTTTTATTTCCTAGTTTTTAAATTAAATTAATAGAGAAAAAATACTTTGAATATAATCATAATAAGTACACAATGACGTTGAAAAAAAGTATTCCATTTAGTTTTAATGGCTTTGGAGTATTGTGCTTATCAGTAACTAGAGCGTTTATTTTGTAAAAGGAAAAAAAAATTATACAGATAAATAGAATTAAAAATAATCGAAAAAAGATAAGCAAGTTAGGATGTCGCTTTTTGTTTTTCAGTTGTAGTATTAAAAAATCATTTTTTTCTGCAATCTACTTCAGGCCAATATGTCAATGTGCAGGTTGTAAACATGTTTATTTCTGGCCTTATTTATTTTTCTAGAATGTACTCATTCGATCAATGATTATGTTATTATTTACTTGTGAAGTAACAATTGCGAGAGTGCTCATTACATGAATGATCAAGTTTATCAGCACCATAAGACGTTTTGTGTTGTATTATATTAATACAAGCACGTGCAGTGTTATGTTAATAGTGATCTTATCATAAAAGTCCATAGTTTGAATAAATTATGCAGCATTTATGACCTTTACTGCCCGTTTGCTACTGGCTATCGTCTTAGTTTTTTTTATCGCGTTATTTTTTAAAACTGGAATGTGTGGAAGACATATCCGAAAAAGGTTGTATATTTTTTATTTAAGTTTTCTTTTTATCTTTGCAAAATAAATGGCTTTGATTAGATTCATCAAACTTCTAATCTTATACAATCGTGATTTATGATATATAATTAGGTAAAAATGATAATGAAAAAATCCCCCAACTAAAGATTGTTCATTGAGGCTGGACCGATTTCGGTTAAAAACATATCTAAGAACCATCGCTAGACAATCCCTCATTCAAATAAAAAAACCGCATCTAAATCGATTCATCGTTTAGAACATGCATAGCGGTCAAACTTATAGCACTCCTCTTTGCGTTGGGGGTTAATAAAAATAAGACACATCACGCTTCTTATAGTCCTCATTTTCAACTGTGTTCGAATAATAGGAAATCTAGAAAGGGATGGATAACTTATCGATCCTCAGTTGTCTCAAGTTAAGACAGATGACTGAGTAATCGACTAAAAAATCTGTACAATTTTATGAGATAGACATCCAGTTAGGGGTTGTCATTATACAATTTTTAACTCCCTTGGCTGCACTTGTCACTCGTGGTGATGTTTTAGATTAAAATGTGCAAAATAACAGGTATTATTTGATACAAAGTATCTTAAAAAATTTAAGAAAATTGTCTTTCTAGATTAAATAATATAACGAGGTATACTTTGTAAGGTTGTTTGTTAAAGGCATTTTTATTAAAAAAATCTTTTTGAGTTAGGTAACTTGTTCATTGAGGAAGGTTATATTACATCACGCTACAATACATAGGACGAACTGCTACGAATTGAGAACCTCCTTCAAAAATGGAGTCGATTGGAAAAGAGGATGATCGTTGCAAAGGAGTTTGTCGTATTGGCATTATTGGTATCAAGTTGAGAGCCGTCTTAATTTAAATATTTGTTGTTGGTCTAGTGCTGCACAGTTGCAACACGCCTGTGCGAAGAAGGAACAAACTGCTTAACATAGAAACGCATGCATAGTTGTTGTGAACCCGATTACAATATATGTAAGTGCATACAATACCTATGAACTTAATTCAAAATCGATAACGAACCTTTAAAATATTAATCCACGTCGATTATATGACGTCAAATTCAAAACATTGTCTTCAGTGACGCGCAGTGTCAAGCTATCTTATCGAGTAACTCTGCACTTTGTCCCCGAGATAACTCCCAGATAAACTATAGAATAAATTCTGATAGTGTATAAAAAAATCTAAGTGACACACCGACTATTTGACTTGTATGTCGTCGAATGTGTTGTAAATGTTATTTAAACTTAAGAATTTTTGTTGTAATTATTATCTCAAAAAAATTTTGTATTCATGAATTATGGTGCTATACCGGGGTATCAAAAAATGTGCGAAAGATTTTTATCAGGTATTTCTTTTATTTATTTATTTTTAAATGTAATATATAAATAAATAAATTATTGTTGTATTATCTTATGCGCTATTATATTATAACATTGCATATTACAATTAATTTTCGGTAGGTTGCACATGTGTTCTATCGAACAGATAAAAAATGAGCTTAAGACAAAGACACGTAAAAAATACGCAAATATTATTTAATTTTAACCTTTGCAGTGTCATATTAGACGCTTTTTTTCGCAAATTGTCGAATAGCTTAAACAATTGGTCATGGTATTGAAGTGCTTCTATGGCTTATATTTAGAATTATTTTTAGTGGAAACAAGTACAGATACAGTGGACATTTAATAGAATTATATACAAGTTGTTAACGATGGCATTTCTAACAATTTTATAAATTATCCAGTGCTCAATAAAACGGGATGGATGACATTCAGTGCATTGTTGCATTTTTAAACGACTTAACAGAATGGAGGTTTTATATTCGGCAATGCGTATTTTGTATTAATTTTTTGCGTTTTAGTTTACTTGTATAACATTCGATTTTGAAGTCGGTTTTTTTATTGTATTAGGCATAGATTTATTTATTTACAATCATATAGACAGTTGCTCAGACGTTATTATACATACATTTCGTATTAAATCATACTGTATTTATAAATTTAAAAATAAAATAAAACGTTTTATTATTTGAGCCGGAATCCCCCGTGTTTTACGCCCAGGCGGTCTAAGGCTTTAAAAATCGCTTTTTTCCATAAGATGCTATTTAAGGTTCATCAATGCTTTTTTAACCAGTCTTTTTTGTCATTTACACATAATTAAGAGATTTATTAACAATGTATTTATGAAATTAATTTTAAACAAAGATTACATTTTTTATAACACCCATTTGTACTTCGCAGTAATCATACGATTTAACCTTTTTATACACGAAGTTTGGCTTCGTGGTAATCATAAAGTCAAAGCTATGACAAAATCTTATTCAATGTAACAGAGCATTGGGCATGCAGCTGACTGAAGCACTAACGGTTGCGAGTTCGATTCCCGCTCATGGCAAACGTTTTGGCCTTACGAATGTTTGTTGTGATCTGGGTGCTTGTGATTTTATTGTCTGTTTACCCCGGACACAGGATCATGAGATCCTAATTGGTGGGTGTTGAGTGTAATACGTTTAAAAATCATGTAAAGATACTTTGTAACTTAATATGTGCGCCATATCGTCTCAACGTAATTGAGTTTTTTCTCTTTGCTATGATGTAAGGTGGGAGTGTCGCGTCATTATGTTTTGCTTATATCAATAGGTGCGTATCGCTTATAAATAGCGTATGACCTTTGCAAGACATTGCGATTCGCCGTATTACTAATGATAGGGTCTCTCTAATTTAACTGGTTATTCCTCCTGGTGTTACGCGACTAAAAACTAAACGTACACCCATTATTATTAATCAACAAACAACTATTTCCAATGAAATCTTTTGATATCGTAATTATATCTTGTATGTAATAAAATTGCCCTTAGTTAATTGGTACTTTACATGTAATTATTTATTAAAAGCTTTTATCAACAACTAGGAGCTTTTCACTTTTCATGTAATATTGTTATTCTTTCAAAATAATGTTCAGTGTTCCTATTTATTTTTTCTGACTTCATTAAAACATTTATAAAAATTCCATAGAATGGTTATTTCAAGTTATAAAACAGGTTTTGTTTAACAATAATTATCAAGATATTTTTTTTCTTTATTCGAGCCTCTGCTAGTTTTTTTTTATAATCTTATATTTCTCGATAACCTCTTACGCGTAAACAAAACATAGACCCAATGTTTATAAACACAAAGATATAGCTCACTACGGATTCGATCTGACTTTGCACGTGTATAAAAAAAAATTGAAAATAGAATTTAATTACAAAAAAAAAATGTAAACAAACCTTCAAAGGAATGAAAAGATCATTTATTTACGGATTGAAATTCGAAACCTTCGCAAATATTTAATTATTGAAATTCCTTGTATTTTTTTATTATTTTGTGTACACTTATGTACCTACATATGAAATACTAAAGTATCTTGCCGGTACTTAGTAACATTGTCATATGTAGGCGTTTGTTTTATGAATGGATTATTGATGATTAAAACGCGTTAGTCAGATGGCAATTCCGATTACATAACGCATTATGTTTATCAATTGGCAATTCTGTAAACGTGCGTGTGCGCAGCTACTTTTGATTCAGCGAACCTTTCCCGACCCTTCGTCGGTTCATTGAATGATAATTTGATATTCAGTAATAAAGTATGAATTGTATCTTTGCATATTCGTGACTGGGTTAGAAAATACGGTTTGTTTTGTTTTAATAAAGGTTCATTTTATTTAGTAACTAGCTGCCTGTTTCACTCGCCTTTATGGTTACTGCTTCGCGCTTATAAGTCGTAGCGTGATGCAATACAGCCTAACCTTCCTCAATAAACGGGCTATCTACGGAAAGAAGGTTTTTCAATTCGCATAAGTAGTTTCAAAGATACATACAAACAAATTGTACCTCCTTAAAATATTTCTATATATATTTTGCTTGAGTATGAATTTTGTTTTAGTTAAGTATAGGAGATATCATATTGTTGATACAAAAGGAATTTTACTTTTTTTAATATGGCTTTCATATTGTTGAAATGATAACATAAGCAAGGAATCGTGTTAAGTATTTTTTGGGTATTAACTATACTAATATTATAAAGAGGTAGAATATGTCTGTGAGTTTGTATGTAGAGGGTAATCTCTAAAAATCTGATCCGATTTTAATTTTTTTTGCTTTAGGTAGCGTTTATATTCAGGGAGGTTATAGGCAAGGTTATATTACATCATGTCACGACATATCGGAGCGAACCAATAACAATGAACGCGAGTAAAACTGTAAGGAGCAGCTACTATAATATAAAACAACATAGAATTATACCATTTTAATTTTGAGAAATAAAATTTTATGGAATTAATTAACTATGATACACCGACAATTCGAACGATGTCGCGGGAACGTGCATATATTAAAATGTAATGTAAATTTATTTTTAAATAAAATAAATATAAAAATTATTTTATGCCTATGTTATAAATAATATCTTTAACCTCATATGACCCGTCGAATAAGTTATGAATTATTTTCTATATGTTACGATTATTTATACAAATAAAATACAATATAATCGTATTGGCTTTATATGTACAACGCGAGAGTTACATTTGTAAATTTTACTTTTGAAAGCGATATAAAATAACTCTATAAAAATTACCTCCAAAAAATACACTATAAACTATCATTTTTATTATAGCATAACATGCAACGAAGATTAAATAACAAAAAATAAAACAACAAAAAACAACTAAAAAAAAAAACAAAACAAACAACTCTATAACATAGTAACAGATACGTCATAAGTAGTTACGAAATCTGAGAATGTCAAAAATAAGGCACAGTCAGTTCAGGTCTAAAGCAATAAGAAATAACTTATGTAAATCTTCATGAAAGTCTAAGAGCAAAACTTACAAGTGTAATTCTCGCCTATAGATGATAAGTGAGTGAAAGAATGTCTAAATACCATACCATTGTACCATAGCTATATTTTACGTACAAAGTTATGTGCATTATGTTAAAAAAAAGAATGATATCCATCTTAAGACATATTTTTTACAAAAACTATTTTAATTTTTGAAATTATTTTTGATTTCATAATATATATTTTTCATTTTATAATACAAGCATTCTGCTCGCGACTACGTCCGCGTGAGATTCGGTTATACCGCGCTCCATTTTACACAACATTTTCACAGGGATGAGATATGATTTATGACATAGTCTGGATGTATCAAGGCTCTGCACAGACGAGTGTCTTTTGGACCTATATCCATCACAAAATAAAATCGTTTTTGCGACACTTTTGTTCGTGGGATTTTTAATCCCTCACGTGCCTTATACCATACAGTTTTGTACAAAAACGTACATCGAAAATGGTTTCTGTGGAGACTTTTAAATAAACAACCAAAAACCAAATGGTTGGTTGAAAATTTACCTTCAAACTCGTCGATGTCTTTCCTATGACATAAATCGCAATGACGCTCTAAAACATACCTTTTTCCTATAATTTCAATAAAAGAGATGATTTTATTTGATGTCAAACATTACGTAAACAGATAATTCTAAGAACTTAAATAGATATGTACAGATGACCACGACGTTATATTGTAAAAACGTAACAAGCGAATTTTACTTTTATATGTATTCATATAGAGTCTATTTTTCCTTGTTAATAATAAGATTTGTGTTTTGTAACATGTTGCCGTGTACGTAAACAATTATATCACGAACTAAAGTTTTTCCCACGTGTTTCACGTCACTTGCGAGTTGAGCCTGTGTGTGTTGGGCAGTTTTATAATTAGACTATGAATGAAGCGCAGGTTTCGTGACGTCACCGTTTATTGGCCAATTACAGTGCAGTTTCGCATTTTCGTGTGGGTTTTAGTTCATTGTATCCATTTAGGGATAGGTTATGTTTTCAAAACATAAATTTATGCTATTACAGATTCGATTTTTCAAAGTACCTAATTTTCGATATCGAAATTACTGTTTAAAAGTTTAATTTATGGTTATATAAAATAGCTTATATTTTAAGAACATTTTAAGTACGTGTGACGTGTCTATCTAATTGCAAGATTTTGCTCGCGGTTTCGCTCGCTTATTATAATATAGATTTCGATATGTCGTTCTTTTTGTTTGAAGAGGTATACGTTCTAATTGATCTTATAATATTTTCATCCAAATTGTTGAGTGGTTTGGCTTCAAATTCTGATACTCGGGTATGGAACTAAAAGTGTTTCTTCGTTGTGACTAATGAACACAAGAGTGTCTTCAGTGACGAAATCTGTAATACAATGCGTTTTTTTGCTTTTAAACGACCTTACTATGTAGTGAAATCTCTAACAGAATTTCTAACGACTCATCTTGTATAGAATTCTTGGACAAATGATGACACATTGGCTTCTTTACCTGAATATTTTGTATTATTATTTATTATATTGTATCTTCGAGTGTATTTTGCTTAAATATATAATTCACATATTTTGTATATGTGATTTATATCTTGAATTTAAATTCAAAAGGCTAAGGCGAGAAATACATTTGTAAGTTCTACTGTCGTAAGTAACATACAGCAATACTACAACCTAATAACAGATACATCATAAGTAGTTACGAAAGTTGTGTCACAAATAAGCACTGTCAGTAAATTCTTTCAGATGTAAAACAATGACAAACAACTTATGTAAATTTTTATGTTAGTCTTAGAGCAAAACTTATAAGTGTAATTATCGTTTTCGATACAGTCCAAATTATTACAGTTTGTGCTCTACTAACTTGACCACATGGAGCAAAGATATATCCTATAAAAGAGTATAACGCTTAAATCTTTACAGAATAAAAATTGTAGAAACTAATATACACCATAGTACCTTCCTACCAGTACCTATAGATCAAAACAAATTGAGACTGTATCATTATAAATTCGTACTCTACCAAATAAACTATGCGTCCAAGTTTTTCAACTGATATGAAAAAAGAGTTTTTAATTCGTAGCGTATGTTTTTTTTACCATTTTATTCCACCTCAGTTTTATTTTTGCGACAAAAATTAGTCGATATATTTCTGCAAGGTTTAATTATATACCAAAATTCATCAAAATCGGTTCAACGGTTTAGGCGTAGCAACGGAACAAACAGACACAGTTACTTTCATATTCATAATATCAGTATTGAACTATAGATAACTATAGATTCCTTAAACTGGACTGACAGATCCTGTGATTCTGCTAAGTGTATTTAAACAGACAAACATGCTCATAGTCTTATTAGTATAGATAAATAATAAAAATAGATAAGTCAAGCAACATGTCATCATTGTTTAATTTATTTTATAGCGTTGACCCAAGTGATTTTATATTATGTTATCAAATGTTTAAATTTTCATTAAAATTTGTTGCTAATGTCTTTAAACATTACAGTATCAAGACGTATCTTCCACATATTTTTTTATTTAAACAATTAAACAAGTATTCGAAGAAGATAAATATATTTAAAGTGTTTTTAAATTGTTGTCGTTCCTGCTTGTTTCACAAATTTTGCTGCAATTTTAATCGGGCAATGTTAATGATCCCTGAAAAGTATTGGAATTTGGGATGATCCAATATTTCCTAAAATATTGGAAAAAAATTTCGGTTCGCATTTCGTACTACAAAAGTTGGTATAATTTAAAAATATATATATATGAAAGAAATCTTCCCTGCTATAAAAAAATTGCTTTCTACCCTGTTCAAGACACATTACTTCTTTTAGATTACCATGCCAATGAACTCCCCTCAATTAGTTATTTATGCGTACCTGTCCCAGTAGGGGGCAATGTTTTTTTGAGTATCTGTATGTTTGACAAGCTCTGTAGCCTAACGTTGGTTTTTAAGATAATTATGATATGTTGATTTTCTAAGATGATATTAGAAATGACAAAAGTTTTACATATATCCTCTGCAATTCAAGACACGAATAATTTAAAAGAGAAATGGTTTTTTTGTTTCTAATTTTGGTAGACACGTTTCATTTACTATTACGTTTAACTTATTATTCGATATTGATGTTATCCACAGTTATACTAATATTATAAAGGCAACTCTATCTTTTGTTTTTTACATAACAGGCGTGAAAAGTAACAAACGATTCAACTGTTAATGGATTTTGGGCCTTAGAAAAAGAAATATGATATTTTTTGTCGCGAAAATAAAACGTGAAGAAGTGATATTATGTAATAAGCTTACGTGAGCTTTAGCACCTAGATTGCCAACCATTATGGACGGCGGTACCTAGCAACTAGATGGTGACTAAATATGCCAGGCGAGAGTATCTTTTGGCCAACAAATCAATTTACGAGTTTGTCAAGGTTGGAATTGGGTACAGATTTTTAACGTTAATACAAATCTATAACTTGAAAATATCGTTGTGAATAAAAGTTTTTACGTATACGAAGTCGCTCAGACCATTTGGTCTTGAGCGAATGTATGTATTGTGAACTGTTTAGTTCACAATACATACATATTCCTAAACTATTCTAATATACAGACTCAGGCGAATTATGGTTTCGTTACACGCATAGATATACTAAGAAATTGTATCATATTTCTAAGGTATTGTCACTAGGATCCTTTATGGGGTTTTCAAGTGTTGGTCAGTTGTATTTATAACATTATATAGGCGTTTTGGAATAACCAGTTTGAATTATTAAGTAAATAATTGAATGTAAATTAGATTATCACGTGATATGATTGAATTAATTCATTGTTCACGTTGCATTGTGATAGGGCTGGCACGTATTGTATAATTATTGTAATTTATTTGCATACGGTTATTGATTATTATCATGAATTATTGATATTTGACACTTAATACTTTTAGTGTTAAGTCCAATATGTGCATATAATTTATAGGTTAGGATTTAGATTTTCAACTGACTTTTAAAAAATGTTCTCTGTTTAAAAATATATTTTCAGATTGATTCCATAGAAAATTTTCTATTCAGTAGTTTGGTTTTAAAATCGCAATAACTGGTATAAGTGTGTCCAAATAAACAAAATTTCGTATTCTGCCTTTGAAATCTTCAAGGTTTTTTTTAAGTCTTAGTTATTTTATGTAAACGACCGCCTAAAGTTATTCGATCGATTTATTTTTTGAATTAAACATTATTTGTCTTATCTGTACATGTATGTATAGAAAAATTTTTGATGATCGGTTACATAGTTAAGTCTTGCAAGTGTAACATACAAACAAATATTTTACGTAGAGTTATCTAAGTTAACAGATAATTAAGAAGTCATTAGGTGCAATTTAAAATGTATTTTCCGTTAAGGTGTGTTATTGTAAAATCCTAAAAAGGTTCTTTTTATAACTGAAATCATTGTAGATAAGCAACGTTTTAGTAGAGTTTTTGATGTTATCTTTACTTAACCTATAATTATAAAAATACCTTTTTTAATTCAGGTAATTCTTGTAATGTCTATTTATGTTCAGACGTAAATGTGAAGTTTAATCCTATTAAATATATTCTTCTTTGAAGCATTACATCTAAACTTTTTCTAAAGGTCGGCAACGCTTTCGCAACTTCCCTAATGTTGCAGATGTCCTCTTAATGTCAAAAACTAACAAGATAGATAATATTAAACTCCTCGTTTGTATCTTTTTTTATAAATAAATTATATTTTATTTTCCACAAAAACTTCTAATACTTTTTTTATCATACAATGAGAGTTTTCCTCTTGTATTTTTTTACAATTTTGTTAAGTTACTATTAGAGCTATATTTGGATCATATGCAGGAAATTGGATATATTTATTCGTAGGATGCAACATAATATTATTATTTACTTGTTATTTTCCGGCAATAGAACTATGAATAATAAACAATCAACATTGGAATAGGGAAGATGAATAATTAAATTAGTTTTTACCGTCCAGAAGGAAATAGTAAAACACAAATTACTTTTTCATTTCTATTTAAATTAACGTCATCGTTAATTAAACGGAGACTGACGTACGATGTAGTATTGTTCAGATCACACTATTAAAGTTCGATATTGGTTTAGAGGCGTATTTCCCGGCGTGACGCAGGCCTTCATTGAATCAAAGGCAGCGTGCGCGAACGCAGAGCTCAGTGGCTGTGTGATCTACTCGCTGTACACACGCGGTCATGGGCCAAAAAACAACGTAACCTCAGCTTAAGTAACAGCCGTCAGTCGCCGGTAGCATAACCTCAAAATCCAACATGGCCGCATCAACAGAGGCTCAACACTTACACGACTGACGTTTCGAGTGAGTGCGGATTTTTGTTTAATAATAAAAGTGATATTGAACTGTTTACTACGTTGAAGAATGAACCTTAATGTGAGTTATTTGATTATGATAGATAAGATAGTTTTATTTACTGCTTGGAATGGGATATTCGATCTTCGATCAAGTGAATCGATTTTCAAATCGATGTTCCATTCTTTGGAGTCGATTTATCTTGCGTTTTTTATCGTGTTTGATATTTTATTTTAAGAATAATGTCAAAGGTTATACGAATTTTGTCGCCTCCTTGTATATGCAATATGTAGAGATTTGAAATCGTGAATTCTAATGATAATAAATTTTGTATTCGCGCCGTAAAATTCATTTATCTCGGACTTAGCGGGATTCCCGGCAGTTTGTTTTTGTACTTTTTAACATTTTATATTTATAGTGGTCGAAACATGTTCTAAATGCTTTGCAAACTTTGTTTAAGTGCCATAAAAAGAGTAAAGAGCACAGTTCAGAACGCTGCTTCACGAATACCTGAATACACAGTATTGTGAACTTTATATCTTTGAAATTAGGTTGAATTTTGTTTAAAATTGGTACTGAAAAGGTTGTAAATCGGTGCTGTTCTGCCAAAACTAATGGGCAATTTAAGTTAATCTGTCTGAGACATCTCGTAACGAGACTCGTGTGGCTATTGTCGTATTATGCAAAAATATAATGCTGAAGTACACGTGACTTGCTGTAACAAGTTTGTGAAAATTAGTTTTGGAAAACGACTTCAGTTTCTAATATTACTAATTTTTACAACTTTAGACACTTTAATTGATGAGGTTTATTTCATAATCCATTAAATCATTTTCTAAATTATTTAACGAAAAGGCTTAATGAAAAACTAACATGACATTCCTTAAAGCAAAAATTACAATAGAGTAATTTACGCGTGTTATATTTCGACAATGTCTAAATACGGCTCATTCGTGAAAAACCCAAGGTCTCGTTGTTGCAGAAGGCTGAGATCTGTCTGGTCACGCGCTTGTCTGAACTGCTCTAAAACCAAGCACAATAGATATGACGTAAGAAGGCATAGTTTCTAGCCTTCCGCTGAAATAGGATTTCGTAAATGATGCGTGAATAGTGTGCTTTACATTCAGAATATCAATATAAGTGTGTTACATTTTGGACTTTATTTTTGGTTGTATTTTTTACACTAATACAGATGGCAGACTTAACATATCTTGGTGTAGGTACCTTCTAGAGATTTCTACTGATAACGAACTTGTGTCGTGTACATATAACGCCTCGCTGACTTATTTTTGGTAATATTAGTAAAGAGTTTTGTGATATATTTCTTCGATCGCCATTGCACCACCATATAACCATAATTCCAATCGGTTAATGGTTGTTTAATTAATACTATCTGAAGAATGTAAAATTGTATTATTATCTATAGACTTATAAAGTTTTTAATCATATGCACAAGAATTTATTCCGCATATATTATAAGTATGCAGACCCAAAACGCTTTTCATACACGTCGGTATCTCTAAAACTTCCGCATGCCTGGCGCCTTGATTAAATAACTCGATTTTTTTTTTTATATATTCGGACGCACGCACAATTCTCGGGGTCGAATGGCTAAGTGCAATAAAAAATTGTCTATTAGACGGACTTTTAAATTTTTATTTTATACTAGTCTGCTGGGATTTTCTTAATTGTATACATATTTTCATCCCACATTTGATGTTGCTCTTTGTGGGATTTTTTTTTAATAATATAAGGGATTTATGTCTAGATCAAAATTGTATTGGTCTGGCCTGGAAATATTTGTACCATTTAAGTTATGGCTTGTCTGTTAGTTAATTAGATTTCTATTAACTTACCAAGATAAGGATTATTGTGTGAATTCATCAGCTGTCAAGATTAAAATGAACATCTTAATTTAAAAATATATTTTACATTTTTTTGGAGCGAGGAATTTATAATTATTATAAAACGTTACGCTGACTGTAAGCTATATGCTCTTATGGCTTTGTATGGAAATATTACAATATTATCGATTTATTTATTGAAAAAATACTCATCAATATGAAAATTTTGAGCATTACTGTACCTCGAACTTCTAATTCTTATTGGCAGAAATTGGTAAAATACCTGGTCGGCACCTATGACCAAAAACCAAAGTGTCTAAGTTCAAATTTTGCCTTGTTATTTGAGATATGATAAACATACGAACATTACATATAAAACATATTGATATTTCATTTAAATTCGATTGATTTATTGTGATACCCGAAAGTAATCTATTTTAGATTGTGACATTAAAATATCTCGTCAGGCATCTGACCTTAAAATAATTAGAGCCTATAAATTAACGCTCGATTACTTAATTTAGAATTGACATCGTTTTTTTTTTCAACTATTAATTATTATATAAGATGACAGACGATGTATGACGACACTCAACACTTACGTGATTAACAAATAGGAGTTAATTTGCAAGCGATTCTTATAAAAAGAGGAGATTCATAAATCGTTGTATATATAATGAGTAGCTGGTGCTCGCGACTTCGTCTGCAAAAAATTAAAATAAGGAATATTTCTAAAAAAAAGTAACCTAGGTTACTTATTATAACATTAGTTATCTGCTAGTGAAAGTCCCGTAAAATCGGTCCAGCCATTTTAAAAATTAGCCGGATCAAACAGACGAACAGACATACAGACAGACAGACAAACGTACGGACCGACAGACAAAAATTTTAAAAATTGATTTTTTCATGTAATACCGTATTTCATACGCATTACGTGAAAAGTGTTAACTGAAAACTACAAACACACTTGAATTTTATTTATCATGTATCAGTTTTGTTTTCTTAGAACTGCGTTCTCAACTTTTATTATCGAACTTTTAATTTATTTAAAATTGAAGAATTTCTCACTCCATAAAAAGCGACAAAAAATGACAAATACCATTAATTAAAGAAGCCAATTAATTCAAGCATTTATCGTAGTAATGTACTATATTTCACAGTAATTAACAAATCAGCGGGAAAAATGGCTGACAAAATAATATATGTAAAAATTGTTGTACGTACCTGTTTACTGAAAAAAGTAACTATTAAAATATATAATTATGCAAAAATATTTTACGATCGACGAAAGGATCAAAATCATTGCTTTCGAAATTACATGGTTTCAGTCTGTTTAACTCAGATAGATGCATGCCTGCATTAGGAGAAATATATAAAACTTTTTCCAATCCTAAAGTAATAAAATTTCAAAATCGGTAACCAAAAAAAATTATCTCCAAATTCGAACTCAACGCGAACATAGTCACAGGCGTATCTCGTCTTTGAATAAAGCACGTAATTCTCGTATGAATGTTCTCACGTTGTGCGAGGCAATTAACGAGATGTCACATGGGAAAATCATTGTTCTGACATTATTAATGCAAACACTTGATTACCTGGACCGACCGGTTAAACTTGCACTTAATTTTCGAATTGAAAAAGAAAAGGAAAATAGCTCAGTGAGCTGCTGTCCTGACAGCGATGGGGTTGTCGTTGTGGAGAGTGAGTGTACCTTCATTGATATTGGTAACTTTTTCTCAAAAAAAAAGTTTAAATTTTTTTTTATTGAAAGTACCAGGTAGTTATAATAAGGTTCGAGATTGTAATGTTTTGATTTTAAATAATCTTCAAGAGAAAAAAAGAAGTTAAAATCAGCGGGTTTCGTTTAATGATTTTAGATTCCTCCATTTTTTAAGAGTAAATATTAAAATATTAATTATTATAATTTATCTATAAGGTAAATTTAGATATTTTATTTTTATCTTGATTCATCTTAATTGGCTAGTTCTAATTTAAGATTACTTTGACGTTAAGATAAATAAACAGAGCGTTAAATGTAGAGAATGTTTTGTTTGAGACATCTGGTTTCACGTCATAGGCTAAGTTTGACGCAAGCGGCCTAACATCTCAAGATTTTCGGCCTTCAATAGTTGCTACTAATAAAATTTGACCTACGTTTTATGAACATTTAAATAATCTAGAGATATGTTTCGGTTCTTCAAAGTATTTATATTAATTATAAAAAAAAATTAAATATTTTGTCCATATAATGATCGTCTAATGTATGTTTTTTTTTTAAATAACATCAATCTGAACTTACTTTTAATGTAATATTCACATAATTATGATACTAAATATGGAAAGACCAAGAATCTACTTAACAGAAATCATGTAAAATAGAATTGCTGTTATTTTCCATTAGTTAGAACAGATAATAGATGCGTAATACATTATTTAATAATGTTTTATCATAACAATGCTATTAATATTTATTTAAATGATTATTTTCTTTGTTCCCAGATGCCACAGACGGTGCCCCGGTCTGGGTGCAGCCCCCCATCGGCGTCCCAGAGTGAGAGAGCGGTACCGACCTCTCCCGCCGACATCCATCATCTCTTGCGCCTTCTCGGCGCCGAATCCCCCCCAGAACCCATGTTGCACTCTCCTCCTACACATATTAAGCCACCACCACCATACCCAGAAGATAACAATTACCTTGAACGTCTGTACGATTTCGAAGGTTACCCGACCCCGTCTCCCTCATCCGACGAGGGATCAATTCCAACAGTGGCGTTCCAACCTCCATCCCCCTACACTTCCTTCCAATATTCCCCGGTCTTTATCAAAGAGGAACCCAACAGATTATCAGTACCTGGATTCGCGTCACCTTACCCCCTATCACCTTCAGGATCTTGTGTATCGTACGGCAGTCAAAATCAATATTCGTCTCCCGTTCCCCAACACGAAGAATATATTGATATTGAGGAACTCCTGAAAGAGAATCAAATATTACAAGAGAGTGTACAACAAAATTACATAACACCAAAAATAGAAGTCGAGGAGCCAAGGGATCACATTCTCCTGCGTTCGGCGCTCGAAGATACGTCATTCCAAAAGCGGCTAAATTTGAGACCAATCCCATTAGAATTAGGAAGTGTAAAAATGGAGGAAAGTAGTGGTGGTGCCGGAGACGAAGCTCTGGTCGCCCCTGACATAGACCGCGTGCTCACGATGGCTATTGAACAGTCTAAGCGAGATGTAGACAATACCTGCACCGTTCTGGGTATATCACCAGGTGAGTCACCTACTAAATATATTATACATTAAAATACAATTCATACATATGCGAATGGTCCCGTAATAAAAATTCTTTTATGATGTCTAACATGTGAGAATGTAGGCACAGCTATGTAATAACGACGATCAACCTTTGACAGAATAATTATTATCAATGACGTCACCATTACGGTAACACGATGAAAAAATATCAAGTATTTCCACGTAGAGACCGCTCTTGCTAATACTTTAACATATAGCGATTATAAGTAGATTCTAAGAACGTTATAAAAATGGTTGATTACGACATGAACTGAGCATTTTTAATACGTATGATGACCTATGGCGCTAATCTAATCGCGTCATAATTTTTGCATAAACATATTTGAATATATTATTTTCCTTGCGGAAAAATGGCTCTGGTAAATGTGCGTAGTAAATGCAATTATCTTTTTCAGATCCAATGCAATGGAGTACAAGTGACGTCAAAGCTTGGGTAGTGTTTACACTGCAACATTTTAACTTGCCGATGGTACCTGCCGAATATTTCGCTATGGATGGAGCAGCACTAATCGCGCTCACTGAAGATGAATTCAACCAAAGGACACCACAAGTAAGTGAATTTTTATATAAGTAAACTTCAATGCATTAATCTTTTCATGAAAATACATTTATTTTTTCATACCCTGGACAGTAAAATACTCATTATAACTTAAAAACTGCCACGAGAGATAGCCAGATTGTGAGATTCTTGATATTCAAAATTTAACTGTTGGCTCCTGTATTGATTTTACAAAGACGCTCATATTCCTTTAAAAATCATTTACAACTACAGATACAATTATGTGTTAAGAAGTTAATGCTTGAATCAGAAGAAAAAATAAATATCATAGAAATTTCTCAGAATCGGTTGCCAAATTTAGCATTAGTTGCATTGAAGGGCAAAATATAAACTCATTCTTTTCGGAATTTTGGGTTATTTGGAAATTTATAATAATTAAAATAATTCTAAAGGCACGTGTGAACCGTGATGAGTCATTTTATATAAAACTAATCTATGAATGTCTTTTAAATATCATTTATATGACGAGCTGATTTGACCTTTACCACGTAATCAATAAATTGAGAACTATCCATAGCCGACGGGTTAGTCTGTTTCAAATAATTATTTTTAATGTTTCAACTTTTAGACTTTAAAAAGAACAATTTATTTTTTCACATTATCATTTTTTTTTTTTCGTAATATTTATTAGGTACGATAAATAAAAAATGGAAATAAATTGGGATTTTTTGTTTAACAACTGTTCGGTGCTGATGTTATGTTTGACAAAAAACAGATGAAAATAATGTAAATCAAAACTATTTTGCGTTGTTCTTATTGTGTGTTAGTTTGATTACGACTTAAAGCAACATTAATTTTAACTATAGACGTAATTATGTGTTAAGAATTTCATGGTAATTTAATATGTAATTACTGTAAATGTTATTACGTCTCTTTATTATAATGAAACTATTACAAAACTTTGAATAAATTGTTTTTGATATCATATCACTTCATGGGACAATTTAGGGGTTTATTTGAAGGGTTCCTAATAATAGTAACAATTATTATAACGACTAAGTTTCTTATTAAATCTATTGGAAGGACCAAGGGCCCTAGTTTAAATTAAAATTTGTAATTAATCGTGTTGACATTTCGTTTAACTTTGAAATAGTTTTAATCACGCGACCCTGTGGCCGATTAAGGGCATTGATAACGGAGCATAGTTCGAAACTCGTGGAAGATGATAAGAACATATTTGTTTATAAATAGGCAAGTGTTAACAGTTTTAGTAAACAAAATATTTATTCAATCACACATTTTAGACACCATCTGCCTGCGATTTCGTTCTAGTTTTTCTTTATTTCTTGTTCTTAATGAAGGTATTCTAGATATTTGATAAAAATGTAAGCTAATAATATACTATGTTATATAGTATACAAGTTTACTACCTAATTCTTGATTTTTAAACGATATGTTTTAATCATTCAAACAGAAAGATAAAAAATGTTCTTATCTTGAGCTAAATGTAATTTAATTACATAAAAAAATATAGCAAGCATTTAAATGCTATTATAACAGTAATGCTTTGTAACTTTTTTTTAATATTTCAAATGAAGATACGAATGGTTTTTTTTTTGTCACAGTAAACCTTTATCAACATTAGCAAAAATACTATAATTATTATGAATATTGGTGACAAAACTTTACTCAACTTAACTCAAGTTTTTAATGTGTTAAATTGGTTTTATAAATTGTTTTTAAGTTAATAATTTTTATAAATACTTTCGGGACAAACATGGGAAACATATTTAATTAATTTCCTTACCTATATCCTTTAAAAAGGTATTGTCAGGGTAGCAAATAATTTTTCATAAATTGACAGTATTTAAATTGGCCAATATCTTTTTCCGTTCAGACTTATTTTCGCGTAAATATTAAAGTTCTCGTTTTAGTATTCCAATTTTAAAATAATGATTGTTTTTATAATAATCAATATGTTTAGACAATTAGTCAAATTCGACTGTTATTGTTTGGTTACACAGTCAGCTCGTGACCACGACGAATGTAACTTCGTCGAAACGTCGGGCAATAAAAAGGTATTACTACCTTTAGTTATCGCGATAACACCCGTTATATTAAATATGAATATTATTGTTTGGGTCTAATTTTCGACTTTACCGTTCGGTACAAGGAAATCCGTTCAGGGGTTACGTTTACGCAACTTTTATGCAATTACTTTATGCAAGTATAGTCGTAACTGCACTTCGGAAATTCCATACGCAAGTTTTAGATTTTGTTTCAAGTTATAATGTAATCGTTAGGAAAATATTACATGATATCTGTGCGTTTGCTTAATTCATGAATAGAGTGACGTCATTTGCGACGTTGTTAGCTGCATGAGATGGTAGAAAATTAGTTTTTTTTTCATCACTGCGTCTCAACGGCCTTGCCATGTTTGAACAATGGAAAGTAAGCCTAAGTACACACTTGTTTTCTTCAAGTAAAAGGACCGTTTAAAAATAATTGGTACACGCTCTTTCTATCGTATAGTCGTTAATTATCTTTTATATAATTGCTTTTGTGTTAAACAATTGAAACTTTTATTTGGCTAACACTCTTAGATAGACAATGAAACGAAGAAATAGCACTTGATTACGTAACGCAATACATAAATACGATTCGACGGGTTTGATAAGAAAATGTGCTTGCATCATCCAATAATCATATCTTTACTAATAATTTCATTTAACGTACGTTTAGATATAACGCAAAATATTTTAATGCGGTTTTTAACATTAAACAGAGGAAGGTTTACATGTTTTATACATGATTATATGGCGGGAATTACATTTGCGGCTTTTACTCTCATAGGCTCTATAACCTACCTAACCAAATAGGTCATTTTATCATTGTTGCAGTTAAACCCACAGGGGTACAAGAAAAGATTATAATTTCATTTCATTTCAATTTAAACTAAATTTAATAATAATTGAATCGCTGGCTTATTATACGCTCTTCTCAGTAGAGACCACATTCCGAGCCAGCTCCACGTGGAACTGACATGATAAACTTGTAAATTGACTATTCCAAAGCGCTTATAAAATCCTATTTGAATAAAGTATATTTAGAGATTGAGTTTGATTACTTCTTATAATATCAGTTATACCCTCGAAGCAGATAGCTTTGCCACTGATTATAGAATTCACAATAATCCCATCGAGTTCGTAACTCAGTAGTTAGTGTATTCTCGATCTAATCATCAAGCCAGGCGGTTGTCATCGTACGCGCCAGTGCCCCGACTTTCTCCGAGACCGATGAAAGTTTCGCGACGTCGCTACCGATGTTTGCATACAAATCGTAACAATCTGTGTTTTCAAATCATAAATCGATGTAAACAAAAGCGCACGAGATAAGGAATATCGAATTGGAACATGTACCCACATCGGTTATTACGCAGAGCTATCGCTAGCGCAACGCGATACATCTATATTAATAAATCGAAGTGTCTGTTCGTAATTTTAAATCAACAGCTATTATGCATATGATAGTATGTACGGTAATTAAGTCAAAAACATTTTTTCGAAATTTTTGTCTGTTTGTCTTTTCGGCTAATCTCTGAAACGATTAGATCGATTTTGACGGGACCTTTCACTCGTAGGTAGCTAATGTTATAAGGAGGATAATTTAGGCTACCTGTATTTTACATTTTTTTTTTTATTAATACACAAATGCCTTATTTTGCATGAGTCATACCAAGCATGTAGTCCAAACGAACGCGGGCTAGTTCTGATTAATTTCTTTCGGTTAATTACAAAACGGGAAATCAACTGTCAAAATGTACCTCGTTGTGATAGCGGAAGGTCACTGTATTTAGCCTGCTGATCTTTGAAATATCGCCTGAGGCCAAATTGGTAAACATTATTAAAATATGATACATTCTGCCAGTTAAAGACTGTGATTTAGTAAATGAAAAATTGCTTAAGCTGTTAAAATGATGTATGTTTCAATAGCGATATACAATTAGCTTCTAGTGCGATTATTTATGGATTTGTAGACTTTCCATGTAACTAAAATCTTTATTTCACATTTAAGCTTTTCCAAAAATATCCATAAAGAAATGTCTTTTCCTTACCAGTAACAATGTAATACACGTTAGAATGTTCAACTGTAATATTAGTTATTATATTAAATATAGTGTTTGACTAAACGAAATTCCGTTGTTTTAGGCGGGGAGCACACTGTACGCTCAGCTCGAGATTTGGAAGGCGGCAAGGCATGAAAGCTGGAGGAGTCAATGGGTGGAGCATGAACAGCCCTCGCCTACACCAGCGCCACCTGGTATAACGCCGCCTGATGATATGAGTGATGGTATGTATTATATTTTATAGTTGTTTCACCTATTGATCCAGAATTCATGCTTTTCGCATGTATGGGTATACACATATGTCTGTTCCATTTTATTCTACTGTAGTTTATCGACTTGAACGATTTTGAAATGTAAATACAATATGGCGGAACTTAACTGTCAAAATTACTTTTCTAGTTTGACCGATTTTGGTGTGGGAGGTGTTGGTTTCTTCGCTAACTGTACTTAAATTGTTATGGTCTCTTGTTTTATACCCATGGGATTGACTAGAAATGATATTTACTCAGGCGGGTCTTCGTGGAACATTGCTATAAGAAAAATTGATACCATTTTGGCGCGTTTTAATTACTTATAACAAGCAGAATACAACTCAGACATGACATTAATAAAAGTAATAATACAAATTGAATTTATTTAAATGAGTCAATTGAAATACTAATTTTTCATTTACGAAATGGGTCTGACCTTAACATTAACATGCCATTAATTTCAAGACATTAACAAAGCGAACACATACAAGATCATAATAATATTAAGTGTTTATTGGCATTTTACGATACTTGGTAAGAAAACAGTACAAAACCATACAGTGTATGTAGCACGGCGATACATCAACTTGTATTGTGATCACCGTTAGCTGATCCGAGGACCCACATTGAGACAAACGAGTCGATGATGTATGCCCTAGTGTAGCTATACGCTGAAGCTATTCACTTGGTTTACGAGGGAATTGAAGATAGACAGAAATGGGACGACCTATTGATAATGCGTCAGGTTTCAAAATTATCTCCAAGTTGAAATATTTTAGCATAATATACTAGTAAAATATATTTTAATGATAAACTTATGTCAGTTTGTAATGACGTATGATTAATCTCGCAATTTAAAACGGCAATTTCGATTGATAAGGTTAAGAATATTAGTGTCTATGAATACATACGTATACGAATTTATTGTTTTTTAAGATTTTAATTTACAAATTTAAAATCAGTGATATCATATACTCGTTGCTGGGAGTGTAAAATTTATTTACATATAGAATTTTATAGATACGTTTGTAACAAATTCAAGCTTTTATGTGTATATTTTACGTGTAAAGTTTATTAGTGAAGTACGAGTATATCAGCAATGTTTACAGACAGACGTTTGAAAAAAAAGTATTGATAGTGGCACAGGAAACAGCTAGCAATTATCTGTAGAGCGTTCAGCATTCCACACATTGTGTGGGTCATACTTTATGCACTACACAAATTGTATTATATATATAAAATAAAGTTGTGTTAGTTACACCATTTTAAACTCAAGGAGTGCACCGATTTTTATGAACATTGATTTGCTAAATTTTGTCTATGTCCCGAATTGCAGAATTGTAAAGTAAAATTATTGTCTCTCATATTTTATAAATTAAAAAAAAAATGATGCTGAGGCGAAACGAGGTTCCCTGGGTCAGCTAGTGTTTATCAAATGATAGCTTGTTTAGAAAAAGCTTAGCAAATATTTCACTTCTGTTTTTCCAATTATAAATGGAATTCAAAATATTATAAACTATCAAAAGAACGTTAGGTTACAGTTAGACTATCAATCACGTCTTCAATGGGATCTATTCCTTACGCGACACAGGCCCTTATACGTCAAGTCGGCTTTTTATAACGTTTCCCGAAGACCTAGTTAATGATAGCTGCGACGCCGGACTCACAAGGTCGAATATGTATTGACCAAGATTAAGTCAGCCCGCACACTGTAAGACATTTCTAATGGAAAATCTCTAACGTGCACCGGAAGGTATTCCAATTATACAAGTGCGAGGCACCGTCAGCAGTGGCATCCTTATGAGGTCCATATTCTACAAACGGGAACGAAACGATTCACATCCATGATTCTGATAAGTACCTTTAAAGTTTGGAACGCTTTTTCATCATCAGTGTTCTAAGTTCTTATCAGAGTGTTAAGGCATTTTTTTAAGACTAGCGCGTATCAATTTACATTACATCATTGCTCATCATTAAAAAATAATGCATTTTGTACTAAAAAAGACTTCCAAAATTTGCGGGATTCAAAATTTGCCAAAATCGCTTTTGTTTGATGGTCTGGTCCACTTAACAATTTTTCGAACAGAAATTTCTTACAATGTGCGGTCGAACTAAACCGTTGACATTATAAAAATTTATAAACACAAATTGATACGTATATATCGTTGATCTAGAATGCGGCAGGAAGGCGTTATTATTGCTGTTATTTTTTTGTGCTGTTGAGTATAATGAGGTAAAAGACGAGCAGGTTTTTATTGAAAAATATCGCGATAATATTAATATATTTTAGTTGGATATATATCATTCGAACAATCAATTGGAAATCTAGATTTCTTTTGTGCTGGAAATTTCTTGAATCTTATACCTGAAATTATATTAATTAACAGTCATTTATATTATTGATATATTGAGATTGAGAGGAGTATAAATTATACGAAAAATAATTAAGAAAAATTAAAATTCAATTACTTAAATGAAAAATTTATTCCAGCTATTTTGATTTTAAAATCAAACTGTTGAACCGATTTTGATGATGATGATGATGTGATCAATCGGAGAGCAAACATAAAAATAAAAGTCCCCGAACAATTGAGAACCTTTTCCTTTTTGGAAATCGGTTAGAAAAGTAAACTTAGTATTGTTTTTTACAAGTCGTAAGAAACATATACAAATACTTTCACTGAGTTAATTTACTTATAATTGTAATGTCTTAATACAACTAGCTAATGTCTTTATACATATAATTAAATAAATATCGATGTGTTTGTGTGCGTATGTTCTCTGTGGACTCCGAAATGACTGAAGCGACTTTGTAAGAAAACATCATTAGTTATGACTAAAATGAATTTTATTCTTAAAATTCTACAATCATGAACAAAAAATAAACCATATGTTTAGCAAAAATAATGAAAGACAATGTGTAGAAAACATTTGATATCCCACATGAAAATCAGTAAAAGATTTACCGAGCAAACATAAGTTTTCCAAACCATACACAACTCTTAATTCTATAAACACATGTATTCTGTTGATACAGAATACGTATTTAATTGAATATACGTATTCTGTATACGTATTTAATTTATCACTTGGGTCTCTAAATAGAATCCGAGCTGATCTGTTTACTGAATGTTTTACTGTTTGTTTACACGTCCCAAAACGAAGGTCATATGTTATGCTGAAATTGTATTAATAGTAAAATCTATAGTTAATGTAAATTCAGTTTCTACTTGTGGTTTGAGGTATTTCAACTGACTCCTAAAAGGAAAGGAAAGGAAAGATTTTAAATAAGTAGTGAATGATTTTTTTTTTTATTTCATCTCAGAACTTAGTCATTTTAATTGATTTAGATTTTTTTTATTATTTGAAAGGGTATTTCTTTCTTCTAGATTAGTCCCCTCGTAATTGGTTTAGTAGATAGGCTTTAAAATCAAAATGACAGAAATACATTGTAGAAAGAGATATGCTTCTTATTGTACATTTTCTATTGGCTACCGAAATTCATTTAAATTCGTTCTGAGGTATAGACGTGAGGCGGATAGACAGAGATATCCATATTAGAATGGATTAATTTTCTCAATAAAGTTAAGAATTTTCAAATTCGACTGAAACGTCTTGAATCTGGAACGTTTAAATAAATGTGTAGAAGGAATAGGACATATTGATACTTTACAATAAATAGTACACAATTATGAATAGTATTCAATTGAGTATCGTAGGTAAGTTCTCGGAACTTGTGATCATAGAAATGACGTAAATGTAAAACACTTAAAACTATATCATAATTATATATATCTCAAACACTTAAAATTATTGCGATTCGTTATAAAAGTATTATTAAATAATAAGTAATTCTAAAACTCATACGCTATTTCGCAGTGGAGCCGCGTGGTGGATTAAACTCTAAACCTTATTCCTTAATAGGAAAGTAGGCATTTGCCCAGCAGTGGGACATTTACACACTGTTACTTTACTCTAAAATTTGACTATTTTTATTTAGTGTATGTAATTTCGTTCATTTTCGCTGACTATAAACATGTCTTGTTAATAGCGAGTCATACTTGTTAAGTTTTGTTCACATACTCATAAAATTTACTTACATTGTTTGTCATTGTTTTATCACCTGGAATTTACTGTCAGTGACATATTTATCGACAATCAGCTTACGTATGGGTACAAAAGTAACTGTTACCAGGCTTCAGAGTTTTTTTATATCAGATACAAGACTAAAACTTCCGTAATTCTAGCCTTACAAAGATGTTACTTTACATAAAAAATTGCAAATGATTTGGTGAAAACGTCAAAACTTATGTTCGTGGATAATCTTATCAAAATCACGCACACAATCGAAAACCCTTAATTCGCGCATATCAAAAGTAAATGTTTGGTTCACACTTATGATACAATACCTAAATGTAAATAAAACATATTACGTAAGTACCTTATATAAGGTTGTATAACCAAAAGGCACTATTTACTGTCCATTTAATATTGAGGATAACATGTCAATAAACTTATAATTTGCGGTAATAACTCCATTTCATAATGAGATATGTAATACTTTGATCATAAAAGATATGGCTAATAAAGAAATGTCCTTTCAAACAGATGAAGACTCAGAATCAGCTGGTACCAGTGCAACACAAGGTGGAGGCAAAGTGAAGACAGGAAGCACGCATATACATCTTTGGCAATTCCTGAAGGAGCTCCTGGCGTCACCCCACGTTCACGGATCCGCGATTCGGTGGTTAGACCGAAGTGAGTATACAGACGTCTATAAGTCCTAATCATTCTTGTTGAAAAATTGAGATTCGAAAATAAATCTTTTACAAAAAAGGGGAACCGACTTCAAAAGAAAAATACGTTACTTTGTTGACTGGAATGATAAACTTATACCAGTTATTGTGATTTTAAAACCAAACCACTGAATCTATTAGGATGAAAATTTTATGGGATGAAGCGGAGAGTCAACCAAATCGGTGCAGACTTTTTTGAGTAATCATACTCATATAATAAAGGCCCCGATGAATTGAGTATCTCTTTCTTTTTTTGGAAGTCGTTTATTTAACATTGGTACAGAATTTTACTGTAAAAAGCAATCACAAGATTTGGAAATCCATTTAGCTTTTTAATTAGTATAGATTTAGAAATTTCTAGAAACCATTCCAATCAAACACTTTATTAGATAAATTAGAAGTTAAAATAGTGATAGGAAACCTTATAAATACGTATAAGTCATGAGATTTAATTAAAGGCCCAACGGTTCAGCTATAAAAAGTTGCTCGTGACTTGCCTTTGATTATTTCGCAGATATAATGCTATAATTTGTTCAAAAGTATTACTAGAGGACCATTATAAGTTAGACTTTCAATTTATAATCAATTTGGTCATCAATTGCTTCAAATTTTGCTATTAGTTTCAAATATTTTATGATTTACAATTATTGATACATTTTACATAATTAGGTTAAAGATCGAAACTCACGTGAATTACGTAAACACTAGCTTTTTGTAATGTCATAAATGAGATTTTAATTAATTGTTTATACCTTAATAAAGAATTTAAATGAAAATTACAATATTATTCGAAGTCTATATTAACGATAACGATAAATTTACACATGTATGCAGAATAACGACTAGACACAATTTGCATGGAACATTCGTTCTATGGAAGAATAATTAAATGTGAAGTTGAAATTCTAAATAAATTATACCTTCGCGGATTTTCTTTGAATTGAATAACTTTATTTTATTTATATAAAAGTGCTATAGTACTTTTTGCTTCCTGGTAAAAGTTGTAGATCCTTGTTCGACAGGATTTCATTCTTGATTCTATTGTGGTAGAATAACAATACAAAAGAAGGAATAATCATTATCTGGGGAAACCAGATTTCTTAATATTCATAAACTAGTATATAAGATTTATTGTTGATTATAAACAATAAACTTTACGTCCATAATAAAATCAAGTATTAATTCAATTGCAAGGTAGTTAACTTCATAACTTACGACTGGATGCGGCCTTTAAGGATTCCGATCATCTTTTCTCAGTTTTAGAATAATTTTAACGCAATTTATTTTATAATACATAAATAATCATAATAAGGTATTTAAACACAATACATAAATTTGTTTTTTAACTTTATTGCAGAATAAAAAAAAATCTATCGAAAAAATATACTAAAAGTTATTCGTAATTAATTATACCCATATAAAATTAAAATGGCACGTTTTATCTCGTTTGGGTCGTAGTTTCCTTTGTCTCGATTTGTTTCCAAGTCGATAATAATGCCAGCAATTTACTGGCTGATATCTTTTAATTGGTCAAAGGCACGGAAACGAGTCGCATCAGTCGTAAGGCATGATTTTATTATATATGTGGTCGATGTATCGATGTCGAATTTTGTTTTTTCTTCTTTATTTTATTAACAGACTTAAGACTTCTGCTGTGATTGATTTAGTGTTGAATTATGCATAAAATCTCAAAAGTTCGGCGTCTAACATTTGATTTGTATCATGATCTATCATTCCCAGTATTCCGACTGGATATTCCTTACATGGTCCGGTTCAAGCGAAGTCATTGATATTAACTATGTGTTCTTGTGTTTTATATGTCTTGAAAAATCCATAGCGACATTCTCAATCCAAGGTGAACGAGCCATTTACTTGCCTTGTGTTAGGTACTCTATAAAGTACTCCAAAGGTTAGTTTTCTGCTTCGTGACTGGGTCTATATACTGTCGTTATCGATACGTTGTCTAGATTTACAGCTATTATTGTTAACACGTCTATTTTTGGTATTAACTGCGGTATTATGGTAATTTTAGCTGTATTGATTATACGCAATGAACTTACAATCGTTACGAGAATAGGATTCTGATTAGTCCTTCGTGCATTCTAGGTCACTTAATTATAACGAAATATTATGTTAATATTATATAAACAATTCGTTACCTCGATTCGTGTTTCGTTCGATAATTTATTTATCTGTGACACATAAATTTAATTAAAGAATACTTGGATGTTGTCCAAAAACTTCTATTTCGAAAGTAAATTTACCTCAATCTGATAACGTGTACACTTGTTTTCCAAAAAACAATAGCCTTATTATCATACTTTATCTTTATAGCGTTGATTAATTCATGTCATGTTCTACAGGTAACGGAGTATTCAAAATTGAAGATTCAGTCCGTGTCGCCAGGCTGTGGGGCAAGAGAAAAAACAGGCCCGCGATGAACTACGACAAACTGTCCAGGAGTATACGGCAGTATTACAAAAAAGGCATCATGAAGAAAACAGAGAGGAGCCAGAGGCTCGTTTACCAGTTCTGTCATCCGTACTGCTTATAAGCTCCTCGAAATAACTTAGTATAAGTTATTTGTAAATATTTATTGTAAATAAGGGCGTGTGAGAGCCGCGGTAATGCGGACAAAACGTAGGCTGGTTGGTTTTTGCGACGTAACGCAAAATTCAACGCAGTTTTAGAGTTTGTCGATGTTCTAAAAGCATCTTAAAGGGCAAGTTAGAGCTCTGAGGTGCGACTAAAACATCGATCAACGCTCCTCCATAAAATTCGGGAAAGGTAATTTTCTCTGGAATTCTATTGGACGGAGATATCGTTCGAGTTATTATTAAGTTCTTTTTTACCGGCGATTAGACGACGATCAACGATTGTTTGATTTGTAATCGATCCTTACGATTGATTTCCGTTCGTCTGTCGAAAGCTGGTAATGTTTATCCCATATATCTATGATATATTTCTAGTACGTTCTATGAACTTTTAGGTAGTTAAGCGATGTAAATAATTACGTTCGAATTTGTGAAAAAAATAGGGCTGATGCTCGCATTATTGTTTAAGATTATGAAGAGGTAATTCTCATTTATCTTTTAATTATTTATAAAACTTTTATGGATAATCGAAAGTAATTGTTTTATATTATAATTTTATAATCGAGCGACGTTTGACGTTATCTTCGTTTAAAGATATGTAACTTGTTAATTGTTACTGAAGTTTATTCGTGTGCATGTACACGTGTGGGACACTTGCAATGTAGGTGTAGTTAATTACTTGTAAGTCATAAAGGCGGTTCGATTCGGACTTGTGAGAGTGTAAAAAAAAAATTAAAATTTTGTGCCAAATAGACGTGTACCCCTTCGTATTTATTCGGGACAAAAGAATAGTTTTATCGGTAGCCCGCCGATGTAAAATTGTAAAAATCGTATAATTTAAAATGGTGTTGGGTTAACGGGGTTATAGGTTAAGTTACTATCTTAAGAATGAGACGCAGTTAGCGTACGTAATAATGTTATTGGACCAAACTAATTTAGATTTTATGAATCATGTAATATTATGTTGCATCAAAATAAATGGCCATTTATATAATATCAACTTTTATTTTTACCTCGATATATAAGATCAACATTCTCAAAAGCATAAAAAATATTATGTTTAACTAAATTATATATGTAAATATGAAACTAACTTTTATTTTTTTTAATTCTAATTACACGAACTAAACAATACAAATATAAAATTACCCCAAGTATCAAGGAAACTAAGTTCAGCTACACAAGAAGTAATTGATGTACATGGAATGCAAATGAAAGTTTATTGATTTTTATAAGATGCATCGTTAATATTAAGAACATCTCTAATAAAGTAAATCATGACATATGAATATTATTTTGGCTCGTGTTGCATCACGTTGCGCAAAAGTGACGTCATTTCAACATCGAATTCTTCGAGTGAAAGTGCCTTTCGACTTGGTGAGAGGGGAGGGCGACCTCGGAAGGTAAGACTTAAGAGGTTCCTTTTGAAGGCGAAAGATCGTATGTTTGAATTAATCTTTGAATGTTGTTGTTTTTCTGAAATAAAAACCACGTAGATTTATCTCGTATCATAAAAATTAAAACAGACGTTAATTTTGTATTAATAATCGTAATACTCTCTATTTAAATATCAGTATCTGGTGTGTTGACTAACACATTATAATACTTAAAACAAAAAACTAATACTTAAAACAAATAAACAATTAAAAAAATAAATAAATTCAAAATTGGTTGTCAACCAAACCAAAAACATAGCTCTGAGGTAACAAATATAAAAAGAATCATACACTACGAATTGAATTAAGTACCATACTAACTATGTTTGTATGTAATTTTGGTAATAAAAACCAACTTCCACGTGTATCGTCGTATAATTGGATGCTGATAAGCAATAATATGTCAACACATAAATTCGAAGAAATTGATGTATTCTGATAATGCGTCACGTATTCAAAATTACTAAAAAAATTCAAGTCATTAATAAAAAAAAAATTCAACGAAACTAAATAAGTACAGAAAAAAGTTTCTCAATTTAATGTTTTGTGTATTAGTCAATTAATTTTTTTTCTTTCTGTACTGTACTGTTCTGTCTCTGTGTGTTGTGTTTTTATTTTGTACATATTTGCGTATTTGTAGTTGTAATTTTATTTGCAGCAAGTAATTATCTGATTAATTTTAAAAGCTTATTATTAGATTTTTTTTGGTATGGCAACTCTTTTTCATTCATCAAAATTTTTATCAAAAAAGAAAAGAAAATATGAATATATACTTATCAAACAAATTTATTAACAATAGGATGACATCTTTAGACGCCATGTTATTAAAACAAAGTCCATGTACCTTGACCAAAGAGAATACAATAACTACGTTGGCTTGACATTCATTGCTGCCCACGGATATTTACACCACTAGAGAAGCCACAAACGCGTTGCTAGTTTAAAAAGGAATAAGATATGAAAAGGAAACAGGAAAGGGGAGTGAGTTAGACTTCCGACTCCCTTACTGTACGAAACGCAATTCTATTAGCTATTTCACGCCGATCTTCCGTCAGAATACTGCTCCGGTCGAGATAGTATACGAGCAATAGTTAGTGGGCTACAGCTAGGCTACACCTAATTTTAAATTTGTTTAGTTTTGGTAATAAATTAACATATATTTTTAAATAGAGAGTTTTTTTCCTTTGAAAAATATTATTACCAGTGCCCAAAGAGAGATTTCTTATTTTGGACTATTTTAAATAAATAATATATGTAATTGATTTTAAGTGAAATCCTTTTAATACCTTTAAACATGACTTCAAAAAAAAGTAAATTTTTAAAGAATGCTGTTAATCGTCATTCCGTGGAATGGTGCCAAGAATGCTAGCAGCGTTTTCTTCCCTGTGAATTCTGATTTCTGAGCGAATAATAATCGAGCCCCCTAATTTCATCGTTTTAAATGCTTCAAATACTACTAGCATAAAGATTTTTTTTATCATCAGGTCAGGATCTGATGATGGGATCCTGGAGAAAAATCTTCAAATGTTATAGGTACGCCTATACTGATTTATGTTGTTTTAATAGTAAGTCGTGCATTTGCTCTCAGACATATTTGGTGAAGTGGAACTGATGATAAAGACCACATATGGCAACAGCACCTATTCAATAGCAAGTATTTTACGGGTTGCGATTCGATTTCTTCAATACGAATGCTAAGCAAGTTATGCTCGTCGCAATGCATAGGGTATAGTGGAGTTGATGGTGCAATACCAGGAGAACTCCTCAATATTTAACAGTCCTGCAACGGGGAAAGCAATATTATGTAAATTGTGATAAGCAGTTGACATTAGACTATTGTAACATAAGTAAATCTAAAACTGTCCCTTAATACTGCCTTACTATACTAGTGACTTCAAATTATAGAAGAAAACATTTTTAAAAAGATAAACCAACTTCAAAAACGAAACAAGTAATCTAAAAAGTAAATAATAAATATTTTTTGCAACATTTTGAAAGCGATGTCAGTAAATATCACGTAAAAGGTTTTATTTGGCGCCTACTTTGAATGTTTTATTTGGCTTGGAAGTTGGTTTGTTTTTTCTTCCAAGTTTTTATAAAAAATTATTGTAATACCTATAGTCGTTCCCAAGTAAATGCTATAAGAACCTTCGTAGACTAGAGGTATGTTCCGAAATATAATCCGGGATGCTGGTCAATGTTAATAACACTTTGCATCGACGTCGAATATACTAGTCGATGTTACACGAATCATAAAAAGTCAAGTCGAAGTATCATTGATGATGAATGTATCAATAAAAAAATCGAAAATCGTTTTTTTTTTTTTTAATATAAAACTGTTTACAATGGGGTTCTTTATGAATAGTCAAAACAATGTAATGGTACATTCAAATTTCAATTGAACCACAAAAAATTTATTATGAGTACTTAAGTTAGAAAATTTTAAGCTGATAAAAGGTAGATGCGTTCATCTGACTCTTATACCGCGATTGGCTCTAGTATATAGGCTCTATATTTGATAAATGTATGGAGTATTTTGAAATACACTATAAATGTCATAAACTCATGGATTTTGGCATCTAGGATGCCGGCAAATTTTAACTACTTTCCTTGGCAACCTAATTGACTAATTAGTTAAAGTTAGAAATGGATACAGATTTTTAACGTAAAATAGTATGAACGTAAAATTTCTATACTTATAAAATATCATAGACAATACCAAAATAGTAGATAAGATGATATATTCTTTAACAAACGGTTTAAGATCGGAATATGTTTTTAATTCCCTTTTTTTCCTGAATATATAGACAATCTTAAATTCGTAAAGAAAGAAACGGTAATTCCCTGACCCTTCCACTGAATTAAAAAGAAACAAGAAATAGTTGGTCCAGCGGGTTTCGTAAGATTTTTTCCTTATATCAAAATTTATGGTTACAATTTATATTTCGTACGGTATAAGGCGAGAAATACACTTCTAAGTTTTACCCTCGTAATTAATATAAAACAACTTTGTACTAACCTTACGAAAGCTGTTAGTGGTGTTATTTAGGCACCGACAGTAAATTATTTCAGTTGTAAAGTAATGACAAACGAACTTATGTAAATCTTTAACTTATAAGTATAATCCTCGCCTAAGTGTTAAATAATTTTATTTTAAAATTTATATTTTTAGAAGAAACGTAAAATCTGGACTGTTTTAAGGGTTCTCTGTTTATAGGGTGTTTATTTGTGTGCGTTTGAATATGTGTGTGTGTGTGTGTGTGTGTGTGTGTGTGTGTGTGTGTGTGTGTGTGTGTGTGTGTGTGTGTGTGTGTGTGTGTGTATGTGTCTTTAAACAAAATAATAGTGTCGTTGTGATACACGAATAAACACGATAGAGTTGTCGTACTTTTTTTTTACTTTAATTGAATTTGGAATAGCCTGTAAATATCCCAATGCTGGGCTAAGGCCACCTCCTACGGGAGGGGCATGTGCATGCGCAAGCGATGCCCGAGGCCTCACCATTTCCGTGCCGAGGAAGGTCATCGCAAGGCCAAAAAAGGCCACCTCTTGCAAATTATATATGCAAAGAAACTATTACATAGGCATTTTAGATTTCCACTATAAATGCTTATATTAACTACAGGGTGAATAAGAAGTTTTTTAATGTTAAGATTTAATATTAAGATTTTAAAGCAATGAATTTTGTAAAATATATAATATTAAAACTACGAAATAATCTTATTTATTTTTAAATAAAAACCCATAGGTAAATGAAAAGTTTAATTTGCCCCTGCGCAGTGTTTTACTATACCAAAGGCTACCCACCCCTGCCCTGAACTTATGAATCATGCGCCAATGAGATAAAACACCAACAACAAACAACATAATAAATATTATTATTATTATTTTATTTCGACTTTGAACTATGATTTGATAAGCAAAATCAAAATAAGAAATCAAAGACATAATTTTCTCTTCAAAAAAATATTGTTAATGATAGAGTTAGTTCCATCTTATTGTATTAACATTTTTTTTTAATATTTCTTAACAAAATTCGCATTAGAATTTCAATACAATTGGATTAGGCACAATAAAGTGGAGGCTTTGTCGAATTAGTTTAGAAACTTAGCATGAACGGCTAATTTCAATAATTACATAGAATTATACACTACAGCTTTACATTTGTAGTATCTTATATTATGAATTAATTTAAATAATTAAACAATAATTTCCTCCTTCTTCAGCCGTTGTTTAAATCGAATGCAGCGTTTGGTACAAATAAAAAATATTCAAGTTTAACGATTAAAGACTTTTTAAGCCGTATTTTAAAAATGGAGGTAATTCTCAATTCGTTTGGGACTTTTTTTATGTATACTCACCGATCACCTACTCGAAAACGGCTGGACCGATTTGGTTTTTTTTTTGTTTAAAAGGATATAGGTGCTTCCAGATTGATCCCATAGAATAGATCCCATAGAATCAAAATCGGTTCAGTACTTTATTTTTAAAATGAAAATAACTGAAATATCAATCAAGAATACGAAATTACGTATTTTGCTTTTGAATTTGGTTTCCCCTATTTTTCAAAGTCGTTTTTGTAAAAGTTTTTAACAATTTACTAAGATGATAATAGCATTTGTAAGTTTTAGTCTCGTAAACGATATAAAATAATTCTGTAACCTAGTAACATATACGTAGTAAATAGTTAGGAAAGCTGTGAATGCTAAAAATAAGGCACTGACTCTAAATTCTTTCAGATGAGCAGCAAAGACAAACGACTTCTGAAAATCATTATAAAAGTCTAAGAGAAAAAATATAAGTATAATTCTCGTCTAAAACTATATTTAAATTCTAAACGCTAACAGCTTATTCTTTGCACGGAAAATAGGCGTTGGCTAAAGGTCGGTTACATTCCAAAATTGTGAGTCCAGTCCAATCTCCACCTGGTACGGCGCTAGCCATACCATAGCTATTGTGAGCAGTTTACATTATATACCAGATTATATGAATATTTACTTTACTTGAATTATATACTTATTCCAGTTCTTTTGAATTTAAAATCAAACTACTAAACCAATTTGGATAAAAGTTTTATGATATAATTTCTCATGGGGGATCCATAGCGTATATCCTTTTAAAACAAAAAGAAATTAACCTCATTAATCAATTTTTTCAGTAATCGGTTAATATACATAAAAAGTCCCTGACGAATGAACACCTCCTCTTTTTATGGAAGAACATATTATTGTTTTAAGAACTGTTGGCCTATAAATATTGAACTAAAATTATTTTTAAAGTAAATATATATACAATTTAAATACTTTAAAAAAATATTTTTAAAGTATTTAAATTGTATATATATTTACATATATTTTTTAATTTTGTCACCACGACGTTTGGAACACTTTACAGTGTTCGTGATCTGATTGACTAAAATAAAAAAATCATATGCTAAAAATCTTTTAACACAGTGTCGTATTTCAATGTCTAATGATCGCGAAAATCTGAGAAAACACAGACTGTAAATACCGTGCTTTTCAATAAAGGCATTATACTCATTAAACAAAAACATTAAACGAGTTTTAATCGCTTATATAATTGTGTTTCCAAAAGTTTCCAGCGATCGGTATGACGGTTAGAGGTCAGTGCGTTTAATTAAAATAAGTTTATTTCAAAGTATATTCTCTCCAATTTATGTAGGAAAATCTATATACTAATACGTGAAACAAAAACTTTGTACCTACCTATCCCTTATTTCGAACTGCGCGGACGTAGGACGTAAGGAATTTCACATACTTATAGTTTATAAAAAAAAGAACAGAGAAATGCTAATTTTTTCTAATATGCATAAAAATATATAATTAATTAAAAAAAATACACTAAGTACCATGTATTTGACACAAACACATATATACTCTTTAGTTTATTGTCTAAATATGTGGTCAACTTGAGAATAGAAGGTCAATCTTAAAATCGGTTGAAAATTAATGAACTATGGTCGAATACCGACCGCTAGGTGACCAGTAGGTAGTTATAGTAAATGCTCCAACGCACATTGCAGATATGGTACCTAACTTGTTTTAGAATTTCTTCAGACCCAAAAACAAAAAAAAAACAAATTAATAATTTCCTTAACCTTGCTTCATGGCAAATTTAATCATTCCACTTCAGTTGAAAGTATTCTATATACATTTGATGTTTGAGTTTACTAGTATCAAAATTTGTGACCATGTGACAAGCATATTATATTATTAAATATTCGTAACATCCCTACTTTCAACCCGTGATCATCGGTTGGAATGAATGACTTTCAATAGCTCGACTATTTTGAATTTTTAATATATTTTTAGTGTTAAATCTTTTATTACAATTTTATTTACATACATATAAAAACTTAAAAATACTTACGGCGCCCGACCAAGTAAAATATTCGGAAGCTGATGTTTAGTAATAAGGTCCCGGTCAAACCCTCGCATATCATAAAAATAAAAATAAAAACAATTTTCACCCTGCAATTAATAATTTAGCCTTTTGAGTACACTGTAATGTAACTTTAAAGAGTCAAGAATTCAATAATTATAAGACTTATAAGACATTAGATTCATAGTCTACGTTTTAATTATTTACTCTTGTAATAATATATCTGCATATTCTGTAAAATCGGCAAAAGTCCGTCGCTAGGTAATTGTCCAAGTCACTTATAAATCAGTTCAATTAATAGGAGATTTAAATTCGTTGAACAAGATGTTTTAACTGGATTGTTTGCTGTGTTTATTTAAAAAAAATCCTTGAATAATAAAAAATAAGTAGTCTTCAAGGAATATTTAAAACCAGGCGGGAAACCATATGGAATTGACGTAGGGGACTTTCCTCACATTTTTATTTAATTAATTCCTCCTATATTTATAGCAAACCCCTAATTATAGGCTTAATAGGTATAAAGGGGTTTAAAAAAAACAAAAATACGACTTTAAGATATGAATACTTGAAATGATTAAATTACTACCCATATTACAATGTCATTGAAAAGTTAATTGTTTAAGAAAGCTTATGAATTAATAAATTTATTTTAATTTTTACTATTGAAAATCATATTTTTAACACAAATAAAGCAATTTAAAATATACATAGAATTTCAAAAGTTGTTGGAGATATTGAAGTAATATGTGAAAAGAAACGTGTATAAGTTTTGTATGACGTCAACGTGACGTCATTGGCGAATGACATTTGACATTTAAGTACTCTAAAGTACTCCGAAGTTCCTTTGTTTTTGATGCGAGCAAACTTGTGTAAGAACGTTTAATAGTAGTAAAAATGTGATAAACCGCGTAAAAACGTCAACAAACATGAAAAGCCTTTTAATTGTTAACATTCCACATTAGTTTACAATGTTAGCCTAGTTAAAATATCGCGGTTGATTTTGAATACTTCAGTGTGCGTGGGTGTTACAAATTGTTAAATATGAAGCCAGGAAAGAGCGTTGAAACTAAAGAAGAGATAGTAGAAGTTCACACAGCAGCTAGGTCTCCATCGCCGAAGCAAAAAGGCAAAGAACGTTCAAGAAGTCGTTCGGGTTCACGTAAATTATCAAATGGTCATGTACATCAAGAAAACCCAGAAGCTAGCACCGAAGAGCCATCAGACAAGTCGAGATCCAGAGAAACCTGGACAAAATCCGAACAGGAATCACTAGATACAGAGTTACCAATACATGATCAAATAAAAATGGGTATTCTAGGTTTTGTTGAGAAAGAAATTAAGAAGTCTGATAAGAATCCATCATTTGTCTTCTACTCCCATGATCCTAATGGTTTGGATGAGAAGTTCATGAAGACCTTGTCAAGACCCTCAAGTGGTCATAAGGAGAAGCGTAGTCCGTCTTATCGGAAAAAGAAACGGCATTCATCTAAACACCGTGATAGGGATTTGCATGATTTTGAAATACCTGGTTCGAGCCTTATTGCTTTAGAAAAGGTAAGAAATTAATAATTTTTTTTTTTTTTTTCATTAACTAAAACTTCTTTTTTTAGCTATATTTTTGTTTAAATTTGCTTAATAAATTTTGATACTACAACTAGTGTACAATTTAATTTGAAAATTCTTACAGTGCAATTTTGTCCATTTATTTCTTAATTATGATTGATAATAATTTTGTAAGCTATTTTGCTGCAAAATTAATAATACATATTCAATTAATAAGATAAGAAAACATAATATATTTTATATATATATTTATATATATATATATATATATATATATATATATATATATATATATATATTTTTTTTTTTTTTTTTTTTAAATGGTGAATAAAAAAGTATATCTTTAATTGTTTCAGGTTGATGATTATTTGAAGGAATATAATAAAGAAGAAGTAGTTACTCTTAGTGGTGAATTGGAGATAGAGGCCAATGACGTTGAAAATAATAATGGTGTATCAAAAGAGTTACGACACAAGCCGAGGAAGACTAGGCGGAAAGTGAGAGAGGAAAGGCAGGATACAAATGCTAATGGAAGAGACGTTAGCCCTAAGGTTTTTAAGACTGGTACCCGAGCGAAGACAGGCACTAAAGCCAGTGAGTTTTCGTGATTTCATTAAATACAATATTTCAAGTAATGAAAAAAAGAATGAATATTTTAAGTTTTATATTATAAAATAAACAATAAAAAATAATTATAATAAAAAGTCTATGTATTATATTCAAAGTATTTTTATTCAAATTAAAACTATACAATTAAATAAATCTATCTATATAATAAGAAAGGAACTTTCTTTTGTTGATTTTAAGTCTTTTAATATTAAGTATTGTACTAAATAAAAGTTCCTATTCTTAGAGAAAGGAGTTGCAACATTATAAAATATTTTTTTATCTACATTTTCATATAAATTCAAGATAATTTGAACAATTATTCTAAATATATTTCAAAATATTTTCCAGCTCGACCAACAGATCTCACAACAATGTTAGAAAGTCTAGAAGCAAGCGTTCCATATCATGATCAGTACATAGATAATCCGTTTTCATCACCATCACCACTCACATCACCTAATGATGAAAGACTGGATCCATTTGGTCGTAGACCTGAGAAGATTTATATGCAAGGCGGTGGAACATTCAGAGCAGTCTCTCGTGATAGGATATTAGAATCTCAGCAGTCAAGGGATGGGGATAAGTATTTAAGGTAGTATGATCCTTTTTTTAAATTTATACTTTTTTAGAGTCATGTTACTGAGTAATTTATCTAGTAAAAAACAAGAGAGATTCAAAATCAAAATCAAAATCAAAATATTTTTATTCAAAATAGGAATTTACATTCTCTTTTTGAACGTCAAGAAAGTGAATCTACCAATTATACCCTTCAATATTATGCCAACTTCATGACATTGTTTTATACTAAAAGTTATTAATATAATTTGATAACTTCTTACAGATTATTTTAATATTCCAACATAATTTGTAATAGATATTTACTTTAATATGTTACAGACTCGGTGACCTAACCCCATTAGACGTTGCACTCACAGTACAGAAAGCATGGCGTAATTGTGCCCCAGCTTGTCATGGTATTCTTGGGGGGCTGTCACTAATGCATTTACTGCTTATAAGCTATTCAGATAGCTTGGACGCTGGCCATCTGTCTTTTCATGCTGTCGTCACTATGCCATATGTAGCGTCGTACTATTTATTCTGTGTGCTGTGTTTGTTGTCTGTCTTAGACAGGTGAGTTTTAATTTTGTTAATCGATTTTAAGTTATGTCAATATTATTCTAAATATGTGTTAGGTCAAGTTACTAAATAATGTTTTTTTTTTTAATTATATAATATGTCCTGAAGAGTTGGTTGTTGTGATTTCACTATGGTAAAATAGAAAAAAAAAGGAAATTAAATTAGTTTATTAATTTTTTCAACTTGGTAACTTTAGCCTGGCCACACATTGTAAGTTTTTTTATTTGTAAAATTATTATAAATATGCATAAAATTAAGAGATGTTCGGTTGCTTTTATTAAATAATATATACAGAAAATAAACTGCAAATTATTTTCTTCTATGAATTGAATTTTCTTCGATTTTCAGGCTAGATGTAACCAGTATTGACTTAACTAGAGGTCTCCAACCATGGTTTCAACCTATAGTTCTCGTGATCCTTTATACAGCGTGTCTGTTGGTTTGTACAGCTGCTAGAATGTACGATGAGTTGATGGTGTATCAGTATGCTCCACTGGTAGCCAATATTACTGGCAATGTTACTACTGTGAGTTCAATTTTTTTTTACACATGTATTGTTAATAATAATAAAGGCTAAGTAATTCTTTTTTAAATTGTTAGTTAATTATATTATAATATTTTTAAATAAGCATCAAATATTTTAATCCTTTAGAGTTAAGACTTTGACTTATAGTTAGTAAAATTATTGTAAGTATTAAACTGTACATGCTAACTATTGAAACTAAATATTAATAGTTCTATTCATCATTCACTAAACTTATAATAATAGCAACAAAAAATGATTATTATAAGGTCATATATATTTCATTGTTTATTATTTCAAATGTTTTTTAAACACATTCCTTCTATTACTTTTCTAATTCTTATATTTTTTTATATCTTTTCAGCCGACAATACCAACATTTTATCACACATGGACGCATTTTTCAATATGGCGGGCGGTTCTGTCTATATTAGGGTTAGTTTATTTCATAATATCTAATCCTCAAGACTTGGTACACATGAATCTCAGTAAACTATTACAATTTAAACATACATTACAAAGTATTGGATGATTGATCAATTTTACTTTCCTTCTAAACCGAGCAATGTATAATGATATTGGAAAAACAATCTTAACTCTTTAATTATAAGGCTTAATAGAATAAAATCGCGCAAATATGTGATTGTATTTTTAGTTCTTTTGTTATGTTTATTGTTAAAATTTATATTTAAATTGTCCATACTTATGCAGGAGGCAATCGACTGAGTGAATGAAAAGTTGTTTATTTAGTTTGGCAATATTAATTATCAAATATATGTTATAACATAAAAAAATGGATGCTGGTAAGCAATAATGTGTCAACCCACAAGAAATAAAATTCGGAGATATTGATGTATTCAGTATTTGTAGATGTACATTATTAACAAAAAATAAAGTCACCTAAACTAAATAAGTGTGGAAAAAAGTTTTTTTAACGTAATGTTTCAGGTTTCAAGTGCGTTCCATATTTAGCAATTTATACAATAATGTATTTGAAAACTTATTATTAGATGATTTTTTTATTATACCAATCTGCTTTTAATTCATTATACATTTTATGAAAATTGCAATTGAAATTTATTCAGAATCGGTTTGACATCTTTAGACGCCATTTTCTCAAAATGAAGTCTGTGTTGCTTGACATAGTATTGCTTATCAGCGTCCAAATATTAAATTTATCTGCTAGTCGTTTCCTGCGCAATTAAGGACAGTTAATTTTTTTAATTGATAATATTTATTTCAAACTATATATACCTTAAATTTGCATTATACTTTATTTGATAGACAGTTTATTTGTAAGGCGAGAATTGCATTTGTAAGTTTTAGTCTTGAAAGCGAGATAAAACAACTCCATAACTTTACTAGGTTAATTCTGTAGTAACAGATACGTCGTAAGTAATTAGCTTTGAATATCAATAATAAGGCACTGACAGGAAATTCTTTTTGGCGTAAAGCAATGAGAAATAACTTATGTGAATCTTTATGGAAGTCTGAGAGCAAAATTTATAAGCGTACTTCTCGCCTTAGAATGATTTGTCTTAAGAATAAATGTGAAAATGCCTTACCAAAAAGTACGAATATATCGGCCAAGTACCTGAATAGATAAACTGAATGCATTCCTAATGTTAAATACAAATATTTCTTCCAAGTTTTATGAACCTAAATACATAACTTTAACACAGTTTGTCCTTGTGTTATATATGTCTAGATCTTCAAAAAGTAAATGCAAGTTGTGGTATTATATTGGAATGCAAATTTAAACTTTATAACAAAGTATATAAAGTTTAGTTTAATGTCTTTTAAAATTTAAAATATTTCCAATTAAATAATAATATTTTATACTGTATGTATTATTTAATGTCGAATATTCTGTTTTTAATGTATGAATATTATTAAGCCTAATTAATACATTGTAAGAAATTTCTGTTAAAAAATATTGTTCATGTCAGACGACCACCTAGAAGCGAACAAAAAATCAAATTTCCTAGATCTAGTACTAGTCTATGTACAGAGTCGGTAATAGTAGATGATCTTTTGGTACTGATAATATCGTTAAAGAGAGTTGCTCCTATATTTCGCAGGGAAATTAATCTAGTCTAAATGGTTTCTGGTTTGCTATTAAGGATTGCAAAGATCAGATAGCAATCGTTCTGTCAACAGAAACTCATCATTATTTTGTTTAGGATAATAAGCAGATCCTGGTACAGTTGGAAAAATACCTGGTTGAGAAAGAAGACAATTTCTTACAATGTACGGCCGCTGTATAATTTAATGTATAATTCAATTTCTTTGATTTAATATGTTAATTGACCTAAAATACGTTCCGAAAATCGCGAAGGCTGATATATACATTCAAAGTATTTATATCTCAGTCGTTTAATTAAGCATATCAAATATCTTCGTAAAATAGTAACTTATATAAATATAACTATTATAAAAATAAAATTGCCATTATATCCTATGTGTCCAATACAAGCTCATTCATAAAGTCCAAAAGAAGGTGGAATTAAACTGTTTAAACATTTGATTATATTTCCTTTTGCCTTTATAAAAAACTGTAATGAAGTGATTTGAATGCCAATTTTATAATTTAAAAGGATATCCTAGTTTGGCAATGATATATGAATGAAATATTAACAAAACAGTGTCATAAAAACAAGTAACGATTCATACAATTACAACATGATCCTATAAAATAATATTTATCGCTTAGTCGTTCATCCCTAAATATTTGAACTTATTCCATGAACTCCTGAACTAATTTGATGAACTGTTTCTGATAAGGTCGAATAAAGTATGGAGCACTCTTTCATTATCAATGTTCCGTGCCATATACAGGATTAGTTTATCTAAGCGTAGTAAGCCAAATCCAAAACTATGAGAAATAAAAACTAACAAAAAATACTGAAAGGACCGAAATTGGGGTCGATTTTAATGAAAACTAAAACTGCATCACTAGTTTTAAAATTTGTGCCTAGTTAGGAATCGAAACCGTTGATTTAGATACAAAAATCATATCTATATTATTGCACCATCAGATAGTGTAACTTATAAGGACCAACTTCTGGGAAGTTATAGTATACGACAAACTAAGAGAAAAAGCTTATATTTTTTACAAACTGTTATTGAATTCCTGCATTAATTAAAACCCATTGAAAAGGAGTTCTTTGTATGGAATAGTAAAAAGGCATTTTCTACGCAAATACCAACTTAAACTTCACCATTACTTATTATCAGGCTTTATTGCCGTTAAGCACTTGCCTATCAAACATAAAAAAAAAATCCTTTGACAAATAATCTTTAATCAAATTCATCACATCTCTATGAGCGTATTGGACCTTATAGAATATGGCAATAAATATATCTAAGCTTACATATTAAATGTTTACACTATAATAATAAAATTCTATCGATTTAGATACATTGTTTGACTTCCATTAATAAACAAAAGTATATGGAGATTATATTTAAGTAACAGATAATAAAACATAATGCCAAACTCTAACAATACCTTTACGAAAAATATAAGAATTAATTATTTATTGTAACTTTTTTTCGTACACGCTTTTCATGTCCAAATGTTTTGTGGATCAAATTTAGTCTGTGTTTGCCTCAATGTATTTTTGTATACAATTTAAACGTAATTAAATATATATTTAAAGTCACATTATATTATGTACACAAGAAAATGTATTTATCTTTCGCACAAAAATAAAAATACCAAAGTACCTCCGAAAAGTCTATAAATACAAGAGATACGTTTTATGCGAGCTATGTTTGTTTTGGGATATTCTATGTTTAGTTATTTGGTATTAGTGTTGCAATATAAAAATATTTTACATCAAGTGTGAATGCTCCCGTCCATTATTTTTTATCCTAAGTTATTATTTACACAAAAATACAAAATGTAGCAATTATTTTATTGTACAACGTTTTCTAGTCAACTATTATTAACTCATTTTGCAGATGGAAGATAGTCATTCTTCAGGGTTTTTATAATTTATGTTTGAGTTTGTTATATTTGCTGCCTAATGTGCTATTAATTTTAATCTATAGATTTATTTGGAATAATCGATCTAACCACAGCGTCTTAAACCATTTCTGTTTTTTTTTTTAATTCTTTCACTTTATTTTTGGTCTGTGGTCCATATAACTTTCTAGTCATAATAAAAACTGTATGTATTCATATATTTACTGTTATGATGTAAGAATAAATATTTGTGGTAAAATTGTGTTTTATTTTATTAATCTTCTATATTATTAACCTTATAACACGATTAAGTTGTCCAAATTGATCCAAATGTCAAAAAAAAAGAAAATCAATTAGGTATATTAAAAATTCACAGAACTGAGATTTTTAATTGACGTTTTTTCAACTATGTCTTACTTTTCCTGCAATACATCTTAAAAAAAAAAACAAAAAAAAAAACACGGAATTTAAAATCTTTATTCGAGACAAAATAATTATAAACATTTTCTTTCTATAATTCAATGAACATAAAATATTGAGCACACTTGTTTCACTAAAAAAAATATTATATATATTAATTATTAAGCTTAAAGATACACTGTGCGTGTGCGATTATTACAGCTTGACAGTCATTTGATTTGACAGATGTCAGTAAAGCTTGATAAACATGTAGCAAGACTAAGCTAGTTTTTGAGTGTTCAATTTTTGCCGTGCGGATGTGAAGCCGTGTAAGTGCGTGATGACTTTAGAGTTTCGGGTGAGCTTTAGTTTCCATTAGAAGGAAATTGTTGCAAAAATGTATGTGCAGCAGAAGGGGGGAACTTTCTTAACAACGCAGTAAACTTCCAAGTTTTGGAAAAGCAAAAAAAATAATTTTTCAAAATAAGTAAAAAATATAATATAATTTACTTGAAAACTATTTTTTTCATGACAATTATCCTGGAACGTTTCTGGCGCTGCGGGATGAGTAGCTTCTCTGACTTAGCGTAACAATGCGCAGGTATTCATACATTGCGCTTTGTTACGGCAGGTGGAAGTTGCTCCCCCTCTTCGTCTCCGGACTTACAAAAACACTAGGCGTAAGACAGACTAGTACAGGTAGAAGCCAGGGTAAACTGATTCGGTTCTAGTCAGATTTTGACTTGCAATTTGCCCCTCAATTCAATTCAATTCTTTGGTTAATGGCTTTTAGTTGTGCCAATTAGACACATGTTATTTCGCCAATGTCACGTGGGAAGAATTTGACCCTATTGAATATGAATACAAATTATAATATGGTAACGTCACAAATGTCAATTGAATTTGGCATTGTCATTGTGCTTCATTGAAATTACTAAATTATTTAAATTTTCACTTTTACCTTATATTAAACTGAAATATAACAATTTTATGTAATAAACATATAGTTTGTGACTAAAACTGAGTTGAAATAACAACTTTAACTATTATTAACGTCATATTCCACAAGTAGTCTTCATGTATTATTTGTTATGAAAAATGTGATTATTAAAAATTTTGTATTGGCACAAATTGAAAGTTTACCGGTGTGTTAAGGTGGTTATTAAGAAAGGGAGAGCCTCTCTCCCCGCATATATTTTTACTGAAATTTCCTGCCAATAAAAACCAAAACTTATTCAGAGTTTCTACATGACCTGATCGTCGCTTGGTTTTGTGTGACATCTTCTATGCTAATTAGTATATTACAAGCTGACGTCACGCCCCGTCATGTGTTTGACCAAGGCTTAAGAATAACATCGTTTGCATAATGTGTAAAGGCGGTAGCATTCATTTGTAATGTATCAGTTCAGATTCAAGCATTACATCAGTAAATGAGGAGAACTGAGCATTACAGTTGTTATCTGTTATAAGTAATTTATAACACCTCGTTATAATTTGTAAGATTATTTAATGCGCACGATTTTTGTGAACGTGTTACGGTGTAAGGATTTAGAAATTAGCCGCGATGCCAATATCGTTTCTTTTGTTTTTATTACGTGGGAAAAATAATCGAATTAATATTGCCGATCTTGGCAGTATGACCCTCTCATCAATCTGAATTGTAAAGAAAACTGTTTCGATTACAAGCTAATGCTGAAAATCAAATCTTGGATTGTTACATTACAGATTGCTTCTGGTGAGAGACCGCCTTAATAAAATATGTAAAGCGATACTGTTCAAAAATTATAATAATAGTCGACTAAATAAGCATAGTTGATAGAATGAGAAATTATTTTTGGATCAATTTTTTTAGTTATATTTCAAAATCTAGAAATATTGACGGTGTGCATTAAATAATTTGGATGTGAAAGTCATACTTAACTATATTAAGTACATACACAATTTACCTAAAACTTAGATAAATTTATGAAAATCGAGCAATAAGTGCCGTGATTGACGAATAACATCCAGATATTAATACAATCATGTAGAATACAATTAGAATTGCGTTTTTCCATAATATATACGACCACTTTCCCAAACCTCTCTCCCACTTGTGCACAGTTTGCACAATTACTGGGATGAAGAGGCCGAGCGTTGAGAAGAAAATGGCGCCAACCAGCCCGATAAGCAGCTCCAGGTCTGGTATCGCTACTGCCAAGATTACTGCAAATTAAAGAAAATATTTCTTATTTATTTACTAGATGGTTCGCAACTTCATCTGCGTAAAAAAGTATCCTTATTTGACTTCCTTTACGTTGTATTTTTGCGTCACAGAGTAGCATATACCCTTTTTCAAGGCTAAATCTACAATATAAATTTTCATTAAAATTGGTTAAGTGACTTAGGCGTGATAACGTAATAAAAAAGATAGGCATAGGATAGCATAGATATAGTTTCTTTTGCTTTGATAATATTTTCAGGTCAATAAAAATATTCCTGAACTTTACAAATAAATAAAAAATATAATAGCATTGGTCGTAATAAAGTTTGGCAACATTTAAAATGAAACTGAAAAACGAGAATTGTACTTTTAGAAAACGGAAATGAACTTTAAAAAACGGAAGCGATAGCAATTAATAAATACTAAATAACATTCCTTACAAAAATTATAAACGCATGTTTTTATCAAAACAAGGGTCTTTTAAAGTGACTCTGTCTGTCTGTTACGTCTTCACAACAAAACCGCGGAACCAATGTTGATGAACTTTGGTAAAAAGATATATAGATAAGATCTCGAAGTACTAATCCTGCACAGTCGCGGGCACCAGTTAGTTTATATGTAAGCACGAGCTGTAGCTTTAACAAAGTCCAAAATGTACAAAGAAAAACTAGTTTTTATCAAGGCATCACGCAGTAAGATGATTCTAAATACTATTTTCAGTTATTTAGAAGTTATATAAATCATTGTCATTGCTATTCTAATGTACTGAGTATAGGTCCTGTACGTCGTATACTAAAAGGGGATCCGGACCCCTTAAGCCCCCTCCGTGTATACGTCCGTGTAGATAAATAAATATGTAAAAATAACTTAAACTAAACAGTTGTGTGCAAATAAAACAAAATAATACCATTTTTTAACAATAGTGAAGTAAGTTGAACCAATTATATTTTTTATTTATTAAATATAGACAGCCAACGGGACTACAAACATTCTTACAATGTTTATTATAAATATCAATAAACATAGAGAGTCCCGTTTTGTATATCACATTTATTTATTCTATTTGACGTAAAAAATCTGCATCCTGTTTCAGGTTTGACACGGTCGTCAATAGAATTGTTAGTCAAAAGATATTCTCGCCTGTCATACTCAGTCGATTGCTGGTTGCTAGGCAACGTCGTCCAAAGTAATCGACGTTCTGGGTGCCAAAATCCGGGACTTTGTAACATATCTATGATTATGGAATTTATATAAGCGAATTAGAAATTAAAAATATTATTAATAATAACACCAAACTAAAGAGTGAGCTCACAGAGTTGCATAAAAATTATTTAAATATTGTAACTGAGCGAGATCAACTTTATGAGGTTATTAAATCCCATAAAGAATGTAGTGATGAGCATGAAAGAGCTTTGAGTCGCATTACTGAGCTGGAAGTTAGTCTAATTGAGGCTCAAAAAACATCAATTGAGTTAGAAAATTTAAAACAAAGCCACGAAAGTACTGTAACTCAAAGCTTATATAACGAATTGGTTGAGAGTAATTCTGTTTTAAAATATTCACAAAATGAACTTGTTACTATAGACCTCACTGCGGATGATTCATATTCAAATAAACAAATTAGCATAAATTCACATAATAAATTAAAAAAATATATTAAATTGAACAAATTCATAAATAAAACTAAAAAAAAAATTAAAAAATAAATATAATTATCAGCAGGTTCATAAGTTGATAAAAGACAGAACCCATTTATCACATAAAGTTAAGTTATGTAGCAACAAATTACAAAACAATAAATTAATATATGACAATGAAGTCGAACAACTTCAATCTGAAATACATAGCTTGCAAAGTTCTCTTAAATTTGTTAATGAAAAATATGATTTAGCACAAAGACAAATTCAGGAGCATATTCTTGTAGCTAATAATCTTGTAGAAATGTGTAACTCTAATATGGAAAGATTCGAGTCATTGTGCAATAAGCATGCCTGTAATTGTTTACAAACACAACAAAATGAGTTATCAGCTTCGATAGATATAAATTCTGAATTTTTAACTAATTTAGCTGAAAATAAACAAACACAATGTCAGGTGAAGTCAGATTATATTCAACCTAACTATATAGTAAATAAATGTGATAAAATTATAAATAATACTAATTCCAAAAAAATTATTATAGTTTCTGATAAGTTAGGTCAGGGCTTTGGCTCTCTCTTAAACAATTATATAAGTAATGTTTATAACACATGTTCACCCGGAGCAACCTACCAGCACCATATAAACAGAATAAATTCTATGCATCTGGATGAACACAGCATGGTAGTGTTAATGCATGGTGATTGTTTATCTTTAAGTAAACAGGAGCTCACTAAAAACATACAGTATTTAATGCAAATTCAAAATAGAAAAAAATGTAAATTTATATTATGTGCATTTCCATATTCATGTTGTTTATCAGATGCACAGAATAGACATATTTATAATCTAAATCTTTGTATGTACAACCTGACTCATCGTCATAGCGACGTTTTTATTTTATTTGACATAAATAAATTTATTTATAATTTTAAATTGACAAAGGATACATTGTACCTGCCAAAAAAGTCTTCTAGACATATTGCTACTTTAGTAGCATACATTATACAGAACACGGTTATATGTAATATAACCCAGAATAATTATTATATTGGCAATAATATTAACTGCTTGGATTATAATATTAATATTAATCCTGCAATAGATTCTAGTTTAAACTAGGTAAAGAGACAAAACCTAAGCCTTTAACCATTAATATTATTCATCAAAACATACAAGGCTTAGGTGGCAAAGAGCATGAACTCGAGCTATTTTTAGAAAATTCAAAAATAAATATATTATGTTTGACAGAACATTGGTTAAGAAACTATGAGCCTTTATATATACAAAATTATAGTTTCTCAAGTTCGTTTGTAAGAGTGAACGCTATCCGTGGAGGATCTTTAATATTGGTCAGAAACGATATGGCTTACAAATCGCGTCAAGACATTATGTCTCACTCTATCGAACGTACTGTTGAACTATCCTGTGTAGAACTTCAACGGTACATTATAGTATGCGTATACCGCCCTCCTCTTGGAGACTTTAATATTTTTGAGGCAACGATGGACGACGTACTTAAACTTACTTGTAAAAGTAGTAAGTCTGTTATTGTATGTGGTGATTTTAATGTTGACTTGCTCAAAGACACCGCGACCAGTCTCAGATTAATAAACTTGTTTAAATCGTTTAATTTGTCACAAACATTTTTTGAAGCAACAAGAATAACAGACACGTCTTCTACGTGTATGTTTTTTGTCGCTGTGAGATATATGAAAAACTCATCATTAATAATTTAAGTTCTGACCATTGCGGCCAAATGTTTTCTGTTATAGATAATATTTATAAAGACAGACAAAAAATTACATGTAGGCCGATTACAACTAGCAGAATAAATAACTTTAAAGATATTGTGACCGATAAATTATCAAACTTAAATATGAGATTGAGTGATCCAAATAAACTTTATGGTTCCTTTTTTAAATTGCTTATCACCGAATTTAATAAGATTTTTCAAACAAAAACATTTTATAAAAATACTAAATTAAAATTTAGTGATTGGGCAACCGTAGGTATACACAAAAGCAGAGATAAGCTATATGAATTATACAGTATGAAGCAGCTTAATCAATCCATTAAATTTAAAGAATATGTAAAAAACTATTCCAAAATTTTTAAATCGGTTTGCATGTACGCAAAATCTAAATATATTAAAAACAAAATTTTAAGTTCGGACGATAAAATTAGGGCTACATGGGATGTTATCAATAGTATGTCGGGACAGCGAAAGAATAATAATGAAAGGATTAAACTACAGGTAGATAAAGTAAATATTACTTCGGAAGTAGAAGTGGCAAATGTTTTTGAAAATTTTTTTGCTAAAATACCTAACGAGGTAACATCCCATTTAAACTCATCTACATTAGACGCTACCACATTATTAGAAAATAACGTCGCTCTATGTAGTGTCCGTTTTTCGTTCGAATACGTTAGTCCTTGTGATATTATTAAAACATTTAAATCGTTAAATATTAAAAAAATCCAATGATTTGTGGGGCATATCAGTCAAATTACTTAGTACTATCATTAATGATATTGCTCCTCATTTAGCTTTAGTTTTTAATACATGTGTAGATTCGGGGTCGTTTCCTAACCTTATGAAAAATAGTAAAATAATACCTCTTTTTAAAACAGGGAATAAGTGCGATCCCAGTAATTACCGGCCAATTTCTATACTCCCATCTTTAAGTAAAATTTACATTTTAAAGCTAATAATATTTTCCATAGTGAACAGTACGGGTTTATGAAAAGTCGTTCTACGACTGATGCGGGAATGGCCCTTCTAAAACATATTTATGATGCTTGGGAAAAGTCACAGAATGCTATCGGAGTTTTTTGTGACTTATCAAAAGCGTTTGATTGTGTTGTACATGAAACGCTATTGAAGAAACTTAATTATTATGGTATTAAAGATAAAGCTCTTGATCTAGTTGCTTCATACTTAAGCGGTAGAATTCAACAAGTTACTATTAATTGAACAAAGTCTTCTGGATCTGTTCTCCAAATGGGTGTTCCACAAGGATCAATTTTGGGTCCTTTTTTATTTTTAATTTACATTAATGATTTGCCTTTTTATGTTAACAATATTTGTGATATTGTGTTGTTTGCTGATGATACTTCATTAATATTTAAAGTCGACAGAAAGAAAGATAAGTATGACGACGTAAACAATGCACTATCTCATGTACAGAAATGGTTTACTCTAAACAATTTGGTTTTAAATGCCAAAAAGACGAAATGTGTCGAATTTGCACTACCTAACGTTAATAAACAAAATTTTAATCTTGTTTTGAATAATGAAATACTTAATGTAATTGATAGTACAGTATTCTTGGGCATTACTTTAGATTCAAAACTTCAGTGGAAGCCCCATTTGTCATCCCTTGCAGGAAGACTCAGCTCCGCAGCTTATGCTGTTAGAAAAATTAAAAATTTAACTGATATTGATACTGCTCGTCTAGTATACTTTAGTTACTTTCACAGTGTTATGTCTTATGGTATATTACTTTGGGGTAATGCCACAGACATTGAGACTGTATTTGTCTTACAAAAAAGAGCTATTCGAGCAATATATGGTCTCGGAGCTCGAGACTCCCTTAGGGATGTATTTAAGAAGATAGATATTCTCACGGTTGCGTCACAATACATTTACGTTAATATTTTATATATCTTTCAAAATAGTGATGGTTTTCCTAAGAACAGTGACAGGCATTGTGTAAACACTAGAAGAAAAAATAAACTTTTCATACCAAACTTTCGTCTTCATAAAGTCAGTTCATCGTTTCTGGGTTTTGGTATTCGCATCTATAATAAAATCCCGCAAACAGTTTTACATTTGCCACTTCATAAGTTTAAAGCCTACGTTAAAAAATCTTTAATAAATAAAGCATATTATACCATACAAGAATATTTTGACGACAAAGAGGCGTGGATTTGATAAGCGTTGATTTTCTATCCGGATAACATAATTAAAATGTAATAAAAATACATTATGTACAAATGATTTTAAAAGAGTTACTATCGAGTTTCTTTATTTATTTGTTTATTTATTTATTTATTTCTTGCCGGTTCTTCTCGGTAGAGACTTCCGAACCGGTGGTAGCTTTATAAAAATTAAAAATGAAAATATGACATGTAACTTGACGATTCGAAAGTGCTGTTAAAGCCCATTTGAATAAAGTATATTTTGAGTTTGAGTTTGAGTTATATTAGTATCATCTTAGAATTTCTAAGTAAGGAGAAAAGAAATTTGGTAGACAGGGTCATTAGCGACAAAGAAAATATGTAGTGCTTCTCGTTTTAAAAAACAACCCCATAGCGACAAGTCGGTAAACGAAAACGTAACAGTTAAACTTAATGAGCGAATTATTGAAATATTCAAAAAGGTTGAATATGAGTCGGCTCTATTTATTCGTAATTGCGTAGGGACGTTAGACTCGGAAATATAATTCGTTGTAACAATGTTGTCTAGAGAACTGTTTTATTTTTCGGATTTTCCATAGTCGACTTATGTTATTTCATAATTCTAAATTATTTATGATATTTTATAACTATGGATATTTAGCGTTCCTATCTTTGACAAACTTGACAAGCTTTTTGGCTTAAATATATTATCGTCCGTCAAACTCAGCCGCTAGGTCGGTACTAAGAAACGTCTTCCAAAGTGGTCAGCATACTGGATGTATAAACCCATAAGCTTATGACATATCCGTAAGTATACCTATAATATCATTGATTATTTAAGATTCATTCAGTGTTTTAAATTTCCGATTAAAAAAGAGGGAAATCTATACTAATATTATAAAGCTGAAGAGTTTGTTTGAACGCGCTAATCTCAGGAACTACTGGTTCGAATTGAAAAATTATTTTTATGTTAGATAGTATATTTATTGAGGAAGACCATAGGCTATATTACATCACACTACGACTTATAGGAGCGAAGTAGTAACCATAAACGCGAGTGAAACCGCACGGGACAGCTAGTTAAGAATATTTTAACAATACTTACTTTACTTAAAAGACATAACAAAACCAATTATTTCCAAACCGATTATCGATTTTAATAAAAATCTTATCAGTCCGAACGTAACGTATACTCATTTGATTAAAAAAAAGAACCATCAAAATAGGTTAAGAAATAACGGAGTTATAAGGTAACAAAGATCCTCTTCCATTTTCGAAGTTGGTTGAAAATCGATTCAGACGTTTTTCCATTACAGTTTAAGTATATGTAAAGATATTCAGCGTTGAGGTAAGAAAACGACAAAGGACGTGATGATCATGAATGTGAATGGGTGAAGTGACGGGAAAAAGGGTTGAAGCCTTAGGCGCAGGTAGAAACTCTTGTGGATATTGTATGCGGATCTTTTGTTCAGTTTTGATTATATTAGTTCGTGGGACCCGGACCCGTATTTGGAGATTTTTTACGGGTGAACTGTCTGATAATATTAATTTTCTTTAGTTATTGCAGTTGTTAAACGAGTTCAAAATGACAATGGTTCATAATTCGGCTGTATATTTTTGTGTGTATTCGGCAGTATATGGATTGGATTATTGAATTCAGAGATTAAATTGAAAATTGAAAATAGTTACACATATATAGACTGATGAGCAATACGGACTTTATTTTGAGAAAATGGCGCCTAAAGATGTCAAACCTATTTTAACCGATTTGTTCCAACACGTGTATCTTCTCTTTTCTATTTGATAAAAGATATAATGAATTAAATGTATATTGGCATAATAAAAAGTTTTATGTAATGATAACTTTTTCGGATATATAAGATTATTGCGTATCACAAAAAAATGTTACATACTTCAATATTCTTATCATTAAGTTAAGACACCTTTTCCATACATATTTAGTTTAAATGACTTTATATTTTTTATCATGTGAAACACGTAGCGCATCATCAGAATACATCAATTACTCCGAATTTGACTATTTGTTGATTGACACATTATTGCTCATCAGCTTCCATATGTCGCTGGTAACTAGCTTAATAAGCTTCAATTAACAGCCTCGAATAGCCTGAACAATATGCAGCCATAACGATTATTATTTAATAAATTGGTGGGTTGATGCTTAGGCCATTCGTACAATAGGATGCCCATGTTCCAAAAAAAGTGAAAATATATGACATTAGAAATTATTTATTTAATTATTTTAAAATATAACATATTGTTATATATAACCACATAACCTCGACTCCACCTGGTCTATTCTATCCTAGAGTGTTTTTGTAATTCTAACTCACTCACTCGCCGTGAAATGTAGCTAGATATGCTAGTTTTCGCCGAGAGTGAGGTACTGCCCTCGAGCCAGTCCAGTGTCAATATCAGCAGTTATATAAACAGTTGCTCGCAAAAGTGCGGTTTATACAATATTAATTTACATTTCCCACGATATTGGATATTTATCGAGGCTAATTAATAATCTTCGTTGTTAACATTTTAATAGTTTCATTAGTCACACGATGAATCGGTTGTTAAATAGAATTATAAATAAAGCTCGGAAATAATGTTTAAAGCGAAATAATATATTGTTATGTTACAATATAGATAAAATGGGTTTATTAAAATATAAATATATTCAAAGTAATGTAAGGTCAAAAGGTTAATGATGTTATATACCGATGGATTTGTTATGGATGGATTTTGATACACAAACTATCGACCGATTTAGACGACGTATGACAAGCGATTATATATTTTTGGCAATAAGTGAATTAACCAGCTTGTCGAAATTGGAAGTGAGTAGAAAACTACAAATTTTAACATCAAAAAATATATACGTAACGTATCTATACTTCGCTGGTTTGCAAGAATATCGTAGTAATTCAAAGTTCTAAAAATTGAACTAAGTATGTCAAAAGATCATAAATCTTTGGTGTTTTATCATGAAAAGAGTTGCGATGATGAATTTTCTTTAAATCAATAAAGTTATAACATCAAGGAATCGTTTAAGTTTTGCAGCTATACACCAACAAATTAATAAAGAAATTTAAAAACCCAACTTCTTAAAATTCAATGTTTTTAGTTGCATTAATATTCTTGAAAAGCAGCGACTTATAAAATCATTATTAACAGTACGACAGTAAATAGTTAAAGCAGGTGATAAAAATTAAATAAATTTTTGAAATTTGGTTGGAAATTAATTATTCTGTTGCGTGTATTGAAATATGTTTATTAAACTAAAATTCTATTAGGGCTCAAGAATATCCGATTGCGATTCAATACTATCAGAAATAAGATATGGGTATAACATTATTCATTAGGTACAACTTATTATTTGTGTGTTTATTAGCGCACATAAATATATGAAAAAAAAATAGTTTTAAGCACTAGCATTTTCCATTAGCTTATAAACTTACCAGTTAGAACGACACTCATAGTCCTCATCAATATCTGGCCTTCATTTTGGAACCTCTGACTAACTTTGCCCTTTAACCTCATCCACAATATATCCATGGGTGCGTACATTTGCAGGAAATATGTGAAAAACACTGCCACCGCTACTAAAACCTTTGCTGTTAAAGCGAATCTGCGAATAAAAAATATTTAGCTAAAAATAATAGTACATTCATTATAAATTATTACTACACTCTCTCCGAAAGTCGGTGGGAATTAGCTGGATATCAAAATATCAGAAAATATAACACCTACAAACTTAAAGCTAGTAAAAAGTAAACAAAGGAAGTTATATAAAAAAAATGAGACAAGATGTGGCCTTATCTTTAAAACAAGGAGAGAGAGAAGAGAAATATGGTAGGGATGGAATATATATATATATATATATATATATACTTAAACCATATACCTAGGCTACTGACTACAGCTATACAGCGGTAACACAGTCTTGTAAAAGTAAATATTTATTTGTTAAAATTCCATGGCTCAACTATACTTGGTTGCATATTAGGTAAAAAAGAAAAACAATTACATGCTGCAGTTTGAAACTTTCCAAAGTAATAAATCGAGAACCAGCGCTCGCCAGACATGAACGTTAACGACAGTATAATGCTCAGCTTTTATAACTGAATCAATAAACTTGATATTTTGTTCGTTCAATATTTAAGCGAAATTTAATATATTGCTAGAAAGATTCAGATATTTTATGATTTATTACATATTTGCCTTTATTTTAGTTTTACAACCTTAAGACGCGTTCAAAACTGCGCACGTGCTTGGACCGTGTGGTTAGCGTGTATGCAACGCGTCTCGACTAGCTTTGGACGTGGTTTATTCTAGACGTTGCGGGCTATTGAACACGTATGAGGTAGAAGAAGCGCGTGGCGTGCACGCTATGTGTTCGCAAACAAGTGTTTTGATTGGCTCTTGCATTTGAACATGTCCAGAATTGACCTTACTGTGTTCATAAAATGCACGCGAGCTACACGCTTCGTGCACGTGTGCAAGTTTGGACGAGCCTTAATGTCTTAAAAATCCGTTAAACTGTAAACGTATAAACTTTCTCAAGTCCCTACTGCATAATTTATAGTCCGACAGCGCCTTCTGCTAGAAAAAAATAATATTTTTAAAGAAATTTATTGTAAAAAAAATATGTTAGGCGAGAATCACACTTGTTTGTTACAAGTTTTGTTCACGGATTTATATAGCATTTAAATAAATCGTTTATCATTGGTTTTACACCTAAAAGAACTGTGAATAAATTTACCGTCAGTGGGGCACTGACGGTTTATTGATATTCGCAGCTTACATAAGGTTAACTGGGTAGCTGTTATCAAGTTACAGAATTCTTTTATATGAATTACGAGTGTAAAACTGATAAGTGTAGGTCTCGCCTTAGAAATATTGTCGCGAGCCAGACCATCTAAAAGCGGGCGGTGCGTCAGAATTTTTCTAATATAAATTTCTTAGACATTTTCTTATCATGGCTGGGTTCTAAAAGTTATATATATATAGTGTTGTTATAAGTTCAGAACAATAAGCAAGGGACTGTAAAGTTTGCTCTTATTTTAAAGTGTTTGTTTAGACTACTCGAGGAAACTTATTCGGATCGATCTGGTCCATTTTAGTATTATGTTATTCACGGCTTGTTTAAAATAAACTTCTATAAAAAAGCTTGTTGTCTAAAAGTTATTTTGCACGAGTAACATTTTTTTTAATGAAACTTTGACAACTTGAAAATTTCATGAGGTGGTGGACATTTTTATCAAATTTAGTTATTTTAAGGTAATTAATTACTAACGGTGCCAAATATTAACCTAGTTTGATAAAATTACAGAATCCTTGAAAGTAACATCTAAAACGCAGACAATAATAAAAAAAGACGTAAAATCTTGAATTACAATGTGTAATAAAGGCTTAGACTAGTCTAATTAAAAGACTAATTAAGCCAAGTTGTAATCATTAACATTTTACTGATCATGAGTTTAATGAAGAAAATTAAATAGATACGGCTTTCAAAATTTCTACGTAATTTATACGAGGTTTTATTAAGATTAATTTTAATAAGACGCGCACAGGAGGAAATTTTCTTTTATATTTAAAACCTTTCATATTGAGATTCACTTGTATTATTAATTGATGAACAAAATCTTAACAAATTAACGATTAATTAGATTCATTGATGTACACTTTTAAATTAGGACACCAGATAAGACTAAATTTTTAACTTTCAAAAACACTAATTGGGTAATATTGGTTTTTGTTTTAGGCGAGAATTACACGTGTTAGTTTTGTTCACGAAATTTTATAAAATTATCATCTTGGATTTATTTATACGTTTCGTTTAAATTAATAACAATACATTACAATCTAATATATAAAAATTATTTTTTGATTCGAACAGGTAGACTCACTATTACAACCCGTAGCTCGTAGCTATACTCAAAGCGCTACAATTTTACCTTCACCTAAGTTAAATGAAGATGATTGATGTATCAGTTCCTAAACAAATCGTATAAAATCGGTCATCGCATAAAATGCTCCGTCACTAACACATATATTCACGTCTACTTAATCATGAGTTTTTATATGATTACCGAATATGCCTTTTAAGGGTGCCGTAGTACAGTATCGTTTTACATATTGATGTGGTATGAACCAAGTCACAAAACAAAAGTATATAGATTTTCTCGTTTAACATCGAACCGTGGCCTCTTTATAACCGATCGCTTGAATTTTTTATGTATCTCTACCGTGCCGTTCTGTACATTTATTGAAAATAAATTTTAAGTACAATTTTTTATTCGTGGGTTTACAAATGATTATAAATCACACGTAATGAATACAATCGTACTAATTTCAGCGAATACATCTACACGAATCGGTACTTATATCTAAAATACAGTGTTTTAAATTTTTGTCTATTCGTCTGTCTGTTTGTTACACTGGACTAATTTTCACGGGACTTTCACTCATAGATAGTTAATATTATAATAAGTAATATAGGCTTCTTTTATTAAAATAAAATTAACATATAAAAAATAGGGTTACGCGAAAACAAAATTAAAATCAATGAAATAATAATAATATCCGATTAAAGTAGGGAAAGGTAAACATTATCTAAATATAATTTTTCCTTAAATCAACGTGGCTGAAACCGTGGAGCATAACTAGTTTATAATAAAAGCACGGATATAAAAAAAACATGAAAATAAACAACTAAACTAGATATATTGAAATAAAACTATGTTAAACGGATTAAAATCGCGTATATTAATTATTTTTATCATCCCGACGTTTCGAGCACTTTGCAGCGTTCGTGGTCACGGGTAGACGAACGCTGCAAAGTGCTCGAAACGTCGGGATGATAAAAATAATTAATATACGCGATTTAAATCCGTTTGAAATAGTTTAATAATCGCGAAAATCTAAGACAACGATATGTAAACTAGATATAGTTATACGATTTCATTATGGCAATGTAAATTAAAGATAAATTTTATATAACCTTAAAACTGCTGAGTGAATTTTATATTTCAATTAATCCAATCAAGGCGACCCACTCAAGATAATGTCGGTTATTTACCATCATTCAGAGTCTAAATTCATCTTATTGTGGTTAAATTAAATCATATAGTCGTGGGCGATATTTTCGATCTATTTATTGAACCCTTAGAAACTGGGTACTGGTAAAGTGGATTGAATATAGCTGAAATTTTTATAATAAATAATGTATAACAAAATACATTTAACATTTAAATGTAACTATTCCTATTCATATTTAATGTAATATTTATGTTTTTGTAAGAAGAAAAGAAACATTAATAATTTAGTTACATAAATAATACTATCAGGGCTATTTTTGTGCTCTATATCTTTAAACCATTATTATAATAGGATAAGTCGCATTATTGATTGAATAGTATTCACTTAAAATTTATTTGAAAAAAATATCATGTTTTTACAAAATGGGTAATAACACATGTTTCTGTCGTATAATACTATTTCACCTGCTGTAGTATTTTTCTCCCTCTTATTTATTGGGGAAGCAATTTGCTCTTTTGCTCCCGCACAGTGTGCAAAATTAAACTTTCGACGGTGGAATGGTATGTATGATATTAACCAAGGGAACAGGATCTTTTTGCCAGTATGTATATTTTTCACTATAATAATAGGCAAAAGTGTCCTGTTTTGTTATCTTGGTTATATAAGTAACAGAATGGCAAAGGCCTCTCTTCTATTAAGAAGAAGGTTTAGAGTTTAGTCCACCACGATACACCACTGCGGGTTGGCGTATGTACATGAGTCAGAATTGATTCCTGCATATACAGGTTTCCTCGATGTTTTCCTTCACCGCCGAGCTCGAGATAAAAAATCAGTGGTGATAGCCGGGGTTTGAACTCGATATGTTTTAATCACTAGGTCGTCTCGGCTCTACCTCGTACCTTGGTTAATAACGTAGTATTATATCAAAGCTAGATTTGAAAGTCTTGGCATGGTCAGGTGGGCGCTCTCTCATTAAGCTAGACAACAGATAAAACAAAATGTTAATACCTACTCACACTTCATCTTCAGGCAGGTTCAATGTAATGCTTCCAAGTACATTGTCTCCATACTTCAAATAGCCAAACAGCCCGACTACACAATACAGACACGCCACGAGGGACATGGTTACATTGAGGACTCCAGGGCAGCCCAGGAAATGTTTGGGATTTGCCATTTCGTTTTCAACTGGCATTACTACGTTTATGCCCTCCATCGCGAATATTGCTGTACTGAAAACAAAAAAAATGAAGTTAAAAACATGTTATACTGAATTCCTATTTCCTCAGATCACGCCACAACATTAGAATGACTTCACCAATTTTTTTTTATAGTATGGCATGCATTCGCGCTTTTTATGTGCTAAATATAATGTCACGTATTAAAGCTTTTTATTACTTCGTTGAATTTTATTATGTCAAAAAATAAATAAATAAAATAAAATAAACGCATCACACTCAACGGCCCCTATTAAGATGTCATGACCTTGTGTCGCGGATCCGGAAACAATCACAACACTAACACAAACACCCAACATCAAACATCCGTATGACCAATACAGGCGTTTGCCGTGAGCGGGCATCGAACCCGCGACCGTTAGCGCCTTTGTCAGTTGCAGTGACCATTGCAAAGTAACGCAGAAAATGAAAAAAATTAAGAAAACCTAACGACTATATAACCTTTTCTAATCGAATCATGTCCTGACGATTTGTCATTTCACAGTTCGTCCAAATGACACACAAAACAAAGCTGTATAGGTTAATTATTTTCCACGTGACATTGGCGAAATAACATGTGTCTAATTGGCACAAAAGCCATTAACCAAAGAATCGAATTTAGGTTAATTATGTAATTTTTTATTATTTATTCAAATTCGAATTGAATATTTATACTTAAGACAGGACAACGTCGGTCAACTACTTTTAAATAGTGCAAAGGTTCAAAGTTCGTGTAATTTAAGAATCAGGTTGTTATATACGTTATATACGTAACGATGAATGTGAATTTATTTGCTAACCAAATGTTTTAATATCTTAATTATTAGTTAGGAAATTTGTATTTAAATAAAACATATATACGACGAATAATTCTCGAAAGCTAATAAATTATGTAGATATCAATTGACAGTTGTTTTCTGATTTTTAACACATAATGAAAGCGTACACAAAAATCAGAAATTAACTGTCATAATATAGCTTGATTTGATAGCAATAATTTAACATAATTAGTCCCCTAATAGTTAAAATAATTGTACATTAAATGCCATTAACGGTCAGAATGGTCAATATTTAAGATTGTGGTAGTTTTCGTTAACTATTCATATTAATTGTTACTACTATTTTGGTGAAAAAATTTGGGACATTTTAGTTAATCGTATTACATATTTATTTATTGTTTCTACCTCAAGTTAAGACAATGAACTTGAATTCTTAACTTTATCAATATAATATTTGCGTCTCAAGTATTTTATTAAGTGTTTCATTTTGGGTTTTAATAGGTCAGAAATGGAATTAGATTTATACTTCAAAGGTTTTCTAGCGATTATATAGAAATAACATAATCTTGGAAATTTTATTTGTAAAATATCGTGACTTTGTCTGCGCATATTTACCAATTATGTAATGATGATGAAACGTAAAAAAAGCTATAATACCGTAGAGTTTTATCAAAATCTGATAATTCGCGAGAAAATTAACAAACGACTACTTTTTATAATACAAAAATGATTTTTTTCTTTTTAAGTAACAATAAGTTAAATTTAGTTTTATCCTTTTAATTGTTAAGTTGAGTTTTTGCAAGTATTATTATAAAAATCGAAACAAGTCTAGGTATTTACTTGTTTAAAGGCTTTCATCTGCATGTAAAGTTTGTAGCACTAAATTATTGTTTCTGAGATATACCAGATGAACGAATATTGAAAAAAAACGATAAAAAGATAACACATAATTTCTTGTGACTTTATAATACCAATAACTTTTTAATATAAGTTTGAAAATCGTGATTCTAGAGCCTACTTCAGGAAAATAATTTCTTTTAAATAATTTCTTTTATATATTCTAACCTCAGATTTTAAATATTCGTATTACATATTTATTTATTTTCTCTACCTCAACTTTAGGCATTCTTGTTGAATTGAGTAAGTAATTATTATGTAGTATAATATTTGAGTCTTAAATTTTATTTGCGAAAGGTAAAATTATCTTAACATTGTGAGCTGTAGTATTACATTTATTTCGTTGATACAACAAAATCAGTCTTAAGTGAATATTTCTTGTGAAAAATAATTTCGAAAATATTATATTTTCGCAGAATAAGTGGTAATAAATTGAAATATTTATATGAGACACTTGTGACGTTAGGGCTCTGCAAATAAGGGATTTAAGTCCGCGGGACTTTTACGCGGTACTTTTAATCACTCGTATATATTACGTAATACGGTTCTAAACGTTTTATTACGACGGACAAAATAATATCCAGTACCCAAATATCGTATTGCTCCTCATCTGCCCACGCCATTAATGTGTATATATAACATCGTTAGATACTTTAAAAGGCAACATTTTAGTCCTTGTACACATAACGGTTTTATCTTTAACGATAATTGTAATCATTATAACAGTAGGTCCGACCACGCTGTATTAAGGGAGATATTTCAAACCTACTGGATTTTATGAGAAAAACTAGCTGTGCCCGCGACTTCGTTCGCGTGGATTACAGAATGCTTAGTGTCTCATGCAAAGCAAGGCTGCAGTTTGCGGTGCTTCTCAAGAAAGGAGTTTTTTGCTTTGGATTTGGGGACTTTCTGGCCTTCGACGCGCTATTTATAGGACGCGCCGCCCGACCCCGGCCGGCCGCGGGTCGGTACCGCCGCGGCGCCGCAATAACTACGTCCCTGCATTTTAAATTTGTAATATCTTCGGAAATATTCACTTAAATTACATGCTGTAAAAAGCATATTGATCTATAATAAATGCACAATTTATTTAAGGTACTTAATTGGATAAGGATTAATGCTGTATTGTTTAAATTCACTTCGTAAATAACCATTTTTTAGTAAAGGATAAAATATGGTTATGGTGGGTTATCCCTAAGAGATAGACATATACCATCGCGGACTTTTTTGTTGAACTTTTTAAGGTGGAGAATACTGTAGTACATTATTTTGGTCTATCTCGTAGGGTTTAGCCAGCGTTTGCAATATAAGCGTAAAAAAACGTGCTTATTTACGACATCACATTAGAAACCTCTAAATTTATCAGCGTTTCTCCACTATATTATGCATTTATTATACATATAAACCTTCCTTAAGAACCACTCTATCTATTAAAAAAAATCGCATCAAAATCCGTTGCGTAGTTTTAAAGATCTAAGCATACATAGGGACAGACAGACGGCGGATAGCCACTTTGTTTTATACTATGTAGTGATGATGATACTGACTTAAAAAGCAAAGTACGTAATTTCGTTTTCTTGGATGACATATATTTCGATTTTAAAAGTAAGCTTGAGAACCGATTTTGATAAAAAGTTTATGGGATCAATGAAAGAGTAAACAAAAATTACTAATTTTCATAAGCTATTTTGGGGTAATCGGGGAACCTACCCATATAAAAAACCGACGAATTTAGAACCCCGCCTTTTTCATAAGTTAAAGACACATTTTAGAAATAATATACATATATATTGGAGGACGAATTTGGAATCAAGTTAATAATAACTTTTAATAATAATACGAGATATAAATAGCTTATTATTTATTAAAAATAATTAGTTTAAATTTATTGTAAAATTTTTAATTGTAATTTAAATGCTCGGAAGATGCCGTTTATCCACCTCAAAGTATCCACCCTAGCGTAGCGTAAGCGGGATAATCAAATTCGCGTGTCCGTTTTGCCAGCCCGGCCGAAGTGGATAAACGGAATTCGTATGTTAAATTTTTTTCGATTATCCTCCCGACTATGAACAGTCAATAACACGATTGATTTAATTTTTAAATTTTTGTAGGTAATATGATTTTTATTAAGCTAGTTACTAAAATCATTTGGTTTAATTATAATACCTTAGTATACCTTGGAGTGGATCCTCGGTGGAATCAGAAGAACAATCAAAATGAAATTCTGTTTATTACCCTCGGCAGGGGTGGCCAAACGGACACGCGATTCCGAATTCCTTAGGTACCTTCCCTAGATGGGGTGGATAAACGGAATCGTCCAAATGTTTATATTCTATCAATTATATCAAGGCGCCATCTTGGTAATAATTGCGAATGGCGGGAATGTGAGAATAGTTGTAGATCGAGGTGGATAAATAATTTAATCGATACGAGATAATTGTTATGATAGCATATTGGTATGATAGTGGATTGGTTATGTGAGATCAAATTTATTTCATACGAGAAACTGTTGTATAAAATAGTTACAATTATTTTTCTAAATTATTAATCGTAAAATAATAATTTTGTCATTTTATTCAAAAGTAACGATCAACATTGTGAAACTATAATAAAATTATGTGAAACAGTAATACGTTATTTTGTCCTCGCATTTAACCCTGATGTCGCCCACTAGGACTAGGACAATTACTGATGTTATCAATGAGAATATGTATATATATAGATTATTATAAATATATTACATTTGAACCTACTATTTTAGTATATCCCTTTTATGATTAATCCTTAAAGATAACTTTACTCCCTTCAAAATAAATCTATACTTATATTATAAAGAGGTAAAATTTCTTTGTAACTTTGTATGTAGGGAATAATATCTGAAACTACTCACTTTAAAATATTTTTGCGTTGCATAGTTCGTTTATTGAGGAATATTATAGGCTATTTTACATCTCGCTGCAACTCATAGAAGTGAAGCAGTAACCATAAAAGTGAATGAAACTACGAGGAGCAGCTAATATATAATAATTCAAACCTTACCTTAAAAACAAAGGCCATTCCATTACATTAGTCGCCAGCTTCACGTCCGGCGAATCGGGAATACCAACGAAGGTATAATAACACGTGATAGCGAATGTTAGTATGAGGCAAACATTAGCCAGGAATGAAAACGGAACGAGGAACTTCAGATGTCTCACTTGGATAAATATGATTAGTGGGACAAGTAGCGCTGCGCAGTAAACCTCGACTGGATAAACGTGAGCGGGGTAGAAATAGTCGAAAATCTGAAAATAGATTATGAATTGTAAGTAGCACATGAAAAGGCACATGTAACTTTTGGTGTGATATTTTACGAGTACATTTTAAGTGAAGTTCAAACACATCCAATTGCAAAGCAGGGTTCGAAGTAAACTTTGCAATCCGTGACCCATAGGTTAATTGAAAACCAGAATGGATGAATGATATGTCGCAAAATTCTAATTTCGTGAAAATTTAGTTTAAAAGTTTTGCTTGAACATTCAAAATGTACTAAATCGGTTTATTCAAAAATAGCATATCTCTTAAATGGATGCTGATAAGCAATAATATGTCAACCGACAAGAAGTCAAATTTTGTGATATTGATGTATTTTGATACTGCATCACCTATTTAACATTATTAAAAAAAAATAAAGTCATATAAAGTAAAAAAGTACGGATAAAGTTATTAATTAATTGTTTTGAATTTCAAGTGCGTTCCATATTTTGCAATTTATACAATAATCTCAAATATTTTAAAAACTTCTTATTAGATATTATATGAAATATATCAGCCTGCTTTTAGTTAATTATACCTTTTAACAAAAAATATAAGAAAAGGTGGATATACACTTCTACAAACATATTTGTTAAGAATAGGTTTGACATTTTTAGACGCCATTTTCTCAAAATAAAGTCCGTGTGGCTTGACACAGTATTGCATATCAGCGTCCATTTCAAGTCGATCAAATCCTTTCAACAACAAGAAAACGCTGATAGCCTTGAAACGCCTGAACAGATCTTCATAAATTATCATACATCCTGATTACATCAGCTTTCAAACAAAAGAAAAATCATCCTAATCGGTCCATTTATTATGGAGCTACGATGCCACAGACAGACAGATATACACACACGTCAAAATTCTATATATTTAGGTATTACACCTCAAACAAGGTTGTTTTAAGATTTAAATTCGTTTGTATACATATAACACTTTTTTCTATGAATTGAATAGTGAAAAATCCAAAATGCAACATATTACCTTATTCCATTCATATCTTTAATTGACAGCGCATATATCGTAATTTTTGGTATGATATTTAAAATTTATTTTCCTGACGGATGAATTATATGAAATATCAAAAAAGCAATATACATAAACATGATGCGACTTCATGGTACGTTAAAACGTCATGAAACTTTACGACGTGACTTCATGAAAATCTATGACGTGCATTTTAAAAAAAACACGAAGCGACATCGCATCGTGGTACGCTGATGGGATTTTTTTATTTAATTTTGAACAAAACACGATGCCACATTTTAATATGTGTGTGTTTTGGTCGTATTAACACATAATAGCGTATGTCGCCACGACACAAATTGTGACTAAAAATATTAATATATATTTTATATATTATATACTTAATTTTATTACATTTATGTATGTATTACACAAGGTGCCAAGAACTATGTGTTAGGTATGTGTTTTAATTGCGTTATCATAATCGATTTTCAAAAGTAAAAAAAAATGAACTTAAGTTTTTAAATTCTTTTTTATGGTAAGCTTATACGTCTAAACGAGCCTACAAGTTCCAACCTTTCCACGGAAATGTTACCATTACCATGGAATAATATAAAACTACTAATTCCAACAGTTACCCAAATCAGTTAAACCGTATAGAGGTTATGGCGTCATAAAGAATGGAACCTACATAAATTAACCCACATACACATCTTAAACAAAACACTCCTCTTTTAGAGTTCATCTCTAATTCTCTGTGTAAAAATACTGCAGTATAATAATTACTTCTAACTGAAGGGTTGAACTGTACCTTCGGACCGCAAATAATACGCAGCTGTTAATAATAGTTACATTAAAGGCGTTCACAGACGAGGAACAATTTTAGAGTACTTTTTTATTGACCCAAATTTATGCTTCGGTTTCTTAAAATGATTTTGCCTGGTATTTAGCGACCGGTTATATCTTCAGATGACGTCACTCAAACCTTTTGTAAGAAAACAATACAACGCGGTTTCCTAGAAATAATTTTCATGCTCTTGGACATCTGTTATATTATGCCCATAATTTGACAGATCGCAATCCTAGTAAACCAAAACCACTTTTACTATGAAATTATACGGCATGAATTCTTAGTAAGCTTATTACGACAGCGTAAAGTCAAAGAGTTTTCTAAATACATACCCATAATACACTGTCCATAACTTCACGGATGGTATTGCTAGAAACTCAAAGCATTAACGCAGACGACGGATAAAAAAACTTTTGAACAACGCAATGGCTTAAGTTCGTGCCGGTCCTTCGTGTGCGCAGACCTTTATAGGTACAATTCGCAAAAGAATTATTTCTCGTAAAGGTTATTTAGGTACACGCTAGGCGATAATACAATTATTGTTAAACTTTCTTGCTTTGCTAACGGGCTTCTTTAAGATAATTACTGTTCAAGTTGCCTTTATTTAAAAGTATGCTGAAAAAACCGTTTATGTAATCTGAGCAATAGGTATATTTCATTCTGTATTCTATTAAATGAATGAATAAAATAAATAAAAGTTTTACGCTCAATGTGCCCCATTAAGATTCATTGAAACAGACAAAGCAAACGTAAACGCCTAGACCATTACAAACATTCGTATGACCTATACAGAAGTTTGCCGCGACTGGGGATTCAACTCGTGGCCGTTAGTGTTTTAGTCAATTACAGACAAACTTACAAATATGTACTATTTTACGAATTTGCAGATAAATAAATTTCTTACTGAAATTACTTAGTGATATTTTAACAATTAATTTATCAATATGACTGTTATGAACTATATAATTTTATTGATTGATATTTTTTTTTATACGAATAAATTCTTTTCATTATTTATTTCTAAATAATATAATAGTTGATCTATAACCCATATAGTTTTTATATGGTTCACTAAAAGGGTAAATATAGAAAGGGGAACGTAAGAGGCCTCTCATCTTCTATTGTGATATGAAATAATATATATCTATGAGCGGACCCGACAAACCTTGCCCTGTCTAATAGTAGCGACATATGAACGATGACCAGCAATACTATGTCAAGCCACACGAACTTAATTTCTAGAAAATGGCGTCTAAAGATGTCAAACCTATTCTTAATTAATTAGTTTGAAGGAGTATATACCCATCTTTTATATTCTATTTTGATAAAAGATATAATGAATTAAAATCAGATTTATATATTTAATGTGTTATCTAATAATAATATTAATGACTTAAGTGGGTCGACACATTATTGCTTATCAGCATTAATATATCGAGCCCAATTATGAACGATCTAGGGACTCACTCAAACACAGACCATGCAAGAAATTAATTGAAAAAATCAAAAACCCGACTGCGTAACAAGACCACCTGCAATTAACAGTATAGTTTTAATATCAGTTAGTTCTGTAACAACTAATAGCATATAAGTGAGAATCGTTTCTAAATAAATATAATCGTTATAGAATTTATAATTGAATGGAAATATTTTTATTTGTTTTCATGATTTAAAAGTGCTTTTGATGGCCTACTTGAATAAAGTATATGTGGATTTTGATTGCTATCAACGTACATAGGTATGCCTGTATTAATACGTGAAGCAAAAACTATGTACTCCTCTTTACGAGAATTGCGTGGACGAAGGAGTACCACATTTCGCACTGTTATAGTTTATATAAAGTGCAGAATGCTTATATGTTTTATTAATTGTGCCTAAAAATATACATTTAATAATAAACATTATAAACGCCACCATGTATTTCATACAAACATATAGTCATTTGTGTATTAAATTCTGTGGTCAAATTGAGAAAGATTATCTGTGGTCAATCTTGTAGTGGGTTGAAAATTTAATGAACTACGGTCAAATTCCGACCGCTAGCCAAAATAAATGACACTAATTCTATAATCCATGGAATAAACGTGAATAAAATGTATTTAAAAGAATGAATAAGAAAAATGTGTAGATCTTGCGTTAAGACGTATTATTACAAATAGTACCCTTCTGTGGATGGTAGATCTATCGCTTATTACCAGCTGGGCGCGGGCAAAGAGATTGCTTAGCGTAAAAGAAAGGTTGTATACACACATTTATACTACCTATATAATTTAAAAATAAGTATGCCTATCGTTGTCTTAGATTTTCGCGATTATTATTCTTTGAAATAAAACTATTTTAAACGGATTTAAATCGCGTATATTAATTGGACGCTGATAAGCAATACTGTGTCAAGCCACACCGACTTCATTTTGAGAAAATGGCGTCTAAAGATGTCAAACGTATTCTTAACAAACATGTTCGAAGAAGTATATATCGATTTTATCTTTTATTTTTTGATAAAAGGTATAATGAATTAAAATCAGAGAGATATTATGTAATATATTATCTAATAAAAAGTTCTTCAAATGTTTGAGGTTATTGTATAAATTGCAAAATATGGAACGCACTTGAATTTCGAACCAATTAATCAAGAAACTTTTTCCGTACTTATTTAGTTTATATGACTTTATTGTTTATTAAATAATGTTAAATAGGTGATGCAGTATCAAAATACACCAATATCTCTGAATTTGACTTTTTGTGGGTTGACACATTATTGCTTATCAGCATCCAATTATTTTTATCATCCCGACGTTTCGATCACTTTGCAGCGTTCGTGGTCACGGGTAGCCTGTCAGTCTAGGTCGTACGTACGTCGGGATGATAAAAATAATTAATATACGCGGTTTAAATCCGTTTAAAATAGTTTTATTTCAATAAGTATGCGTGTCTGTTTGTTACGTTTTCATATAGATTGAACCTTGTAAAAGGATATGGGTTAGATTTTGTCGAAAATCGCATTGAAAGGGGCTGAATGTTCGTACGCAGACAAAGTCGCGGAGATCATCTCGAGATCTACTGGTGCGATTTGAATAATTATTGTTGGGTTAGATAACCCAATTATTAAAGAAGTTTATAGGCTATATAACATCACGATATAACATTGAGGATGAAACAATGAGACTTAGCTAGCCTCCTACTTTTACATTTTTTAGCATGGATCTTTCGATGATGTTAGTTGTTCTTTCATGCAAAATTTATTTAACATATTTTAATGAAATCCTACTGCATTATAGCTTGTATTTACGTCTCTTGTCCTTATAAAAATCTTACTAACTTTAAAAATGTGAAATTTAGTAAACCCTTACAAAATTTCGCATTTTTATGCTGGATTTTATGCTTATATGATGGATGTTTGGATGTTTGTTGTTCTTTCACGCAAAAATTACTGAACATATTATCATGAAACATAACAGTGTTATAGCTATCAGTATAACACATCATTCACTTTTTATCAACACACAACGCACCTGAAGCCGCGATGGGAAGCATGTCTTTATAAATTATATCACAAAACTTGGATCAAAATCTCAATATCATTATACGAAAACATCACACCAGCTTGTTAAATTAATAGACAGTATAGAGAATTTCTTGTCTTGTCCTATAACATCTCAAGTAATATGTTTGATACGAAACTAATTATATAATACGTAAGAAATGAGACCATTCATGTTACGACAGTCGCTCAGATCCTAGAATGTTGGTCACTGTTACATTCGATTTCAATCTTGAAGACACTTTTATAGCAAACGGCGCTTGAAAATGAATTATTTTGTAGAACATTTAAGTAGACAATATAAGTACACTCGCAAAGAAAATTAATACATATCTATTAAAGTCCTGTGAGGTAAGTCATTAACTAAAAAAAAACTAACCATTTCATGTATCCACACTTAGGGGAATAAGCGAAATCGCATGTCGTATATTAATTTACTTCCGACTATCCCCCGACTATGTACAGTCAGTAGCATAAATAATTTAATTTCTGAATTTGAATACTGTGATTTTCGTTTAGGCTCGTTAATAAAAAAATGGTTTATTATGTTTAAAGAAATTAAAATCAAATATATTTAATACCTCATTATGCCCTGGGTGTAAAATCGGAAGAGCAATCAGAATGAAATTCCGTTTATCCAACGTAGCCAAGGTGGAGGTGGTGGTGGAGACGAAGAAGCTGAATTCTGATTATCCCCCTTAAGGTGGATGAAGTGGATAGGAATCATACAAAGAAACTTAAAACATTTAGACTTTTATCTGTGAAATTATAGCATAAAAGATTAATCAAGAACAAGTTCGACTTTAAGACAAGGTTATAAAATCGAACTTATTTGAAAGTTTCGGGTCATATCTTTATTAATTTTATTTGTTGTGCCCATTATCTACACAACTATTTTAATAAGTAACATTATTTTGTAAGTTGGTATGTTTAGGTAGGTATTCTCTTTTGGGGATATTCTCTGAAACTACTAATTCGATCAGTAAAATTATTTTTGCTATAAATAGCTCGTAGGAAGATTATAAGCTATCTTACATTACGTTATGACTCCTTTAAGCGAAGCAACAACCATAAACGCGATTGAAACCGCGAAGGGCAGCTAAAAACTTGAGTCTATAACACGGTCCGTGTCGCTCTATGAATGACCGCTTTAAGATGTTACTGAATTGTGATATTAACATCAAATAGTCGTTACCGAACCGCTCTACTCTCAACTCATAACGTATAGTTGAAACTGTAGTTAGTGAGTAAGTTACTTCGCCTTGCCAATAGCAATTAGACTTTTAATAAGTCATAAGAATGAGCATAGTTTGTTGCAGCTCTTTGTATCTGGAGATAGTTTTGAAAGCTCATAGATAAAGTAATGTCATTAAACATTTTGATATATTTTTTTAGATCTAATAGCGATTTAGTAGAAAAGATTTTAAAAGAAGCCAGAGTTTATTCTCGTGGTAGTACCTACATACATCTATAATTACTTGCCTTGACTGATAGATTTATCAATGCATTATTTATTTAGTATAAACCGATGAAGCTACATATTTGAAATTATGGCAGTTAGGCATGGCTTTAAATACGTATACACTAAGAAAGGATTTTTGAAAATTTTACCTCTAGAGAGAAAATAAGAAATATTATGTTATAGAAACACAAAATTTAACATGGCTACTTCTGGTTAAAAATGCACAAGAACATCGGTGGTTTTTAAAATTTTACATCTGAGCGAATGAATAGGGTGTTTTAAATCCCCGTAAGCCGAGTGAAATCGAAGCGGGCCGCTAGGAGTATATATCTAGTAGCACTAGTCTATACAAAATAAATAAAATTGAAGTTTCTGTTTGTAATTTCAATTTAATAGCTTTTAATTAAATGCACATGAAAGTATATACGGTGCCTACATACACCAAAAACACAATTTTAAAAATTTTTGTCTGTCTGGCTGACTGAACCGATTTTGACGGGACTTTCACCCGTATATAGCTAATGTTATAAGAAGTAATTGATGCTATTTTCTTTAGAAATTAACTCCACTAGAGTAGGTGTCCGTCGATGAGGAGTGTACAATTTGCATTTCAACTTATAATATGCGAGAGTTTCACGTGGATGTATGTCAAATGTAAATTGACGATTCGAAGAAGCTTATAAAAGCCTTAAATAAAGTATAATTTTATTTCGAATTTATGTAACAAAATAAGATATTAGGATAATTTGATTTTATTTAGCGTTATGTTTTTAAATTTTCGTCGTTAAATACACAATTATAAGAAATATTTGTTAAAAACATTGTTAAAGCTGCTTTCTTATTATAATGGTAATCGCTTTAATTTAAATAGATCCAAAAGTTCTCAAAAAGAATCTTTATGGATTCTGTCGATATCAATTTTAACATTTGTATAAATCAAGGTATATAAAAACGGTGAAAATGTTGAGTACCCTTCTATTTTTACGACGTAAACGTTCAGAGAATTCGATAACAATCCATTCAAATCGTTTCTAGAAAAAAATATATTCTATTTCCCGCCATGTTTTGACGTTTGATATGTATTTATTGACGTTCAAGATACAAGATGGCGGTGCTGCCGATTCATATTTTGTATTTTAATATTATACTATTTTGAATATTTAAAAAAAAATAATTTGTTAAAACACAACATTTTGAGTCCGTGCAGATAATGAATGAGGCTATAAATGGCGTCCCTGATACCATATTTTTTTTAGTAACATTTTATTTTTAACTTATATATATATATATATATATATAATTAAATAAAAAATATATATTTATTAAAATCTTTATCTCATTTCTATTACTCTATTACTACGCCTCCGCTATCTGTCCATCTGTCTGTCTGTCAGCGAGCTGTGTCTCATGAACGTATAGAAGTGAAATTTTTACAAGAAATAATAAAAAGGAATTTTCAATGATATAACGATTCTCTTATTGTTTTACAAAAGTTAAAAAAAAAACATAGTGTTATATTTTTTTCTTTATACGTAATATTTCGAGTGTCGATCCGACTCGCACTTGACAAGTTTTATTAAATGCTGTAAAGTAAAGTAACAGCCTCTACATGTGGGGCATTTAAAGGTTGTTACTTCTTTCTATTAAGAAGAAGGTTTAGAGCCTAATTCACCACGAATGTGTCAGAATTTCACCCTTCACCGCCGAGCTCGAGATGAATAATACGAACGAACCTTTTTATTATGTTCATTTCATTAAATTAGTATTATGTTCATTATATTAATTTTGGTAACGTTGTCACGTTTGCTTTGCGTAAACAGAATTTATCAAACGTAATTTAATTGTAGAGCAATTATTTGTATACACTGTTCATTATATATGCTTTTGTAACTTATATATTCACTTATATAAATGTATAAGACTAGTCAAACGTCGTCTTAACTTTCCGTTATATAATGAAATAAAAAATCACATTCCTAATAGCTGGATTAGCACTTTTTATACTGAACATACAAAACAGTCTAGACAAGTATACGGAGAGAAGAGTTTGTTAGTAGAAGCCAAAAAGTGTGGAAATAACTTAAGATGGTCACGTGACTAATCAAATTCTTATATCATCGGTCTAGATGTGATATCTCGTACATGCAAGCTCCCCAAAATATATAGGAGAAACAAAGAACTTCTTTTAAAGCTAACTGTAATAAACATGTTTACATTTTTAAATGATTTAGACTAAAGATATTGTAGCAAATATTGTTAATACAAAAGTAAGTTATTTGAATACCGTTTTCACTAAAAAAAAAAAAATTCTTACCAAAATTGAGTTCTCGCTTTATATAGTTTTTTTTGCATCGATATGAAGTATTTCATCGATTTTTATCGCTTCATTGTTATCGAGAGTTTTGCTCCAATAATATCCAGTTAACAATTGGTGTTTTCCATTTGTTATTATATTTATTATACACACAAGATATCTGTAGCAGTTCGAAAGGTAGGAAAAACCGAGGAATGAAGAAATGACGTAAACTATAGATACGTTAGTAATAGTCTTGTTTATAGTACCTTATAGTACCTTAAAAACAGTCACTCACATATAATGGATATTCTGTTGCATTGTTTCACCTCGTTTGGGAGAAAAATAAATTCCGTATTACCTAGCTTCACTTCCTTAAACGATTTTGCAATTTCGTATACTGAATGATCGAAAATAAATTACAGTTATACCAACCTGTGTTGAATTCTATATTACCGATTGAAAAGTTGGATACAATAACGATAGTTAAGAAATTGATTATATACACGTGTTTACAGTTAAAAGAAAGACACGCTCAAGTGAACACACAAGGACAATCGTACAAGATCTATAGATACCTATACACAAATAAATACAATTGAAGTGTATGTTTTTAATTTCAACAGCTTTTACCTAAATGCATATAATATACGGTACTTCTATCAATAATACAATTTAATTTTTTTTTGTCTATCCGTTTTTTTTTTCAGGGTAATATCTGAAACGGCTGCACCGATGTTGTCGGGACTTGCACTAGCAGATAGCTAATGTTATAAGGAGTAGCCTAGGCTACTTTTATTTTAGAAGTCTTATTTTACTAATAATTGCACCATCTAATAACAATAATCATCACGTATAATGATCAATTTCTGGTAAGTAGTACACAATATACGGCATAGTAAAGGAAAGGGCAAATCTTTTACAAAATGCTTTTAATTAATGCGAGTAAAATGCTTATTTCCTGAGAGGCACCACAGAGTACAGTCTAGCTTATATGAGACATGCCAAGCATCCTATAGTCCACGCGAACTAAGTCGCGGGCACAGCACAGCAAGTAATTATAATAAAAGCGAAATACTACTGACTGATTGGTAACGTGATCTCAGAAACTATAACACCTACAAATTAAAAATTTGAAAGGTTCCTTATAGGGTGTAGATATCAGCTACGAACGGATTTCACGAAATTCCACCATTCCATTAAGGGAGAAAAACGGCGTTTGGAAAGCGTTTGGAAGTTTCTATGAAAGTAATCAATGTTTTTGAATTAAGAGATTTGAAATTTAAATGTACGCTCTATATATATAGCGTGGAGGTATACTGAAAATCTATCATTAGATCAACTCTGTGGTACTCTGTGGTGCCTTTTTGTTCAAATGTGATATCGTAAAAAACTTTTTGGAAAAAAAAAACCAACTTCGAAACCGAAACATGTTAACTAAAAAGTAACTAATAAATATTTTCTACAACACTTTGAAGTCGGTGCAAAGTAAAACATTCGAAGTCGGCGCCAAGTGTTATTTACTGGCATCGACTTCGAATGTCTTACAGCCGAATATACTCGTAGATCCTCCTCCTTTTTCGAAGTCGATTAAATAACTACATTGCACCCGTGCGAAGCCGCATCGGATCGCTGGTAACATTATACAAGCGAGGATAATTTGTGAAAACTGACTCGTACTTGACTATTGCAATTGAAATATATACTCAGTAAATATTTTAAATTACGGTTAATCAGGTACAATTCTGATAAAAAAGGTGGACGAAGAGCTAAGGCTTCGCGTGCGAAATCCTAGAAACGAATGTAATGTTTAAATTTTAAGTAGAAGTAAAGTGTGCCACGTGTACGTGACCCGAGAAAGGCCCCCCCTAAAAGAATTTTATTTATAGAAATTTTATTAAAAGTAAACTTTAATTTCATTATAAATATGTATAAACCTATGCTCTTGAAAATAAAACTTCTCAGTTATTTAACTAAAATGCGAACAATATTATTAATAGTTTTGGGTAACTACTTAATCGGTTCATTAAAATTAAGTTATAATTTGACAATTTTTACTTGGAGGAACCATCCAAAAAAATTGCCACAGGCCTCCGATAAAATAGTTACGCCTCTGAAAGTATGCTAAGCTTGCTTTATCGTTTTAGCTTGTTACACTATTAAAAAAAAAAAATATTGATTTTTAAATAAACTGAGGTAAATCAAAGTATTTATGAAAAGTAAATAGCGCAAGCAAACTTCGTATCTACGCAGTTTAATATAACGCCACTTATATACGTGACTCTATTTTCGAACGTTTCCTGTAAATATTTGTAATTTGGTATATATATATATATCCATGGTGAGCGAAGTCAATTACTTTCACTTGTCACGTCAATTACATTGTTAATAATGATTTAACTTTATGAATATTTAGTAGATATGAAAGTTAGGCGAGAATTACACTTATAAGTTTTGCTGTCAGACTTTCATAAGGATTTACATAAGTTGTTTAACGTTGTTCTACACGTGCACGTATTTACTGTCAATGCCTTTATTTTGATAGTAAGAGTAGCTTTCGTAAGGAGTAACTGTTGGTAGGTTACAGAGTTGTTTTATGACAATTACGAGAGTAAAATTTACAAATGTAACTCACGCCTTATACAAAACGAATACTTGATTTATCACCTTTAAAACCTACGAACAGCCTCGAAATGTCGGAATATGAATAATTGATTGATTCTCAAGTGATTATACTTTTGTTATTTCTATCTATATTCAGTACACGAATTCATCGAGTTATTTAATAACATCTTTAGTCTTTTCAGCATTTTCACTGTTAAAGAGACTTTCTAAAATATTTTTTTCTTTTTTTTTTTGGTAAAGGTCCCAATATAATTATTTTAAATCTATTCTAATAATTTAAATCTGAAGAGCTTGTGTATTTGTTTGAACGCGCTAATCTCAAGAATTACTGGTTCGAATTAAAAAAAAATATTTTTGTGTTAGATAATTTATTTATTAAGGAAGGCTATAGGCTATATCACATATTTTAATAAGAAGAGACGGTACGGTGAAAGTCAATCATATTAATAAAAATAGGTCTACATTTTTTTAAGATCAACTAAAAATCGACTCAAGTCAAGCGCCGAAAAACACGATATTCGGTTTGTATTTTATGGATAGATAATTTCTAGTCTAGGCACGTTTTGCTCGAAAGCCTAACAAATTACTAGAATAACTAATGATCATAATTATAGCGCCCATTCCAGTTACTTAATATGCCTACTATAACTCTACAAAATAATTTGATTTATGTTGTCGAAGATGGAGAAAATTAAATAGAAATTTTGAAAATCCAATTGACCTAGCATTTCTTTCTTACCCTATATTTCTCAAATTATCCGCAAACAACTATATATTCAATTCCTTGACTCTTATTGTGAAGTTAAAAGTAAATAAGAGAATATTTCGATACCTCCCACGTAAGTTATTGTAAGCCACAAAATTGCCGTTAGCGTTTTTACTGAATACTACACGAATTTGCATTGCTTAATGCATTCAAAGTGAAAAAATACCAAAAATCTTTCTATTTTCAAGGAAAGTTACAACAAAATACGCCTGAAAAACGCGTATTTTGGTGTAACTTTCAAACTAAAACGGATTAAAAGTGCTGTACTGTAAAATTGTAATTTTGGGGTTACAACAACTTACGTGGATGGTATCGATTTTAGTGTAAAAAAAATGTCACCTTATTTCTGCTACTATTTTCGTTGTTATATTTTTGTCTTGGGAATTTAACGAATACAAAATAATACGTATGGCTGCTGGGATGACTAAAACTTTCCAACTTGCAGCCGAACTGGATTAATTGTAATTGAATAAAATAGTTTTAAGACTCGCTTTGCAATAAACTTATTCACAAAAGTTTAGTGAAATACGCAATTTACAAGAGAGGAAGGGTCTAAGAAATGCACATAATTTCCAATTAAAAGGCTTCTTTTTAAATGCCTTCGAAAAAAGGAGAAGGTTATATGTTCGGCTATATGTATTTTTTTTATGATTGTTCACCGATTTTTCGTCGTTTGTAGACCGATTTTTAATTTTTTTTTCATTATAAATTTACATGACAATTATGTAATAATATACATAACAATTATGTTTACAATAATTAAACGTCACCCAACATTATTTTCCTATAAGAAATTTATACAAAATCTTCAGAAATTTCTCAGGCCTCAGACCATGCACCCAATGTCCGACACCGTCGACAAAAGTTAGTTCCGCTGATGGAAAGTACTTTCTTATATCTTTCTTTTATTAAATAATTTGTGACCCTGTTTGTTTTTATTTGAAACTAATAATATCTTTTTTAAGTTATATGCATAATCTAATTGCGTAAAAGTCGCTATTAAATTATGCCACAGTTTGACATATAAAGTTTTAGTACAAAATATCTGAATCAGAACATAACATGTTTCAACAGCGATCACACAATTGACCAATTGTGTCGTTTTTCAAAATTCCTATATCATCATCTGTTTAATTATGTATTTTATATTTTTACAACACAATATTCATAAATCCAACGCTGTCAAAATAAGCACCTTATAAAGTCAGATAAAAATCCTCCAATGAACAGAGTTGGACCTGTATACTGCAGACCTTTTAGGTCACCTGGAAAATATATTAAGTTTTTCAGATAAATTTCTTTCAAAACAAACACACTAGATTTCCATTTATACGTGCCGGTGTTAGTCTGCGCTAAGTCCGCAATTAAATAGTTTCGCACTGTGACATCAGAAGTAACTGTCTTCAAGTGTTTATGAGCAAGTTCTCTCGCCTTCGGCATTGAGATGTTTGATCTGTGGCGCATGCTAGCCATACCTTCGAGAAGGTTCACTTGTTTACTTTTGTTATTAATTTTTATTTGCTTATCAAATCTCATATCCTTTACTTTACTACTTTATAAACGTTTTCTGGGTATTCTTAGCGATAAGCTAAAATTAACCCATATCTTCCCAAGACCCCAAAACTTATCTGATTGAAGCGAAACTTTCAGAATCACTTGTTAGTAACCTATTGTTTATTATATTTACTAGTATATTTTTTATTACTATTAGGAAATTATATTTTTCAATATTTAATAACCCTTCAAAGTCCTTACAGATGTATATAAGTAACATTTTGTCATAAGTTAGTAAGAAAACCTTTTCAAATTATTTAAATAAAATCGCCAATTAAATTGCAGTCTCTCCGATTTTCGATTTGCGCTTTATAAAAATAATATTATTAACAACATTTTGAGAAAATAATTGACCCTCATTTCATTTTAGTAGTTTAGTTTTGACTAGTAGTTACCACAACTTCACCCACGTTGAGCCTTTCTAATGAAATGGTTTAAAAGTCTATTACGGACATAGGGGAAAACAAATATTTGGAATAGGTATATAGATTTGTATAGCTCACACGTATTAACGCAAGACCATAGCAGTATAACCTCCCATGCTATGTCCTAAAATTGAGACTTTTATAAGTTCAAGCTTTTTGAGAAAATCGATGACGTCATGCGTCTTATGGAGGTACGTGTGCTGAGGAGAATGTTGGCTAACACCATGGTTCCGAGCATCAAAAGTTATCACCCGACCAGTTGTTTGATTAATAGTTCAACTCATACTGTCCCAACCGTCTTTTCGATCCAAGAATCTCAATCTTCGTCGAAGATTTACCACAATCGTCGTAGATCGAATAAACCATATCGACCGTTTCGATGTTACTGGTCGTTGCACTGCGAGGAAATAAAGGGTACGAACGTAATAGTAGGCTTTTGGTTATATTCGAAATATTCTTTGTTAAAATTATATTCGACACCATTTTAAAGGTCTGTGAAAAGATATCGTGATTATTCCAAACGGGTTTGTTCTGTAAGACACCGTGTGATGGTGTGACCGTGTGACTAAATTTTACACATTAATTAAGACTATATACATATATTACTTTTATATTTACTAGCTTAACCTTAGACTTCGTCCAATCAATTCAGATAATCGTTTTTTTTTTGTCCCTTAAAACTATACTGTTTTGGATGTAACAAACGCTGTGTCGTGTTCTGTATCCCTGATAATGTGTACACAAAACTACATGATAATTAGTTAAGTAGTTGAGACATGAAGGAATAACGAATAAATAAACTCATTTGCATTTATAGTATTAGTTAAGAATAAAATTATTCACAGATTATGTTCGTATGCTCAAGGGAATGTGAACATTGTAATTATAATTATATTGTTATTATTTTATTTTTTATCTTCTACATTAATATAAGGATAAATTTATTCACTAACTCATGCATCACTTTTTAAGAACTCGCAAGACTAAAGTCTGAGCTTTAATTTTAATTTAATTAAGACCAAATTGATTTTTCCATATTTGTAAAAATATACGAAAGACGATAATCGCGACAGAAGAACACTTTCGTCATATTTTGCAATTTTTATTTTGGGTGTAAACAACACAGAAGCTCACATTAGATTTTCATATTGTATGTAACTCATCTTTTCGTCAAAATTTCTATTCTAAAAGTTAACGCTCCAGTATACAAAAGTCAAAGTCACGTGATTAATCAAAGGTTTACATAAAAACTAGCCGTTTCTTGTGGTTTCACCCACTTTTATGGTTACTGCTTCTCTCCTATGACGTAGCGTGATGTAATACTGCCCATTGCATTCCTTAATAAATAAAATATCTAACACAAATAATAATTTTTCAATTCGTAGTTCCTGAGATTAGCGCGTTAAACAAACAAAAAAATTCTTCAGCTGTATAAAATTTTTATTTAAAATTTAGATCAGTATTTTTTGTCCGAAATAGAACTTCTGGCTTTAGTTGACGCGTGTTTTATTATCTAATAGGCTTTCAGTATTCAGCTAATCGGACTTTTATAGCTCAGCTTAACATATTTTATTTTGTATGTAAGCGCTTAAGCCCAAAGTTTTTTAATAATAATAAAAACCGTAACAAACTTTGAGTGTTGGTGAGAAAATGTTTACTGAACCAACCAAAACTTTTTAATATAAATCGATTCGAGATTTATTGTTTGTATGGATCGAGAAGTATTTATTACAATCTTCTATTTAACTTGCAATATATGTATGTATGAGCCGATCACAGGTTCAAACTCAGGCTAGCAGCGTTAAGTTTTCAAGTGCTAAAGTTGTGTTTAAGTACATCTCGAGCTCGGTGAAGAAAGCATCGTGAGAAAATGCATGTGCATGTGCCGGAAAAAAAATCTGACACATGTAGGTATATCCGCCAACCCACAGTGGAGCAGTGTTGATTTAACCTTCTCCTTCATGGGAAAAAAAGCCTTTGCTCAGCAGTGGGAAGTTTACACGCTGTTACTTTATTTTACTACTACTATTTATGTATGTAAAAATCCATGTATGTATGTATATATGTATGCATATATAAACATATGTATGCATATTTGTTCGAGTGGAATGTTGTAACTCAATTTTGAAGCAGACATTATCAACCTCGTTTAGTTTGGATGACAATGGATGGTTATTATGGTGCGTCAATATAGAATTTATATTATAAAAAAGTTTAGCGCGAGATTTGCAGAATTAAAAAAAAGTCCAACTAAGTATTAGGTAGTAGGTACTTAAATTGACTTAATCTCTTATATCATATAAATTATTGACGTTATAAGTTGACAGTAAAACTTTTAAAGAAAAAAAATATTTTATTCTTTCACTTTGTTTAAAAAAAATTGTTTTAATTTATTTTGCATTGTTAATTTATAGAACATATTTTTCGTCTCTTCAAAACTAGCTAACACGACAAAAATTATCTTGTTAAAATTTTCAGAATAACATAAATCCATGGTTCGAATCACGAGTCACGCTTTTACGAAAATCCTAAAATTTCACCTTTTTCCAGGAAACTTTTTCAATTTAACTCTGAGTAAAACTGGGATTTTATGAACATATAAAAACAAAAAAGAAAGCCAAATTGATCCAGCCATTATCAATTGATACACTTACACGTATACTTCGCTCAATGAACAGCATTTCACTTTTAACCGATTTCTAATGTGATCTGTTAGACTTACAAAACCCCCATCTAAAGGATCTTAACTTTTAATTGCCTGGTGTATCAAAAATTTATCGCTTATTTCAAAGCCTACTATCAACTTCATACTATATATATATATCATATACATATAGATTTTTATACCCCAAGCATTTCAGGGTTAATGAAATTTCAAACGCTCTGTATAATTGTTAAATACTTAGTTTACTATTTGTATGTTTGTAACACTTACGGATGCTGATAAGCAATAATGTGTCAACTCACAAAAAGTCCAATTGGGTGGTATTTATGTATTCTTATAATGCGTTACATATTTCACATTATTCAAAAAGTTTTGAAGTAATCTGAACTAAACCCTACGGGAAAAAGTTTCTTAATTTAATGTTTCGAATATTGTAGTTTGATCCATATTTTGTTCTATACAATAATCTAAAATATTTTAAAAACTTGTAATTACATAAAACCTTTTATTATACCAACTTTCAATTCATTATTCCTTTTATCAACATAGAAAAGACAAATTTGAGATATACTTATAAAAACGAAGTTATAAAGAAAATGCTTGACATCTTTAGGTGATATTTTTCTCAAAATGAAGTCCGTGTGGCTTGACACAGTATTGCTTATCAGCGTCCAAATATATGTATTGGAAATAATTTAAAAACAGTAACTATAGAGTTTCTTGCAGGTTCTTTTCGGTAGGATCTATCTTCCAAATCGGTGATAAATTTATCAATTTTATTTATTTTTCTAGAAACGTCAATATAGAATATATTGACGATTCAAAAGAACTTGTATACTTGAATAAAATATATTTTGATTTTTCTTTAATTTCAGATGTGAATTACTTACATTTTTCAAAGAGGAAGCAATGAAAATCACGTAGACACTTGTCCCGCCAAGGCAGACCCCGGCCATCGCGTAATCAACAAAGTGCCTGAGAACAAGTAAGAGACACTATTAGGCAGTGTAAATATTTATGCTTTTTACCCTACTACGTCAAAACCAATGGAAAGTTCTGTTTTTCACAGACAATATATAAATGTCTGCTTATATTTACGTGTGTCTCACTGTTGTGCATAAACTTTTTATAAAAATCGTCACTAAATTCGCTATTGTGACTTGATAATTAAATTACGAATGTAAAAAAAATTGAGTTAATGTAACAAAGGTTTTCACGAAAATTTCAATTACTTTTTTGCTACTCGCATGCGTCCGTTACGCGTATCGGTGACCTAAATAATTATAGTGTAGGAAATAACATTGTATCTTGTTTGTAAAAATCGAAGCGCTTAATTTACGTTTAAATACAAATATGTATTTGCACATATAATGAGAAAATAAAATATTTCATGATTATTTAGTCCACTCACCCTTGTAATGTTTTCTACTTGTTTTAAATAGCTGTCTCAACTTCGATGACATTTGGACGCTGATAAGCAATACTGTGTCAAGCCACACGGACTTCATTTTTAGAAAATGGCGTCTAAACATGTCAAACCTATTATTAACACATATGTTTAAAGAAGTATATATCCATTTTTTCTTTTATTTTTTGATAAAAGGTATAATAAATTAAAATCAGACTGATACATTTAATATATTATCTAATAAAAAGTTTTCCAAATGTTTGAGATTATTGTATAAATTGCAAAATATGCAACGCCCTTGAAAATCGAACCAATTAATTAAGAAACTAAATAAGTACGGAAAAAATACTTATTTAGTTTATATGACTTCAATTTCTTTTTAATAATGGTTAATAGGTGATGCAGTATCAAAATACAATAATATCTCCGAATTTGACTTTTTGTGGGTTGACACATTATTGCTCATCAGCATCCATTTATTATGATATCTATAGTTTCTACGTAAACAAAACGATTCTTTTTATGAATACTTCATTTTTAAAATTAAGTGTTTTAATATCATTGATCAAAATATGACGTTGCCTTCTAGGTTGTAGCCGGATAATACATAAAAAATTGAAATGTCAGATGCAGAATCAACCAAAGCATAATCGGATGTGATACGGCACGCTACGAGCCTCGCTATTGGCCAGGCCAAAAGGCGCGCGATTTGATATTGAATTGAACGCATAAAATACGAATAACGAATTAAATACGAATATAAGACTTTTTTTAAAAGGCAAACTGACTTCAAAAGCAACGTACGTATTTTGGTTTAACATATTTCAGTAATATACGTATTCCATTTATTTTGATTATAAACCAAATAATAATTTATATACATAAATTAAAAAAAATAAAAGAAAAGATTATACATTAAACTATTTACATCTTAATTACTATAAAAAAAGGATTATATTTTACAAAACATTGTAGACCTCATCTGAACCACTGCATCTGGGTAAAGTTCCTAAAATACTGGCAGCATTACCCCGTTGAATGGCCAAGCTGATCCTTTGACCGAGGTAGCTGCCAGCTCTTGGGTCCCCAGTTGACTCCCAAAGCCTCTTTGAGAGGTCTTTAAAAAGAGAACCAAATTATAGTCCAGTTTTCTTTACTTGCCTTATTTAACAGACAAAAATGGGGTATTTCTAACCACATATAATGAGAAATACCATACAGTAATAAAAAAATATAACGATAAATATTTTTCGAAACTATGTGATTTTCATACCAGGGATTATTACCAAATAAGACAAGTAAAAAAAAAAAAATTAGACTATACTGAACCGATTTTGATGAAAATTTTCAAACAAAAAAAGAATTAATTAAATCGTATAGCCGTTTTCGAGTAAACGGTGAACATACACAAAAAGTGATATTGAAAACACTCCTCCTTTTTTGAAAGTCGCTTAACAAGCAAAACTATTTTAAACGACGGCTGAACTAAGTACGAATGTCATCTAAATATACAAAATAACGTTTTTGCTCTTGATGACGGTCCTTTTTTAAAGAATTTATGTTAATTTTGTGGGACGATAAAAAGAGAAATATTATGAACCTTATTATGTTTGTTTTTTCCTTCATACGAATATTTTTGTACGTTATTTTTCCATTGTATGAAAGATGTCACAAAATTGACAAAGTGTCAATTAATTACGGCGTCTTTGTTCATAAATGTCTATTATTCCCTTATATTTTTAATAATATAATATAAATCATGGAAACATTATATTATACAACGTGAAGAGTGTCTTATAATTATTTTTCTCTATAAAATATATTTATACTAATATTATATAGAGGTAAAATTTGATTGTAACTTTGTATTTAGGGGTAATTTGTGAAGCAATTAGGTTATATATTACATCACACTACGTCTCATATTGGTGACGTAGTATCCATAAACGCGACTTAAACCTCAAGGTAGTGCTAGTCTATTATATACCTATATAAAAATTTATGTTTGTAAATTTGTTTGTCCTGTGAGCTGCCATTACGTCCCGGATGAATGTTTTTTTCAATTTACTGTTTGCGCTTTCGAGAAGGTTATAATCATTACAATTAACTTAATATCGCGTATCTCAGAAACCATATTTTGTTTATGTACAATGTATAAGAAAATTTGCAGATTTAAAATCCCCCGAGAAAAGTAATGGTGATAATCCATATTATTCGTCTATTATTTAATAATGTAACTTTTTTATTAAAGAATGTAATTGGTGTAAAAATTTTGAAATCGGATATATTATATCGGTATTGGAGATCGGTATTTTCCATTCTAATGGAAATTTCGGGAAAAAATAAACAATTCAAAATTGAGACTAATTTAACCACATGCTGAATTTCGCCATAGGTTGGAGAGATATACATGCTCTCGAAAAACATAACCCTCCATCGGTAGTCGAGTAAAAACAATATTGTTATTTTGGAACAATATCCTAAGGTATTTTATTGTATTATAATTACAGGATTAATTTGTAAAAACGTAAAGTAAGATATTGATTCCAAAGTGCTTGAAAAAGTAGTTTTTATAGACTTCCAAAAAAGCAGGAGGTTGTCAATTTATCGGAGACTTTTCTAAGAATGTTCTCTGTTACCTCGAAAACAGCTCGACCTATTTGGTTAATTCTTTTTTTGTCTTTAAAGATATACTTTTCGATTTCTCACACTGAATTTTCATCAAAATCGGTAGTTTAGTTTAAAAAAGTTGGAATAACCCATAAGGTTGTCTGGTAGAAATTGTTACTAAGCAATAAGACCGCTTTTTGTACATCTAATGTTTTTTTACATTGTGTATGTTATTATCACTTTTGTTATATATTATGTCTTTGTGGTCTACAATAAAGTATAATATTATTATTATTATGACATGACGTATTTTATATTTTTAAAATCGGTTAAAAATAATAGACTTTTGAGATAACAAACATTAAAAGGAATACACATTGAATTGAGAACTTCATTTTTAAAGTCGTTTGAAAATTCTAAAGTTCGAAAACCTAATAGTTATATCATGTTAGTTACATAAAGACTTTTCGCTCGCAGTAAATACTTTGTAAATAATAAAAAGTCATTGCAAATAATGTATGAAGACACGGTCATTAACCCCCGTACCAGTAGGTGGTGTAGAAAACATTAATCAAACAGCGATTTATACTGATAAAGAGACAAGGGATAATGACGTTATTGGTAACTAAGCATAATAAATGTGTTTATTATACACCAACCTCGATGTAACATTCGTCGAGTGTAGACAAATAGGCACGATTACATTATGTAAGTAACATTTTGGGTTATATTTGGCAATCGCCGCGAATATTCGCATATTATCCGCTTTTTCTGACGCGAATCAAAAAAAATATTCGTTTGTTCGCTGAATATAGACGAATATGTAAACGGAGTTGTATTCGTACACGAATTGTTTGCCTAGTTATGATGTAGTTAATTTAATGCGAATAGTCCGCAATGTAAATAATGCATTACATAATAACTACTAATAGTGTTCGCCTAGCGGTGGCAATTTGACCGTCGATAATCTATTTGCAATTTGACCACAGACAATCTATTTTCAACTTGACCACAGATTTTAACAATAAATAAAAGTGTAAATATGCGTTTGTCAAATACATGGTAGTGTGTGTAATATTTTTTTAAATTGCTTTGACGTATTTTTTTTGTACAATTTACGAAAAATATGATCATTCTGCAATCCTTCAATACAACGTATTATTCTAAAGGTTTTCTAACTATAAACATTACTAATTGATGATACTGTAAATTATATTAAAAAACATGGTTCTTTAACCGTGACTTGGTGCTGCAGTATCATCTGGAATCAGCAGGATAAACGACTCCTTACCAACTTACAGCAGAAGTGTCGTTTTGGGGGTTGTTGAAATGATTTAATTATAAAAATAAATAGACTGTCGGGGCTATTTCTAAATTTTCAATTCTATACTATTCTGTCGTCTTAAATGTTGTTAACCTAAAATGTCAAAAATTCCAACGAATTGTTACACAAACGCGATTGGTAATGAACGTAACAAATCTCACAGAGTATTATTGTTATTAATGAGCTCAAGTATGACGCATTCTATGTCACATAGATAGCAAATTAATGAATATTCATTTATGCGTACAAATTCCGTTCTCACTTAATATTCGTTTTGTAGGGTTTGAATACAGGATGTTGTGTCTGTATAATGATCTGCAAATGTGAACGACTTTGTCCTTCGAAATAGATTGTTAGGAACTTAAATGCCGCGTACCAAAAGGTCTATATCCATAGATGTTGACGTTTTTTTAATAGTTCAGAGATACAAATCCTACACGAACAAAATTCCCTTATCTTTCCAATTTTAATGTTTAATCTTATCAATGTTAGAACTAATTTTAAAGTAGGTAAAACTGGTTGTCACAGCTTTTATAATAAAAGTAAAACTCAATAAACTACACAATAAAACAACGTAAATAATTCATACACTCATGATCCTTATATGTTAATATCTTCGTAATTAAAAAAAAACTATAACTGATTAGTAAGATGTATTCGACGGATTTTAATGAAGAAATAATTATGCATTACCTACTTTTTTACAACATGAATTTTAAGTAATTATCCCAATTAATGGAGCACTATATAAAAACATCAGTATCTTTCTCAGAATAAAATTATTAATTTTTAGGATTCCGCACCCGGATGTTGCCAACGAGTCTGTCTCTCTGTCCGTCGGTCTGTATGTCAGTGGGTTGTATCTCAAGAACCGTAATAAGTAGAGTAAAAATTTTTACAGAATGTGCATTTCTATTCTCGCTATAACATAAAATGATAAAAACCTGTCAAGTGCGAGTCGGACTCGGAGATTAAGCTTTGTAATAAATGGCATATTGTTATACGCTAAACTCGTTTCATTTACATAAGTACTGTGCGTCGCGGTTTTGATCGCGTTAATTTGAGTAAAAATTATATTTATATGGTCGCTGATAAGCAATGTGTTAACCCACAAAAACTCAAATTCTGAGATATTGATGTATTTTGAAACTGCGTCATCTATTTAACATTATTCAAAAAAAATCCACTGATCCAAACAAAATAAGTACGAAAGAAGGTTCTTAATTTAATGTTTCGAATTTCAAGGGCGTTCCATATTTTGCATTTTATACAATAATCTCAAATATTTGAAAAAGTTTTTATTAGATAACACATTCAGTATATCAATCTGTTTTTAATCTGTTATACCTTTTTTCAAAATAGAAAAGAAAAGATAGATATATGCTTCTACAAATTAATTGAATTAGAATCGGTTAGACGCCACTTTCTCGAAATGCAGTTTGTAAGGCTTGACACAGTAGGTATTGCTTATCAGCGTCCTTATAACCTTCCCAATATAAATCGGATGAGCCAAGATGGCCTAGTGATTATCGATTATCGCGAGTTAAACCCCGGCTAGCACCGCTGTGTTTTCAAATGCTAAACTTGTTTTTAAATTCATCTCGTGCTCGGCGGTTAAGGAAAACACCGCGAGGAAACCTGCATGTGTCAGGAGAAGTTCTGACAACCCAACCGACACACACGTAATAGAGCACCGTGGTGGATTAAGTTAACTCAAGCTTTAGTAGAAGAGGAAGTATTTAGGCCCAGCAGTGAGATATTTCAGAATCGGATATCGTTCACTATTTTTATTGGTATCAATTTTGTTTTTTCGTAACCCTCTTTTTATTTATTATTATTTTTTTTTAATAAAAACACCCTAAGTTACTTTGTATAATCCATTTGTGAGTGAAAGTCCCGTCTAAATCTGTCTAGCTGTTTCACAGATTGGACAGAACAAACAGACAGACAAAAATTCTAAAAATTGTGTTAAAGATTAAAGTATCATAGTACACTTTTATATGCGTTTAGTTAAAAACTGTTAATTTGAAATTCTAAACAGAATCTTAAATTTTCTTGATTTTTAAAAATTACATACTACGGAATCCTTTAATTGCGAGTGGATGGACTAATTTAATGCGGTTTTTTTTTTGTTTTGAAGCTGATGCAAAAGAGTTGTAAGACGTTCGAAGGTTATCAAAATCCAAATAAAAAACTCTATCTGTCATACTACAAAAGACGCATTAAAACCATGTTCAACACGTGTCTAGCTAAACAGTGTTTAAAAATTAAACATTGCTTAAAATATTATTTAAATTTCTTAACAGCAAATAAGCTCATAAAAAAACTTATTGATAAAATGTTATACGTTACATTTGACAGTTGATATTGGTTTTATACATCTATTAAACTCACTTAAACGTATTTTAATCTATATCTAAAGCATGTTTAACTCAAAACTGTGCTAAGACGCCGATTCGTAGTACGGATTTTTTTAAACACGCGTTTAACGTCTGTTTTAATCTTTTGTAGTAAGACAGTATATGTTTAAAGAATCTGAGCCACTTCAACTGGTCTAATTGACTCTGATGACTGACTGACTATAATTGACTTTTATAATGCTGTTTGTAATATCATAGTAACATAGTTACGTATGTATATAGTGAGTGATCTTACGATTTTATGTCTATATAAAAGCGAAAGATCACTCACTCACTCATCACGAAACATCAGAAACTACAAGTGCTAGAAGTTTAAAATTTTGCACGGAGTTTCGTTTTAGTGCATCGGTGTTCACTAAGAATTTGCGTTGAGGGGTTTGCAAAATTGGAAGGCAAAATGGGGGTTGAAAGTTTGTATGAAAGTCCTGTGTTAAGCGCGAGTGAAATTGCGGGGGGCCGCTAGTATTATTATAATATACAGTAATTGGTTCCGCGAATTTTCTCGAAAATTATCGTAGCAATGTGGCCAAATAAAACATTAAAATTGTATATTATAGCCTGTATAACATTTGTGTATATTCTCATATTCTCATATTACTGTACACTTTCATCAAAATCTGTTCATTCGTTTTGTGTGAAAGAGCAAGAAAAATTCGTCTATCCACTCACCCTCACAAACTTTCAGGTTTATAATAGCGAATAGTTTTAGGATATAATGTAAATTCACCTGACGGATTCCGTGTACGGCCTCAAATTTTTCGGTCCATGCTTGAATACCTTTACGCATGTGTCTGTGTAACTGAGGGAGCCGACGCGGCATTCCTTGCTCATGTTCCTTGATGTTTGTACCTGAAACATATGTGCCACTTAATATAGACCGCGACTTCGCCTGTGGCATCGCTTATGTTTTTTTTTAAAGAAAATTAAATCGACTTCTTCTTTATTGCCAACTTGCAACTAAGTTGTTCTGTTGATCCGATAGCTATATATATATATATATATATATATATATATATATATATATATATATATATATATATATATATATATATATATATATATATTGTAAACTGGTTAAAGAGTTGTTATATTTACTTTTTATTTATCATTCAATCAATATGAAATCTCAAGTTTTTAAGATTCATTAAATTCGTCGATTCTTTTAATTAATCAATTTTTTGTTTAAGATCCAAGCTGTATGTTAAAAAAAAATGTTGCATTAAATGTTATAGTTTCTTTGGTGAATGTTCAGTACGAATACTTTCGATCGATATAGACTAGACTATAAACATCGCCCCTAGCTAAATTTTTGTTGCTTTCTATATATGAAAGGTGCTAGGGAATGTACGTATATTAAAGTATACCAAACGAAAATTATGTTATTAAAAACTATCAAAATTCCTAATAGTTTTCTATAATAAACGTGAACGGAAAAAACGCATCACACTCAACGGCCCCCATAAAGATCGTGTGACCTTGTGTCGGGGTCCGGAAACACTCACAACACAAACAAACACCCAGACCACGACAAACATCTTTATGGTCAATACAGACATTTGCCGTGAGCGGGGATCGAACCCGCGACCGTAAGCGCTTTAGTCAGTTGCAGTGACCACTGCGCCAACGTGTCTGTTATGAAACGTATTTGCGAGTTTTAATACTAACCATTGATTTTTTACACCATTATAACTCAAAATCGCCATGAAAATTCGCTTCGCTTAATAATTAAAATAATAAATAGTATCTTCATCGAGTTAAACATATTGAAATGTAAATGTTAATTCATTTTAACAGAAAATCTTAACGACTAATTCAAAAGTCAAATTAATTTAAAATAATAACTTTTTACGTTTATTTCTAATTTCTTGAGGCAGGCAGGCTATTAACAAAAAAAAGTCTCGTTGAGTTTCTTTCGCGGTTTCTTCTAGACCTGAGGTTATACTTTTCCGAAACCGCGATAGATTCATTTTCTAGACGTTCAAATAGAGAATGTACATTTCTATATTGAATAAAAATATTTTGATTTTGATTTTTGATCGATCACCGTTCATCTGACCAATAGAATGCGACACTGTTGCGGTAAGACGAATGCGTCAACGTAATTCAAGTTAATCTAACTGGAAAATTATTTATTTATTTTATTTTTCCTTATCTACTTGTATTATTATTTACAGTGAAACAAAAGATATAGCTTGGCTCATAGTACCTTTTTTTAACTTTCAAGACGTTCCTCATGGTTTCGGCCGCGTTAAATTATGGTACTTGTTCGTTTGGATATTTTTGGATACTATTCGGCTCCCGTTAGCCGTAAAGTCAAGCATGTTTTATAGCCTAAAACCTTTCTCATAAAACAGGTTTTGTAGGCTTAACTACTCACTAGTTAGTAGTCAAGATTAAAACGATAAAGTTAATTTATCTGGAAAATTATTTAGGGAACCATCTCAAGTAAATATTTCTATAAAATTATTCATTAATAACGGTATTCAACCGTCTCTGTTGCACCAATAATATATTCGATTTTAATATATTCATTGTTAATCGGATCTTACGTTCGGAGAGATAATGCATGCATGCATGTAAATGCAAGTGTCGGAACGTTAGATGCGATTAGCAATTAATATCTACATCGAATATAGCCTGTGAGGTGATACTTTATGGCGTAGCTAGTGTGGCTTCATTAGCGAATCAAACAATTACATAGTCGACGAGCAATTAGAGTCAGTATTGTGTCATGTTTACAACATACAGACACCAGTCAATATGGTATTTCATACTTGCTGTGCCCCGCGGATTCAGCCGAGTTATTTCAGTAAAAATTATATTTATATAACGTTTATCTTACCTACATAAATCGGATATTAAAACTGTCTGTCTTTTTTATTTATTAATGAAAGTAAATATTAAAAAAAATAACAATAGCCTAAGTTACTCGTTATAGTATTAGATATCTATGAGTGAAATTCCCTTCAAAATTAGTACAGCAGACAGATAAAAAAATTTAAAATTGTATTTTTGATGTAACTACTGTTATATACTTTCATGTTCCTTAAGTTAAAAGCTGTTAGTTTGAAATCATTCATCAATATCATATATTTTATTTATTAGTATATAGAGTAGGTATACGATAGATAATCGATATGAAATCAAGCACTCCTTTCACTGACTTACTACCACTAATTATCACTATTTATAGCTTCCCTTTCACACAAACGGATGGCCGCCCAAAAAGTTTTTGCCGCTCGCTTGTCTATTATTGTTATAATATTTGCTCTGCGCTGTGCTGTAAAAACTGTGTCTCTTATGATTTAGCACAGATTTAGCCTTATCTTAAAAAAAAATTGTAAGCATTTTAAACAAAGACTCGTTATAGTTTAACGTTTCTTTAGATATTATTATCAGCATTATAAACCATATCTCATTAGCGTTTCTTATTATAACCATAAAATTCAGGAAACATCTTCGTTAATAAGGTACAGAATTTCAACTGTCACTCCTAATTAAGGAACGTGAAATAGGAAAACATAAAAGAAAGTTTACGTTTAAAAGTTTATATTTTAGAATAAGCATGTTTTTAGAGTTTTAACGTAACTGAAAAGAAAATTAATTATATTTATTTCTCTGAATCACAATGAGTTCGAACCCACACACGAAAACGTGTCAAATTATTTTATGTTTCGTAAAGTTATATTCACACTGTACACTTCATTTTTCACTTTAGCTTTAGTCATTCTATTTAAAGAGCATTGAATTTGTGACGTCAACCTAATCATTTGAGTTTCTGTCTGTTATAGTTTGAAATGTTATTAATTCTGAATTGATGCCGAGGAAGTCGAGGGTACTCTTCAAATATTATAGGCACCCCTATATCGATTTAGGTATTTTTGATAGTAATTTGTGCATTTGCTCTCGGGAAGCCACATTTGATAAAGTCAAACTGATAATGAAGACAACGAAAGAATTCACAAAAAAAGGCACAGAGTTAACATGCCTTAAGAGTATTTTTATTTAATGTGCGTGAAAATATCGAGCCCATTAAATCGAAACCCGATCACTTTTGAGGTTTCCAAGTGTTGTATTTCCTATTGTTTTCTTCTGTATCGTAAGACGTCATGAATAATGTATATTGTGTTTTGGGAGCGTGTTAACGAATTGTTCTCTTTAAAAGAAGTTAAGTCTTTGTTCTACTGTGATGTATGTTTCGGGTTGTTTCATAGCAATAAGTCGTAAGTCTATACGGATAAGTATGGCTCATATTTCCTTATCTACTTGTATTATTATTTACAGTGAAATAAAAGATATAGCTTTGTCCATAGTACATTTTTTCACTTACAAGACGTGCCTCACGGTTTTAGCCGCGTTGAATTTTGGTACTTGCCCGATTGGTTGACGTTTTTATTTACTATTCGGCTCCCGTTGGCGGTAACATGAAGTTTTATGGCCTATAACTTTTCTCAAAAAATAGGCTTTGTAAAGCAAATTTATTTTTAAATTGGACTGGTAGTGTTTAATATTAGAACCATAAATAACTAAGTAATAAATTATTAATATTAAGAATAGTTGTTTTCATTTTAAAACCAAACAACTGAATCCATTTTGATAAAAATCTATGGGACCAATCTAAAAAAAAAACAATTGGTACAAATTGAAAACCTCCTCCTTTTTTGAAGTCGGTTCATAAACTTATAAGTCTATCGTATTTAAATATAGATAGGATAACTGAATATTTATTTTATGTATTCGATTTCTACAAACTAATAAATGTAACAGATCCTGTCAAACGGGATTATCATAGACATTGGGAAACAATACCATAAAGTCAAAGACCTATACATAACTTTATTAATGGCTTACCAATGGAGCTCAGAATAGCACAACAAAACAATATCAAATACTTATTATTCAAAATAGTTTCCAAACAGGCTGAAACTATCAGATTCGGAGTAGAAGCCACAAATCATGTATGAAATTATTCCGAATCTCAGAAACAATAAACGAAATAAGTTACGAGTACATATCGTTATGGTAATAAGGCGTTTGACCTCAGAAAAAATTCAATATAGCTAAGCTTAAATCGAAAATGTACATTCGAGGCGAGAAACGATTTGAGACAGTGGATAAAATGGTATGTATTCTTACTCTGGCCGCACATCGTAAGATATTTCTGTTATTATTTTTGTTAGGCGGGTAGGGAAATCTCCTGAAGTATAGTGGTCACCAGCGCCCGTGGACTTTTGAACTATCGAAGGAGCCATGCAAATATATGAATCGGGATCTCACTTACCGCACGAAACGCAGCAGTATAATTTTTTGTTTTGGTACGGTACTGCTACAGCTAGGATCGACAATAATAAAACTTCTAAAGTAGTTTTAGCGTAGAGGCCTAAAGGCTAAACCTAAGAGCTAAACCGTCTTGCTACAAAAAATATTCAGAACGCCACAGGTTTATAGCGATGGTTTTGAACTATTAGCTGCCAGATGACCGATCAAAAGATGTCGCCTGACAGTGCGTACTCGTAAAATGGGTACAATCAAAGCAATGATGTAATATGACTATAGATGTACTGTAAGCTCATGGATTTTGCCGTATAGAATGCTGACCACTTTAATGACAACTAGTTAGCGATTGAGTTTGACACCGAGGGTAAGTTTGGCCCAAAAAGTCAATTGACGAGTTAATCAAAGCTAGAAATGTGTACAGATTTTGAACTTAATATATCTATATATACTTTTAGTGCGCGTAAAATTGTTTCCAACAAATTTTTTGCAGTGTGCGGTTGGGCTTAAAGTCAAACGGAATGTTTTATAAGTGAAGTGTAATGTTCACTTGATTTGTTCTCGCGATAGATAAAATCTTCATCCATTCGTATAATAAAATTGAAACAGAGATACCTTTGAATATGAAATATTCTTAAAATATTTTGATTAAAATTATTTGCAAATAAATTTCTGTTTATCTTCTTGTATATTACATACAACGTACGTGAATTACGAGTGTATATAAATTCATTTTGTAATTTATTCATTTTAGAAGTTTGAATGAAGAGAAAATAACTAAAATGATGACGAAAACGACGAAATATAAACTAAACTAATGGTAAATAGGCGCTAACGGAAACAATTAATTAGTGACGACTGTTGAACGGGATTGGTCCTGTCTACGAACGTTTGAGGTACATTTCGTGAAATATAACGAAAATTCAGTACAATGTATAGCTGTGATACCCTGCACCATACAATCGCAATTTTTGTTGTTATCACATAACGGTACGAGATAAAATTGATACTCTTACTAGCGATATTATGAACGAGATAGTAAGGACAAACTGGGTTATTGGCTTGCCATCAGGGGTTATGTAAGTCATTATGTATAAAAATGACCTTATCGTGTGAACTGGAATGTTATTTAGCCTGGCAAAATTATTAGAAAAACTGCAAGAACGAAGATGATATACATATAGTATCCTGAGTAATGACAGCGTTTTCAGGGTATAGTCATAAAACTTTATCCATATCAAATGAATACGCAAATGGAGTCTCGGATAAAGCAACTCGTAAACCATAAAGACGTCGAGACTGCTGATGTTGATGTTATGAAGGAAAATATTTGCATTTTAAAATGTTAAATTCAGTTCATCTCAAAGGCTTAATGTTTTCAAATTGTATATGGTACATTTCACTCTGATAATATATCTAATATTATAAATCTGAATGAATTTTGTATCCCTCGGAGGTTTTTTTGTAGATAAATACTATAGTAACGTGCTTTATATCCGTTTTATTTCTGACATTTTTTCATAATCAGTTCTAATATCGTTAAAAATCGATACTAGTATAATTAATAGAGAGCAAATTGTGTATGTTTGAAAGAAACTTTTAAATCGCTGAAACTTTTTTATGTCTATGTATGTACTCGTATGTATATATTATGCATGTGTGTATTTGTTGTGAGTTTGTACCTTTTTGGACCAAATCATGGACAGATTTTGATAAATGGTATGTCGTTTGATTTGACATGATAGCGAAAATGTAATAGAAAGTATAAACATTTGGAAAAATAAAAATGGCCGAGTTTGGACGCCATAATGTGAAAATGAAGAAAAACAATGTCATGTGGGATATCGTTGAATAGATATTAAAAACTCATTTTTAGCTTTCTTATATAATTTTTTAAACAGAATTACCGCATAGAATCAATAACGTTTTAAATTTAATTAGTAAGTGAAAGATAGTAAACATAATTATTTAGTGCATAATCTACGTGTGACTCTGTCTATTTTTATATGTATTCACACCTTCTTTGTACCGTTGTTCTATATTTGATACTTATTGTATTCTCATTCCTACTCCATCGGTCGCATTAAACTGTTCAAACTATATATCCCATTGTGTAGTAGTATAATTACAACCTTAAAGTCTCCTTTATAAGCTTTTGGTTAGAACTGCTGAATGCAGATGGTCTTGTAACCCGGGTTTTAGATTTTTTCAATCAACTACTTGTTAAAAATTATGTTACCATTTTAAAATTACATTTTTATAGATGCTTATGGTCTATATTTTTGTATATATTATGAGAGAAAATTTACCTAATCGCACGAAGTCGCGAACAAAACTTATATATATTGATAATTGGATGCTGATAAGCAATAATTAACATGTGTCAACCCGCATAAAGTCAAATTTGGAGATATTGATGTATTTTGATACTATGTCACCTATTTAACATTATCCAAAAAAATTTCAAGTAATCTAAACTAATTAAGTATGAAAAAAAGTGTCTTAACTCAAGGCTTCGAATTTCAGGTGCGTTCCATATTTTGCAATTTATAAAATAATTTCAAACATTTAAAAACTTATTACTAGATAACATATTAAATAAATCTATCTGCTTTTGATTAATTATACATTTTATCAAAATAGAAAAGAAAAGGTGAATATATACATCTTCAAACAAATTTATTAAGAATCGTTTGTCATCTTTAGACGCCATTTTCTCAAAACGAAGTCCGTGTGGCTTGACACAGTATTGCTTATCAGCGTCCAGTTATCGAAATGATAAAAGGTACAACTGACAATGAGATCCAATATTTGCCAGCGCATTAGTAAATTAAATCAATACCTCTCAGGCTAGAATTACGCATATAACTTTTGCTTTCAGACTTTCATAAATATTTACATAGATTCCTTGTCATTGTTTTCCACCTGAAAGAATTAACTGTTAGTGCCTTATTTTTCACACTCTCACAATATATGGATGCTGATAAGCAATAATATGTCAACCCACAAAAAGTCGAATTCGTTGATATTAATTTATTATGATACTGCATCGCCTATTTTAAATAATTAAAAAATTAAAGTAATATAAACTTAATAAGTTGATAAATACAGACGCGTTGGCGCAATGGTCACTGTAACTGACTAAAGCGCTAACGGTCGCGGGTTCGATCCCCGCTCACGACAAACGTGTGTATTGGCCATACGGATGTTTGTCGTGGTCTGGGTGTTTGTGTTAGTGTTGTGTGTGTTTCCGGATCCCCGACACAAGGTCATGAGATCTTAATGGGGGCCGTTGAGTGTGAGGCGTTATTATTATTATAAAAATAAGTACGAAAAAAAGATTCTTGAATAATTGTTTCGGTTTCCAAGTGCGTTCCATATATTCAATTTATACAATAATCTGAAAATTTTAAAAATCTATTTATTACATAATATAGCAAATATATCCATATACTTTTAATTCATTATACTTTTTATAAAAAAAAAAAAGAATATAAAAGTTGGATATGTACTTCTTCAAACGTATTTGTTAAGAATAGGTTTGACATCTTTAAACACCATTTTCATACAAAGAAGTCCATGTGGCTTGACACAGTATTGCTTATCAGCTTCCAAATGTAGTTCTCGCCTTACAATATCAGCAGACGCGACCTCGAATACCAGGTGGGTAAGACATGAGGTCAACTAATTTAATTAATAGATGAATTATGATTCATGCTCGCCAATATAATAAGATAATGACTTTTTTTTACCCACTCGGGGCCAATTTTGTGCCTTCCTTTAAGTTAAGTACTGCCATAAACACAACAAGTAAGACGTTACTTAAAATTTTATGTTAAGGTCGGTATTGGTACTTATGTCATATAACATATATTTTATGATAAAATAGTCCAAGGTCCGGTGGTCGAGGTCAATGGCACGGGCGTAGCTATAGCTTTCATTTTCATATGGGATGGGTCCGTCTAAGAGAAGGGTCCGAAGTATTGCGGCGGGGGGTGGGGGGTGGGTAGGTGTATAAGTCCAAAATGCACAAAGATATTAGATAAACTTATTTGTATGCGGCCACTTCCCAGTAAAATATTATGATTCTAAATCTTAATCACAGTTTCATTGTCATTTCCATTCGTTCAATGTACTAAGTATAAGTAAGTACTGTCGGGCGTCCGCCGCTGCAAGACTAAGATCCTGAGTCTGCAGCGGAGAGTGGCCATCCGCATTGTGCGGGGATATCGCACGATATCCTCTGAGGCGGCAACTGTCCTGGCGTGCTTTCCGCCCTTGGACATTCTGGCGGAGAGGGACGCGAGGGTCTATGACCGGATTCGCGTCCTTCGTCAAAGTGGCGGAAGTGCGTCCTTCCCCTCCAGTGCTTTCGGAGCGCTGAAGCGGCAGGAGCACCGAAGGGCTGTCGCGACGTGGTGCGCCCGTCTCCGAGAGGAGCGGTACGCGCATAAACGCGTCGTGGCAGCGATCCTGCCGGCCTTCGAGGCCTGGATGAGGAGGAAGCGACGAGTCACCTTCCGACTTACGCAGGTATTCACCGGCCACGGCTCCTTTGGAGAATACCTGTGTAGGATCGGACGCAAGGCGACGGCAGTTTGCCACCATTGCGGGGCGGACCGAGACACTGCCCAGCATACGCTGGCGGCGTGTCCTGCGTGGGCCGCCGAAAGGCAGGTCTTGGTCCAGGAGATCGGGCGAGATTTCTCCCTGCGAGCAGTCGTGTCGGCGATGCTCCGCAGGGAATCGGCGTGGGAGGCCGTAGTCTCCTTCTGTGAGACCGTCATGGTCCAGAAGGTGATAGCAGGGCGGGCCCGGGAGAGGGCCGAACCCGCCCGACGAGGACGACCGAGGCGTCGTCCTTCCGGTCTCCTAGCCCCAGTGCCCGGGGCAGAATAAATAGGGCGCGCCCTTGGGCCGTGGGTGCGTGAGATGGGGGTCCCACGCATCCGTTTTCATACGGCCCCGAGGAGGACGGCAGCCGGGATGGCCTCGAACTGCCGTACGCACCAGCGAGGGGTGCGGGGAGGGCAAGATTAGACTTTGCCCTCCTGGGACGAGCTCCGCCAGCCACGAGCGGAGCTTCGCACGGGAGGGGCAGCGGATGCGCATGCGCAAGCGATCCCGCGGCCTCTCCATTTCCGTGCTGAGAAAGGCCATCGCAGGGGTTTTAGTGGGTATAAATCGCCACATAACCCGATCTCCCCCCCAGAAATCGGGTATCTTTTCGAAGATTTCCCCTGCGAAAACAAAAAAAAAAAAAAGTATAAGTAAGTCGTATATAAAGAGGGGGTCAGGACCCCCTAAGCCGTTCCCCCTTATATACGTCCGTGGTCAACGGTGTAGCGCATCAACGTATAACAAACTACAAAAACCACCCGCGGGCGAAGCCGCGAAGAAATTGTTCAAACGGCAATAACTGCCGAAGAGAAAATCTGTTTTTGCGTGAATAAGCAAAATACATTCATCTAAGCCTCCTTTTGTATTTATGATAGTAGTTGGATACGAAAATTTTGTGTAGCATATTTGAATGATTCGCACATATTGATGTATTCTAATAACGCGTTACATATTTGACATATATTAAATAAATTTCTAGTTATTTAAACTAAATGTCTACTAAAAAACTAGTCTTAATTTAATACTTAGTCTTCATATAATTTTTTGCGATATGCAGTAATCTAAAATATTTGAATAACTTTTTATAAGATAAAACCTTTTATGATACCAATCTGCTTTTAATTCATTATACCTTTTAAGAAAAGATAGATATATACGTCTTCAAACAAATTTATTAAGAATAGGTGTGGCTTGACGCGGTAGTGCTTATCAGCGTCCATTTGTTGATACTAAAATTGAAAGCGAACATAAATGGATGCTGATAAGCAATAATGTGTCAACCCACAAAAAGTCTAATTCGGAGATATTGGTGTATTTTGATACTGCATCACCTATTTAACATTATTAAAAAGAAATTGAAGTCATATAAACTAAATACGTACGGAAAAAAGTTTCTTAATTAATCATATTTTGCAATTTATACAATAATCTCAAACATTTGGAAAACTTTTTATTAGATAATATATTAAATGTATCAGTCTGATTTTAATTTATTATACCTTTTATCAAAAAATAAAAGAAAAAATGGAGGTATACTTCTTTAAACATATGTGTTAAGAATATGTGTGACATCTTTAGACGCCATTTTCTCAAAATGCAGTCCGTGTGGCTTGACACAGCATTGCTTATCAGCGTCCAAACGTGATTTCCTCGTAATATCACGTCTAACAAAAATCATTCCTTACCATCGTACAAGAAATAACATTACGTACTTACTTTTGAATACATTTTTAAAAGTAACACGAGAGGTGCTAAAGAAATATGTAAAATATTAGAAGTCCTGCTCGCATTTGACCGATTTTGATTAATTAGTCTCATAGTGATAATAGAAATCCATATTTTCTGAAAATTTTATCTCTATAGCTATAACGATTTATGAAATATATTAAACTGCCCATGTAGTACGCTGAGAGATAGACTGACGGATGAACGGCCAGCGAAGACTTAGGAGGGTCTCTAGAAAGGGGTTAAGAAAAGTTATATCCCAGACCTCAGAAGAAACTGCGAAAGAAAGTCAGCAAAACTTTTTTCATAGATAAATCGCAGAAGTGGCGTGTTATTTGCTGTTAGCTCTTGAAGAATTACCGATCTTGTGTATTTATTAAAACCTTCATACGTACATACATACGGGTTCCATTTCATAGAACCTCCTTCTTTGTTGTTTAAAAAACGAGTGCTCAAGAAGCTGCAATATTGACTATTACTATTCGTTATTCGAGTTTGGCCAAATACACCTATCATTTCCACTGCTATTTCTCTGACTACTAATGACTAGTTCCAACAACACTCTGCATGTATGCAAGTGGTACGTACCAATTATGCATGTGTTTATCAAAATATATATGTCCTTGGAAGGTATTTTATTCCACGATTACTTTATTATTTAATACTTTATTCGAGGAACATTTTAATAACAACTTGATCATAAGTGTTTATAATTCACGTAAATAATTCTTAATTAGATTTAAATAAATAATAAATTATTTTAATATTTTAATTCCGTCTTTGTTGCTTTAACAATGGAAAGTCACGGTAATTCGTTTTTATTTATTGTAAAAAAAAAATAATTATCCTATTGTTTTCCATTTCTGTACCATATTGTATAATAAATTAAACACAAACAATATTGTATATTTTAATTGTGTTTTAATTATCCAAACTAATTTATTCACATAATTATAAAAAAAATATTGAATCAATTATTATTTTATTATTACGCCTTAGTTTATTAATTAATTTCAAAAAAATACATTGTTAGCTTGCTGTTTTGTTAACACGTAAACAATTTTAATTTTATTACAAATTAAATAGTCAGAACGTTTTGGTATATATATTACTTGATTAGAAATATTGTATGTAAACATTATTTACTATATAAATATATTTATATATATAGGCATTTACATTATTTTTGTTGAGTTTCAACAGCGTCAAGATTATTATATCAACAAATTCTAATATGTATTCAAATACTCTGTAAGCAATCGCCTTATTCAAATGGTATATTACCTATACTAATATTATAAAGAAGTAAAATTTGTTTGTAAGTTTGTATATAGGGGGTTACCTCTGAAACTACTGATCTGATTTGAAAAATTATTTTCGCGTTGGATAGAACTTTTGTTGAGGAAGGTTATAGGCTATATGACATCACGCTACGACTCATAGTAACCTTAAATGCGAGTGAAACTGCGAGAAACTAGTCGTCTATAAAATCTTTAATATCATAATAATCTCAGCAATATAAGTATTATCTTATGAATGTTGGGTTATGTATGTGTGTAACGTATGTACATGTGTATGTATGTGTTTATATGCATGTATGTATTTAAAATATGACCTTATGCTTCGTTGGTGGATAAGGTTGTATAGTTATAAGTACACCTTTTGCTCGAAGTATTTTTCATAATTGTGCAATAAAGTAAATAAATATAAAAGCTCTAACACACAAACATGTCTTTACAAACGTGTTGAACTTTTCTATACAAGTATTTTGTATTTTACACATGAAAAGCTTTTACACGAAATAATCAATGGTATAGAAGTCAGAAACTATTCTCGCTAACTAATAAGAAGCAAATAGTTGTAAATGAAATTCATTCGACCCAAAGGCTTTAGTCTTCCTCAATGGTGCTTAGTCTGTTTGTAAGAAATTTATTCGTATATTAAAGTAACACCCAACAAGTAAATGTTCCACTGCTTGGAAAAGGTCTCCACACCTATTAAGGAGAAGGTTTAGAGCTTAATCCACCACGCTGCTCCACTGCGGGTTGCCGTGTATACATGTGTCAGAATTTCTCCCGGCACATGCAGTGTTTCTTCACGACGTTTTCCTTAACCGCCAAGCTCAAAACGAATTTGAAACAAAATTTAGCGCTTGAAAACTTAACGGTGCTAGGTGGGATTTGAACCATCATCGGTTGAGATCGACTTGTTCTAACCATTTCGTCATTTTGGCTCGATAAGAAATTTATTCATTAGTGTTTATGTTTTAGTCGACCGACTTCAAAAAAGGTACTCAGTTCGTAACGCAGGTTTTTTGTTTATTACCTCAATACTTCGTTTTTTAACCGATTTTGAACATTATTTTCTTGTACTTGAAAGAGTGTACTTTCGGATTGGCCATTTTTATCAAAATCCGTTTAGTAGTTTGATTTTTAAATCAAAATAACTGAAATAAATACATCATCCAAGTTAAAAAAAATACGTACTTTATTTCTAAATTTAGTTAATATTTTTTATAATAATGAGTATTTACGTAAAATATTGTAGATTGTGAAGATATAAACAAATAATAAAATACTGAAATGATTTATTTTTTATTAATTACCTCTTTTCTTTTGTTATATAAAGGCATGTTTATTTTAGACAAGACACACATTATTTTTATCTTTATATCAATAATTTATTCATGTTAATTAGTTAAGCTAATCATTTATATAATCACAATTGTGTTCTAGTTGAAAGTGATTTTAAATCAAGATCCTCATTGTTGAAAACTATCGCAATCAAACATGGAACATTTTGAAAACTTTAAGTCGTCCTATTTACTGAAATGCCGTCTATGACTGTTCAAAACTCGCTACTATTTTATCTTATCATATCTTATCTTACTACTATTTGAAACGCGAAAGTTTTAAAGATAAATTAATGTTTTGATTAGTTCACTACGTTACGTCTTTTACGCAACGACTTCTGAACAGATTTTGGTGAATCTTTCAGTAGTATACATTAAAATTACGCATGGGTTCAACCACACGGGCGAAGCTGAAAGTGAAAGCTAATGTTGCAAAATTTGATTTCGTTAAAAAATGCCCTCTGCAAGTACATAGACGACAACGGGGTTGTAATTTGTAATGTCACATTTAGACTAATATTTAGTTGTAACTACTAGTAGTTGTTATGAGTATTACAACTAATAGTAGTTATTATTATGTTGAAGATTATATAGATGATACATGCTTGGATTGAGTATAAGCTGGCTTCACACAGGGTGTTTGATATATTTGTAACTCATAAATGTATGTACCTATTGTAAAGCTTTTTAAAAGAATAACTATCGAGTTTCTTGTCGGTTCTTCTCGATAGAATCTACATTTCGAACCGGTGTTAAATTAATTAATAATTAGTTTTTTGTTTTCTTTTTTTTGTTTCTGTATTGACGATTCAAAAGTGCTGATAAAAACCTCCTTGAATAAAGCATATTTTCATTTTTGAATAATATAAAAAAAATACTAAAACAGTTGGGACAAATGTAACACAGAAGATAGTTAGATAAATAAAGATACGTTTTCCTTATTCTCGTTTTTGTGATTAAAATATAAGTGTTTTTAAGATAAGTATCAGTGATATTATGGATATAAAATTTTGAATCTGAGTTCCAAAAACCATTCGTTCGAATGCAAGTATCACATCCGTATTTTTGGAAGTGGGTTGGAAAATAGTATAGTATTTTACATTTTAATTGAATTAATTATATCGAACAATGTGGTCCCTGCAACTTGCATAAACACTTTCATCATATTTTACCTCTTTTGACTTTTGTCTTTGCAGTAAAAAGTAGCCATGTCTATCTCTATTTCTTAATCTATATATATACCAAAAATAGTGAAAATTGCTTTAACAACTTAACTGTGAAAATGTAACACGGACACACTGTCAAAGGTACTTTTACATTTATATAATAAGATTAGTATGAAAGTAGGACACATTACAAATAAAAAAAAAACTTTATTAATTCTACGCTTCGTTATGTTTTATACAAAATACTTTAGATTTCTTGTATGTAGATGGTTTCTATTTCCATCTCATTAATTATACCCCGAGGCGATATAAGGAACTGCTGGTATGTAACTAGTAATTTATTTAATATATACAAATAAATAAAATTGATGTGTCTGTTTTTATTTTAAGTAACAGCTTTAACAACTAATTGCATGTAGACTCTATGGTACTTTCATCAAAAACACAATTTTTAGGGTTCCGTACCTTAAAAGGAAAAACGGAACCCTTATAGGATCACATTGTTGTCCGTCTGTCTGTTTGTCAGTCTGTCAGTCGGGATGTCAACCCTTTTTTCTGAAAAGTGCATGGACATATCATGATGAAATTAATATCATATACTCAAGTCTACGATGACATGCGGCTGTGAAAAAATTAAAGTTCTAAGTCAATGCAATCAAAAGATAATGGAAAATATGTCGTATATTTTGACCATTTTAGCGTTTTCGCAAGGGAATCAAAACCTATAGGGTACTTCCCATTGACCTAGCACGATGAAATTTGGCCAGGAGCAAGGTCCTTTAGTATACATAAAGGAAAAAAATCTGAAAAGATAAAATAAAATAAAAATATTATTTAAACGCGCTAAAAATAATAAAATAAACTTTTCCTTTAAAAGTTTTATCATCAACTATCGTTAATTTTATCGTCATTACATAATTTACATTAAATACAAAAGCTTGACGCGATTTGATTTAAGTACTCGTATTAACTTAGATCGAAAAGTTTTAAATTAAATTCAATAACATCGAGTTAATTAATTTACTTCTTTATCTACACATGTAAGTCTTCTGGTTCTTAGTAATATAATTAGTTATTTATAAATAAACAATTACTTTATTCGAATTAAGGACTACTTATTTTCGTCTTGGCAACACTAATATATATTTTGATTGATAATGTAAATCTAAATATTTTACGAACGTAGTGCTGGGGAAGTGGAGTGTAGTAGAATATAAATAAAAATAAAACGAGAATACAATATAATATAATTGTTGTTAATGTCAAAGTTAACAAGTTAGTTCATTGAAATTGTCAAGAGATGGCGCTGGGTGTATCCTGAAGCGCGCTATAACTTTGTTTTTTGAAAGTATAAGGTGTACTTATTGAAATATTATGATTCCATGACTTGCACCTATTATCTTGTTTTATATTAATGTGCTCCTAAGTGGTTATAAAACAATTTTTGGGACGTTTTCATGTGTATAATAATTGATTATTATTAAGCGTCTTCAAAAAAAGGAGTGTTCTCAATTCGACCGCGTTTTTTTTTAATTT